>JAPQWV010000009.1:2446666-4893333 GCA_027422505.1 Craterostigma plantagineum | reverse complement strand
CTTCAGTAAGTTCTTCCTCTTCCCTTTCCTCCTCTTGAATGAAGGAAAGTTCCTCTTCCTCTGTCATAATGAGGAAGGCCATCCTGTTCTTACACCGGTGCCCAGGAGTAAAAACCTCATCACAATTGTAGCACAAGCCCTTCTCCCTCCTTGCAACCATCTCAGCAGAGGTGAGCAGCTTAGTGGGGGGTTTAAGGATTCCCTGCCTCATATTGGGTTGGCCATATCCTGCCTCCACCTTCTTGGGCATACTAAGAACCCTGCTGGGCCCCTTTGCCCTCCTTGAGATAGCTTCTAGAGTGTTAAGCTGCATCCTTCCCAGATTTATAGTGTCCTGAAGAGTCTTAGTGTCAAACATCATGAGGAAATTCTGCAACTCCTCTGTCAGCCCACTTATAAAGCTGGCTACAAAGTATTCCTCTGGGTATTCCCTTTTGTTAAAAGTAAGCATACAAGCCTTAAGCTCTTCAAACTTGTCCACATAGTCATTATATGATCCATGTTGCTTAAGCTTGTTGAACTCTCCAATGATCCTAGCTTCCTTCAACTCTTCAAACCTAGCTGAGATCAGTCCCAAAAACTTATCCCAACTCAGTTGCTCCTTCCTACTGGCCAAGTTCTGATACCAAGAAGCAGCCCTTCCTTCAAGATGCATAGCTGCCATAGTGACCTTTTGATGGTCTGTGAGGTTGGTTACCAGCTGGAAGTACCCCTCACACCTCAACATCCATGCCCGGGGGTTTGTTCCATCAAACCTGGGAAAATCGACCCTAGGAATTGATGAGTTGCCATTCATAGAGGTGTTCTGAGTGTTAGTAGTGCGGTTGGTATTTTGGGACATTTCCATCTGTTGTCTGTTGTCTTGGAATCCCAGGGAGTTCTGCATATGTGACACAAACACATTGGGGCTTGGGGGCATCCCTAAGATAGACCCACCACTCCCTCTCTGTAGCTGTAACTGCAGCCCTTCAATGGCCTGAGTAATTCCATCTAGTTTCTCATTAAACCCGACACTGTACTTTTCTATTTTCTCATTTAGCCCCTCGCTAACTCGCCCTATCTTGTTTGTCATCTCAGATTTTATGATGGTGAATTGGTCCCACATTTTATCCTCCGCAGCCTCCCTTTTCATCATCGCATCTTTAAAGTCTTCCTCCGATCGTGCTATCGCCAGCTCCATCTTCTTTTGCGCCTCCAAAAGCTCCTTAGATCGTGTGTTATGTTCAGCCATGGCCAAAGATCAAGTGCTCTGATACCAATGTAACGTTTTTAATATGTTTGTGGGAATTTTCTGTGTGATAAATACCTTGCCGATGTAACAGTAACTAATTTGGGGATTTTCTGTGTACTTAGGAAGATTTACTGTATGACAAAAGAGAAAGAAGGACGATCAGAGTAGATGAGAGTAAAGGAGAAGAAGACAAGAGAGTATGAGATGAGAATTAGGGTAATTTCATTTGCATAATCCTAAAATGACAGTTCCATTACAGCTTATATACTATTAAGCTAATATGGGCTCATTGGTGTATTTAGTCCCATTTGATTGAATTAAGGAAAAGGCCCGGAAGCCCAACACTGCAATTATTCCCCCTTCACCATTCTTCAGCCGAGCTCATCACGTGAAAGCCCAGACCACACTTCTTTTCCTTTAACCTTCTTCGATCTAGCTTTTGTCGTGCCCCATTCAGACAAATCCCCAACTCCGCTTCCAAACCCCAACCACTTCTTGTCCGAACCACAAACCCTTTCCTTCTCCATTGTATCTTCCTCAATTGGGGATGTAACAGAAGCTGTGGCGAAATGATCACTCTGCAGAGCTTTGCACGTGGACGCATTGTTCGCGTGACAGCACGAAAGAAGCGATGACGACGATACTAATACAGTATAGATATATAGATTCATAATCTCAAGATTTGTATGTTTGTTGTTTGGGAAAAGAGGGACAAGAAAGAAAAAGCGAAGTATGGCTCTTCTTGGGGTTAAAGCTTTACCGATTTCATACGTAGCCCATGTACTCGCCGTTGTTGCTTTCATCTTGGTGCTGACGTGGACTATCCGCTTCAGGGGTGGTTTCGCCTGGGAAGATACGAATAAGAATCTCATTTTCAACGTAAGTTTTCCTTCTTTCTGAAGTAATTTTGTGCGAAAGATTGGATTTTTATCAGCTTCGTCTTGGCTACAGCTTCACCCTGTTCTGATGCTCACAGGCATAATTATCATCGGCGGCCAAGGTAGGTAATAAATAACAATCAGTTCTTTGTCTCCTTCCGTGGTGTACTGTAACATAACTCAGTGTGTAATGCATCTTGTTTTACAATAACTCCAAGCTATCATGAGCTACAAATCCTTACCACTAGAGAGGCCAACGAAGAAGCTAATACACCTTTCCCTCCACGCCGTGGCTTTTACACTCGGCGTAATTGGGATATACTTGGCGTTCAAATATCACAACGAAAGCCACATCCCAAATCTTTACAGCTTACACTCTTGGCTTGGGATTGGTGTCATCTCTCTATATGGCCTTCAGGTAAAGTAGCACCTCATTCTATTTCACTCTGTACGTGGATGTGATGGATACTCTGTTTTTATTATACATTGGCCATCGTCATTTCTTTTCGAGAATTTTTGCAGTGGATTTATGGGTTCCTAGTGTTCTTCTTCCCTGGAGGAACAGGCTATGTTAGGAGCACAGTACTTCCATGGCACGTACTTGCTGGTATGTTCATTTACATACTAGCTATCTGTACGGCGACGCTGGGATTTCTTGAAAAGCTGACCTTCCTCCAAAGTTCTGGGCTCGCAAGGTATGGGTCGGAGTCTTTTCTGGTCAACTTTACAGCCATAGTCGCCATCTTATATGGGGCCTTCGTCATCGTCACCACTCTTGGTCAGGTCCCTACAGAAGATGAACATGCTTATGCTGCTCTGTAAATCATATAAGAGACCCTATCTCACCTTATGCTCTGTTTTTTTTACGTGCGTGGTTCTAACTAAAAACATCTTGCGTGTGACCTGTAAATCGTGCAGTGTCCATAATCTTACTCTGTTGATCTTGAAAAAATGATAATAATGCTGTGATCGTACGTAATAGCCCCGAGGAAAATTCGCTGCTAAGTCGTTCCAAATTATGGAACTTTAAGCATCGAATCGAACGATAAACTAATAATCAACTCACTGTACAGCTACAGTGAGGCTGTATAATCCACGAGGATGCTTCGATAATATTTATGGTAAGAGCGATGGGGCATCTATTTCCCATTTCTTAATCGAACATTGAGATTCTGGGTTTTGGCGTATGGTCAAGAAATTAGCAAAAAAGACAAACGGTCGATGGTATGATGACTGTAACAGGGAAAAGACTGTTTTATTACCTGCAAAGCTATTTTTTCAGTATATATATATTTGCTGTCAAAGAATGATTGCTCAATAACTGTTCTCTACGGCTGATGGGGGAGGAAGAAGACAACAAGGCTGAGCCTGTTACTCAGCTCGAGGAGGTGGCTGAGGACAAAAAGGTCATTCCACCTCAGCCTCAAGTTGAAGAGCCCAAGCCTTTGGGGCAGGAAGTGTGCAAAGCCATTGCTCCTCCTATTGAAGGTATGTTTTACTTTTAATGTTTCCTTTTCTTTGTTTCATTATTTGCTTCTGATTTATGTTAGAAGTAGAACAAAAGCACATGAAAAAGATTAAGTTTTTGTTTCCGTTATATGGAATTCTTGCAACACTTATCTTCTAAAACAGAACCTGAAACTGCTGAAGAGAAGAAGCCTGAGGGATCTGTTAATCGAGGTGCACTAAATATCACTAATTTTCTCTTTACATTATAACAGTCAGATAAACTCTTACATAATATTCATGTCCTTACGACAGATGCTGTTCTTGCCCGAGTGACCACTGAAAGGCGTCTGTCTCTGATTAAAGCATGGGAAGAGAGTGAGAAATGTAAAGCTGAAAACAAGTAAAAGCTTATTTCTTTCCCTATGATCCTAAGAATCCTACAAGCTTGATGATGGTATCGTAGTCGTAGTTATTTAAAAGATATCATTTTTGCAGGGCTCAGAAGAAAATAGCATCAGTTGCTGCTTGGGAGAACAGCAAGAAAGCAAGCCTAGATGCAGAGCTCAAGAAGATTGAGGTAATACGTAAAACCGTCGAGACAAAATCATTTCCCTGCAGCTCTTTTATTGTCATAAAAATGAGTATTAACGGTTACTAATCAACATCATTCGGTTATATCATGTACTGTATGATTCTTGCGTAGGAGCAACTTGAGAAGAAGAAAGCCGAGTACGTAGAGAAGATAAGGAACAAGGCTGCGAACGTACACAAATCGGCGGAAGACAAAAGGGCAATGATCGAAGCTAAGCGAGGCAAAGATCTTCTCAAGGCGGAGGAAATGGCTGCAAAGCATCGCGCCGCTGGCACTGCTCCAAAGAAAGAGATGTTGGGCTGCTTCTGATGATGAAGCTATAGATTTAATCGAAAACTTGTCTGAATATATATACTCGAGAGTTTGATTCTAATCTGTTTCTTGTCCAGCTTTTACTTCGTCAATTTGTGTTGTTCTTGCAAAGCTTATGAGTTGTGATCTCTGTGTGTTGACAGATCAAGAAGCTCCAAGAACTTACATATACTTTTCCTTCCATAAGCATATCATGCATGTCGTTTTTTGATCGAGAGAGAGAGAGAGAGAGAGAGAGAGAGAGAGAGAGAGAGAGCATAGATTGAATTACACCATTGATTACTGCATTTTATTCCCATTGAGGAACCATTATTTTTTCGCTGAGTCGTGTGTATACTATGTAAAACATATGTAGGGAGGAAATAAAATCGTGTTCCCAAGAAGAAACTCAGCTTTTTTAACCAACTTGTAGCAGCCAATGTATATTAGCATAGTGAATCTCCATGCTATTTGTAGCTCATCTATATCTTCAATTCATATAGAAGATGCCATGGTGATGATCAGCACTAACGTTATTCATGGCGAATTCACCGCCTGGAAAATAATCGTCCGACGATATTATCTGATCCTCGACGAACTTGCAAGCAGGCGAATGGATCATCATGTCTTCGATCGTAATCCCGTTCTGTTGATGATCATCAGGCCCTTCGTTCAGATTGTTACTATAAACCATCATAGAATCTTCGAACATCGCCTCGTTTCTATTACCATCTACGATGTCATTACAGTTATTTTCAGGCCTGACTACTTCATCGTCTGTTATAGTACTGCTGAAGTTAATATTACCAGAACCTTGACCTAGGAAATGGTGGTCAGAAGATAGCCATTCGGCGAAGAGAACTTTAGGCAGATTGCTAGTTGATCTCTGAAGAAGCTCATTAGGGTTTTCTATCATTTCTTGGATAGGCTGATGATGATGATGATGGTTATTATTATTATTAGCCATTTCGACTAACGAAGGCATAATATTATGCGTGTTTTCGAAAGATTCAAAGTCTCGGCAAGCTGTCGATTTAGTCGAGGAAGGCGAAGGTTCTTCAGTCGTCGTCGTCGTTGTTTCAACTGAATTAGCGACGACGAGCCTTTTCTTGAGATATGAATGCCAGTGATTCTTCACTTCATTATCTGTTCTTCCAGGCAAATGCTGTGCAATCTGTGACCACCTGGGAATAATTAACAAGATCAATAATAAACAGTGTGATTATTACATGTGATTACAAAGACACACAGAGATTATATATGTCCTTACTTGTTTCCCAACATGTGATGAAGGGTCATGATAAACTCCTCTTCTTCTACAGTAAAAGCTTCTCTTTTTAACCCAGGCCTTAAGTAATTAATCCATCTTAATCTGCAGCTCTTTCCATTTCTTTGCAAACCTGCCCAAAAGAAATAATAAACTATGAATGAGTTACGCAGATAAAAGGTCATTTTTTTTTTAATTAATCTGTGGCAATTTTTTAGTCTGCTGCATGCTTGGGAACACTAAGATTCTTCACACAAATAAAAACCATCTTAATCGTTGACTTGTAGTTAGTTGCTATCCCATTGGACCATAAGATTAACTATACCAAAAATTTAACTAACTTTTCTGGTCTCGCTCACTAAGACCTTTTCAACTTTCAATAATGATTATGTAGAAATTATAATAGAGAGGCTGACGTGAGCGTGACTAATATATTAAATTATCCCATTCATGCAGGACGATGATTTTCTTACTCGCTGCATGCACATTATTATTAACATAAGATTAAATCAGAATTAATGGACTCGATTAATTTGTTTTTGCCTGCATTAATGGGAACAGAGCTCCAACATCCATGGCCATGCTTCATAATGTAGTTTCTCAGCTTCTCATCTTCATCTGGCGACCATAGTCCTTTCTTGTGCTTCTGTTTTGGCTTAATGTTACAGTTATTATTATTACTATCTGATGGCATATTGCTCAGCATGCTCTACTATATAAGTATAATTCAGACACCAATAAATGGTAATAATAATCTTGGATATATCTCTCTTGTCTATATTTATATTATAACTGTAATGACACCAGATAGCACACACACACACACACACATGCACGCACACAGATATATATAGGGGAGAGAAACACAGAGAGAGAGAGAAAGAGAGCTCTGAAATAAGAATAAGAACACACTCTCATTGGCCAAAAAAGAAAGTAAACTGTACAGTGTATGGTTTAGTTTAACGGCATCTTTCGTTGATTAAATAATAAGCATGGCATCCTATCAAACATAAGCTTGATTAACATGCGTGGATGTACTATAAATATTGTCCTTATTAATATGTTCCTTAAAAATTGAAAAGCTGTGCAATACTACGTACTCGCTAGGTCCCAATGGGAATTCAATAGTCACTTGCTAACTTATATTATTGTATGTAAGGGCTTAACTTTTATTGGTCCCAATGACAAATGTTACTTATATTAAAGCTCTTGTCACTTTTTTTTTCGGAAGGAAAAGCTCTTGTTACATATTACAACCTATAAATCACAATTTTTACCGCATATTATAACTCCATTCTGAGGTATGAGATCCTCTTAGCCTCATTCTGACTGCAGTAGACAACAGCAAACACACATACACATAGATATATTGCCATTGATATAGATTATTTCACCACGCATAGAGATTTTGAAGCTCTTATACTCCTTTAATTTTTGGGAATGAAAAGAGTGACTTTAAAATATATAGTAAATTCATAATAAAAAGAATTATGATGGGACTTTGCATGCGTTCAAAGTGGGTAGCTAGCTAGTGATCTTCACCTGACGATCGAATAATACTCATACGGTTTCCTGTTGGTACGAATTAGTTGAAGTGTTATTTATTGCAAACTGATCATACATTATACGTAAAATTTGAACTTACGTAGGTACTGTGATAATTATGTCTAAAATATTGCTTGCATATATACTTGCAATAAGTAAATTCGAGCTTGTGTACACACTGTGTCACGTATTATGAGTGTTGTGTTTCCACGCCATTGAAATAAAAATGAAATAGACGAAGAGTGAAGAGAATGTTAATATCACTGATGCCTGATTTGTTCACATTGACTGTTAGATAGGAACCATGGTTGGTGGGCTGTGGAGGATTAATTAATATCTAATAATTTAGCAGTTTCTGGCTGACTTATTTTCAATAGTGTATATTAAATGATAATCTCCAATTAAATGTCAACTACATATTTTATTTAATTACAAAAGAAGCTGATGAATATGTACATTTTAATTCTTTTTACTGTGAAAGGAACTATTCCATGAAGCATCATATTCATCGTACATTGCAAGTGCACATAAATTTTGAAACTATAATACGTATATATTAATATGTATTGTGTCAGAATAAGAAGTGGTACCAACGATCTCAAGTCATGCGCGAAGACTACAATTTCATACTCGAAGGAAGTAGGAAGAAAGTAATGTTTACTAGCATATCGTTGACTTCTTTTCAAGTCTTTGTTTTTTCCTTAAACGTTTTGACTTTTCAATTTGCCATATTACCTGTTGATTTTAGTTTTATTGTGTTCAAGGCACGCGAGAAATCGGAATAGGAATGTTAATTATAAATGTCTATATATATGTATATTGCATCTAAAGACTTAATTAATCATATCTACAAAATAACCAATGCATCCAAGGCCAAGTATCAAATTTTTGTTATAGCTATTGTATAATGTATCCTTGCTTCATTTAACTATCATCCTACGAATTTTTAAACATATTTGTCCTTTTTTTTTTCTCGGAGAAAGACAAGCAGTAACGATCGATGGCTCACTGTCATTTTTATATTTTTCTACTGCAACAACTAGGAAAATGACCGAACAAATTATTGTAACAATATTCTAACGGTGTTGAAAACCTCAGAGTAACTGTCACTGTGTCCACGAAACACATAGATACTACCTCAGAACAAATTCGCTTTCCAAAAAAAAAATATTAACTTTGTACGATTCAAAGATGATTGCAAAAAAAATCTAACCATAATAACAAAAATACCAATAAATATGCTCCAATGTAAGTAAGACCCTTCTTAACAGAAAAAGCAAAACCTCAATTCTTACAATCAGAAGCCATAAGATTATTCCTCTTTAAATCTTGATGTTGAAGTAGTCTGAATCAAAGTGGTGTAGTCTCACATAACCATCTTCACCTCCGCTAGCAAAGCTAATTACAAAAAAAAAATAGAAAGACAAAAAAAAAGGATTCAGATGCAAATGAGCCATTCCATTGAACCGTACGTACAAGGCTAAGAAAACAAGAAATCGTCTCACCTCTTTCCGTCTGGATTAAATGCCAAGGCATTTATTGGGCCAAAGTGACCTTTTACACCACCTATTTCTTCTGCAAGGATCTGATTGCAGAAACAAAGACCGATAAAATGCACCAAAAATCAGTGGATTCTCATACTATATCCCAAATAGTGAGTTTTTAACAAAGCATCATTTCTCACCTTGTCATAAAACTTGGCTTCGAATTTTCCAGCACGGTGATCGGTGGTGGTAACAGCTGATGCATCCTGACCACCTCCAAGAACCACCTATAATAAAGCATAAATAAGTTAAAGAGAGAACTGCTGCTCTGCTCCAACACACTATTACTTGAACTGAATGTATTTGTCACCAGTCCTTACATGATTAAGAAGTGGGGACATTGCAACTGCATTCACTGGACTAACAGTCACGTAAGTCTTGATGAGTTTCAAAGTCCTCATGTCCCAAAGCTGATAAGTAAAGGATTTGATCGGTTTAAAGAATAAAAAGATCCAACTCACGTCGAAAGAAAAAGTACGTAACATGATATACCTTTGCCGATTTATCCAGAGAACCAGTCAAAAAATGCGAACAATCACTTGCTTTCGACAGTGATGTGATGGTCTTTTTATGCCCATCCTCTTTCTCGGATTCTCTTAGTAGTTTTCCTGTCTGCAACAGAAGAACGCACCAAAAGAATATTAGCAAAACATCATCATGAAAAGCAATGTAGGTAGAAAAATAGGTTGCAAATTAAGTCCTGATTTTTTTAGCATAGCGTAAGTAGCTCCTAAAACCGGGTCTCATGCAATATACAAACCTCAGAATCCCAGACACGAATCACTGCATCTTCTCCAGCACTTATAATAGTCTTGTTGAGAGGTCCCCAAACTGCTCTATTAATTCTTCCTTGTGGTCCCTTAAGAATGAGTACCGATTCGCCAGTCTCTGGGGCACCAAATCAACATGGTTCAATCGATGAAGTAAACTGGCAGATGATATCTTCTAATATACCACAAGACAGAGGCATACAGCACTTTGAATCATCTACACATGACAGTTGCTCCCTAATTCTTTCAGTTAACAATAGTTTATCGTCTGATCTTAACAAAAATATGCTGTTACATTCTATTAGTATCAATTTCGAAGCTTCTCAGATTCTCATGCTTAATCAAGTTGATCAAAACTATCAATCAGAAGTTAACACATCACACGGATAGCAAAAACATAATTCTTAGACAAGAAACTTCTCAGCATAATGACTTACGATCGTCCAGATCCTTGGCTATGCGTTTGACATGAATAGCAGAGGTCAATCCCATAAAGGGATCTGTAGTGATCACAGCGAGTTTATCGCCGACAGAAAACTCAGTGGACCTCGCCGGTGAATCAAAGTTGAAAGTGAAAAGTGGAGTCCCCGTTTTGACATCCCATAGCTTTGCTGTCTGATCAGCACTTCCTGTTATAAGTCTCGCAGAGTCCCCTACATCCCACGAAAAATAGCTTGCTGATTCATTAAATATATATTGCGTACATCATCTCTAGATCGAGGAACTCTGCCAAAAGCAAAATATGAACTCGAGTCTATCGTTAAGTTCTAGCCAAATCATGCCTGAGAAAACCTCTCGCAAACCAACTGAAACTGAAAAGAATAATTCGCTTCTCAATTACTACCAACAAAAAGCGCTAGTAATCCGCAATCTCCTACATGGATAACCAGATGCTTCTACAAAACTAATCACAAAAAAAAACCCGAAGAAAATATATAAAAAAAAAGCTTACTCGAAACGTCGCAGGACCAAACGGCACCGTTGTGTCCACGATAAGTACCGAGCCTATCTCCGCTGTCTGCGAACCATAAGGTAGGACCGTGATCTTTGGCGCACGAAAACAACAAATCGCCTTCTCTGTTGTATTTAAGGAAAGTTAACGGCCTTTCATGCCCTTTCATCAAAATCGGCCTCATCCTCAGCTGAAATTAGAGGCACACAAACAGAATCACCGAGGTAGATGCAGATGACGACGATAGCTTGTCGGCTTTGCTCGGCGTTTTTCCTCAGTGCGACGGCAGCTCAACTCTTTCTAGGGGAAGACAGAGATGATAAAATTAATAAATGGGCCAATATTTTATTTGGGCCGAAGAATTATTTATTAGTCACATAATAAGATGTCCAATACGTAAAATATTGAGAGCCCGAATATATCATCTATTGAGAAACGATTTATGGCGTCAATTTTGTGTCAAAGGCATAAATTTTAATAAAAATCTGATATACACAGTAATACACCACTATTAATTACAATCTTGGCTCGGCTTAATCGATTTCAAAAATAATCGCAGAATAGTATAGCGTTAAGTCTTATATATAGTTACCTCCGAAAAAAAAAAGTCTTATATATAGCACATAGTAAATGAATAGGCTTTTACAATACAAAACTCTTGCGAAAAACATATTGTCGTCTTCAGTTCTTAGCAACTTAGTGGTGTGACATTGAGCATAACATAGACAGAGACAGCTGTTAATATTCATATTGTCAATTCGAGTGGTGAATTTGGACATGTAATACAATAATATGGGAAACAACTTTTTAATTATTCTCTAACAAGTTCATGATTTATATAGTAGTTTTTAGATTCCATTACTTAAATTCAAATGTCCTCTCTTATCTTAAGGACACCTGTCCTATTATTTGTGTAGAAACGAATGATTTATTTTCATGGGGGGAAAAAATGAAAATGAAAGTGCTTCCAGAAGCAGCAGAGAAACTGTACAGATGACTGCTTACAACATGCAATCATTATCGAATAATAATGATTTAATTGGAATAATGATTAACAAAAAAAAGAAGAATTTTTCTGAAAATGCATAGGCATACCATTTTGGGTAAAAGTACATGTCCTAGTGATGATCCCCTTTTTGATCAAAACTAAGTACACACATGCTTACAAACATTAAGACGATAAGATAGTTTTTTTCTTTTTTATTGCAGCCTCATGTGTATTGCATTTTGAGAAGCACCTCAAAAGCTGAGTTTTAATTCCCGTTATTCCCACTCAGCATGGCATATTTTAATATTAAAACATATTATTTACAAAAATAAAGTTGCATTCTAAATTCTGATACAGCCAGCCACTTATGCCATATGAGCCTCTTGGATTTTTTATATTGCCGATGCATTTGCCCCACGGCAAACTTGTAGTTCCAAAAGTGGAAAGTCAAGAAAGTGTTGGGACATTTATTTTACGGGGCATTTTCATTTCAGACCCCTACATAAGTATAATTTAGGGTTCAGACCATCTTCGGAAAATATTTAGTTTTAAAGACCCATTTTTATACAGTACCACTTTATTGCTCTTACATACCAGTATGTTGAAATTCTGTACCACAAAACCATAATTCGGTACCAGTTTATGATCACCTGATACCAGTTATTTTCTGCAGTACCACTTTATTACTCTGACATACCAGTATGTTGAAAGTTTGTAACACAAAACAATAATTCTATACCAGTTCATATATTTTGCATACCACTTTTTTACACCACACAAAATGGGTCCTTTAACCTAAAAATTTCTTAAACAGGGCCAGGGCCTGAATTTTTCATCTAACGTCTAATCCATGGTTGAGTTCATATTAGCATAGTTGGCTTGTCTTTCCATAGACAGCTAGCTAGGCGATGCAAAGTGTTTCCTTTCCGTTCTTTTATTAGTGCATGCACTCATCTTTTTTGATGCATGTTGCAGAATAAAAATGGAATAATAAATAACTCGACAAAAATTGAAGAATCTTTACGCACTAATTCATCAAAACAAGCCCTTATTCATGGTCCGTCCCTTTCATACTTCCTCTCCCTATATAAAAGACTCTCCAATCCAATCAACATTTGTCATACAATAGAAGAAACATTCTATCTTTACACCCTTTTAATATACCCTAAACATTTCTCGCTCTCAAAAAAAAAATAATCAATGTCGAGGCAAGTTGAGCCACTCATCGTAGGTCGAGTTATCGGAGAAGTGGTGGACAACTTCACTCCTTGTGTGAAGATGAATGTAACTTACAATGGTAGTAATAATAAGCAGGTCTCTAATGGGCATGAGCTTATGCCTGGCGTTGTCTCAGCTAAACCCAGAGTTGAGATTGGCGGTGAAGATTTAAGGGCTGCTTATACTCTTGTAAGCTTATTATTTATTGCGCGTATATGTATAACTCTTATTACATAGTGTTAATTTGTCTTTGTACTAATATATTTGTCTCACATTGGTTATTACTTGTATGTTTAAAATAGGTCATGACAGATCCTGATGTTCCTGGCCCTAGTGACCCTTACCTTAGGGAACATCTTCACTGGTTTGTAACTTTGTATCATCAGCAATCATTATCTTATAGTATACATATTTGTTAACTTATTCTTATGATATATCCTTAATGGTTTAATTCAGGATAGTTACAGATATTCCAGGTACAACTGATGCGTCTTTCGGTGAGTAATATATTAAATCATTAATCTCTGGGCGATTTATCGGTCTCTATATATCTTACGTAAATATTTTTTTTTTTGGTATTTAGGGCGAGAGATTGTTGGGTATGAGGCTCCGAAGCCAGTCATAGGCATACATCGATACGTATTCGTTCTTTTCAAGCAAAGGGGGAGACAAAGCGTGAAGCCGCCGTCTTCGAGGGACTACTTTAACACTCGAAGCTTCGCCGAAGAAAATGGCCTAGGTTTGCCAGTCGCTGCTGTTTACTTCAACGCACAGCGAGAGACTGCATGCAGAAAAAGATAGAATAATAACCATATATATATAACGACGCTATATATGAATGACAAGAAATAAAAGCGATGAGATCATTGTTATTACATTATATTGTGAGTTTGTTGTTCATTTGGATCAAACGTACTGGATAGTACGTACACGTGTTTTTATTGTCTTATTGCATTGTTTCGAGCTTTACTGGGTTTTGATGCTTGGATCATATTATGTGGCTGGGAATTAATAAAAGTCATTCTTTGTTTTATCCTCGAGCGAGCATTTCTCGATACTTTTCGCAATACATGTAATATATAAATTTTACCATTATTCGGGCGAGAAACTAGGATCCGTTGAGCTTTTAATTCTCTTCGCAAAACGAAAAGAAAACCTCCATTAGAGACAACCTTAGCAGCATCAGAAGCAGGTAATTAATTACTTGAGTCAATGCCCGAACCAGACAAGGAGAAGAGTACTGTAAGAAAAAGGTTCGTTCTTGACTCAATTAATTCCCAGCAATATATGTATATATAACTACTGTGTGTGTATCAGAGATTAGCCTTAATCCCTTGAATGGTTTGCCCGATAAGTGCCTTCACCGTACTAACCGAGTCCACAGTCAGCTTATCGCCGGGCCCACAGTTCGTAGCAAGTATCTGAAATCCTACCGTGAGCAGCGACCCGCTACCACTCCCGGGCCGGGTCGGGTCGAGAAAACAGTCGGGCACGATCGAAAACCCAGAAGGCAGAATGGCCACGCTCGAAGACTCGCCGCCGTTCATCACCGAGTTCATCGCCGAGGCTTCGACCGCTGCGTAGACTACGCGCGATCCCGAGAGATGATCACCGCAACTGTATTGTAAGATTAACACGCTCGTCTGATGATTCGCAGCTTCATCGGTAACCTTGTAAGAAAAAATCGGTCAGTATATGGTTAAGCAAAACAGAAGAAAAAAAAAAAGCAGAGGCGGAACTTTTGATTAGGGACATGAAATATAGGGGGTGAACATTATACGGACAATAACTTCTAAAATTAAGCAATTTATGAACATTATATGCCCGAACCCTAAATTTTGTCCCAGAATTACTTAATTTTGAAGTTATTGTCTCATAAACTGCACTTGAATTGCTTAATTTTGAAAGTCATTGTCCGTATAATGTCACTCCCACTAAATCACAGGCCAGAAGAAAACAATTATGCGTTTCTTTGATTAATTAATACTCACGTTTGCGCGGAGCACGGAGATGGAGTTTCCCAGGAATTGACGACGATCCTCGGAAGCCTTTGGCAAGTGCAGCATTTTCCGTACGGTGCTTCCTCTGCATAGGACGTCCCAGTGGCATCTGTTTTCCTCGGCTTCTAAGAACTCGAATATAGTCTGCGGCGAAAAAGGCAACCAAACGATGGTCGTGGCGCTCAGAATTAAGCCACGTGGCTCGCCGGGGTCCACGCCCGAGCTCTTACGAATCGCTATTCTTACATCGTCCGAGTCTTGAACGACTTCCCAGTTATGAACGGTCGAAGAAATTCCCATGCAGAAGCTTCGACACATGCGCTGGGATAGCCTTACGATGCTCTTTTTGGCGCCTGGCGAAAGGAGATAAAGAATTATCGTACGTATGGTATGAAAATCCATCGATATCATCGATGAGTGAGTGCCTACGGAAATTTTTATTACCTGGATTTTCAGCGCTAGGAGAAGGTGAAGGCAACACAGCTGCGAGAAGTTGGCACTGCCTTTGAAGGTTGGCGAGCCATTTTGGAGCGCCAAAAGCTACGCCCGATGCGACTAATGCTTGGCATAAATTTGGGATCTTCGCCTTGTCATACTCGTTGTGTTCGATCCAAGTCACCTGAGAATCGAGGGAGAAACTAATTATACCTCAGTTGAGCGAAATTCTATCGAAGAAAGTCATTACCTTGGAACAGCCATTTTGCAGATCTTGAACTAAGAAACCTGAAGGAAGCCTTCGACAGTTCGTCGACGCGTTTCCATGGAACAAGAAATCGACAGACAAATCGACCACGGCCCCACGAATCTTCTCTGTAATGCTTGCAGAAACGTATGAACTTTATACGTCGAGTGGGAACCATAGCTGACAAAGCTAGGAGCTCAGCTTGCATCTGATGTAATATAATTCGGAGTGAGAAGTTGGGTTATATAGACGTTCGTATAGAGAAAAACATCGATCATATTACCAGCTGCAACGCGCCATTTCTGTTTCCACTTGCTCCATCTGAAATCACGCTAGCAGTTACAGCTTTGCCTATATTCCCTGGGAAGATCTCCGTCCACTGATTCTGCAAACGAAGAAGAAGGTGAAGATGATCAAATCCCAGAAAAAAAGTACACAACATACATAGTCTGACATTTGACGATAAATTACCACATCCATCACTGCATCGACAAGCGTAGAACCATCGATTATTACGCTGCCACTAGCTCTAGTCGCCTCGGTGAGAAAATGGCTAGGTTTCTGACCAATGATTGGAGGGAAAGCCTTTGCATACTCCTCGAGGTTTAGCGCTTCGAAATCACCTAGTGAGCTTTCGAACCACATGGGACAATTGGGCTGTCCTAACTTCAACAGTTGGTCCATAGCAGCCAATGCAAGATCGAAAAGCAAGGACTTGTCGAAAGGAGCATCAAAGTTGGGCATGATGGCTGTTGATAATCCAATCGGTGGCACAGAAAATTCGAGTCCCAAAGGCAATGAAGGTTCCATAGAGCTCAAACCACTGCCGACACCTTCTCTACTTATCGAAAGATTTAATTTAGTACCGTATATCATGGGCGGGGGCTGCTGCATTGGACCGTTATTACATTTTCCCACGAACTTGTCTGCAAGAACTCCTAACCGATTGAGTTCGTCCTTGAGCCTTGCGTTCTCTATCATGAGGTTGTGATGCTCGATGGGTATCTCCCCGAGAATCGCTGGGCTTCCACAGTTTTCGCAGATAGGATTCCTCACAGCTTCCTTCATTGCAATGTTCTCAAGTAGGAGCTTGTCGTTCTCTTGTTTCAGCATCGAATTCTCATGGCGCTCGAGTTGTGTCTGAAAATAGTCGTATGTAATGACATAGTAGAATCATACTAGTACTAAGAAATAGGTTGTTTTGGGGGGCGAAAAAACTATACCTTCATTTGCGTTCTTCTGTTCTGAAACCAAAACTTGACTTGTTTGCCTGCTAAGCCCAATCTTCGGCCAAGTTCGAGCCTTCCTTTCTCGTCGGGGTGGGGATTCTCCTTGAAAGCGCTGTGATGAATAATTTCGACGAGCATTGTACTTCATTCTTACACACATCTAAAGAAAAAAAAAAGGGAGGAAGAGAATTATGTTCTTACGATTCGAGCTCTTGGATTTGTAAAGCAGTGTGTCTATAGTACTTCTTCTTCTTGTTCTTCTTCCTTGTCGAAGACTTGCCTTCGCCTGAATTATCTTCGGCTTCAAAGTTATCACTGTCAAGTTCATCCTCTCTACTACCCTTTCCAATTGAACTACTTCCATAGTTATCGCCTATCAAGCTCATTCCACCAAGACAATCCATCTTGGACCACTTCACAAATCCCAGATAAAAAATAATGTCAGAATAGTCATAAAAGCATCTTAGCTATGTGTTACTGAAAACATTAGCATCAGCTACCAACCAATGACTCCACACATACACACCTATTTTTGAAGAAATGGTTCGATCTTTTTCATGGTACCAAGACAGTTCAAATAAATGAGCAATAATACTAGTTTGATACTCTGGCTCCAATGTAGTTTGATGAACTTATTACAACCAACCAAAATAGCAAGAGAATCAAATATATGAGGTGGGTATATGTATATAACAGCACAGCTCCCTTACTACACCACCACAAAGACTCACGACCAACCTTTTTTTTTCTATGTTTAAGACTAAACTTACTCTTAGACCTTTTCCCCCACATAATGGAAGTTAAGTATTAAACGTTGACTATTTTAGATTATGAAGAAAATAAAAGGACCGATTGACTTCGAGAAAAGGAGTGAGGTTTTGGGCACACATAAGAAAACACAGTAACACACAGAAGATGTGACTTTCACTACCTTCTAATTTTCGAAAGCAACAAACTGCCAGAAAACAATTCATCATAAAAAATACCACTTTTTTGGCATTTCTTTATAATACATTAGCTTTTCCTAATATCTGAATGATGCCGAAGAAATAGAATAGAAGAAAAGGATAAGGGCCCAGCCAAAACCACGAAGTAGACACAAAAAGACAACTTTTTTTCCTGATCTTTGCTTTTCCATATAATCTAATAACACCCCCACGTCCAATACGGTACAGTTACTGAGCATGACCATCAACTAAGAGTTAGCCAAAAACAAGGAATGCAAGAAAATGGATCAGAAATCAAGCTTCTTATTCCTATCACTTATTAATAGACTTAGCAGGTTTTAGTGCTGACTTACAGCGACTTCAATGACAAATTATAGCCGGTGAGCTGCTTCCTTTGATCCTTTACTCGTTTGTCTCCCCCAAGAAATCCTTCTCAAGATTGAATCTTTTCTTGAAAGTAATGAAAACGAGCTAATGAAATGAAAAGGGTTGCCTTTTATTGTTGAATTCGATTTCCCTATTCCTTGAAACTACGATGATGAAGGGCAAACAATATTGCAGGCAAATGGGAACGTTGTAATAAATCACGACGTTAATTGCCACTGTGGGGACCACAAGTGGCCGTGTGATGTGTCTGTACACGCACTGTCCACTCGCATTACGTCGCGTGGGTATTACCTTTTTGGATTTAATTATTAATTAATTACTCTTAACAAAACAATACTAGTTTTTAATCAATTAAAATGTTTTTAATATCAGTAACATGAAAGTTTGAAGTACATACATGCATATTCCCACAATATCTCAAATTCAATTCTGACATTTTTGTAAACAAAATCCCTTGGAAAAAGATACTGCATTGGTTCATATAACAAGTGAAAATCATCATGATTATTTCATTTACTATGCTGATTTGCATCGACAAAATCAGTCGTATTAACTGCGAATATCTGAAAATCACGCAATCTCTATCTTATTATTTTGACATGATAGAATGTATATATACATACTCTCCATTTCCATATAGAAGAATCTTACAAGCATGGAGAATCCAAAGCATGGCCTAAAAGAGATCTCGTTTGTTTATCATGGGATTAAGGAAGAACTAATGAAATCTTGAACTGTTTATAACAGTAATTATCAAACATTTTACACACAGTTGCATGACAGAACTGAAAAACTGCACATTACAAAGGCAAACTTCTAACGACAGTTATTATTCTTAGATTATTCCCACCCTCGTCTTCGACTGGATGGATCCACAGCCATCGATCTCACATTCGTGTTTTCGTCGACTGTCTTTTTACGTTATTGCCCGTAAAAGCAAAACCCTTCTCAGAATAAGTATAATCTGAATCCCAATACCCTCGATCAGAGTTAACGCTCATACATAGTTCGTCTAACCTCAGCCTCTGCTTAGGTGCGCTTTGCGACCTTACTTTGGCTCGAGAGGATTCTGTGTTCGACATGTAACTAGGGTGACTAAGATAATCACCATATACACTCCTCGAGTATTTGCTTTTCGCAGAGTTATTGCTGGTCGGCCTGTAGGAAGCAGATCGAACTCCTGGGCTGTTCTCAGATGTCCAAAAGGCGGCGACTTTATCTGATTCTTCCGAGCATATGCTGGGATTGTTAAGTTTGTGGGCTTTGTCTGAAACTGACGAAGAACGCTCTTTGTTCCAAGCTGAGAAGTAATGAGAAGCCAAGTGTGACGTTGAAGGCGATGACATGTTCTGTTTTCTGGGATTCCATGTATCGATCTCTAATATCTTGTCGCTCCTCTCTTCGCTGGTGATGAGATTATTCGTATTCTGTCCCATCCATTGGTCTAACCAATTCGAAGATGAACGTGGGCCGTCCTTCTTCAACCTCAAATTTCCTTGCTGCGTTTTCAGAAACACAAAAGTAATGTTCTTCGGCTCTATGACCTACAGTCTACTCACTGAAATGCGAATACCTTAAGAGCAGTAGCAAGTTTTGATGGCTGATCGTCGATCCTTGAAATGGACTGAGAAAAAGAAAAAATATGCACAAGAAACGAAAACCAAAAAATCGAAGACAGTGTGAAGATAGACGAAGAACTCACTGGGCTCTGGGATTTGGAGGATTTAATGTTCGTGCAAGAAGGGTTCGATGCGTAAGAACGACGAGCTGAGGCACGAGCTTGGATCCTAGCCATAGATTGCATACGACGAAGCATATCAGCGCTCTGTTTACGTACGATATGGCCTCTGACTAGTGCTTGAAGTTTGACAAGTGCTTTCAATGCCCTTAATGCTCTTCTAGCCTGATGTATTATCATACTCAAGAACACACAGAGCATAAGCAAATAGAGTATTCATATCTAAAGAGATAGATAGAAGCCTTTTTGAATTAGAACAGAGCAGATACTTCAGTTGACCAGACAAAACGGGGATTTGCAAATGAAAGAACAAAAGGAAAGAAACGCCTTGATTACGAGGAAATAGAAAAAAAGATGGCATCTTTCTAAGTTTTTACATGTCTTTTGCAACCTAGACAAAGAACAGAAAAGATTCTACATACATGTTAGTTCAGTACCTATTACTGAATATATGGCGGGGATTTAAGTCGGGACTCGAATAAGATGCAATTTTTTTCCTTTACTTTGGATGATAATCAAATCAAATATGTATGAGTTTGGGGAAAAAAAAGGGAAACTTTTTAGCATACCAAATAAGCTCGGAAAGCAGCCTGAATGCTGACAGCAGCAACCACGCGCCGTCGTTCTCTGCTCCTCCCACCTCCGCCGCTCGTCAGCCTGACCACCTCAGCAGCCGCCTGCGCCGCCGCGAGGGCGGCCTCCGCCACGGCCGCTGTGGCCGCCGCTACAGCCATGGCGTGCTTGCTGGCGTCCAAACCCTCGGCCACATAAGGACTCGCCGAAGTTTCTACCCAATCCTTCGACGGCGGCGCGTGTCTAGCACGCGCGGAAGACTTCTTGGAGCCCAGGAGCGAACGGAACCACCTAGAGGCCTTACCCATGTCTGGACATAGCCGAGATAATTTCATTTTCCGACTGCGAATAAATTTTAGTTAAAAGGGAAGTGGAAGTCCCTTTTTTTTTTTAACTGGCGAAGGAGTTGTGTAAGTTCATTTATTTATTTATTCAGTTGAGTTACCGTCGTCCGAGGGCTCTAACGCAGGCAACGCGCGTGTGTCGGGAGAGTGAGGACACGCGCGGCGGAGATGTGGTGGTGGTTGTATGCTGGGCCCCGGCGAGCTTAAAGAGGACGACGACAACTGACAGGCTAAGACAGAGAGAGACCTTTTTGGTCGCTAGGGTGTGCGTTATTCGGTTAACTGAACCGAATAACTGAAAAACCGAAAATTCGGTACAAAACCGAACCGAACCGAATTTCGGTTCGGTATTCGGTTATTAAAAAAAAATTCGGTAATTCGATTCGGTACAGATTTTGAATTTCGGTAATTCGGTACCGAAATTTTAAAATTAAAATATATTATATTTTATTAATAATAAAAATATAACTATATTTTATTAAATTATATATTAAAAAACGAATATATTTAAATTAATATATATAATTTAATATTACTTTTTTTATAAACACAAAAATATATTAAAAATATATATTAATTTAAATATAATTAAAATTCTTTTTTATTATTGAAAATTCTGTTAATTCGGTAAAAAACCGAATTAACGAAAAAAATTTCTGTAATAACCGAATACCGAACGAGAAATTCGGTTCGGTATTCGGTTTTGGAAATGGGGGAATCGAAATTTCGGTTAACCGAAATTTCGGTTCGGTTCGGTACCCCTAATTAAGGAGGTTCATACGATATGCTTTTTGAATAATAATCATATAATGGATGAATTATGTCATATTGAGGTTGTTTTGTGTTAGATATTATTTAATTGTGTTCATTTAATTATTAGTCTATGTTCTGTAATTTAATTACGCCCTAGGACTTAATTGTAAATATACCCGACTTGTGGGTATATTAGTTATATTGGGCCCGATAGCCCATTAGGGCATATGTATAAATACCCTAAACGATACATCGTTTAGGGTTGCTGATTCATTAATAGAGTTGACGACTTTTCTGAAGAACTCGCGCGCTCTCGTTCCAACTCTACAATTCGTCTATCGGTATTACTTCTTTATTGCTTCCGTAATTCATCATATCAGGTAATACTAATCCATTAATCAGTTCAAGGTTGGATAAAATCGGCCTAACAAGTGGTATCAGAGCCGAATTCGTGGATCAAACTCATCGAGGCTTTATCGATTTTATTCGCTCCTTCTATCAGTTTTTTTGAAAACTTTTATCAATCTCTTCTCATCCAATTTCCCAGATTTGTCTCGGCCCATGGAGATTGCATAGGATTATTTGTTTTTCCTTAATTCTTGATCGAACCTTTTTCTCCCAGCCGAAGAACAGATTGTGACGACGAAGAGAATTTTTTTCTGAGATCTCGAGATCTTTTGACCTAAGCTGACTCGACATTCGCTTCGACATCTGCCTCGAAATTTTTACTTAGGGACCCGACATTTTGCATTCCATTCGATATTTAGTTCGATATTTTATCTCGACATTCTACTGAAATTAAGGCCTCGACATTTGACTCGAAATCTCACTCGATATTGATATCGACATTAACCTCGACATCTTATTCAAAATCTTATTCGACATCTTTCTCGACTTTTGTTTTTTTTGGAGATAAGGGACTCGACATTTTACTCAAAATCAGCCATCTCGACATCTGAAGCACTCGGCATTTGAAGCTCTTTTAAGCTCTCGACAATTGTCTCGACATCTTACTAACATCTCGACATTTTGTGCTAAGTTCAGCTCGACTTTTATCTCGACATCTGCCTTGAAGTTCTATCAAAAGACCTCGATATTTTGCTCGAAATCGATCTCGACATTTTACTCGAATTATCCAGCTCTACATTTACTTCGACATTTATATTGACCTTTGCTCGGAAATAAGGACCTCGACATTTTATTCAAAACTCTACCCGATATTGACTTCGATATTTCTCTCGACAATCATCTCGACTTTTTACTCGGAATTTAGCTCGGATCTTGACATTGGCCTTGACACTTTACTCAAACATAAGGATCTCGACATTTTTGCTCCAAATTCCATTCGACATCAATCTCGACTTTAATATCGACATTTATCTCGACATTTGTCTCAAATCACGACATTTTCTTCTTATTTTAGATCTCGACTTTATTGCATTCTTTCGACATTCTTCATCAGTGATTAATTATTAAAAAAAAAATTATTATTAGAGAAATATTTCTGTTCTACTATTATTATTTCTTCATTATTTCTAATCGAATTCTGTGATTCGTTTTTCGTATATTATCTCTAACCTTATTTGCCTTCGTTGAGTTAAGACTTTAGTTGATCAACACGATAAAGATCCACATCCAACCTACTATAAGCAATGGACCTCTATTCACTTGGAAACGACGCGAGACCTCCCATCCTCAAGAGGGACGAGTACACATCATGGACACTCAGGTTCATGAACTTCATCGACAGCAAGGAGAACGGAGACCTAATGTACGAATCCCTCACTGAAGGCCCAGCTCAATTTTGGGTTACTATTCCAGGAAATCCGGACAATGAACCGCCCGTCCCAGACACCAGGGAACTCAAAGCTCGTACCGCCTACACTGAAGCTGAAAAACTCAGAGCTCGTGCAGATCGTCAAGCCAGAACTTATCTCTGTCAAAGCATCCCTAATGACATTTTCATGCAGGTAAATAGCTTGCAAACTGCCAAGGAAATGTGGGATGAGATTAGTAAAATGATGCAACGAACTGAATCTGGGTACAAGGCAAAGAAATCCAACATCCTTACGGCTTATGATTCATTCAAAGCCAAAGATGGAGAAGAACTATATGAGACCTATCAACGATTCCTGACCTTAGTGAATGAGATGAGAAAGATAAATGTAACCAGAACTGGTGAGGAGATCAACATACGCTTTCTCTCAGCACTACAGCCAGAATGGAGGAAAATAGCAAGCAATATCCGCCAGAACAAGGATCTAGAAGAGATGGACATTCACTGTCTCTTCGACAGCCTCGCCCAGCATGTTGAAGACATAACTGAGATTCAGAAAGCATCAAAAGAAAAGGCCGCCATGGAGACACTTGCACTAATCAGCCATCGAAAATCAAGAAAGAATCCAAAGCCTGTGCAGAATCCTAGCTCATCTGAAGAAGACAATGACAACACGAATGCAGATATGGATCCTGAGCTGGCAGAGATTACCAAACAAATGGCCTTGATCACCAAACGCTTCAACTCTTACACACAGAACAGATCATCAAATCGACTCAGGACTAGTTCCTCAAAGAAGCGGGACCGAAAGACTGAAGATGGTGAGC
Source organism: Craterostigma plantagineum (assembly GCA_027422505.1). Taxonomy (NCBI): domain Eukaryota; kingdom Viridiplantae; phylum Streptophyta; class Magnoliopsida; order Lamiales; family Linderniaceae; genus Craterostigma; species Craterostigma plantagineum. Next base: position 4,869,351 of record JAPQWV010000009.1, on the reverse strand, counting down.
CTAAGCCCTCCATAAAAGATCAGAAGTGCTTCAACTGTGGCAAACCAGGACACTTTGCTCGAGACTGCTTCCTGCCTAAGACAAATGATGTTGACTACTACACCAAAAAGGCACAGCTTCTCAAACAAAAACAGTCTGGTGTTGCACTCATGGCAGAACAGGAATCATGGCTCGATGATACCTCTGAGAGTGAGGACGAAAACCTGGCACTCATGGCAAACGTTGAAACTGACACTGAAGATGAGGCACACAACACCGTAGCCACTCCCTCGACCGACTCATCTTCAGAAACTGAGGTACACAAATCTTACTCCAATCTACATGAACAATTATGTCTTCTTCAGGATAGACTAACATCCATGTCTAGTGAAAATCAATCATTAAGAAAACTAGAATCTAGGTTAGCAAACAATGAAAAAGTCTTGCGAACCGAACTAGTAGAAAAGGCTAGGTTAACCTCGTTTCTAGAACAAGCTCAGGATACATCCCTCAGACATGAGACTAGGATAAGAGATTTAGAAGAAAAACTCTTCAAAAAGGAAAACGACTTCAAGAAGAGTGAGGAAGGGCGAAACACAATAACCCAACAATATGAATTTTTGTCTAAGGAACGAAATCGTCTATATTCGAAAATTAAAAACCTTGAGGATCTTCTAACAAAAAGAGTACTAACAGATAAAAATATGCTTTTAAATACTGCTAGAGACACGAGATTTTATGATCCCCGTAACGGTATAGGTTTTGTTCCAGACTCTACCCCAGTCGTTAAGAAGCCTCTACCTCTTTACGATATTAGTTTCCTAGGCTTACAAATACCTAGTCTTATGCCCTTCACTAGCTCGCCTATTATTGACAACTTAGAACAGAAAAAGAGAAGTAGGGAAGACTGGGCTGAAATACCAATCGACTACGAGGAACTAAATAAAAGCTCAAAAACTAAGGAATCCTGTCCATCGGATGACTACTTACCCCTATATCCATCCTCCTCAGAACAAGTAGACGTCCAAAGATCGAGTACATCTCGTCCGTATATTCCTCCATTTATCAAAGAAATGAAAGAAATTAGTGATTGTCACTCGACTTTTGAACTCGAAAAGATTGCCTCTCAAGTGGAAAAAGACGTACTCCTGACAATCATCTCTTCACTCGAAAAGCAAATCAACAACCCCATAGGTCTCTCCACACAATGTCACCTAGCTATGCCTAAGATGGATGCATCACCTCACAAGGAAATTAAAGGGAAAGAAAAAGTCAAAAGACATGAGCTTCTATTTGAAAACTACGCGTCCCCTTCAAATCATTACTATTCCTACGATGATGCACTTGCCTTAAATTCCCGTTTTCGTTTAGCAACCGCAACCTCAATCAAGAACGACTCACGCTTCTTTACCAAGTCAAGCTCGCAAACCCAAATGGAGAGGAAACAAACCAAAGACAAGACAGACTTCCTAACTGAACTATCACGCCTGCAAGACATCAACACGTCACAAGCCAAGGAACATCAAAATCAAATCGAAATCTTCAAATTCGAAAAAGAGAAACTACTTAATGAAATTTCACTTCTTAGAAACCTCAACGATTATTCATCTGACGTTCATTCGTTTTCCTCTTATGACCTAACTCCTAATGCCATGCCAAATTTGACTACAGGCAAGAGAATAACTAAGAAGAAGAAGACGTTGGCCTGGGTCCAGAAATCGAAACCCGATCAAACTCATTTCAAGACTTCCTATCCTACTACCTACGCTTATGATGAATCTGCTATTATTCCTTTAAAGAAATCTAAGACATTTGATGTTTCTCGCTTTGATAAATCTATTGGATATAATCTGCATTATTCTCCTACTCGTTCGTCTGTATCTCCTGCAGGGCACGTCTCACGTACTCCCATATTCAATCGATCATTGAACAAAAACTCCACGTCGCATAAATCTAAACTTATACAGATTTGGGTGCCCAAGCAAAAACATTACCCTACATCTCCACAACACCCAAAGCAAGGATTGCAACGATGGATTCTAAATCGGATATTAAGAGCTTCAACACAACAATTATTTCCAACACTAATCCTGTCACTAGTTTGGCTAAGTCATCTACTAAGAAATGGACAGTGCCCATTCTCAAATGGGTACCGAAACGTTTCTAACATCTTTCCTCTTGCAGGTCCATCATGTGTGGTATCTCGATTCAGGTTGCTCCACACACATGACTGGCAACAAAGAACTGTTGAGCAACTACACCGAAAAGTACGGCGGAAAGGTACGCTTTGGCAACAACGAGTCATCCCCAATTTTAGGACGAGGAGATCTAAATCACGGGAATCTGACCATCCAAGACGTCTCATACGTCAAGGGACTAGGCCACAACCTTTTCAGCATTGGTCAATTATGCGACAAAGGGCTCGAAATAAATTTCAAAGCACGAAAATGCAGCATCAATGACGGTCACGGTAATGATCTACTCCATGGTATTCGAAAAACGAATCTCTATACGATAGACCTTTAAAACGACCACCCCATCCTCGAATATCTGCCTATTCTCTAAAGCTTCACATCATCAAAACTTTTTATGGCACAATCGTCTATCTCACTTAAATTTTAAAGACATTAATAAATTATCCACTAAGCAACTAGTTACAGGCCTACCAAATCTTTCATATCAAAAGGAACATCTTTGTAGTGCTTGCGAACTAGGAAAAATGAAAAGAGCATCCCACAAATCCAAACACATCGCATGCTCTTCTCGACCTTTAGAACTACTTCACGTGGATTTGTGCGGTCCAATGAGAACAGAAAGTCTCAATGGTCGCAAATATGTTCTGGTTCTTATCGACGATTTTTCGAGGTATACTTGGACGAAGTTTCTACGCATCAAAGATGAGACCGCCTCCATAATTGAAACCTTCGTTGCAACCACACAGAATCTGCTACAGGCTCGAATTGGCACCATTCGATCAGATAATGGTACGGAGTTCAAAAACGACCGTTTGAGAAATTTCTATGCATCTCAGGGCATTTCACAACAATTCTCAGCTGCAGGAACTCCACAACAAAATGGAGTCGTCGAGCGGAAAAATCGAACCCTTGTTGAAGCTGCACGCATGATGATAATTCAATCAAATCTTCCACACTCCTTCTGGGCTGAAGCACTAAGTACTGCCTGCTTCACTCAGAACCGCACCTCAATCCACAAAAGATTTGAGAAGACCCCCTATCGGATCATTAATAATCGTGCTCCTAACATTTTTTTTCTTCGAGTGTTTGGTTGCAAATGTTTCATTGCAGATGACCGAAGCAACAGAGGCAAATTCGATCCTAAAGCTCTCGAAGGTACGTTCATTGGGTATTCCTCGACGTCTAAAGCATTTAGAGTATTCCTCAAAGACGCTAAAATTGTACGGGAAAGTGCCAACGTCACATTTGACGAAACATTCCCAACAACATCAGAAGCTTCCTCTACTGCATCAGGGAACTCTCAACAAGACTCAGCCTCTTCAAGTCCAAATATGGCATCTCTAGACTTTTTGCTTGAAGATTTTCATCTAACTTCAGATCCGGTGTCTTCTCCGACGACAGAAACTCCACAAGGTGAAACCCAAGCAACAACAGATGTTGAAGACAATTCTTCCTCAGAAACAGACCTCACGCTTCCAAACGCCACATACACTGAGGACGAAATTTCTCACTCAAGTCATGATCTCACTCCAAATGCCATAACACCTCATACTGAAACAAACGGTGACACCGTAGGCTCACAACACGATCAACCTCCTGAAGTAGAAGCTGAGACAAATCCTGACCATACTCATGATTCTCACACAGCTCAACCACTCCTACGAAGATCAACTCGTGAGAAGAAAAGTGCAATTCCGAATGACTACATCTCATTTGTTCACGAACATTTCTCGTGTTTTATGAGCCAACTCGAACCACGAAAAGTATCAGAAGCTCTCTCGGACCCAGACTGGATCATAGCTATGCAAGACGAACTCAATCAATTCGAACGCCTACGCGTCTGGACCTTAGTTCCAAGACCCAAAGGAAAAACGATCGTAGGAACGAAGTGGGTCTTCAAAAACAAAAGAGACGAAAACGGCAAAGTCATCCGTAATAAAGCGAGATTGGTAGCGAAAGGGTACAATCAGCAAGAAGGCATTGACTACGATAAACCTTTGCACCAGTCGCTCGTATAGTAGCTATTCGCCTATTCCTTGCATATGCTGCTCATAAAGACTTTACTGTCTACCAGATGGACGTCAATACAGTCTTTTTAAACGGAGTTCTAAAAGAAGAAGTCTATGTAGGACAACCTGAAGGATTCGTAGACTCAACCAAGCCCGATTACGTGTATCGCCTGGACAAAGCCCTTTATGGCCTTAAACAAGCCCCACGAGCTTGGTATGACGTCCTTTCCACCTTCTTAGTCGAATCCGGGTTTACCAAAGGTCAAATTGATACCACGCTCTTCGTTAAAAGACAGAACTCAAACATCTTGCTCGTTCAAATTTATGTTGATGACATAATCTTTGGCTCCACGAATGTGAAACTATGCGAGGAATTCAGTCACTTAATGACTACCAAGTTCGAAATGAGCATGATGGGGGAAATGAATTTCTTTCTAGGACTGCAAATCAGACAGCTACCCAACGGTATTTTTATTAATCAGTCTAAATATATCTGTGATCTCTTGAAGAAATATCAGATGGAAAACAGTTCCTCCATAGCAACACCAATGTCCACTGCATGCAAACTTGACGCGGATCCCTCTGGCAAACCTATTGACGAAACGCACTATAGAGGAATCATCGGTTCACTACTTTATCTAACTTCAAGCAGACCAGACATCGTCTTTGCAACCTGCCTCTGTGCACGATTTCAAGCAAGCCCCAAAGAATCACACCTAACTGCCGTTAAGAGAATACTACGCTATCTGAAAGGAACTCCAACTCTTGGTCTATGGTATCCCAAAAATTCTAGTTTTCAATTAATTGGATACACTGACTCAGATTTTGCAGGCTGTCGCATGGATAAAAAAGCACGTCAGGTGGTGCACAACTGCTAGGTGACAAATTAATTTGCTGGTCCTCCAAGAAGCAAAATTGTGTTTCTACATCGACAGCTGAGGCAGAATACGTCGCAGCTGCCAGTTGTTGTTCACAAATTCTGTGGATGCGCACTCAACTTCTGGACTACGGGTTTGATTTACATAATATTCCTATCTACAGTGATTCTAAAAGTGCTATTGCCATTACATGCAATCCCGTACATCATTCACGCACGAAGCATATTGATCTTCGATATCATTTTATAAAAAATCATGTTGAAAATGGCACTATAGAAATGCAGTTTGTTAGTACTGAACTTCAACTAGCTGACCTTTTTACTAAAGCATTGGATGAGAAACGATTCCAATTCTTAGTCTCTAGGTTGGGCATGTTGAATCTCACCCCTTAGCATAATCACATTCATGCTAGGCTTTCCATTTCAGACGCACCCACATTAATTATCCACTGTGTAAGCCTATGCATGTGTTTAGGGGGAGCATTTAAATTTTTCTACATTAATTTTTTTCAGCGCACAAGTCTAGGGGGAGCATTATTTTTTGCTTTATTGATTACGGGGTAGCTCAATTTCCTATAAAACCTTTTTTTTAAAAAAAAAGAAACACCACATGCCTAGGGGGAGCATCATTACTTCCGCATTTTATTTACTTCCTTATTCGAAATTGTATCTTTTAAAACTTCCGCATTTTATTTACTTCCTTATTCGAAATTGTATCTTTTAAATTCACGCATTTTATTTACTTCCATATTCATCTACTTATACATATATATATATATATATCTATATATATATAAAAAAGGAGAGAGAAAAGACGGAAAAAGAATCACATCGAGCGAGGGCAACGATGGAATATTCGATGTCTAATGACATTATGATCGTATTTTTCAGATTATGGAGATTCCAAACCGAGATACGATCTATCCAATCTCCAAATGGATCGAGCCGCTGAAGAACAATTACCAATTGGACACAACGGCATTCAGATGCTCAGACATGGTGATCATAGCCATTCTGAAGAACCACTTTCTGCTCCCTGCCTTCACAATTACGGCGACCGTTCCCCAAGTCTACCTGCAACAATTCTGGGGACTCATGGATCAAGTTCAAGACACAGAGGAGATCATATTCCAAAGTCAGATCGAGAACACTTCGGTTGTTCTTAACAAAGATCTTCTGCGGACGATTCTACAACTGCCCACATTTGATGAGCTCGATCCTCCTCCCACGGCTCAAGAGATCCTAAATGGAATGCTGGAAATAGGCTGCTCCCCACCTCTCACACAAGTCTCAGCATTCTCCTTCAACAAAATACCTGCTCCATGGAACGCCCTATTCATGCTAATTAACAAGTGCTTATCACCAAAACACACCGGCTACGATCATTGCAACCTCAGCATCCTCACTCTCTTCTACGGGGTCATCTTCGGGAAACGCTACGACTATGCTGCTCTATTCATGCAAGAAATAGTGGACCAGATCTATACCAGGGATCACCTCAAGACGTCCAAGAGAAAGGGCCTTCCATATCTCCGATGGTTCCAAGTCTTGATTTATCATTACATGGAAATCCATTCAGAGATCACTCGTCGTCCAGCGGCAGAGTACCTAAGAGTCCCCAAGTTCAACTATCTGAAGAAATCAAAGGAAGGATCGACACTCCAAGGCATGCCTATCCCACGACACCTCCTGGACCTCGCTGATCCTACGGATGCCGAGATGATTAAATACCGGCAGTCCCAGAATCTTCATGCCCCTACGATACGGTCAAATCCCACCGTATCCAACCCCGGGGCCAGCCCGAGTGTGAGACAGGGTCCTGAGCGACAACGCGAAGTGCGCACAAAGAAAAAACACGACCGACGACCGCCTCCTCCGGTGTCCGTCGACTTCGCACCTCCCCTCCTCACTATATCTTCCAGAACCGAACCCCTAGGAATAGGAGCTGATTTAATCAGCTCCCGAGTAGAAGCCGCCGCATCTGGTTCAACGGCGCATGCACAACCCAGCCCTTCCCATTCATCAACCTCCCAACAGATTGATGTCTCAACAGCTCACGGGGAACCATCTCAGTCATCCTTGTCTCGCTCGGAGGCAAGTGATGTAAAAATCAGCGACCCCCAGCCCCACGTCGTTCTCCCTTCTTTCCTCACATCGAGTCTAGTGTCCACTTTCCCAAATTTTTTCGATTTTGCTAGGACACATACACCCTTCTCGACTCTTCTTAGTGATCAGTCCAGAACGTCCGTAGAGACATCATCTCCTGATGATACTCGACGATCGGACGAAAGACCTGACATGGGCAACATCATTACCCCCGTGCCATCAGGCCATCTCGATGAGCTTGCCTTATCAACGATGCCAACGGTGAGCCTAAGTGGCCCCGGTTCCTCAAGTCCCACACACTTTTTAGTGAATGTGGGCCGCGACACAGGAGTTTACTCTGAAGTCGTGACAACAGAACGCCTTCGTGGCTCTGTTGAGTTATTTTCACCCTTCGTCACCCAAGCCCACCTCGACCAGAGCCTTGAACGGAGCCTCGCAACTATACGCGAAGAAATGAAGCAAATGGAGGCCTCTATCCTACAAAAAGTCGGGGCAATATCATCCTCCTCATCCCACCAAACACCATCACCTACCTCCACACCTACCCCCACCATTAAGGAGCTTCGACAGAATCTACTCGCCCGCCTCCTCAGCGAGGCCGACCACCTCGATGATGAGGATACGGAGCTCCTTCACCGCCTCCAACTACCGTACCACTGCCACTACGATCCGCCCACACACAAACGCCGACATGACGACCCTGATGGCGACGGTCGTCCTGAGGGGGAGGAAAAGCGACAGCGGGTCGAGGCAGCCACCACCCATACAGAACCTCAACCTCAACCCAAACTCAACCAGAAACCTCCACGACCCCAAATCCACAACCTACTACCTCTTCTCATTCCACCCATACAGAACCCTCAACCTCAACCCAAACTCAACCAGAATCCCCAAATCCCCAACCTACTACCTCCTCCCATTTAACCCTAACTACTAACCTACCAAAAGGCCTACCCTCATTACCATCCGACTTCAGACCAGACCCACCCCACAGGAAATCGATGAGCCACTGCCTCCAGTCGTAGACATGAACATCCCTGATTCCCTGGCTGAGCTCAACGAGTTTATCGATCAGGGATGGGGATCTCAAAGCTACAGCGATCATCCCGCAGGAGATGACATTCAAGAGAGACTGGACAACGTTAGTGGATTAATCTGGGCGGCGGTTGAAGCAAGCCTCAGAATGGCGCCAGACGAGATCAGAAATGGAGAAGACTACGAAGAAACGTCATATACATATGAGATCCCATGGGACAAAGCAACAACTCCATTTCAAGAGGAACTCAGAAGCAGAATCTGGCGAGAACGTGATCAAATTCGACCATACAATGAAATGGAGCTGAGAGGCCTATCACATGTTGGAGGATCCAAAAAATTGGCCTACCATTTCCTATACAAATGGACGACAAAAGGCGGATCGAGGTTCACGGATGCAGACAAGAAGAGAATGAGAGCGAAGGCACCGATCAAGGATATATTGGATGTCACCGTCCAGGAAATGGGAAGAAGCCTAAAATACCCAGTCTACAAAGTACAACGACTGGATGGCTCAGAAGACGTGATCACTGAAGGCAATCTGCAGTACATTGATCCCAGCGAAGTATACAAGCTATCAAGACTCTACAGGAAATTCATCCTACGAGAATTTCGATACAAGCTGGGATATGAAGCCATCAAAAGACACATGCTAAGGGATATTACCTTCTACACAGGGCATGGCTTTCAGATAGCCATTGAGAATAATGCTAAGAAGGTAAACCTTACAAGACCAAACTTCACCGGCATGGAGGAGAAACTCAAACCATACCCAAATGGCTTCATCTTCAAAGAACCTGAACTCTCCGTAGTCTACAGCAAGTCTGGTCTAAAGAGAGTTATGTTTCTCTCAGAAGTCGACAAGTACTGCGACTGCACTCTCAGAATCATTATCGAGAAACTGAGAAGTAAAGTTAGAAGATACTCTGATTCTTCAAAAGGTGACCTTGCAAGCTTAAGCCTCGAGCAGTTCCGAGATGAAATCGTTAGTCTAAGCAATATTGCTATTGAAGAAATTCAGAATAGACTATGCCTTCACCGAAGCATCAGACAATTTGAGTACGTTCTCAATCTAAGGAAATCCTTCTACAGAACAGAAGACCGCGCTATTACGACAAATGAACACAAAGGGGGAGATTGTTAGATATTATTTAATTGTGTTCATTTAATTATTAGTGTATGTTCTGTAATTTAATTACGCCCTAGGACTTAATTGTAAATATACCCGACTTGTGGGTATATTAGTTATATTGGGCCCGATAGCCCATTAGGGCATATGTATAAATACCCTAAACGATACATCGTTTAGGGTTGCTGATTCATTAATAGAGTTGACGACTTTTCTGAAGAACTCGTGCGCTCTCGTTCCAACTCTACAATTCGTCTATCGTATTACTTCTTTATTGCTTCCGTAATTCATCATATCAGGTAATACTAATCAATTGAATCAGTTCAAGGTTGGATAAAATCGGCCTAACATTTTGTATAAATGAGAACCCCAATCTTCATCTTGTCATGGATGGTTCTTGTTCTACTAGTCATATGTAGAGTATATATTTCTGTTGTAAGACTGTAGACTAGTTTTATTTCAAGAAGCGAGACGTGTCTTTCTGTGTTTATAGTTGGAAATTATGTATGAATTCTCACCGTGGGATTTTAACGATATAACTAAACCATCTGAATATATACATATTTTAATGTTCGGTATGTTTTTAGTAAATAATAGCAGTTTCGTCGTCCCCTTAAATATTCCAATGACGATCCTATTCCCTATCCCAACACTATGGTTGTTAGTAGATTTGTTACATTGTTACTACACTTTCTTTTTTATTTAATTATGTGCTTTTCTTCTTGCATGAAAGCACACTATATATGTCTATGAACATCCACATTGTACGATTGTGCTTGGTAGTTGTCAATGTCGATAATATATAATCAATATTTGACTATTCTCTATATAATTACATATATATAACTTCAATATGTCATAAATATTACATCCCAAGCAACTATAGGATATAACATTTTATAGAAACTGCTCAGCTGATCTGCCACGGTTTAGTTACCGTCCAGGGTTTGATTCTCATCGGGCGAATTAACAAGTACAGATGCCAGAAAATCTTCGAAATTTCTCTGCGAGGGAGAAAGATTTATCAAAAATAATCCCAATAGTGATGATAATAATGATGTAAATATAGAAAAAGTAAATGCGTTGTTATTTGTACCTCATCTTGATCGTCGACGTCGTTTTGAGCGCTCATGGGCTGTTCGTCGGCAGCGCTAAATCTAGAACTCGAAAGCGTATTACCGACATCGTTTTGCGCTTGTCCACCGTATATATATTCGTGCACTTCAGAGGCAGAAACGTCCATGAAATCGTCTAATCCACCTAATAATTCGCCTTCCTCAGTTCGATTCTGCAAAACTTCACTAGCAAAGATGGGAGGATTAAGACTAGCGCTCGAAGGGCTTCGACGAGCGCGTTGAGGATTATTTTGCGCTTCTGAATTTGGGCGGATTGTTGTTGTTCGATCTGCTGACGATGAGAAGCTTGAACTGAACAAACGACTGTAGACGCCGTCGCCCGCCGCTCGCTGAGCGGCAATTCTTTGGCTTGCATCGGCAACTCGTCGAAGGAAGATGCGATATTTCTGTAATCATAAATCACATGAGAATATTGTGTATATTTGCGCGCATGTAATAATTCGTATTAATTAGTACCTGAAGATGGCTTGCCACATTCTGTCTGGTTACCCCGGGCTCATTCATTAGCGCGACGATCTTCGTCGGATTAGCTTCTGCGAAAGATACGCATAAATTTACGCTCAATTTTCGAAATATTCAGTTGTATGTTTATGCGATTAATTATGAGTTTTTTCTTACTTTCAACACCAATACTCCGTACGGCGTCCAAGAAGCAGTTGTGAAGCGAAGGGCTCCACACGAGCCTCGCCCTTTTCGGCAGAGCAAATTGGGAGTCGACAACTTTATCTTCTCCGTCGTCAGAACCCTTCCTTCTAAAAGATTTCTTCGCGGACGAAGAAGGCGCAAATTCATCATCGGGGGTTTTGCGCTTACCCTCGTTAGGGTTTTCGCCTCCTTCGACTTCAGCTTCGTTCTTCTTTTTTGCGGCCGCAAATCGCCACACGTCCTTCAGATCATCGTAACAAACTGGCTTTGGTATGAAGTGCGCCGCGCCGTTCTCCAAACCCTTGGGAATTCGGGAGTCCGATTGGTCGGCCGACATTACTATTCTCGTCGGAAAAAAACGAAAGATCGACAAATATATAACAAACTATGTGCGCCGTCCATGAGAAAAAAAACAACTGAACAAGCGCAAACTCACAAATCACGGGGAGATCGAATTCTCGTGAGATCGCTTGATGTAGTTCGACTCCGTCCATGTCTTTGGTGTTGAGATCTGCCATAACCAAATCGAACCATCCACGTTTCGTACGAAGAGCGCATAAGGCGTCGATCGTTCGCCTGGCCGTCACCACTGAATTCGATATAAAAGCGCGTAAGTTTTTTATTATCGCATAAACAACTCATATATATATATACACACACGACATCTACGTACCTTGGTTACCAAGAGTTTTAAGTATTTTAGCAACCATAGAGAGGGAAGTTGTATCATCATCTACGACTAAAATGTTGATGGATCGAGATGAGCTGATGATGGCTGCGTCACCTTCCATTTTTTTTTTTAATAATTGATGAAGATGATATGGAATATATGGAGAAAAAAAGTTTATTTTTGCTAGACAAGGTCGATAGAAAGGATGATGGTTAAATAGGGTTGGTCCACGATGGAATTTATAGGTGTCAATATGGACTTGCTTGGTTTACCCTATTAATTAAAGTTTGTCATCTTATTACTGTTTTCATATGCATTTTGTAATATTAGAAAATTTTATTTAGTGAAATTTGCAATATTTGTATTTTGTTGGACTGAGAAAATTTATGATTTCATGATATTTTTGTAAGAGAATATCTTGCTCAGATTATACATTTTTAAAAGTACAATCAAATTATACATTTTCTTTTATTTAATGAAATATATATTTTCAGCATCATATGCTCTAATATATTTTACTTCTACTTTTTATAATTAGAAGTGAGTATGAATATTCTCATTTATTTTTCTTTTTATAATAAGTCATGCTATATGTTGTTAATATAACATTTATTTTTTAGGTTTATAGATAAATTAGCTTTTAAACTTATTCTCATTTAAACTTTGCAAAAATATTTATTGACCCATTCGCTTTAATATTTTCATCACCTTGCGCGACATATGTGTAGATGTCGAAGCACGTCGAAAATTCGTATGCGCAATTTAACCACCCTACGGCTTACGCTTGGTTGAAGTAACGCGTTCGATATCTAACAATCGTTTTCTTTTCTAACTGCCAATTACGTCGAAAGTGTTAGAGATCGAATCGAATGAGGTGAGTTTAGATCATTTTGCTACGTATACATCTCTCAAAGTTTTTTAATATCCCCTAAGGTCGTCTTCCGCTCTATTCTATTTGATATTAGACAGAAGTCAATCTAACAAAACCTGAAAGTTTTCCGAGAGCCGGTCCAAAAATCAATTATGATAATTTGTGATTAAAGACGTATCAATCAATCGAATTAGAAACTAATAAACCAAAGATTTTTTGTGCATGCGGATTAGGGCAAAAGGCCATATTCATGGACGACGTCCTTATCTCTAAGACACTGTGCCCATTACTAGCCATTGTCAACTTTTAACAAATAGGGTTTTGAAAATAAGAAACACATGATAAGATGAAAGATAATTATATATATATATATATATATATATATATATATATATATATGATACGATGGACTTTGATAGTTGACTGAGTTGGGCTCGTTATGGTTTGGATCCTTGACCTTTTTTCCAATAAACCAACAAACCCTACAATAAATAAATAATCTAGGGTATTACCACTATATTTAGTTCATGACTAATCATGATGATCGTCTTTATTAGTGCCTTGTAAGAAATACGCATCACATTTTAACCAAGCGTGAAAGTTGAAACGTAGTGCTTAGTGCTGCACTTATAAATTCTTTAATATGGCATTTTTAAATATAATAATGTGCGTGTGTGTGTGTGGTGGGACAAATGTCTTATAATTAAGGCCCCCGACATTGCACATGCAGTCACAAAAATACTAAATGTACAAGGCATATTAATAACATTCTTGTGGTTCCAAAGGGTTAGTAGCCACCACCTTTTATCTCCTAAATGTATGCATATATTATACTGAAAACCCTAGTAACACTTTAAGTGCAACTTAACTTAGCAATTCCCATAAATCCTATGCATTTATCAAAGAAAGAGAAGTCTCTTAAGTCCAACCGATGGAAAACCCTAGCTGTCTATTGGGCTTCAATATGTAAATTAACGTAAGGACAAAAACCTTAATCAAGTCCGTATATTAGTCAACTGTAAACCTAAGTGGTCCCTAAATTTCCGCCAAAACTTTAGCTATATATGGGGAAGGTTCCAATCTTCTTCCCAAGTCCAAAATTAAGCACCACCGTCATCTTCTATTTTCTTTTGAAAAAAAAAAAGATTTCCATTGCGTGGCCCGTAAAGGCATGACATCTCAAGAAAACTACTTGAATGATAATCCACAAAACCCATCTCCCGGCGGGTCGGGTCGCAGGCACCCAAAGTATCATGGAATTAGGTGCCGGGGCGGAAAATGGATTTCTGAGATCCGTGAGCCTCGAAAGACAAAGCGTATATGGCTTGGAACCTTCAACACTGCTGAGATGGCGGCGGCTGCCTATGACGTGGCTGCCCTTGCCCTGAAAGGCGCTGAGGCCACCTTGAACTTCCCTGAAAATGCGACACTGTACAATATTCCGGCGTCCCTTTCGCCGGCAGAAATAAGGGCGGCGGCTGCAGCCGCCCTGGCCAATGGTGGCGAAGGCCTCTTACAGGGAGATGAGGCCTCATCATCAACTTATTCAAGTGCTGCGAACGAAGCAATTAGTGGAAATAATAATAGTCATTTTGTGGATGAAGAAGAGTTGTTTCACATGCCTAAACTGCTTCAGTACATGGCTGAGGGAATGTTGATGAGCCCACCGAGGACGAAAGCGCCGGAAAACGGCGAAGGGTCGCCGGAGATTAATTATTCGGGAAATGACTGTCTTTGGAACTATCCATGATGACCTATATATATATATATAAATATTATATATGAGTCAGACTGATATGACATGTATCCAATATGGTTTCGTGCGTGCACATGTATATAGATTATCTTATCGTATATAATTATTTGTATGTGTGTGTTTGTTCAAATTATGTAATGTAATTTTTACCATCTTTTTATCACATTTTTAGTGTCCTGACTAAAGCATCTTGTTGCTCTCTTCAAGATGATGACAAAAGTACATCTCAAAAACCATGAATAATATAGAACGTTGATTATTGGGCAATTTTCGGTCGGGTCTGTCGGGAAAAGAAATTAGTTTTAAGGACTCGATTTCTGCAGTACCACTTCATCGTTTCGCAGTACCACTCCATTGTTATGCAGTACCACTTCATTGTTATGCAGTATCACTTCATTTGTTCTGCAAAAACAATGAAGTGGTACTGCAGAACAAATGAAGAGGTACCGCACTTGTTGGTCCGAATCCAACTAAAGCATATTTCAAGCAATTATACCACGAAAATAAATGGAAGAATTCACTTAGCGTGGGGTTGCGTGCGTTCTTGAGGAGGTGTTGGTAGCTCCTTCTCTAAAAATTCTCTTTCTTTTAATTATATCGCACAAGACAACCCAAACGTGTTAGAGTTTTAGTATTTATACCACATGTTGGTATATAATAATTGGGTCCTTGTAAGCCTATTATAATAATAAGATCATCGGGCTCTAAAACATTAAAGCCTGGTTCACTTAAATAAATTACAAGATTAAGATTAAATAATTAATTGAACACAATAAATAATTCCTAACAGTACTGCAGAACAATGAAGTGGTACTGCATAACAATGAAGTGGTACTGCATAACAATGAAGTGGTATTGCGGAACAATGAAGTGATAATGCAGAAATCGGGTCCTTAAAACTAAATTTTATACTGACAGTCTGAATCCGATTTAAACACCTAAACGGGCCTGCAACGTAATATACCGTTGATTTGATTATTCTGAAGTGTTTTTTTAAGGGGCATTTTCATTTCAGCCCCCCATAACTATAATATAGGATTCAGGCCCTCTTGGCAAAAATTTAGTTTTAAGGACCTATTTTCTGCAATACCAGTTAATTGCTCTTACATACCAGTATGTTAAAATTCTGTACTACAAAACCATAATTCGGTACCAGTTTATGATCATCTGATACCAGTTTATTTTCTGCAGTACCACTTCATTGATTTGACATACCAGTATATTGAATGTTTGTAACACAAAACGATCATTCGATACCAGTTCATATATCTTTCATACCACTTTTTTTACACCACACAAAATGGGTCCTTTAACCTAAAAAATTATCAAATAGGGCCTGAATTCGAAATAAAACCTTAATGAGGGACTTTTTTTTAAGGTCATTTCGTGCTTTTGCTCATTGAACTGTCGTGTCGATGTTATTACTTTCAGATATTAGTGAAATATCACATCATATCTTCAGTCGCACTTTCAAGAACACTGTTCAATTTTTGCTGTCATACGGGCTCCTCTTCTTATTGGTGCCCAAAAAACGATGTATACGCACTATATTTTGGTACATACATATGCTTACACTAAAAATTATCCATTATAACATATATCCGTACATATATCGAGCTATAGTTCTTGGATATAATAGATATTCGTACAACCTTAGTAGTAAGTAAACCCTTGCTGCGAAATGAGAAATTCTTCACCACACCATTTTTACCATAAGATAAAATGATGTAAGATTATTATCTTAATTGACAGAAGGGTCATGCATGGTGAAGGTGATAATATATAAAATGCAGCATTATTACCAAAGTGAAGAACCGTACCCAATATATGGAACTAATTATTACTGTCTAATAATTCCGTTCACTGATGATGTATATTTTATTATTATTTTTGGGAGAATCGTAAATAAATTTAATATTATACCGGACAGTATCATTACAATAATGGATTTTATTGAATATATATGTATTGCAAATGGTCGCACTTAAAGTGATGGCCAAAGATACGCACATACCAAAAAAGGAGCGACATAAAAAAGTCTTCGTAATTCGATTTCCTATTATGGTACGGACGACGGACGTATATCATCTTAGCTTATTTTGTGGCTATTCGCTGTTTATGAATTTAGCTTGCTCAATATAGAATAATAGAGAGAATAATATTAATCTATTACAAGGGAGATGTGTCGTTAGGTTTATGTCTCTTGAACTTCAACGCGTGTGCATCTCTATTGATGCAAGACAGCTAAGCGACAAAACATATGGAAAAGAACCAAAAATGTATATATATTATATGTATGTATATATGTCTACTTCCACTTTTTTGATAACTGTAGTTATGACGACAGATATCGAGTAAGATCATAAGAAAATAAAAGTTCACTAAATCGGTTAAAATAAAAAGACAACCTAGCACCTCATGCAAGAGTCACTTAGGAACGACCTTTTTTGATCTTGTGTCCAAACAGGGGCGGACCCAGCCTGATATGACTGGGGGTCAAGCCCAGCCAGAGTCCCAGCCCACAGCCCATCTAAATATATAAAAATGAAACAAAAAAGCTCCAGCAGATTCGAACTCAGGCCATTTAGACGTGATGACTTCACAGCAACTGCAGTAACCACTGGACTAGAGGCGATTTTCAAAAATTTTAATGCATATAATATACTTAAGTGGACAATGGCCGGGGGTCAACGGCACCCCCGAGCCCCTACGTGGGTCCGCCCCTGTCCTCGACAATGGTGTCATGGCATCTTCTGCAAATCTCTCGGTCAAGCCTAACGCACCGCTAATAATCGTCGTTTCATCGTCTGTTAAGTCTCCGCTGTTGAGTAAGCTCAAAGAAGAAAAAATAATAAAAAAATGAATAGGATTCGAACCTATTCGAATTAAGAAAGAAGTTATTCTAATTAGAATAGGTTATGCGAATACAAATATAGAAAAGGAAGCCATCTTTGAAGAATACAGCAGTCAAGAAAATCTAAGGAAATCTGCTCCGCCGAACAAAATTACTGCGAATGAAAAAAATCTACCAATCAAGATCGGATCAAGGAAAATAGGAGATCGGAACAAGGAAAATATTTTGTTTGATTTTTCAGTGTCTTGTAGTAGCATTATAAATTAGCGTGTCTGTCATTGTAAGAAATGAGCAAGAGAAGTAAAAAAAAAGAGAGCAGAAAATCTGCTAGTTAAGAAATTCTCCTCCAAATACGTTTCTTTTATTCTGATCTTACCCAGAAAAATATTCAGCCTTATATCGTCCTCATACACACACATATCCAGACTTAAAAATAACATCCGCCTTTTCCTGCCTGATGGTTTGTTACGTTTTTCGATTACTATCTTTCGATAAAAATACGATCTTTTTTTAGACAACCTTAGCTCCATGTAAGTCCACCAATGTCTTGAGCTCTGCTCTCCTAAATATAGGAGAATGGTTCTTTCCGAGAAGCCAACCCAATACCTTGCTGATAGGATACGCTATTGGGCCTAACGCAACGAAGAGGAACTGAACGAATAATGTGAATTTGGCTCCGAAGCTCAGACCATGTCTAGTGCAGACAGCTTGAGGAATAACCTGATGGAATTAACACATTAAAATCTGTAATTATCTTAAATATTAATATAAGTCTCATAAGGTCATACCTCGACGAAGATCACCACAAAGATGACTGAGACAAGAATAGCTACCCAGAAAGGGAGAGTTCTATCCAAGAATATCGGTAGAGCCTAAGACAGAAATAGCTCATATAGTAATAACGATCATATAATGTGTATAAAGGATACAGAGAAGTACCTCTGTTGCTAGAGATTTCGCGATGAGCAGGGTACACAAGACGAAGCAGTCGTTCTTAACGATAGGCAGAACTTTAGCTGAATAAAAAAGAAGAAAACAAGTCCATGGGACATTGTGATATAAAAGTTTCGTATATAATTCCATTGCAGGGATATTGTATTACTAGCGTTCTTCTGATCTTTAGGAAGGCCAGACTTGATTAAGACTTCAAGGTCGACTTTGCTGTGCGATAAGAGCCCGAGGCTAAGGCCAGAAGTGAGCCCTGCAAATAAGATCAGAGCTACAGATACCATAACATCGACCCAAAATTCTGATTTGCAGCAATGCACGTCCTCAGCTTCTCTCATTTGTATGCCTTGGTCATATTATATGTTCACATTACACTGTATATATATAGTTGAAAGTGTATAACTCTTGTTATGAATGAATTCAACTGCCATCTTTGGGCACTGTTCAGTCGGCAGGCTTCACAAGGACAAGAGAAACAAACACAAGCCTTGTAAGTTGAGTTCGGCTGTGTTGACAAGTCATAGAGAGACCATGACAAGCATATGATGTCTTAGGTTATCATTTGTTTAGGGCATCTTTCATCACAATCAAAGTATAAAGAATTGATGTTTGTCATACGAATAGACCCTTATATTTTTCTTTCATTAAAGCCATTGATTGCCCGCCAATCGTACGCTGTAGAAAAAAAATGATCGAACTAATCAGAAAGAACGGTTCATCCTTATGAGTTCTCAATGATTACGAATGAAAAAAAAAAACTTGGAAATAATGAGGAGACCATCGGATTTCCGAACGGTTATGTACAAGTTTTTGGACTGAGACGTGCGACTCAGAAGTAATAAAATCTAAGACTCGGTCTGTGGAGTAGCTTCTTTCTTGTGGTGGAATTTGTGGGCTCGAGGAAATAACAGGTCATTCAGCTGCCTTTCAGCGCTATACTCAGACGACGCCTGAAAGATGCAAGGAATGATTCCTCAATAAGATGCGAAAACGAAAGAAATTGCAAGGCCCAAAAAAACTATGAAAAACATACCCTTTTCTTGAAAGCAAAGCGCAGAGTCTGCAGCTGTGTTCCCGAGCAAACTCTCAAGTCAAAGCCAAGGCTGTCAACTCCGATAATGGCACATTCCTACGGTTGATTCCATTGAGAAGGGGTTCAGCCAAATAATAAGATTAATGGAGAATTTTTCTTGATTACAAAAACTGTCATTTTCGACGTGTTACCTCAACTTGAATACCCTTGCATCTCCAACAGAGGGATTTCAGAGCTTGCATGATCTTTTCTCCGCCAGCTTTTAGGCGAGATATTATTTTTGCAGCTGAATGTGCTATTGCATCAGGCTTAGCTCTCCTATAGTCGTCGAGTTCAACATAATTCTACAGAAGAGTGAAGCAAAATTCAAGAAATGCAGTTTCAAACTACAGATTCTGCGAATTTGATGGGTTAACCTGAGGCCCATTTGCTGATACTATCTGTATGTCCATCATCTCAAGCTTGTAAAATGAAAAACCACTGCCAATTGTTTGATCCTTCTCCAACTCTTCGGCCCAGGTCGGTTTATCTTCTGAGGCCTTTTCGTTTTTGTGCCCATTGACCCGTACAGCTGCTTCTTCCGATGGTTCTTCGGCAGTATGATTATCATTATTATCCACGTCGTTAGAATCAGGGCCAGAATTGTATCTCTGTATGACAGATTGTTCTTCTATGAACGCTGGTCTTAGAAGGCCCTGAATAGCTAAACCAGCAGATGGCTGTTCCATATAATCGACTGGATCATCTGATACAACCTTCAAAAAGGAAGATAGACAGAAATTACAATATGTATTTGAGCCAAAATAAAATGCATATTCGACAGGAGAGTCATCCCTCCCAAGTTAGCTGTGAGCCTATGAGGTGTACATTGAGAGTTTTACCTCTGATATCTTTTTGGCGAAATACATTGGATGAGAAGACCGCATAGTCTCCAATTTCGCCCAATCTCCAAGTGATCCATCACTATCCTCGTCCTGATCATCTTCATCAACAACAGAAACCCAGTCCTGCATACGCCCATGGAAAATTACGACCTTTCAAGCTAAAATGAACGGTTTGAAAGCAAAAGACATTGGAGAACATCCCTACATTTTCAAAATCTTCATCTTCATCATCATCGTCGTCTAAATCTTCGTCGTCGTCCTCGTCATCAAAATCGCCGTCTTCGTCGTCCAACTCATCAACCCCGAAATCAATTTCTGAGTTACTCATCGCCTCTATCTCGCTTAGCATTTCTGCAGTGTCTAATCCAATGACAGCTTGCTGCATTAGGTTGAAACATTCAGAAAATAAAATGCAAGATCAAAGGTTTGCTGCTAATTCGAACCGTTTGTGAAGGGAAGGAGACAAACTGTCACAATGCTCTCATTAAATACAAGATAAGTGTACTAAGGTTTAGGTTAATCTCACCACAATGGTTTCTTCAGTAGTAAGAGCTTGCAGAACATCTTCATCATTCTTCACTTGAAAGTATATGTCTGTTCATTAGTAAATGGATTTGAAATGAAGATGTTTCCTATAAGTCAATGGAAATTTTAAAATAGCAGCCAATAAAGAAAAAAAAAAAAGAATAGAAAACGCTATCTCACTTCCATGTTCATCCGTCACATAGGGTAAGTCCGGCCAGAAAATGTTCTCATGAACATCTTCATTAATTATGCCAGTGAACATTAATGTTGCCTTGCCATTCACCTATACACGAAGCATCTATATCTCAGAGGCGAATTCAAGACAACAACAAAAAAAATTAAATGAAAAAACACCAATATGTTAAGAGAACTCCTAAAAAACATCATATCTCATCTCGAACTGATTAATCTTCCTTTTCATCGGTCTACGTTAGCAAGGTAAAGTCTTTCAATGATTATTCACCCAACAACCTCAGATATTAACCAAAAGCTCAATTAAAAGATAAACCTCAATTATGGTTCGAGCAATCTCGGCGTTAGCAAGTGTAGCATCCCCTCCCACCAACAAATCTGATTCAGCAATTTCCTCAAACGGATGGTACCTCTGAGGCTTAGCATTTGGCTTCGGACCCGAACCTGAACTTGGCTGCTGCTCCTTCGCAGAAGCTTTAATTCCTAATCCACCCTTCAGACAACCTCCACGCCTCCTAACCCTATCTCTGCAAAACCAAGTGCATGTTCATCATCCAACTTCAGTAATCACATTCAACCACTGTGTACAACAGTTGGAACCCAAACGAAGAACAATCAAGCTAATTAGCAAAGGATCAAATGTAACTGCAGCAACATCATTTTTTTCAGCACCGTGGAATGAAGAATTTAGCTGAGCTGGGGATGTGAGCGTGACGATTAGAGGCATCGAATCTCGAGTCGCTGAATCGTACGGCTGAAGCCGAGTGAGATTCAATCGTCAGCATATTTTCCTACGAACTTACAACAGATTCAATTGATGAGCTATGAGAACTTCGCTTCCCTCGAATTTTTCTCAGCTGGTTTTTTTGCACCAATAACGTGTGGATCTCTTTATCCGTTAATGGCCTTCCGTTTTAAGGAATATGCTTTTCAGCTTGTTTTTTCATTCATTCATACTATATTTATATACTATAGATATACTATGTATCTATTGGAAATACCATTTAAATAAAAAATTGCAAGTCATACCCCAGTCAGAAAAATTTTCATTTAAGTACCCGTTCGATTGTGTGTACCATTTTTCAGTCTTGATGTACCTTTTTGTATGTGTATTAAGTATCATGTCGCACGTTTATAACATATGGTTACTGTATAGGTATATATGGTACATGTGTGTTATATGATGTACCATTTTCTCACTGGATTATGTACCATAATATGTTTCTCTATGGTACCTAAATGTGTTCAATGACGTACTTGCGGCGGAGTGGGTACCAATGTGCAAAAATTTACTCTGACAGGTACCTGCATATAAAAAAACCTGACAGGGGTCTGGCTAGCGAATTTTTTATATAAATGGGTATTTTATGTAAAATCTCCTTAAAATATCAACAAAAAATATTAAATTAATGCTCATAAATAAATTGACGATGTTGAGTTGGGTACGGCGGAACCCAAAACAAACGGCCCAATCCAAAATGATAGTCACATGTTTGGTCCTTTTTTTTTTCTTTCTTTCGTATATATCGAAGTTTCGACGAAGTATCTATGAAAATATATGGACATATCAGTTATTAATTACTCATTGATATCGATTATCATCGATAGAGATCATCCATTGATAGTAGTTATCCATTAAATTATTAGGTTCAAACCTTGTTATTTTTACTTTGCACAAATGATTTAACAAATCTTGCAGCAAAACGAAAAAGGGAATCATATCATATCTCTCCCAAGACTCCATGCAATCCTTTATATACGATAAGCCCACAGTCATCAACACACACTTCGCTACACTGTCAGTAACAGTATACAGTTCTTATTTACTCCAATAAAAATCAGGAAATAAAATACTATATATATACTGAAAAAAAACATCTAAGATGGACGACGGCGAGGAGTGGGATCTGCACGCGGTGGTGAGAGGGTGCGCCGCCCCACCGGCGAACAAGACCTCCGCCGCCGACGCCTCCATCAACCCTTCTCCTGATTTTACGCTTTCTATGCCATTCCTTCAAAGTTCGTTTGAAGAAAGAAGCACAAACCCTTTGTTCCAGGGTTTATTACAAGGCGTCTATCCACAGTCGTCGTCCTCCCCCGCCGCAACCGTCGTCGGAGGCAATCTGACGTCATCCAATGCAGCGGCGGCGCAAGCGTTTCATCAGACGATGAATATGCAGCAGCAGCAAGATATACAGTTCAAGAATAATCCTCAACTTGTTAGACCTCGGCGAAGGTGTAATAAGAATAATCCTTTTTATTTTCCCCGTGAGAACGTTTCTCTATTACACACTTTATTTTCTGTCCTCGGTAATAATAGGAAAAGCCAGCCGCTGAAAATGGTTCGTCAAATGACACAAGAAGAGCTATCAGCTGAATCGTGGGCTTGGAGAAAATACGGTCAGAAACCCATTAAAGGGTCGCCTTATCCAAGGTTGTCTTTCTATATCGAAACATATGATACATTGTTGTGTTTGGTTCCACATTTGAGCTTTGTTCTCTACCCTTTTTTTGAATAAAATAATATGGAAAACTAGGCACTACTATAGGTGCAGTACATCAAAGGGCTGTTCTGCAAGGAAACAAGTCGAACGTAGCGCTGAAAATCCAGAAAAATTCATAGTGTCTTTCACCGGCGAACACACTCATCCAAAGCAAACTCGCCGGAGCTCACTCGCCGGAAAGCCAGGCAACAGCAGCAACAACAACGTGCTTTTCCATAATCAAAAGGGTAGTGCTTTGGTTATTTCTTCATCTTCAACGCCGTTATCGAGCTCGAGCCTTTCGCCATGGCCGCCAGTAGTTGAGGACGCTGAGAACTTGGATAACTACAGCGGAGAAATGCACTGTCAAAGAGATGATGATGATGGCGACGGCGATGGTTTTTTTGAGGGTTTGGACGACGGCGATGACGACTTGGGTGGTGGTGGTGGCGACGGCGGGGGCCGCTTGTTCTCAGGTGGGCGTTTTTGGTAGTGATGATCGAAGCCGCCGTGTAAGGCCAAAATATTCCGCCGGGATTCACCGGAGAAATTATGGAGGGATGTACGGATTTTGGAAGAAGGTGAAAGGTCGTAATTTCTACAATGTGTAAAATGTTACTGCTTTCTGTCGGATTATATTCCAATCATCGAGAGTCTCAAATACTGTTCAACTTATATAGAATATGTAAGAATCAATCAAGCCTTGTAATGGTTTCTTTTGATGATACATCATAGTCTATTTCCTTGACCAAAGGACGAGTTATTAATTACATTGAGATCCGCTAGTCTTACAAGTATTGTATATATTGACTAAAATGATTATAATGGTGAATGGGAATTCAATTATAATAAGTACGTTTGCGCATGCTCTATGCTTAGAATATAATTATATTATGTTACTTCTATTGAGATTCATTATTTGTAATATTTAATATATAAAGTATAATTTTTAACTATATAAACAAAAATAATGTGTATGGATATAAGTATAAAAAATAAAAATTTAAAAGTACTATAAAATTATTTAATTAATTAACAAAGAGAAAACTAAATTGCCAATAAATGACTGACCAAATGTGGCGGTTCATAACCCTCCACTCACTTTATATAATGGAATAGATTACTAAATTTGTTCAGCACACTAATTGTATTTGTTTATGAATATGTAATTGGGCTCATTTACGGCCCAATTTGAATTCTTCATAAGAACCAGCTAAGGCCCATTGCATTATTAAAAGAACCAGCAGAGGCGCATTATGGAGTCGGCGAGCGCGGGTTCATATTCGCGCCCATAAGAGAGCACAAATGCAAGTGGCTTTGGAGCATTGATGCTCACGCGCCACCGTCTGAAGGCGTGCGATGAGGAGGGGAGCTGAGCGAGCTGTTGGAGGAGTTGATCGAGGAGTCCAGGACGGCGAGCGAACTAACTAATCCTTTCGTCGTCATCGCAAACTGCTTGGTTTGTTTTCTGATTTTTCGTTTTGTTGCTCTACGATTGTGCGCTTGAAGCTTTTCGCAGTTGTATGTATATGTTTTGTCATTTAATTCGTATTCGGATTGTTAAATTAGTTGTTTTGCCGGCTTCAGAAATATGTTACGCCCTAAGTTATGAACGTTAGCTTAACTTCACCTATCTCTGTTTGTAATGTGCAGAGTGAGACCCGTGGGCAATGATTGTGATTGAAGGATAGATGGTATTGCAAACTTTTAAAGGGATTACTTAGCATGTCTCATCAGGTACATGTGTGCTTGCAATTGCTCTCGATAATTTTTGTGCTGGTCTGCTTGTTTATGTTGCAATTCTGTTTTTGTTTTCCCTCTCACGCACTTACGCACCATCACTTTCCTCGTTCGCTGCTATTTCTTGAGCAAGCACACCACACACATCACTTTCTCGTATGTCGATATTCATTGAACATGCGCAGGATAAGGAAAAGGACCCAAGACATGGGGATATCCTTGTAATCTCATAAAAAATGTGGGGTCGTAATGGCCATCAGTTTACTGTCAATTGAACAACGTTGCCTCCCACTGAGCCCACTTTGTCGTATCTGCATTACCCCACTTGTAAATTTGAGGTGATTTATTCTTATCTTCTTACTGTGATCAGTTACCAACAATTCTTAAACAATGTGAGAAGTGAGATGGACCTGAGCCTGATTAATCTGAAATTTATCTAGTTTTCGACTTTCACGTTGGAAACCACTAGCTATTATGTGGGCATCTGTCAACCTCTTTCAATCTTCTATTTTTACGGACATATATGGTAATTATTGTTTGTTTTCAATTCTCAATTATTGCCACAAACATGCCTAACTAACTATGTAGATATGTCACGCGTTTATTACAATGATGCGGCGGCCTATCTAGATAGAGTGTACAGCAGCTCATTCACCCTCTCTGACATCACCGCCAAAGAAAGAAACACAGAATGGAAACTATAGTTCTCTACCCATCACCAGGAATCGGCCACATAGTCTCCATGGTGGAGCTCGCAAAATCCATCCACCGCACCGCCGGCACCACCAACATCACCATCCTCGTCTCGGTTCCCTCCTACGACACCGGCGCCACAGCCGCCTACATCAGCCGTGCCTCCGCGGCCGACCCATTCATCAACTTCCACAAATTACCCCAAGTCCAAGTCGACCGAGCCAAGTGTCCCTCAGGTGAAGCCGCCCTCTTCCAAGTGCTGAGTGGATCGAAGCCACTCGTGTGCGACTTCTTACAGTATCCCAAACTATTAGGTGACTGCAAAATATCGGCTTTCATCATAGACTTCTTCTGCTCTTGTTCTCTGCCGATAGCCAAGGAGCTTGGTATCCCTACATATTACTTCTTCACCTCGGCTGCTGCTTGCGTGGCTTTGTTCCTTTATGTCCCAACTCTCCACGACGTTATTACCGAGAACTTTAAGGACATGGGAGACGAGCTTGTGGAAATACCTGGGATCCCACAAATCCCAGCTTCTCAGATGGTGAAACCACTGCTCGTCCGTGACTCCCCAGATTACAAAGGTTTCATGGAGATTGCCCTGACCATGCCCAAATCTGAAGGCATCATAGTGAATACCTTCGAAGCCCTCGAAGCTAGAGCACTCAAAGCCCTCCGCGATGGAATATGCAACCCCAAAGGCCACACCCCGCCGATATTCTGCGTGGGGCCGGTTATGCAGGAGAACCCAAGCGGCTACGAGTCACACGAGTGCATAAAATGGCTCGACGCACAGCCCAGCAAAAGCGTGGTTTTCTTGTGCTTTGGCAGCTCGGGCCTGCACAGTGCGCGGCAATTGAGAGAAATGGCAGTAGGGTTGGAGAGAAGCGGCCTGCGGTTTTTGTGGGTCGTGCGCACCCCGGCGGCGGCGGCCGGAGGAGGTCAATCGGACTTGGAGTCTTTGCTCCCCCAAGGGTTCTTGGGCCGGACCAAAGATCGTGGGCTAGTGGTGACGTCGTGGGTACCACAGGTGAGGTCGCCTTCTTTTACTTGATGAATTTAGTAGCGTACCGAAATTCTTCTCTTTATTTTGTCATATAGTTATTTTTTACGCTACAATTTTCTATTTGACTATTAATTGAAAGGTGGGCGTGCTTAACCATGGTTCGGTGGGTGGGTTTGTGAGCCACTGCGGTTGGAACTCAGTGCTAGAAGCAGTGTGGGCCGGCGTGCCGATGGTGGCTTGGCCACTGTACGCAGAGCAGCACTTCAATAGGGTGGTGCTCGTGGAAGAGCTCGGCTTGGCTTTGAGGTTTGAAGAGATAGAAGATGGCTTTGTAGGCTCCGATGAATTGGAGAAGACCGTTAGAGAGTTGATGGAATCTGAGAATGGCCGACGAGTGAGGAAGAGAGTTGCAGAGATGAGCGCTGAGGCCAGAGCCGCCTTGGCCGACGGTGGAACTTCTTACATTGCTTTGCACGAGATTGTCCAGGCTTGGAAGCACAAATAATAATGTTAGAAGAAGAATTTTGTCACTAGGCTTTGACTAATGGCCGTGGCTCCTATGGTCTTTGGATTGAAAGGGCTCAATTTCAAATATCCAATAGAGTAGAGTCAACAGCACATGGATTTAATAATTAGGACAACGCCAGGCAGGCCAAGGTTAGAGGCAAAGCTGAGTTGATGTTTTGCAATGACGACGACTAAGATGGACTCAGAAACGTATTATTCTATGGAGGTCAAAAGTAAGAACTACACGAGTCAATAACGATTTCAGAAACTCCCCAACAACTCATCAACTCCAATCCTTCAAATTACGAACCCAAGTGCGAAGAAAACAAAACAAGCGAACAATATCAGAGAAAACTGAGCAGATCTTAAAACATACAACACAAAATATCCCGGGAAACTAGGAAGATCTCAAGCAAGCTTTAGTTTGCTTTATGAGGACCTTCAGGAATTTTGCTGAAAACCTTGGCATTGACGAGTGCGTATTGCTTCTTGAGCTCGGCCTCCGCTTTCTCCGCAAAAGAATCGATCTGATCCTCGTATTTTTCGTAAAGCAAGGGCACCGTGTGCAATACGACAAAGCCTGTACAAGTTCAGAAGAGTTTATCCTTATTGGTATGATTGTTGTGTATCATTTGGGGAGGGAAAAATCTATGGGGGTTGATGGAGTATCAACCTTCCTTACAGACGTAAAACAGAGTTAGGAAGTTGATGCTGTTTCCAAGAATTGAAAGCACCCAAATACCAGCAATCACCTACGTAGAATGAGGTGAGTATACGTAAATCACGGGGTACAAACAATCAAAACATAGTACACGAGAATAAGAGGAATGCTATACCGCAACGAACTTCTTCAGATCTCTCCCAGATGCTATATCTCTAAGGATGCCAATACCTCTGTTAAATTCAATCCTAAAAGCTGAAGCTACACCTAGGACAATGTCCTCGGGTATGACAACTTCTGGTATTTTGAGTGGAGACCTGAGTTGAATTCACAGGTGTTATACATACAAAGGTTTCAGTGAGCGAAAAAGAATAGCAGCTCCTAGTTCGTTCGTATACACATACTTGTTGATGAAGGTGGATACATTTGACCAAAGGAAGAGAATAGCTAGACCAAGAATGAGTAGGTGGCACACAAATGTAAGCAGGTGGTATTCCAGCAATTCAAAGAGCACCCAGATAGCAGTGGCAACACCGAGTACGCCAGCAGAAATTTCGTGTCCCTCCATAAGAAAATATCAGCAGCTGCAACAACAGGAAAAATCAACACATTTTCATGGAAGTACAGATAAAATAAAGCTCGAAGTAAAACAATAACAGAAAGCATCTCAACACTTTTCACGGCGTCAAGTCGAAGAACAAATACGGCATTCTTCTGCAATCAACTGGCATTGACTAGAAAATGACGAGTATAACTAAAAAAAAAAAGATAAGAAAGGAACATAGCGTCCGTACGTTTTCCACCGCCCAAAACCTTGTGAACGGGCTTTTCACGTCCGAACAAACGGTAGATCTTGGCCTTCAGCTCCGATTTGTCGTCCTTACCGTCGTCGGAATCAGACGACGAATCGTGGCCGCTGATCTTCTCCGCAATCTTATCTATCAGAGATTCCGATCCGTGCTTCTCCTGCTGGTGTTCTTCGGAGAGATCGGCCATTTTCAATATCCGATCTCAGACGATTGCTTTCAGTGCTCTTTGTAGGGCTTTTGAGCTGTGAGATATTCGCCGCCTGCCTTTAAAGGAAAATGGTGGTGGGAATAAAGGAGTTTTTAAGAGGAGGTCTCTTAGGTTCGGAGTTTCGTAGCCTCAGCTTCGGCTGGTCTTTTCCCGCGTGTTTCGAGGACTAACGGCCGTTATGACGGCTGAATAAAACTAACGGAGAAAGTTACGTCGTCACAGTGGAAGGTGGATGGTGGGCCCTCTTTAACTAATTGGGCCTGACTAGAGCCCATTCCCCCATCATATACTCGTGATTCGTTCATCGCCATTTTCTAGAAGCGACTTTAATAGTGGTGTCATTAATTTGCAAAGATCAACCAAGTAACTTGACCAATAATAGTATTATTATTAACAACAATAGTCTTAATGAAAAAAATATACTACAATTTGCATTCAAATCTACATTCACAAAATGAGGGATTTACTTTACAACAATGTGATTGATGGATGAATCATGAAACAATAGTTTTTAGGCTGAGAAATGAGAAAAAAGCTTTCTCTGTAAGAGAAGCATTGTGCTGATGATGAGTTCTTTCCAAAGAGTTCAAAGAAAATATGACAACTGCTGTTTCTTTCTCGAACCTCCTTCGCCGTAGAGTTCGTTCCAC
The DNA here is from genome assembly GCA_027422505.1 of Craterostigma plantagineum. Classification (NCBI taxonomy): domain Eukaryota; kingdom Viridiplantae; phylum Streptophyta; class Magnoliopsida; order Lamiales; family Linderniaceae; genus Craterostigma; species Craterostigma plantagineum. The sequence continues at coordinate 4,839,750 of JAPQWV010000009.1, read as the reverse complement.
TGATTCAACTCGGCCATGACTGATCCCTCGCTGGCGAAACTCGCAGCAACCTGAAATAGAAAACACGAAAAAACGCCCTCTTAAAGAAATGTATGTAGCGTTTTCACTTTAGCATGGAACGAAAGTTAGGACAATATTTTATTTATTACCTGATTCTTGGCCTCTCTCATGTCATCCATGTTTAATGGTCTTAAAGTGATAAGTGTGGCCTCCTTAACTTCATCTTCTTCATCTTCTTCTTCTGACGGAGCTGTGTCTTCGCTGCTATGTTTTTCTTCGCTTTTACTCTTCTTTTCCTGTCGACGAAGTTACAACCAACAAATTTTGTTGCGACATTGTTAATGAAGATTGAAATGCAATGCAAAAAAAAATACATGCCTTGTCTTTCTGTCTTTCTTGTTGTAAGAGTTCTCTCACGGGACGGTAAGCCGCTGTCACACACAGATTCTGCTCGACGTTTTTTTTCGACAGTCAGCGCCAAAAATATGAAGTACTTAATCGAGCAAAATCTAACGTTAGTTCAATCGAACCTTAAGATCGCTCCCACTGTATCCTTCCGTCATTACGGCGAGCTCTTTAAAATCGAGGCCCTCGACTTTTTCTTTAGAAAGCAGCGTTTTCAAGATGTTTTCTCTGTTCTCTACCGATGGCAAACCCACCATGATTCTGATCCCAGATCAAAAGTTAATTTTCGGTAATAGATCGTATATGGCATCAAATTGATGGTTTTCTATGATCTTCATACCTGCGTTCGAAACGTCTGATAATTGCTTCGTCGAGATCAAAGGGTCGATTCGTAGCTGCAAGGACAAGAATTCTCTCGCCGGGCTTAGTCAAAAGCCCATCCCAATGAGTCATAAACTCGTTCTTGATCTTCCTCATGGCCTCATGCTCGCCAACCCTAGTCCTCTGTCCTAACATGCTATCAACCTCGTCCACAAAGATAATGGTCGGCGAGACTTTTGCAGCGAGCGTAAACAGAGCTCTCACATTCTTCTCATCTTCTCCGAACCATTTCGACGTTATAGTGGACATGGACACGTTTACGAAGCTTGCCCCAGCTTCGTTTGCTATGGCCTTGGCAAGCATTGTCTTGCCCGTCCCAGGTGGTCCGAAGAGGAGTATGCCTCGGCAGGGTTTTAGGAGACCGCCGTTGAAAAGGTCTGGTCTCCTAAGGGGGAGCATGACCAGTTCTTGGAGAGACTCCTTGATCTCGTCTAAAGCTCCGATGTCTGAAAATGTCACGCCGATTTCGTTTGCAGGGATGACTTCGGGCCTTATTCGCTTTTCGAATTCATTGTCTGGAGGAACTTCCTGTAATAATATTAAAGTTAGCAACCTAACAGCTTTTCGATGGAGCAAAACGATGGCTCGAAACAAGAAAATGGTACTGACGGGCTTTTGAATCACCACATTTTCCCCCTCGGGCTTCGCGGAAGAAATGGATTTCTCAGCCTCGTTCTTGTTGTCAGCGGTTGGATTCTCAGATTTCGATTCGGGTTTTCCTATGTTGTTATTACTGCCTTCATTAGTCCCCATTTTGAGAGAGTCTCTGCAGCCACCTTTGCCTTCTTGGAAGATGCTTAAACCATAGGATAAACTAATGATTCAAACAAGGAAAGAAACGATTAATCCAACAAGATTCATACAAAACAAAACGAAATACATTCAGTTAGTTGGCATAATCTATTACCTTTTTGAAGAAATAATGAGCTTCCCGTTACGATATTCAGGATCCTTGTTACGGGATAAATGGTGAGATATAGCAGATATTACGATCTCATCAATATAGTTGCCCAGCACCATGGTATCAGCTAAGCAGATCGATTCAAGATCATCGCACTCGAGGTCATTTGCTGCTAAAACCTCAGTGATGTGATTCTTATTGTCCTGAAACTGTATTTTCTTCCTGTCTTCTTCGAGCTGAGTTTTCCAGTTGTTGAGATAAGCTTCGTCCTCTGGCGGGCTGATTTCGATGTTGTAAGGAAATAAAAGGCTCAGATTATCGTCTATTTCCAAATCCTCGTCGATATCTGAAACCCTCGAGCCCAAAACCAAGACAGATCCCGACAATTTCTTCAGCATTCTATCCATTAATTTGTACAGTCTTGACGATTGGAGAAAGAGCCTCTCAACGTCACGGATATAAAGGATTATGCAACTTGTTTGAGAAACGGCATCCAAGATCTGGAAAGGTGCGAGTCTCATATATAACATAATCACAGGTGCGCTGCGGATGATAATAATCAACGAACACTGTTAACTTATTACCTTATAGAGTGACTGCAAGAAAATTTTCTCATCGAATGACCAGGAGCTGATGCGCTTTGAAGGAACTGCACAACGAGTGATTACTTTTACGTAAGTATCACAATAATAACTGGTGAAAAGCTATGACATGCCATGCATATGTCTTGAAAACCTTGATTTGAAGAGGATGAATGCGAACTGATGCTACTCATATCAGAAGAAACAGAGGATGTTCTGTGCGGCTTCAGACAGTTGCTAACTCCATCAGAAGAAGACCTTTTTTAAGGAGTCGTTAAGGATTTTGTCCAAATCAGAATAGTGTTATGATGCTTACTACTACTAATCGACCGTACCTTTTAGTAGCATCCGTCCCACTTCTTTGACGCGATGAAGAGCCTTGGACTACTGAGCATATATAAGTTTCTCGATTACTCACGTGCAATAAGAACGAAATGAAGGAGAAAAAAAGCATTTACATAGCGATGCTTTCGTACCCCTCTGATCGTCTCTATTTGGAAGAATCGAGAACGAACTAAAAATACTGGACACACGTTCTAGAGTAACTTCTGAGACAGATCGCTTGAGAGCCTTCACATGTGATGATATTGAAATGCGTAAAGGCCAGAAGAAAAGTTATAAACGTTACGCTTAATATTTGAAAGTTAACCAACAATGCTTACCGCATTTTTCCTGGGGATACCATACTTGCTCTGAACCTGTATCACAGAATTAAATTAGCATATGATAATGAACGACTAGGTGGTAATAGTGTTAAAGAGGACTTACCTTAAGCGAAAAGTCGGTTATGTCCAGCAGCAGTAACTTCGCCTTCGAATGATTTGCTAGAGCCCGAGCAAGATGTTGTTGGTACAGTTCTACATAAGGAAAAGAGACGAATAATTTCTTGCAAGCTCAAATCAAGAAAGAACATTCGTCGACGTGCTAAAAATACCAACAACACACCTGCAGGTCCTGACAACAAAATAGCCCGACTCACAGGAGACAGATTTCGAGTGTGTCTTGAGATATCAAAGAGATTTAGATGGACATATGCAGTACTTATCAACAACTCCCGCGTTATCTCACTGTCATAAGAAAAAAAAAAGACATCATAACATGAAAAAGAAGAAGATGTGTTTGAATCGTGATGACTTGTTATCACATTCTTACAGATCCTACAATGATGTAACTAGGTCAGCTTAATCAATTAATGTTAAGACGAAAGATCTCCATTGACTCTCTCACGAGATTGACTAGTAAAGATCACGAAGCTGATTCCATTGACAAGAGCTTTGAGAATTCTGTTATTCTTATTAGGCTATGTGATTCCTGCCTAAAAGAAAAAGAAGAAACTACGAATCTGAATGATATGAACATTACATCACACGGATATTCTCAACACGTCAATACATTCGAGGAACAATTTAAGGAATCCTAACGCAGCTCAACAAGAAATCACCCAAACAGATACAATTATCACCAACAAATAAGCAAGAAATTACACACACAAAAAAGACAAAGGAAGGAAGCATAAAAGATCATTTTCCTCAAGAAATCACCTGAGATAATACGGAAAATCATCAAACGTAACGCCAGAATCCTTCCCCTCGATTACAAGCCTCAAAAGCTCAACCTCCATCTGCTCGCCGGAGATAAATCCCTCGGCTGCCGCCGAAGCCGAAGCTCCGCCGTTCCATCCGGCGCCTGAAACCAAACTCAACCCAACGCCTACGCCGACACCCACGCTCAATGCCGATATTATCACGTGTTTCTGTTCCATCAGCACATAATCGTCAAAGCAACCACGTCGGCAATTTATATATGTATATCACCACCAGTTTTTTGCCAAAGATCTCCAATGGTTTTGCGCTGGTGGTGATGAAAAGAAAAAGGATACGCCTTAGCTGTGTTCCAAATTTATTTCTTTCTTTCGTCTGAGCAATGAAAAAAAAACATGGTGTTTATGTAGGACAGAGAATGCTGGCGAGTCCAAAATACCAGGGTATGACTTCCTTTATTAATTTTTTTTATTAAAATTAATATTCGAAATCTTCATATTTTCTCCAATGAAATCGGAGAATCTAATTTACTGATTATTATGAAAGATAGCATCAGATAATTTTCACCTAAGATTTTATCTTATACTAATAATATGAAATATTACATTAATATAAATAAGTATATTTACAAATATATAAGTCATTTTATATTGTTATATGACTACTTAAGTTATTTAGATCAAAGACCAAATAGCAGTTTATAATCTAATATTTTAAATCAAAAGATTAAATTGTAGTAATCAAAATATTAAGGGTATAATTGTAAAAAACTAAAGACCAAATAGCAATTTATAATCTACCCTCACCATCACCATCTTTCTGTTTTATTAAGTGGGACAGGCTTAGAGAAACTATCATACCATCTAATTAATTTGGTGTGTCAATAATAATTACAAATTTACTCATGATATTGATAAATATTACAATTATCCTCAAATCAATTTTCTATACATAATAAAAGTAATAATTTAATTTCATAATAAATTAAAATATAAAATAATATATTTATATTTAAATATTGCACATGCATACAACGGTGTTTATTTACTAGTTAATATAATAGAAGCGATACTTGCCCAACATCATTTTGTGTACGTTATTAGTTGGTTTGGCAGTTGGCATGTAGAATGGAGTAACCATTAACTTGGCTTTCATTTCATGATAATTGGCTGTCACTAACATTTATTATATTTGTCTTGTTATTATTATTACATTTTCTTCTTCTTCTTCAATTATTTAATGTTCTCATTGAATGTCATCATCGTAGCTATTGGTTTTCAAAGACTTTTAAATACACTTTTAATTTGGGACGTATACGTCAAGAATAAAATATTTAATTCTCTTATTATTTATTAGGCTGTCGTCGTCGTTACACTATAATATGGACCAATGGCATGCATGTGTGCACTAAGCTATATTATAGACAAGTTGCAAGTTGCGGCTAAGAGAAAGAAACGACATAGGCGGCTAAATTGTAATAATAAAAGTGCATTCTTTCACCAAATAAACTTTTATAGTGACTATTCATTGGCTGCTTTCTGATGGGTGAGTGGGGTTATATTCTAATGCAATGTAAAATACTTTATACAATTGCATATTGGCAACTATATCTTTATACTTACGTGTGGGTATATATAAGAGCATGTTGAAGGAAATCACTTCAAATCTAAAGTGTGCTTCACCTAATACTTGGATTTTAGGGTTTTTGTTTTTATGTTTTGAAGACTGAATTTATTCGTAGACTAGTAAGAGATAGGGTTATATTATATAGAGATAGTCTTGACTAAAAAAAAGTAACATAAATAAAAAAATAAAAGTTTTGATGGACACACTTCACTGGTTTTGCTTGGTTTCCACATCAGCAGCACATGGCTTTGGTTGTTTCTTTATTCTTTTTAGATTCGTGCATGGCAATGACGACTTATGTGTGGATTACACGTAATATATCCACTTTACTTTTGCCAAAGGTTTCTCTATAATTGTTGTTCTTGCAATTCACGACCATCCCTTTTAATTGCTTTCGTAATAGATGAGCACCGTAGGTTTATTTGGTCCTTAAATTATAATATATAAACATACAACTACGTACAAACCGACCTTTTAAGAATAAGCTTTATATTAAGGTAGGGAGAAAGTGACAATTAAACTTACCTCTCCAACTGGTACTTTGCTTTGCTTTTTTGCTTTTACTTTTTAATAAAATTTCATGGTATCTTGAAGATATTCCATTTAGTGATCCTCCACCAATGGAATATCTACTTTATATACATATGTGTGTGTGATGTGACTATTGAAGTAGGTATAAAGATGGGGCACACACATTTAATTTAACAACTCTATTGCATAACGCTTTAGAGGAAGGAAACAGTGGTCCAATGTCGTATCATATAGTAAGTTTCCAAAAAGGGTTTTCAATGGCCACACCACATGAAACTTGAAAGTTGAAAGCCACAAATTTCAACGACTTTTTATATATTTATTATTAGTTTAAATTGATTCCAACACTTTTGTCGCTTTCTTTTCCATCAATTATTTCATGCTTTCCAAGAAACTCATCCCAATTAGCAGTTAAGGCCCATTAGACAAGAAACTAAAACGAATCCAATTTTTATGGGCCGAACATATAAAGTCAAAAAGTTCGAATTTGTGAAGAGTTGTATCATTTAATTCTAGCATGATAGTTGAGGCAATGAATCTTTTGTAATAGGTCTTGCTTATCTATGATTGTATCTCCTCCCAAGTCCCAACATTATGTCCAAGCTCCAAGAAATCATTCGTTATTTGCATTCATTGTTAGACAAACCTTGGGCTACAGACTTAACCATTTTCAATCAAACTAAAGCTTTATATAAGCGTGACAAAAATCATTAATTCAAGAAATATACATCATCGTAAAGTACGTGCATGCATAATCATGTCAACGTCCCGCAAAAAAAAAATAAATAACAACAATAAAATATGCCAATTTTACGAATTTCATGTGGCTGAAAATCACAAAGAAGAATATAATAAAGCATAAAAAATAAACCTTTAATGAAGAGAAAAGGAAAAAGAGATGAAGATAATTAAAATGGCCATGACTAAGCTAGGAACTTCTCTTACAATGTTGCACAGCTTCATAGATCGAACACTCTGAATCACAAGACCTTCTCCAATCATCATCAGCCGATGCTAATACTATTGCACCACTTTTCTTGCAAGAATTCTTCCTCGTACTCTCCCTCGGCCTCATCATCATCAAACACTTGAAACACCTCTTTAAAAACCCTATCGAAAATCTCCTACACGTCCCAAAAGCCAAGCATCGAACCCTATTACTATTATCACCGTATTGCTGATCCAATGAAGACAGGCTTGAACTATTCACAACGCAACGATCTGATGAAATAATGAAGCACTCTTCTTCGTTCTTGGCCGCTTCTTGGACAAGAAAGCCATTCGAGACGAAGAGCGTAGGAAAATCGAAGCTGAAATGATCTGAGGAAACTCTGACGAATCTCTTTGAAGGAGGCATTCTTGGATCCATCTCAATGAAGGAAGAAGGTTCATCATCGTTATACTCATAAGGAGAAGGAGAATTAGTCGTCTTCATAGGGTTTGTTATATTGAACAAACAAGTCCCTTTAGGGTTTGTTAAGGTATACTAGATAGAATAATTAAAGTCCGCGGACATAGATATATATAATACCCATTATATATTAATGGTCATAAGGTAGACAATAAATATATGTGGTGGTGCGACGCTGGACAAGTCTTATTAATTACGATAGAGAAAGGCATGGGCAGTGAGCTGTGAGTAACATATACCTTAAGCCCACAATATGTTAGCTTGTTATTCACTATATTTAATTTGCAAGCTAACAAAACCTCATCTTTATAGGACAAGGTTCCTCGTACGAGAATAATTATCTCTATTAAAAAGTAACAATATCGTTCTTGTTCGCTTCATGTTTACATAAAAATCTTAGGTAAGAGTGGTTGTAGAATTATTTGCAAAGCATGTAAAAGTGACTAGACATAGCTTCCGTTGTTGACTGTCGAAGGAAAAGAGCAGACAATGAAAATAGGAAAAAGACAAGAACTTGAAGTGACTTGCACCTTTGTTGGTCCCCTTCATATGTATATATCCTTAGCAACTCAATCAATTTTTCAAACCAATTAATGCTTATCATGTGGATGAGAAACCGTCTTCTCTGAAAAAAGTAATACACAATTTTTTTTTTCTGAATTTTTCTCCTTCTCTATTTTAATTCACACTATCCAATCTCTATTTATACGATCAATCACGGAGTTGCTTTGGAGATAAAATTTATTCAATCTTTTAGCGATAAAACATGGTACCTAAATGTAATGTAATAAATCTCTCATCCATAATGGGCTTTAAGCTAATGGGCCCGAACTGCGAAGTTAATCAAGTGGGCCTGCGTCGATGAGTCACGTGCAGCACGTGGGCTAACCGCAGATGTTGAAATTCCAATTTTATCCCCACCTAAAACCCCTCATCTCAGGCCTCAACTTGATGTCAGCAAAGCAAAGCTACAGCTAAGCTGAGCTTTTGTATAAAAGAGAACTCTTTCTTGCTTCTTCGATATTAACGAGAGAGGAGAGTACACATAATTCCAAATTTAGCGGCGATTTCTCCAATCTCTCTCTGTCGATTTAATACGTTTCTCATCTCTTCATCGTCTAGGCACATTGCTCTCTCGGTGTGCAGTAGCTTTTGCTTCAATTTGTTGATAATCTATCTGTTTTTCGTCGGGATGGCGCAAGTGGTGGCGACGCGTTTGATTCACGGTTCGTTTGCGGTGACCCAATCTGAGAGGTTGAAGCATCCGAGCTATGGGTTCGAGTCGAGTGTCGTGGCTCGTGCGGAGAAGAGGAGTTCGCGTGTAGGTGCGCTCCACGTAAGATCCACGCGTGTGGAGGCGCGGGTGGTTCCTGTGACCCCCGAGGACGTTCCTAAGGTTCTGTGTTGTTGCTATTTTTGTGTTATTAGGCTTTGTTAGAATAGTGTTGACTTGATTTTTAAGTGGGTCGATGTTACCAGTCTCTTTTAGTTGAATGAGCTTTGGAAAAGCTTGAAGCTTGGTTTGCTAAGTCACAGAGAGTTTTGCAGTTGAAAACAAAATGCAGTGACAAGTGCTAAATTTGAGTGCCTACTATTTGAATGCAACTTCGCCTGAAACGAACTAATTAACTGTTTCTTTTTGCGAAAATCGTCTTGTTGCCTACAGTAATTGCTTCCCGATTCATTGATGGCATCTTTGCTGTTTTCTCCTTGAACAGGTTGAAGAGCAAAGTCAGTATTTGCAGGTGATTCCACAGCTCAGTGAGACACCAAGTGGCGCGTGGTCTAAGCCCATTGTGAGGCGCAAGACAAAGATCGTTTGTACCATTGGCCCCTCAACCAACACAAGAGAAATGATATGGAAGCTGGCCGAGGCTGGGATGAACGTTGCTCGTCTTAATATGTCCCATGGGGACCATGCATCCCACCAAAAAGTCATTGACTTGATTAAGGAATACAATGCCCAAGTAAAAGACAACGTCATTGCCATCATGCTCGACACCAAGGCAAAATCTCTTTCTTTTTTTCTTTTAATTTCTTTTTAACCCATAGATTACGGTTTAATTTCTTTTTACATCAAGCATTTTGTAAATTTGTTATGCAGGGTCCTGAGGTAAGGAGTGGGGATTTACCTCAGCCAATAATGTTGGACCCGGGTCAGGAATTTACTTTCACAATTCAAAGAGGTGTCGGCACTGCAGATTGTGTCAGTGTCAACTATGATGATTTCGTTAACGACGTTGACGTGGGAGACATGCTACTTGTTGATGGTATGATTTCATGTTTTCGGGGTTTTATTTCGGTTTGACATCTTAGCTAGGTACATTTGTGAGGTGAGGAGACAAATGGAAACTTCAGTTGAAGAGATGTTTTGGATGCTGATTTGAATTTTCTGTGTGATTATTAAACATGCAGGTGGTATGATGTCGTTAGTGGTGAAATCCAAGACTGCAGATTCAGTGAAATGTGAAGTTGTTGACGGTGGAGAGCTCAAATCTCGGCGCCATCTAAATGTTAGAGGGAAAAGCGCTACGCTTCCATCAATCACTGGTGAGGAAGCATTTTGCACTGTTTTCCGTAATTTGGTGAAATGAACCTTTTTGTGTTTGCTTGTAACAGAAAAAGACTGGGACGATATCAAATTCGGAGTGGATAACAAAGTCGATTTCTATGCTGTTTCCTTTGTTAAGGATGCTGCTGTGGTTCATGAACTCAAGAACTATCTGAAAGGTGATTTTTAGCTCTTCCATTTGATGACAATTCCGTCGATTTTGTGCATCAATAAGTAAACTAATATTGTTTTTCTCACCCTGCAGATGCTGGTGCAGACATTCATGTAATAGTGAAAATTGAAAGTGCGGATTCCATACCAAATCTACATTCAATCATAACTGCATCTGATGGGGTAAGCATGTTAACTTTTTACACAAACATGGAAAGAAAACTGCAATGATCTAAAGAAGCTATAGATTAGAGGCTTACTTGCTCTTATTTATCAGGCTATGGTTGCCAGAGGCGATCTTGGTGCTGAGTTGCCCATTGAAGAGGTTCCTCTGCTGCAGGTAATACTTTGATATATTTCCATGACAGCCTTTCCCTATCTGTAGTGCTCTATTTCATTCTAGTTTTGTATGACAATGGAGAATTTTTTATATATGTAGGAAGAAATCATCAGAATCTGTCGTAGCATGGGAAAGGCGGTGATAGTGGCAACAAACATGCTCGAAAGCATGATTGTGCACCCAACTCCTACACGAGCAGAGGTATCAGATATCGCTATTGCTGTTAGAGAAGGGGCCGACGCAGTAATGCTTTCTGGAGAAACTGCTCATGGAAAGTAAGGACACCATTTTGTTTTGCGAATATTGTAAGCATCATTTTCCCCATATTATAATTCATATTGGTTCAAACGATGTCATGTAGGTTTCCACTGAAAGCTGCCAAGGTCATGCACACGGTTTCGCTGCGAACTGAGGCCACAATACCCGGCGCACAGAGTCCACCTAATCTCGGTCAAGCCTTCAAGGTTGGGCCTTTTTAACCTCGTAGCAGATGTGTGCATTTTCTCTACGACGACATCTTGAACTTGTTTTTTTTGCCTCTTCAGAATCACATGAGTGAAATGTTTGCGTTCCATGCAACCATGATGTCTAACACACTCGGAACATCAATCGTGGTCTTCACTAGGACTGGGTTCATGGCTATTCTGTTAAGCCATTATCGCCCGTCTGGCACGATTTTTGCTTTCACCAATGAGTAAGTCAAGTCGACTTCATATCAATACATGCATAAAAAGTATGATATTCATCAATCTGTATTTTTTTTTCTGTGATTGACGAATCACAGTAAGAGGATACAACAGAGGCTGGCATTATACCAAGGTGTTTGCCCCATACACATGGAGTTCTCAGATGATGCTGAACAGGCATTTGCAGATGCCTTGTCCGTGTTGCAGGTGAATAATTCCATTACCATATATAGATTTCAGAGTTGATCTACTTAGGATTGGATATTATTATTCTAGCAAGAGATAAATGTGCTACAACTCACGTTCTTTTCCGAAATATTACAGAGGCAAGGCATGGTGAAAGAAGGAGAGCACGTCGCCCTTGTCCAAAGCGGCAGACAACCTATTTGGCGGTCTCAATCCACTCATAACATTCAAGTCCGCAAAGTATGAAGGTGCGGAAACCATTTGTTACTGCTGCATTCTTTTTACTTACTGGGAGTAAAAAGACAGAAACTGGAAATGCCTTGAGTTTTCTGTGCCTTAGTATTGTCACTTCAGCCTCATGTATGGCGTTCGCAGTTATGTTAGTAATCAAAATTGACTTGTAGCCAAGTTGCCTTGCGTTTTCTACACACACTTTTGCTGCCTTCATCGACTCTCTGTTTTCATCGCAACTCTTCTTTTCGACTGCATGGTTTTTGCTCTTTTAGAAGTTATCTAAAGCTTGTAATAAAAAATATATTCAAGACTTCTTTGCGTTAGTTTTTTTCCCGACATTGTTGAATTTGAATTTCATTGTGATGATTTCGACTTTTTATAATTAAGGAGTGAGGATTATCAATCAGTCAAAACAAAGACAACAATTCATAGATTTTACATTTACAGAACACTGACAACCCAAAGCACTTAAGTAGCAAACTTGACTGCATCTTATTACACCATTCTAACCAAATGACAGATACGAATACCTATATTAGATACAAGTTCTCTTACCCCATAATACTTACAAGACAGAAAATGCAGACGCTACCAAATAAGTAAAATACACAGTAAACACACAGATAGCTTACTTTACGCGTAATAACCACGTGCTTCATGACCACTGTTGCTAGTTCCACGTCCCTCTTCGACGCCTTTTCTAAGCATCGACATCAGACTACCACCATGAACCCTCCCTTCGGGCAGAGACAAAGGATCCAAAGAAGATGCATTTCGAAACAGGCCATTCTCTAGTGGCACCATAAACTGCCCACCGTAACCCATCGAACCACTGAGGCTAGTCGTTCCTCGGTAAGAAGAAACAGTAGTAGTCCCTGCAGCAAAAGTACCCATAAACAAGCTAGAATCACTGCCATGGATCGAAGAAACCATCTCAGTTCGCTCGTTTACGGTTTTCTCCTTCACTTGCGCGCCGTGGGCCACGCATAGACCAGACTTTCCCCTAGCAAACTTCTCACAAGGCAATCCACCACCACCACCAAAAACCGAGCCAAACTGTCCCCAAGTGCACCTCCTTCCCCCGCCGTGAGCCTTGCAAAAGTCAGTGCTGCCCTGCGCGCTTTTCGCACACCCCTGGAACCTGCACCTTTTCCCCCCGCCGTGGCGAACGCAGTGGCTCGTTCGCCCCCTCGCGCTCTTGGTGCACCCAGGCTCGGCGCACCTCTTTCCTCCGCCGTGGCCCACGCAGAAGTGGGTCCCTCCGTGGACGCTCTTCGTGCACCCCTCAGACGTGCACCTCTTCCCACCGCCGTGGCCCTTGCAGAATAGGGTGCTGCCCTCAGCCCCTTTGGTGCAGCCAAGGTAAGTGCACCTCCTTCCTCCGCCGTGGGCCTTGCAGAACATTGTGCTGCCCTGAGCGCCCTTCGTGCAGTCGATGTGCTGGCAACGGCGGCCACCGCCGTGGGATATGCAAAGGCCAGAGTGGCCCTCGGCACTTCGCTTGCAGTCCCCGACCTTGCACCTTTTCCCGCCTCCGTGGCGTATGCACAGCCCAGATTTTCCCCTCGAGGCTCGGCTGCAGCCGTCGTGGGCGCACCTTCTGCCGCCGCCGTGGGATATGCAGAAGTCGGTTCGTCCCTCAGCGCTCTTGGTGCATCCGAGGTGCTGGCACCTTCTGCCGCCGCCGTGTGCCTTGCAAAAGACTGTTTTGCCCTCGGCTCCCTTGTGGCACCCAGCTCTTTGGCACCTTCGCCCGCCTCCGTGGGCTATACAGAGGCCTGAAGCTCCTCTTGCCCCTGTAGTGCATCCTTCGACCATGCAGGTTTTTGCTTTAGCTTTGCTTTTTCGCCGATTGGTCAGAGGAGAGGTGTCGCCAGGTGAATATGGCTCGACGTCGGTCGAGGAGGAGATGTTCAGTGGGGGCAGATGAGAGCCGTTCCTACTGCTTGATGAGGTTGACCATTCGTCGAACAACTGCAATCTATGAGCTAAGGCTGGGGAATCAGAAAGCTTCTGAGGAGGATTGGAGTCATGGGTGGCACAAGTTAGAACAGAGTCCGCAGGCCCAGTGGATAGACTTAATTGAAGGTCTATTTTTGAGAACGGAGTTTCGAGTGCCTTTGATGATTGAACAACACCATTCTTTGGATTGGGTAGCAGGCCAAGGTTGATACCAAGACCAATATCCAACGAAGGCGCTTCATCGATTTCTTTGCCAGTAGTACAGTATTTCGATGAAAGCCCCAGCTCGAGGACCAAAGAAGAGCGAGGAACTGTGTTGATAGGTTGCTCGAGGGAAGCAAACTTCCTTTTGTTTGCCCAGGGTTGGCATGAGATTGTGAAGCCAGGTGATTCATAGTCTCCAGCCGAAACAACTGAATAGCCACCTGCAGTATTTAAACCTTCGGACACAAAGGCCAAAGTTTTTGCACCATTACCAGGGGCATCTTCCATACATACAAATACACGGGCGAACTAACTGAACAGAAAATAGAGCGAACACTAGAGGAGTAAAAATAAAGGATTTACAGACTACTAGGATATGCACAGAACGTATGGGGGTGGCAATGGAAATAAATAGCTGATAATTAAACTAAAAGCTTTCCAACTTGGAGCAACCACCGCTAACGAAACCCGATGTGTCCTGACGATCCATTCTTAGAGCAAATAATTTAAACAGCGGATGTCAGGAACTACAATGGCAGATCAATAGATGAGCATATACAATCGATGTGAACTGAAAGCGTAGAGATCAGCCTGCATCGGAAGAAAAGAAAATGAGATATGTTTTTTATAAATGAAAATTTAATGTTTGATGTTCCAACAATAAGATACTGTCATTTTTAATAACGATGACGGATGCCGACCCCCAAATCTCATCACAGACCTATGCAAATCAAGTAGGTTCATGCATTTAACAGTTCCGTATTACCTACGCAACTATCCGCCGCTTAAAGCTAGTCACGTCACCGAACCGCACCGCTTCAAACTTAACGACAAAACGCAACATAAAGGACGATAATATCAAGAAGACCCCCTTTAGTACCAACACATTTTGATATATAAGAAAAAAAAATCTTTTCACACGGCGAACTTGGAACAAATATCTTTTAAGGAGGCATCAGTCCTCAAAATTTTCAATACGCCCTCATCTCCCAAAACAATAACATTGTATTCGTAGCAAAAAGCAAAAACGAAAAAATAAAAACTGAAAAATGAAAGATCTAGCAACCTTCGAGAACTTCATATGCATGCACCACAAGGTCTAATACAACATATCAACTCCTGTCAATCTATAATATCAAACCCCTAACGTGTCTGATAAGAAAATTTCTTCCATGTTAACATACAGCAATTCGTAACACGACAACCCATAATTTGCAATCCATAACTCAAAAAAAGAAGAAGTACGGATCAATTAAACAAAAGACCAGCAGAAAAAACGCACGCGAGCTACATAAATCACTCGTTACCAATTAAGTAGACCTCAGATATCCTGAATTCATGACAAGATAAAGCAGAACGAGATACCATCCTCCATTACATAAACTTACTAAATTGAATTCGACAAGTTTAGCATCAAATAATCGTTATTACCTCCAGAAACTGTAGGAACCGCCGCGCAACTTTATCAAGCAATGCGCCGATCGAAAAAAAATTAGGGTTTTTGTCGTTGCCGGCAAAAGCAATAGAGACAAAAGAGTGGTGAGGAAAAAATGAGGAGATGAGTGAGAAATTCAGTGGGACGAAGTGGCGCACGCTATAAATACCAGCGCACGATGATGTTCGGTGTCGATCCCCCGCGCGCGGGCACACAATTCACTCCATGTGTCCTCATTGGTCAACGTTATTGTCAATCAATATTTTTCAGTCTTCAATAAATTAATTTGTAAGAGAATCAATTTTGAAATTGATCATTTCAAGTCAAATCGAATTAAATGCTACAAGTTGCTGCACCAAAATGAATATGGACAACACAAATTAGAGGAAAGAAGGAATATTATGTTGTTTTAATTTCTGCGTTGACGTTTGAGAGTTGGCACGGTTTTTAAGAATTTGAATATTTAAATAATATAGTACAATTAAAATTAAAAAAATTTTATTGTGACACGTCTTTTAAGAATATTTAACATTATTATATTAATTGTGTTGTGATAATTTTTTGCTAAATAGAAAATGTAAGTTAGCGGACGCTCCATATAGTAAAATGCACAAAAACTAATTGGACGAGTGAGTATGACTTTGAACTCCACTTGTCAATGCAAGATGGAATATTATGGGTAATATACGCTGCCTTCGAATTCCTATCTATCTTATGTAAATATCAGCTGCTTATACTTTACTTTTGGTGGGATTTTTGTGGCAAATAAGAGTTGCTTGTTTGAATGCAACTAACGCCAAAGGTAACAAAAGTCTTCCTTTGGCCCACATAAATGGCCAAATTCGTGATAATTTGCCACCAAAATCACACGTTACATTACAATATTTTAACTTTTTTTTTTTCATTTTTACGAGCCTCGGACTGATTTATCTTATGATCTCCCCAAAGACCTTGAAACCTCAGTCTTGAACAAGGCTTTAACAATTTTAAATCGTTTTATAACAATGCAAACTTCACAGAAATAAGTCCATAATTATAATTTTATCATCATAAATTACTCCTAGCCAATGCCAAGTTCATAGTCAAAACTAGTATATATAAAACTAGTATATATAGCACTTCCAATGTGGTGTGCAAATATATCAATTTATTTTATGTTTTGAACATTTTATTTTATTAATTTAATTAATTAACAAATAAAAATTCAATTTAAGAATAAACTTGCAAGGGTGAAATTGTAATTAATCAATTAAGGGTAAATTGTAAATAACTATGACAAACCAAATTGACAAGTTAAATTGTACATATTTTACAGACCAAATTACCAGTTAATAACTAAAAAAGGAGGGGTTAAATGTGATAATTATTTAATTAATAAAATTAGAAATAGAAAGGTTAAATTGTACATATTTTACAGACCAAATTACCAGTTAACAGCCACTTAATATATATATATATATATATATATATAAGATAAGAGTATAGATATATAACTGGGCTTCGGATTAATTTTGGGCTTCACCATATGGGTCCTTGATTGGGCCGAGCTTGTTTATTGTTCCTTATTTTTTATTATTAAAATGGGCTTTTACGACACGTTGAAGCCCATATTACAACACCGGTTAATATCAGCGTTGACTTGATCGATCATGGAAGTCTCTGTTCATGACATTCACCACCGATTTCATATCTGATTGGAGATAAAAATGAGATCTTTGACTTCGATATTCAACTCTTTCCGTTCAAACGTCAAACAATCCCCACAATATTATTATTACAAGGTCAAATCTTATATTAAACGATGCAAGCAAATCATTTCACACGCTGCCGATGATGTCTTCGCTGTACCCACTCTGATCGTCCCAGAACTTAGACCAAAGCATCACTCCGCCGTACCTTCTGTACCTCCTAATCACCGGCAACACCTGATTCACCGCCACGTCCGGCGGAAGAAACCCACTCCCAGCGGCCTGAGGCGCCGCCGGAAGCCCCAGGAACACCTTCCCCCGGCCGGCAACGCCGCCGTTGGCCCACGTTTCCCACGACTTCAGCAATCTGTCGACGCTTCCGTTGAAGTATGCGCAAGGTGGGTTGTTGTAGAACTGAACCCATACGTAGTCGAACAGGCCGGTGTTCAGCGCCGAGCCCAGCAATCTGTCTGGGTAGGGACACTGCGGCGCGCCTGAAACGTACACGCGCCGCCTTGTTCTTGGCGCGTAGGAGTTGTATGACTTCAAGAATCTCACGAGGTTGTCGTAGTATAGAGAAGATCCCAGCTCTATGTCAAGATCGATGCCTGAAGAGAGGAAGAGCTTAAAGTCCCATTATTTCATGAAAAAGAGGTGAAGTTACCGAACAACAGAAAGACTTTTGAGTTTTGGCTTACCATCCAAGACGGCGTCGCCCAGCGGACGCGCCGCCGCGCTGGATTTACCAGAGAGGAAAGTGTTGTAGAGGTAGAGAGAGAAGTCCTTGGCGTCTTGGACGGAGGAGAGAGAGTAGTTTCCGACGCCTCCGCCGACGGAGAGAAGCACCCTTATGCCGAGGCTCTGGCAGTACTTTATCTCGGAGGACAAGGCCTGGCAGGAGTTGGTCGACGGGTTGCAGTGGCCGGCGAGGTTGAGCTGTGGAGTTTGGCCGCCGCCGAAGATGTAGAGGAAGGCCAAGTTCACGTAGGAGAATCTGCCCGTGGCGCACGTGTCACGGAGTGTTCCTTCGTTGCCATTTTGCCCCCAGTACACCGCTATGCCTCCACGGCGGGCGGCAGCGGAGGTGGCGGCGAAGAGGAGGAGGACGGTGGCGGTTGTCGTAAGCTGGGTTATTTTCATGGCTTGTCGTTTCTTTGCTATATATATATGCGTATCTATAGAAATTAGAATCTTGCTTGTTTCGGGCTTCAAGGGAGTAGAAAGTTACTGATCTCGAGGTGGTATTTATAGTATATTTCTAAGCTTATTCCCCATTGATTATTTAATTAATATCGAGTACGTAATGGAGAATTAGAAAAGTCAAAATGTCAGCGGAGTGGAGAATTTAATATTAGTTTAATAATCAAAGAATAGAGTGGGCGGGCCGGCTCAATAGGGAAGGAATCATTAGCCACTAAAATAATGTAAGAATGGACCAAGTCGTTGCCTACGACATTGGCCAATTCAAAGTGGGAACTATAATAGAAGTGACCACTATAATACTTGCATTACAATGGTAATGCTCATCATTATACTAAAGAAAGCACATAGTACTACAGTTGCAAGAAATTCAAATCAGCAATCACTTTCTTGAAACAAAGCTTTGGAGACAGAGTGAGCTTTATTACCTACGTTATCTTCGGCCAAACCCAAGCGTTTAACCGCAGCCATCGTCGGCGTCTCGTGTACGACGATGCTACACTGAGGTCCTTGGCTGTGCATGTCATTTCTTTTTGGTCGTTTTTGTTGAGAGTTTGCCTTTGGCAGCTTTAAGGCCCAAACTCGTTGCAAGTCTCGGGCTCGGCTTGTGAAATGGGCAAAGTTTTTGGCGCGCATTCGCCTCTCTTGAGCTTCGCCTAGCATTCGTTCTTGCCCGTCTTTTAGAGTCTCAGTTGGATCACAATCTGGGGAGAACGATCGAATGGTGCTGATGGATTCGGGACTTTTGCTTCTGTCGATAACGTCTCGATATGATTGGTTGCTGTCGTCGCTGTTTAGGAAGAGATTATTAGGAATTTCACTTTCTTCGTCGTCGTCGCCAAATGGGAGCAAATCCATATTTGTGTATATCTTCCTGAAGATGTCTTCTAGTTCATCTCCATACCTGAAAATTTTGGATATTTAGGCAAGTAGACAGAATTTAAAGATAAAATGGAGAAGAAATAGTTAGTTTGAACTTGAGACTCCTACCTTGCTCTGATAGTACGTTCGACATAGTCATATAAGCTGACTTGACCATGAATTCCTCCAGCAACAAGAAACTGAATGATTTCTAACAGGGAGCATATTTGTTTCAACAGTTTTGCTTTCCTAGATTCCTCCATATCTGGTGTAACAGTTGAGCGCAGAATCTCAACACGGAGGAAGATCTGCAATTCGTATCTGTGAAACGAAACGGTAAGGAGACCATAGACGGAGAGAGCACACGACTATATGAATTAGTATTAATCTAGAAACAAAGCATAAAGATCGAAACAGAGGATACTTACTCTCTGACTAAATTTTCTGATGACAAACTGGGATCAAAGTCATCGGGTATCTTCTTCATTTCTCTTGGCTCCTTAAGTATAAAGTCCATTAATTTTCGCTTAACCACTTCACTATTAGTCTCTGTCACGGATTTGTCATGCAACCAATTCACTAATGATTGGAGAACTCGCTGAGCCAGATTGTGAAGGTCCATTCCTGACTCTAGACCCTGTTGAATTGTCTTTGAGAGCTTATCTATAAATGTTTCCGCATTTTCAAAAACTGAAACGGGCATAGCTCCATATTTTTTTGCAGGGGATAGGTCAGGCAACAGATTAATACAAGCAGATGAGTCCTCAGTAGGTTTGAACTCAGGTGATGTTGTTAACCAATGTGGATCGGCTTTCTCAATCTGTTTCATCCAGCATTTGAAGAACTTCAGCTTCTTTGACTTTTGAAGATGTGCAGCATATACATGGTACAAGTCCAAAGTAGTTCCTTCAAGTGCTTCTTTGTAGAACGAATCCCACATCATATCATGATATGAATGTTTTCTGCCCTTTCTGATGTTCTTAGACTCGCATGGTTCACAAGATCCTGAAGTCGAAGTGGAAGCCTGCGAACCTAAACATCCGTTTGAGTTACTATTCAGGTATTCATCATAACCATCATGGATTAGATCCCTTGATGATGATTTTGACATTTTCTGAGATCCAACTGTAGAGCTGCCATCATGTAAGATAGATAGCAGAGCCCAGTGAGCGGTGAAAGGCTTAAGAGTACCCATGAATGTATGACCATTACTACTTGAGAGGGAGACCAAGGCCCAAGAACTTTTACTATAAAGATAACTCAAAAATATTTGCCAGGTAGGTGTTTCCTTGTTATAAATAAATTCATCCATTTCTCTATGCACCATTTCAAGAACCATGTCAGCAAAATAAATGGATCCACCAATGCAACAGTTCTGTGCTTTCTTACTAGACTCGTGAAAGTGCTCCCGTACTAAAACAGTCTCCGATGAACCTCCAAAGAACTCACGCTCATCGCTTCTAAACACTCCTTTAACCTGTAATTTTACCCGACCATTGCGTGAATGAAACCATAAGGAACCTTCAGCAGGCAAAACTGGCGAGCTTCTACATTCTGGCTCAACATTCTCCGTAAAACTTGGACTGGGATGTGAACACTTGACACTTACTAACTCAAGATCACACCACTTGCATTCTAGTGTCTTCCCATTCACATCCAAGATATCAAGATCTAACTCTCCACTGCAATGTTTTCCTTCCCAAAAATTTATACACTCGAGTGACGCCCCAATTTTGGGATATATCAACCCAAAAGGAAGTAAAGCCGATCCCAACGAAATCAATTCACTCGAACAAAACCCAAACCCCATTCTCTTAATTGCATCCTTAAAATTAACTAGGTCATGCCCCCATTTACTTCTCTCCTCAACTCGAAACACATCTCTCCTAACATCAACCCAACACAACCTGATATCCTTCGCAGTAAATGCCCGCTTCACCGAACCTAACAACCCATCATCAGCCGAAAATTCGGCAAAAGAACCAGCGTCTGTAAACAAGAAAACTGAATTGCTTGGAAATTTAACCAATTCAGAATCACTCACAGCAGCATCGTCATCCTCAACGCACTCCCAAGCGTAGTCGTGGGTCAATTGGAGCAGATAGCTGGCCACGTGGTCCATACTAGGCGTGTCGGACGCAATATTTGACCGTTCAACTATCGTAGAAAAGGACCCCAGGGCGTCCCTGATAGAATGTAGGGTATTCAGCGGCAGGTCAAAGGAGAGCGATTGGGTGCCGAATTGGCGGTGAAGGTCAGAGGAAAATCCGAGAGGGAAGAGCGACGATACGAACAGCTTATAAGCAGCGAGCGAATTACTGCAGATAGGCGGAGATCGGAGTAGGCGCGCGGAGGCGGCTATGGCAGATGAGAGGTAAGTGGTCGGAACTGGAAGAGCGAGGAGCGGATGGAGATCTATGAGGATCACCACTCGCCGAGCTCCGTCGGAATAAGATACTGGTGGCGCCGCCGGTGGCATTGTCGGCCGTAGAGAGCTGAAGTGCGATTTACACGGCGGAGAAAAGAGGCGGGAGGGCGGTTCGGCGGGTAAGGTAAAGGCTAACGCGCGCTTTATGTTTTGGGGGGAAAAGTTGTATATATACAACAATACATTAGCTAATTAGATTATAAAAAATAAACAATTTTATTATATTTTAAAAAGGGATCTTCACACATAAGTACCTACTTGGATAAAAAATTGTAATTTAGTACCATGTCAGGATTTTTTTATATGTAGGTACCTAACAGAATAAATTTTTTGCATATAGGTACCCGATCCGCACACCATACAACGCATTTGGGTACCTATATCAACACATTTGGGTACCCTCTATAACAGAAAATGGTACGACGTATGCTATATTTAGGTACGCTCTATGTAACATACAGGTATGCCTAGGTACGACGTATGCTATATTTAGGTACCCTATATCAACTTATTATGGTACGCAATATACACACTTGAATGTACGACATGACTAAAGAAACTGGTAAAAATTAAATTGGGTACCTATCTGTAAAATTTTCTGACATGGGTACCTATGTGTAAAATTTTTATCCAATTGGGTATTTTTCTATAGATTCACCTTTTAAAAGTTCATATAACATTGTAACAATATAGAAAGGTATGATGATAATAAAACTTATCTACGATGTTTGATGAAAAGGTTCTTGCCATGAACCGTAACATGTTGATCAAAATGTAACCTTTCTTATCAGAGAATAGCTTCAATATATATCTCTTGGGCTGTATTAGAAACCATACTCAACCCATAAAAATCATGGGCTTTTTTAATCTTTCCATTACCAAAGAAAGTGCAATTTATTTACGGCAATCTACATATAAATACCCAATAACAAACTAAAAGCCACTTAGGTACCTTGTCAGATATATTTTATAGGTAGGTACCCATTTGACTAAACATTTTACACTTAGGTACCTAATCACCTAAGATTACGAAATTACCCTTATTAAATGATTTAGAATTTCATTTCTGTTTTTCTTTCTCAGCAAAAATTGAGGTCGAGCCCGCCGTCGACGAAATTCTTCCCGTCGATCACCTTCTTCTGCTCGTGCCGGCACCGGACAGCGATATAAGAGCCCGTTGAACGTTGGGTTTTCGATTTTGGGCGTTGATTTTGTCAGGTAAGCTTGTCTTTTGGTTTGGGTTTGGTTTAGGGTTTTGACGCGTTTGTTCAAGATTTAGCCCAAATCTGGGAGCTCAATGCGATCCAGGAGCTCCAAATAAGAGTGGAATGTTAGGATTTGATAGTTATTTAGGCTAATCCATTGACAATTCGGTTTTTTTATATAACTGTTATCACGTACCATTTCTTATGTATATTGCGTACCATTGTATGTTGTTTTACCGTACCTGAATATATTACGTGACACAGTCCGATTGGACATTTATATTATGTAGTATCTTTGTGTTTTTATATTACGTACCAAGTAACCTGTCTATACGTTACCAAAATGTCTAGTTATGCAGTACCAATATAAACTATACACCGTACCATTTATACAGGTTGCCATATTATCTGAAAATATGGCATCTGCAAATTCGATTGGTGGCGGGACCTTATTTGCAACGTGTGAGTATAAAAGGGAGTGTTTCTTACTATTAATCAATGAAGCAACGACGCTTATCGATATATACGTATCCCTCCAAAGAAGGTGGTCGGATATCGATTCCCGGCATGACTCAGTAAAGTATCAAGTTCCGTTCCAAAGTTTGTACTCGACATTGAAGGAAAATGCGGATGTTTTCAATATGTATCAGTTGTTCATTCGATACAAATTTTCAATGATACCGATGAAAGTGGAACGTGCCGATGGATGTGGTACAAGTGGCCCGGCGAACAGGTTTGTGTTTATTTTATTGTTGTTAAACTTTAAATTTAGGGTTTTCATATTGATGATTGATAGCATTTCTTGTAGTACGGAAGAGAACGGAGAATCCGTGGAGTTTGATTTTGAAAGAAACACAGTAGATGCATGGAGTCATTGCATTCGGGGAGATGGACAAATCTTTAGGGATGCAGATGAATTTCGACGGAATTTGAAAAACTACTCCATTGCAATCCGGAGAAACTTTGTCTACGCAAAGAACGAGCGTAAGAAAATCATTGCCGTTTGCAAGGATGAGACGTGCAAGTGGCGGATATATGCATCGCGTTATAAATGCGACAATTCGTTTGCCATTCGGAGATCCAATCTACAACACAGTTGTGGCGAAGATACTCTTAGGAGTCGTGATCATCGGCGAGCGGACGCGCCGTGGGTAGGGAACATAGTGAAAGAGAGGGTCCGAGACGAGCCATCGTATCGTCCCGTTGCCATGGTTAAAGACATCCTAAGGGACTATGGAGTTGAAGTGGGGTACCATAAGGCGTATAGAGGCAAAGAAAGTGCCATTCGTAACATATATGGGCTGGATAATGGTACGTTTGATCAGTTGAGGTGGTATTGTAATGCCGTTAGAGAAACCAATCCGGGTAGTGTGGCGGAGTACGATGTATACCCTCACGACAACAAGTTTCGTCGGTTCTTTATCTGCTTCCATGCTTGTCTCGTAGGTTTTGTTCGGGGATGTCGGCCGCTCATATTTGTTGATGATACTCACATTAAGACCAAGTTTAAAGGAGTGCCCGTTACGGCCGTCGCAAAGGATGCAAACGAAGATTTGTTTACGATTGCCTTTGGCGTTGTAAGCGTTGAAAATGATGAAAATTGGGAGTGGTTCTTTGCTAAGTTGAGGAGCATGTTTCATCATTACCCGTCGACATTGAGGGAGCTGACGTTCTTTTCAGATCGGCATCCGAGTATTATTAAAGCTGTTTCTATGTCATTTCTAGGAAGTCGTCATGCATATTGCTTGCGCCATTTGGTTGACAACTTCAAAAAAGAGGTAGTTGTTTAGTAATGTGTACACTACATTAGTGAATATGAGGCAAATAATTTGTTATATTTACAGGTGATGAAACATTACCCGAAGCACAACAAGAAACATTGGTCATCCGTCTTCAAAAAAGCGGCTTATGCTACTACTTCGGTACAGTTTCAGACTCACATCGCGAGCATCATCGAGTCTATGCCAATTGCGCAGACTTTTATTGAGAGATCAGATCCAACATGTTGGGCAAATGCGTTATTCGACGGGAATAGGTGGGGTGTTATTAACAACAATCAAGCAGAGTGTTGGAATTCTTGGGTAAAAGAAGCACGAGCGTTGCCTGTAAAGGGCATGGTTGATACCATTCGCGTGAAAATCATGACAATGATGCACGAACGACGCGAGAGAGGACTGACCCTTGTTAGCGAGTTATGTCCAAAACAAGAAAAGAAACTTGTTCAGAATATCACTGCTGCTCGCATGTTGAAAGTGAGTAAATCTTCAAACGTGGCATTTGAGGTTGTCGGTGAAGATGGCTCAGTTGCGGTGGACATCCAACAGCGGACCTGCTCATGCAGAGAGTGGGAAGTCTATAGAATCCCTTGTAAGCATGCAGCAGCGTGTATTGCGACTATGAGACATTCTTTTTACGATTATTGTGATCCGTACTTCCGATGCCAGAAGTATAGAGATGCATATATGTCGATCATCAACCTTATTCCGACTCACGAGATGAATGCTCAAACCGATGATGGATTCGTGACCCGGATATCCGTGTTCTCCCCGGTCGCCGAAAGACACGGAGGATTCCTTCTCAGGTAGATAGAAGATCTAACAAGTGTAAAATATGTGGGAAATACGGACATAATCGTCGTACTTGTACAGAAGCCGTAACGACGTAGCGTCCGTATTTTCCATGTATTTTCTTATTGTTTTTGTCACATAACCTTTTCCGGTGCTCTTTTGTATGGCAATGGCTCATTCTTTTTGTCTAAATGATGCCATTAGGTCATTGTTTTGTTCAAATGTGTCAATAGGAGATGGCTCGTTGTTTTTGTGTAAATCTGATAATGTAATGACCGCCAGTTTGGTACTGAAATATATGTATATTTGGTACCCTAAGATATGAAGATTTGGTACTGTAATATATCACGGTTTGGTACCCTATGGTATTCAGATTTGGTACTGAAATATATCACGGTTTGGTACCCTACGGTATTCAGATTTGGTACTGAAATATATCACGGTTTGGTACCCTATGGTATTCAGATTTGGTAAGTTTGGTACTTGAATATCCGTAAATGTGGTACCCTAAGATATGAAGATTTGGTACTGTAATATATCACGGTTTGGTACCCTATGGTATTCAGATTTGGTACTGAAATATATCACGGTTTGGTACCCTAAGATATGCATATTTGGTACTGAAATATACGTAAATTTGGTACCCTCAGATATGCAGATTTGGTACTGTAATATATCACGGTTTGGTACCATATGGTATTCAGATTTGGTACTGAAATATATCACGGTTTGGTACCCTATGGTATTCAGATTTGGTACTGAAATATATCACGGTTTGGTACCCTATGGTATTCAGATTTGGTACTGAAATATACCACGGTTTGATACCCTATGGTATTCAGATTTGGTACTGTAATATATCACGGTTTGGTACGTTAAGATATGCAGATTTGGTACTGTAATATATCACGGTGTGGTACCCTAAGATATGAAGATTTGGTACTGTAATATATCACGGTTTGGTACCCTAATATATGCAGATTTGGTACTGTAATATACCATGGTTTGGTACCCTAAGACTTCGAATTTAATACTTGGCTATATTTCGTCAGAAACATGCACATTTCAGTCGATGTTCATGTGTAGAAAGGAAGAGACAATTTTTGACTTTTTCTGTCATGATTGCACACTTTTATGACGTTTTCCTGTCAGATTTGGTACAAATTTCTGACATTTTCTGTCATGAGTGGACAAATTCTGACATATGATGTATTAAATCAAAGAGACATCTCATAGTACATGTCGGTGGCTTTCAATAAATGTTTCTTGTCACTATGTAATTTTGGGTACTACAACCGTGTATGGGTTGGTACGCTTCAAGCAAAACGAAAGGTACCCCTACCATGATATTTAAGGTACGGCGTCCCTTAAATATATGATACGTCATACTAGGGTCAGTATTTTTCGAAGTCGTACGAATTACCTTTTCATCTCGATTCACCGTAGAACAGTAATATAACGTATTAAATACGTTTAAGACCAAAGTCGGTGCGTTAGGCCCCGCACACATGTATTAAATCTTAGAATACCAAGTTTCATTATAGTATAAGGATACAAACAAGAACATCTACAACATAATTTGAATAATTTGGTGAGTCCTACATCTACGAAAATGGACCTGCATTAGGATTTGTTCTTTTTTTTCATTTCGTTATTGTTAGGTATTGTCAAAATCACGCAGGACAACGCGATTCAGTTAGGAATGTATTTATTTTTCGATCGTATAACACATGGTACGATATACTTTCATATCTGGGTACTATATATGTATAAGTATGGGTACGGTAAGCCTGCCATTTATGGTACTATATATGTAAATGATAAGGTACCTCCTGAACAACACAAGGTCCTTAGTGTACAACAGATGAGGTACAGTACAAATTTACCTAATAGTACGATATACATGCATATTAAGGTACTCTATATGTCACAGTTTGGTACGTTTTCCTGTTATATCTGGGTACCGTATATGTATACGTATGGATACGGTAAAACTGCATAAATTGACGACAGACATAGAACACATCGCAGCACAACACTTGCAATAACCGTCGACGTCCGACCACTTGACTGTAGATCTCTTATAAGCTCGTTCTTCGATCTCAACTCGGCTTCTAACCTCTCCACACGAGCACTCAGATCTAAATGCGATCCGTCAACTCCTCCATCAACCTTAACCACACACAATTCATTAAACAGTTAGAAACAAAGCAAATTATACCTAAAAAAGTAGGGAATTTTATACCTCCGGTAGCAAATTTATCGGATGCACAAACTTCACCTCCTTCTTCGTTGGGTATATTGGGACAACAGAGGCAATTGCAGCCAATTCGGCCTCCGCAGCGATTACGTCATTCGGCTTCCTACTTTCTTCCCAATTGAAGATTCGGGGAAACGTATACATTTCCCGCCTCTGCGCCAAGGAGGGAACGTGCTCATACACCCAAATCTGAAAGTTGCCAAAGCATTGAATTCATCAATAAACACATAATCAAAAAAGTAAACTGACAACGTAACGTAGAGTATTACCATTAGCCCAATAGTGCACCCGTTCATCATCAGACTGGACGAGTCGACCCGCATTGAATTCGCAACAATTTGCTTTATCTCCGCAACCAAAAACTCGTGTACCGCCTTTCCCCATGCATACTCCCCCATCATGTCGACATCGTCGACGTACGCATTCACGAACTTTGGGTTTTTTGAATTCCCCATCGGGAACAATACAGAGTTAAACAAGAAAAGAGCAAACAACCTAACAAACTCATCTGTGTTCTCCCTCCCAGGCTCTCCTACGAACTTCTTCAACAAGTCTAAGATTTTCTTACGGGTTACGTTGCCATTTTTCCCCCCGAAAAGTCGCTCAACGGTTTTCGATTTCATTTTAGAATTTAGGTCAACGGGTTGTCCTACATTATGCAAGGCCATTACTACACTAAATTCCTGTGGGGAGAATACCACATTCGTATTCTCCCCCAACCTAAACGTGTTGGCCTCTACACTATAACGCTTTATCAATGCCATAATTCGAGCAAACGAATGAGACATCTTAGGCATATCTAAAAAAAATGAAACGGGGACCTTCTTATAGCTTCTTTTTGATCAGGGGTCATTCTATCCTTCAAACTGATGGTAGATCGAAAGAGCGCAGGATGGCACCTGGAAGACAGCTCAAATCCTTTCCGCTGAGGCATTTTTGCAAAAAAAGCAAAACTGTAAAACACTTTTATCAAACAGTACCATTTTATTGACACAAAGGGTACTAATTTGCCCAAACAGAGGGTACCAAATGGAGTGATAAAGTAGTACCAATAAAAATTTACCCCATTTTTGAAACACTTTTATCAAACAGTACCATTTTATTCACACTAGGGGTACCAATTTGCTCAAACAGAGGGTACCAAATGCTTGATAATGTCGTACCAAAAACTTTTGACCCCATTTTCCAAAAACCCACTGTTAACAAGCAGTACCATTTCATTCACACAAGGAGTACCAATTTGCCATAACAGAGAGTACCAAATGCATTCATAATGTAGTACCAAAAAAATTGGACCCCATTTTCGAAAAACCCACTGCAAACAAGCAGTACCATTTTATAACACAAGAAGTACCAATTTGGCCTAACAGAGGGTACCAAATGCAGTCATAATGTAGTACCAAAACAAATTTGACGATATTCAGAAAAACCATTCTTAACAAGCACTACCATTTTATTCACACATGAGGTACCATTTTCTCAAACATAGAGTACCAAAACCAATTGACCCGATACGGAAAAACTACTGTTAAACACGAAGTACCATTTTATTCACGCAAGGGGTACCAATTTGCCGAAACAGATAGTACCAAAACCAATGATAAGGGCTTACCAAAACAAAAATTGACCCACTCGAGAAAACCTAAATCGACTCACTCGAGAAACCAAAATCGACCCATTCCAAATACCCAAAATCGAGACTATCCCCCATCTGAGCACGCACAGAAAAACCCTAATTTAGCCCCAAATCAATCTCATTCCAAAAACACGCAGCAATTGATGCGAAAACTAACCGAAAATGCTTAAACACAACGAATTACGACAAAATCAAACTAGATACAAGCCCATTCAATATCGCGACGACGAACGAGTGGACAGACGACGGAAATACGGTGAATGACTTACCTATCGATTTCAGACGGGCAATAGCACGAAGAACGACTAGACAGAGGCGCAATACCGCAACGAACGAAGGGAACAAGGTCGATTTCTGGGACTTCCTCGCGCGATTTCGAAGAGGGTTGATCGGTTTTTTTCTTTTTTTTTTGTACGAAGGAACGAGCGTGAAACAATAAGAAAAGCAGGTAAAAATGTAATAAGCTGTTTTAGTAGGGGTAAATCCGTCAGTTAGGTACCTATCAGTAAAATAAAATTCATCTAGGTACCTAGTTTAAAAATCTATCTGACAAGGTACTGATCTGTTTTATATTTATTGTTGTAGGGATTTAAGTGTAGAAGCCCCATTTATTTACG
Organism: Craterostigma plantagineum; assembly: GCA_027422505.1. Lineage (NCBI taxonomy): Eukaryota > Viridiplantae > Streptophyta > Magnoliopsida > Lamiales > Linderniaceae > Craterostigma > Craterostigma plantagineum. The sequence continues at coordinate 4,810,142 of JAPQWV010000009.1, read as the reverse complement.
TGACATAATCGAAATAAATAAATTAATTAACAATGAAATCATTTACTCACACAAGTCAGACATTAATTGCTTTCTCCTGCAAATTGAGCTAATAAGCTGTAACCGTTACGTCAAAGCACGTGCATTCCCACTCTTCTCGCGCCATAACATAATTAAAATAAATAACAAATAAAAAATAAAAAAACCTCCACAGCCCTTTTCTACTTCTACGTACTCAGCCATCATTTATTGTCACTGTATTCTTCAACAAAATCTGCTCCTTAAAGGCAAGAATCAATACTTACCTGCATTCGTTCAACGCTTACCTTCTCGAAATTCTCTTACATTGATGTCTGATCCGATGATACGACGGTGAAGGAGGTCGGCTTCACTAAGGAAGTAGTGGTTCATTTGATCAATCGTTGGCCAGGTGAGTTTTACCTTTTTTTCCTCGATTTTTTCGCTAATTTTAAGTGTAGAGCTAAATTTTCTATCTGACTCATTGCTAGCTCGAATAATTTACGCTATTCGTGTTAATGGAATTCGATTCCGTGACTGTGAAAAGTGAAACTGAGCAGTCGATCAGTCAACGGAGTTAGGAGGGCAGCGACTTTTCTGGGCTACTTTTTCTTTTTGTTTCTGCATTTTTTGTCTGTCCTTTTGTGATTATGAGTTTCAGTAGTTTACCTAACCTTGATTTGAATATTCAACAAAACGGCTAAGATCTTGATGTTTCTTACTCTTGCGCAATATATAATAGAAATAGTGTGTGGCAGCTTTCATCTTTATTTCTTTTGACTTCTGCATTTCTTAATTTGCTTCTAAATCATGCAGAGACTGAAGAGATTATGTGTATGATACGCCTCTGAGGTTAATTCATGATACTGAAAGACATATGGGGAAGATCAAGCTTACATGTCTGGCGATCTCAGTAATATTTGCTGCAATACACTTTCTGGCGGAAGCTGAGCCCTTTGAGGACCGACAAGCTTTGCTCGATTTTGTTAAGTAAACTGATTGTTAGGTTTCGTAAGTTAGTAGCAGTTAATGTTATTACAGTTATTCCTACTTTTATGCAAGTAGTGGGTTTGAATAGATAGGTTTGTCTTATGTCTATATTAGGTTTGCTTACGATCAGGTATGTAACACATCCTTTCAACATAATACAGTTTTTATATTTCTTGTGCTTTCAAATATTTCCAGCAGGAACATTATCTAAGATTAGATATTCTATCAGTGGTATCAGAGCTAAATATGGCTTCTGAAAGTTTCGTACAGCCCGCCATTCCTCGGTTTGATGGTCATTACGAGCATTGGAGCATGTTGATGGAAAACTTCTTAAGATCAAAGGAGTATTGGCATGTCGTTCAGACAGGTATAGCAATACCTGCTGCTGGACCAGTTTTATCCGATGCACAGAAGGCGGAGTTGGAGCAACTTAGATTGAAGGACTTGAAAGCGAAAAACTATCTGTTTCAGGCCATTGATCGACCAGTCCTAGAGACGATTCTTTGCAAAGATACGTCAAAAGATATATGGGACTCCATGAAGAAAAAGTTTCAAGGTACAGCAAGAGCGAAACGGCAGCAACTTCAAGCGCTTCGGACTGAGTTCGAATTGCTTAGAATGAAAACCGACGAATCGGTGTCCGAATATTTCTCTCGAACAATAGCAATTGTTAACAGTATGAGAATTCATGGGGACAGAATTGAAGATGTAATGGTGATCGAGAAGATTCTTCGCTCAATGGCTCCGAAGTTCAATTATGTGGTGTGTTCAATTGAAGAATCAAAAGATATTGATCTTATGTCAATAGATGAACTGCAAGGATCACTAACGGTTCACGAGCAAAAACTGGTTCAACAAGACGGAGAAGAGCAAGCCCTAAAAGCCACTACTTCTTCGTGGAGAGGTGGACGAGGAAAGAGTCGAGGTCACAACGAAAATACAAATTTCAGAAACCATCAATCAGAAGAATCTCAAACAGATTATAATCAGGGAAGAGGAAAAGGTCGAGGTGGTCGTTTTGGTCGTGGGGCACGCGGTGGTCGCGGTGGTCAACACACATATTACAAAGGAAAGGCAGCAGATCGGTCTCATATTCAGTGCTTTCGCTGTAAAAAGTACGGTCATTACAAATCTGAATGCCGAACGAATCCTTCGAATCAGCATGTCGAGCAGGCTAATTACGTTGAAAATGAAGATGAGGTATCCTTGTTGATGGCATGTAATTCCAACGAAGAAAAGAATAAAACCTTCTGGTATATCGACACGGGTTGCAGTAATCATATGAGCGGAGACCAGACTGAATTTGTTAAATTTGATGATTCTTTTCGTGATGTTGTGAAGTTCGGCGATAATTCTGAAATTTCTGTTATGGGAAAGGGCGATATCAGAATTCAAACGAAGGATAATCTCACTCAAACTATTGCGAATGTTTTGTATGTTCCATCTTTGAAAACCAAACTTCTCAGTGTTGGTCAGTTGATTGAAAAAGGCTACGAAGTTTCTTTTAAAGAAGGAGTATGCAGAATCTTTGATAAAAATCTGAGGTTGATTGCTCGGGTAACCATGACGAAGAATCGCATGTTTCCTCTTCATATTAATATTGCTACAGAAGTATGTTTTACAGCAAAGTTGAAGAATGATGCATGGTTGTGGCATTTTCGATACGGACATTTGAATTTTGGTGGATTAAAGATGCTACAGCAGAAAAGCATGGTGATCGGTCTTCCGCAAATTATGCCTCCGTCTGAAATTTGCGAACATTGCGCCGTTGGGAAACAGCCCCGGAATTCTTTTCCACATGGAAAGTCTTGCCGAGCAAAGGAAGTGCTGGAATTGGTCCATTCTGATTTATGCGGACCAATAAACCCGAGTTCTAATGGAGGTAAAAAGTATTTTATCTCATTTATCGATGATTTTAGCCGAAAAACGTGGACATATTTCTTGCAAGAAAAATGTGAGGCCTTTACTGTCTTTAAGGTATTTAAATCTTTAGTTGAGAAGGAGAGCGGCCATGTGATCAAGGCTCTTCGTAGTGATCGTGGAGGCGAATATACCTCGCAAGAATTTGCAGATTTTTGCAAGGTTAATGGAATTAAGAGGCAGTTTACTGCAGCTTATTCGCCTCAGCAGAACGGAGTTTGTGAGAGGAAAAATCGAACTATCATGAACTTGGTTCGAAGCATGTTAGATCACAGTAAAGTTCCAAGGAGTTTCTGGCCGGAAGCTGTCAAATGGAGTGTTTACGTACTAAACAGAAGTCCCACGTTTTCAGTTCGAGGTATGACTCCGGAGGAGGCATGGAGCGGGAGAAAGCCGACAGTCGATCATTTCAGAATATTTGGGTGCATCGCATATGCACATATTCCTGATGCAAGACGGAAGAAGCTCGATAACAAAGGGGAAAAATGTGTATTTCTTGGTGTAAGTGATCAATCTAAAGCATACAGATTGTATAATCCCAGCAGTAAGAAAGTCGTCATTAGTCGTGATGTGATTTTCGATGAAGAAAAGACGTGGCAGTGGTCTGAAACCTCTGGGAAACAGCAAGTCGCTATAAGTTTTGATGATGATCAAGAAGAGCAGAATTTTACTCCAACAACTCAAGAAGAGGAGAATTTTGCTCCAGCTGTAATGCCACTCGATACTTCAGAAAACAATGTAGTGGAAGAGTCTGAAATTTCAGCAGCAGCTGAACCATCTGGAGCAGAAAATTCACGGTCTCAACGTGCTCGAAAAAGGCCGGCATGGATGTCTGATTATGAGGTATCTCAAATTAATCAACATGATGATTTGATAACTCATTTTGCTCTTTATTCAGACTGCGATCCTACAACATTTGAAGCTGCTGTCAAAGAACCAAAGTGGCAAAAAGCCATGGATGCTGAGATAGCAGCCATTGAAAAGAACAGAACTTGGCAACTGATGGAACTTCCAAAAGGGCAGAAAACAATTGGAGTTAAATGGGTCTACAAGACAAAATTGAAGGAAAATGGCGAAGTCGAAAAGCATAAAGCACGTCTGGTGGCGAAAGGTTATAAACAGGAGTACGGAGTTGATTATACCGAAGTCTTTGCGCCTGTTACCCGCCATGATACCATCAGAACAGTAATCGCCATCGCAGCCCAGAATTCGTGGAATATTTTTCAGCTCGACGTAAAATCTGCTTTTCTACACGGAGACTTGGAAGAAGAGGTATATGTCGATCAACCCCCTGGCTATGTTATTTCTGGTTTAGAGCAGAAAGTTTACAAGCTAAAAAAGGCGTTGTACGGATTAAAACAAGCTCCACGAGCTTGGTATAGCCGTATAGATGCTTATTTTCAGAAAAACGAGTTTCAGAAATGCCCATACGAGCACACACTTTATGTCAAGCTTTGTGAGAAGGGAATCCTTATCGTGTGTTTATACGTCGATGATCTTATTTTTACTGGAAATAATGCTTCTATGTTTGAAGAATTTAAAAAGTCGATGGTGGTTGAATTTGACATGACGGATCTTGGAAAGATGCATTATTTTTTGGGTATTGAAGTGAAGCAATCTGAGAGCGGTATCTTCATAACTCAAAGGAAATATGCTCAGGAGATTTTGGACAGGTTTCAGATGAAGAACTGCAATGCTGTGAAATCTCCATCTGAACATGGTACGAAGCTTGTGAAGAAACCAGAGAGCAGCGAAGAAGTTGACAGCACACTTTACAAGCAAATCGTTGGGAGTTTAATGTATTTGACTTCGACAAGGCCCGATATAATGCATGCGGTTGGCGTAATCAGCAGATATATGGAATGTCCGATGGACTTGCATCTCATGGCAGCAAAGCGCATTCTTCGATACTTGCAAGGTACCATCAATTATGGTCTTTTTTATAAGAAGGGCGAAAATCCAGATTTGTATGGTTTTACGGATAGTGATTATGCTGGAGATTTGGATGATCGAAAGAGCACGTCTGGTTATGTATTTATGCTGGGATCGACGGCTATTTCTTGGTCATCGAAGAAACAACCTATCGTCACACTCTCGACTACGGAAGCTGAATTTGTAGCGGCAGCTACATGTACTTGTCAAGCAATATGGCTGCGACGAATTCTTGAGTTTGTTCGCTTTAAGAAAGCTGGAGCAACTGTTATCTACTGCGATAATATTTCAGCAATAAAATTATCGAATAACCCCGTGATGCATGGAAGAAGCAAACATATCGATGTACGATTCCATTTCTTGAGAGATTTGGTGAATGATGGGATTGTTGATCTTGTTTATTGCAGAAGTAAAGATCAAGTTGCTGACCTGTTTACAAAAGCTTTGAAGCTGGATTCATTTACAAGATTAAGGAAGCTACTTGGAGTTTGCTCAATAGCTGAAGCTGTCTAACTATCAGTTTAAGGGAAGGAATGTTAAGTAAACTGATTGTTAGGTTTCGTAAGTTAGTAGCAGTTAATGTTATTACAGTTATTCCTACTTTTATGCAAGTAGTGGGTTTGAATAGATAGGTTTGTCTTATGTCTATATTAGGTTTGCTTACGATCAGGTATGTAACACATCCTTTCAACATAATACAGTTTTTATATTTCTTGTGCTTTCAAATATTTCCAGCAGGAACATTATCTAAGATTAGATATTCTATCAGATTTCATCTTCAACATCAACCATTCTCCATCCGTGAACTGGGATGTAAGAACATCTGCTTGTACTAACTGGATAGGAGTTATCTGCAATCACGATAGTTCGAGGGTCATAGCCCTTCGATTGCCGTCGAGTGGATTGACGGGCACCATACCTAGAAACACTCTCGGCAGATTATCTTCGCTTCAGATCTTGAGCTTGGCATCCAATAATATCAGTGGTGTTTTCCCAAGCGATCTTTACAAGCTCAGAAACTTAACTGGCCTTTATCTCCAGCTCAACAGATTAGAAGGTCCTCTCCCTTATAATTTCTCTGTTTGGCCTAATCTTTCAGTGTTGAACTTATCCTATAACAGATTTGATGGGATTATCCCATCTTCGATATCGAATCTTTCTCGGTTAACTGTCCTCAACCTTGCGAACAACTCGCTCTCTGGCGATATCCCTGACCTGAACATCTCAAGCCTGCAAAAGATAGATCTGTCCAACAATAACCTCAGTGGAGTCTTGCCCAAGTCTCTCATGTGGTTTCCTGGCCTATCCTTTGCTGGTAATAACCTTACATTTCCTCAGACTGTGTCGTTACCTCCCGCCCAACCTCCTAAGCCTTCGCCACATAACCGCTCCTCGAGATTCAGCGAATCTGCCATTCTTGGGATAGTTATAGGCAGTTGCGCTGCTGCGTTCGTTTCGATCGCTTTTCTTCTGATCGTCATGAACAGAAAGAACAAGAAGGAAACTGGAGAAAGCAGGACGAACACTTCCCTGCAAAAGAGGGGCAAATCTTCAGCCAAAATGGGATCTGAGCATCAAGATGGGAATGGAAAGCTAGTGTTTTTCGAGGGGCGTAATCTGATTTTTGACCTCGAAGATTTGCTGAGGGCTTCTGCTGAAGTACTCGGTAAGGGGACATTCGGCACGACGTATAGGGCTGCTTTAGAAGACGCAACTACACTCGCCGTGAAGAGACTGAGAGAAGTAGCTGCAGGGAAAAGGGAATTCGAGCAGCAAATGGAACTCGTGGGAAGTATCAGGCACGAAAATGTCGCTCCTTTGAGGGCTTATTACTATTCGAAAGACGAGAAGCTCATGGTGTATGATTACTACAGTCTGGGAAGCGTGTCTGCATTATTACACGGTACATCAACAACTTCAAATCTTCTATCCCATTACTATTGGCCTTAGCATCCAAACAAAGAAAAAATACTGCTTTTTATTAATATGAGGTGATCAAACAGTGAGGAGTGGAGAGGAGGGCTGCGGCCGTTTCTTACCTCTGCTCAAAACATCATTTTCCCAATTTTCTCACTCACCAAAAACGTTTACAGCTTTTTGCACAATAAAACACCCATAATTGCTTAATGGGCCAAAACTATCTCATAAAGCCCACTGATACTTAAAACTAGAATTAAAACATTAGTTTCAACACTACCCCTTAATGTTTTAAACCTTCATACCTAATAATTCTCGAAAATAAATTATCTTGTCACCGGGAAGAGCTTTGGTAAAAATGTCCGCCAATTGGTCTCCGGTCTTCACATACTTGATTTGAATTTCTTCATCTTCGACCGCCTCTCGAATGTAGTGATGCTTGAGATTAATGTGCTTCGTCCGACTATGGAACACCGAGTTCTTCGACATTGCAATCGCCGACTTGTTGTCACAAAAGAGAACCGTCGCCATGTCTTGCTTCTCCTCCATGTCCTCTAAAATCTTCCTCAACCAAACAACTTCCTTTGTAGCTTCACTCGCCGATACATATTCGGCCTCCGCCGAAGAGTGTGCTACTCTCTCTTGCTTCTTCGACGCCCAACTAAATACCCCGGATCCAAGCGTAAATGTATATCCGGATGTACTCTTCATATCATCCATACTACCGGCCCAATCACTATCACAATAACCAAATAACTCGACGGTCTCTTCATCGCTTCTTTCATACATAAGGCCAAGCTCTTTGGTCCCTTGAATGTATCTCAACAATCTTTTCCCAACTCCAAAATGAGTTTTGCTCGGTCGATGCATAAACCGAGACAATAACCCCGAAGCATACATGATATCCGGCCTAGTAGTCGTAAGGTATAGCAAACTCCCAACTAGACTCCTATATAAAGCCGCATCGGCATCACCACTACCATCCTCTTTCACCAACTTCTCATTCACCAACAATGGTGTCATGACCGGATTACAATCCTCCATCTTAAACTTCGATAAAATATCTTGGGCATACTTCTTTTGAGAAATAAATACACCATCATCCCTTTGATCAATCTCAATCCCCAAAAAATAATGCAACAAGCCCAAATCGTTCATCTCATATCTTCTCAACATATCATTCTTGAACTCACCCATCATATTCTCATCATTTCCCGTAAATATCAAATCATCAACGTAAAGTGAAACAAGAAGTATAGAGTTGGTACCTTGCTTCACATAGAGTGTCGGCTCACTTGGACTCCTCTTGAATCTTTTGTCCAAGAAATATGCATCGATATTCCCATACCAAGCACGGGGTGCTTGCTTCAAGCCATACAACGCCTTCCTCAACTTGTATACTTTCGTTTCTTCACCCTCCAACTCAAATCCTTGAGGTTGCTCCACATACACTTCTTCTTTCAACACTCCATTCAAGAAAGCCGACTTCACATCAAGTTGATAAAGTTTCCAACCTTTGTGTGCCGCTAGTGCAATCAACAACCTAATAGTCTCATGTCTCGCAACCGGCGCAAACGTCTCATGATAGTCGATACCGGGTTGTTGAGTGTACCCTTTCGCCACCAACCGTGCCTTATATTTTTGCACCGAACCATCCGGGTTAGTCTTTGTCTTGTATAACCACTTCAACGCAACAACATCCTTGTCATTCGGCTTCTCAACCAACTCCCACGTCTCATTTTTCACAATCATGTTTATCTCATCTTCCATAGCATTTCTCCACACTTCTTCTCTACTTGCTTGCTCAAAGTTCTCCGGTTCAACAACAACAAAATTGCAATGTGCATAAATATCGGTCATAGGTCTCAATTTTATCGGCGTTGAGCTTGGGGATGATGACGCCGACCCGATATTTCTCGTAGGTGAAGATGGCTCTTTCTCTTCGATATCGTGCCCACTACCACTTGGCCCTTCTTGTGCATCATCTTGAATAGGATATGCCACTCTTTCAACTCCTTTTCCTTTCCAATCCCAATGATCCTTCTCATTAAAAATCACATCTCGGCTTTCTATCACTTTGTTTCTCTTCAAGCTAAAGAGCCTATAGCCCTTTGATTTTATACTATAGCCAACAAAGATGCACTTCTCACCTTTATCTTCAAGCTTGTTCCTTAACTCCTTTGGAACATGTGCATAGCAAATGGACCCAAACACCTTCAAGTGATTCACCGATGGCTTTTTGCCGTTGGACCAAGCTTCGAATGGAGTCTTGTTCTCAACCGCCTTCGTGGGACACCTATTCAATAAGTACACCGCCGTATATGTAGCTTCCGCCCAAAATGTCAATGGTAATCCCTTTTCATTCATCATGATTCTTGCCATTTCAACAATGGTCCTATTTTTTCTCTCGGCCACGCCATTTTGCTCCGGTGTAAAACTAATCGTTAATTGTCTCTCTAAGCCGATATCTTCACAAAACTTCTCAAACTCCTTGGAGTTGTACTCACCACCTCTATCGCTTCTTAACTTCTTTATCAACCGGCCGCTTTGTCTCTCAACCATTCTTTGGAACTTTTTGAAGACATAAAGCGCTTCCGACTTTTGCCTCAAAAAATAAACCCAACACATTCTTGAATAATCATCAATGAAAGTGATGAAATAGCGGTTTCCACCATGTGAGTTTGTGCTCATGGGACCACAAATATCGGTGTGAACAAGCTCTAATGGCGTCGTTGCTCTCCACGCCTTCGCCTTTGGAAATGATTCTCGATGTATCTTTCCAAGAGCACATGCCTCACATACGCCACCTTTCTCTTCTATAGTTGGTAGCCCATACACCATATCCTTCTTGCTTAGCAACTTCAAGCTCTCAAAATTCAAATGACCATACCTCTTATGCCACAACCATGAGTCGTCACCTACACCAACCTTCAAGGCAACACTTCTTTCGGGCTTGAGAGCGAGAGGGAAGTTTCTATTCCTCTCCATCTTCACTACGGCCATCAACTCTCTTTTATTCCCAACCTTATCAAATATTCTACAAGTCGCACCCTCGAAGTGAACCGCATGACCATGCTCAACCAATTGCCCAACACTTAGCAAATTTTGAGCCAAATCCGGCACTAGCAATACGTCATGAATTAGCATTCTTCCCTTCTTTGATGCAACCGCAATCGTGCCTTTTCCCTTCGATTTCACCACCGCACCGTTGCCCATCGTAATTTGAGTAGTAGCCGTGCTATCAAGCTTGCAAAAAATCGACTCATCCCCGGTCATGTGGTTGCTACATCCACTATCAACATACCACACATCTTCCTTCTTCTCAATGGCCGCTTGGCATGCATAAAATGTGCTTCCATCATTTCTTCCGAGACTCTTCTCTTCGGTGTAGTTTGCTTGCTCCTCATTCTTCACCCTACAAAACTTCTCTTTATGGCCATACTTCTTGCAATTGTAGCATTGAACCTTCCCCTTGTTCCAACAATCTTTTTCAATATGGCCCGACTTCTTGCAAAAGTTGCATAGCTTAGCTTCTCCGCTTTGGTAGGTACCTCTACCACCTCCACTACCAAATCTACCCCCAAATCGGCCTCGGCCTCTACCACCACTAAAGCCACCACGGAAGGTATTATTGGCCGCCCTTTGGTTATTACTCTCTTTCACATTCACCTTAGATTGAAAGGCGCTTTCAAGAACTTGGTCGCCATGCCTATTCAACCTTTCCTCATGTCTCTCAAGAGAGCCCATAAGATCATGCACACTAATAGTAGAGAGGTCTTTAGTCTCTTCAATAACGGCCACAATATTGTCATACTTGGAAGGTAGACTAATCAAGAACTTCTCACACACCGACTTATCGCTCAAAGTTTCGCCCAAATTTTTTATTTGATTCACAACCTCAATCACCTTAGAGAAATACTCTTGTAGCGTCTCTTTCTCCTTCATTTGCAAATTTTGAAACTCCCTCTTCAAGGTTAAGAGCTTTATCGTTCGAACTTTGTCGGTGCCTTGAAACTCCTTTTGCAAAATCTCCCAAGCTTCGTTGGAGGTTTGTGCCCCGATTATTCTCGGAAAAATCTTGTTGGAGATACTTCCTTGAATCAAATAAAGAGCCCTTGCATCTTTCTTTCTATTCTCCTTCTCTTCGGGATCCAAAACCGTAACCTTCACAACATTCCCTTTCCCATCTTTTTTCTCTTCTATTTTCTCATTTATCGCATAACCCTCTTCTACTATCTCCCATAAATCTTGTGAAATCAAAAGAGTCTTCATCTTAATACTCCAATAATCATAACTCTCACCATCAAATATAGGTTGTCCACCTTGTGGTGCCCAAACACCTCCTTGGGTAGCCATGGCCCTTCTCAACTTCAAACTCTATTTCTTCACCTTCAATGGAAGAAACCCACTTCAAATCTCACCAAACACAAGCTCTGATACCATTTATGTTGGCCTTAGCATCCAAACAAAGAAAAAATACTGCTTTTTATTAATATGAGGTGATCAAACAGTGAGGAGTGGAGAGGAGGGCTGCGGCCGTTTCTTACCTCTGCTCAAAACATCATTTTCCCAATTTTCTCACTCACCAAAAACGTTTACAGCTTTTTGCACAATAAAACACCCATAATTGCTTAATGGGCCAAAACTATCTCATAAAGCCCACTGATACTTAAAACTAGAATTAAAACATTAGTTTCAACAATTACATATCTGAATCTTTGCATTTGCATGGCCTTCATATGTTTTGTGTTCGAATATCCCTTTTTTCGTCCTTCGCAGACAAAAGGGGTGAGAACCGAAGAACGCCATTGGACTGGGAGACGAGGCTAAACATAGCCTTAGGAGCAGCGAAAGGAATCTCTTGCATTCACTCACAGAGCAATGGAAGACTCATCCATGGAAACATCAAATCATCGAACATATTCCTCAACTCTCAAAGCATCCCTTGCATCGCCGACCTCGGGCTAGCCACCCTAACGGGCCCGCCATCAGCCCGACCCATGACCCGAATAGGCGGGTATCGGGCCCCAGAAGTCACTGACGCCAAAAGGGCCACGCAAGCCTCGGACATATACAGCTTGGGCGTCGTACTGCTGGAGCTCTTGTCTGGAAAATCGCCTGTCCAAGTCCCAGGCGGCGGCGGCGGTGGGGATGAAATCGTGCACCTTGTGAGGTGGGTTCAGTCGGTGGTCCGCGAGGAGTGGACCGGCGAGGTGTTCGACGTGGAGCTGCTGAGGTACCCAAACGTGGAAGAGGAGATGGTGTCTATGCTTCAGATTGGGCTGAGCTGCGTATCGAGGTTGCCAGGTCAGCGGCCGACGATCGGAGAAGTTGTAAGGACTATGGAGGAAATAAGGGGCGGCGTGGCTCCGGCGAGTATCAGCCCCGGCGATGGGAATGGGTCTCCTTAATAGGGTTCGTCTTCTTATCATGCCTATAATTAACTTAGTTTTAGATTTGTTTGTGTTTTTTTATGGCTAGAGCCTAGAGTCTGTGCTCGATGTTGGGATTTCCTTTTTTCCTTCTTTTGGGTTTCCGCATTCATCTTTGGTCTCTTTTTCGGTGTCTCTCTATCTTCCAAGGAAGCATTTCATCGCATCCTCGTATATTTTCGATTTTTCTTGCATAGCCAAAATTGAGTTGTTGGCTCTTTTATTATTTCCTTCTTCATGGACCGCAGAAGCTAATAATACAGTAAAAAAAAAAAAAAACCAACTATAAGTTTGCCGTGTTGAAAAGTCTTGATATCATTGCCTTTTGACCTTTGCCCGAACTTCTCATCAAATTCCTCGAAACGAAGAAGTAACACAAGTAAAACACAGCCTTTACTTGTAAATCGTTACAATAAGCAATCAGAGAAAAACTTTTTAAAGAAAAAACAAACCTCTATTGGATTCGATGTCCCATATTTACGACAACTGGGAACGGCTTGTCGATGGTGTGATCAAGAGAGAGCAGATATGGCAACTCTGTCACTGCGATTCCATGGATTCTTCTTCGAGCTACTACTCATTATCATCATCACCATCAGACTTGGGAAGTTCTTTCCGTTGTTCTTTTCATTATCAGAACGAAGATGAAAAATACACGGCGTATGTTGAAAATAGAGTCGAATATGTAAGCTCCAGGTGCGTACTACTCATCCTACTATTTCTTGGTTGGTTCTTTGTCTTCGTTTCATCAAGAACAGAAAATATCATATCCCCATCATATATTTCGTTTCATAGGTTGAGCGACGAAAGATGGCTGCTGCACAAAGAGAAGAAGAAGAAGGAGGTCCATGGCGGAGAAAAGCTGAATACCACTACTATCGAAGTCAACTTTGACGAAGTCTTGAGATCTGCGAATATGGATTGCCCAATGAATGCTTCAGAATGGGATGAACCAATGGAAGGGACGATCAAACGGTATGAATATGGGATTTACGTAACATTTGCGGATAATCGAGGTTTTGAGGATCAGATAGAACGAGTACGTTTCAGGTAATAATAATAATACTCACAAGAATATATTGTTTCAGGTAACAGTAATAGTAATTGCAGTAAGTTTATACATACATATAGCCGCAACAGATTCACTGAGGAAGAAGCAAAGCTTTGGTGGTTCGACAATGGCGAAAAAGTTTGCCGGAAATACGATGCCAAGGCGACCAAGTGGGCCCGAGTCGAAGGTACTGATGATAAGAAGCTGATTATCGGGTGATAAGAACAAATTTATATCGTAAACTGTTGTTGTAATAAAAACCGAAAAATCAATTCAGCATCGTATTATGCCCACAGTTCGAGTCTAGACGAAGCCGTCCCTTTCTAACAGTTGTTTATGGACACACACACTATAGATAGACTTCCCCTTTTTATTATTATATGTTCTTTTCATGGACCTCACAAACAAAGAAAAATTCCACATAAGAAAGAAAACCCACCAAAGAAAAGACTTTGAAATCGGCAACGCCCAGTTATTGCAAGTGATGATCATATAACAATACTTAACAATGGTGTAGACGTCATCAAGAACATTGCTATTAAAAATAAAAACACCCGATTGAGGAAGGATAAGCTCTCAGTCTAATAATGCTACCTACTATTTATTTTGAATATTTCGTATTTTTTGGGTTAGGTACATACAATGCATTGTATTGTAATTTGTATTGTATGCTACATGTGTAATAAAAAACTAACTACGCGTTTGCCGTGTTGAAAAGTCTTAGATAATATCGTTTAATTTTTGACCTTCCCAGAAACTAGTCAATTCCTTGAAGGCAAGACGAAGAACAAACAACCTTTTATCTATAAATAAGTAGGGTAGTAAGCAATCAGAGAAAAAACTTGAAAAAGAAACCCATGGATTCGATAAGTTCTCCTCCTTCTAGGAACGAAGATAAAGAGAACACGGCGTATGTTGATGAAAATGGAGTCGAATATGTAACCTTCAGGTGCGTAACTCATGAGAATGAAAAAAAAAAGATTCTATTTTATTTATGGGTTGGCTTCTCGTCTTCTCCATGAGTATCATCCATCCACATATCATTCGTTTCTTATAGGTTTAGCGACGAAAAATCGCTGCACGAAGAGAAGAAGGTCCATGGTCAAAAGAATAACACTATCATCGAAGTCAACTTCGACGAAAAATTGAAGTCCGAAAACACGGATGGGCCCGACGGTGCTTTTCATGATAGGGAGACGATCGGACGTTATGAGAAGGGGATTTACGTAACATTTAAGAATCAAGATTTTGAGAAACAGATTGAAAGAGTACGTTTCAGGTAATAATATAGTTGTTCTTGATTCTCTAACACTCAACTCTTTAGTTCGATCCGTTTTGTTTTACGATTAGCAATTGGAATTTAACACACACACACACACATATGTGTATATCAATATATAAATATAGCCGCAACGTATTCACTGAGGAAGAAGCAAAGGTTTGGTGGTTCAATAACGGCGAAAGCGTTTGCCGGAAATATCATGCCACGGCGACCAAGTGGGCCCAAGTCGAAGATGACACCGAAAGTATTGATTGAGCACAAAATTATATCGCGTTTGTATTATGTACTATGTAGTGAACTATTTGTTTGTAATAAAATGGTTTGAAGTGTTTGTGGGAGAGATTATGGCCCGATATAGATTCTGTACTATGCTCAAAATTATGTATTGTTCGTTGTGAAACTCTCTCAAGGAGATATGTAGAAAGTATGTTTTAATCTTTTGCTTCATCGTTCATGCAACTCAGACAAAGTATGTATTAAATGCAGAAAATGAGCATATGTGGGTGTGATTCGTAACTTGGAAACGTTAAAGGATCAAGTTGCAAAATTAATAAACATAAATATAGTAATATCTTTATGAGTAACTGGCAAATTGCATTCCCTGTCCTATATAAGTCGTGTCTTCACGTTACAATCATTCCTCCTCTGCAATTTTGTGACCAATAATTCCTCCTCGTCGGCAACAAAAGCGATCGAACTTTTCTCCCCAAGGTAGCGACGGTAGGAGGATCCAGTCTCTCTCTCTCAGGTTCGTTTATGTGCCGTTCTGTACGATTCTCTTGTGTTGCAGCAGATCGGAGTATGGATCTGATCTATTCATGTGTTTTTTAATTGATACCTTGCAATGCTAGGGATCGCTGATGGCTTCGAAGCGGATCTTGAAGGAGCTGAAGGATCTTCAGAAGGATCCTCCTACATCTTGCAGTGCTGGTAATTTCTCCTTAAATGGGAAAAATGATGAGATTGCTTTTTCTTTTTCCTGTAGATCCTTTAGCTTCCTGTTTTAGGTTTGTGAAATATGCATTTGTAAAAGGTCGTGATTGTTATTTGCTTGTGTTTGGCTGGATCTTCTCCAGGAAAGTTATCTGGTTTTTGGTTGATCTATGATTCATGATGTCGAAACTGGCACACTGATCATACGATTTTTAATTTGATTTTCCCATTACATATTCAAGTTGAGTTTAATGAGCCTGAAAGTGCTTGTCCTGTCGTCATTACCGTGGATTTTGTTCAGGTATATCATGAAGGCATCGCTCATTAGCTTATGCCAACATGAATTTCCGAATATATGATATGGACTTTGCTTCTGATCAATGACAACCTTGCATAAGCTAGCGTCTTGTTAATACCCTTTTGTAGCTGAAATTTCCACTCATCCCTTTCATCGTACATATAAGGTCCTGTTGCTGAGGATATGTTCCATTGGCAAGCTACTATCATGGGTCCATCAGATAGCCCTTACTCGGGTGGGGTTTTCTTAGTCACCATTCATTTTCCACCAGACTACCCGTTCAAGCCCCCTAAGGTATATATTTTGTCGCATTATATTCATCCTCAAGCATACAATTACCTTCTGAGAAATCTACTCTTACACAGCTTATCTTTTTTCGCTTGCTATTGGTAACTCGTTATTTGTGTCTTCTTTGCAGGTTGCATTTAGAACCAAAGTTTTCCACCCGAACATAAACAGCAATGGAAGCATATGCCTCGACATACTGAAAGAGCAGTGGAGCCCTGCTTTAACTATCTCCAAGGTCTAACTTCTCTTAACATCTTAACGCACGCTTTGTCTTCATCATCAAATTCAAGTTTGGTATTCGAAGAACATTTCTTTTTTTTTTTTTATGCCTCGAAGGTATTGCTTTCGATCTGTTCGTTACTGACGGACCCAAACCCTGACGATCCATTGGTACCGGAGATTGCCCACATGTACAAAACAGATCGGTCAAAGTACGAAAGCACTGCGAGAAGCTGGACTCAGAAATACGCCATGGGGTGAAGAACACAAATGCTTCAGACAAAGAGGAAAAGCACAAGTTTGTTCCTATGTTATGTTATATACGCAAAGCTTTCCTAGTCTATCTATCTGAGTTTCTGTATTTGGACTTTAGCACTTATCCTATGTTTGTTACTTTGGAATCTTTTGTCTTGTTGAAGCTTGTGTTTTGAAACAATATTCTTCTGCAGTTATCATCTTGGGCCTTATGGCCCAATATTTGCGGATGATTAAACAAGTTAGTGGGCCGGGCCCTAAAGGGTCTGGGCCAACAAATGCTTGCTTACCCGAAATCAAATTAATAATGTTCGCTATGATATAATATTTTTATGAAATAGATTATTAAGTGTGCAAGAAAAATGCATTGGTGCCATGTTGCCACACAATGGTGGCTCTAACTTATCGTTAGAATATTGATAATTCAGAGAGCAGCACAGCTTTTTTTTTCACAGACAAAATCTATGAGGATATGGACGTATCATCGAACACAAAGATTCATCATGATAATTTAAAATGTAGGGAGGGGACCAAATATGCATATATGTTTATTGTCATCGTTAATTGAATTAAATTTAAATATATAGTATTGAAAAACATTTAAAGTAAAAGTCGGCTCTGATTAGTTTCTCTTTAGGTCTCAGCTTAATTTCAGCTTATGTGTCGTTTTCAGATTTATGTATCTTTTGTTTCCAAGCTATTAAAAGCCCTCTGACAGAACAAGATTTTGATTGCACCGTTTTCCTTGTAGTCCGAACAATATATCAATCGAATTTCACATTAACTGAAAAATATATATAGTATTTTGGAGTGATGAAGATGAACCCATGGAAGCTACGAGCAATAATACGGTAGATGTTTTTCTTGTTCTTTGAGATGGGGACTGAGTGAGGTATAACATATTACTATAATTAAATTAACATTTCGGAGAAATGATTACGTTATGATTTACGACAACCCTTTTGTCTAGTAAATCATTTATAATATAATTTTAAAATATCCAGGTCGACAGATATAGCAAGATATGTGCTAAAGCCTTGTCTCCAATATGCAAATAAACTATCATTTCTTGTGTATTATCAATTATCAAACAGGATTTGAGGAAACCTTTGAAGTTGATATATCATATATGCAATGGTATTTAGACTTGTCTTCTTGTATCAATATGTTTATTTTTTTACTACTTTTTTTTTCCAATCGGTGGCTCTCATATTGATGTGTGGATAAGAATATTTTTTTTAAGTATCTTTAGCTATGTCTTCGTGGTCCTAATAATATTTCTTATGGGGAAACTGAATATACGCATTTTTTACAATCTTGATTTACTTTCTTTTTTCCGATGAAATGAATATTTTTTAATTTTCGCGTTAAAGTTTAGCCTACATTTATACTTTGTTAGAACTCGACAGTATATTTCCTTTGCTTTATGTTGCAATGAAATGTTAACCCATGAATGATATTATAGTTATAGATAAATCGTATATAGATATAATTAATAATACATAGTGGTGACTAAGGTCCATGAATGCTTAGTGTTCTGCTACGTATACCTTGTTTTCCTATGCATGCGCGTGTATGCCTATCATAATTAGCAATTAGCGTGCTTTTTATACACATTATGTATGTATGTATGTATGTATATACATAAATATAGTTAATATTATCATTAACAACATAAATCAACAAAGGTAAGAACTTAATTGTTTTTGAATGATGTAATCATGAACATCGTACCTCCTATAAATAGAAATATTATTAGTATGTATGCTATTCTATTTTTTGTTTGAGTAAAATGCAAGTTAGTGTTTACTTGTGGCCCTATTCATTAGGTGCAGTATCTCGTACTAATTGAGCCACATTATTCTGACCCCTCGGATCAATTTATTATATTTTATTTTTCAATATTCCATATGAGCAAAAATGGAACTCTACTTGAACTTAAATATCAAAACATTTAAATATAACTAAAGGAATTGACACCACCACATTTCGATTTTCTTGCAATTACTAGTCTATGGAAAAAAAAAATAGATGAGTTGAAGAATCCTTGTAAGCTACGTATATTCATACAATATATACTATTAAATACCCAAAGCCTATAAATATGCGTTGAAATATAATTATTGCCTCAACTATTTACCATAGAGGCGGTGGGCCGTCGAGTCGACGTAACACAATGATGAAAAACGATTAATGTTGAATATATATTTAATTTTGCATTAATTACCTTCATATATGAAGTTTTCAAACATGTTATAAACTTTTGGTCTAAAATAAGCAACCCGTTGATTGCGCTTATGAGCATCGCAACGATCGATCCTCACATAAAGAAACTACTAGATAGCAAAACATAGAATTTTCCGTTGACCAAAGAGCTGACTATTTATGGGAAAGAAAATGTCATGTCACAACTAGAAAAATACAGAACATTTTATTTTGTTAATCGCTCTTACAAATAAAGTAAACAAAACGCCACTCATTACTATTACAAAGCCGATAGAATAAAAACCGGTCAAACAAAACTTGCCATTGACTGACAAAAACCGGCCGAGTATTTCAACTAATGAACAAACAAACACTCGCAAAAAAAAAGAAAAAAAATTGTTTTACAGAACGAATAAAGCGTCCGTACAAAAGAGCTCATCATGGTCTCGGAAGTAGTCATCGACCTCCATCATCGCCGTCGCCGTCGCCGTCTCCGTCGACGTTTCCGCCGACCTCAACGGCGGATCTTGTTCTTGAAAGGGCTCATTGAAATCTCCAAAGCTGAGATCTTGCAAGCAATAATCGAAGCTCGTTAGTTCATCAAAGCCAGCCATGAAATCGCCGAAATCGTCGCAGAAAAACGGGCCGTCGTCGAACAGATCGGGCTTATTACCAAAGCCCGATTCTGAGTCATCGAAGGTTAGAAGAGTTTGTGCCTCAGTTTCGATGTTGAAGAAGCCGTCGAAATCATAAGCGTCGTCCACCGTAGGCATAAACTCGTTAGTACAGTTTTCAAGCACTGCACTTGTCTCTTCTTGACACACCTCAACTAAAACCGCCGCCGCCGCCGCCGCCGGCCGTTCGAGGTCAACGGCCCGACGGCCGACTCCCATCTCCGATTCATCGGACTCGCTGGTCGAGCCCGACCGGGTCGGATCTATTCGGTAACGGAGTACAGACTTCGGCGAGGAGAGCTTTTCATCAGCAAACTCATAGCCGCCGGCGCCATCGCCACCACACGACGGCAGCTTACTGCCACGCGACGGCGGTGTGATGAAATTGGTCTGCGCGTCGGGCCCACGCAGCTTAACAGCCGCGTTGTCGTAAACCCTCGCAGCTTCCTCGGCGGTGTCGTAGGTGCCCAGCCAAAGCCTAACCCTTCTACAAGGGTCCCTTATCTCGGCGGCCCACTTTCCCCACGGCCGTTGACGGACGCCCCGGAACTTCCTTGACGGCGGAGCATCCGCCGCCGGAGGAGGAGGAGTTATCTTGACCTTCATCTTCCTGGGTTTAGTTAGTAGGCTGTAGTTCGTCGAAGAGGGTTTGCTTTTGGTGTTCGCCGCCGCATTTTCTTCCGGCGAAGACCCCTCGAATTTGATTTCATGGATGTATTTCCTGACCCGCCGGACTCTGAAGATTTCTTCGCCGTCGTCGTCGTCGTCCGACGAGTCGGTGGCGTCGGCGTCGGTTACGGAGATTCGAAGCGTCTTTTTCAGCAGGTGAAGGCTTCGTGTTAAGGTAGAAGAAGCTCTGTGCTTCTTATTACGGCTTTGCCTCGGCGGTATGAGCTTTCTTACAGTTCTTTTCTCCTCCGTGACTCTCGCCGGCCATACAGAAACACGGCGGTGGTGGTATTGCTCCATTTATTTTCTTCTTTTTTTCTTCAAAAAAATCTTTCACATGCAAAGAAATGGATTTGCTTCGATGGAGTTTCAAAGACACGCTCGCAAAGGTTGCAAATGGATCTGACAAAAGGGAAAACGCACACAAAGAGAGAGCCTTTAAAAGAAGTGTTCAAAGGCTATTTTGAATTTGAGTAGATGAGTTTTTTGTTTTTCTTGGTAAGAAAATCACTTCTTAGTTGTAAGAAAGGGAAAGCGATCACTCGATTAGGCGAATGGAGACTCGAAAACTGAACAAAGATATCACTGCCTTATATGGACCTCAGCTAGCCGAAATTGGTACTTAAATAATCAATAAATTATGGGATTCTATGGAAAAAAAATATCTCAGTAGTGTTATGTAGACAAAAAGAGTACTAAAAAGAAAGTGAGAAGTTAGATACAAGAGGCACGAGAGGGCGCCCACACGAGTGTAATGTAATGTCTGAAAACGTGGCACGTGTGGGATCCATGAAAGGATTTGGTCCTCTCAGTGAGCGTGAAGCATTGCCGAGTCAGTGAATGACCTTTATTACTATATTTTAATGATTATTTTTAATTTTATATTTAAAATTTATTTTCATCGTTTTACGTGTGCCCGGTCACGTGAGGCCCAGGATGCTCGGCCCATCTAAATGATTTTCGGTCAAATTGTAAAATCTTTTTACCAGAAAAGATATCCTCAATCTCAACGGCTATTTTTTTTTTATTTATTTATTTTAAAAACAATGGTAAATGTGGTAGTTTTTACAGCTGCTAATAACGTGGCGAGCGAGCAGCCTTGATTTTGCCGCCATTATATATATATATATATGTAAATATCGTTTTTGTACGGTTTCTCTATGTTTTATTTACCTTAGTTTCCTCCTTATAACCAATTTTCACCTCTCTCGAAAAGTTCTTCCCTACTCGCGTGATCAACGCGCCTCCGTTATTATTTTCCTTTTCTTTTTCTTTTCCTAATGGCGCACCATAATTAATTAGTTTAAAGGCACGTCCATACCACTCACTATTCACAACTTGGCAAGATAAGAACAAGTATTTCTTAGTTCCTATACATTCATTAATATATGTGTGTGCATACATATATATATATATGTATTTATATTAATATATGGGTCATAATAAACTCATTATATTTCATGTGGATTGTGAATAGTAAGTAGTCTTGGGATTTGGCTCTCTCCATTGAGCCAAGTGTGAAGTGAATGAGCATATTACGTGATCAACTTGCTTATTAGTATCATTTTTCTTTTTAATTATGTGGAGGTTTTTTTCGTGAGAGTTGATCAATAAGTCAATGGGACATCAAGTTCGAGGTGTTGCTGAATTAAAATTAATTACGATCAATTAAGCGTAAGTATTTCTTGGTTATGGTGAAGAGAAAGAGAACCAGCTTGATATGCTCGTCGTGTCTCTTTATTTTTTTTAGCTTTATTACGGTCGCCGTACAATATTATGTTAGCTGGTGGATATTTTGCTTGCATTGCATTTGAGTAGATATCTATTTACTTTCGATACTCACCACCACTTGCGCGGCAGTAGATTGTTTTAGCAAGTAGGTGAATAGATTAATTTAAATGATGCTTATAAATATGTATATGTATATGTATAAACTTATTTATTTTAGATAGTTGCATGATTGATGTATGAAGGTCATATGAAGAAGAATTCATAATATATAGAGATACGGAAAATATATTGTCGGGAAATAAATGTAGCTTTTTTTAAATAAAATAGCAAACCCCTTCGTTCTTGAAATCCATGTTTCCATATTTTGGAAATCGAACGGTCGTAAAGAATGTAAAAAGTATCAATTAGTGTGTAACTATTAATCAATTCATCGTTACGGAAGACGAAAATCGATCCCTATGCTTCTTCTCCAATTAATATCAAACAAATAAAATCGAAATTACAGTAAGAAGAAAAAAAAAACATACAACAATCACGAGATCTGTTATGAAAAAGGGCCTCTCTCTCTCTCTCGTATTGGTATTAGCATAGAAGATATGATTTTTATGTAGTAGCTTTTAAGCTCACTTTTTAATGCAATGGAAGTGAGCATATAATTAATCAAAGGAAAACTGAAAAAATAGTTTCCAACTTTTTACTGTGTCAAATGGCGTCGACTTGAAGTAAGAGATGTTTGGTCATATTTAAACTTGTTATTACCGAAGTTAATGTTTGAAATGATTAATCATGCGTTTGTTATTAGCTTGCCATTGAAGTTTTTTCGTGTCAGTTTATTACTATATCTTAACTTCGAAATTGTGAAACTCAAAGAGTGGAAAGCACATGACTTGATTATGGGCCCCACTCACAACCCTGTGGGTCCCACAAGACATAACAATTTCCGGTAACCAATCCGCCGTCGACCTCCGCGCCGGCGCCACTTCGTGGCAAGTTAGGACGGCACGTGGTGGTCACGTGGCTTCTGAAATTATATTAAACAACTTGAATTTTTTTTTCCTATCTCATTCACTACTTACCCTATTATTTATCATATTATTACAGTCGTTGAAGATTTGACATACTTATGTATCTACTCGATAGAGTGAGTTTGAATGATTCAATTGTAAAGTACAAGTCAAAATATCAATTTAAGATCGCCATGAGGACTTAAAAATATCAGAAAAGATATTAAATTATGTTAGTTTGTAAGTGTACTATATTAGTATCTTACGTTTGAAAAAAAAAAAGTAGAATCGTGAAATAGGGCAGACAGATTACTTGTGTTCTAACAAAGATGGACATATCTGTTTATAAGATAACGGTAATGGAGAGGGAATAAATCGTAGTTGTCCTTTTTTATTTGTTATGGTGGTGTGGTCTGTTGTAAATTTTCTATTTGGCCACTCAGCATAGCTAAGTGGATGCTAAGTGGCTGGTTCTGATTCGTCCACGTAATATAGCTGCACGGCGAATTCTGGTTCGTCCACGTATACAGTTACGCGGCTCATTCTGGTTCGCCCACGTATATAGCTACGCGGCTCATTCTGTTTCGTCCACGAGTCTAGCTACGCGGCTTATTCTGATTCGTCCGAGCCTAAAATCTTCAGCTATAAATAGGCTAGCTATAAGTCATTGTAAATCATCGAAAACAATAACTTCTTATATTCAGTATATACAAGTGTTGTGAGGAAAAATATTTAGAGAGTTGTGAGTCTCCTATTGTAAGATAGATAGAGCTAGTGTTCTTCTTACGGTAGAGAGTTGTAACTCCTAATATCTTTACCTTGCCCGTGGTTTTTCACCCGAGTGTTGGGGTTTTCCACGTAAATTCCGGGTGTCCCCTTTATTTTTACTGTCCTTTTTCACAACATGGTCTACCCACATTTGCTTTTGTGTCACTTATATGATAAATATTCTTAAACAAATAAAAAAATACGAAAAGACATATAGGGTTTGGTACTTGGTAAAGTCTACCTTAAATTTTGGTTCAAAAAGGCTTCTTGAATGCTGCAAACCTCATTTCTTTTTGCTTGGATTTATCACTTGTTGAAGACTTTATTTTGTATTTTCTTCTTTATAGATAAGTGAAAAGATCGACCCCAAGTATACATATCAAAGCCACATATAATTATGCCTCAACCAACAATAATTAAAACAATAAATATGACATTATTGGGAAATTATTGATCGGACACGCCCAACCCGCTTTTCTCCGGCGGCGGCGTGGCAGCTCAACCACCACTCACAAAACACATACTAGTGGGTGTCAACTTTGAACTCTTCTTTGTCTCCATTTAAGACAAAACCAAAACTATATTACTCCAACAAGTACAAATAAAATAGTTATTTAAATTTTGGATCGATCATAGAATAGGGTTTTTTTTATAATTAATAACCAGATTTGAAGGGTCCATGTCCCTATCACTAACTTCACCTTCTCCTCCCCACTCGTGGGCACGACCCTTTTGCCGGAAATTTTATTAATAAATATATTGGATATATAAAGATCTATCTACATTATAATTCCTTTATTATTAAATACTAGTCAAAGTAATTATACGCATATTAAGAAATAAAACAAAATTTCTACTATAAACTTAATTAAATATTTTATCCTATTTAATATAATTATTTTTATTTAAGATGAGAATTAAAGTTGTAAGAGTTCAAACTATTTTTCTTAAAAAAGATAAAAAAAATGACTTGTATTAAAAAATAAAATAAAAATTTAAAAACGACTTGTATTTTTTGGGCACCCGACTTGTATTTTTTGGGCGGCCGACCTCGTGGAATTTTATATAATTAGAAAATGAGTTGAGCATACACGACATGAGTCACCACCATGTACTATATCTAGCTAGCTAGCATGCAAGTTGAACACATTTTACGGGGAACAAGAACGTATATTAAATGCAATTAGGATTCCTAGGCATCTTTCTTTTTTTAGTTATAGTATTCATTTAATCGTCACACATGTAGTTATCTAGTTTAGTGAACTTCCGCTCCATGCGTTTTCTCACATATTTTGAAGATTCTATTTTATTTTTCAATGTCACAACAAACCGATAGATATATCAAAATATATAAAGGGGGTTTTACACATAAGTACCTATTTGAAAAAAAACTTATAATTTAGTACCCAGTCAGGATTTTTTTATATGTAGGTACCTAACAGAATAAAGTTTTTGCACATAGGTACCCGATTCCCGAAAGTACACCAAACAACACATTTGGGTACCCTATCTCAACACATTTGGGTACCCTATATAACAGAAAATGGTACGACGTATGTTATATTTAGGTACGTCCTATGTAACACACAGGCATGCCGTAGGTACGACGTATCCTATATTTAGGTACCCTATATAAACGTGTTATAGTACGCAATATACACACAGGAAGGTACGATATGACTAAAGAAACTGGTAAAATTAAATCGGGCACCTATCTATAAAATTTTCTGACATGGGTAGTTATGTGTAAAATTTTTTTGCAATTGGGTATTTTTCTATAGATACCCGATATATAAATATAATTTTTCACTGTAATCTCGGAACAAATTTAAAGAAAATGCGAATTGATGTCTCATCACTTCGTAAGACTGTAATAAGTGACGTCCGTTATTTTCTTCAATATTGCAATCTTTACCCTTCGCATTAACATCTTACAATAATTACGAGTCCAATCACACCAATCATCGTTTATTACAGCAAGGCACAAAAGCAGATGGATCGCACATTGATATTATTCTTAGCATCTTTACACATAAATACCCACTTGCAAAAAAACTTGTAATTCAATATCCTGTCAGTATTTTTTTTTATGTAGGTACCTAATGGAATAAAATTTTTTGCACCTAGGTATCCGATCGTCGCAGGTACGCCATATAACACGTTTAGGTACCTATACGTATTTTGGTAAGTAATACGTTGAGGAAATGGTACGTCATATATAACACACTAAGGTACCATACCGTATAGGTACCGTATAAACGCGTGACGTGGTATGCAGTACGCACATAAAAAGGTACGGCAAGATTGAGAAAATTGGTATAGACAGAACGGGTAGCTGTCTGTAAAAATTTATGACATATGTAATTGATTTGTAAATTTTTTATTCAATTAGGTATTTTTGTAGAAGTCACTTATTCTTGTAATTTTAATATTTGATTAGAGCGACATTAATTGCCCGATCGTGTCCAAATAACTGTAGTAACTCACGTGCATTGAAAGATCTAATCACGTGCTCCTATGATCTAAGTGTAAGAGATTGACTTCAGAGTTTTGATAAATCATTCATGAAATTAAAGCGGGAAACACACACAATTGGGCCTAGACACACATACGCCGGCCCACATTTAAGCCCACAATATTATTTTATTAAGCCCACAGTTTTAACAAAAGCCAATTTCACAGACTTACCTGGGATTTCCATTACAATCTTCGTCCCAACCAATCAACGAATAGATCACTAATCTCCATAATTCTTGGAAGATTCGTCGCCTTCAAGATTTCCCGGCTCTTTAGATTGAGCTCCGCCGCCTCCGTCCTCGCCGGAGATCTCTTCGAGCGAGCGTCCCTTAGTTTCAGACACCGCAAAAGTACACAAAAAGCCCACCATGTTCGTAAAAGCCAGCAATTTCAAAGCTGTCTTAATCTTCGACACCTCAGAGTTCTGAGTGTAGCTCTGAATCCCAAACGCCCCCACCATAGCTCCGGCCTTTCCCGCCGCCGCGCTCAGCCCATGGCAAGTCGATCTGCCCCCGAGAAAAAAAAAAGACAGAAAGTAACAGATAGCAATTCAAAAAACCATGTCTTATAATGTCTGCTGTAAGTTCTTACCTAACCCTACTCGGAAAAAGCTCGGCGGGGAGAACGAAGGTGGTGCTATTGGGCCCGAAGTTAGCGAAGAAGAACGTAAGCCCATAAAGCACGGCGAAGGCCCACTTATTTTCGGGCGTTTTGAGTTCGTCGTACTTCACGCCCATGACGAACATGAAAATGGACATCATGAGAAACCCTAGCAACTGTATGTAGTACCTTCCTATCTTCTCGATGAAGGCGACGGTGAACCAATAGCCTGGAAAAGTGCCGAAGAGGGCGATGACGAACATGGCTCGGGAAGTCTCGAACATTTCCCGAAGGGCGCTCATTTGCCCGGGCACGTTCACCAGCCCCATGGTCGGGAATATGTCCTTCTGGGCTAAATTTTGGCTGTAGAAGGCTATGTCGAGCAAGAACCACGTCGACATGGTGCCGAAGAGGTGCTTCCCGTGCCTGGCGAAGAACTCGTTAGAGAAGAGCTTGTACTCGTTCGATGCGTTGAACTGCGCGACCTGTTCGATCGAATAGTATAATAATTTTAAAATATGATGTAGAGAAATATGATGTAGAGATCTGTTTAAAAAAAGGGTTGACGCATCAGTGCTCGAGCCTAAAAAGGTCACAAGTTTAAATCATAATTAGAAATCAAACCTAGGTATGACTTATGAGACGACGCATACCCAAAAAATTAAATATAAAATTTTACGATCATGTACGGCTTAACCTTTTAGGGAAAGTGATCCGTCATCATGATATCACAATCATGATATCATAGCCCAAGCCTAGGTCATGGGTAGGAATCCTTACGACAACCGTTAAATCAGAAATTATACGTTTAGGAGTGTATACTAAAAAAATTAGCCTAGACGCGAGGGGACACACAATGAAAAGAAATAAATTTAAAATACGGTACACTCACTTCAAGCTTAATCTTTTATGTGAACCGGTTATTCAGCAAAAAAAAACGCAAGGTTGGAAAAAGAAACGTCGTTTCTAAAGATGAACTAAATTAGGCGATAAATTTGCGAATCCACGTAAAGTCGAGGTTTTACTTCGCCTAACCCTTTTAAAAACCCTAGCCAACCGTTCAACTCGATAAAGAAACGCATACCTTATCGTTATCCGGCTCAATCTCGATCTCGAGCACTCGCCCCATATCTGCAGCGGCTAACTTCGCATTCCCTTGGATCAACGCTGTGTACCGACCAGTCTCTGGCATCTTCATCCTCCAATAGTACGTCAGAAGCGCGGGCAAGGCCCCGAGCATCAACACGATCCTCCACACGTAGTCCCCCTGCGGCTCGGTCGAAAACAACCCTACCGTGTCGAAATCCTCCGCCCCGTAATAAGACAAGAACGCCTTCGAAACGATCATCGAAACCAACCCCGCGAATATAATCCCGACGCCCTGCATGGCGAAAACGGCCGCAATAAAAGCCCCTCGAGTCTTCTTATTCGCATACTCTGACATGATAGTCGCGCTCAAAGGATAATCACCGCCTATCCCAAACCCTAGCCAAAACCTAAAGAAAACTAGGGTTCCGATAACGCCCTTCGCCTCGGGCCCGAAAGAAAGGCCCGAGCAAATCGCGCAGAAGGCCATGAGAACTAGGGTTACGCCGTAGACCCTTTTTCGACCTAACTTGTCCCCCAGGTAGCCGAAGAAGAGTTGACCGGTCAGCGTGCCAACTAGGGCTACGCCGATGACTAAGTTGTTTACGCTCTTGGGTAATTTTCCTGGGTGGCCCGTCGACGGGTCGTAGTAATAAAGACGACCCAATAGTTTCGAGACGGTGGAAATGCAGAAAAGGTCGTAAGCGTCGGTGAAGAATCCCATGCCTGCGACGACTATTGCGGTGACGTGGTACCATTGCGTGCGAGCGTTGTCGAGGGCCGTGAGGACCGAAATGCTATTATCCGGCGCCATTTTTTTTTGGGATTGAATTTTTTTTTTGTTGATGAAGCTGAGTGGCTTGCTAATATGAATTATATATTATTGGGTTAGTATATTAAGGCTTTCTATGCAAGAATATGCGCAGCTAATACCCATAGGAACAAGAAAACTCATTGGTTGGAATGGAAGTCTCTTGTCTAGGAAGTGAACTGTAATGATATTGTATTTCTTGTATAGCATAGTGAAAATCAAGATTTTGTGTTTTTTTGGGTGTTAACGTATTAGGAGATGAATACGAGGCCGTGAAGAGATGATTTGATAGCTAATATGAGAGAGTTTTTATTAAAATGCTCAACACATCGAAAAGCACAATGTGAACTAAAAATGCTAATGAGATCAAACCAACTAAACCCTAGTCAAGGGACATTTTTCCCTCGTCTTCTTCTTCTTTTGAATGATCTTCTTCAACAGCAGTGATAGGGTTTCCACTTGAAGTTGAAGCAGCATCAGCTTTATTCGCATTGAGATCAATGTCAGCTATTCCTCCTAAGAGTGCCTGCATATCTGCACTACCATCCTTTTCTCGTACCAGTGCTTCTTCAACTTCAGCCTTCTCAATTATAACATTCTGGGGCTTGTAGGTTCTTGGTTTGTATCCTCCCCATTCCACCTCGAATAAAAGATCGTCTCCCTTAGCTTGTTCTTGAGACGCAGCATTTCTTGGTTGTTCTTCGATGGGCTCTTCCTTGTCGTCTTCCATGGCAGTTTCTTGCTTATCTTCAGAAGTGAAACCTTTTATCGTAGCTTCATGACTAGGGTTAATGACAATTCCATCGACGTCTTCCTCTTCCATGGGTTCATCTTCATCCATTGATGGCAAAGAAGGTTGATTCGCTGATTCGTCCTGCAACAAATCACACACACAAACACGCATATCATCATTCACGGTAGAAAACCCAGTGAATAAAGAATGGAGAAAAACCCTAAATCATGAACACCATGGTCCATGGATAGAAGATTTCAATGACACGTACATCGCTTCAGCGACGGCATTAAACCAAACAAGAAAACGCGTTCATGGGAATATACTAAAAAAAATGAAACTGAAATCACCATGAGTGTCGTCGACGGACTTGAGAGTTTGTTCTTCGTCTTGAGAGTTCAAAGAATATTCACAATAACGTGAAAGGGAAAAGAGAGCGTAGCAAATGATAATGGTAGACGCGGTTATTCATAGAAACCATACTTACAACGGTTTTCGTATTTAATTGCCAGGATTTTTATTTTTTTTGGGTAAAACAGGATATTTTTTAATTTTAATTTTATCCATATGGATCTGAAAGTATCACATTGATCAGCTTAGTCAACTCGTATGAAATCACTTGTCCCACTAATTATGTCCATCTATGTCCCAAATGATCAGATCCGTTGAATTTTAAATTCGAGAGTTCACAAAATTTCTTTTTTCTTTTATTAATTCTGTTGGGGAAATGGCTACATCTCGACGAGGATTCAATGTATTATCTATGTTTGCAAGTGTTTAAGATCGATATGAGCAATTTGGAGCTCGATCGGATCAGAAAAATTGCACCAAACACACACACTCTTGCAAACAGATTTACGTGGTCGGCCCTCACTTTAGGCCTACTCCACGGATCAACCTGTTGGGTGCAAAGCAAACCCAATACCACATGTCCCACATCGACAAATCAAAAGAATTAGGAGTGGCTTATAAGCTTGTGGGTCACTCCCTCTATTGCCAATTGGTTTTAGAGAGGAACCCCACAAGCTTATACGGGCCTGTGTTTGGGCTGGAATTGGGTCTGGAAAAATCCCTACATGGTGCGGTGAGCGTGGACGAACATGTGAGGGAGACCTTCAGATGAAAAAAGAATTCTTGCCTGGATACGGTGTGGGTGGTGTGTCCCCAGCCCTTGTAAAATGATTGGTGCCTTGTGTCGAAAGTCTTCCTGACCTTGACGATGGTCAGGCGACGGGTCCCGTTGAAGAGGAACGGCGGTACAAGATAATTATCGTTGAAAGGGAGGCCCGTTGTGTGGTCTTGAGTTTGAGGGGAGGATTGTTGGGTGCAAAGCAAACCCAATACCACATGTCCCACATCGACAAATCAAAAGAATTAGGAGTGGCTTATAAGCTTGTGGGTTCACTCCCTCTATTGCCAATTGGTTTTAGAGAGGAACCCCACAAGCTAATACGGGCCTGGGTTTTGGCTGGAATTGGGTCTGGAAAAATCCCTACACAACCGAGCTTCGTTTCTTATAGATCACAACGCGAAAGTTGTACACTGCCGTACCCTTCTACACTTTTCGTGTTTACACTTCACTCAGATTCTCACCTATAAGAACTTATGAACGCTCAAAGATGGTCACTCGAAACATAAGCATTGTTATTTATAGAGCAGAGTTCATGTTAAAAACATGTTTTGCGATCTATCTCAGCCGTCCCCTTTAATCCGATCGAACGCCTGATAAGCCGCCACATCGCCCCTTGCTAAACGCGTGACCCACCATAAATTGCATGCTTTTTTATAAGTGAAATTGCACTTTCAGTCACAGCCATCCGATCTTCATCTAACGGTCCATATCCATCATCCGCACCAACTTGGTTTGTTCAATCTGGGCCTTTGATGGATTTCGCGCGCCATCTATCGGTCATCATTCAATCTCCGTCATTTGAATCATTCCGACCACTGTTCATCCTCGGTCATCTATCGGCCTTTGATGGATTTCGCGAAGCTTGATCCTATGGCCACTGTTCATCGCGACTTAACATCAGTTAAACCTTCAGCTCCTTCAGCAGTTTCGACCCGCGGTTTCTCCAGGCATTTCCGCGACCTCCGACGAGGTGCTGGCTCGCCTATCTCGACAAATTCTTTATCCTATATTCCACTAAATTATAAAATCGTCATTATTTCATGTGATTTATATGATAGAAATATATACTCACATCCTATTTTATTTTTTGTTTTATGATGAACAATTTGATATTCATATCATATATTTTCTGATAATCAGAAACATCACTTTTGACAGAGTGAGACATGAAATGATATAGGAATTGTGGGACGGAGGAGTTCAACGGTAGTCAACTATTTAATGTTTTTTTTTTTTAAACTTCAAATTTGCCAACATTGAAAATCCACTTTCATCTATACTATTATATAATTGGTTAAGGATGGACATAAACTGTCAAATTTGGTCAGTAACTTATTTCCAATTTAGTCCTTCATTTGTAATTTAATTAATTAAGTAATTTTCATATCAGTTCTATTTTTTTAATTTACTGTGTTTATGCCTCTACAACTAAGTTTCTTTTTATATATTTAAAAATTATATTTCATCTTAAACACTATTAGTTATAATTTCAAAATTTAAATTTATTTCAATATAATTATATTTCAAGCACACACATCGGGTGTGCAAGAAAGTCCCTAGTTTACTAAATTTCTTTGATTCAAATAATGAAAAATATAGAATTTATTTATTTGAAATTCCCTCGCCACGTCCATCATAGTTCAGTTAGCCTGCCCTGAAGAAAAATTCCCTCGCCACGTCCATCAAATATGGAGCAACTGTGGTAAGCTAGGAGTCTCTCATGTGACTCAGTGGCCTCATTCCGTGGAAGAATAGTTTTTTTTTTCGTTTCTCTTTTGGTTCCTTGTGATGTTTTTTAGGTTCCCTTTTAAATTTTTGAGTATGCTTGGTTTTGTCATCAACTAGCTCTTAGCTGATTCTGCCCTGAAGGAAAATTGTAACTTCAAGGATCTATTTCGGAACAACTGTACAAACCTTTGTTGCTATGATTTTTCACACTATCGTCTTTGGAAAAAGAAAAAAAAAAGTTCAGTTAGCCTGCCATCATCTAGTGTCGATTGGACTTGTCCGAAAACGTGGCTAACGAGTGTTACTTTCATCAACTGTGGTCAGCCATGAATCCCATCGCCGTCGATTTTTGCAAGGTAAGTTTCAATCAACTATGGTTACCCAGTTTTTTTTTCCGGTTCCGAGGTATCCCCACACAGTCCGACTATGAGTTAACTGCCACACACTCCAGTGGTGGGACTACTCCGGGGCAATGTTTTAAAAAGCGCATAGCGCAGTGTGTCGCGTTTTGGTGTCGGTAGCGCGTAGCGTAAATAGCGTAGCGCATTGTGTGAGTATTTCGGATAATCTAAATATAATAAATAAATTATATGTAATATATAATATATATAAATAAGGTCACTTTTTATGTCGTTATTGTATTTATGAGACTAAATAATCTATATTTTCTTTAGAAATTCAATGAAATAAAAAATAAGATACAAATAATTGATAAAATCTAAAATTTAAATATATATGAATTATATATTAAAAAGTTTATACATCCCAACAATAAAATAGGACTCATATCAATTAAACAATCATTCTTGTTACAGTTTACTACAAATACAACTAAAATAAGCTTATTAAAATGATTCTTATAACTATCGAAAATTATATTGGTATTGGAAAATATATGATATGCATGTCATTATGATCGTCATGAAACAAGTAATAAATTGGATATGCTAATGTATTTTTATCATATAAATTACTCAAAATAAAGACGCTTTAATTATTTGGTAGAAGTCTAAATAAAAAGATTAAAAATAAAATATTATTAGGCTAATCAAGAAATACTGACTTTTAGGTCAGAGCAAGCTATCTACAAGGGCTATCGGGGAATAGTCAACAACGCAGTTTTTCATCCGTCGTTGGAAAAAGGAATACAGAGTTTTCGACGGAATAGCCGTCGAAACAAGAAAAAAAAATAAAAAAAAAGTAAACGCGAAATAAAAAACGCGTTGGAGCGTTTTGACGGAGAAACACGCGATCGCGCCCAACGCGTTTTAAAAACACTGCTCCGGGGTCAGATGGATACGTCCCACAACCCACCCAACAACTAGAACAAATTCATGTGAGAGGTGTTGTTCGAACCCGTGACCTCCTAATCACATGACTTTACCCAGTTTCAATTTTAGATAAAATTACGAGCTTTTCACTAAATTACGAGCTTTTCACGCCGCAACTTCGCTCGTCTGCGTGTTCGCAGTTTTGAGGTAATCTTCTCAACTTCTGTTTGCAGTTTTCTGTAAACTACTCGACGTCTGGTGATCGCATAAACCCTAATGGTTTTATTACTTGAGTGGGAGTTCTCATTCCTCTGTTTGATGCGTAAGCGATTGTCCTCCCTCGTCAATTTGAATTTGGTATGTTTCTGCGTTACGACAGAGAAGCTGTAAAACAACAAACAATGGAGTGCAACAAGGACGAAGCCCTAAGGGCGAAATCGATAGCCGAGGACAAATTCGAAAGAAACGATTACGTCGGCGCGAAAAAGTTCGCTTCAAAGGCCCAGGCGCTCTATCCAGGACTCGACGGTACTTCCCAGATGTTGTCAGCGCTCAAGGTGTACGTTTCTGCTGAGAAAAAGGTGGGCGGAGAGATGGATTGGTACGGCGTGCTGGGCGTTAGCCCATCCGCCGACGAGGAAACCATGAAGAAGCAGTACAAAAGGTTAGCCCTTCTGCTGCATCCTGATAAGAACAGATTCGCCGGCGCCGTGGGTGCGTTTCGACTAGTGTCAGATGCGTGGAGTTTGCTGTCAGACAAGGCGAAGAGATCGGCGTATAACCACCGAAGAACAGCGTCTAAGCCTAAGCCTACACCCAAGAAACAGAGTAGCGGGCCAAAGGAACAGTCTTCGGCGGCCAAACAGACGTCTCCGCCGAGCGGTTCTTCTAGACCACAGAGCTCAGTTCCTCCTCCTCCTCGGCGGCAGAAAAAATGTGAGGGTGTTCGTGATGGAAACTGTCACGAGCAGAGTCGGAAAGGTTCGGAGAAATCGTCTGAACAGCCACCGAGAAAGAAGCAAGTTCCTCCACAGTGTGCGTGTGGAATCAACTTAGAACGACTACTTGCCATTATTGTTGAGCTAAAGATGTTGTTGGAGAGGATGATCGCGGTATTGAAAGCCTTTGATGAGTCACAAGGCTCTGTTTTCAAGCGTAGGGAGGTGGACGTCAACTCTTCCAAGTCAAAGAAAGGGACGTAATCGGGCACAAGTAGTAGAATAGGGATGGAACTTCTTGAAATAGGTTGTGACTTGGTTGGATCTTTTTGTCGTCATGTGTCTTTTGTTTGGCTGGTGAATTTTATGACAATTTTCTTAAAAATTGCAAGCTTACAATATAAGGAAGGAAATACTAACCGTGACAAAAGTAAAGGGAGTAAAGCCTCCGTCTTTCACAAATCTAAGAATCACAAATGGGAAAGAGAAAAGAGAGAGACTTCCAAGAGAGATATCTAAACACTTCCCAAGTAAAAATCCATTATCATTATTTCATCATCAGCGCAAACCAGAAGGTACATGTGAGCAAATACTTAGTTGTGTCACTGAGGGTGATGAGGTGGCGCCGGGGAAGAAGAGTATGGTACCCCATTCTGACCGTAAGGTGGAACCATCCCGGGACCCATGGGGGGCGGACCACGACCAGCAGGGACGAAAGGGTAATTCTGCATCTGGCACCAACCGGGCTGAGTAGGCGGGCCTGGCCGTGCATTGGGCGGGTATTGAGGCCCGCCGTAAGAAGCATGAGGTGGGACATGGCCTCCCATTGGATAAGGTTGTTGGCCTAAAACCGAGGGTTGCTGAGAGATAGGAGCTGCGGGGATAGTGTAGTCTCTGCTTCGATCGTTGTTCACCTGAATATAGAAAAACGGTGAGATTATCCATCCCTTCTTATTATGTTGAGTTAGGTAAATGATTATGATTTGTTTTTACTTTTATGCTGAGATCTGTGTGCCTCGAGTATGAGATGTGCAGCTTGCAATATCCTCCGTCGTAAATGCAGTGTCCTTCCAAGGCTTCCTTAGCTGCAACAGCTGTTGGGATATCTGCGAACATATAGATTTGTTGGTGTTATTCACTTGCTCTACTAACCTATTATAGTTTATTTAGGTGAAAATTGGTTGATGGGAAGGAAAAGAATTCTTGCCAGAAAGCTATCTTACCAGAATATTGGATTAAAGCTTGAAGTCCGCCATTTTTGTCAAACATGGCTATTTTAAGAACAGCGCCAAATGCAGAGAAGACCTAATGATAAGCAGGAGAAAGTTTCAGACAAGGAGGCGTGATCATCTCACACATTAGCTTCTCAACTCTCTATATATTCAACTTACTGTATGTAAAACTTCTAAGGTGACTGCATACTGCATGTTTTCAATGGAGGCGAGGAGCACATTGCTCTCAGGCTCCAGTTTTTTCCCATCAACTCCTAGATTCAACTGCATGTAGATGAAATGAAATGAGGGAAGAAGAGAAAGACGGAGAGATTCTTAAGAGTGAATGACAACTGATGGATACAGAGAGTTTGCTTGGCGTTACCTGGCCACTGGCGTCTATAGCTGATGGAGCTACAGGGAGGAGAGGATTAGTGTAGTCCCTTAAATAAGAGAAGATATCAGTGAGATAATGTTACAATTTCCAGCCATTTTGAGTAATCAAATGATGGAAAAATGAGTCATGAAATATACCTGCTACGATGGCTCTGAAATTTAACAGTCAGGTCCGTGTGTGCAGAATATGTAATCTTCAATGAACATGGACCCAGCTCAGGAATCAGATAGCTGTGGCACCCCAACACACAACTAGCTTATCAGCACAGACATATCAAGACAAAAAAAGTAAATATACGATGTAATCACGAGGCCAGTTGGTCGCTGACGAGGCATGAGATATTTCAGTTGGCATAATAATATTACTGCACTTATTGGCATGGCAGTTAATATTTGGTAGGATATTTGCTCTTAGGGGGCACAGAATTAGTAACATTACGAGTTTGTTGTTTCTACTTACACTACGCAAACATTGCATGCCTAAAATAATGTTTTTTCATCATGTGTTTCCCATTAATTGCATAACTTAAGTTATGCAGAGTCGAAGGAGCATTTATCTATTCCATTACTCATCGAGACTGGCGTAAAGGTCAAAAGTTGTTAAAAACAGTACATGGGTACCATACAGAGACACATCACCTTGGAATGCTTCTACCATCAAGGGCTTCCTTTGCAGCAGAAGCAGTCACTGCATCTGAGAACTGCACCAGAGCCTACAGAGAAAGGTAGATTAAACTTGCGTACATAAGAAATCATCAATAAACCTGAAGATTCACATAGAATAAAACCACCTGAAAACCAGCAGTCTTCTCAAATGTAGTGATCTTGTGTACAAATCCAAATGCAGAAAATACCTGCAAATACAAGTGCATTAAGAATCGCATTGGCTAATTGACGCTTCAGATTTAAACTATTATGCTTTAGTCTATATATCCATCACCAAAATACTGCACGCAATGAGCAAAAAGATACGGGGAAAACAAGAGAACAAGGAGTTGCATTTTCTAGATTGTGCAACCAGGTCTGTGAAATACTCAGTCATTGCCATGCTCTGAAGTAAATGAGAGAAGAAATTTAGTAAGATGTACAGCTTCAGACATATATAAACAGCAAACAATGGACTGGAACTACTAAAAATTTTCATGGAAAGAAGCTATCCAGCTTATTCATTTCCTGACTTAAGAATATTTTCTTGAGCAATGAAAAATGCAGCAACCTCGAACCCTTTTTGACACTACAGAAAAAGGTGGCCGGGTGCTGGATTTTGTGAGAAAAAATAATTGTTGTGCGAGCAAAAAGTATAAAAAACAGATGCTGAAAATTACTTGAAATGCTATTGCCAAGATCCAAGGAAGGGAAAACATAACTAATAAAAAATGAGGTAAAATCTTCGTAAAATCAAAGAAAATATTTCAAAGCTAAAAAGATATATTTGAGGCTTCTGAATATTGTTGGGATAGAATTATGAAGTGAAGAAGGGTAGGAAGAGTTAGAGTTGAGCAAAGGAGAAAGGAGACAAACACACATGTGCTCTTTCTCTCGATGCATTAAGCTGCCATTGAAGACATATCCTTCACATGTTCCTGCTGATTCATTCATGTTCTTGTTAAAAGGAAGTTTAACAAAGCCAAAAAAATTCAAGATAGGCAAGAAACTCATCTAAGCATCCGATATCGAAAAAAAAGCCCACAATGCCATTATCTTGCATGAAAATGCCAGATCCCTTACCAAGTGTAGGACATCAATGCTGACAAGGCGTGCATCATTCCCCTCAATTGTTACCAGAAGTACATTCCCGGCAACATCGGCAGTAGTTTTATTGTTCACTATCTCGTGCCTGTTTGAGTATTGCAGATAAACGGTCTTCCCTCGCACCTGAGCAGGTTCAGATGATGACGCATAGTATGATATCATAGAAATAGCTTGGTTTAACTCCGCCTGTAAAAACATCACAACTGATGAAACTGAAAAACGCCAAATAGTAAAAATATCTCACGAATCAAGCTGACCTGACCCTAAAGGCGAAAGTGAAAAATTCATACTCACAAATTCAATAAATGCTTGATTTTTGTTGGCTCCAACATTACACTTTGTGTTTACAACTTGACCAAATGGCTTCCCAAGTTCAATCAACTCTTCTTCAGTACATTCCCACGGCAAGTTCCTCAAATGAAGAACCTTGGATGGGTTTGAGTGTAGCGGAATTGTGTTTGGCTGGAAACAGACGACATGGCCACCAAAACTAACAATCCAAAAAATAACTTTTAGTTTTCTCTTCCACCACCAAGTGACTGCATATCAGATTCCCAAATACAATCAACTCAAATACATAAACGAGAAATCAGTAAATCGTATTCTCTTAAAGATGAAACTGTAAAATCTCACGAACACAACAACCACGTTACGTTTTTGTAGTACAGATACAAACACGGAGCATTACTAAAGCGTAATGAAAAATCTAGATGAATTATCCAGAGCTTGGAAAAACAAAATAAAAAATTCACAATCACCTTCGAACAAGAGACGGAAGAAAAGTGCTAAAATATTACACCAAAACGACCATTTTCGACGAAAACAAAACTCCCATCCCATGAATCAATTACATATATATAATATGTTTCAACAAACAGCAAACACTATCAAAACCACCTTCGAGCAAGAGACAGAACAATAAAGAGCTAAAAAAACGCGGCGAAAGAGTGCTCAAATCCTTCAAATATACATAAAGGAAAGAACATAAAGCAATACCTTACCGCGAGGAAAGAGTCCTGAAATTAGGGCTTCGCTCGGAGAACAGAGATATATCTTTTATTATATATTTTGGTCAATTGTTATTAATTAGTGGAACAGAGTCGATGCTGTGGTTTGAGGTGGAGCCATGTCCCCGCGTAAGTTAGCAGAAATATCCAAATCAAATCAAAATGGGCTTATTTTAGCAAACAAAGGCTTAACATTGGTGGGCTGTATAAGTGGGCCGGCCCACCTACTTACGCATCAAAATCACATTGAAGAAATTGAAAGACAAATTAGTATCGTGTCTTTCTTGATGCATTTAAACATAACTGAATTTCCTCTTTTTTCATTTTCAATCGAACCACACTCACTCAATTTGAAGCGAATCTTCGTTGGTTTCATGAGACAAATATAATAACATAAGAATGAATGCTAAGATAATTGAACACCTTCGTTTTTTTTCTCGAGGACAAAGAAAATGGTAGATTATACCAATATATATAAGAGAATAAGAGATATATATTCAATGCAATCACCAATGCAATCAGCAAAGGAATCCCAATCGACAGTCTCAGTCCTATGATTCAAGACAGCAATAAAAGACAATGTCGGAATAAACGAAACACTCCCAAGAAAAAAAAACAAAAACTAACACATAGTTATTGAAAAAGGGTTCTGAAATCTTACCAATTATTGCAACCAAAAGCAGCAGAAAAGCTGTTGGAATTGAAAAGAGAAAAAAAAAAAAGGAAAGAAGGTGAGCTCCTGGGAATGAAGAACAAGATAAAGAAACAGAGATGACACTACAGTGAATAAATCTTAATTTAATTACCAGAATAAAACCCCAATTTGCTGGTGTGTTGTGGCTTGTAATCGCCGGCTGGGCTTGTAATCGGAAAGGGTAGCTGATGTCGACGCCGCCGCAGGAGGAAGCGGTGCAAATTTGCTGCTGTGTTGTGGGCTTTGTGAAGCTTATGGCTATGGCGGTGGTAAGAACGAGGACGATTAGGGTTGGTTTAGACATATTTGGGATTCTTGTAAGAACTTGATGGCATTATCGCAGGCTGTGTATAGTTTGAGATTTCTTGGATTCTGTCTTTTGCCTTTTTGACTTCAAAGAACCAATTGCCATTGATTAATTTCACTATCTATTCCAATGGAAGAATTGATAGATCTAATTATATTTAATGGGAAAGAGTTTGGAACACTTAAAGATGGTTTCTTTGGGGCAAACATCGACGACGGCTGGGAACTCGCTGGAGAAGAAAACACTCACATGAAGGGAACTCTTACAAGGCAGATTTCTTGAAATTAATAAACAGCTTCTTCGTCGTCTATATATACAGACAGCTAAAACGTCGATCATCGACAAAGTGCAGAGACGTTATTATTACAGCTACAGCTAAAGCAAAAACTAATCTGCATGATTCTGAGGTCTCCATGGTTGTTCTTGGCAACAATTCACAGCAGTCAAAATCAAAGAGCAGTTGCTACTACTCTGTCAGCTACGCCTTGTTGGATTGGATTAGAACTCAGCAACTCATATGTTCTTCGAAATCATTTCTGAATCTTCAGTCTTTGCAAATCTTCCTCGAATTCTTGGCTGGCTATCTGCTAAAGCCTTTCTGCATGCATACTGACAGAGGGGAAAAAAAACAATGGATTAATCTCAAGAACTACTTCCATCCTAAATCATCATAATCTATATCATTTACCTTGATTTTCCTCCCGAAATTCCTCTTAGATTTCTTATTCCAGTACCTCGATAGCTTCTCCCTTCGATCTTCGCTCGTAATTTGTGACCGACCCTTCGGAGATTGAACGAGGGTGGTTGTTGCAGTAGTTATGTTATTACCATTACCAAGAGTCTGTTCATTAAAAACTCAGAATCAATTTCCCTGAACCTATCACCTAGTAGTATCCTTGCCTGTCCAAAAGAGGCCAAGAAAAATACAGAAAGATCTAAATACTATTTCTCAGTTCCATAGCCTTCTTTCTGTCTTCTTCTCAAGTTGCCATATCCAATCGAACCATACGAAAACGCATCTATCGAGAGCAGCCCATGTCAAGATACGATGATATATTGGGAAAGGAAGAAATTGTAGTGTAATAAAAAAACTGACCTTTATGTCTCCTTCGCTGAACGCCCTTCGCATCTTATACTCCGAATCATAGTCCATCGCCGGGAAATCGAGGAAACTGGGTCTTAATGGAGCTAATACATCTTGAACTTTATCCATCGAAGTCAAGCAGCTCGAACTCACGCTCTTTGGGAAAGGACCTTCGACAGCTAAGATTTCGTCTGAGATTACGTTCTCATCGGTCTTTACGACTTGCAGCTTTTGATCGGCGTTGCTGAGTTCTTCGAAGAGGGATATCATCCCATTCACACTCCCTTCTTTGTCCAAGAGATCCTTTCTGCATTCGTAGAAGACATCGCTGAGAAGCTGTCCACTTTCGATCGACGATTCGATGTCTGAAACAGTGAGGGGCTGGGAAGAAATCATCGAAATGGCAGATGAGATTGGGTCGAGATTTATCATGGGTTCTTCGAGGATTGGCTCGG
Source organism: Craterostigma plantagineum (assembly GCA_027422505.1). Classification (NCBI taxonomy): domain Eukaryota; kingdom Viridiplantae; phylum Streptophyta; class Magnoliopsida; order Lamiales; family Linderniaceae; genus Craterostigma; species Craterostigma plantagineum. The sequence goes on along the minus strand of JAPQWV010000009.1, from coordinate 4,768,855 downwards.
GCGCCTTGAATAGGTCTCCGTCGCCCCAAAGGTTGTATTCGGGCATTGGAGATGAGTTCATAAGGCTGCTTTGCATGTCCTATGTTGATAGTATTCAGACAAATATTACAATCACAGTGGTACTGTTTCTTCCTCAGAAGTTTGAGAACTGCTCAAAAGGTAATAACTTGGAAATAAAAATTCCCAAGGCAGTCAAGTACAAGACCAAGAAAACAAACCGCACAGATGTAAAGTGAATACGAAACCACTCTGCAATAACAGGACAAAGAAAGTGCAGAAGCAGATCTATGAACGTGTCACATGATGACAACAAAGATTGGAGTTTTATGGAGTATGGGATCTTGGCAGAAGATGGTATTGTTACAGCTCAACTTGCAGTAATCGGACATTTATACTTCGGACATGAGTATTTAGTTTCAGATGAAAAAGGACAAATTGCCACAGTGCAGATCCTTACTACTCAAGAACACTTTAAATAAATGAAGAAAATGAGTCCTTTTATAAAACCATAACTATCAGCTTTAGCTTTTTTTCCCCAGAAACGCTTTTTGTTTAGCTGATCGGCTCAAGTGAAGTGAAAACAGAGAAAAGGTGAATCCATGAATACAAGATGACATCAGAAAGTTAAAAGGAGAGAGAGCAAACTTAAGCAAAAAAGCACAGAAGGAAAAAAGCACATAAGTTCTTTTACAACAGGTGAAAGAACACGGTAGTAAACTGTGAAAGTTAGTGACACACCACGTATTAAAGAAATCTTAAGTGCTTTCCATTCATGCTCCCTTACTTATAAATGGAATATGTAGAAATGGTTATCGATTTTTTGGCAGCTGTGGATGCAATTACGGTATTTCTTCTTCAAAGAAATCACTTTTCTTGTATCCCACAAATGGAAATTGTAGTAAAGGCGATAAAGAAGTTCATGGAAGGAGCTGAGTTTAACACTTAAAAAACAGAGACACTTAGATAGCTCAGTTCATATAACGAAGCAGCAAATTACACTTCAAACCCAGCCAAGAAAGATTGTAAGAATCAAGTTGAAGTTAGAATAAGCTCAAATAAGAGAAGAAACACGAAGAAAAAGATCGACTCACCAGCGAAGCATTTGGCTTCTGAGAGCAGTTAAACTCCTCAAACTGCTGAAGAAAAGATGGAAACATCAGCCCAGTTTCAGCATACATTTAATTATACCCCCCACTCTCAGCCTTTGTTACAATATCTCCACAACACAGTCGATGGGACTTTCGATCGTGAGACAGCACTACAACAATCTTACACGACTACAGGTAGGAGACGGCTTGGTAATAGAAAAAGGGGGGCCTTTATAGTTGTCAGACAGAGCTATACGACGTCGTGTTGAGTTCAGCTAGAAGCAGCCCCACGAACACAGAGGGACATGGAAAAAGAATCTTATTTTTGGTCTGTTTCTTGAGGTGATATGAGCAGTAAAAATGCAATCTTTATTACGTTTCACTGTTTGTAATTGATTGAAGTCTCGCGATTCTCCTTCTCGAGACTATTTACATACGAGTTTTTTTATGCGTAAATGATAATAATGCAATAAGAAGAACAATCATGTCATTGCTGTGGGTCCCACTTGAGCTCAATAATGGCCTCTGCAATGGGGCAGATGATATTAAATTCAACCCAGACAGTTCATTTGGCTTCTTATTTAAAACTCAAAACAAGACAAAGCTATCACATAATTATTAATTTTGGCTAGTAAGTACAATTTTTCCATTTTTTTCCGAATAAATTTGGGTCTTTTATTATTTCTTTTGACGAAATAAGTCGAATATTCCTACGGTTTTGACATTGAATACTCGCGTAGAATTTTTAACTTGCCTTGGCAAATTTGTTCGGACATATTTCTAGAACTATCAAAACATAGTGATTTAGAGAGAAAACGGTATAATTAAGTGATTTAAATTATGTGCATGTGATTAGTCTTATACTTGTGTAGTTGAGTTGGGCAACATAGTTTTGCATCACTTCTAATTTTTCTTGAATTAGCCAAACCTTAATCCGCTTATTAGGGCAACAACTATCACTTAAATAAACCAGACAAAGTATTAAGCTAATTGGTTTCGCATGTTAGGTGTTTGATCATCAACAAGTATTAATTTTCTCAAATCTTATTGGTTTGCCATATTATCATCTCTTATCACCATCTTGGTATTAACCTATCGGAAAATGAGATAAGAAAATAAGTTCTTGTCTAATTGTAGAATGTATTCATACTATTTAAGTTTAGCAATTATTATTGTTATATAATAGCAACAAAAATAAATTGAATTTATTTAGTTATCGCGTGCGACAGCTCATCGTGTCAATTCAGATTATTAAATTAAATTTTAAAGTGGAGAATACTCGCACAACTTTGAACAAATTCCATTTTTTATATATATTATTTTCTCACCAACGACACTTGCGTTGAGATGCGCTAAAATTGCCAATGGGTGCGTTTTTCTTTTAATTTGTGTAATTCGTTTACAATTATTCAACATAACTGTTAGGTGAGCTTGTGGGTGTTGACATTCAAAGGACAGCCATCAAAAGAATAGTAACCCCACGTGAAGTTGAATAGTCAAAGTGTGCAAAACTGAAAAGAAGAACGTGTGAGGTTTCTTGTGTGCGGCAGCCTTATTGGTTTGTCAAATGAGTGCGCACACTTTTATGACTTGGAATATGTGTGTTTACACACAAGAAATCGAAGCAAACGTTAGCCTATAAATAGATACCATTCGACAGAAGAAGAAATTGCCACAGGCCACAGAAGCACCACCACCACATCTTCAGCGAGGGTTTATTCCTCGGCCACCACTTCCAATATTTTGTAGCTTTGATTCTCTATTGTTGGTATAGATACTTTGTTACCACGTCAGTGTACGTGTCTGTAATAACCCCACATAATAAAGAAGTTCTACCCTCCGGCCCGTGGACGTAGGTCATTCTGACCGAACCACGTAAATCCCGTGTCACTGTCCAAATTTATTTTTCGTCTCATTTATTTATTATCGTCATTTTTCGGGCAAAATAATTATCGGGGATTTCCGCATATCCTAACAAATTGGTATCAGAGCCAACCCGATATATTTTTTAGCCACCATGACGATAACAAAAATGTCAATTGAAAAGTTCGACAGAAACGTCAACTTTGCAATGTGGAGTCTCAAGATGGAGGCTATACTCATTCAAGACGGTTGCGAGGTGGCGCTTGAAGGCGCAAAGAAGAAACCAACCGACATGAAGGACGATCAATTTAATGAATTGGACAAGAAAGCGAGATCGGCTATTATCTTAAATCTCTCTTACGAGGTTTTACAAGAAGTTGCCACGGAGACGACGGCCATGGGTATGTGGGATGCGCTAAAAGCTATCTACATGAAGAAGACAAAGGAGAACCGGCTTTATTTAAAGCAGAAGCTATACAGTATGAAAATGACGGAAGGTACTTCTATACTCTCGCATCTCGATAAATTTGATTCTATCATTATTGATTTGGCGAACGTAGAAGTCAAAGTGACGGACGAAGATCAGGCCATAATATTGTTGTGTTCCCTCCCCGCGTCTTTAAAGCATTTTCGTGACACCATAATCTATGGGAAAGATACGATATCGTATGCTAGTGTCAAATCTGCTTTACAATCGAAAGAGCAGATAGACAGGGATATTACGGGAGAAACAAGTGGTAGCCAGGCAGAAGGTCTGTTTGCACGGGGAAGACCAGAACGTGGAGACGCTGAAAATAGCAGATCTAAAGAAAGGTCAAAATCCAGGTACAGAAATAAAGTCTGTAATTTTTGCAAGAAAAAGGGTCACATTAAAGCTGATTGTTTTAAATTAAAAAATAAGGAGAAAAATAATCAGCAATTTAATAAACCCGCCGAAGCTAGTTTAGCTGCTGATGAGAGCGATGGAACTATATTTGTAGCAACTGCAAATATTATTAGGTCTGATAATGAGTGGATCTTAGATTCGGGTTGTTCTTACCACATAAGTCGGAGTCGGGATTGTTTTTGCACATATGAAAATTTTGATGGTGGATATGTGTTGATGGGAAATGATGCTCCGTGTAAAGTTGTTGGTAAAGGCACAGTTAGGATCAAGATGTTCGACGGAATCATCCGAACGCTCACAGAAGTCAGACATGTTCCAGATATGAAGAGAAATCTTGTCTCTTTAGGCACACTTGAATCTCAAGGGTGCAGGTTCTCAGGTGAAGGTGGAGTTTTGAAAATTGCCAGAGGTGCCCTTGTCGTGATGAAAGCTTGCAGGTCTGGAAATTTATATGTTTTGCAGGGAACTACAGTTACAGGTTCCGCTGCAGTTTCGACATCCCCGGAGATTGATACCACGAGATTATGGCATATGCGACTTGGACACATGGGAGAAAAAGGCTTGACGATTTTAAGCAAGCGGGGCCTACTTTGCGGTCAAAGTACTGGTAAGATGGACTTTTGCGAACACTGTATTTTTGGGAAGCAGAAACGAGTCAGCTTCAATTCGCCAGCAGTCCACAGGACGAAAGGTACTTTGGATTATATTCATTCTGATGTATGGGGTCCTTCTCGTGTTCCGTCCAAAGGTGGTGCAAGATATATGTTGACTTTCATCGATGATTTTTCGAGGAAAGTGTGGGTCTATTTTCTTAAACAGAAGAGTGATGTTTTCCTAACGTTTAAACAATGGAAAGCTTTGATTGAAAAGCAGACAGGAAAACAGATCAAGCGGTTGTGGACAGATAATGGCTTAGAATTTTGTGGAAGCGAGTTCAACGAGTTCTGCAAGAATGAAGGAATTGCTCGACATCATACTGTTCGAATGACGCCTCAACAAAATGGTGTTGCCGAGCGCATGAACCGGACGCTTCTAGAGAGAGCTCGATGTATGATCTCCAACGCTGGGTTGACAAATGATTTTTGGGCTGAAGCTATCGCCGCAGCATGTTATATTGTCAACCGCTCACCGTGTTCACCGATCAATTTCAAGACTCCTGAGGAAGTTTGGTCAGGTACTCCTGCTGATTACTCAAACTTAAGAATATTTGGGTGCCCAGCTTATATGCACGTAAACGAGGGAAAGTTAGAGCCTAGAGCTAAAAAGTGTATTTTTCTCGGTTACGCTTCAGGGGTGAAAGGATATAGACTATATAATCCTGATCCCAAGTCACCCAAATTCATAATTAGCAGAGATGTTACATTTGACGAGTCTTCTATGTTACATCCTTCAAAAGAGTCTACTAATTCTTCTAATGAATAAAAGAAGGATAGTGTACACAGCGAGGTGGAGCTCGAGATCAACAAAGATTTTTCAGATGACACTGCTACGAGTTCAACAAATCAGGATGAGCCAGAACCTGATTTAGATTCTGTTGAAGATGAAAGCGTCGAGCAGGAATATTCTATAGCCAGAGATAGGGAGAGACGGGAGATTCGACTACCACAGCGGTACGTAAATTTAGTTTCGTATGCTTTATCAGTGGCGCAAGAAACAGGTGGAGGCGGCGAACCTTCTACCTATTCAGAGGCAATAAGCGATGATAATTCTGATAAGTGGCTGGTAGCGATGAATGAAGAAATGGAGTCTCTGCACAAGAATGGAACGTGGGTTCTTGTGCCGCCGCCAAAGAAAAAGAAAATAGTCGGATGTAAGTGGGTCTTCAAGAAGAAAGAAGGTTTATCTGGTACGGACGATGCAAGGTATAAGGCACGATTAGTCGCGAAAGGCTATAGTCAGGTACAAGGTGTTGATTTTAATGATGTATTCTCACCTGTTGTTAGACATAGCTCTATTCGTGTATTACTTGCATTCGTTGCCATGTATGATTTGGAGTTAGAACAGCTTGACGTCAAGACGGCGTTCCTACATGGGGATTTAGATGAACAGATTTATATGAAGCAACATGAAGGCTTCATAGTTGAAGGTAAAGAAGACCAAGTTTGTTTGTTGAAGAAATCCTTATACGGATTAAAGCAGTCTCCAAGACAGTGGTATAAGCGGTTTGATTCTTTCATGTTGGGTCATGGTTTCTCCAGGAGCAAGTATGATAGTTGTGTTTACTTCCGGAAGTTAAATGACAGTTCGTTCATTTATCTATTGTTATATGTTGATGACATGCTCATTGCGGCTAAGAATCTTGCAGAAATTCACCAGTTGAAGGCCTTATTGAATGGTGAATTTGAGATGAAAGATTTAGGAGCAGCTAAGAAGATTCTTGGTATGGAGATTAGACGTGATAGAGGAGCTGGTAAGTTGCACCTGACCCAGGAAAGTTACCTCAGAAAGGTTTTGGAGAGATTTGGCATGAGCGATGCCAAACCAGTCAGCACTCCTCTTGCTAGCTATTTTAGGCTAAGCGCTGCTCATTCACCATCATCAGAAATGGTGAACTAGCCCGCGGGGGCTATGGACGGAGGGAGACAGAGATAGTGACTAAAAAGGTGTTACTAGTTAAGGTGGAGTAATTTTTTGGAATCAAGCTCAAGGTGGAGATTTGTTAGGTGAGCTTGTGGGTGTTGACATTCAAAGGACAGCCATCAAAAGAATAGTAACCCCACGTGAAGTTGAATAGTCAAAGTGTGCAAAACTGAAAAGAACGTGTGAGGTTTCTTGTGTGCGGCAGCCTTATTGGTTTGTCAAATGAGTGCGCACACTTTTATGACTTGGAATATGTGTGTTTACACACAAGAAATCGAAGCAAACGTTAGCCTATAAATAGATACCATTCGACAGAAGAAGAAATTGCCACAGGCCACAGAAGCACCACCACCACATCTTCAGCGAGGGTTTATTCCTCGGCCACCACTTCCAATATTTTGTAGCTTTGATTCTCTATTGTTGGTATAGATACTTTGTTACCACGTCAGTGTACGTGTCTGTAATAACCCCACATAATAAAGAAGTTCTACCCTCCGGCCCGTGGACGTAGGTCATTCTGACCGAACCACGTAAATCCCGTGTCACTGTCCAAATTTATTTTTCGTCTCATTTATTTATTATCGTCATTTTTCGGGCAAAATAATTATCGGGGATTTCCGCATATCCTAACAATAACTTTTTTCATTGCTATAATTCTGGAAAATTACGGTTATTGTATTATAAAATTGTGTCTAAACGATGGGAAAAGAAGAGAAAATGAGAATGCTTTTGAGTCGTAGGATCAAGGATGTAATAGAAATAAGTATCTATATATATATATATATATAATATGTTACCCAAAACAATAATTGTCGTCGTTTATGCACCAAGATAAGATGTCTCTATTCCCAACTCCAAAGTCCAAAAGCAAGTTTTAATTTTTCATATATATAACTATTGAAACGCGACAAAAAAAACCATTTATTTATTACCAACGACGGTGCACTCCCTCTAGACAACGAATTGTATACTTGCGGCTCCTCTTAAACCTTTTTCCCTTTTTGTATGGTTTTGCAGGGACCAAACAATGATTAATATATGATTATTTTCAAATATTCCCCTACGTTCATTCTACCAATCTCCATCTATATTGTTTGGTCTGCGGAAACCGACGCGGAAAAGAAAAGAAAAGTGTGGTGGTAAGCATCGAATCATTGTACATTACGGTTCATGTGTCGTACAATCACGCTTTTTCTTTTCTTTTCCACGTCGAAATCCACGAACCAAACGGAGCCTAAGTGGTAGGAGTGGGAAATGAACTTAGAATATTAATTACGTACAGAGCGCAGACACTCATTCGCAATTTGCATGGCATCTGTGAATGTTTTGTCTACGTAGCAAAGCCTTGCTCGATTTACTGCACAGATATAAATCCAAAAAATAGTGTTTTTTTTTGGTTTGAAAGGTCACTGTAAAAAAATATAAAAGAGTACAACCGCACATATGGTGCATCAACCACAGCTATAATTTTGCCACATGCGACAAAGCTATAGCAAAAAACACAACAAACCAACCAAACACAAAGAAAAAAAACGCAACACATCAACCGAACAAATAAACCGAACAAATAAGCAAACCTCTACCAGGCAATCCGCCAAATTCGTCTCAGCGCCATTAGTTGAAGCAAATACTTCTGGGAAAGCGTACCCAAACGTAAGCAAAGCGTCCCTATAATATCCGCCACCAAATGGTCTTCAGCACGGCATGAGCCAATCCAAAAAATAGTGTTACTATTACTATTACAGCATGACATCGGTTTCTTTAAAATCCATGACGGGCTTCAATATTCTTACAACTGTTTTTCATTTCGCTGAAGATTAACAACCCATAGTAAATTCTGCCGTAATTATTTTCAGTTCAGCACATCTCAATGTCGTCTCCTATCTTCTTCTTCGTTAGAACAGCTTCCTTAGCTCTCTGAATAGACATCGCCAGCTCATCGCAGATCTGATGAGGGTTAGGTATTAGCTTTTCATCAGCACCCACAGAGATTATGAGCTTGTCCGCATAGCTTTGGTAATGAATGATCAATGCCTGAAAATAAGATATATAACTCATAAACACTTAATAGCAAGCTCCGCGTATGCATGTGTTTTCCCATGATCATATTACCTGAGGAAATCCATAGACAGAAGGAGCTATATAGCATATGGGGTGGCCGAACAAGCTAACCTCTTCCTTGGGACCAATCACGCTTGAGAAAGTCAGCGTAGTGTGTCTGAAGATTCTACTCGTCCATGAAGCTGTGATCTGCGCATCAATGGCGAGGATGAAACAGATATATAAATATATATATATATGTTTTGAAGGCTTGTTATTATATTACTTACCTCTGGCCCGAATAATCTGATCATAAGCTTCATAGTCAGGGAAGAAATTATGGGGCCGAAGGATAGTTTCTTGCGATTCATTACAGTCTTTGCTCGACGAATGTAAGCTAAGGGATCGTCGTCATCCTCATGCAAGGACATGGTGAGTGGCAGGAGAACGATGCCTACTGAATTTCCCCAGTTTTCGTACGTCACTCGACCATTTTCCATCATTTCGGACAAGTCCTCGATCGTCGCAGATGGTCTGAGGTTGAAGACGACGGCTGATCTGAGAAAGAGATTCTTCGGTAAGGCGTTTTTGTGCTCCTTCTTCTTCTTCTTCTCGGTTGTTTCGCCCTGCTTCTCCGCCGCTGTCAACGGTTCGTTACAAGTTACGGAAGAGAGAGAGAGAGAGAGAGAGAGAGAGAGAGAGAGAGAGAAGTTGCTATTTCTTACCATATCTCATGTTGAGATAGTGAGCAAGACCATCATCTGCTACACCTAGCAAGACGTCATTTACTGCCTGAAATATAGAGAAAAAAGTGTAAGAAAAATTCAGAGATATGCATGTGGGGACATTCATTGTATGTAATAATTAACACGCACATCATATGCAGTAATAAATAATAAAACTTCGCACCACATTCATGGCGTTCTTGATGGTCTTAACATCTTCCAAACTAACCACTCTGTGTACGAATCTCTTGCTCGAAAGCTCGACCTTCGTGTCACCTTTAATCAGAGTCTCACTATCCTTGAATCCCAAAAGCGTGGCGAAGAAGAAGGCACAGTCAGCAAACGTGAAGAACATAACCATAAGCACCCAACATAAGAACGAGAAAACCCTCGTCGTAATCCACGGCGCGCCGCCGCCCTGAGGTTTCTTGGCCGCCGCCGAAATCTCCGGCAGAGATTCTGGGTCGTCGGTCTTCCGGGCAGCTGCGAGGAGGAGAGAGACCAGCGAAACGCCATCGCCTAGAGAGTGGTGAAACCTGAATATGACCGTTGAGTTCGCATCTGATGTCTTGAAGTTCAAGACGTGAACGTCCCACAGAGGTTTGTCGAAGTCCATTTTCTTGCATGAGAGTGCTGACGTGTAATCTTCGACGATTTGATCCGTTGACTTAGTATTAAGATCTGACGAAGATGAATCTTCCAAGATGTGTTTGAACACGTGGTTATTGACGTCTACTTTCGTTGGCCTCCACGACATCGTACGCCCTCTCTTATCGTTCGCAACCTTTCATCGTCGTACAAATCGAAGACGAGGTTTTTTGTTAGATTCATTTCATCCGTTCGTATTTTAGTTACATGAAAGAACATCAAGTGAGTAAAACACATTACTGAAACTTATCATTCACTCACAAGAAGACTTGAGAAACGAGGATGTTTAGCTGCAGTTCGTTCAACTCCCTTCTTGAAAACATCGACGTCGATTTCCGTAGTAAATCCGACGACTGCTAATATGTGAAGATCGTACGCCGGCGCCTGCATTAGCTTCGCCGTTGGGCTCGCCGGAATTTCTTCCAACGCCATTATTTCGCTTATAGAATTTGTTTCTAGGGAGCATGGATTGAGCATTTCTAATAAGGGAAAGGGTTGGTTTGCATTTATTTTCAGAAGATGGCCAACATTGATTGAAAGTAAAAATCACAGCTCATGTTATAGATGCCTCATTGATCATATAATCTGCAACAGAATCATGCATAGATTTGTTGAATTGTAATAATGATTGATTGACAGAAAAAAGGATCCTTTTTCTTGAGTTAGTTTGATTGGTTAGGTTTGAAGGGTGGTTCAAGAGTTATTAGGAGTGGTCAAAAATCAAAAGTGTAATAAACCTTTTGCCCCTTTGCAGTAACTTACGAGACTTTTATTGTTTCCGTACTGTAATGTTAGTAACAATATTATCACAGACAAATGTGTCAGTGATTTGGTGGAAGTTGCATCACATTAACTCTTTCGACATTTACTGTAACGTAATGGTCATATCGAAATTCTGAACTAAGCTTTTGCCTTCTTTGCTTCTTACAATTCAGGCAATCTAAGGGTTCATTTAGCTTTATCCGATTTGTGATTGCGCCACTTCATTGTATGCAATACCACTTCATTATTCTAAAATAACACAAAACGATAATTCGATACCAGTTCATATACACTTTTATAACACCTGTGTAAATCTAGGTCCTTATCTCTAAATTTATAAAAATTGAGTCCTTAAAATTGTGAATTGGGGGCTAAAACCGATTTTAAAATATGTTTTTGGGCCCGTAATTACACCTTCTCTATGTGAATGTTGGGATCAGATCAAAGCGTTCGGAAAAATAGAAAATAAAACTGATATTGGGCCGAATGGGACATATTGTTAGGTTTAGGCCTAGTTTTATATGATTGATCGGGCCAAAGTTTGTTGGCGTGGCAGCAGACACGGTCAGTAATACCGCGGCTAATATTTGAGCAATTAAAGATAAAATGTGGACACCGAGATTTAACGTGGAAAACCCTCAAACAAATCGGGGTAAAAACCATGGGCAAGGAAGAAGAATCCACTATAGGAGAAATATAGGAGTGTTACGACCTCTCGTACTACAAATGAGAAAACCCTCAATATCTCTCTTTATAGTCGGAGAAAATACCCGACAAACTCTCTATTATTTTCCCTATATTTTTTCTCTCTTCACTGATCCCTTTGAATTTCTTTTGTGGGATTTCTCCGTGTGGGTTGCCCATTTTTGCACTAATCTTACATAGCCTATTTATAGGCAACAAAGCTCGAACAATGAGGTAATTGCTTACCTCGTTCACAAAATGGGAACGAATAGAAAACCTTTAGCACACAATTGAATACTGCGCCCAAATGAAAAGCCATTCCCTTTTGTCCTTTGACCATTCAAACAAACCACGGGTTTGTTTATTTGCCGACAAATTTCACCTTATATATTTATTTAAAATGGATCAAGACAAGAAAAACAACAAAATAGGCTTTTTTTTTCTTTAAGTTTAGATTCAATTTCCGATGTCATGTGTATAAACTATAAATTCAGGACAGAAATTAATTTAGGGATCTTTACACATAAGTACCTATTTGGATAAAAACTTGTAATTTAGTACCCTGTCAGGATTCTTTTATATGTAGGTACCTAACAGATTAAATTTTTTGCACATAGGTACCCGATCCCCGAAAGTACATCATACAACACATTTGGGTACCTTATATCAACACATTTGGGTACCTATATAACAGAAAATGGTAGGACGTATGCTATATTTAGGTACGCCCTATGTAACACATATGTATGCCGTAGGTACGACGTATGCTATATTTAGGTACGCCCTGTAACACACAGGTATGCACGACGTATGCTATATTTATGTACTCTATATCAATGTGTTATGGTACGCAATATACACACAGAAACGTACGACATGCTAAAGAAACTGGTAAAAATTAAAACGAGTACCTATCTATAAAATTTTCTAACGTGGGTACCTATGTGTAAAAATTTTATCTAATTGGGTATTTTTCTATAGATTCACCATTAATTTATTAGTTGAACTTTTCTAACATTATTTTAATTTTGGTGTGGTCACATGCTCACATTACCTTGAGTTCCTGAACATGTTTCAATTTCAAGGACAAACTGATATCATTATCTTTTCTTAAGTATATTAAAACGTTAACACGTCAAATATGAGGACCAAAAGTATAATTAACCCTTAATGTGTATTATAAACAAGGGATATTATACTATCTTAATACACCTGAGAAATGGCGCTCGCAAAACCCTACAGTTTCCTCTCGCAGCTGGCTAGAACCCTAACACCCCACGAGCCCCACGCGCCACCGTCCCTCCTCCGCCTCTTCTCATTCACCACCCCCGAAGAAGCAGCCGCGGAGCGCCGCAAGCGCAAGCGACGCCTCCGCATCGAACCACCGCTCAGGCATGCACCTCACCCTACACCCGCCCCGCAGCCATCACCACAGCAGAATCCAAATTCGCCCAAATTGCCCGAGCCAGTCTCGGCTCTCAGCGGAAACCGCCTCAATCTCCACAATAAGATCCTCAACCTCATCCGCGAAAACGATCTCAAAGAAGCTTCGCTGCTCACGCGCCACTCCGTTTATTCCAACGCGCGGCCTACGATCTACACCTGCAACGCCGTCATGACGTCGCAGCTGAGGCAGGCTCAGTATGCGGAGCTTTTGTCCCTGCATCGGTTCATCACGCAGGCTGGCGTCGCGCCTAATTTGATCACCTACAATCTGCTTCTGACCGTTTACTTAGACTGTCGTAAGGTCGACTTAGCTTTAGAGCAGTACAAGAATCTAATCAGTGAGGCTCCGTTTAACCCATCGCTGACCACTTATAGGATTTTAATCAGAGGGTTGGTGTGGAATGGGGAGGTGGATAAGGCGGCTGAGATCAAGGATGATATGGAGAACAGAGGGCATGGGGTTGACACGACTGTTTATTCTTATTTGATGCTTGGGAAGGTTAAGAACGGAGATGGGGACGGGATTTTTGCATTGTACGATGAATTGAAGGGGAAAATGGGCGTAAAAGAAGGCGAGGATGTTATGGACGGTGTTTTGTGTGGGAATTTGATGAAAGGATTCTTCTTGAGAGGGATGGATAAGGAGGCAATGGACCTTTACCAGAAATTTTTGGGTGGAAATTCAGGCGTTGAATTCGAGATGAGTGCAATGGCATATAATGATGTTTTGGAGGCATTAAGGGATAATGGGAGGTTTGAGATGGCTCTGAGTTTGTTTGATATGATGAAGGCTGAGCACAATCCACCGAAAAGGTTGAGCCTGAATCTTGGGAGTTATAATGTGATTGTGGAGGGGTATTGTAAGGAAAAGAGTTTTGAAGAAGCCATTGAGGTTTTTGAGAGCATGGGAGAGAAGGGCTCTTATCCTGACGTATTGTCATATAATGTATTGATCGATAGTTTGTGCGAAAATGGTAGGTTGGCAGAAGCGGAGAAACTGTTCGAAGGTATGGCTGAGAAGAAAGTGAGCCCCGATGAGTACACTTTTGCCACATTAATGGATGCCTGTTTGAAGGAAGACAGGCACGACGATGCAGCTCGGTACTTTAAGACGATGGTCGAAGCAAAGTTGAGGCCAAATCTCGCAGTTTATAACAGGTTGGTCGAGGGGTTGGTGAAAGTTGGAAAGGTCGAAGACGCAAAATCTTTCTTCGATCTGATGGTTCCGAAGCTGAAGATGAACGACGATGCATACAAGTTTATCATGAAAGCTCTATTCGATACAGGGAAGCACGACGGAATCTTGAAGATCGTAGACAATATGTTAAGAGAAGATCCAAACGATTTCACGGAGGAGGTAGAGGAGTTTGTGAAGGAAGGCTTGAGAAAAATCGGCAGAGAAGACGAAGTGATGGAAATTAAGTCGAACATAGAAAGGGAAAAGGCTGAAGCCGCTGCTAAAGCTGCTGAAGAAGCAGAAAGAGCTAAAGCCAGTGCTAAAGCTGCCGTTGCATCACTGCTTCCTTCTAAGCTAATGGATAACAAAGATGATGCTGATGAGAAAAAAGACGAAGAAGCCATTGAAAGTACTGAAGCATCTACCGACGATGTAAAAGAAGAAACATCCTAAGATGAAGGTAGCGAGACAAAGTAGTGGCTCGACGATGTCAAGACTCGAATGAACTACAAATCCATGTAACGATTTTTCCCTGTAGTATTTATTAGCTTGTGAAATGACATAACTATCGAATTCCTGTCGAAACTAAGTTGTCTGAAACATGCATTCCTTACACAAACAACATCATTCAGTTGAACTGTCTTAACACAACAGAAGAAATCATCAGCTACACAGATTTGGTATGATCCCAGAATCAGAATTCTGCTGTTCCTTCCATATTCTCCCTGTAACCCTAAGCTTCAGCTCCTTCCTATCACCGCCCGAGAAGAAAAGCGCCATATTTCTCTGTACAATGAGACCATCGTGGCTATCTCTAACCTTACGGTGGCTGTCCCTTATGCTCCTCGGCGTACCTTCCCAGGCCAGTTTTCGACCATTGCCTCCTACTTCTAAACTGTAGCTGTAGTTTCTAGCTTCAGCTTCATCGCCCATAAAACGAAGAAACGCCATGTACACTGGTGCCATCCCTAGCTGAAATGCCTCGAAATGGAGGCAAAAATACTGCCCAAAGCAATGGAAAACCTGGGAGGATATCACCATTAAATGGAAGAAAATGCAATTTCAATCCAAGAACAGAGAGGAAAAGCAGAGGAGGCTTGACTAACCGTTAGCATCCAAGTTGCATTTTCGACTTCACGAGGATTCGACTTGACGTAACGGTGATTGAAAGTGCAGCCCGAGTGCATGTCCACTTTGTGGTCGTCTCTCAAGTGAGATACTAAGTAAGGAATATCGCCAGTAAATGGGCATTCTGAGCCTGCGTAAGGGCAGTTGTACGGTCTGAAATCGCAGACTGCCTCGTGCTTGAGCTTGCTGTAATAAGGGAATATCTCGGGACATCCCAAAGACAAGTGCCTGCAAGGAAGCTCTAGCGATTCTGCGACCTTTTCCAGCGCTAAGCACCTTATGTCTCCGAGCTCTTGCCTGCAAGTCGGGCATCGATTGTGTACCCTCGTTTTGCAGGTCGAACAAAGCGTGTGCCCATTTCGACACTGCAGCAAGAAAAAGGGCAATCATAAAAGATCAACATTGTAGCCAAGGCGTAAGAGATTTGAGGCATGTAGTGTAAGAAGAAAGAAACCTGATGAATTGGTGGGTACATGGAATTGGTGCAAACTGGGCATTCAAGCAATTCATGGACGCTTGTAGTTGAAGGTACTACTAATGCATTGTTGCTAATAATACTGTAAGGCTTTGAAGAAAAGTGACGAGCGCCGTGAGGATGATTTGAGGATTGGATATCTTCTTCATCTTCGATTCCATCTGATGAAGAAACGCATTCCACGCTGTGCAATTCAATTGCTTCCATTTCTTGGGAAGAAGCTTGAAAGCTCCCTTCGGACAAATCACAGAGATGTAATCTTTTCCACGAACAAGAAATATCCGACAGCTAGTTCCCAAATTTCAGTTTTTTCGCATCAATCTGTACAACCCAAATCTGGAAACTAAATCATTCGAAGGAAAACCTGTCAGAATTTGTCTATTTTCAAAAGATTCTGGGATGTCGATTCCCAGATTAAAGGGCCCTTTTTTTCGTTTCTCTCCTCGAATCTTCTTTTCAAGGGCAGAAAAAAGAAAAAAGAATTGCGTTTTGCAGAAGAGAAACAGCGAAAGAGATCGATCAATACCTTTTCCCAAGTAGGTGCATGTGCATCGCTTCAATCCAGTCGGTTCATTCATACGCTGAGAGAGAGAGAGAGAGAAATGAGGATCACCGTTGATTTTGAATAACTGTAGTTAGGAAGTCAATCAACGGCCCTAAGTCATACCATTTGTTTATTATTAGTTAATAGTTGTTAACTGTTAGTTGACAATTGGTGTACTTTCCTCTTTTCATCATCAATCATCATCATCGTCATCACATGGAGAAGAACTAACACAACAAATGAGCAACAAACTGAGACTGATCATCTAAAAACACGATGATGATGCTATTATGCTGTCTGTACATTGGATGTAGATTGAATTTCAAAGCTTGTTATTATTATCTATCTCTATTACAGAGCAACAATTGAAGGCAGCTCTTGTTCACCTTCACCAGACTCTCCTCCTTGAGATTCTTCTGCAGATGTCTGCAAAAATAGGAAATGAAAAACCTCTTAACATCACAGAGGCTATTTTCGAACAAGCGAAAATCCAAATGTGCTCTCAGTTATACCTGAGAAGATTTCGACTTGTGCTGTGAAATGTATCGGTCCAATGCACCCTTGCCATAGAGAATCTTGGCCCCATTTCCGAGCTTGTTTGAACCTACTGATTCTTCATCGACCACAACTGCATCTATTACATCGTCCCCCGTTCTTTCATCAGGTATCTGCCCCAACGACAGATAATTACATTGGCAAGAGAATAAAATGCGTATGCATTCCTAGCTCGCTCACATACCTCATACATAGCATCCATCAGAACGTTTTCGAGCATAGAACGAAGGCCTCGAGCCCCCGTGTTCTTCGCAACTGCTTTTCGAGCAATCAACCTCAGTGCACCTTCGGTGAAATGCAACTTCACCTGCGAATATCGATGGTCTTGATTGAATCTTCTGGGTGGACGGGGATTGATTTATACGATGGAAGGTGAACGATGACTTACTTCGTTCATTTGGAACATCTTCTTGTACTGCTTTCCCAGAGCATTCTTAGGTTCTGTCAATACCTGGAAAACAGCACATATATGTCGATAACTACATATACAGAGTTCAACAAATTTGCGATTTGGATAAAAATGTCACCTGAACAAGCTGTTCCTCGGTAAGTGCAGCCAAACTAACAAGGACGGGGAAACGCCCGACGAACTCAGGTATTAGCCCATATGCAATTAAATCGCTACTTTCAGCCTGAAGTTAAAGTGCATCACAGATTAGCCATTATATGTTTGCAGAATTATAAAAACTTCACTATTCATATGAATAGGAAAATTGAAAAAAAAAAAACTAAAATTTACAGTCTCGAGTAGCGATGACGTCAAAGAAGCACTTGTGACAAAACCAGTTCGCATATTTGCGCGCACAGGTGCGCCAAAGCCCATGGAAGAATCGTGACGTCTGAAATGCATTTCACAAGTATTTTTTTCCAATCGAGTTCAAGAACGCAGCACTTCACAAGTATTTTATTGAAAATGAACATTTTAAACTTGAAGAATGACCTCTCTGAGATAGTTTTCTCCAGGTCGATAAAAGCACCGCCGCATATGAAGAGGATATCTTTTGTGTCAATCTGCAAAGAAAAATAGAGAACTTTGAAGTTAAGAAAGCCATCACAGATTAGTGCATACGTCAGAAGTTAGGAAAAACTAAACTAACTCGCAATATGACATTGGTTTACTGATATATTACCTGAATATTATCACCTCTAGGATGCTTACGAGCACCTTTCTCGGGAACATTGACCACCTAAAAGATCGACGTATTATCAGGTTGTACGAAAGAGAAGAGAGAGTGAATGACTTCATTACAAAATTTAAAAATCAAACGAAAATAGCTCTTACAGTTCCCTCGAGCATTTTCAACAATGCCTGCTGTACACCTTCCCCGGATACATCTCTGCTAATATTGAGACTCTCAGCCTGAAATTTTGCGAACAAAAAGTTGAACCATCAAAAGCCATACAAGGATGTCCACATGCAAATCAATCCATCTTCAGTGGATCAAAATGGAGCACCTTTTTGGTGATTTTATCGACTTCATCGATATACACTATGCCTTGCTGAGCAGCAGCAACGTTATAGTCCGCAACCTAATGTGGAAAAAGGTTTACGAAAAAATTTATGGGGTTCATAAGCAGTCATAAACATACCCAATAATACCTGTAAAAGAAGCAAAACGTTATCTAATTCCCACGTCGTAAAAGAGAAATTCGAAAAGAAGCTCACCGTAAGCAGCTTGTATAAGATCGATTCGACATCTTCTCCAACATATCCTGCCTGCAGAGAGTAGTACAGTAAATTCACGAATTCAATTAGTACAATGTTAGCATTTCATCAAGCCATATAACAATGAATGGTAGAATGCTACCTAACAAAGACAGGAAAACTTGCCTGAGTTAGAGTAGTTGCATCAGCTATTACAAAGGGAACGTTAACCAACTTTGCCAAGGTCTTGGCAAGCAGTGTTTTGCCTGTCCTCAAAGAAATGGCAAAGCGCAAGGGCGAATTAGAGAGAGGTCGTAAACAAATTTTGTACGCAATCCAATATTGCAAGTAATCATCCAACTTCAAACTTGGTCTTAAGTACATTACCTGATCCAGTAGGTCCCATAAGAAGAATGTTACTTTTTTCAAGTTCCACACTCTCAAGATTTGCACCATCACTATCCGTTGACGGCCTAACATTCAGTTAATAGACAATATCCATGTCACATACTCTTATACAAACCAGAGAAGATAGAAATAACAGCAATTTTCAATGACAAAGAATCACCTCTGAAGAGAATCGCTATATATCCTCTTGTAATGATTATACACAGCCACAGAAAGAACCTACAGATACATCTTCCAATGAGGAAACAAACCCAAATAAAGTAATTAATGTTCCAAACTTAAGAACACAACCCCAACCTTCTTGGCTCTCTCCTGCCCAATTACAAACTTATCAAGTCCTTTACATATCTCCTTAGGCGTAGGGAAACTCGAACCCAAATTCGACCCGCCCCACCCATCTTGCTGACCCGACCCAAACCCTCCACCAGAATTTCCATTGGAACCGTCATCATCACTCACCTGAACGAATTTAACCCCAGGCCTAACTATAATACCATCGCCGCCTGACGTCGGTGGTTGCCAAGTCTCAGGTGGATCGCCCTGGCTGCTAAAATTCGAAATCGCCGTTTTGTTCTTCGACCATTTGGGGACACCCTTTCCACAATCGATGTACTCGCCTCGCACCGATAAGGGCTTAAATGGCGTGAAATTAAAAGGGGAGCTCGATAAGAAGCTGTAATGGCCGCCGTTATCGGCGTCGACGTTGAAGATGCACTGGAAATTGCTGGCCCGGCCCGTGTGCATATGGTTTAAGATGAAGTATCTGAACTGCGATACAGCAGCTGAAGCTGCGTCTCTTGATGGTTTTGACCTCAAAGCCATGGCCATGACTGAATTATGGGAGTATGAGAAGGAAAACCAATACTATATGCTAACGAATCGATAGAAGAATGGAATTTCAGAAGCCTAGAGCGACGAGGGACGTGGGACTTGGAAAAAGAAAACGTTAATTCCGTGATTTATCGATGAACTGACGGTATCTTGGAGAGCAAAGAGAGATTAGAAAGTAACAGCTCCAAGAAGACGAACGGTGGGAGAATCGAACGGAATCTTGGAAATGTGGAACTGCAAGTTTGGGGCAAAGATTGGATTTTTATAGTTCAGATATTTTCAGAGTACGAAGCTGTTTCACGAAAGCTATCGCAAGCGAAACAGAAAATGAAATAAATATTTACCAAAATGGCAAAATGAAGAAAATGGAATTTGCTCTGAAAAACAATAAAAAAAAAAAAAGAGGAAAACGCACACAAAGGACTTGATATTTTAGGGGAAAAATCATTCATACGTGCCCGACCGAAATTTCCATAGCTAAAATGAGATAAAAGCAAATATCTCAATCAACAATGATTCTCGAAACATCGTTCTTGACTGCATAATCATATTTATACTAACATATCTACATTAATTCTGCAAATATTCCATCACTTCGATTCTTCTTGCAGATGATACCACACTGTAAGTTTTTGCTGGTCCACAGAATCAAATGATATTATGATCACAACATGTTTAGGACGAAGGGGAACACTGACACAAATAAAAATTCAATCTTTTCTAGTGTAATAAAAATCTCTCCTTGGAGTTTACTTGGTCCAACCATTGGGATAATCTGATAACTAGTGTTATCCCCGGATATAACCGGTTAAATATTCGAGTCTAGTCGAAGGACGCGGGAAGCATTCCCCGCGGAAAAACAGTCCTTTGCCAGAAAACTACCCGAGCGACACCTCGCAAGAAACGTCCCGAGGCGAGCCGAGCCCGAAGAGGCGTTTGCGAGGAATGGGGCCTTCCTCGAGCACTATCGAGGACATCATACGAGCGAGGAAGCCGGGGAGCGCATAGGCCCACGTGAGATAACAGAGTGGATTTAAGGACCAAAGTGAAACATTCTAGAAGGTTTTATGTAAGCAGGAAAGACCATGCAAGGATATAAAAATATGTCATCAATCGTGGGATGACCAAGTAGTAGGAAAACCCCACCCATGAATGTTGGACAACGTGCGAGACAAATAATGAGAAGTGAGGCGGTTAGATAAGGACCAAATACTGATAAATACTCGGAGTTTCTCGGGAAGAAAGGGGATGAATCTTTCTACTGCAATTGTCTAGCGATGACTACAATATACACTTTAGAGATATTTCGCCCGAGGAGATAGCCCGAAAGCCCGAGAAGAAAACCGAGGACGACCCGAGTAGGTCGGTCTTGAGGCATGAAGAGATTAGGCCGAGTTGATCGACCCCGACATCGGCGAGAGCAAGCCGACGAAGAGCGAGCCGAGCGAATCAACCCTAAGGAGCGAAGTGGGCACGTCGAGTGGATCACGCTCCGCAAGGAGAACGTGGGGAAGACCACGTCGCTGCCAGAAGTCCGCGAAAGAAGTGGGCTGGGGTGATGACCAGGTCAAGGCGAAGTGAAACGAGACTAGTATAAAAGGTAACGGCCGAGTCATTTCGCAGGTACGCCATTACGAACACAAAAAACCGTCTTTTGAGCCTAGCACCTGTAATTACCCGTTTTTTACGACGAAGATGATTATCTGACTTGAGCGTCGGAGGGGCGTCGCCGAAACGGCGCCTTCCTTAGCGTATTTTCTCTGACATCTCAGGCACTCTACAGCGGCGACGAAGATAAAAGGCGTTCAACGGCGGCGACGGGAGCAAGCGGTCCCTTTTACGCGCCAACACGGGGACGTGATTTTTGGGACGCATCAATTGGCGCCGTCTGTGGGAACGTTTAGTTCTTAAAAAATCACGATGCGTCCTGAGAATATCTGTCCACTCCGAAGTCGTTGATCATCGTGACCTCCCGTCGCCGTCGACTAATACCATCACCATGGGCGATTCGAAAACCAGCCACGACCAACGAAAAATCAGCCAAGGTCTGAACGCGAAGTGCGCGTCTCGAGGCTCAGTTCACCAGTGTTGCCCCGGAGAGACTGTCGCTGAACGGGGGGTGTGACGACCGCACACAGCCACCACCAAGCAGATCTATCGCAGTCGCCGGAACGACCCGTTCCCCGCATTTTCAGCCATACATGCCGACCCGAACGCGACTGTCGTTGGGCCGAGCCCGCTATCGGGCCCATTCACATCCTCGCCTCACATAACCGACCCCACCGGGCGGGCGCTGACTTGAGCAGAGAAGGTTCGACGGAAAAATTCGATAACCTCCCGATGTCCTAATTTCTCAACGAAAAACCGCCACTGGCTCAATCCTCAGACCTCCACTATGACGACAATGGTCGCATCAACACGAGCGAGGGCAGATCTGCTGCCGGTCGGAAAGAAAAGTCGGTCTGTGAGTTTTTTATTAAACGTTTTGGGGCTCGAGGGAAAATATTTTAAATAATGGACCAAGCCTGTTATCTCTTTTTCGGATGGGATATGTTTAAATCTGAAGTCTAAGGGAGCAAGCTGATATTTTTAAGATTGGGGTTATTTAAAATTTCATAGGGGCCGCTTGAGTGAACCGTGATGGGTCTTTGAAAGTTATTTTGTTGGACTACTAATGGCTGAAATTAAGTAAATTACATGGGGTTGTCAATATCTCTCAATCGGCCGTTCTTTCTTGTGATGACATGCTTTCGGACGAATTAATGAATGCCCGACGGAATATGTGACTGAGAGATCCATCGTACCCTTATGTTTCTTCTCGAGGTTTTTGAATGCAGGAAATTTCCAAACCCGTCTCTGGGCCTACAAAACTTCTGCTGATATGCTCCAAAGTTTTTCACGGCAGTGTTGGCTGTCCCCGAGTGAGCCGGGGCAGCGCAAGTTATGCCCACGGCATAGCCGAACACAAAGCCTCCCCCAATACAAAATTCTAATCGGGCTATCTCGAAGAGTCGGAGAAATCGACATGATCCACGCCCCGCTGAAGGTATCCAACTATGTATTATTAATGTATTTACTTTATCTTCTCCATGAACCAGGCGTCTCGGGCCCGAATCGACGGCGATTCGTTTGAGGAACTATGGAGATCGTTAGCTCAACGATGGTAGCACGTTGCGTCAATTCAATCTTACGACCTCGACGACCAGCCCTCAGAATTTCAGGGTTGTCGATATATTTTTAGAATTAGAGAGCTTGAAGGAATTCTCGTGGGCTTCTCGGCCCACGGGAATATTATGGGTTCATCGTCTTTACGACGAAGTTAGTTGTTCTCGAGATAACTAATTATTTGGAGCAGCGTAAGCCTAACCTTGCGGGCGCCATAAGAGAAGACTACCCGACCACCCTCTCCTGCAGAAAAGGCCTTGAAAACTAGCCCGAGGAACCAGCAGCATCATTCTTGATAAAATAATTCGCCGATGTTGCTGTCCTCGGTGTCCGACAACATCCAACCACTACGAGCTAACTAACGGAGAACCCAACATCAAGGCCTGGCCGAGCAGCACGCTTTGTCACGGTTCAACAGCCCAATATCGCTAGGAACAACCTTCAAAGTCACAGGAAACAGAAAATTAGAACCGAGCGATGATATCACATGCCCGAATTAACCTTGCCCTTGGGGAGATCGAATAAAATTGCAAGGATTTCGCCGAATTGAAGGTACCCCTTGATTTTCAGGATACTTTTGATTATAACAGATCATTTGCAGAGATCGAGGAAGAAGCCATAAAATTCAATTGAAGAAAAACAAAAAAGAGAAAGAAGACCACCTACGATTTCTGATGAGAAACAAAAAGGGATGACGAGACCAATGCACGAGGATTCATGGTCGCTTGTCGGGAAGAGGGAGACACTTGTTGGTAATTGCGTTCGGAAACAGTTTACTATGGGAAACTAATTAACTTTAGTCGAAGAATTATGAGTGGCGGACAACTCAAAAATTTATAAAACAGCACCATACTAACGCTTGAGACGTGGATAGCTCGGGGTTCTAAAGAACAATCGCCCACCAACATGAGAATGGAGACATCACCTCCTCGGGCATTCTAAGCCCTGTTTCACACGGCTATTTGAGTAGTCGGGCCTTCGATGATCAAGCTGCTGACGAGTGTTATCGTTCAATTACTTTACAATATTATTCATGCGAAACTCTCACCTTGTTATATCCATGCGTCGAAGCTGTCTGTAGTCGCAGGTGCTTCGCGGAGAATGGGAGAATAAAAAAAAAAGAGAAGAAACGAAGGCCGTGATTACCGAGAGATCGGGACGCGCTCACAGCCCAATGTCGCGGCTCCCGATCACCTTCGAGAACAGCCCTATGATGAGGGAGACTCTGCTCAAATCGACGGAGTGACGCAGCTACGCTCACAGCTCCCGACCCAAGTTCATACATTGGATGGGCGAAGACCACCACTCGACTCAAGGGGAGACACCCGTTATTTTGTTATCATATTGTGGATCTTCGATTTTCCTTCTTAGGTCTTTTCGAAGAAATCAAAGACCTTGGAAGAAACAAGGTTCGAAGAAATTCTCCATCGAGAGAGATCTCGATCAAGGCCTTGATGAAACAAGGTTAATGAAATTCTCCATCGAGAAGAGATCTCGATCAAGGCCTTGATGAAACAAGGTTAACGAAATTCTCCATCGAGAAGAGATCTCGATCAAGGCCTTGATGAAACAAGGTTAACGAAATTCTCCATCGAGAAGAGATCTCGATCAAGGCCTTGATGAAACAAGGTTAATGAAGTTCTCCATCGAGAAGAGATCTCGATCAAGGCCTTGATGAAACAAGGTTAATGAAATTCTCCATCGAGAAGAGATCTCGATCAAGGCCTTGATGAAACAAGGTTAACGAAATTCTCCATCGAGAAGAGATCTCGATCAAGGCCTTGATGAAACAAGGTTAACGAAATTCTCCATCGAGAAGAGATCTCGATCAAGGCCTTGATGAAACAAGGTTAATGAAGTTCTCCATCGAGAAGAGATCTCGATCAAGGCCTTGATGAAACAAGGTTAACGAAGTTCTCCATCGAGAAGAGATCTCGATCAAGGCCTTGATGAAACAAGGTTAATGAAGTTCTCCATCGAGAAGAGATCTCGATCAAGGCCTTGATGAAACAAGGTTAATGAAGTTCTCCATCGAGAAGAGATCTCGATCAAGGCCTTGATGAAACAAGGTTAACGAAATTCTCCATCGAGAAGAGATCTCGATCAAGGCCTTGATGAAACAAGGTTAACGAAATTCTCCATCGAGAAGAGATCTCGATCAAGGCCTTGATGAAACAAGGTTAACGAAATTCTCCATCGAGAAGAGATCTCGATCAAGGCCTTGATGAAACAAGGTTAACGAAATTCTCCATCGAGAGGAGATCTCGATCAAGGCCTTGATGAAACAAGGTTAACGAAATTCTCCATCGAGAAGAGATCTCGATCAAGGCCTTGATGAAACAAGGTTAATGAAGTTCTCCATCGAGAAGAGATCTCGATCAAGGCCTTGGATGAAACAAGGTTAATGAAATTCTCCATCGAGAAGAGATCTCGATCAAGGCCTTGATGAAACAAGGTTAACGAAATTCTCCATCGAGAAGAGATCTCGATCAAGACCTTGAGAGACAAGGTTTGAAGAAAATCGCCATCGAGAAGAGATCTCGATCAAGGCCTTAGAAGAAACAAGGTTCGAAGAAAATCGCCCTCGAGAAGAGATCTCGAGAAAGACCTTGAGAGACAAGGTTGAGTTTCGCCTAAAAGCCCTCGATGAATGAGACACCAAATTCCCAAGTCCTCGAAGAATGAGGCACGAAAAACTCCAAGTCCTCGAAGAATGAGGCACGAAAAAACCCCAAGTCCTCGAAGAATGAGGTACGAAAAATTCCAAGTCCTCGACGAATGAGGCACGAAAATTCCTAAGTCCTCGAAGAATGAGGTACGAAAAATTCCAAGTCCTCGACGAATGAGGCACGAAAATTCCTAAGTCCTCGAGAATGAGGCACGAAAATTATTAAGTCCTCGATGAAAGAGGCACGAAAATCTCCAAGTCCTCGAGGAATGAGGCACGAAAATTCTTAAGTCCTCGATGAATGAGGCACAAAAAGTTCTCAAGTCCTCGATGAACGAGGCAGGAAAATTCTCAAGCCCTCGATGAATGAGGCACAAATCTCAAGTCCTCGATGACCGAGGCACGAAAATTCCTAAGTCCTCGATGAATGAGGCACAAAAAATTCTCAAGTCCTCGATGAACGAGGCAGGAAAATTCTCAAGCCCTCGATGAATGAGGCACAAATCTCAAGTCCTCGAAGAATGAGGCACGAAAAAACCCCAAGTCCTCGAAGAATGAGGTACGAAAAATTCCAAGTCCTCGACGAATGAGGCACGAAAATTCCTAAGTCCTCGAAGAATGAGGTACGAAAAATTCCAAGTCCTCGACGAATGAGGCACGAAAATTCCTAAGTCCTCGAGAATGAGGCACGAAAATTATTAAGTCCTCGATGAAAGAGGCACGAAAATCTCCAAGTCCTCGAGGAATGAGGCACGAAAATTCTTAAGTCCTCGATGAATGAGGCACAAAAAGTTCTCAAGTCCTCGATGAACGAGGCAGGAAAATTCTCAAGCCCTCGATGAATGAGGCACAAATCTCAAGTCCTCGATGACCGAGGCACGAAAATTCCTAAGTCCTCGATGAATGAGGCACAAAAAATTCTCAAGTCCTCGATGAACGAGGCAGGAAAATTCTCAAGCCCTCGATGAATGAGGCACAAATCTCAAGTCCTCGATGACCGAGGCACGAAAATTCTCAAGT
Source organism: Craterostigma plantagineum (assembly GCA_027422505.1). Taxonomy (NCBI): domain Eukaryota; kingdom Viridiplantae; phylum Streptophyta; class Magnoliopsida; order Lamiales; family Linderniaceae; genus Craterostigma; species Craterostigma plantagineum. The sequence goes on along the minus strand of JAPQWV010000009.1, from coordinate 4,742,517 downwards.
CCTCGATGAATGAGGCACGAAAATTCTCAAGTCCTCGAGGAATGAGGCACGAAAATTCTTAAGTCCTCGATGAATGAGGCACAAAAAGTTCTCAAGTCCTCGATGAACGAGGCAGGAAAATTCTCAAGCCCTCGATGAATGAGGCACAAACCTCAAGTCCTCGATGACCGAGGCACGAAAATTCCTAAGTCCTCGATGAATGAGGCACAAAAAATTCTCAAGTCCTCGATGAACGAGGCAGGAAAATTCTCAAGCCCTCGATGAATGAGGCACAAATCTCAAGTCCTCGATGACCGAGGCACGAAAATTCTCAAGTCCTCGATGAATGAGGCACGAAAATTCTCAAGTCCTCGAATGAGGCAACCTCGACGAAAAACCCCGAACGAATTGCTCAAGTAATGCCCGAAGTAAACTTGGCCCGCGACAACAGGCTATTCCCGAACTTGGCATGACAAAAATCTTTGCAAGATAAGATTCTTATCTTCTCCAAACTCGAATATTTCACCTACTACGTCCAAAACTCACTATACTCTTTTTGGACTATTTTTGGGGGGGACTATTGTTATCCCCGGATATAACCGGTTAAATATTCGAGTCTAGTCGAAGGACGCGGGAAGCATTCCCCGCGGAAAAACAGTCCTTTGCCAGAAAACTACCCGAGCGACACCTCGCAAGAAACGTCCCGAGGCGAGCCGAGCCCGAAGAGGCGTTTGCGAGGAATGGGGCCTTCCTCGAGCACTATCGAGGACATCATACGAGCGAGGAAGCCGGGGAGCGCATAGGCCCACGTGAGATAACAGAGTGGATTTAAGGACCAAAGTGAAACATTCTAGAAGGTTTTATGTAAGCAGGAAAGACCATGCAAGGATATAAAAATATGTCATCAATCGTGGGATGACCAAGTAGTAGGAAAACCCCACCCATGAATGTTGGACAACGTGCGAGACAAATAATGAGAAGTGAGGCGGTTAGATAAGGACCAAATACTGATAAATACTCGGAGTTTCTCGGGAAGAAAGGGGATGAATCTTTCTACTGCAATTGTCTAGCGATGACTACAATATACACTTTAGAGATATTTCGCCCGAGGAGATAGCCCGAAAGCCCGAGAAGAAAACCGAGGACGACCCGAGTAGGTCGGTCTTGAGGCATGAAGAGATTAGGCCGAGTTGATCGACCCCGACATCGGCGAGAGCAAGCCGACGAAGAGCGAGCCGAGCGAATCAACCCTAAGGAGCGAAGTGGGCACGTCGAGTGGATCACGCTCCGCAAGGAGAACGTGGGGAAGACCACGTCGCTGCCAGAAGTCCGCGAAAGAAGTGGGCTGGGGTGATGACCAGGTCAAGGCGAAGTGAAACGAGACTAGTATAAAAGGTAACGGCCGAGTCATTTCGCAGGTACGCCATTACGAACACAAAAAACCGTCTTTTGAGCCTAGCACCTGTAATTACCCGTTTTTTACGACGAAGATGATTATCTGACTTGAGCGTCGGAGGGGCGTCGCCGAAACGGCGCCTTCCTTAGCGTATTTTCTCTGACATCTCAGGCACTCTACAGCGGCGACGAAGATAAAAGGCGTTCAACGGCGGCGACGGGAGCAAGCGGTCCCTTTTACGCGCCAACACGGGGACGTGATTTTTGGGACGCATCAACTAGCATTACACAAACTTCAAGAAATGATAAGTCAAAACTTCCATTTCGCAAACATGAGTTTTGAAACTGGGTTTAGTTTTGGATGTCGAAAAACGACTCCTTTTTTTCCCTTTCTTCCTTTTATCCTTCATTCTTTAGTAGATTGTGTGAGATAGTATTTGTGATGTGATGGAACTGTCTGTGCCAAATGGGAAATGGCTATTCAATTGTTTCTTCTTACATCTCTCATCTCCAATCTATTGTATGCTTTGAGTGCAACTAATTAACAAAGGAAATCACCAACGAATTGAATTTCCCTTGATTATAATTTATGAGCATCAAAATGGTACGAAATGTTTTCACAGGGACCGAAATGCAAATACGGGAAAGATAATTGCGCGGCAGAATCGTGCAAGAATGGTCCCCAACTCAACCATTCCAAACTACAAAACCATATTTTCTCGTTTGAATTTGAAAAAAACGAATCAATGCAATAAACCTAAAAAAAAGTAATCTATTTACTTCAAAATTTTGACCATGTTATATATATTAACAAGCGCTTCGCAGTTCTCACCCGCCCGCTCCTTCCTTGTGCAGATTCGAAAAAGGCCCTTTTGCTTTTTTTTTTTTTAATAAAGAGTCTTGGATCTTCGCAGTTAATTCTATTTTCCAATCTCTTTTTTCTTTTTTCTGTGGTGAAACTCATTAAAGTTGCAATCTTGTGGGTTTTGATTTTGAGGGGTTGATATAATATAAGGGTGAAAGGCGAGGATTCGAACGCCGTTCATTTTTTCTCTTTGTTTTGCCCAAATGCATGGTGAGAGTTATGTTAACAGATCTGAGCCAAAGGTTGGAACTTTATTCTGTTTCGTGTTTTTTTCCTTCGACTTCTGTCGTTTTTTCTTGGCGTTTAAAGGTTATTTTTGTGTTTCTGAACTTTCAAGGCTTTGGTTGGAAAGAAAAGGGATTCCACTGATGTTGAAGAAAAAGGTGACAGCAGTTGTAAGAGAGTTAAAATTCCTGACATCGAATCTCTTTTCCGATCCGAAGGTTTGGTTTTTGCCCTCTGTTTTCTGTTTGAGTTTACTGTTTTATCCATTCCTTCGATTCATCTCTTTTCCATTTTATGCATATCTGCTTTCATTTCATGATTGTTCAGAAAGTCGAAGCAGTTTAAGCGTAATCGATCTCAACTTTCCTTCGACAAACGACGTGGTTTTCAACGATGAATCGAGAGAGAAGGCTACTACTGTATTAAAACCCCGAGGTTTTAATTTCGATCTAAACGCTGATGATTTCTCGAGCTCAGCGAACGATCCCTTCTATCCATACAAGAATTACGAATTTACGAAGCCTCGATATGAGTCCGTGTATGGAAGCTCTGTGAACCGTACAGATGAGAAATGGCTGAAACAGAGCAATTGCATGTCATCTCTTCATGGATGTGCACCTTTAGTACCAATGGCAAGTGCTCGAAAGAAAAGCAACGAAGAACAATTCGATCGTTTTGAAAAGATTTCTGCTCCTAGTGGTTTGCTTAAAGGGCTGAATCCAAGTATTATTAACCATGTGAGGAACCGTAGACAAGTTCATTCCATTATCGAAGCAGTGATCAAATCTAAAAATGATGAAGATAACAGCAGCAGGCAAGCCAATCAGACGAACAACCTTGCAAGAGAATTCGACGGAATTAATTTGGACAACAACCGTCGTGATTTTTCAACTGTAAGAAGTCCCATAACCGAGGCAGCAAAAGGAGTTTGCATCGATCTTACGAAGAAAAGTAGCAGAGATAATGCTGATGATGGACCTTCGTCTCATAAAAACCTTCCATCACATTTGCCAGTTGCTTCCGAGGAAAGAAGATGTGTCTCTAACGAAGAATCAGGGAATTCTGGGATTACTTCTCTCGCCGTCCGAGGTTGTTTTTCCCCTTCTTTTTCTATTACGATCGTTTTTTCTTTACTTTCTCACATGGGGCTCGGGCTTGATTCTTCAGCTGCCAACGTAGCTTCGCAATGGCTGGGGCTTGTGATTCAAGACTATAAAGGGCGATTATCAGGTAAGATTTTATCCACCTTTTGTTCGATGATCTAACCATGGTTCTGCAGAACGATCCTTCGATGATGTTTTTTTTTTAACTGACAGCATTACGGCGAAGTAAGAAGAGAGTCCAAGCAGTTCTCAGCACAGAGCTTCCGTTTCTTTTCTCCAGAGAATTCTCTTTGCAAGATTCTAACACGGGCCTAGGATCGCCCGACGCGCACTATATTAGATGGAGCAACATCTTCAAAAGCATGGAGAACGCACTCTCCGAAGAAGAGAAATGTCTTGTGAGCTGATAAACGAATCACTACGTAGCGATTAACGAAGTTTGTTTTTATCTCATGTACACTCTCAGCTTGAAACTTTGAATCAACATTTTCAGGAGAAGTCGTTGAATGAAGTGAAGGAAATGCTCGGAAACTGCGACAAAGGCCTTGACAACAACAACAACAAGAATAATCCACGTCCTCCTCCCATGCAGAAACAGCAAGCTGATGCCCTTCGAGGCTTAAAGAGGTATACACATATGTTGTATTTGTAACTGAAACCAATATGAATGGACATGTTTTTTGATATATGAAATGATATTATACGTTTTTCCTCAGATTGGGAGAAGTGGATGACCACTCAAAGCTGTTGGCTGTGCATGCTGCTGCAGCTTCGCTGTATTCTACGTGCACTTACTTGATGACGATGGAGAATCAAGAGAATGGTTGAGCTGAGTGCGTGTTTCTTGATCGAAGAAGCGAGGGAGTTTCTGTAACAATAGAGCACGGCTTAGAATCGACTTTTTGAAGTAAAAGTCGTCTTTTTTCGTCGATGATGGCGTAGTTTCTTGAGGATTTTTGTTTGAGTTTTTCTAACAGAATTTGAAGAATTTCTTGTATGCTAGAGAAAGCTGATACTTACTCATTGATAGCTGCATTTCTTGCCTTGATGTTGGTAATAATAAAAAGAGATTATTAGTTCATCTCACTCATCTACAGAACAGTATCATCCGCTCTTCTAGGGGTGTTCAAATGTCGGTTAACCGACTGAACCGAAAAATTTCGGTTCGGTACTCGGTTTTCATTTTGATAACCGAATAAAATCGGTTCGGTTTCGATTTACTACCTCGGTAAACCGCACCGAACCGAAAAACCGAATTCTTTTTTTTATCATATATTATTATATAATATAATGATTTACTATTATATGTATTATATTAATAATATATCCACCATATTTAATAAATTATGAAAAGTTTTAGGTAAATCGAAAATTGATACAAATATATATATGTATATATATGTGATAATATAATTTATAATATAGAATATTTAATAAAAATATGAAAAATATGAGTAATTTTATACAAATATATATGATAATGTATAGTTATAATAGAAATAATATTAATATTTATTTTTTGTTTTTTTATTAAAATTCGATTTTTTGGTCGGTTAACGGAACCGAACAGAAATATTTCGTTTTATAAAATCCTCGAACCGAACTTTCGGTTAATCGGTTCGGTTATTACTGAGTGAACACCCCTACGCTCTTCAGTCTTCACCACTCAAGATCTCAAATTCAGGGGGAAAATATATATATATATATGTATATATATATATATATTTTATGAATTAAATAAAAAGGAAAAAGATAATGTGGCTGCTGGGATTCGAGCCCAGGTCTCCACGGCCACAACGTGGAATTCTTACCACTAAACTACAGCCACTTAGTTATCCAATGACAGTTTATACTGCATCTTAACTGGAAAGAAACGATTAATAAATGCTCGACTCGCAAGCCAAAAAGGAACATACATACATATATCTGAACTCTGATGTACAAATAATGAATACAAGGCTTCTTACGTGATAAGAAAAGCCCATCACAAAAAAAAATACATACGATTCTTGTTCATAAACAATATATAGTGACACAAAATTTACTCACTAAGTTCAGTTAAACTCAACCCACCAAAAGCAACGGCTTATATATTGGACGAAACTCCTTTTCATAATTCAATAACAATGGCTCTCACCGTAATCTTACACCCCGCCAGAAGAGGTTCTGTTTATTCTCTGAGCACCCAATCGTGGGGCGGCTGGCTTTGTCGCTCGTCCCCTTCCCAGCGGTTTGTGCCCAGTCGTTGGTGGTGGAGCTGCTATTGAAGCCCATAGATCATCGTCAGCGCTAGGTTTGGCCTTGGCTGATGATGATTTTGGAACTGGAGCTGCAATTGCACCCCAAGGATCGTCATCTTCCTCGACTGCTCGGCTGACTTTGGTGCTCGAAGGCTTCGATGAAGATTTTACGACTGGTTCTGATGCATCTCCCCACAAGTCTCCGTTATCTTCATTGCTTGTCTTGTATGTGCTTTTTGGTCTTGAACTCGCGACTGGCGATGGACAAACAGAAAAAAAAAAAGCAGCGCTCCTTATATGAGATCGAACAGTTGAAGTAGATTATTCTATGTTTTCGAAAACAGTACCTACCTTGTGGTTTTGGAAGAGAAACTGGGCGTTTTTGGGCTGCTTGGATATTAGCTAGAGCTGGAGGTGGTTTCTCAGACTCTAATGGCTCGAGGTCGTCCCAGCCATCCTTTTCATCCTCTACTCCATTGACGTCATTTTCGAGTTCTCCCCATCCATCAGTTGAAGTAGGAGTTTCAGGAGCAGGGTTAGTGGATAGATCGGTTAAGTCGTTCCTCGAACTCACTCGTACGGGTGATATAGGTGTGTCATCCATCGCTGTGCCATGAATATTACCATGTATGAGAATAAATCAGAATAGATGAATATATGAGGACAAAATAAATGCACACCTGTGCTGCCGTTGGAAGTTGAAGATGCAAGAGGAGCACTCGAGGTTGATGAAGTAGCAGTAATCTGTTCCGAAGGTTTGCCTTTCATAGTTAAAGAGCTCATGGCCCATCTGTATCATCAAAATAATGGCGGAAGTGAGGCACACATAGCGCACAGGAAAAGTGGGGCAAATGAAAAACTGAGATATCTCAAGCGAAATGGACAGGCGGGAAATGAATAACATCTTAAAAACATAGTAGAAAATGGACTATGGAACACAAGTGACAAAAATCAGCACCCAGGCTCTATAATTCAGTATAATCCACGAAATATTTTTACGCTCAGCATACCCGATTATGCTTGCATTTCCTGGTAGAGATGAAATTCCAATGCCTGCTGCACCTGTGGCGTCTCCAGTTGCCATCTGGAGAAAATCCAAAGAGTAATTCGACACAATGTGACAAAAAAGAGTAATTCAAGATATTATAAGCAACAACGACCAATTTCCTGGGACTTGACACACCTTTTCATAGTGTTGTTTCACTAATTGCAAAAATTGCTCGACAGCTTGGAAGGCTTTTGATCGGACGTCGCTGTTCGAAGTAGAAATAATCAAGAGAATAATTAACACAGAAGTGACATATTACAGCTCCAATAACCGAGCGTAACAATTATGTCATATACGTCTAGGATAAATGGTGAATCTTATGCTGGGAAAAACCCCATAGTTGCAAAGCTGAAGGATATATAGTGCACTATACCTGTCGGGATCAATTGTCAAGACGACAATATTTGGCAAAATTCGAGTTGCAATCTCGGTTGCATCATAATAAGTAGCAGTGGCACACAAGGCCATAATACCTGAAGAGCAGGCAGGATTTCATAAAAAATGTGTTACATTTGAAGTAATTGGATCACAGAAACTCAAGTTATACCTGCCCCGCGAGCAGGAGAAAAAGTATCTCGTAAAGCTCGGACCGTGAATGCATTTATCAAGACTCTCTTCCTCATCTGCATCTCATTGATTGGTTGAAATTTTAGTAGAGAGAAATTTATAAGGATAATTAGCTTTCCACGAGGAAAAATACACATAATGCATAATTTGCCAGGAATGGTTCACACTGACCCCCTCATTCAGGTGGCTGGCAATATTTCCAAGCAATATGGTAGTATTCGTTCGAATTGCAGGTTCTTCATCCACCTGAAACACACGTTAAAAGTAAAATAATCGCAGCCTTAGGGCATGTTGCTAGGGCAAACAAACAGTATCCAGGGCGTGCAATGGTTTATACTGGCATATGAACGATCTTACCTGTAGCTTCGAGAGAAACTTTAACAATGATCCTGATATTGTCCGCTGAGAGAGCTGTGACAAGAAGAGATCAATGCATTACTAGTGAAAAACTGAAAAATAATCAAGCTCAAATGAAGTTTCGAAATGTTTGTAGCGGACACGATTATATAGAAGGGATAAAAGAAATGTTGGTAGTACAAATTAGAAGATATTGAAAAAGGGGGATGCTTAATCAAGATGAGAAGAGAACAAATACAATGTTAATTTACGTAAGCACAAAGGAAGGAGTAATTAACCTTGGGTGCCAGGACAAGCATAGATTTCAGCGTCAGCTCCCGTAGAAAAGCTGAAGTGTCAGAAAACCCACTAGAAACATGAGGATACACCTATATAAACATTGAATACGTTGAATAATTAAATTCCAAAGCACTGATGGTTTTTGCATCAAGCACATAACAGAGAAAATTATTATCAAGAATAAGAGTAAGCCATCATACTTGTTCGTCAATGATCTGTGAAGATAAAGATTCGCCATACTGATCAATGTGCTGAAGAAGACCAACCCGAATGGCACGATCGTTCAATGCAAAAAGTTTTATTATTGTCGGTAAAACCTACAAAATAAACATGTTTGACCAACAACTGGTTTAAGTGCATAACTTAAACACACTAAGAAAAATCAAAAAGCCTCCATAAGATTTCCAGTAAAAAGTAACCTTTGAATTATAGTCATCTGGAGTAAGCCAGGATCCTAATTTTAATAAAGCTGTCAAGGCAGGTGCAGCAGCTGAACCAAATTCTAATGCAGATGCTAGAAGCGGAACAAGCTGAAATATAGGCCAAAACTTTGTTGAGTAAACAGGGAAATTCTTCAACTTTATAAGAATCCAAACGAGGTGTGATAAAACGGATACCTTTTTCAACACTATCTGGCGTGGAAGTTGTTCGGCAAGATTTGGAAGCTTACGGAAAAAGGTATCCTTTTCTACACTGTCCTTCAAATTCAGAATTTCCATGAACTGTATGGTTTCCACCAACTTATTTTGAAAATATTCTGTCAAGACATATTAAGCAAATAGTTAAGGACTCTACCGCTTATGAAAAAACGTAATCTCCAAAGCAGCGACTGGCATAGAAAAAGTCGTTACCACTATTTTCAACAAGCTTGGACGAATTTAACCTGCGGGGAGGATTAGAACTCAAGAGGCGCTGATAGTCTGGAAGCAGTGACTGGCATAGAAGATGCAACAGTCAAATATTGAAGTTGAGGCAACAACTTAATGAAATAAAAGTATTGATAATAGAGTTGAATGCAGACGAACTACAATATAAATACATATACACCTTTGGTATATTATCTGTATTACGCAGCTCCTCTGTTTTACTCATCTTCATACCAGAGAAGAGTTCATAAATTAGACAACCTAACATTCGTCGTACAAGGTAGTTAGTAGAAGTTGTGAGACAGATATGTGAAAACTATGAAGGAAAAGACTAGAGTAGCATGAGATCAGACAAGCCTATTGCTCATTGAAGTGCTCTTACCTAAGCCCCAGGAATCAATGGCCCAAGGTGGAGATTTTCTAATAGTTGTCCAGTCAGCTTTAGCCAACTCCATTGGTTTGTACTGGGAACCAATGAGCCATTCATATTGCTGCAACGGATAGGAGGAGACAAAAAAGCATTAACTATAGTCGAGGTTACATATGCAAATGCAAGTGAAAAACTTATTGATGATCCAGTCCATTCAAAATCAGAGTAAGTATCAGCTGCCCCATTTTTCAGTGAAAATCTGTTGAAACAACCAAATCAAAACCAAATACGAAATGCTAATTATAGTATATCCCGCATCAACTGGAAGTGGAACTGATGCATGCTCACACACACAACCATGATAGCAATTGAAATGAAAAAAACAGACTAGGTAACAGGATGCCGATAAATACTGTCAATGGAGGATCAAGTGATCTTACAAGCATTGGCCCACTTGCACCTTCATTGCCCCCATCAAACTCAGACAAAACATCAAAAGCATGAAGCTTCCAATCCAATGTTGGCGTGACAACAACACTAGCCATGCAGACGTTACCATGAACCTGCAGTCGAGGGGCATAATTTATCAACACTAGCCATCGTAAAACGCATAATTTATCAATTGCCTCTTTATCAAACGCCTTTTGCTCATACACCATACTACGACAGAACACATCTAGGAACACACAAAGAGGCAATACACTATATACGAACAACGATACAAGCCACTCAGACAATACAGGACACTTTTCAACATGAAAATGTGTAGCTAGCGGAGCTAAAAGGATTCAAAATTTCAGATGCTCACCAATTTACAGTCGTTGTTCAAGAAGCTCACAGCTTTAGATATCCGATGCAAACCCCACGCAAAATATTCGTCCCTGATACAACAAGGTGGAGAAGCATTCAATATGCCTGACCCAGAATACTAAAATCATAACCAACGAAACGATCGAACGAAAGTGACGGTGAATTATATCATAAAATGGCAAATAACATTGCAATTAAGTGCAGATTTGTTTTCTCGAATTACAGCCTGCAATTGAGAGTTAAGACATCCAACATACTAACACTAGTACATTTTCACCTAGCAGAGTGCAGATCGATATTATTATGGCGCTCATATTTGATGCCAGCAACAAATAAAATGCCATACAACCATGTGAAGAACATAATTTAGTCAAATATACACCTCTGGTTGCCTTTCAATCCCAATTCCTTAATTTTTTCGGACAGTGGCATAACTGGTTCAGTCACTATATATATGGTGACCTTAGTACTCGAGCCATCAAAAACTTCCGCCTCAGTGCTGTGAAGAAATGACAAGATATTTGGATGTCTGACCTGAAATAAACCAAAGATTACTCAACAGTAAAGAAATGATATGTTGCATATCAAAGGGATGAAAGGAGGATAAACATTAGTAAATTAATGACCAACTGACGTACCGATACTATAATCAGTGGTAGATTTATCCATCAGTAACAAAAGAATATCATATCAAAATCACGAAATTTCACTAGGAGCTAACCGTTCGAAGGCGTTTGACACCATTACGACCAGCAACTAAATGTCCATCATTTGCATTGCTCCCCGAAAGAGAAAATATTGACACGGGTGATCCGTCGTCCTGCTTCCGAAAACGGGATAAAGGCAGCCATTATACTTAGAAACCTCAGCCAAGATGTCCAAACGACACAAAAGCAATAAAAATAAACACATCTCGAAAAACTACCAAAATCAGAATAATCAACAATTAACCAATCCAATCCTAAAACAATGCTATCAAAAACTCATCAACCAACAAACCAATCAGGCATCTGGCATCCAAACAAAATAACAGAAGCAGAATTGAAACCTTCGAGGTTCCGCGGCAATGTACCCAGGAGCCCCACGAAGACGAGTACGGCTCTCCGATGTTGTAGGGCAGATCCTTGAGGCCCGTGCCCGATCCGCCCACCACACCTTTAAGGAATTTGAACATCGTACTCCGTAGAACGATCCAAAAACTGGGATCTGACTGCGGAAGCTAACGAGGCGTACGGCCTGATGATTGATGAGTATGCGAAGCACGAGATTATTTGCAGAGGAGATTTGATTCGCGAAAATTGACGCTTAGTTATGGGGGGAAACAACGAGGAGAATTTGCAGAAAAACGGATTTGAGCTGTGATCGCTGCTGTGCTGAGCTGGGTTAGTTATTGTGTGCTTGTAGGTGCACCGTAGATCGGTGTTCCTTACCTTTGTCCTTTATACGTTGAACTTGAGCTACGTACCGTATATATAATTACAAATAATCCGTGGCAATTTCATTTATATCAGTCGGCAACTTGTAAAAATTCATCACTTTCAGTTTGAAAAAAAATCTATCAATTACGTTATACTTTTATTACATAAACTTATTACTCCAACATGAACATCAAATGTTCGATATTTCTCCTCCAACCATTGGACATAGAAAAAAAAGAAAAGCTTACCAACATAAGCTCAATCAAACCCTACAAACGACATCAAAGCTTCCATTCAAACGAAGAATCCTTACAACGTGCACAAATCCAAGAACTTACCCTTTATTACAAACACATACACAAATTTAACCCTTAACAAATACCTCAAACACTAATCATAAACGAAAACCAACTCCAAATAGTATTACAGCTTGAACCAGAAATAAATAAATAGCCAAATCATAATCATCATCGCCAAAGACCGCTATCGTCTCCTCCGATATCATTCAAACAAGTCGTCGTCGACCCACTCGACGAACCAAAGCAAGAAGACGGCCCAAACGCATCGAACCCTACGATTTCGTCCCATGGAATAATATCAACCGTCGATCTTAAATCGTCTTCATTAGGCTCTTGCTTCACATTGGACGATGAAATTATTGCGGTAGTATTACCATTATTATCATTGGCTTGTTGGAAACTTATGAGGTTGGGATCGACAAGCTGGGAATCCATGAGGAGATTTTGAGCTGCGGTATTAGTGAGTGTATTATTCTTGCAAGTGTGGCTATGGAAGTATGTGATTCTGTAAAGATCGAAGGGATCGTTTTGGACTCTTTCGACTTGTTTTAGGGCTTTGCAGCCCTCGGCGGTCTTGCTGCGGGTGCATCTGTAATAACACCTGTATTTTTTGCATTATTCGTGACAAAAGAAAGATGAGTAAAATTTTCATTATTCTTGAGCTAATAATAGAAATACAATTAGTTGAACCTGGGAAACTCAGAACTATTAATACGTTTCTGTCCGTACTTCCTCCATGCGTAGCAGTCTTCCATGGTGGGTGAGACCGTACACCATGAATCTTTGTTCTTCCTGTCATATTTGAGGACAGGGTAAACATATGACATATCGAAAGATAAATGAAAGAACTGGGAAATATTATTGCTGTCTGAAAAGTGAAAAGTATCTGCACAATGGCATGTAGTGGATGCGAAAAGGTGGGGAAAAGATTCATTGATGTTTGTTTGGATCTACTCCACCAATGAAGTTGTATATACATACGATCAAAAGATGTCGAAGTCATTACGTTACAACTTGACAAGTCTCAAGTTGCGACCATTTATTAGTAGCTTTTTATCTATTTGAGTGCCTGCGTGTGTATTATTACAATCAACATCAACAACAGTACTCGAAATGCCAATGAGCCCTCAGTCCTACTGGCTGAGGGGGAGGTGCTTAGGGTCATGTTGGGAGAGGTCCTGGGTTCGAATCTCATCCCTGTGACATTTCCCTAAGCCTGCCCACATGGGCCCAGACATGTGCGATTGACCTGGTCGACCTGTTTAGCAGGTAGTGGGTCGACCCCGGGGTTTACCATCGGCTTTACCCGGTTACCAAAAAAAAAAAAAAAAAAAAAAACAGTACTCGAAATAAAAGAAAAACAAAAAAAGTAAGCAAAACTTGATAATCCATTGAGCTTCGAGAAAAAAAAATGGAAGTATTGTAAGATATGTGTATGAATCAGAGCATAGATTAGTGCAAGATCCATCAACCGCCATGTCTTCGCCTGTTTAAAGGAAAAACCTAAAAAGAAACCATATCTAACCCTAAAAATTCTGCCCATTTATAAATAAAACATACAGATCAGGCATAAATAATAATAGCTTCTCCGATTCAGACATTTAGCTAGTTTGGGTTGCATCTAAAAATTGATTCAAAAAGTCATTGTTGTATATCTTTTTTTTTTTTGAAAAATTGAGGTGTAAAAAAAAACTATCTCAGAAACTACATATACTAAACTATACCTCCTCTTGTAGCAACCCCTACCATCGTTGACCTTCCTGGTCTCGCCGGAGGAAGATTCTCCGGCGCAGTCAACGGTGGAGATCTCCTCCCCCTCGGCCGCGCCGGCGAAGGATTTAATCTCATTGAGGCTTTCCGTGAAAGATCTCAAGATTCGCGAAACCAGCTCTTCCATCGAAAGGCAGACAGCTAACCCATTTTCCCGGACAGGGTTTTGGATTATTTCTTGAAGTTTTCTTGCACTTTCCTTGCCTCTCAACAGTTTCAGAACCACTTCCTCTCTTCTTGCATTATACATAGAGCGGCAATACTTAGTCATGGCTGTCTTTCTCTTACCAAACCCTTTAATGGGTTCATTTTTTTGGTTGTTTATGAGTGAGGATTGATGAGACATGTTGAAGTAGACGACAAGGGTTTTGAGATTTATTTCGATATATAAAAAGTATATTTTGCCAAGTAAAAGCAAGACAAAGCCTAATCTATTGAATGGAAATGTAAGAAAAAGGGGGAGATAGGGTAGGACTCGGTGGAGCTGAGAAAGATGAAGTAAATAAAGGCAATGAGGTGGATAGAGACGACGACAACAGAATTGTGACGTCATATTCTTGCGTTAGAGTGACGTCAATATTCATGGTGGGGAAGTATTTTATGTGCACTTCTCCATGTTTTTATTTCATATCCCAATGTGTTATTTAAATTTTTAAATTTTTTGACTTGGAAGAAAATATAAATCTCCAAGACATACTGATGTATTTTCTTTCTCCACTTGCTTTCATAAGCTTGATTGACTTTATCATACTGTAGCATATTCCATGTTGTAGTAATTAATGAGCTTATTTGTGTCCTTGCAATTGATATTTTATATCCATAGGCACATATAAGATTTGTTTCTTGGTTGAAATTGGCAAATTGTGATAAAGATGAAATGTTGGTGCTTCTTATATAGGTTAAATTTAACTTATCGATTGTACGGATGGTTCCATTTATTATATGTCGCGAAGATAATACTAGTATTGTATTATTTAGGTACAATGCACTTGATCACTTAAATAATTCTAGATGTATTAAATGTCAGAAGTTATTTATAATGTTTTCCTTATATGTTTCCTCAATAATTATTTAATATCGAAAGGGTGTTCATTTATCCTTTCAATTTTGGGACGCTACGACAAGAATGCTCCCAGTGATAACATAATAATTTGAAAATTCTGTTTAACTCGTACATAGTTTGAACTTGAAGTAGTCAAATTAAACTGCTTTTCGTGGGTGTTCAATCTTCAATTGTTAATTTGAAGGGCAAACGTGCAATTTACAAAACTGTATTGGTTAAATTGTAATTATACGAAAATGTTCAATTCTTCGAAATAAGCGGCGTTGACCGTCGTTTCGCGCAAAAGAGTACAGATCCAATTAATTGGCGAATCAATATCAATAATCCACGGTTTCATCTCGACGAATTAACGATGGCGATCCAATCAGCTGCATCGAAATCGGGCGTGTCTAAGTTTCTCCGTCTACAATCCACCAACGTTCAAGCGGCGGCCCTCTGGGGCGTCGCCGGTGGGTCAGCTGCCATGTATCTCGTCCAGGTTATCGAAAAGCGAATTTTTTCTCGTCATTTATTGCTTTGTTTGTTTGTTTTTGGTTTTTTTAATCATGGGTAAGTTGGATCGTCGATTGTTTGTGAATTTTTTAGGTTATGGCTTATTTTATGGTATGATAGATGGTAAGAGGCGAGAAAAGGCATCAATTTTCGTTGAATCCTATATGCTTTTCTGTAGATTTTTCTGAATTCTGCCTAGGGAAGAAGAAAGATTTCCATGTGATGTTGCGTGGCATGTAGGAGGTGTTGTTGCTCTTATGAATTGAACAGAGTTTTATCATTGAGATTTCAGCTTTCTCCCTCACTGTCAAAAGTTTGATTCCTTTGAGCTACAATGGAAGCTCTCCAAGATGAAATGAATATGGTTTAGAATCCACTAACAATCCATGAATACTTTGTAAAAGATGCAACTCGGTAGTTCATGAAAGCAATTTGGCGTGAAATGATTAGTTGAACAGTTAAGTGACGAACTATGAAACATTGATGTATATTGTCCAAATTCCACTTCTTTCTGGGTAGGCTTATTGATCATCTTGGTGATCTTAGACATACATAGTTTCTTGCTCAGCACTGCAAGTGTTATGCTCGTGTGAACTTCTGTGGCTTTTCGTTTAAACTGCTTATGATCTGCCTGCCTTTCTTCCCCCCTAATATTTCTTTCTTTTGTTCGAAACGTTGCAGCCTTTCGATTGGATAAAGAAGACATTTTTCGAGAAGCCACAGCAAGAGAATTGAAGAGGAGTTTGTGGAAGTTTTTTACCTTGTGGCTTTTGTTCGAAACCTTTCGCAAATGCACGAACTCTGAGCAAGTGCATCATTCAATAATCTTTTTCATTTATGCTTTCAACAAACAGAACTGATTAGTTTTCTCATGTATTTTTGGGGTACTTTATCAGGCTCTTTCCTCCATGTTTAGTCAAAATTTTGTGGCTATTTACAACGTAATTATTGTCTACTGTCAGTAAACTGGTGAAGAGAATAAACATCAATATTATGATTCAGTTTCAGACAAAACAAGAAGAAAAAAGCATTCTAATCCATTTTTCTTCATTGAGCGCCTGGAAACCCTCGGAACTCTTGTCAAAAAGTCAATACCTACTCCTAATGTAATCTGTGTGCTCTGTGCCGTCTTCTTTCTCCCATGATAACTTATCTTCCCAAACTCTACCATACAACTGCTCATCCCAACAAACTCATCATCATCATCATCATCGTAAAGCTCCCTCTTGTCCGCTTCAGACAGTAAAAGACTCGCTTTTTTTTACGCGTGCCGACTTTTAAAGATCCCATCTTTAAATGCAAGATTTGCTGCGTAGAAAGAAAGAGTGTATTTTTCTTGCAGCAAAGCGACGCTTTCCGTGTTTTTAGTATATCAGTAATTGTGTTTGTATTAGGAAGATTTCATAGTAGAGGAAGTGAAAGATTTATTAAATAGCTGGGCTGGAGTCATTAGAAAATAAATAGAAAACCCATCAAAATAAAATTAAAAAAAAAAGAACCCTACCATCGCCGTTTGCGCCGTCGATCGAGCTCCACCCCGCCACCGTCGGCGAAGAATTTCCCCGAAACTCTGTAAGTATTTCTAGTTTCTCAGGAGATGGGAGGAGGAAGGAAGAACCTTAAAAGGGCGGTGGAGGAAGAGACGGTGAATCTTCAAGACAATCAAAGCATAATGCAGGTTTTGGAGCTTAGAGGTTCCAATCTTATTGAGGTACATGACCTTCTCTAACTCTCTCCACAATTCCCCAATCAAGAAGGAAAAAAAAGGAACCTTTTTAACCTCTGCTTCTCTATTGATTAGGTGATGGACGGAAAAGGGAAGAAACTGCTTGCAATTTTTCCTGCGAAATTTCAAAGGAGCATGTGGATCAAAAGAGGTCTGATTCTGCACTGAATTATGTAGTCAATATATGATCAAATCAAACTGCTGTTGATCACGATCACTCCTTTGATCTCACTTCAATAGGGAACTTCGTCGTAGTCGACGAGAGTGGGAGAGAAGGGGCTATTGAATCTGGTCGAAAAGTTGAAGCCATGGTAACCCAAGTGCTTTACCACGATCAAGTTCGCAACCTTAAAAAATCACTGCAATGGTGCGTAGTAGTTCAAAGTTCGAACTTGCTATTGCTTGAAAGATAATAACTACGATTCAAGCAAGCGAAGGGCTGTGTGGTAATAATGTTTTCTTGTTCTTATGTGTGCTTTTCGAACCACATAAATGCAGGCCTGAGATATTCAAGTCTACGCCTGGAGAAATCTCAGGGCAACCTCAAATCCCAGTCACTGTCCAAAACGATGACGAAGATTCTGGCGATGATTATGGGCTTCCACCATTAGAAGCAAATACGAATAGACAAAATCCTCTGCATTTGAGTTCAGATGCTACTTCTGAATCAGATTCAGAAACTGATTGATGAGCATTTATAAGCCATGCCTTGTGAGTAGTTAGTTATGTGCGAACGAACTGTGTCTTTATTTCGTATGTCGAAGGAAATATGTGGTAGAATATTTATCGACTGATTCCCATTCTTCAAGGCAGAAGATGGAGATCTTTCTAAACTATCATTTCAGATTTGTGTTTCACATGAATTCTAGATTGAGAACAAAAATTATCAGTGAAAAGGAAAGAAAAGCAGAGCAATGTAATAAGACTTGTTTCCTGTAGTTTCTTAAAAGATGGTACATGATCGCAAGAGAACACCAAAAAAAAAAAAAAGCAAAGCCATTCTAGACAAAGTATATCATTAACGTCAAGCATTGATCTTCGTAGTTGTACTGTACTTTTTGGCGGCCAGACGATCTAAAATGCTAATAACTGGGAACATTATTGATGATGAAAAAAAATTGAATCTCGCTTCACACTACCTCGTTGCACTCTCACCAACTCCCTCCAGCGAAGTGAATGCGAAATTACCAGAGAACATGGCTTCTTTATCTGCATAAAAAGGTATAACCTCATTGTTAGTTTTGTCTCAATGAATAATATGGGATTTGTACACGAATTCGAAACTTACCCGTAAGAGACAGGCAACTGGCCTCACGGCGAACGTACCTAGTCATAGCCTAGCAGTAGCCAAGAAAATATTCAGGGACAAATTTTAAGTAACAGCTATGGCCGAAATGCGCAAATGGCGGGAAATCTTTTCAGTGTATGTGCCTGACCTGAAGAGGAAGTAAAGCAGCTTCACTTGGCTCAGATCCACCGTCATCAGAAAACACATTTCTGATAGTAAATAAGCAACAGAGTTACCATAGATAGGTTAGGCCTCAAGAATCATTCATAAATAGCATTCGATTACTTCTAACAGTAGTCTGTAAGAGTTTTCGTTCGTAAAAAGAAACTGTACCTCCATATACAGAGTTGAAAGTCTTCTTGCTTCCCTATAGCAGCATCATAAGCAACGATATTTCCGTAAAATATCCTCTCCAACTCTTTCATCCATTTAATTAGTAGTAAATTAACCTGCACATATAAGCAGGGGAAGAGACGGAGAAAAATGAAGAGAAGACTCAGCATTACAATCACTTGGACACAGTTCAGAGTTGCGACCTACGAAGTTGCGAAGAAATACAAAAAAAGAGATAAAGTGCTATATGAGTAACATACCCCAGCCTTTGATACACGCAATTCCAAGTCATGATTGTAAATCTCATATAAGTATTGTCCCAGTTCGACGCCTTCCTTACCCTCGTCCTTTAGACGGCGTAAGCAAAGCCACATATGAAGCACAAGCAAAGAAAAAGTCGTTTTAAATGTCTTCTCCAAGCTAAACACTGCATATCAGATGGTAAAAAGTGACGAACATAAGCTTGATCACATTGAGAATCATTATGGAAACTATTGAGTGAGCTAAAAAAACTGACCATCATATATAGCAGGTTTATCCACTTGATGAACTACTCGGCGGTGAATGACATTAGCCCAACGTATGAATTGGCTTTGCTTGCTGTAGAACAGCATCAGCTTGAGGATAAATCTTTTAACCCCCTCATATTGAGGATCTTCAATCCTTAGAGGCGAATCAGCTGACAATGCCAATGAGTGTGGTTTGGACCAAAACATCTTG
Source organism: Craterostigma plantagineum (assembly GCA_027422505.1). NCBI lineage: Eukaryota > Viridiplantae > Streptophyta > Magnoliopsida > Lamiales > Linderniaceae > Craterostigma > Craterostigma plantagineum. The sequence goes on along the minus strand of JAPQWV010000009.1, from coordinate 4,723,304 downwards.
TTCAGATTTACCTACGAAAAACACAGATTTCATTACAAACGGCCACATAAAACATTTCAAACCTTTTCAGCAGAAACGCCGTGAATGTCTTCTATACGAATAACTATAGGCTGATCATTTTCCTCGCTTCCCTAAACTACACTATCCCATAAAATCCCCTCAAGATCATAACTTGAACAGGCCCATCCCATTTTCGGTATAATATTAACCAGCAAAACACAAACTTTGGATTCTCAAAGGAGTTCCCATCTAGCTTTATATCAGAATTTGGTACCTTGTCATATGAGCATAATTACTCTATAATTCTTTTCCTTTCCTACTATTCTGTAAACAACCAAGCCAAGCCACCCATCATCAAAGCACACCAAACAACACCGTATAACATCAGTAGCCTTTTTTAGTATATATACTCAAAGAACAATCAGTAATGAATCACCTCCGTCTTAGCACTGCCACTGAAGACATTCGGCTCCACAGCAGCTGAGACCTTAGCATATCTTCGAAGCGATGAAACAACAGTAAATTCCCGGCCCAGATATTCATTATTCTTCGGCAGATTGCCACACCTGCTTATGCCTTTCAACACTCTGCTGCTCCACCTAGGCAACATTCTTCAACCTCGAATATTCTGATACATAACAGAGCATCGTAGATCAGTCACAAAATCAAGCTAGATATTGATCGATCGAAAAGTAAAGATCAAGAGGCGTGCAAATCTCACATGTAAAGGAGATTAAGGCAAGAGAGGGTATGGAGCTGTCCCCGCTATAACAAGACGTCGGTGTTTGCAGTAAGGTTATTTTGCTTAAAAACGTTGGTCACAACAGCGATTAGTGTCTAATATCCTTCTGGAAACTGCGCTGTACAATTCAAACCCTATTCAAGCACGCCAGCTTCTATTCTTGCTTCCATGAATTCCATTATAATGACGTTCTCGAAGTTATTCAGCGTTGATTGTCGACAACGTTAATCTTCTCGGTCGGAAAATTCTAACTCTCCACCACCTCCTTCGAATCTCTCGCAAGAGTTTTCCCTCTGTTGTAATGGAGATCGCTCTCAGCGCTACGTCGGGCCGTTGGCCTTTATCCATGGCGATCGATCCATCAGCTTCTTCTACGACTAAAGCTACGCCGCTTTCTTCTCTCTCTTTGTCGAATCGGTCCTCCCAGCTGAAGCTCAGAGCTCCCTCCGTTTCGCGGAAGAGCTTTGTGATTAGAGCTGAAGGCTCCACCAACGGCGCCGTCGGCGAGAAGTGTGACGATTTTGTGCTCGAGGACGTGCCCCACCTCACTGATTTTCTCCCCGACTTGCCTGTACGCGTGGTGCTATTATTTTGTTTGCAATCGATTGATCTTAGGTGTAAAAGGTATTACATTTTGGTGGGGTTGACTTTGCGTTTTGTGATCCTCCCTTTTTGCAGTCGTATCCAAATCCTCTAAAGAGGACGCAAGCTTATGCGATCGTTAAGTAAGTTGTTGTATTTTTTTGCTTCAAAGAACATTCATCTTTTGATTTCTCTTACAACTAGTATCCAAAAGAACGCATTTTTACTTGTTTCTCCAGGAAAACATTCGTCAGCCCTGATGATGTCGTGGCACAGAAGGTGATTATTGTCTTAACGTTTAGTGCGTGCGAATGGGGTGATTTTTTCAGTTCCATGTAACTTTGATTTCATTTAGTGGCTATAAAAAGATAGCATTTTTTGTTTAGATTGTAGTGCAGAAGGATAGCCCGAGAGGGGTGCATTTTCGACGTGCAGGGCCTCGTGAGAAGGTATTCTCTTTAAAAGTGTAAAGTGAAATATGTCGATTGTTAGGAATTGAATGGTTAAAAGATGTTCTATATGTTGTCGTACTGTTAATCTTTTCGCCCACATTTTTAGGTTTACTTTAAGCCCGAGGAAGTGCGTGCATGTATAGTGACGTGTGGAGGTTTATGCCCTGGAATTAACACAGTGACTCGCGAGATAGTTTGTGGGCTGAATAGTATGTATGGAGTCGACGAAATTCTTGGAATTCAGGTTTGTTTAACACTTTGATGGTTATTTGCATCGGTGCAAATAGATATTGTGGGACATTCGTTCTTCTTCTTCTTCTTCTCTTCTTCTTTTGTTAGAACTGAAATGGCAAGATTCTTATCTATAATGACTATGATCAGGGAGGGTATAGAGGGTTCTACTCGAAAAATACCATCCAATTGACGCCGAAATCTGTAAACGATATTCATAAGCGTGGTGGAACGTTCCTTCAAACTTCACGTGGGGGTCATGATACCAACAAGATAGTGGACAATATTCAAGATCGGGGAATAAATCACGTAAAAATATGATTTCTTTCTTCCCTTTCATCCTTTAAGTAGTTCGTAGTCTTTTTTTGGGCATATGCATGGCTGTCCCAATTCCCAGGTTTATATAATCGGAGGAGATGGTACGCAAAAAGGTGCAGCTGCAATATATAAGGTAGCCACAAACTGTTTCATTTATTTGGTCGTCGAAATTCTCTGTTATATATTCTGAGATTGTAGTTCTTTATTTTTAAGGAAGTGGAAAGGCGTGGCCTGAAAGTGGCAGTTGCTGGAATTCCAAAGACAATAGACAACGATATTGCTGTAAGTTGCAATATTTAGATCTCCATTTTTTTCAATGCTCCCGTCTAGCTTTAATATCTTGTTTTAAACTAGTCTGCTTCTTTCCAATCCTCGAGTAGATTCAAAACAGAGTAATCTTTATTTCGGTGTTCTATCTTTGAAGTTTTTGAGGCAATGAACTATGTAATTTCATTGCGAAATCTGGTGAGATTATTTCTGCAGAAATACTCTGTTTTTCACACTTTGCCAACTGTGTGTAGGTAATAGACAAATCCTTTGGCTTCGACACGGCCGTGGAGGAAGCTCAGAGAGCAATAAACGCTGCTCATGTTGAAGTTGAGAGCGTAGAAAATGGGATCGGCGTAGTAAAGCTTATGGGTCGATACAGTGGTACGCTTTCTTCTTCAACCTTCTCACCCTTAAATAAATATCCATTTTTTCCATGAACTGTTGGTATTTTTTTGTTTCATTTTTTGTGGCCAGGGTTCATCGCCATGCATGCAACGTTGGCCAGCCGTGATGTGGTACGAAGCGAAACCTCAAATCTCTCCATTCCCCAAAATCTTACAAGGATTTATTGTAACTCTCTAAATGTCTTAACATTTCTCAGGACTGTTGCTTAATTCCTGAATCTCCATTCTACTTGGAAGGCCAGGGCGGGCTATATGAGTTTATCGAGCAACGTCTCAAAGAAAACGGGCATATAGTGATCGTCTTAGCTGAAGGCGCGGGCCAAGAGTATGTTGCCCAGAGCTTCCGCGAAGCAGTCGATGCAAAAGATGCGTCGGGAAATAGACTGCTCTTAGACACTGGCCTTTGGTTAACACATAAGATCAAGGTAATAATACATACGCCTTAAATCTCATGATGAGATGCTCTTCTTACCTTTTCAATTCAAAGTTGTCTTTTATGCTTCTAATCTCACAGTGTAGACTTTGTTATGTACGAATTAGTCAAATCTATCGTATTTGCTACCGTTGTTCGTCGTTTGCTTTCCCCTCGTCTTAACATGACATCACAAAGAAGTTACCCCTTAGAAACTAAGGGGAAACCTTATTTACATTCTGCCTTTGGTTCCTTTGAATCTCTTTGCTCCCCATGCTAACTGCACTACCTTTCCCTCTTAGTTGCACTAGTTTTTTCGTCCATTTACGAGCATTTTGATATTTTTAGGACCATTTCACGAATGTCAGAAAGATGGGGATCGGCATGAAGTACATAGGTAAGTAAATATGCAATCTCTATGATCTTACGATTGCCATGAAAAAAGAGGCGAATATCTTGAAGCCCTTTTGAGGTTATAACACATCACCCCGAAAAAATAATCTTTTTGCAGATCCAACGTACATGATTCGAGCAATACCTAGCAATGGTTCAGACAACATATACTGCACGCTTTTAGCTCAGAACGCCATCCATGGAGCCATGGCTGGTTACACGGGTTTCACTAGTGGGCCCGTAAACAATAGGCACGCCTACATTCCCATCAGCGTAAGTTGTGAAGAAATTTTAACCGTTTTTTCTGCGTGAAATAGCGCCAAGATTCGATTTTTATGTTGAAACGAATAATATCCTTTCGTCGTTTGATTTTCAGCGAGTAACGGAGACGCTGAACACTGTGAAGATAACTGATAGGATGTGGGCCCGACTTCTCGCCTCGACGAATCAGCCGAGTTTTCTGGGATGTGAGGCTGTTCGGGAAAAGGTTAGTAAGCAGATTACTGATGAGATGAATGATATGAAGATCACTTCCATATAGAAGGATTTCATCCGTTCGTCTTTTTTGGTTAGAAAAATAAAGAGATCTGATGGATGATCCGTCGTCGTTTTGAATCTTTTGCATGTGTTCAAGATTGTCTATTTGTAAGAATTGCTTCATAGCTGCCATTAAATCTTAGTTAAATGTCTTATAGATCAGTTTATTATTTTCATATGTTGTATTGTAAAAGTATGCTTGCGTGGACAGGAAATGTCAACCGAAATAATGGTGTGGAGACTATGATTTTTCTTAAATACTTTCTATTTTGAAGATTTCTCTTCTCCATTGTTCTTATACGGCTATTGCACGCATGCATGCATTCAAATTTATTTCGAAATTCGAATGGTCAAAATATTAATAGTTAATTATCAACAGTTCAAGAGTTTCTGTTTCTGCTCGATAAAAATTGTATTTTTTTTTGTAAGGAAATATGGCAGCTCACGCATCGAAGTTAATTGTTTAATATGATATGATTTTGCTAAATATAGAAATATCGTAATACTATAACGCACACCATACACCAACTAGGCGAAATGTGGTCAAATGCATTATGGCATAAGATTGAAAATATGGTATGGGATATGGGACCCATTGGGATCTAACAAACATATATATAAGACAAGAGAACTACGCTTTTTTTTTCAAATCTTGAACATTGAAAAAGATTAATGAAGCATTCGTCTTTCAAATTTCACGATGCAAGAAAAATATTTCCAGTCAATAACACGTGTGCCTAAATATCCGATTAGATAATCGAACAAGTAGAGATATTTATCTAACTTCTATTTATTCTTTACATATGTCCATTCCATTGAACATGAACACAATAAGCATTTTGGAATGGAATGTCATGTGCTGCATGAAGCTATTTATTATCTTAATCGAATATCCCTAAAGTCTATTCCATGTACATTGAGTTAAAAATTAAATCTTTATCCACACTTTTGATTCTAAACTGAAAATCCCAATTGCAAATAAATGGCGTGGACCAACATCAAGATGACACCAACAACCATCACCAAAAAGAAAATAAATAAAAAGCATAGATTTTTATATTATATTATAATTTGAACCATCACGTCTTCGAAGTTTCTCTCCACCTGCAAACTTCATAGAAGCTTCATGGAAACCCAAACCCAAGACGCCTTTGTAAGACACAAACATAAATATAAAAAAAAATTTAAAAAAATAGAGAATTCCGCCATCGACAGACGACAATAATTCTTCTTGGATAATGTGCATTGCACCTTATCACACTCTTCACTCTATATAAATCCCAATCTCTTCCCTTGTATAAGATTCAAAATCTTCATACATCAATCAACACATATCAATAAAAGTTAATTCATTTTTTTTATAAAAAATACAAGAAAAATAGATTTCTTCTTCTTCTTCTTCAATGCATAAGCCATCTTACAATAACGAGCTGAATTATTTCTTGACAGAAACCTGGGCAGACCTGCCGTTGAAAGTCAACGACTCCGAGGACATGGTCATCTACAGACTCCTAAACGACGCCGTTAACGACGGCTGGACGCCCTTCAACGCCGTCGAGGTGGAGGAAACCTACGGCGGCGTCAAGCTCGAACCACTCAGCTTCGAACCAAGCACCGCCGTCGCCGCGCCCAACTACTCAAGAAACGATGGCCAATTCTCCCACTCTCCTCCTCCGGCGAAGCCGAGGGGGAGACACTTCAGGGGCGTTCGGCGGCGTCCGTGGGGCAAATTCGCGGCGGAGATCAGAGACCCATCCAAGAACGGCTCTAGGGTTTGGCTGGGGACTTATGAAACTGCCGAAGAAGCAGCGATGGCTTACGATAGAGCGGCGTATAAGATGCGTGGGTCAAAGGCCTTGTTGAACTTTCCCAATAGGGCCGGGCTTCACGAGCCCGAGCCCGTTAGGGTCTCCGGTAGGCGGCGGACGGCGGAGCTTGTGCTAAACTCCGATCCAAAGAGGGGTAAAGCGGCGGCGCTGGCCGCCGAGGCGGTAGAAGTTGAGAGCCGAGCGAAATAAATTGTAAGCTTGGGTGCGTGGCGATGACGTCATTGCCTTCACCTAGTGGAGAATTAGTGGTGGCTTCAATTTAATAATAATCCTTCATACTCATAATAATCTTATAATGAATAACAAAACAACACACATGATAATAAAGAAAACGTGTATTATATTAGTATAGATATTTTCCATATATGATGGAAGCTAAAAAAAAGTCAAGTTTCCATGTAAGATCCACAAGATACGTCCGTAATGAACATTAATCACGAATTAATTATAGATTTCTTGATCCGAAATCCACCAACCACAGCTCTTCATTACCATACTAATTTTCAGATGGATGCTATGTAATAAGTGCTATAAATTTCCATCTGATCCCACCATTTAATTCACCTTTATTTTGGGATTTTTCGCTAATAAATGGATCCATTAACATAATCACCAAACAAAGATTCGCCAGAAAAGAAAAAAGGGTTAGGTTATATATATAATATCACGCCTTTGTATTCTCTTTAACCATAGTCGTCGTCGTCGTCCCTATATATAAATAACCTCAGAGCTTTTCCCTGTTATTGCATGCTCATACATTCTTACATTTCATTACCAGCAGATAAAAATTCTATCTTTTTCCCAATAGAAAGATAGAATTCGATTAAGATGCCGCTTAGCGAAGAATGCTCGCCGGGATTCAGATTGTTCGGCGTTCAAATAGAATCGAATAGCATTATTAGGAAATCGAAGAGCTTCGATAATATCTTAGAGCTAACTCTCAATAGCAACAGCAACGATGATGATAATGCTAATCATATCATCAAGAAAAGCAGAAGCTTAGGTAATTTACAGGCGTACAGCGATGGGTCGGGCTATTTGTCCGATGGATTGGTTCATCGACCTTCGCCCAGAAGCCACGACATGAGAAAAAGAGGTAATTTTTATTAGGTCAAATTTAGGGTTTTTTCTTACCTTCTGATCGTATACGATTGACGAACAACATTGTTGTTTTTTTCAAGGAAAACCTTGGACTGAAGAAGAGCACAAATCGTTCTTGAGAGGATTGGAAGAGCTCGGAAAAGGCGATTGGAAAGGAATTTCGTCGAAATTCGTGCCGTCGAGGAACTCTACGCAGGTCGCCAGCCATGCGCAGAAGTACTTCATGCGATTGGCCAACAAGGAAAAGAAAAGGCGTCGGTCGAGCGTCTTCGATATTCCCCTCGTAAGCTAATAAAACATAAACTCTCTATACATAATCACAAGATTGAATTGTGTGTGTTTCTTACAGCAAAAAGAACAATCTCTAGAGGTTCCTAACTCAGCTGTTTCGATGAAGAACAACTGCGAAATGAAGGGAAAGGTGATTTATTAAGCTAAACCTTAGTTGTTTTGTTGCATAGCAATGACTTAAAATTTTGCCTTTTTCCTATGATCAATTTTCAGACGACGATCTTGGCTTCTGCTGAAAGGCCGCCGCTTTCGCCTATGAAGAGAAATATCATCCCCGATTTCCATAGTCCAGCAACATATGCTGTGAGTTGAAGTTTATTACATTCGAATAATGCAGTTATACTATGTTCATTTATCTTATTATCTCCATGTATATTTGTAGTGGCAGCCCACAAAAAAGATACGTTTTTTTTCTTCTTTTTTTCGACAGCCAAGATTTTCGAGCTTTAGCCGAGGTTCAGCATCGCAAGGCACAGCAGCAATGCCAACGCTTTCTTGGGTGCCTGTAATAAATTTCCCAGGTCAGAATAGCAGCGTTCTTTCGCCGAGCTTTATGGGAGGATTAGCAAACTGTGGAGCATTTGTTCCTCAAACTTCGGTCAGATTTCCAAACGCACCGATAATTGGGCCGTCTCAAGTTCGATCGGTGGCTGAAACGGCGAGCAACGATGAGCTTAACCGTAATATCAGAAAATTAACCTTATGATATATGATGGCGATGCTTCACTGCATTCTTGTTTTTATTGTTTGGAGATTTTTGTCATCGAAGAGTGTATTAGGCGACATTATCATAGCTTCCATTGCTTTGAGTCTGTCGTTGTCTTTCGAAATTTCCAGTTAATAACAATCACAGCTTTTAGATGATTTTCTTTTTCTTTTTTTTTGGATGAAGTGATCATTTTTCATGCTTCTATCTCTCTATGGCTGAACACTTTCAGCCATGGAAGCACTGAGTCAGCAAATTATTACGTCAAAGAGTCTTCAGATGTGTAATTCAGTAGAAATAATGCGTACAAAATCACCAAAGATGAAGGCATATACCAAGAACAGTGTTCATGAATAACAAAGAGAGCTTTCTCATTGTTATCGGGCCGGGCCCAGCCCATATGTCATGGTGTCGCTTATATAAGCAGGCTCGGGCCAAGCCCATATGCCTGGCGACCAAAATTGTTAAGAATCTCTGCAACAAGATTGGGGATTCCGCGGAAGGGAACGGAAGCCCTAGCTAGCTTTGTAGCAATGGCGGACAATTCCGACAACAACGGCGAGTTCTACCTGCGGTACTACGTCGGACACAAGGGCAAATTCGGTCACGAATTCCTCGAGTTTGAGTTCAGGCCGGACGGTAAGCTGAGGTACGCCAACAATTCCAACTACAAGAACGACACGATGATCCGCAAGGAGGTGTTCCTCACGCCGGCGGTGATGAAAGAGTGCCGGCGGATTATTTCGGAGTCTGAGGTGGCTGAATCGTTTTTGTTCGCTGATCTGTGGGTTTAGGGTTTTATTACCGTTGCTATACGTCGGAGGTTGTGTTTTTCTTTTTGCAGATTATGAAGGAGGACGACAATAACTGGCCGGAGCCCGACCGCGTGGGGCGGCAGGAGCTCGAGATTGTGATGGGAAATGAGCACATTTCTTTCACTACTTCGAAGATTGGGTCGCTCATGGATGTTCAGACGAGTAAAGATCCCGAGGGTTTGCGTCTCTTCTATTACCTGGTTCAGGTGAGGATTTTCTGCTTGTCGGAAAGTTTGCTGTCGTTTGCCATAGAATTTCTGGTGTGTTCGTTGAGAGAGGAGATGATTTGAGAGTCTTGGTTCTTACACTGATTGCTTTTCCTAGCTGCTTTCTGCTTCAATGTATCATTGTACTACAACGTATGGTTCTTCTGAAGTTGAAAATTTTTCGGTAGATACTCAGAAAGCTTAGCTTGTCTCTGAGGTTAGCATGATCAAATTAGGTTAATGTGAAACCCATTTTGGTATCTTGATTGGCTTCTGTTTTTCGATAAAATTGCTAAAGTATTGATTTTCCCTTATTACCCTTTAAAACAAATTCTTGCTATTGTCTTGACTCTTGTTAGGAGTTGAGAGTTATTGATTAGTCCAGCTTATTGTTTTCGGATCATATTAGTTTCTTTCTTTCTTTCTTTCTTCTTTTTGGTGTAAGAATCTGGGTTTGGCCTTCTTATTGCAGGACCTGAAATGCTTCGTCTTTTCTCTAATCTCACTGCACTTCAAAATCAAGCCCATCTGAGGATAGTGAAGAGGGTTCTTTTTCGTCTTTCCGTTATTCGACATGTTCGATGCATGGATTAAGACCGTAGATGATTGCCTTGTTTCTTGCTTTGAACTGTGATCTTAACCTAAAAATCGTCCTTTGCTTAATCTTACGCATCTTGGGTATTTCGCATTCAAGATTAGTCTGAAAATTCTCTGACGTACTTACTTATGATCCCATTAGGCAAAGGCTCGAAATGGTTCAACTCTGTTTACCAACTCACCAATACTCACCTGCCTTGTGAATTCTTAAATCCTATCCATGCTAACTAGGATATACTTTTTAACAAGTGTTTGCTATTATCGTTACAGTTCAAGAACCCCCTAAAAAAATGGCTCCTTTTCTATTGCGTCATGAGTTCTCTACATAAGCAAGCCTCGTCCAAATAAAAAAGAAACAGAGCTAATTAGGTGATCTAATTTCAGACAAGAGACATGAGAAAGATAGATCAAACCACTTCTCTGAATATTTCTTTATAAAGCATCCTTCCCTTGGACAAAATCCTTTTAACTCTCTACCCTTATATCCATGACCAAAAACCTTGTAAGAATGGCCAAAATTTCTTGCAAAATGATGACACTACTACTCTTAATAGTACTCAACGCACTTAGTCTTTGTTCAGCCACCGTCTACACCGTAGGCGATGCTTCTGGCTGGGATGTAAGCACAAATCTCGACACTTGGGTTGCCAACAAGATGTTCTACGTCGGCGACACCTTACGTAATTTCTCCATTCTTGAACTTTTTTCCATGGGTGCATTTACTTTTCATCTCATTAGTCTTAGTCCAATCTTAAAAATTCAACCTTGTAATATTGGCTTGTTCTTGATTTTGCCGCTGTTGTAGTGTTCCAATACTCCAAGTACCACACGCTGTGCGAAGCGACGAAGGACAGCTTCGGTTCTTGCAATACGACCCAAGTGTTGAAGTCTTACAGCGATGGGAATACGTCGATACCTCTCACCGGCGCCGGCGAAAGGTACTTCTTTTGCGGGCATACTCTGCACTGCCTCGGCGGTTTGAAGCTTCAGGTTCAAGTGACCAAGAACGACACGGCGGCTTCTTCCCCAGTGGGTTCGTCTCAGCCGCCGCCCGGCGGATCCAACGGTAAGGTTCCGCCTGGTTCTTCCAAGTCCTACGACCCTTCGAGTTCATCGGCCGCCGCTTTCGATGCCCATTTGGGATTAGGGAATTTGTTAGCTGCGTTCTTGGGATTCTTCTTCGCTCTGTTATGTTGCGTATTGGTTTGATGATTTGAGACTTTTCCATCACTTTGATTCAACAGAAACGGAGATTTTTTTTTTCTTAGAGTTTTGTTTATTTTGCTCGTTCGTATTTTGCTTACAAAACTTATATAGTTACATGAACATGATGATGAACATAGATAGGAGGAAGAAGAAATATGATACGTACATTACATTCATTTTGATATTACATATATTACAATCAAGACAAACCATACATATTAGACATAAAACATGACATATGAATTAGGTAAATGAAAGCAATGTTTATTGACTAATTAACACACATCCAAACTATATATGAAATATATTATATATAGTTGAAAGAAACTTAATTATTTAACACTCCTCCTTAAGTTTCTTCTTAAATACACCAAGCATGCACCTTTGATCTTCGAATGTTCCTTTCTGCAACGGCTTGGTTAAAACATCAGCAACTTGCTCATTAGAATTACAGTGAAGTAGCTTGATCTCATTGTTGGCTTCAGCTTCTCGCAATGCATGAAACTTAACCTTTATGTGCTTAGATCGGCCATGAAAAACAGGATTTTTCGCCATAGAAATCACAGATTTATTATCGACCCATATCACTGTCGCCTCATGTTGTTTCATGCTCAAATCTTCCATCAAGTTTCTTAGCCAAATTGCTTGATTCGCCGCACTAGCAGCTGCAATATATTCAGCTTCGGCGGATGATTGAGCTACTACTTCCTGCTTCTTTGAGCACCAAGAAAACACGCCAGAACCAAAACTAAATAAGTAACCCGAAGTACTCTTCGAGTCATCATAACTTCCAGCCCAATCACTATCAGAAAAACTGCAGCACACCATTTTTCACAGGTTTAAACTGAACACCATAATCAATAGTACCTTTGACATACCTGAGAACGCGTTTTGCTGCGGCAATATGCTTCTCCTTCGGTTCTTGCATGAATCTGGATAAAAAACTGCTCGCAAACATCAAGTCTGGCCTTGTAGTCGTCAGATATAAAAGACTTCCTACCAGACTTCGATAAGTAGTACAATCAACATCATCACCTGCATCTTCTTTAGTTAATTTCTCATGAGCAACTAAAGGCGTTGAAACAGGTTTGCAATTCTCCATCTTGAACTTCTTTAATAGCTCCATAGCGTACTTCTGCTGAAAAATAAAAATACCACTCATACTTTGCTGAATTTCCATCCCGAGAAAATAATGCGTCTCTCCCAAATCAGACATCTCGAACATTTTTTCCATCTCAGCCTTGAAGATGCTCATTTCCTCGACGTTACTCCCAGTTACGAGTAAGTCATCAACATATAAAGAAATAATCAATATTTTCCCATCGCCGCTCTTCCTTGTATAAAGAGTAGGTTTGATAAACGTATTATAGTACGTTTATCATAGTATTTAATTGGCTCATTATAGAGTATTCGTAGTCATTTTATGCACTTATTAACCCTATTTCTACTTGTTTTGGTATTATAAGGCTTTAGGACGAGTTTCGGGCGAAAAGGAGCGAAAACCAGGCAAAACGGCGCGAAAACAATGAAAACTGGTGAAGGTCACGGCCGTGACACCTAGTGCACCTGCCGTGACACTTGGCAGAGAGTTAGACTGAAGACGGTCACGGCCCTGACACTTCTTGCACCAGGCCGTGACCCATAGCAGCAGCAGCATTAGAAAATTAGTATCTCTCAATCCAGACCTCGGATTGAGAATCCCTTTGGTCAGAATCAAGATTGGCGAGTCTTCTATCTATGGTTAAAATTTCAGGTCAATCGGACATCGTTTACCCCTTCATCTAAGAGAAATACGAAACTGTCGCAAAGCTGGAAAAGTGTCACGGCCGTGACACCTCTGCACGAGGCCGTGACGCACGGCAGTGAGCTCTATTTTATGCCCCGACAGTGTCACGGCCGTGACCTATCATGTCCCAGGCCGTGACAGTGTCGAATTTCACTATAAAGGCCCGATTTCGATCCAGAAAAGGGGGACACCTACCAGATATCAACCCTAATCCCTCAAGAGACGAAAAAGAGCCCTGAAGAACACAGAATTGCGTCCCGGAGCGCAAGAGACGGATCAACGACGCAAACATGCCCAATTGAACGAAGAACGAAGATTCATTCGCGCTACCACCCCAGATCATCAGTATTCAAGATCATGAGTCTTCTTTCTCTGTTCTCTAGTTCTTTCGCTGTTTTCCCGTCTATTATGCGTAGCTAATTCCCTATGTGTTTGAGATTAGATGAACGCTAGGGTTATTCGTACTTAAGACATATGTTTATCGTGATTTGCGTATTCTAACTATTTATTGTTCTATGAAGTTGTTTCTTCGCTTTAATATGTCTATGTGTTAAAGTGAATGTATGAAAAATCGTTTAGGGCGACAGCTAAATAACGATTAGGCCGTTCGTAGAAGATAGGAATCGAGTATAGGGCGAAAGCAAATACTCGATCATCGCTATTAGTAATTACTGAACTTTAGATCCCCACGAGCGTTTAGGGCGACAGCAAATTCGCGAGTGGGTAGGAAATTACTGCGATTTAGTCAAGAATCACGTTGGCACGATATTTCATTGTCTTGGGCGATCACACCTAGCGGGATTCGAATCCCGAGCACATCTTTATTATCTGAAGCTTCGTATCAGTTTTAAGCGTCTTTGAATCTCTAGTTGAGTTAGATATAATCTGTTAGGTTAAGTCATAACACAATTTGCGTATTTTATTAGGCTAAATATCGAGTCGATAGGTCACTACTAGTACTTGATTTATTCCTTGTGTTCGATACTCGTTTACTCACTTTACTGCACTACAAACGATAGGTCCACTGCCTATCGCACGTCGGTGACAGTAATTAGGTATTCGTTTTAATTATTACTTGTCGCACTTTTCATTCACACACCACGTGTCGATCAAGCTTCAACATCACTCCTCCTGAAACCAGAATTAATCAAGTAAGTATCTACCTTGCTATACCACGCCCTTGGAGCTTGCTTCAAGCCGTAGAGCGCCTTCTTTAGCTTGTAAACTCGATCTTCTTTATCTTTCACTTCGAATCCCGGAGGTTGATCAACATAAATTTCTTCCTCAAGTTCTCCATTTAGAAATGCAGATTTTACATCAAGGTGAAAAAGCTTCCACTTGTTTTGAGCCGCAAGAGCAATTAGCAACCGTATAGTGTCATGTCTAGCAACCGGCGCAAACGTGTCATTGAAGTCTACACCATGTTGTTGTGCATATCCATTAACAACAAGCCTTGCTTTCAGCTTGTTCAAGGATCCATTGGGGTTCATCTTTGCCCGGTAGACCCATTTTACACCTAGGATATTTTGTCCATTCGGTCTCTTGACCAACTCCCACGTCTCGTTCTTGTTGATCGCATGAATTTCTTCTTTCATAGCTTGAATCCAACCTTCATGTTTTGCAGCTTCGTGATAGCTAGATGGTTCAACAAAAGCGATGTTGCATTTCTCATAAATTTCAGCAAGCGACCTCGTCTTTCCTTTTACCGGTTCATCGTCGACGTCCTCATTTACCTCTCGTTGATGTTCGGCTTTTTTTATCTAAAATTTCAGCAGTTTCGTTAGGTTGCGACGAAGGACATGCTTTATTCTACCTTCTTGCCAATCCCAAAAAGAATTTTCATCCACACGAACATCTCGGCTAATAATAATATTTTTCTCCTTCACGTCATAAATACGGTATCCCTTAGATTATGATGCATAACCCAAGAAAATACCAACCTTCGACTTAACATCAAGCTTGCTCCTTCTTTGAGTCGGAATGTGAACGAAACAACATGAGCCAAAAACCTTTATATGATTTACAGATGGCTTTACTCCACTCCATTTTTCAATTGGCGTCTCATCGTTTAATGCGCTCCTCGGCAATCTATTTTGTAGATAAACGGAAGTATACGCAGCCTCTGCCCAAAAATCATTTGGTAGTTTTTTCTCGGCCAAAAGACATCGCACCATCTCTACAACACTTCTGTTTTTCCTCTCGACGACGCCGTTTTGCTCCGGAGTATAAGACGTAGTAAGCTGATGATGTATGCCTTCATGTTCACAAAATTGGTTGAATACATTTGAGTTGAACTCCATACCATTATCGGATCGCACAGCTTTAATTTTGCATCCACTCTGAACTTCAACCAACTTCTTGAATTTTTTAGAAATTCCAAGAACTTGAGACTTGAATCGTATGAAATAAATCCATGTCATCCTCGTAAAATCATCAATAAATAAGATGAAATATTTATTTCCGCTCAGAGATTCCGTCTTCATTGGACCGCACAAATCCGTATGTATCAACTCGAGCTTACTTTTCGCCCTCCAAGTCGAAGAATGCGGGAAGGGTAGTCTGTGTTGCTTTCCCATTTGACATGAAGCGCACACTTCATCGGGTTTTTGTATCTCGGGCAGATTATAAACCATCTCCTTTTTGTAGAGCAAGAGCAAAGAATCATAGTTGCAATGCCCAAGTCTTTTGTGCCAAAGACTAGAGTCGACAACTTTCGCCATTTTCGCACTTTCGCCAACAAAACTCCAATTTATCGGAAATGTTTTCTCAACCACAGGTAGCTCAGCAACAATATTATTTTGAGGATCATATATGTAGCAACATTTCTTCTTGAAGATTAGAGAATAATCATTTTCCATCATTTGAGCCACACTAAGCAAATTTTGCGTCAACGAAGGTATTTATAGCACGTTGTGAATGCGCTTAATACCTCGCTTTGTTGGAACAACTACAGACCCTTTTCCTTGAGCTTGAACTACATCACCATTGCCAAGCTTCACCTTCGTATGGATTGAGTTGTCTAGAGTTTCGAAAATAGCTTTATCTTTCGCCATATGACTCGTGCACCCGCTATCGACGTACCAAGTAAGTTTCTCCTTTGTTTCTTCAACTTGAGTAGCCATAAACAAACTCCCTTTAGCTTCTTCCTCTTCTTCGGTATAATTAAGCTGCTGCCCCGTTTTTGGATAATTATTTTTCGCCTTCGAACGACAATATTTCTCGACATGGCCATATTTCTTACAAAACCGACATTGGATTTGTGGTTTTCCTTTATGCCAACAATCTTTCTCTTGATGGTTGGTCCTCCCACATGTATTACAAGGTGGAAAGCTGCCCTGATTTTCAGAAACTTTCGAAGTCATCGGAGATTTTCCTTTGTCGATTTTTTGCTCCAAATTCTTCTTGTCATATTTCTTCGAGAAGTTTCCTTTGTGTCTTGCTTGCATAGCCCTTCCGTAGATACTCCATCATTGAGTCTCATGAGTGATCTTTGCTCATGCGCTTGTAGCTTGCTTATAATTTCAGCCACGCTCAATTTCGAAAGATCGCACGACTCCTCAATTGCCGTCACTTTTGCTTCGTATTTTTCTGGGAGGCTAACCATTATCTTCTCCACCACTCTAGCATCCGCAACATTCTCCCCAAGCAACCTGATCTTATTTACTAGATCAAGCAACTTAGATGAGTATTCCTTTACGCTTTGACCATCGTTCATCTTCAAAAGTTCGAACTCCCTTTTTAGTGTTAAGAGCTTGATCGATTTAACTCTATCACTACCTTCAAACTCCTCCTTGAGCTTGTCCCATACTTCTTTTGGAGATTCGAGCGTCATGATTCTCGTGAATATAACATCCGATAAAGCCGAGTGAAGACATGTTAAAGCCCTCGGTTTCTTTGCTTTTTGTTCTTCGAAGTTTTTCATCTGCGCCATCGTCGGATCTGCTCCTAACGGTGTTGGATCTGCTCCTTTCTCCACTGCTTCCCATAGATTTAAAGCTTGGAGATAGGATTTCATCTTGATGGCCCATATGTGGTAGTTTTCTCCTTCGAATTGCGGAGGTCCGGTGCCTAAGAAGTTGCTTGAAGACATCTTGATCTTGATCTTGTTGAAGCTTTTGGTCCCTTAAGATCTAAGCTCTGATACCATTTGATATAGTTACATGAACATGATGATGAACATAGATAGGAGGAAGAAGAAATATGATACGTACATTACATTCATTTCATTCATTTGATATTACATATATTACAATCAAGACAAACCATACATATTAGACATAAAACATGACATATGAATTAGGTAAATGAAAGCAATGTTTATTGACTAATTAACACACATCCAAACTATATATGAAATATATTATATATAGTTGAAAGAAACTTAATTATTTAACAAAAACAAACGAGATATGTCCGTACAAATCCTATTAGTGGTGAAAGGGAAAATCTTAGCCATCATTTTCCGTTTCTTCTATTCTTTCGTATGTTTTTTTACAGCTTGTAATACGAAAAAGTGCTGTGAAAGTGATGTTTTAAATATGAGAAAGTTTCCAAAACATTGAGATGTTCGAACATGAGAAAGTTTACAAAGATGGAGAGAGATCTCAGATGAACATAGTACACAAGTTCGAAGCAAGACAGCAGAATATGTCCAGTCCAAAACGAAGCAATTTTAGAAATAGATTAAAAAAAATCTCAAGCTTCCCAACCCCTTAGCTCGGTGGCTCGAGCAACACGGCTAACTCCCAACGTAAACGCACCCATTCGAAGATCGCAGTTGTGAGACTTGCACATTCCCTTTATGTCCGAAAATGCTTTAGTCATGTACTTGTGTAGCTGATGGTTCACCTTCTCTTCGGGCCACATGAAACCTTGAATATTCTGTCGAATGAATCAAACAAAGAGATCAGAATGTTATCAAGTCATAGAAATGTTAGTCTCAGCAAAATCACGGTTCGATTTTCTCACCTGAACCCATTCAAAGTAGCTCACTGTCACCCCTCCAGCGTTAGCGTATATGTCTGGGAGTATTACGACGCCCTTCTTCGACAGAATCTGCACCCAAAATAAGGAGAAATAAAGTCATGTCAATATCTTTTCTTTCTTTGTTTCGCTAGCCGTAAAGTAGGAAAAAGGGAAAAAAAAAAAAAAGTAGACACCTCGTCTGCGTCGGGATCAGTAGGGTGGTTTGCAGCCTCTATGATGAACTTGGCCTTCACATCTCCAGCATTTTCCCTGTCATTTTATTACGGAAGAAACCAAAGATTCCTTTTATACAAAATAGATGATGATTAATGGTTTTCTTACAGGAAGAAAATCGCAAAAAATACCTGTTTAAAACCCCGCCAAGAGCACACGGTATGAGCACGTCGCACTCATGGGCGAGCAAGTCGTTCGAGTCCATATTATCAGCTCCGTCGAAATCGACTAACTTCCCAGTCGCTTCTTTATGCTTGAGGAGAGCTCTTATGTCGATGCCATTAGGGTTCGTAACTGCGCCAGTTATGTCGCTCACTGCTACGATCTTCCCACCCTTTTCGTGTATCAGCCTAGCTGCCCAAGAACCAACATTTCCGAACCCCTTGAAGAAAAAAAATCGATCTTTTAGGAATATCTCGAGAAATGATATAATGGGCTGTGAGTAATTTTGAATAGTATTTGTTACCTGAATGGCAAAGGTTAACCCTTCGAAGGACTTGCCGTGCTCAGCTAGTAATGCTTCTGTGGCGTAAACGACCCCTCGCCCAGTCGCAGCTTCTCTCCCGAGCGATCCACCGAGATCCTATATATACTCGACAATCAATACGAATCACATACTTTAAGCCTAATTTTCATCTGTAAACAAATGCCAAATCACTTACGATTGGTTTCCCAGTAACAATCGCAGGAGAGTAACCGTGGAACTTGGAGTATTCATCCAAGATCCAAGCCATGGTCTGCAAATATAATGATTCAAGATTTATCATTCCAAGTGAAACTGAAGGTAAATGACTGAACAAGAAAACTTTTACCTGTGCATTCGTTCCCATGTCTGGCGCAGGGACGTCGGTATTGATTCCAATGAGGTCGTGAATTTTCTGGGTGAAAACGCGGGTGAGACGCTCCAACTCAGTTATGCTTAGATCTTTAGGGTTACACCCTATCCCACCCTTAGCCCCACCGTAGGGAAGATCTGCTACAGCAGTCTTCCACGTCATCAGCTGAGCGAGGGCATTCACCTCGTCGGGATCAACCTTTTATTGAAAAATTCGAATCGACGGGTAAGCAAAGATTTAAACAAAGCAATTTAACAACGAACAATACACATAAAAAATGATTAGTAGATCCACAGATTCAACATACATTTGCCTTCAAGGATCAAGAAAATGACCCGTGAAACTCTAACACAACTAAACCAAAACTTGCCCTCAAACAAATTCATCCCTTTAAGATCAGCGATTGATATACATAACAACACTAACTATAGCATGAACAGTATAGAAACAAAAAAATATTGACAGAAACTGCATAGAAAAGTCACCTCAGGATGATATCTTATCCCGCCTTTCATGGGCCCACGAGCATTGTCGTGTTGTACTCTGAACCCTACATATGACGCCAGCGTCCCATCGTCTTTGGGGATCGTACATTCGACCTGATAAACAAAAAACCCAATCGTTAGAACATACCAAAATTTGGATTACCGATGAATCTGGACATAAAAAAACAAAGAACAGCATCCGACAAAAAAAGACCCTACACCAATCGATGGCGAAAACAGACGGACAAAGAAAAGATCTCTTCTCACGCCACCCAATAATTATAAATCGAATCTTTCACATCCACGAAATCAATCGCATAAAAAGCACGACCAAACAAACCAATGATCAAAACAAGGACAACATTGACCCAATGAAAAAGCACGTCAAAAACAGTAAAAGGAGCGACGCAAAAAACCTTGATTTCCCTGAAAGGGATCAAGAGACTTTTTTCGATCTTGGAATCAAGCATAAGGATGCGAGCGGCTCTCCTAAAGTTGCGGTTGGTAGCTGCGAGCGGCCTCATTTCTACGCAAAGATATGAAAAGGAAATACCTTTAAAGAGAAAAGATAATGGGCGTTACAGCTCTAATGAGATCGAAGGAGAAACGAAGGAAGCTGATGAAAGGAGAGTTTGTGTGCATGTACGCGTTTATATAGAGAAGCCATAGCTGCCAGCCAGCCGAGAACGTAGTCAGTCAAGAATTGGGCTTTGTAATCTATTTAATTTCGTATTTCATAATATTATAATTTACTCAATATAGCTTTAGAATTTGACTTGTTAATCCGATTTCCTAACTTTCTGAAAATTCTGATTTGAAACTCTATCCAAACCACGTATGATTTCCGATTTCATTGTGTTGCCACTTGCCATGGTCAATTATAGAATAATATCTTTATATTTCTTCACATGATGATCCTATTTTCATCTCAATACTTTATATATTTGTGACAATGATTTCATTTTTTAAAGGACTGTGGACGCGGCGAAACGCTGGCAGCAAAACAGATCAGACTGAGAAGTAAAATCTCAAAGACGTTTCGTTTTTTTTTTTTCCCAATCTCAAAGACGTTTCAACTTTGCCTACTTTTATGATTTGCAGCTAATTTTAATTAACTAAATAACCAATAAATGGTCAAACACGTAACCACAATCCACGGCTGAGACCCAAAATAAAAGGGAACCTCCTTCGAAATAAGTACCCAAAATAGTAGCAGCTTCTTCAGTTCAAATCAAACAAAAGAGTCATGAAACGAAATCTTTAACTACTCTGCAGCACAGAAAATGTTACAAATATCAGTAGGCTCTGCCTTTTCTGGTTTTGATCAATAGGGCCTGTAGCGAGTCGGGCGCCTGAACCTTGGAACCCTTCTGAACATCGAAAAGTATGCAAATTACCATCCAAAAGAGAAATTCAAGATTTCGCGACTTTGAGGTATTGTTCGTGCAAAATCGAATGAAATTGGGTTCTTACCCATAACCATATGGGGGGAAGACAATGGGGCCGGGCATGAAGGGCCTTCGCGAAAATGGATTTGGGCGGCGTTCGTCGGAGTTTCAGTGCCTCAGATTCATCTAAGTTAGGGCAGATTACCATGGCACGTATCGGCTATTCGAAGGTGCATCGCAGGTATTCGATAACAGTTTCTCGTCCACTTGAACTTCAGAAAGATCTTATAAGCTTGTTATTGTCCAGTAACCTACGTGTAACAAGTACATATAAAACGGATAAAAGATAAAACTAATGGCATTTCCTTCTCTCAATGACAATCGGTTTCGACTAAAAACTTACAGTATCATCATTGAGAGATTGTTGGCGAGTTCATAAGGTATCTGGCCGCTGAAGTTGTTATATCCAAGGTCTAACACCTCTAATTCCTTCAAATTAGCAACTTCATTGGGGATGGCATCATAAAATGAATTGTTGCGCAAGTTTCTGCAAAAAATACAGAACGAGAATAAAATGAATACAAAGATTAATCTTTTTTTGTGGGAGCACATATTGTTGAACACGATCGTGTTCATCTTACATGAATTTCATGTGAACTAGGTTCCCTATATCAGGAGCCAAAGTGCCTCCCAGGCAGAGATCTTTGAGGTTCCTGTAGACAGTAAATACGTCAGAAACACGAGTCCCCGCAATTGCCTATTAGCATTCAAGCAATAATAGAAGATTTCTCAAGAACAAAGATTCCCAAAGTATTGGCACACACGAATAATAGCCTCTGATGACACTTTGCTGATGGGCCTACGGTGTAATACATCAATATCTAGTGCTTAATTGAACAGATCACAGTTTCTAATTCAATCAAAGTGGAAGATAGTTGCTTGCAAAGGATGACACTTACAAAATGACAACATTTCCACCTTCTGAGCACTCAATCCCAGACCACGAACAAGTACTTTCCAAGCCTACTTCATCAACCCAATTCGAAAGAGATCCATAGGGATCACTTGTAATTCTTTCTTTAAACCTCAGTAACGCCACACCTGGTAAAAGATTAAACATTAGCTTACTCTCTGCATCACCATTTTTTTCATCTACGAAAGGGAACAAATGCCTAGATTAGTACTTCATCAGAGCATATCATAAAGGTCATCATACCTTCATCGTTAAGCGACCAACAGAAACTGGAATTCAGGACATAAAGGTAGCATACAACACATGCCACCGCCAAACTTCGTTTGGATCTCAAAGGCCCATCCATTACATAACAAACTAATGCAAACCCACTATTGTCTTGCACATAAATAAAGAAACCCAGCTCCAGCAGTTTCCCAGCAAAAAATTTTACAATTGACCAGCAGAAAAGAGGGGAAAAACTATTGAACTTGAGAAGAATTTCATCGCCAAAATAAGTTAACTTCGTCTATCTGGCAAACTAGGGAAACAGAAAATCGTAGCAAAAGAACATGTTTTAGTAGAAAGACATGAATATGCAAGGTCTGAAAAACTATTCTTGCTGCAGTATGTACATGATAAATGGGAAGACTGCTTCTTGAAAACGCGTACAGAAAACATCCAACTGAAACCTTAAAAGAAGAAAGGGGAGCCTTAAATTGACTTGGAAACCGAGTTTTATAAAAGTGGGACTTCCTAATAACAAATGCACACTGATTTGCAAGTATAGTTCCAAGAATTTTCTCACTGCCGGCGAATGACTTTTCATATAGTAGTAATCACAATTGTGCTTAACCCTCCTCGCTGTTAGGTAATATCCGTTGTATTTGTTAGAATATAAGGCATGGATGGGGACTGAATCTTGGAAAGGTTTTATTGTATATAGTCAAACAAAAAAATAAAAATACACGTCATTGTAATGTTATAATATTACACGGATATATTAAGAAACTGAACGGTGGCGTGGAATGAGTAAAAGAAGTAGGAAACATGAAGACGTGGACGTGTTGTGAAATGTGAGGTGAAAATAGTAATCATTCGATGTTTGAAAACGAACTTCAAGAATGTAATAACAAAATTAGAGTACAATTATACTCGAGAGGCATGGTTCAAAGTTAACAAACACATGGTCTCTAATAAGAGAAGGGTTCAAGTATAAATAAAGGTAGCATTTCAAAACAAAAACGTAAATTTTCTCAAAAGCAGAAAAAAAGATCAATCTGTTATTCCATGCCCGGAATTCTCAATATCGATTTCTCCCATTCCCACGTCTTCTTCCTCTTCTTCACTGTCTTCATCGCCGCTGATCTCTTCATTTTCACGACCCAGCTTAGCCATTTGCTCTGCAAGTAACTTATCCTCGCGTTCACTCACCTGGGAAACCAAATAGAACAAATGAGATCTCTATTAATAGCACGAACAAGTGAGTGTGTATTTCTCACCGCTCTTGGTGCCTCCTTCACTACAAGTTTTCCCTTGTGGCGTTCAATCTCTGCTGTGCATGCTTCAATTGCCTGGTTAAGCACCTCAATACCTTGCTCCTGCAAATCCAAGTGAAATCAGATCTTCAAATCCTCATATGTGAAATGACATGAATTAGAGAAACCAAAACTTGATCGTGTAATCAACAGCAAAGTACAGGAGGATAACATCGACGATTAATATTATATAGGACCATTATCATTCTTGTACAAACATCACCTTGTTGAGAGTCTGAGTGTTGAGGACATATGCTGGAGGAGCAACGAGTTTAATTTTGACAGGGCAATCCTTATTGCCAGCAGCCTCAGCTTTACGCATAGCTTCCTGCAAAAGTCGGTACAATAAATATTTCCGACTGTAAGCTTTATCTTTGGAGTATGCTGCAAGAAGATAACTCATTGCGAAAATCCAGATAAGCACAATAGATATTAACCTTAATGTGCAAAACACCATCAAACTGAAAACATTTCATCTCGATGTCAGCACGAATCTTCAAAGGCTGTGGGGTCATTCTTCTCCTAATATTTTTCACCAAAGAATCTTTCACTTCGTCTGTTACAGCAGGCACAACCTTCGTCACCTGCGCCGTTACGCGTAATAATGGTCAAATATCATGAAAGAAAAAAGAAAAAAATATTGACAACCGCTACCTCTTGTCCGTCGGAACCAACTTCTTTTACTTCACGTGTGAGCGAATCAAGCACTGAATCAGGATCATTAACTATCAACTTAAATGCCTGCATATTACAATTCAATCTAATGTAAGCACCACACAGAGACAATGATAACGAGTCGTAAAACTGGAAGGCCAGCCATTACCTCAAAAGCATGGCCGTACTTCCTGTATAAAGGCCACCCAATGTGGATGTAGAGATCCTGCCACGAGATCAAGAATGCAAATGGTGCATTAACAGCAGCAAACTGATCTTATTTATGTCACAATTTACAAATAGCATATGCAAAAGCTGCCCTCCCCCAAAAAAAAATAAATAAATAAATAAAATAATCTTCATGTTCTTGAATCAATAAGAAAAAGAAGTTTTAGCCCATCCACTATACTAGTCTTAAAATTTTATTTCGAATCCTACCTTCACTTTGCTTAAAGGTGTGAGCTTGAAACGAGAATACATGAGGAAAATCATCCTAACAATAAAATTTCTCACACCCTGGTATCTACAGGTCCGAATGGCAATTGAATATAAAACCATGAAATTACATGAACAAAAGAAAACGAAAAAGGAAAGGCCGAAAATCCACCTCAAGGTCGAGCTTCAAGGTCTCGGCAACATGCCTCATAATCGAATGAACAAGCTTGCTCTTATTAAACCTCTCCTCACACGCCTGTATATCCTCTTCCGAAACCCTTCTCTTGCTGAGATCGATATAACCCTTTTCCTTATCAACCCTCAAAACCATCACGGGCTCGATACGTCCCACTTTGATGAGGCTGCTGATACTTCGTATGCGCCGCCGCGATAATTCAGAGAACAAAATCATACCCTCGATGTTGTTGTACTCGAGGAGTGAAACGTACGCACCACTATCGGCCATGCTTTTGACTTGTATCATCACAGCTTGATCAACTTCGGGGTACTTGGCCTCGTACATGCGACATTCCAGATTCCAGATTCCAGATTCCTTTTTATTGAAAAATTCGAATCGTTGGGCAAAGCGAAGAATATTTTACATATTAAACGAACAATCAGATTTAACAACAGTAGTACACATAAACAATGATTAGTAGAGCCATAGATTCAACATACATTTGCCTTCAAGATCAAGAAATGACCCATCAAACTCTAACACAACTAAATCAAAACTTGCCCTCAAACAAATTCATCCCTTTAAGCTCACCGATTGATACAAAACAACAGAAACTATAACATGGACAGTATAGAAACAAGAAAAGGTTGACAGAAACTGCATAGAAAAGTCACCTCAGGATGATATCTTATCCCGCCTTTCATGGGCCCGCGAGCATTGTCATGCTGTACTCTGAACCCTACATATGACGCCAGCGTTCCGTCGTCTTTGGGGTTCGTACATTCGACCTGATAAAAGAAAAACCCAATCGTTAGAACGTACCAAATTTTAGATTACCGATGAATCTGGACATAAAAAAACAAAGGACAGCATCCGACAAAAAAAGACCCTACACCAATCGATGGCGAAAACAGACGGGACAAAGAAAAGATCTCTTCTCACGCCACCCAATAATAATAAATCGAATCTTTGACATCCACCACAGTCAAATCGCATAAAAAGCACGACGAAAGAAACCAATCAAAAACAAGGACAAATCGACCCAATAAAAACGCACGTTGAAAACAGTATTGCATAACCTTGATTTCCCTGAAAGGGATCAAGAGACTCTTCTCGATCTTGGAATCAAGCATAAGGATGCGAGCGGCTCTCCTAAAGTTGCGGTTGGTAGCTGCGAGCGGCCTCACTTCTACGCAAAGATATGAAAAGGAAAGACCTTTCAAGAGAAAAAGATAATGGGAGTTACAGCTTCTAATGAGATCGAAGGAGAAACGAAGGAAGCTGATGAAATGGGAGTGTGTGTGCATTTACGCGTTTATATAGAGAAAGCCTCAGCTGCCAGCTAGCCGATGAACGTAGTCAGTCAAGAATTAGGCTTTCATATTTCATAATATTATTATTTACTCAATATAGCTTTAGAATTTGACTTATTAATCCGATTTCCTAACTTTCTGTAAATTCTGATTTGAAACTCTATCCAAACCATGTATGATTTCCGATTTCAGTGTGTTGCCACTTGCCATGGTCAGTTATAGAAATACTCCTTCCGTCCCAAATCGTTTTGGACATTTTACTATATCGGGCATCCCAAACCATTTTGGACATTTTCTTATTTAGCAAAAAACTATCACAAACAATCAATATAATAATATTAAATAGGGTAATTCTATTGGCACCCTCCTCTTTTCTATTTACACCCCCTTAATTAATGTGTAATTAAATTATCAAATACTTACCAAAGTAATTATGTTAGAAACATTAAATGCTTACCAACTTTAAACTATTATATAATTACCATTAAATGATACCTTACCCCTAAATATCGATCTAATTGAAACTAACCACAAGTACTGCAATAAATGCCTTAATGCTTACATATTAGCTTTCCCAGCCTCTCCAATTTCCCGTCAACTCACCACGTCCGAAAGTCACATATATATGAACTGAATAACTTAAAAAAATAAAAATAAATTGTGAAGATAATCATTATTTACTTAAGCTTTAACAAGAAAATTAACCTTAAGATTATTTTATATTGAATTGATTAATGTTGTTGAATTATAAGTTAAATTAAGATTGTTGAATAAATTATGCAATTAATGTTGTTGAATTATACAAAAATAATAAAAAATAATTATTGTTAAATTCATGTGATTAGGTAATAAATTTCAAGTGTTTGGGGGTGTAAAATGGGGGGTGTAAATAGTAGAGGGGGGTGTGAATAGTAGGACCCTATTAAATATTCTCAAAAGACGTGTCAAAATATATACTTTTTACCTTTTGATTGTACTATATTATTAAAATATTCAGTTTTTTAAAACACGTGCAAAACCCCAAATGTCCAAAATCGTGCAAAACCACAAATGTCCAAAATCGTTTGGGACGGAGGTAGTAATATCTTTATATTTCTTCACATGATGATCCTATTTTCATCTCAATACCTTACATATTTGTGATGATTATTTCATTTTTTTAAGGACTAAGGACGCGGCGAAACGTTGGCAGCAAAACAGAGAGAAGTAAAATCTCAAAGACGTTTCCTTTTTTTTTTAATCTCAAAGACGTTTCAACTTTGCCTACTTTTATGATTTGCAGCTAATTTTAATTAACTAAATAACCAATAAATGGTCAAACACGTAACCACAATCCACGGCTGAGGTTTCCTTCGAAATAAGTACCAAAATAGCAGCAGCTTCTTCAATTCAAATCAAACAAGAGTCGTGAAATGAAATCTTTAAAATCTCAGCAGCACAGAAAATGTTACAAATATCAGTAGGCTCTGCCTTTTCTGGTTTTGATCAATAGGGCCTGTAGCGAGTCGGGCGCCTGAACCTTGGAACCCTTCTGAACATCGAAAAGTATGCAAATTACTATCCAAAAGAGAAATTCAGATTTCGTGACTTTGAGGTATTTTTCGTGCAAAATCGAATGAAATTGGGTTCTTACCCATAACCATATGGGGGGAAGACAATGGGGCCGGGCATGAAGGGCCTTCGCGAAAATGGATTTGGGCGGCGTCCTCGAAACTGTTTCATCCCTGGGACATTAGTCCTCTTAGCAGCGACCTGCGTCCATAAGTTGTCAAGACGAACTTGTGAGAATGCTTGGAAAAAGAAAAGCTCAATAGAGAGAGAGAGAGAGAGAGAGAGTAACCTTTAGCTTGCGTCCGTGCAGCTCTGATTCGTTAAGTATGACAGCATTCTGAACAGCTTCGACTTCGACGAATTCTACGTAGGCGAAACCTTTTGGCTGGCAAAACTTGTCTGTGAGGATGGTTACTCTGTTGACAGTACCGCAGGATTGAAAATGTTGCTGAATCTCCTCAGGCGTGCATGAATAGTCCACCTGCATTTAGACAGAAAAGAAATTGATTTTGGTAGTATCAGGAATCTCGTGACATTTATAACACGAAATAGCCCGATTATCATAATTTCAGGCATGTAAACATTTCTCTAAATTGATGGTAATTAGCAATACTTCTTAAAGGCATTAGTTAGTGATAGCGAGGAACAAGAAACTCACATTACCAACATAGATAGAACGAGAATCAATCTCTTCCTTCTCAGCTTCAGTAGCGGAGGAACCAGCAGAATCTTCTGTTAGACAAAAAACCAGAAGAAGGTATTGCCAATCAGAATCTTTATCACTTCTGTGCATGTAAAGTTATGCGGTAATAAACATGTGACGTCATGGGCAAAGAAAATAGAGATTTCAAGGTGATGGTAACAGAAGTTCTACTTTCCACCAAAGATGGAAGAAAAGGTAAATAACACAACTTGATTTAATTCTGATTATCACAACCCAAACTTGTGATGAAAGAGAGAAATTGGTCATTTAATGATAAACGAGACGGGTTAAAAAAAGTGCAAATAAAATAAATTCGAAATATAGTTTAGAAACAAAATGATTTTGATGACACTCATTTGTCTCTTATAACCAAATAATCCTTCCCAACAAACCACACTAAAATGAAAAGGACACATCTTCTAATCTTCCCAAAGACGCTATAACCTCTTTTATACACCTGCAAATTATATCTCACACACCAACCTTTCCAGATTGGAAAACAAAAGCATAAGGGACACAATTGCTGTCCGAAAAAGGTCAAAGGTTACCCAGATATATCGAATAAGTCACTAAATCAATCCAATTGGGAAAAAGCCCGAAAAGAGAAGAAAAAAAAAAACAACAGAAATGCAACAAAAAAAAAATCACAGAAAAAAGAGCATAATAGAATTAGATGCTTCAAAACCTTGCCTCCCGCCCATCTCCTTCTCCACCTTGGCTTGCATATCACGGAGTGCGCCCGCTTCCTCCTCAATCTCCTTCAGCCTCTGCTTCATGCTCTCTAACTCCTAAAACGAAACCCTAGCTACATCAGTCCCTTTACTAAATCCGTGATGGATTTCCAAATCAATTCCCAACCAAAACACATCCGCACAAACCAAAACTAACCAATCGCAACAAAACTCACCTTAGCTTTAGACTCATCCTCCGGTTCCGCCGATGGATCGAAATCCGATTCCATGTAAGCTTCCTCCGGCAAATCTCCACCGTAAACGTCGTCTTCTTGCTCGTGGTGACCCTCATGCTCCTCCATATCCTATTACGGTGCCTCTACTGCGTTCAGCTGATGATCCGATTACAAATATGTAAGCGATAGGAGGAGCTAAAGGTGCTCGCTTTCGCTTAGTCTGTTTTATACAATACAATACAACTGAGACATGTAATGGACTCAGCTGAGCTGAGAGGCTTTCATTGGGCGTTTGACTTTTCTAATTTGGGCTTTTGATACTTTGGGCCTTTGCTTCTTTGGGCTTCTGATGATTTGGGCCTTCTTTAGTTGGGCTTTTGCCGATTTATACCTTTTTTTTTTATACTTTTTATTTTTCTTTCTGAACTCATGGAGCCTTGAATAACTTAAAAATCGAGTTCGAGCTTCCTAGTCTAGCACGAACTCAATAAATAATTCTCGAGTTTAGAAAATAGCCGAGCAATGCTAGAAAAATCCATTTGTTAAGTTTTTTTTATCATATGAAAATATATCTAACGATGAATAACTTAGAAGATGAACCCCGACAAGGGTTCTTAAGACAACTACTAAGGTCCTTAATATCATTTACGTATTTGATTAACTACTAATTAAGGAGGAAGTAACCACGACATAGCTTCGACAAAGTCGAGATTAATGTACTCCTCAGCTTCTGAGTCATCAAGCTTCTTAGTGAACGAAGCTCGCTTGTCAAGATCCGATCCTGGGCCCACGTTGTTGTACTCCCCAAAATACACAGTCCTAATAAAACAAAAAAAAATAGAATAAAGAAAAATAGTGACATATAAACCACATAGGTTGAATTCATTCATCAAATAAATTTATTGTTTTGTTATTAATTTACTTGTTGTCATTGGTCCACCATCCTAGAGGATTCACAACATTTCCCAACACAGAGTAAGCAAAGACGACACGTGGATAGGACAGCCAATTTCTGCCGAGATACGCCTTATTATTACCATCGCCGCCGTTCACGACGCAGTGAACGAAAGAAAACCCTAAATCGTCAGAAACTGAACTTCGAGTCTGCACCGTGATCGAAGAACCTCCCGACAAAACTCGTATCTCCGAACTCTATGTATCGGTCCCAAAAAAAATTATAATATCAAATTCGACCCGATAATTATATGTATTTATATTGTTCGTCACCATGTAAATGGATTTCCCGCTCCCGAAGATGAAGTCGTAGGTTCCCTCGACGTAGCAACCCTTGAAGAGATGCCTTCCGTATTCGTCGTATAGCGTGTCTTGAAAGCCGTAGAATTTGCAGTTGTAGAAAGCAGATTTGTCTCCCGATAATCGCACGGCGAGCGCTTGCTGGGCCTTTGGAATTCTCGCGTCGGGCCTCGGCGCAGAATTCTAGAGAAACCATGCGTTGGAAAATTAATATATAGAGATTTAGAACACGATACATCGTACAGGTCCTTTAAACTAAAAATTTTAGGTGGAGTGGCCCATTCAATATGTTATGATATTAACCACTAATTTAAGAAAACTACACATCTTGGACTTGATAACAAGGAAATAACAAAGAAATCTCAGTCTAGACGTGAGGATTTATTAGAAGTTAGTTCTGAAAATAATATTGTGTAAGTTCAAAATGCACCCACTTCATGCTCTTTTGCGCGAAGTGGCCATTCAGCATCTAGAAATTCAAATCAATCCCTAGAAAATGGATAAGTGGCCACTCGGCACCAAGAAATTCAAATCAAGGTCCTCTCGAAAACTCAAAACCCTAGAAATGGGGAGTGCCCATTGAACACCAAATAATTCAAATCAAGGTCCTCTAAAAAAATCGTATAAATCCCTAGAAAATGGCAAAGTGGCCACTCAACACCAAGAAATTCAAGTCAAGGTCCTCTCGAAACTCATCTAAAACCCTACAAATTGGCGAGTGCCCATTGAACACCAAATAATTCAAATCAAGGTCCTCTAAAAAAATCGTATAAATCCCTAGAAAATGGCAAAGTGGCCATTCAACACCAAGAAATTCAAATCAAGGTCCTCTCGAAAACTCATACAAAACCCTCTAATACATCGAAGTGGCCATTCGACACCAAGAAATTCAAATCAATGTCCTCCTGAAAACTCAAGTTAGAAAACCCTAGAAAACAGCGTAACTCAAAAAAAATAAAATAAAATACTCACGACGACCCTCAAGTTGACGCCCATAAAATAGTCGGATTCGACGATCAGAGTTGCGCTATCGGGGGTAGTGAACTCTTGAGCGGTGCCGTTGAAAACTATCAGGGGCATGTTTTTAGGGTCTCCGTGGAGCGTGACGAAGGGTTTTCCCCTCTCTATCCTAATCTTTTCTGTGTAATTTCCCGGCCCTATGGCTACGATTATGCGCCTATTGTTGTTCACTGGGATGCTGTTTATGGCCTCGGTTATGGTCTTGAACCCGCCTTGGCCTTCGGCTCGGACCCGTATGACCCTTCGGCGAGCCTCGGCCCGGGCGAGTCCGCAGTCTAGCGAGTCGTTTCTAGAAGGTGCGTCTAGGATGGTTCGTTCGAACCATGAATTTACCTCGGACTTGTACGACGGGATAGTAGTGTCCGAATGTGCTATAGAAAAGAGAACAAAGATTGTGGTTAAGGCTGATTCGAAGGGGAAGTGTGAGATCTTGCGAGGCATGTTTTTCTTTTTTTTGTTGGTAATTCTTCTATGGTCAAATATATAGTGTGTGGTTTAGACCAAAAATATCGTGCTATATGTATATATATTGGAGGTTAACATATAATGAATGAATTCTCATACACGCTAGTGGAGAATCAATTACATAAATGCCGACTATAAGGAACAACGTGAGTTAGGTTTGCTATATCCTTCAATAGTGTTACACATTCGCCCATGCTTCGCATGATGAGACGTAATAGGCTTATCGTTTCTATTTTTGATGAGATGAATAGTGTATTATATTAAGATATATTATAAGGGTTAGCACAAGGAATGGCACATATATAGTATGGTGCAAATCAAACATGATGAAGGCAACACCATAAACGTCAACACAGGCCCATTATGTTCCATAAATAATCAATGCGTGCAAGAATTTCAGTTTTCTAACGTAATATTAATTATTTCCAACATGTAATAGACGTAATCATGAGCCCCCGAAATGGGAACTACCTTTGCTTGTACTCTCAATATTTTTTTGAACGAGAGGAAATAAACCCTGCACAAATTCGACCGGTGTTCATTCCTTGCACGTAATGAGATTAATCAATACCATGTATTTATTATTCTCTAATTTTAGATCCACGATTCCTATGTAATCAATTGATCAATTAATACCTTTATTTTTTCGGATCACTCAAATGCATAATTATCCGTTTGATTCAATAGTTGCATGCTTGCTGATTCCTCTCGTTCTATTGTCGGGTGATTTCAGGGTTTGAACTTCTATAAACTATCGATTAAAATAATATTAAAAAAGATTGTAGACAGAACATAAATTTCCAATCAAATCAGTGCATCCAAGAAGACCAGCAAGCACTGTGCTCCGTCCACCTAAACGACGACGTCTCATTCACATTGGCAAAACCCTTATACCTACGCCAGTCGTGAACCACAGCCGTTAGATCTTCCAGCTTGGCGGAGATCCTACGGCAGCAATTGGCATGCACAGTGACTACCATTGACACGTCAGCACTGTCCTGACAGAACCCACTGAAGTAGACGGTCTCCAAGAACTTAACTCTTAGCCCTAACTCTTCGAAAAAACCTCCGTTCATCAGACCGTTCAAAACGTCTTGTTCTTTAAGGCCCGCCGAGGTGTCCTTTTTCGAGTGCCACGTGTCGAATAGACGAACGGTTCTGTTGTTCGATCGAACCATGTAGAAACCCGTGTTGATCAGCTTCAGTTCGTTCTTGTCCACGCTGATCTGTAAATCGAACGACTTCGAAGATTTTGTTTCGTTTTCTTGGGGCGCAAAGGTGGTGGTGAGCAGTTGAGGGAATGGGTTTCTTAGCCATAAAACGTCGGTGTCCTGTAAAAAAAAATCAATAAAATTTAGCGTATAATTTGATATATTTCTGGCTTTCTGATAGACGTTGTGACAAGTTTTCCTGCCATTGTTGTAAGAATGGATGTTAGTGAACGTTAGAGGAGAAAGGATGAAGAAAGACTAGGGTTTTCTGTAGACATTTGATGATAGTTATGATTTAGTAATTTAAAAATATCTAATTACATGGGAAACAATGCGCTTGGCCCATTTCCGGACTCGAAAATTATTAGAAATTCAAAATTTATGTTTCGACGACATATAGACTATTAATTTGTTCCAAATTAATATCGAGTTAATGAGAAATAAGTTTGCAAAGATAGAGCCCCATTCTATTTAACCCATGTAATAAGCAGCAAATAATGTGATATACGCCCCGCGCCCCCATTCTATTTCAAGCTATGTAATAACAAAACATATATATATATATATATATAATAATAATAATAATAATGTGATAATATTAAATCACACCGTAGATCGCGTGAGGAAAGTCAAACTTAACGTCGTCCCATGCACGATTTCCTTCAAGACTAATCATCATAATTAACCAATAAAAAAAAAAAATAATAACAAAACTCTCACCGTGAAAATGAAGTCGTACCCACGGCGGAGTACATCGCCGAGGAACATCGTCCTTCTCCACATCATCTTGATGAAATCATCGGACATGTAAAGCTTCTCCCCACCAAAGTCAACGCCTTCCGTCTCTAACTTGTAGCAGTGGAGCTTCAAGAACTCGCACCTTTCGTAAGAAATTTGATCCATGGCTACTACTAACAAGCGATCGACCAATTCCCTCGTACCTTCTCCGATCCAAAATCCATCCAAGAATAGGTTTAGCATAGGCTTATCGCCTTCTACGTAGGCTTTGTTCACCACTGTGATTATTACAGTCTTGTTGTTTGGTGTTGATGCTGCTTTTGATAGTGCTTCTCCAAGCTCATCTTTTTCCAGGGTTTCTTCCAACTACATATATATGTAATATTCACGCATGACGAATGAAAAAAAGTCGAATGAGACGAAAGAAGAAAAAGAAGAAGCTTACGGGTTTCGGTAATGGAAACTTGAAGGTCCTCGAAATCTTTACAAGATCTCTTTGGTTGTTTACAGGGTCGAAGAATGCAAGAAAATACGCAGCTCCAAAGATGAGTAGCAAGTATATCATTACATGATCTACGTTAAAGATGGTGCCTTTCTCCATCTAATGGTGCTTTTTAATTGTTATTGTGCAATGAATATGTATTTGGAAATGAAAAATGATTGTCTGGTCTTCGGTGAAGACTTTCATAAGATGGGAAGGCGAACAACAAGCTGTATGTGTAGGGAAAGAACATGCCGGCTAACAGTGTTTTTACCATACATTGCAACACAAATCTTTCAATAAAAAATTACTCAAATAAATGTTAGGCGTGTTCGGATAATACGAATGGCAACCAATCAACGCAACAACGGAAACCAAAAAATAACACGGCGACTTTTAACGTGGAAAACCCGAAACGGGAAAAACCACGGGATCGCTCTCCCGATCCAAGGAAATAATCCACTATAATCGCGTCCGACGATTACAATAACAACAACTCCTCCCGAGAACGTCTCGGGGTAATCACAACCCAAAAACACACCGAATCGCTACACCAACAAGAGGAGCAATCACAACATCGAGTTACAAACTCGGAATACCAACAACCTCGAGCTACAAGCTCGGAATATACGAAGAGGTAGAAAACGGGTTACCACCCAAACGTGAGAAACCGAACGATCTGAAATGGTGGATGCGAGGAGCACGTCGAGGTGACTCTTCGTCTGAAGTTTCGGCAAAATCCGAGCACCGGATCGTCCGGATCGAAGCTTTTTCTCTTCTCCTTCTTTTCTCTTTTTCTCCCTTTCTTCTCCTCTGTTCGTCGCTGTGTGCGTGTGTGTGTTAGTCTTTTTTTTTTTTTTTTTACATAATAACTATATACATGTAATGGGCCAACCCAAGTATGGGCCGGACCCAATAAACTCCCCCTCCGGCTCATATGGTGGGCTCAAGCAAGCCCGCTTTCCGTCGACAGGTCTTGAGCTTCTCCTTCGGCAAAATCTTCGTCAACATATCTGATCCGTTCTCGCTCGTATGTACCTTCGCCAAATACAACTGCTTCGACTCGAGCACATCTCGAACCCAATGGTATCTGACGTCGATATGCTTGGATCTCGAATGGAATGACGAGTTCTTGGAGAGGTGGATGGCACTCTGACTGTCGCTGTAAACAACGTACTTGTCTTGCCGTAAACCAAGTTCTTCGAGAAACTTCTTCATCCACAAAGCTTCCTTGCAACCCTCCGTGATTGCAATGTACTCAGCTTCTGTGGTGGATAGCGCAACGCACTTCTGCAGCTTCGATTGCCACGACACAGCTCCCCCTGCAAAAGTCATCAAAAAACCTGAAATAGATTTTCTGGAATCAGTATCACCTGCCATGTCTGAATCGGTATATCCAACTAGCATAGGCTCTCCGCCGCCAAAACACAAACACGTCTTGGAAGTCCCTCTGAGATATCTCAATATCCACTTTACGGCTTCCCAGTGCTCTTTTCCCGGATTAGAGAGAAAACGGCTAACGACACCAACGGCATGAGCAATATCGGGTCGAGTACAAACCATAGCATACATCAAACTACCGACAGCAGACTGGTAAGGAACTCTGCTCATATCGGCCTTTTCTTCCTCACTTTTCGGGCATTTCTCAGATGACAATTTGAAATGACCTGCAAGTGGAGAACAAACCGCCTTCGCTTTACTCATGTGAAATCTCTCGAGAACTTTCTCAATGTAGTCTTCTTGAGATAACCATAACTTCCGATTTTTCCTATCACGAGAAATCTTCATGCCGAGAATTTTCTTCGCCGCTCCCAAGTCCTTCATCGCAAAAGACTTGCTCAACTCTCTCTTCAACGTCGCAATCTTGCTAGTATCATGGCCTATAATCAACATGTCGTCAACGTACAAGAGAAGAATAATAAAGTCGTCATCGGAGTACCTCTTGACGAATACACAATGATCCGAAGAGGTTCTGGTGTACCCGTGACTGGTCATAAAGGAGTCGAACTTCTTGTACCATTGACGTGGAGCTTGTTTCAAGCCGTACAAACTCTTCTTCAACTTGCAAACAAGATGCTCCTTTCCCTTGACTTTGAATCCCTCAGGCTGCTCCATATAAATGTCTTCTTCAAGGTCACCATGAAGAAATGCAGTCTTCACGTCAAGTTGCTCAATCTCCAAGTTCAAGCGCGCCGCCAAACCAAGAGCAACTCGGATCGAGGACATCTTCACCACCGGTGAGAATATATCATCAAAGTCAATCCCTTTCTTCTGACCGAAGCCTTTCACGACCAACCGAGCTTTGTACCTTGGTCGAGAATTATTTTCTTCAATTTTCAGCCGATAAACCCATCGATTCTTGAGAGCTTTCTTTCCTCGAGGTAGCTCTACCAAATCATAAGTGTTATTATCATGGAGAGATCGCATCTCTTCCACCATCGCTTTCATCCACTCATTCTTGTCGTCAACAAAAATGGCGTCTTGGTAATCCTCAGGTTCTCCCGCATCTGTTAGCATCACATACTCATCTGAAGGATACCTTGTGGATGAACGATGCTCCCTAGCAGATCTTCTCAACTGAGGTCCAACCGAAGGCTCTTCGACAGCTTCATCAATAGGTTCCGCTGGCTCAACATCAACATCGCCTATAGGATTTTCATCGTTGCCGACACCGCTAGATTCTGGAATATCTCCCCCTTGATTGGGATATGCTACACGTACAGGAGGTGGATCTAAATCAGAGAGATCACCGCTGGACTTCTTAGTCGACTTCTCAGACTGAATGTCTCGAATGCACTGATCTTCAATAAACACAGCATCTCGGCTTCTGATAAGCTTCTTCTGCGCGGGATCATAGAACCTGTATCCGAACTCATCCATCCCATAGCCGATGAATATACACGGTCTGGTCTTCACATCAAGCTTTGATCGCTCGTCTTTCGAGATGTGAACAAAGGCTTTGCACCCAAACACGCGCAGGTGACCATACGATACTTCCTTTCCCGACCAAATCTTATCTGGTACCTCAAATCTCAAAGGAACACAAGGTGTGAGATTTAGAACATGAACAACGGTATTTAATGCCTCACCCCAGAAAGAATTCGGCAACTGTGACTGCGATAGCAAACATCTCACTCTCTCGATCAGTGTTCTGTTCATCCTCTCAGCTAAGCCATTTAACTGAGGTGTCTTCGGAGTTGTCTTTTGATGTCGAATACCATATCTCTTACAATACTCATCAAAAGGACCACAGTATTCACCTCCGTTGTCCGTCCGAATACACTTGAGCTTTTTGTTGGTCTGTCTCTCCACCAAAGCGTGAAACTGCTTGAAAACATCTAGCACCTGGTCCTTGGACTTCAGCGTATAAGCCCAGATCTTCCTCGAATGATCATCTACAAATGTAACAAAATAAACAGCACCACCAAGTGTTCTTGTTTTCATAGGACCACAAACATCGGAGTGAATTAGATCGAGTGTACCTGATTTCGGCGAGTGAGTGATGTTCTTGAACGCGACTCGGGTCTGTTTTCCAGCCAAGCAATGATCACATCTTCGTAACGAAGGATTCTTCACGCCAGATAGAAGATTCTTCTTGGCTAGTATCATCAGTCCCTTTTCGCTCATGTGGCTGAGTCTATTATGCCAAAGCTCCGTCGCGCCACCATCGTCGATTGCATTCACGGTAGAATCTGCAATCTTTGCTTGCGTCACATAAAGCTGAGATGACGTCTTCTCTCCTTTCGCCACGATCAAGGAGCCTTTAGTAAGCTTCCATTTTCCATCTCCAAAGTGGCTGTGGAAACCTTCATCGTCGAGCTTCCCTGTGGACATCAAACTCATGCGAAGCTCTGGAACATGCTTCACGGCCTTCAAAATCAATGTATTACCGTTCTCCGTCTGCAAGCGCACGTCGCCGATACCGATGGCTCTAGCAACGCCATCGTCTCCCATAATAACTCTTCCAAAATCACCAGAGGTATATGAAGCAAAGAAATCCCGCCGCGGTGTAGCATGTATCGTAGCACCGCTATCGATCACCCAACTAGTCTCATGACTAGTTAGATTAACAGCATCGTCGTCGCGCACAACAAAGAAATCTGCCGTGACTGCGGTTACCTTGTCAACCTTATCAGCATCCGTTGTCTGATGATCTTGACTCTTCGCATTCTTGTTCTCTCTCAGGAACTTTCGGCAAAATCTTTTAATGTGCCCCTTCTTGCCACAATAATGACACTCGATGCTAGCATACTTCCCAGACTTGCTCTTACTTCTGTTGCGATCACCTGGGCCTCGACTCTTGCTCCTCCCCCTGTTATCTGTGACTAGGACATCGGCCTGCGTAGAAGAACCCTGCGACTTTCTTCGCATCTCTTCGTTAAGTACGCTGCTCTTCACTAGTTCCATCGAACAAATGCCATTTGGAGCCGAATTAGATAATGACATTCTGAAAGTCTCCCACGAGTCTGGTAACGTACCAAGAAGCCACAAACCCTGCACTTCGTCGTCGAACTTGATTCCCATTCCAGCTAGCTGATTAATAATTCCTTGGAATGTATTCAAGTGATCAGATATGTTGCTCCCTTCTTGATACTTCAAACTCATCATCTGCTTTATCAGAAAAAGCTTGTTATTCCCCGTCTTTCGAGCGTATAACTGCTCAAGCTTGCTCCATAAGGTCCTTGCATGTTTCTCGTCACTGATGTGGTTGAGAACATTATCGTCGACCCACTGTCGAATAAAACCGCAAACCTGACGATGGATCAACTCCCACTCCTTGTCGCTTTTATCAGTCGGTTTCTCTAGATCGAACACGGGCGCATAAAAATCTTTTACATATAAAAGATCCTCCATCTTTCCTTTCCAAATATGGTAGTTCGATCCATTCAACATAACCATCCGACTAGAATTCCCCTCCATGACTTCGAACACGGCACCACAACGCAACGCTCTGATACCACTTTGTTGGGCGTGTTCGGATAATACGAATGGCAACCAATCAACGCAACAACGGAAACCAAAAAATAACACGGCGACTTTTAACGTGGAAAACCCGAAACGGGAAAAACCACGGGATCGCTCTCCCGATCCAAGGAAATAATCCACTATAATCGCGTCCGACGATTACAATAACAACAACTCCTCCCGAGAACGTCTCGGGGTAATCACAACCCAAAAACACACCGAATCGCTACACCAACAAGAGGAGCAATCACAACATCGAGTTACAAACTCGGAATACCAACAACCTCGAGCTACAAGCTCGGAATATACGAAGAGGTAGAAAACGGGTTACCACCCAAACGTGAGAAACCGAACGATCTGAAATGGTGGATGCGAGGAGCACGTCGAGGTGACTCTTCGTCTGAAGTTTCGGCAAAATCCGAGCACCGGATCGTCCGAATCGAAGCTTTTTCTCTTCTCCTTCTTTTCTCTTTTTCTCCCTTTCTTCTCCTCTGTTCGTCGCTGTGTGCGTGTGTGTGTTAGTCTTTTTTTTTTTTTTTTTTACATAATAACTATATACATGTAATGGGCCAACCCAAGTATGGGCCGGACCCAATAATAAATACTCAAATATGGGGAAACCATATTCCAAAGCTTCGTAATTTATCTGATCGAGGTAAACAATAATGTCCAGCCCATGTGCTTATTGCGTAAAACAAGTCTTGAACAAATATAATATTTCATCTTCTTGGAAAAAATGTTCGTTTAGTTCCTGCGTAAAGTTCGACGCTTTGACATCAAAGATTATTACACTTCCGACAATTCAGTCTTCATAGGAAGAGAAACCTTAACACCCTTCGTCTTCATCGTCTCGCAAAGTGGGCACCTCTCTGTAACATCATCGCAGCTCTTACAGACACAGACATGGCGGCAAGGGCTCATCATTACAGCAGCAGTTTTCTCCTCACAAACCTTACACTCGAGCCCATTCATGAGCTTTTCTTGTTTTCGGGCTTGTCTATGGCACCGTCCGAGGAAGATGACGACCCATAATCTATTCGATCGTACTTTCTGCAGTCCCTTAAGTACCTCGCAAGTGCGCTGTAGCGCAACACTTGATTGATGAGCCCATCTGCCTTGGATTTGTACTTTCTGTTCAAGCCTAGTAACTCTTCGTATTGTGAGGCTAATGCTTGAAGTCGTAGCTCCTTTTCCTTCTGTTTCTTCGTTGCTGTGCTCATTACTTCGCTCTTTTGATTGGCCATCCACTGCCTTAGTTTAAGGCTCTGCTAATGGATAAAGAAAGAATGAAGAAGGTGGTCAGAAGAAAGTGATGAAACGAAGCATTTTTTGGGATGAATCGAGGATGTTCTTACATGGGCCGCGATGTTTTCGTCGATTTCTGGACGTGGGACAGAAGCGAGGATAGCTCAAGTGGGATTCTACCATGGCTTCTTCATGCTTCATCTTTCTCTTGGCTGATTAACTGGGAAGAAATTGATCGTGTAATAAAAACATGAAAAACAGAAAGGAAGGAAGAAAAAGTAGGAATTGTGACTGAATACAAACAAACCTCTTTTGCTTGCAGACATTGAAAGGGTTATGAAAAAGCGTCTGCGAAAATCTTCTAACACGGCTTTTTTTTCTCCTGCCCTGAGAGAGGAACAAACGGTAATAAAAGAGATTGAAACGTTGGCAGCCATTTTGAAGCTAAGCGTTGTTACAAACAGACGCTTACTTTCATTCGAAGCTCTTCGTCAACTGTTGTCATTAGAATGAAGAAAAAGGAATAATTTTTTATTTGATTTTCTTTGTTACAACTCAAAAAGCTATGATGAATTCGCCATCCTCTTGGCAACAAACTCTGCTTCTTTCACTTTTCCATCTGCTTCAAGAGCTCGTCTCAGTTCTTCGAGGGTAATCGAAGGAACTCGAAAATCCTTCTCGAGCAATTCGTAGTAAAGATCGAAAGCTTCAGACAACCTATGGACTTTACATAGGCTGCCCAACACTTCACTGCAAGTACCGATACTGATCTTCTGTTCGTTCTTAAGACCAAACATCAATAGTTCAAAGGCCTCTAACAGCTTACTGTTCTTCCCCAAGAGGTAAACGATGGCTTCTTCGATGTTGATTACATATCCTTTGCTATAGATATTTCTAACGAGCTCAAACGCTTGCTTCTTCAAACCGCGGTCGAGCAGTAATTTAACGGTATCTGTCGAAAGGTTGATGTTGGGTCTGATCTCCTTATTCCACATTAACATCATCAAGTTTGCAGAAAGATGAGGAGATCTTTTCTCGATGAGTGCCATAAGCACACGGTGGAATAAGGACGTTCTTGGCATGTAAGAACTTCTCAACATGTTCTCCAATGCTTCGCAGGCGAGTTTAGGATTCCGTCTCTGTAAAAGGCCTTCGATTAGCGACTCGTAAACCTTAACGCCAGGCGAGAAATCCCTCCTCAGCATAGAGAGAAGGAGTTTATGTCCATCCTCGGAGTTTCCTTCCTTACAGTGGCCTAAGATCAGCGTTTCGTAAGCGATAGGATCAGCTTTGCCTCTCTTCATCAGCTGCTTGAAAAGCCTATCAGCTTTCTTAGTCTCTCTATTCGCACATAAATACTCGAATATGGGATTATACGACGCAGAAAGAGGAGTGCACTTATCATCACCATGGGACAAAATCTCATCCTTGAGTAGCTCGTCGAGCAACTCAACTGCCCTATCAAAATCCCGCCTTTTGCACAAGGCACGAATCAACACGCTATAAGTAGCTGAATCCCTTTTAACTTTCAGTGCGTCCATCGTATCGAAAACCTTCAATGCCTCACTCAAATCCTCCCTTTCGCAGTGAGAATGAATAATCGTATTAAAAGTACAAGTATCGGGGACGAACCCACCATTCTCCCCCAAAATATCTTTCAAAGCATCGAACTTCCGAAAATCACAGAGCCCCTTTACGATCGTATTGAAAGTGACATCAGTTGGCTTTACGCCCCTCCTAACCATATCATTAAACACATTCAATGCCTCTTCAGTCTTCCCTTTTCCGCAATATCCTCTGATCAAAGTCGTATAGCTTACCACATTCGGCCTTAACTTTTCATTACCCTTTTTAAGCATTCCACTCACCACGTTATGTGCTGCTTCGACTTTCCCCGCCCTACACAGCCCATCAACGATCGTATTATATGTGATCAAGTCAGCCTCAATTCCCGACCTATCCATTTTGTTAAACATCCTAAACGCATCGTCCAGCCTCGAATTCATACACAATCCTCTGATCAATACGTTAAAAGTACACAAATCGGGCTTCACACCGAAGCTCTTCAGCATCTCATCGTACAAGCCGTAAACCATTCCAACCCTACCCCTCTTAAACAAAAGCACAAACAAGCTGTTAAACGTCACCACCGAGGGAAAAATTCCCATTTCCTTCATCACCCCAAACACCCTCAGAGATTCTTGGAACAGCCCAGCTTCCCCGTAGCTCCTTATCAAGCAATTAAAAAACTTATCATCGAGCTCAACGGTGTAATCAGACTTCTTCGGAATGCTCAGCAGAAATTTGCGGGCGTGGTTGAGGTTTCGGGCCCGCCCGAGAATCTCCAACATGCTGAAGTACGACTGACTCGTGTGCTTAAAGCCCGAGTCTTTCGCCCAATTGAAGAAGCGTATGGCCTTGGCGGGCGCCTTGATGAGGCGCAGCGTTTGGAAAAACGATGTCTGTGAGATGGGTTCAAGGAGGGACGCGAGTCGGTTCTCGGTTCGGGTCGACCACGGGTCGGCGTTGATGATTTGGGCCGATTTCCGCGCCTTCTCGGATTTCGTGGAGCTTGGGAGCTTGTTCTTCTTGAGAGGTCCGGCGAAGGCGTGCTTGAGCGATGGAGTAAAGTGGCTGGACAGTGGTGCTTGGGAAGTAGCCGCCATGGAAAGTGAGACTCTTTGTTCTTCATTACATAATCGTA
This sequence comes from Craterostigma plantagineum, assembly GCA_027422505.1. Taxonomy (NCBI): domain Eukaryota; kingdom Viridiplantae; phylum Streptophyta; class Magnoliopsida; order Lamiales; family Linderniaceae; genus Craterostigma; species Craterostigma plantagineum. The sequence continues at coordinate 4,680,204 of JAPQWV010000009.1, read as the reverse complement.
CTAATTTCGTCCAAGCCTGTGCAGTGCTGTAGAAAATCGAGCTGAAGCTGAACGACATGAAGGCGAATTAGATTAATGAACCACTGCGAAAGAATTGGGCTCACAGGCCCATTTTGCGAAGTGGGCTCAAGTGAAAGAAGGCCCATTTAAATATGGCTTCTGAATAGAACCACACCACTATGGGTTTACACTAGGGGTGCTAAATCAACCTGACCGGCCAACCCGACATGAACTGCACCCGAAAATAGCAGGTTTGAGTTAGCATTTTTGACCTGTTTAAGTAAATTGGTAAATTCGAACACAACCCGAATATTAAGTGGGTCAGGTTAGGGTTAGAGTTTTCAACACGAAATTAACCCGTTTATCAATCATTTAACCCGAATAATATAAGTTATTAAAAATATCCCTAAAATAAATAAAATATACTGCTTTTTTAATTATATCTTGTATTATTTGGAATTTTAATTGTGATTGATTTTTAGAAAAAAACAACTCCTTTGTTTCTCTATTGTTTATTTAATTTGGGTTTTTGTTTATTTAGCTATTATTATTATTTTTTTAAATTTTAAACGGGTTGGCTGGTTAATAGGTTATATTTAGATTAAAGCCGGTCGGGTTAGGGTTCGATATTTCAACCCGTTTAAGTAAACAGGTCAGGTAAGGGTTGAAGTTGTTAACCCGTTTAAAAACATGTTGAAACCGAATGTGACCTAACCCGACCTATTTACCACCCCTAGTTTACACCACATACTCGTCCACTAGGTCTGGTTGAGATCATCTGTTCTGCAATCCCTGTCTCATTTCTTGTCTCACTTTATAGAATGATACTAAAACTAATTCTTATTATTATTGAAAAATATAAGTTGAGAATATAGATATGAAGGGCCTTTACTTTTTTATCTTCTTCTTCTTCATGACTTCCAAAACAAAAAAGCCAACATATACACAATCATCAATCACCATACACACATTCTCTAACCAATGTCATCATCTTATGGGAGATGTCTTGAGAGACAAAAGCCCCTCCAAATAAGACATCCTCAAACTGTCGTCCTCCGCCGGCCCAAACACGTCCCAAAAACGCAGCGTCTCGTCCCCTACAGCTGTCGCCGCCGTCAACCCATCCGCGCTCTGTCCCAATTAAAAAAAAAAAAGAAAAAGAAGTGCAACTTTCTTCACGCTCTTCGTGCATATCAAAAAAAGGCGACAAACTATTCCTAACTAACCTGCGAAAGATGAAGAACCCTCGACCTATGCTCCTCGGACTCGCCAACCTTCGACAAGGAAGGGTACCTCCAAAGGCAAACCTTATTATTCTGACCCTCGACGCCGAACCCATGGCAGCTCAGTATCTCCTTACGGTGCCTATTCCACTGAAGCCCACAAACCTGAGCCTTTGTGTCCACGCTTTTTACGCACGCACCTCTCTGTACGTTCCATAATTTTACGCAATTGTCCCTCGAGCCGCCCCCGCTCGCCAGCACGTTGTACTCGTAAGGGCACCAAGCTAGGGCTTTTACGGAGGCTCTATGGTCGCTGAACTTGTAAATATGGTCCGTGGTCGATGAGCCCATCTTTGAGGCGTCCCATATGTATAGAGCGTTGTCGTTTCCTCCGCTCGCCAGCAAATTCCCGCCGCTGATCGACCACTTTAGGCCGCAGACTTCTCCCTTGTGGGCGGCGTTTATCGTAGAAACAGCGCTGTTTCGAGCCCTTACTGAGTTAAAAAAAAAATATTTTTGAGGGTCAATCTTGAAATTCCCCAAGAACGTATGGGTCGAAGATTAATGAAAAGATTTTTGCGGGTCAATCTTGAAATGCCCCAGAAACAAATGGGTCGTCGAAGATTAGTGAAAAGATATTGCGGGTATCTTGTAATGCCTCAAGAACAAATGGGTCGTCGAAGATTAATGAAAAGAATTTGCGGGTCAATCTTGAAATGCCACAAGAACAACAAATGGGTCGTCGAAGAAACGAAAATAATTTGCGGATCAATCTTCAAATGCCCCAAGAATCGTATGTGTCGAAGATTAATGAAAAGATTTTATGGGTCAATCTTGAAATGCCCTAAGAACATACGGGTCGAAGATTTATTATTACCGTCGTGGTTGATGATGGACTTATCGCCGCTCCCAGAAGTTAGGACGTGGGCGTTCCATGCGAGGGATATCACGCGCTTACGGTGACCGTTTAAGCATCGAATCTGTTTTTTTTTTTGGACGAATACGTCAATACTTCGGTGAAAGAATGTTACTGTAATGTAGTGAATTTGGAGATTGAAGAAGTATGCATATGCTTACGGGCTTTAGGGTTTCGACGTCGTAGATGCGTATGTTAGAGCAGCTGTATCCAGCGGCTAACGTCGTCCCATCTTCAGACCAAGATACGCTCGATGGATAATCGTTGCCATGTTCATCTTCAGACAATAAATCTATACGAAAATCGTTGGCATTCCATAGGTATAACTTGGGTCCCAAACCAATCGACAAGACGTTCGTTTTGCCCCAATCCATTACGTTGAGGTAGTAATCGTTTATCAAGCCTGGGGCGTCGAGTATTCGAGATTCACGCTGCATAGAAACGAATTTTTTCAAACAAAATCTTAGATTTAGCAGAAGACTATGGGATGGATGCCCTAGTGATAAAATGTTTGTACTTTGGGGAATTGTCTCGGCGGCTTATGGTTAGGAATCTCCATGTCGTTAAGGCGCATTTCGTCGATTAGTCTGAGCGATCTTCTACTGCTTTTCGGGCTGCCTCGAAAGACCATCATCTGAAACGGTCTTCCTTCGACGTCTAAGGTCAGATTTTCCAGTTTCTTCCGATATTGAATCTGCGAATGAACAAAGAAAAGGGAAAAACAAAGCATGGAATTAAGACGAAAGCTCGATAAGATCAAATCTTGGAATCATTCGGAAAGTCTTTACAGCAACTGACGTTAGATTTGGGGCTAGGGTTGGGTCTATCCTCTGCCTTCGACGTGTTCGTTAAAATGCCTATGGCTTGATCGATGTCCATCAGACTCCGATTTGGTATAAATCTGTCTCCCTTTCGAAATAATTGAAGAACAAGAAGAACATGAGATTAGTTAAGGCTTAAATAGGAAAAAATCGACTCAAGGAACTTCTTTTAGCGCCCAAAAAGAAGTGGATGAACCAAGAAATAATCTTCTTTTCTTCGTATTTTTTTTCTTATTACCGGGAAATCGTAGTTGACTGGGCTATCATGGAGGCGAATTGGAGAGTACCAATCGGACTGAAGCCTCCAATTGTAGTGCTCCGTCCGCCATTGTTGATCTTCAAGCTCTCTGAGAAAAGATGAATGCTTTGGCATCTTTTCTGCTATTTAGCGCCAAAATTGAAAAGGCAGCCGTTGTCTTTATTTCCAACCGCTGCCTTCCTTTGGTTATTAATCCTCTTTCTTTCTTTTTTTTAAATTGCATTATTACGAGGGAAAGAAAAAAACATTGGGCCTATTGGGCCCGAAGAAGACTTGAACGGGCCGTTCAGTGGAACACGTGGCCCATACGATGCATTGAAGGGTTTATTCATTTCTGAGGTTTTCTTCTCTTTTGGTGCATTTCGTTGGCGATTGCTGGAAATTGGCGAGTGGAACTTCGATCATGTCGAGTGCTGCTCAGAGCTTTAATGGAAACCTAAAGGTTTGAGCTTTAATACGTTGAAGTTAGTTGTAGCTGACCATTTTTTGAAATGCTCTGAATTGCTGTAGGATTCACGAATGGATTTGTAAGCTTGAGCTGATTTATTTATCAAGATCTTTTTTGGCCGATTTTCATGTACTCTTCGAGTGGTTAGAGCTTAGAATGCATTTTTTTTTTTGAGTTTACTCGATAATTTTGCAGAAAGCGCTTGCTGGGCTGAGGCGTATTGACTTAGAAGGTTTGAGGTGGAGGGTTTTTGATGCGAAGGGGCAGGTTCGGATTCTTAATTTCCTGAGAATTTGGGATTTTCTGTTGTTCCCTGAACATTGTTGCACATGTCCTTGTTCTTGATCCTAGGTCTTAGGTAGGCTAGCATCGCAGATATCAACGGTAGTTCAGGGAAAGGATAAGCCTACGTATGCACCCAATCGAGATGATGGTGATATGTGTATCGTTATTAATGCGAAAGATGTTTGTGTCACTGGGAGGAAAATGACCGATAAGATCTATCACTGGCATACTGGGCAAGTATCATTTTCCACTCTTTGCTTGATATCAGCCTTTCTTTGCGATTGTTAGCTCTTCATTAGTATTGTTAAAGCCAAGAAAATGATCCACACTGTTGCAGAGAACTGCGTGTTCATTGTATGTGATAGTTTTCTATGTCTGCATTGTGATTTCAACTCATTAGATACATAGGCCATCTCAAGGAGAGGAGTCTCAAAGACCAAATGACCAAGGACCCAACCGAAGTTATTCGCAAAGCTGTTATGAGAATGCTCCCTAGGAATAAATTACGTGATGTGAGTCTGTGCTGTTGAAATTCAGTAAGTATCCATTCCTTTTGCCTTATTATTATGACTGCAATCTCTTTTTCTCTGTTCAGGACAGAGATAGAAAACTGAGGATATTCGCTGACGGCGAGCACCCTTTTGGTGATAGAAATCCCGAGCCTTATATAATGCCTCCAAGACAGGTACGTGAGATGCGTCCACGTGCAAGAAGGGCCATGATTCGAGCTCAGAAGAAAGCCGAACAGCAAGAGAAAGGCACAACGTATGTAAGGAAGCCCAAAAAGGGCGAAGAGGCTCTTGAAGCAGAACTACAGAAAATGTAAAATGACATATTAGCCTTTGTTTCTCCATCATTCGACCCTAGTATGAGTTGACTTGGATTGGATTGAGCAATGTTGCCCTGTAATACTTAGTTTTGGAATTCTACTTCATGAAATTTAGTTGTCTGTCTCGATATAATTCATTGAACATGAAGAGCTAATAAAAAATCTCATTCAACATATGTATTATGCAATCGATGTTTATTTTGCTCGAAGTGATAACTCTTTCGATATTCCATTCCATCTAATCCATAATGACAATGTTTCCATTCCAAGTTTGTGACATTAGTTCCTCATGTGCGTCAGTTGTAATGAATGAAATTTCGCACCAAAAGGACAAAGGTATCATCTCTGAGAAAACAAGAAAACACGAAAACGACGTTTCATAGTATACTTTTTGTTCTGCGATTAAGGCAAAGGCGAAGGCCATTGCAGTCAACGTCAACCCATTTCATTTCAAGACCACTTCGATCATTACCAACAAAAGCATACTTGTCAGTAGCAAAGTTGATTTTTACAACTTGACCATGTCCGTACAGATCATCAGTAAGCATCCCCTAACATCTGCAGAAGCCGTCGAGTCAATCGACGATCTCTTGATCATCATCTTCCTAAACCTACCACTGAGATCACTGCTGCGCTTCAAGTTCGTATCACCACGCTGGCGCTCGATCATCACTGTTACCCTCGGAGATTACATACCCTGTGATAAAACACCCGATCCGTCTCTACTGACACGGCCACCCTATTTTAAGAGTAACGTCTATCCTTCAGCCCCTCGGGCAACCCGAATGCCTCGGGAAGAAAGACCCAGGTCAACAACAGAGAGCTCACGCAGTAGCACCTCGGATGACTCGGGCAACCCAAGTGCCTCGGGAAGAAAGACCCAGGTCAACAACAGAGAGCTCACGTCAATAGCACCTCGGATGATTATCCCGAGGCAGGGGAGCGAATGCATGAGACCCTCCAGCAAAAGGATAAGTAACCCCCTCGTCCACTATCCCGAGGCCCGAGGTAATGCGCATCTTAGAAGACTTTGGCTTCCTACAGAAGAAACTGCCACGATCCCACTCCGCGGCGTCAGTAGTCTAGGTAACAAAGTAACTGCCCACAACGGAAGCCATTACGAAGACGTGCCATCGTGGGTAGGTAATGGTCGAGCCCGAAAGAAACGGTGAAGGGGTAAAACCGCTCAAAAACCGCCCCAACTCAGATCCCCTATAAATACTGCATGCCTCGACCAAAACAGGTATCGATTTCTTGCGTATCCTACCGTTACTCTGCTCAATTCATTACTCACTCGCACACTTAAGCACACCATTTTTATGCTACTTTACACCTGGAACACGGAAAATACCCTCTTGACCTAGGCAAGAGGGCGAACGACCCCCACATCTTATTCTGTTTTCAAGTCTCCAGGCGACGTTCGCGGTAGAATTAAGGCGGGAAAAGTCCACGGAAAATTCACCTTTGACCGAGCATCCTCCGCCTCAACGGACCATCTGGCTAAGTTCTTGCGATAATTCTTGTCCTTATCGTCTCCTTGAGGGATTGGCGACTTCACGCCGAAAGCTGGGTCGGGCCTTATGCCCGAATCGAACCGAAGACACGAAGAACCACTAAAATTGAAAGGAACGTGCTCTGTTTTGGGAAAATAGGCAGCCGCGCGTTTGCCCTTGGAAGAGGAAGAAGAAGCCATGAAAATTTTAGGAAGTAAAGAGCACAAATACGACACTATGATGGAAGAAAGCAAGGAAACGACAAATGGTAAAAGTGGGAAAGCCCCATATTTATAGATAAGTCTCAGACTTGGGTAAGGAGCCAGTAAGTTCAAATAACAAACGGCTAGTTGACCAAATCCGCGATATTCTCGGACGTTTGTGGCCGAATCCTAGGAAAGACCAAGTCCTAAAGGTAGCATCGCTAAATTCTCGGGCACGAAATTTTAGAAGAAACTGTGCGCGGGTAATGCGTAATCTATACTATTTTTGGGTAAGCGGATGAAGATCTGTTCAAAACGGGCACTGCCGTGACCCACAAGGTCGAGGAGGATACCCGGGACCCGAGGGCAGTGTGGTGCCATCCTCGGGAGTAGTTCCGAGGTAAGGGAAGCTTGAAGATGAACAGTCAACGTAAGGAATTATACGCGTGCAGGAAGGATACATAACATCAGGAAAAAAGGCCCGAAGGCTCTGCAGTCATTATGCCCCAAGGGGCTATATCCATACACACCGAAGAGGAAAACATATATATATATATATATATATATTAGGGTTCATTACAGTCATCCCAAAAAAGAAAAGAAAATAAAACACTCAAACGGCCGAACCGGCCTGACCTACACCCCCAGCCACGACCCTGGGTCTCTCCGCGACGGCCTCCTCCATCTGATCCCCATCCTCAGCATGCTCCTCATGGACTTCTTCGCCAACTGGCTCCTCAGGCACCTCAGTCTCCTCGGCCTCCTCCTGAATATCATCCCCCGAAGCACCTTGCACCACCTCGAGCGCAGGTTCGATAACCCTCGCCAATCTTGGTGGCGGAATAGGCGTCCTCGAGGGACCGCTCTCATCACGTGGCTCGGGCAGGTAGCCATCATCGGGGGTTTCCTTCAGGGTTTGAAGGGCGTCAAGGAACTCAAAGGGGTGGTCGGCCCGACTATACCCAAACGCTCGAAGACGGGAAACGCAACCATAGAAGCCCCACTTGAGTAGGTCTTCATCTCCTTCAGGTGGTTGCGCTTGGGGATATAATTCTGCTCCAGGTCTCTTTCCCAATCCTTCCGCTCATCGACCCGAGCCACCTCCGATCTCGAAAGATGACGTTGAAGTTCAGCGACATCCTCCTGGAGTTTTTTCTCCCGAGCCTTTGCATCGATGACCTCCTGCTCCAACTCCTCTATCCTCTTGCGAAAGTCAACTTCGGCCTGGGATAACGCCCTATTCCGTTCGGAAAGTCGGGAGACACGCTTCATGGCCTCAGTCCCCAGAGAGAGCGACTATATGGAAGGAATCTTGGTAAGTTTAAAATAACTCGACGGAGCAGAAAGCATGAAGAAGTACATACCTGCCCGAGGGTGACACCAAGAAGGCTCCTAAGGTCAGGGTAGGAAAGCTCGCGGGTATAATGCCTGTTGGCTTCATTAGGGAACTCCCGAAGGAACTCCCAGCCCTCATCCTTCGAAGGGTCATCAAAGAAGGCGGGCTGCTTAGCCCGACCCAATGCGACTTGGCCTCCCGGAGGCGAGGAAGCAGGCTGACTTGAAGAACCTCGGGTTCTTTTTACTGAGGCCCCTCCTTGAGAAGAAGCAGCCCTCTTAGGTGCAGATTTCTTCACCCCCGAAGAGGTGGCGGGAGCTTTGCCCTTACCCTTGGATCGGGTATTCGGAGCAGGTTGAGATGGATTAGGCCGGGGAACGTCCTCGTCTTCTTCATCCGCAAGAGCAATTACTTCGGCTAGCGTCATAAGTCGTTCTGCAAGGATAACAAGGGAGAGGTTAGATTCTCGAGAGAGAAAAAGTTAGCCAATACCCGAGGACGTCTTATTTATACCTAGGGGGTCGGAGAGGAGAACGGCTTTGGAGCAGAAACGATAAGCGTGAAGGAGCTCATCCGTTCGGAGTTTCTTAGCGTAGTAACGACGCCCACTCAATCTAGACAAGAAGGCCTCCACCCGAGCAGCTGGCTCAGGGGGTAGGGGATGAGAAATAAAGGCATCATCCTTCCAGGAAAAGGGAAGAAGCTCCCTCTCGACACTATTTGCCGAAGGCTTGACGTAAAAGAACTTGCTCATCCAGCCTTTGTGGGAAGAGGGGTTACCTCGGATGAACCCGGGAGTGTGAGAGGGGGTAAAAAAGAACTTTCCCTCTTCCTTTTTGTTCAGCTTTAAGAAAGCCAAAAGCATGGTGATCGAGGGTTCATAACGGAAGTGAGAGAGAATGACGGCTAAAGAAAGAAGGAGACTAAAGGAGTTAGGAGCTAATTGAGCAGGGGAAATCCCGAAGTATCTACAAATATCGACAATAAAACGAGGCATGGGAAACCTAAGATCCATCTCGACCTGATCAAAAAAATATGTACCATAGCCTTCGGGGGGAGCGCTGGCTAGGTCAGTGGGGGAAGGGATCACGACTTCAAAATCATCGGGAAGGCCTGAAAGTGATTTCAACTTAGGAAGGTCTAAAGCTTTGAAAGTGGAGACTTTAATCTGGTGCCATCGGATACCCGGGCGACGAGCCCGAAAGTTCTCGACCTCCCCAATCCAGGCACTAAAAGCCCGACGAAAAGCCCCCAGATTAGGAAAGTCCTCCTCACGAGGAGGAATCGGCTCCTGGATAACACGAGGGGGAGGGGCAAGCGGAATAGAAGTGGTGGCTTCAGAATCCGAAGATTGAGCCCCCGAAGAACCCTCCTCAAGGCCTACGGGATTTGTCCTCGGAGGACCCTCCTGAGGAATTTCAACATCTACCCGAGGACTACCCCTTGCATCAACTACAGGACTGCCCGAGCCCTCAAAGGAGTAGCTACCACTATCGGAAGAACTACTATCATTGCTACCCGATCCCCCTGAGCCCTTAGTAAAATTACCCGAACTAATATGGGAACTCTCACCTGAACTAGAAGACATAGCTAGGCAAGAAAAGAAGCCAGGGAAGAAATACTTACAGGAACCTAAAAAGCTCGGAAGAAAGGGCAGAAGGGCTCGGGAACTCGGAATACTTCGCGAAGAGAGAGAGTAGTGAGAGAAAGTGGAAGAAAAGGAAATGAAGGAAATATGTGGGGTATATATAGGCCCCATATGTTCTATCCGAGCCCTTGGATCGTGATCTTATCAACGGGCCATATCGATCCGCGCCAACAAAACCACGATCCGTGTCAAATCTTCAGAACGCGCGCTAAAATTCCCGCCCAAGCGTCCCATCAGAGCCATCCATTGAAATAGCGACGCGTGGCAGGGAAGAGGAAACGGTTTTTTAGAAAGAGAAGGAAGGAAAAACCCTAGAAACATTGAGCGGTACACCCCAAGAGCGATTGGGCTTGACCAAGTGCCATGGCGATCTCCAAGGACAACGACGGTTCGGGTATTTCACCACCACTACATAAAACGTCCAAAATTCACCAAACTCTTTTGGACTAATCGAAGGGGGGACTATTGTTACCCTCGGAGATTACATACCCTGTGATAAAACACCCGATCCGTCTCTACTGACACGGCCACCCTATTTTAAAAGTAACGTCTATCCTTCAGCCCCTCGAGCAACCCGAATGCCTCGGGAAGAAAGACCCAGGTCAACAACAGAGAGCTCACGCAGTAGCACCTCGGATGACTCGGGCAACCCAAGTGCCTCGGGAAGAAAGACCCAGGTCAACAACAGAGAGCTCACGTCAATAGCACCTCGGATGATTATCCCGAGGCAGGGGAGCGAATGCATGAGACCCTCCAGCAAAAGGATAAGTAACCCCCTCGTCCACTATCCCGAGGCCCGAGGTAATGCGCATCTTAGAAGACTTTGGCTTCCTACAGAAGAAACTGCCACGATCCCCACTCCGCGGCGTCAGTAGTCTAGGTAACAAAGTAACTGCCCACAACGGAAGCCATTACGAAGACGTGCCATCGTGGGTAGGTAATGGTCGAGCCCGAAAGAAACGGTGAAGGGGTAAAACCGCTCAAAAACCGCCCCAACTCAGATCCCCTATAAATACTGCATGCCTCGACCAAAACAGGTATCGATTTCTTGCGTATCCTACCGTTACTCTGCTCAATTCATTACTCACTCACACACTTAAGCACACCATTTTTATGCTACTTTACACCTGGAACACGGAAAATACCCTCTTGACCTAGGCAAGAGGGCGAACGACCCCCACATCTTATTCTGTTTTCAAGTCTCCAGGTGACGTTCGCGGTAGAATTAAGGCGGGAAACGCTCGTTAGCCCTCCAACGCGGTAGATCCATTTTTCGGCGGCATCAATCACCAAAAGGGTTCTTCATCTCCTTTGCATCCCTGCCCAAAACCCAGCGATAGGCTTCTTCCTTCCTTCAGGTTTTAACAGATATGAATACCTTCATTTAGACCTAAATACCCCTAAAGATCCTCCCTTTACTGAAAAACTGCGTTTCGAAGACGACGACCCACCTTGGCCCTTTTGGATTCAGCAGTCTTGTAATGGATTGCTTATCTGCTGCAGCTCTTGCAAGGTGAAGAATCCTTACACAAGGCTTGATAACTACCCAATTCGCTGCTGCTATGTTTACAACCCCACGACGAAGGATTTCGCTAGGCTCCCAAAGCCAGGCGCTTGCGATGGTGTGCCGAGAGTTGTCTTGTCTGTAAACTTAGCCTTTGATCCCTGCAAATCCCCCATTTACAGAGCTGTTTGCGTTAAAGGGTCGAACTTTGGCGTCGATCTTCTGCAGATTGAGGTTTACTCTGTCGAATCGAATTCTTGGAGATTGTCTAGCAAGCCTTTCAGCTATGCTTACGATGTTTTCTGTCATGGGGTATATTGGAATAGCTCGGTTCTTTGGATGAATTTCCTGGCTCGTGAGATTCTCTGCTTCAACGTCGACGAAGAAAGGTTGTCAAAGATTCCTTTGCCATCTGATTTGAGTGATACTAACGATCGCTATAGCAAAGTGGATTATTTTGGAGAATCTTGCGATCATCTGCACATAGTTTCTGCAACGAGGAGATCGCTGAACGTCTATGAGATGAAGAGGGATTACTCTGAATGGTTCTTGAAGTATAGGGTCAATACGAATACAGTTTATCGCACCTTTCTGTGCCTAACTCGAGAATTCGGAGGCTCGTTCTTGTTCGTCCTTACAGCTGATGGTGTGGTAATAAGAATCGATCTTGAGAAGAAGAGCTTTGCAGAGATCAAAGGTCGCATGGGCAACGACAAGCTTCAACTTGTTTTATCGGGTTTGTGTGCATTTCAGTATATCGAATCGGCAGCCCGTGTATGTTAAACTGTTTTTTTTTCTTATTGCAGTACTTTAATAAGCTTTGAATTATTACCTGTTATCTCCCACTACAAGCATGTTCATATTGAGCTCAAGAAAGAATTTTTATGATCGACAGCATCATAGGATTCCATTCCAATGAAAGATCATTGATTCATTACATTGGGTGCTACAGGTAACAGCAGACAAAGGCCAAAAATGAAATAACATTATTAGATGTGCTTTCTTCTGATCCTTCCCTTTCCTTGATGCTTCTTTTTGCCAATCTTAAGCTTCTTTTTGAGCTTCTTTCCGATGGGCTTCAATGACTTTAAGCTTCGATTATTTCCATCAGCCATCTCAACGTCTGCGAAACAACAATATAAAGCTCTGACATATCACAAGGAAACTTGAATTCAGCATAACAAATGAAACATTTTTCACCGCAACCAAAAGGTATGTGATGATGTAATCTAAGCTTACAATATGGATACATTTCAGCTGCTGCTTTATAATTAAGAGCAATCTCTCACTTTGTTGAACATCATTTCTAGTGATGTTCAAGAAACAGCATAATCTATTGCTAGATTCTACTGTATCGACATATCATGCAAACCAAATAATAGACATAGAAAAACCACGTTAACAAAAGACAAATCAAGGAGATAGTCTTGCAAACTCTCAAATGAAAGAACCCATAAACAAATGCAGTACACAGTTAACAATTATCACCAAAAACCCCACTTAACAGTAAAAAACATCATCTTTACAGGCCTACGCCGCACAAGCACCACATAAAACTGAACCCAAAACGAACAAAACGTGTCGATACCTGCGCCGTCGTTATCTCCGCCGGATGTGGCGGCGGAGACATCCATTTCCGAGGCGGAGGGATAGGGTTTAACGGGGAGCTTTGGGGCAGCTAAGGCAGCCTCCAGCGCGGCGAGCTTCACAGCTTCTTTCTTTTCGTAAATCGGCTCAACCAATTCTCTTCTTATAGCCCTTAGCCTCTTCTCCCTCTTCGATCTCATTGACTTCGCCATCTCTTCTTCTTATTGAGTGATTTCGCGCGATTTCAATTCTGCTCCAAACGAGCTTATACATTAGGGTTCGTAGTACCAAATTGATATAGTTTAGGCAATATTGCTTCCAACGTCCCTGTACTTGTACAATAATTCAATCTTACCCCGTTGGGCCACCACTTATCTGAGCTGGGCCTTACGTCTTTTAATTCCAACTAATAACTATCTTCACTATATATGTCGGAATTTTCCTTTTTAACCTTTTATTTCCATGTGAATGATCAACTACCAACTGATCTTCTTAATTAAATGATTTCCTCGCAGGTCATGTCTTCGGTTGTTTTTTAGTGGGAAAGCACTTATTTATGGTTTTCCATTGTTTATTTAATTAATTATATGTTTTTGTTCTATAATTTTTATTATAAGCACGTAGAGGGGCCTTGTACATTAGAGGGGTCCCATAATGCTCATTTATGCTTGGCAAATCAAGAACATATCAAAACTTCATCTAATAATTTATTACGACTTTAGTTTTCCTAGAGATATATGTAATTAAAATAAATCTAATATGGGTCCTTGACATCGAATTATAATTGTGAGTATTAATTATTGAGTCGATGATTTAATAAATTACAAATTGTTGATTGGAATATTCAAACTAAATTTAATTAAGGAAATGGCAAAATAATACCAATCACACTTTCCTATAAAGACGAAAGTAACAAAGATTATTCCTTTTATTTCGTTTAGCTTAAAGTTCACAACTTTATATTCCTAATTTGATCAACTCTTTTTAAAGATGAATGGCCAAAATAGAATCTTCGTCATCAACGTAGAATCATCCCACAGATCTTCTAAGCTTTTTTTCGTTCCAAGCTCTCATTGTAATTGAAAGCTTTTTGGCCATCATACTCAGACAAGTTGAAACGACATCGTACTACATGAAAAGAGGAATCCTAGTAGATAAATATGATGCAAGAGGAAGAGGCAAGTGCCTTGACTTTATGGGCACTTTTTCTTTTCTTGTCTCTTCGTTGTTGACAGACAAGATCATGAATTCGTGACAGCGTAGTACTTTTTTCTTTCTTGGATCTCTCTCTCTCTCTCTCTCTCTCTCTCTCTCTCGCTCACGGCATTTCTGTCTGATGGAAGCTTAGCTCCAAAACCCGTAATTTTGTCTTCACAGTTACAATCCAATCAGTGTTTGGATTTTGTTTCTTGACGAACTAAGTTTCCTTATTTAGTTGGATGTAGAAAATGCCCGTCAATCAGCTTTTTCCTTTCAAGCTCATACTGTAATACAATACACACAAATCTTGGCCCATAAAGATCGAATCTTTACCCATACCAAAAAAAAAAAGAGATTCCAAGAATCATTACAGATGGAACACAAGCTTATACTGATCACAGTCCTCCCCTCATTTTCTCTCTTCGTAGCCCTTTCCCTAAGCATTGCCCTCTGTTGCAGAAGGCGAAGAAGGAAAAGAGCGAATCTCTGCAAAGATGTAGAGACATCATTCGAGCCACAAACGGCGGCGGAAACAGAGGATTTCTTGATAAAGTACGACGGCGGCGAAGATCTCACCGTCGATGAGATCCTCGAAGCCCCAGGCGAAGTAATTGGGAAATCGACGTACGGAACCCTTTACAGGGCTTTCTTGGTAAGCTCAAGCTCCGCCGCGCTGCTCAGATTCTTGCGGCCCAGTTGCACGGCGGCGGCCGACGACGTCGTTCGAACCGTCGAGGTTCTGGGATGTTTACGGCATCCCAATTTGGTGCCTCTGAGGGCATTTTATGTGGGGCCCAGAGGAGAGAAGCTCATGGTTCATCCGTTTTGTCCTCGGAATCTTACCGAGTTTATCCGAGGTAGGTAATAATGCCTTGCGATTGTACTAAAATCACATGTTTGAATGTCTTCTTGAAAGGGTTAATTATTTTTTCGATGATTTAGGGGGTCACATAGAATTTACGTGATTGACATGACATGATACAAATTTAAACAAAGGAGCATTATATTATAGGTCGAAAATCTAAATTTTATCTTAAAATTGTTTAGTTTCGAAAGTCCAGGGTTTCAGAGTCAAATATCATAAATTATTGGGAACTTTTCATTTTAGGCCCCCTCTAAAATTCACTTGAAATTCAGGCCCTCTAAGGAAAAAATTTAGTTTTAAGGATTCGATTTATGCACTATCTATTCATTGTTCTGCAGTACCACTTCATTGTTCTGGAATAACACAAAACTTACATTTGATACCAGTTCATATACACTTTATAATACTTCTTAAGTTAAGATCATTATCTCTAAATTTTTAGAAATTGGGTCATTTAAATAATCGTTTTTCTGATAGAGTCTGAAACTTATTTTAAAACTTTAAGGGGCCTAAATTCAAATTAACCCGAAATTATTTAATTTTAAGTTATTGTTCGTACAATGTCATTTCCTTATGTCTTATCCCTATAATGTCTAACTCCTAAATTACATGACTGAAAGTTATTGTTCGTATAATGCACAGATGGTAACAAAGTCGAGTCCCAAAAATGGCTGACGATCTGCAGAATCTCGGTCGGCATAGCGAAAGGAATTCACCATCTCCATACATCTTCGGAGAAGCCCATTGTACACGGAAACCTAAAGTCGAAGAACGTACTGCTCGACCATCATTGCAAACCGTACGTATCAGATTACGGTCTTCATCTCCTCTTAAATCCCACCTCGGCCCAAAGAATGCTCGAAGGTTCATCTTCTCAGGGCTACAAAGCGCCCGAGCTGATAAAAATGAAGGACGCGTCTAAAGAGAGCGATGTATACAGCTTAGGCGTGATATTCCTCGAGTTGTTAACTGGGAAAGAACCGTTCAAGCAGAGTTCGTCTGAAGATGGAGATTCTTACCTGCCGAATGTAACTAGAAATGCGATTCTCGACGATCGAATCGCCGATCTTTATCGCCCCGAAATCATTTGTGGGCTGAGCGGCGATCGGAGAATGGAGGTGGAAGATCGACTCATTAGATATTTTCAGCTTGCCATGGCTTGTTGCTCGCCTTCGCGCTTTCTTAGGCCCGACGCTAGTCAAATTGTCGAAAAGCTTGAAGAAATTGGAATGTCATAGAAGTCATATATAGAAATCGATTTTTCGACAAAACGATGTATTCGTCAAACTGCATTCACTCTTAAAGCACAGCCGAACGAATCACACCGAACACATAAGAAAAGCGCCAAAAACAGACCCGTAAACTGTTCTTACAGGCACGGATACTCAGTTTCGAAGAATCAATCCCAAACAGAACAGATGCATGAACTTCAAAAGAAATAACTTTGTCAATGGTTCCCAGATTTCCACTCCATGATTGCAGAAAGAAGGGTGAAATTGGGAATGATGAATTTGTGCGGCAAAGGCGACATGGTAACTGGGGAATAATCTTTCTCGACGAGCCATTCTTCGATCGCTTTTCTGTCGTACGTATAACCATCTCCAGCCACGCAAGGATCAGACATGACCTCCTATAGGAAAAGAAGACATCCCATAAACCTCATCTTCGTAATATAAAAATCGATCATCCAAGAACAGAGAGAACATAACCGAACTGTTTTACCTTGAGAATGGGACATACGAAGTGACTAGGAGGTCTTAACCCAGGCAAAAACGCCAAGCCTTGCGCCTTCTCAGCCACGCCTTTCATTCTCTCAAGAAAAGGCAAAACCTCATCTTTTAGGTCAGGCCTATCCCTTCGCCTAAGCTCAGTGCACCTCAGAGCCATAAGAGCAAAGTCGTGAGTCTCCTGAACCGGCCACGGACCGGCGGCTCGGTCCAACAGCTCGCCCAGACGGTTCTCTTCCACCGCCGTCTCCACCGCGTGGGCCAAAGCGACGGCGGGTCTCGCCGTGAGCAGCTGCAGTACGATGATTCCAAAGGCGTAGACGTCGGATTTTGCTGTAATAATGCCCGTACGCTGGTACTCAGGGTCGATATAGCACAGCGTTCCGATTGGGGCGGTTTCCTTGTAATTAGACGACGGCTCGAAGGCGTGGTCGTCGTCGAGGACGGTGGAAAGGCCGACGTCGCCGATTTTGCTGACTAGGTTTTTGTCGAGCAAGATGTTCGCCGGCTTTAGGTCGCGGTGTACGATGGATTTGGGCTTTGCGTCGTGTAAGAAAGCTAGGGCTGAAGCTACTTCCCAGGCGATTCTGAACCGATCGAACCATCTGAGAGGCGAGGCGTCGCTGTTTTTCTTCGCTAATCTGTCTTCTAAGCTTCCGTTTTCCATGAATTCGTAGACGAGGCAACTCCTTTCCGTGCAAGCTCCGAGGAGGATGAGCAAGTGAGGATGGCGAATCTTGCTTAAGACATCGAGCTACATTGCAGCAGTTCAGAAAAAATTCAGCCTTTTTTTTCTTTCTCTCGATTCACAACGATTTGAATTTGGAAGGCCGCCATTTTTTTTTGTGTTGTGTTTCGAAATGTCAATTTTAGTATTCAACTTTATCAATTTTGCACCGTTTTGATTTTTCCGACTAATTTAACGGTTAGGTTGGACGGAATTACAAGGCAGACCGGCCGAACTTGCGTCCAAACTAACTATTAAATTAACCGGAGATAAAAATGACACAAAATCGATAACATTAAGAACAGAAAATGGGTTTCTAATTATAGTAACCTCTTGTCGAAACTGCTTGTTTCTGCTCGATTCCTTAGAACGAAGGACCTTCACGGCAGCCGTGGTGTGGTGGAAACTGCACTTGTACACAGTTCCGTAAGCTCCCATCCCAATCTTTAGATCGTCGGAGAACGACGAGGTTGCAGTGACGATTTCGTCCCACGCAAACTCGCGGTAGTGGAGGAACGAACCGTCGAGGGCGTTTTCGAGATTTTCCCTTTCCTTGGCCTTCCGCCCAGCCCTATCCTCCACATCCTTTCTCTCGGAAATTTCCCTCTCGGCAGCTTCGGTCAAGAACTTGGACTCGCGCTTCGCAACTTCGTACCTTTCCTTTCCCCGTCTCACCATTTCTTTGGCTTCTTCCTCCCTCAAACTCGTCTGCTTTAGCTTCATCTTCTCCTCTAGGCGATGTTTCTCGAGCTCGTCAAGCTAAGATTCGAATACGGAGAAAAAAGACGTAAGTTTTTTTTTTCTTTTTTTTTTGTACGTCGAGTATGGTACGACGTACGCAGAGTACCTTTCTAGAAGCATCGATCGCCTCGCCTTGAGCCATTGCGTACATCCCTCGGATATGCCTCAGTTCCATCCTCAGCTTCTCGAGATCCATGTCGACACTTTCCTGAAAGGGTAGATGATCGACGTTAAAAACCTCCATGTTTAAACCCCTACAAATTGCAAGTGCCCAAGCCTACAATAAAGAAACCAGCCTAAACTTGGAAGAGTGTGTTTGAGATACAATATACAAAATTTCAAAACCAAAAAAAAAAGTGACCGCTTAATCTTCCAAGTGAAGTGATCATTCAATACAGTAAGGAAAACGCATTTGTATGCAACCTCATTTATTACCTGATCCTGACTGGATAAATTAGAAGTCGAGGGTCGATCGAGCGGAGGATTATCTCCCAAACTGCTGCTAAAACTAGAAGACGTGCTCGGGCCAATTCGAATCTTTTCTTCTACGTAAACTTCGCCTTCTTCTTCGTAACGCTCTGATGCAACTGAAGCATTCCTTGCATGGAGGAGCGTTTGGTTTATGTTCGAAAGAGCTCTGAACCTTTGGTCTGGCAATGAAGACGATCTGAAGTTGGAGAACGAGCCCATCGAGCCTTTCTCCGTCGTGTCTGAAAACCACACACAATTTCAGACCAAAAAAATTACGAATAGAAAGTTCAGCTTCTTCACTGTTTATACTAAGGTCGTAAAATACCTGCCGAGCTGTAACTGTTGGTAAAAGACATTGTCGAAGAACTGCTCGCCTCGCTGATATCGTCTCTGAAGCTCATTGCTTTCTTGTCCGAATTTGAAGGGCGTAGAGAAGCTGCTTTGCCTTTGGAGACGGCGTACACTGAGCAGAAATTCGGGCAAGATTCTGATATCTTCGACGAAAGGGTTCTTGCCCTGGGAGAGTTTTCGATGCAATAAAAACGCCCCATCATTAGCATTTTCGTAAAAAACGCATGAAAATCGAATCTTTGAGGTTCAATATTAGTCCTTTAAACCTTGAGAAAATTCTCTTAGAAGAAGAACCTACGACGAGCCTCATAATCTTGTGCTTTTCGACGTGCGAAGATATTGCAGATACGATGTCGTCGCACTCAATCTGAACGACTTCGACTTGGACCTAAATATTTCAATAAAACTTTAAATTCATTACAAACGCCATTTTCTTAAAGGGGTTTTTTTCTTAACCTTTCTTTGGAGACACATTTGCTTGTAAGGAAGAAGCTTTTCGGTGACTTGCCACTCGACTTCCTTCCTAAACGCAGCTGCTACGTCGTCCCTTACTTGAGAAATTGGAATGAAGTTTCCCACTGAAGAAGTAAAACTTATCTAAAAAATCACTTCATACTTCATAGCCTATGATCATCACGTAAGCAAATAAAAAAGGGAGAAAAGTATTGAATATTCTCTGTGAAAAAGATTTGAGAAGAACTCACTTGGGGTTGGGATTCGACTTACGACGGTCGAACATGGAGCAGTATGAAGTGAACACGGCCTTCGGGGACGAACTTGTCCAAAGCCCATTTTACGACGTATTTTGTCTTTTTGCTCCCACTTATAGCCACAGCAGCTATTGAAATATTGGCCTGAGGTGGGAATTCTTCATCTGCTGAGCCCTCTAATTTATTCATGTTTAATTTCTCTTATCACTTATTAACAATCTGCAGCAGATATTGGACACAAAGGGCAAAAATCTCTTTATCTTTGTCTGAATACGAAACACTCAATCATGGGAGACAAGACAAGACAAATCATGGGATAAAGGCTACTAATAAAGAAGTTAAAGGAAGCAGACCTTTTCTTCCTTACAGATGGAATCTAAAACGACCCAGTTTTCAAATACCTTTGTAAAAGTTAAAATAAAAAAAGAAGCAAGAAACTTTTGCAATCCATGCAAGTCCCAGAAAAGATAGGCACTTAAACAAAAATTTTGGACAGATCAGAGAATTAAAAAGAAGACGGCAATAGCTTCATACCAAAAGTCTTCTGCGTCAGCGAATGCTCATATTCACTTACCTCAACTGAAATCTTTCCCAAGGAAGAGCAGTTTACCTAAACATTGGCCAGTATTTAAAGCCAAGAAAATATCCATCTTCTGAGGTGGGCAGTTCTTTCAAAGGGGACAACACGTAGTTTACCCTCGCAAATATGTACGTTAACTTTGCTAAGTAGGTAAATTAGTGCTGTAATACATTCGTAATAAAAGCATATTGGCCCATCCTGTAATGTAGCCAATGGCAGCCTACTCCCTACGAAAAGTCGTTAATTGGTTGTAGTTGATGTTGCCATTTTACAATTCAGCCCCACATAGCAAGTTTCGTTTGGATTCAGCCCCTGTCAGAAAAGCAATTAGTTTTAAGGACCCGATTTTTCATACCACTTCATCGGTCTGTGGTACCACTTCTTTGTTCTGTAGTACCACTTCTTTGTTCCGCAGTACCACATAATTGCTCTGCAATACCACTTCTTTTGTTCTGCAGTACCACTTCATTTTTACTGCAGAACAATTAAGTGGTATTGCAGAGCAATTATGTGGTACTGCATAACAAAGAAGTGGTACTACAGAACAAAGAAGTGGTACCACAGACCGATGAAGTGGTATGAAAAATCGGGTCCTTAAAACTAATTACTTTTTCTGACAGGGGCTGAATCCAAACGAAACTTGCTTATGTGGGGCTGAAACGAAATTAACTCCTTAAATAACTCCCGTAAGGTCAATAATTGCATGACGTTGCAGGTGTTGACTTTTCACGGCACATACAGTTGAAATATCTCAATTAGTCAATTTGTGTCATTTTCTTAATCGTGGGTCTTGACTGTGTTTGTCGGAAGTGAAAGACGAAGACTTGGTCAGAAGTCTTCTTCATCATTATTACCAAATCATTCATAAGCAATGCTTTGGTTAATACAAATTACGAAGAGTAAGCTTGAGTGACAAATATGCCCTTTCAGGAAAGGGATGGGCCCCATCTAGGCCCGCTTTGTAATTGGGCTTAGGCCCAGTCTAGCTAAAAGCCCTAAGTCGGCCCTTATAAGAAACCCTAGGTTTTTTTTTCACTCCATTTCGTCATCAAACGCTCGGCGAAGGCAAACTCCATCAAGCTTCAGCTGAGGATGGGTGCGTACACATACGTGTCTGAGCTATGGAAGAAGAAGCAATCTGACGTCATGCGGTTTCTGCTTAGGGTTCGATGCTGGGAGTACCGTCAGCTCCCGGCGGTCGTACGCGTCACGCGACCCACGCGGCCCGACAAGGCGCGTCGCCTTGGCTACAAGGCCAAGCAGGTACATCTCTTTCTGTGATCAGCAATTTCGGCGATCTGTTGTAAATCTATGCGATCAGCGGTTTCACTCTTTTCGGTTTTAGTATTCGATTCGCTGCGTTATGTCATTCTTCCTTGGGTTGCTTGCTTAATTGTTTTGCATTTAAAGCTTGGATGTGAGTGTTTCTATGAGCAAAAAGTACGACTTTCGAGATTGTTTGAATTTCCAGCTGAATGGTTTGGAACGAAACGTGATTTGATTTCTTATCCTTTAAATACGACTAACTCAATGCAGCCTCAATTGAACTTGGTCTTGTATCTATGGCTGAGCGTCACTATAGTCTATGTCCCTGGCTGGATCTTTCTTATCTCAATATGATGAGCATTTAGCAATGTTTCTCGCGCTCTAATATGTTTCGTGGTTGGACTTCTTTTTCTGTCGTTCTGTTCTTGGTGCCTTTACATGTGCAATCTTTATATATTATCAGGGTTATGTGATCTACCGTGTTCGTGTGAGGCGTGGTGGAAGGAAGAGGCCCGTTCCTAAGGGTATTGTCTACGGTAAGCCAACAAACCAGGGTGTAACTCAGCTCAAATTCCAGCGAAGCAAACGCTCAGTTGCCGAGGAACGTGCTGGAAGAAAATTGGGCAGTCTTAGGGTTGTCAATTCTTATTGGATCAATGAGGTAGTATGCTTTTCCATTCTCTCTTTTCCTACGAACAACTATGACTTTCCATTTTTCGTCTAGATACTTAAATCAGTGCTGCTGCATTTACATAAAATGAGTTCAATTTATCAAATTTTCTTCACTATAGATTGGCCTCATGGGATATTCTTTCCCCTCCTCCCCTTTGCAAATACAGGACTCTACTTACAAGTACTTTGAAGTGATTCTCGCTGATCCCGCCCACACTGTAATAAGAAATGACCCACGGATCAACTGGATATGCAACCCAGTCCACAAGCACCGCGAGCTTCGTGGACTCACCTCAGCTGGGAAGAAGTACAGAGGTCTCAGAGGAAAAGGTCACCTTCATCACAAAGCCCGCCCCTCGAGGAGAGCCACGTGGAAGAGGAACCAAACACTGTCCCTTCGCCGCTACCGTTGAGATCTTTTGGTGGTGGGTGTTTAGCGAAAGCTATCCTAAGTTGTTTCTCTGTTCTAAGAAGTTTCTTCTTGTGTTTGTTTCTTGATGTTGACATGTATCTTATTCAGGATTTTGCAATAGTTGTGTCTGAATGCTGAGTTCCATCTACATTTATTTATCATGCTCTGTTTTATTCGAGTTTGTTCGCATATTTGTTACTGTTCTATCAATTTGATTGGAGGCGAAGTTGAGAGCACGTTATTGTGTACTCTCAACGGCAACATTATGTTGTGTGGAGTTCACGTTTAAAAGTTTATCCCAAAAATTAAATAGAAGTAAATTAATAAAGGCAAACTAACTTACCTTGTTGACCATGGATGGACAGTGGAGCTGATTTTAAAATTGCAGAAAAAAGTGCCAAAAACAAGTGGGTGGGCCCCGCAACACTCAGATGCCCGTTGGAACAGAACCCAAGAGCTTCATAAATCCCTCGAACAAACGACTACTTGAATTCTCGACACAGCACACAATCTAAGAAAAGGTCATTGCTTCATTTTCAGAACTTCATTACAGATAAAGAACAGAAAAAAATAGACCTTCGATTTCTTGATATAGTTCTCTCCTCACCGTGGCTTTTCCTATTCTTTGAATTGAAGCTGAGAAGGAAGAAGGTGAAAGAAGATGGAGCCCAAGCCCAGGCGTAAATCCATGGCTTGCTCTCCTGACAAAGAAAACAAGAACTCGCTATGGCTCAAGAACAAGAAAGCTCTGAACAAAGTGCTCCTCTCTATACGCCGTCAATCCCTCTCAAATAAACAGAACGACGTCGTCTATAGGACGCCGTTTGCTCCCATTTCTTCTCAGCCCATCACCGAGGCCAAAGACTCCACCGCCGCCGCCGCGCCTCTCTCCTCCGACAAAACCTCACTTCTCTCAGACGAAACGCTGCTCATTATCCTCTCCAAGCTGCCCAAATCCCAGAGAAACTCCAACTGCCTCGTCTCAAAGAGGTGGCTCGGCTTGCAAGGTAGGCTTGTTAGATCCATCAAAGTAATCGATTGGGATTTTCTCGTCAGTCGTAGGTTGTTTTTAAGGTTTCCTAGTCTATCCCACGTCGACTTGGTCTGCGCCTGCTTGGTTTCTCCCGGCGGCAGCGGCGGCGGCGTGTTCGTCACTGACAAGAACGTGTCTTTCCAATCGGCGGCGGCGACGTTGGGTGTGGTAAAGATTTGATTTTTAACGAGAACCACGTCAGAAAATCAGAAGAAATCGACATGGGTTTGAGGGTTTTGGCCGGCGAGTGTCCAATCTGAGGAGACTCACGGTGATGAACTGCAGCGAAATGGGTCTTATGAGCGTAGCTGAAGAATGCCCTCTATTGCAAGAACTCGAGCTTCACATGTGTAAAGATGGCGTCTTGCGAGGAATCGCGGCCTTCGAAAATCTCGAGATCTTAAAGCTGAGTGGAGCTGCTAAAGATGTCTCCCACGGATCCCTAATTTCAGACACAGGCCTCACCATCTTAGCCCAGGGATGTAAGAAATTGTCCAAGCTTACTTTGAGCAGATGCCAAGGAAGCTACGAAGGAATCAAAGCCATAGGACAGTGCTGTTCAATGCTCGAAGAGTTAACTCTCTGCGATCACAAAATGGACTACGGTTGGCTACAAGCCATTCCCTTCTGCGAATCGCTCAAAACCCTTCGCCTCGAATCCTGTAAGAAGATCGACTCCTTCGCCGACGAGCTCGTTGGGAACTTCAATTCATGCCCCAAACTCGAAAGCTTGCGCTTAGAGAAGTGCCAATTAAGGGACAAAACGAGCTTATACGCACTGTTCGTCGTATGCAGCAATGCTCGAGAATTAGTCGTCAAGAACTGCTGGGGACTGAGCGATGATACTTTTAGCACTGCGAGCAATCTCAGGTTAACGCAATTCTCTTGAGCTTGATTTCGGGCAAATTTGGATGGAATGTAAATGCTGTTGGAACTGTTTTATTTGCAGGAAAGTGAGGTCACTCACTTTGGAAGGTTGTTCGATCCTTACGACTCAAGGCCTCGAAAAAGTTCTAACATCATGGAACGAGCTACAGAGCATTCGCGTGAATTCTTGCAACAATGTAAAGGATTGCGAGATAACTTCGACCCTTTCGAACGTATTCTCCGTACTCAAAGACCTTAAGTGGAATCCCGACGTAAAATCGCTCGTTACTTGTTACCTCGATGGGACTGTTGTCGGGAAAAAGGGGAGCAAGTTCTTCAAGAAATCCCACGACTGGAAATCATTGCCTGGCTCGCAGATTCAGGGATTCTTGCACTTAAACGTGGAAAACGCCAGAATCAGCGCGTAGAAAAACGCGCCCCCCCCCCCCCCCCCCCCCCGTTTCTTTGCAGGTGATTATTCGTATCCCTTTCGTTTATATATGGCGTAACAGTATTATTTATGATTCAAGAAAATATGTTGCTTAGATGATCTCCCCGTCCCAAAATTTTAGGGGTGGCTTTACAATAACTTTCAAAATTAAACAATTTAAGCACATTATATTCTTGAATCCTAGATTTTGCTCCGATATTTAGATACTTGCCTATGTATAATCTAGTGTTTCGTGGAGCTTAGAGGATGACATTATATGACCCTCAGACTATCTTCGCCATTTTTGTAACTCTTGGTTGTTACTACTTTGTGTGTGTTTTCTTGATGCAAAGAATTCAATGATGCATGACCCAATAGTATTGTTGGCTTTTTATATCCGGAATATACATATTATATATCATAATTGGTAACGCAAAAAATAATGATTTGATGATTTATTATTTAATCGAGAAATGTATATATTAATTCAAATCCTGCAACTCTTGAGTCAAGATTTTAGCCCTACTACATATGTATAAACCAACCAGCCATATTACAGTCAGCAGCATATAATGAAATGAAAATGACACGAAAGTAAAATACATACAGTTGTCAATCAACCTTTGGAGGTGCAGAGGGATTTGTTTTATGAGAATTAAGATTTTTATAATAAAAGAAATTTAATGCACATCATACAATAGCCACGTAACTACTTTGTAATAATAAAAATGTTGCTTCTAAAAACCAATCCCTTAATCAAACCCTATAGTTAATATAAACTTATATGATCGGATCGGAAACTCCTCAAAGACTTTCGGGCACTTGATCAACGGGCCGACCCAGTAAATAAACCCAACAACCAACGGGCCTATGGCCCGACCCATGGTCGACCATTCTCGGGTCGGTCCGACCGTGGGGCCCAGTGCGAATGTCCATGTATTGCGATCACATAATTGCATGTATTGAACTTGACTGTGTGTTTCTATTAGAGTAAACGGCAAATTTGGTGCTTAAACTATATCACTGTCTCACTGTTGGTACTCGAACTTTCATTTGTGCCGTTTTAGTTCTTAAACTATACAAAACCTTTCATTTTCGGTTCTTTTGACCAAATTCACCGGTTAACTAACCGGTAGCCCAAAAACGAGCGGGTAGAAAAGTCATTTACTAGAATTAAAAACAAACAAACAGACTTTAAAAAGTTAAACATAGAGATCTTGAACAGAAACGAAACTCGAAGCAAACAAAAGTAAGAAATAGGACTGGGAAAGGAGAGAAACAAATCAGAAGATGAATCACAAATAGAGCACGCAGACGACATAAAAGTAGTGTCAATTAGGTCGAAATTAGGCTTATTAGGTCGAAGATCTAAGATTTACGATTTGGGCTACTACTCGCAGAGTTATGTGTTAGGGCTACAGGTGGAAAGATCGAAAGATGCCAAGAAGTTACTCGACAATGAATGGTCCAGTATGTTATTGTGGTATTCCATCGAAAATTACGACATCGTGGACTAACGAGAATCCAGCGAGAAGATTTGCCTGCTGCAAGAAAATATCGGTAATTTCGATGGGAGTTCTTCAATATTTGAAAGATTTTGTATTTGAATTTAACTATTATTTTTAGTTTTAGTTTTTCAGGGTGAACGATGTAATTTTTGGATATGGATAGACCCGGAAATCTGTCAACGGGCGAAGGAAGTCATTCCAGGACTTTTGAGAAAAATCAACAAACTAAAAGAAGATTTGGAGATGATGCAAACTCATGAATGCAAGATATCAAGTGATACGTTGGAGGCGCTGAGAAATGAAAACTTCAAACTCAATGTGGAAAACTTAAAGATGAAGAGCGAGAAAAGAAGGTTGAAAATCATCTTATATTCTGTACTTTTTTGTTGTGTTTTTTGGCTTGTTTGTTCATCCAATGACGGAAGTGTTGGGTCAAGTTTTCTTGCAATCGATGCTGCGTGATGTTGTATTAGAAGCTCGTATGTAATTCCTGGCTTTTAGTGTTCTTTTGCCCATGTTAAGCTTTGGCAGATTTTTTTCAGACTTTTGGTAGGTTCAGAATTTTGGCAGCTGTTCCTAAGCAACTCAAAACGCTGACATCAGTTTAGAAAGGTCTTTAAAAACAACTGCTGTTCTTAAGCAACTCAAAACGCATACCAACATCAGTTCAGAAATTCTAAAAAAACAGTAGTTCTTCCTAAGCAACTCAAAACGCATAACCAAAAACATCTATAGTACGTTCAAAACACATTCAAAACAACGTCAAGTCATAATCTAAGTCAAAAGATAATATTTTTCTTAATCAGTCTCTTCCCCGCATTCGTACTCCAGCATTCTTACGTGTTCCTATCCAACGACCAACCTTGTATGGCGGCTCTTTTTGCAAATACTCATAATTGAGATTAATGGCAATCTTCTCAGCCTCAGTCAATTTTTTCTTGAGCCTTTTAACTGGCCTGGAAGTAGAAGATTGAGCAGCCTCACTTCCCTGCATTAATAATAAAACAGTTAGTATAAGATAAGATTATAATAACTTGGATGCAAAAAAAATCTTACATGTTCACTACATCCTCTCGCATTGTGACCTTGGACACCACATTTGGAGCATGTAATAACAATTTGTCTTCTCATTCTAACTGCACCATCATCTCTCGTATGTTCGATTGGGTCAATCCTTCTTTTAGTACGAGGCCTGCCAGGTTGCTTGCAAATTACCGGAGGATCCAAATCCATAATTCCTTTAGGCCATAATCTTCTTCCATTAATTGGTTGCAAGACATGTGAGTATAACTTCAAGTACTCAGCTCGACTATAACACTTGTCAACATACAAGGCAGGTTCTTCCTTGACTCTATAAATGCATGCTATTGCATGACGGCATGGTATCCCACTAAGTTGCCATGCCCCACATGTACATGTCTTTCGTCGAAGGTAAACCACAAACTGCTCAACTCCCGGGCCTCTTACTTCAAAACCATCATCACCATTGCAAATTGGCTCCCATTTCGTAGCATGCTTGACATTCTCATCTATCATTGCTTTAATTGCTGGAGTCAAGAAACCATTTACTCGTTTCATGCAATCTCCGTACTCATGGATTCTTCTCATGACGTAACATCTTATGTCTTCAAGCATGCTAAGAATCGGTTTTTTCCCTTGCCTCAACAATGACAGCGTTAAAACTCTCGGAAATATTGTTGACATTAGTGTCACATTTGGTATGAGTAGAAAAAAAAACATTTTACGTAGCTCTTGGGTAAAGCAGCCTTACATAAACTCCCATGGGCCTCATGACTGAATTCCTTAAATGCTTCCAAAGCATCCTTGTAGTAAGACTCGTTGGTTGAGAATGAGATTCCCCAATAGAATTCCTTGATTTGCTTGCCAGGGTGCTTCTTCTTTAGGTTTTTGTAAATGTGCAGAGCGCATTGTCTATGATCCGCATTAGGTACCAACTCATTTAAGGCACTTGCAAGTCCCTTAAAAATTAAGAGTAAATTGTTAGTTTAAGACTAGAGAAAAAAAAAAAAAGAAAAAATAACGCCCGTTTTAATTCATACCTTCTGCTGATCAGACATGAATGTCCAATGACATGAATCACCAATCTCTAAATCTGAAATTAGTAACTGCAGAAACCACTTCCATTGGGCCTTGGCCTCTTTCTCTACGACTGCCCACGCAATCGGCCAAATGCCGTTGTTCGGATCGACTCCCATCGCTGTCAAAATCTGCCCTTTGTAAGCATGTTTTATGAAGCAACCATCCAAGAAAACAATCGGCCGACACACACTCTTCCAGCCATTTTTCAGAGGTCCAAGACAACAATACCAACGCATAAATCTTGGTCTTGATCCATCACTTCTAGGCCTAAATGTTATTTCTATCGTTGAATCTGCATGTGTCCTGATGAGCTCTTCTTTATAATCATATAAGACCTCCTCATCATCGTCATCATTATCGCCCTCCTCATCATCATCAGAATCATCATCATCATCTTCCGTATCAATATCAGAATTTAATCTATTCCACGAACTCGAGGCTAAATGGTCTTGTAATATATCTTTCTGAATGCGCTCAGGCTCAAACAACTCATTAAGCTTCGAAGCTTGTTCATCACATGCGACTTGTTCATTATCAGCTCTATTATGCTCATCATCAGCAACTTCCTCATCTTCATCAGCAACTTCCTCATCTTCATTATTTTCAGCTTCTTCATCTATTGAAGTCCTTGCCCCATCAATCACATCATCATCAATATTACTAAGCACATTAATAGTTTCTGCTGCATCACGAGCTAATGTTGAATGCGTCCATTCAGATCTAATATCATAAGGATTATCCATCCAACATATTGGCAGAGGACTTTGAACCGACTTCTTCTTTTTGCCGATAGAATCTCTGCGAATCTCATCAATACTTTCAGTCTCAATCTCTTCAATCACAACACACGAGGTCCTTTTTTGCTGCTCTATTTCCAAATTCAGAAACTGCTCCATCTCTTCCTCGGTTGCATGATGACAGAAAACATCCAAAACTCTGAAAGCAGACGCATTGGACAGAAATTGGAGCATTTGCGCATCGTTGGTCAACTCTCGAATACCCTCTCGCTGTGAATATCGAGGGTCTAGATAGAGATACACCACCTTTTCATCATCTGGATAACCCAAATGATTGAATATCCTATCTAGATCGTTTATGCTGAACTTGTCTGTGTTGCAGAAATCAACATACAACACTTGGCCCCCAACATACGATTTTGATATTTCCTTATAATTTATCTGCCCCCCATGATGGAATTTTAGTGTAAATTCAACACCATCGTCATCTGAGCAAAAAAGGAAAAAAGGCAGACTTCATAAAAACCAAATAAACTCCTCACATTCCAGACAAAATTGGAAAATCGTCAAAAACACAACTAAATAAAGTTACTCACCATTAATGTAAGCTGAAGTCGGATCTAGATCTTCGCCTTCCGGCCTAATAGACCAGGACATCTTTTTACCACGCCGAGTTCTTTACAAGTGATTTAGGGTTCGGGTAAGTTCGTCAACCTAGGATATGCGAAGGTGAGAAAGCTACATTCTTCACAATCGCGAAGCTGTACAAGTTTATGTCGTGAAACTTGAAAGATCGAAGAACTTTCGATTTCAATGGTGATGTTTGAGATTTCATAGTGAGTGTATGTTACAGAGCTTTTTATTTCACCCGATCTTTTTTTTGTTTTATTTTACTATTTCTAACTACTACAAAATCCTAAAAGACGAAAATACCCTTTAGTAAATTCTATTAAACGGTTAAAATATGATCGAGTAGGTCAAAAGAACCGAAAATGAAAGGTTTTGTATAGTTTAAGAACTAAAACGGCACAAATGAAAGTTGGAGCACCAACAGTGAGACAGTGGTATAGTTTAAGCACCAAATTTGCCGTTTACTCTTTCTATTATTATCACCTTGGAATTTCAGAAGATTTTGACATAAATTACAGAAAAAAAAAAAACCTTCTTTTGGATGGACCTATGATAAGCCCATGGTTTTTTGTTGGTTAATATGTATCGTTTGTAACCACAAAATACAGAGGCAAGTGCATGGAGCAGAGTGAATACCGATTACAAGGCGATCTATCTATATATTATATCCATATATATAATAATTCTATGATTATCTATATATCTATATATGTATGCTATCATTTTGTCTATTGGGTCAGGTCACGGATAAGGTTTTCGAACTTTGATAATAATGCAAAACACCATGTCGTGTTTTCAGTCGGATGGAATAAATAAAATCACACGACGTAAGGTAACATTTCATATCATATAATATATAGATTACGTTGGAAAATGAAGACAAACAACGTATGCAACGTCATATTTTCCCACACCGAATAAAACAAGGCGACGAAGCTTCCTCCTATACCTTGTCCAAAGTTTTTTCTTGGACATAAGAACTATATATTATATAAAATAAATATATTCATTACTAGAACTCTTTGGAACTCGAACTTAACTATAAATCTTATGACATGTATTAGTACTCCCAATACACGTTATTATTACACGGCAGCATTATATTTGTGCTCCCCTCATTATCTTAATCGCCAGCCCACGTATATTACTACGGTGGTCAAGATTTTAAAGAAAAAACTATTATATTGCTACGTCATCGAACGCTTGGTAGGGATTGGTCCAGCTCGGATAGGTGGGACACACTTTAGTGAACTTCGAATATCCTACGCAAGGAATAATGCTATTTCTTTAAAAGCGAATATGCCCTTAATTAAAATCGTAGGCGGTTTTGTTCAATGACGATATTGCTCGTATAATGTTCAATGACTTTTATTCCACTAGATTATTTTCTCTTTTTTTTTTTTGGGGAAGAAAGGGGTAGAGATTTTTTAACTTGAATCTTTTTGCTTGGACATTAAAAAAGTACGAAGTTACGGTTCGTTATTAGTATAGATGGTGTTTCTTGGCCATATGAAGTGAATAAATCAAATCTTAAATCCAAAACTTCTCTTTCGTTGCTATTACGGATTTTGAAATTTTAAGAATAATTGGCCGTAAGTCGATGGGCAAATTGTCAAGTGCCTGTGATGCATAGATATGGTAAATATTATCTTTTACTTATGAAACTCGTATTGGAAAAAAAAATGACTTATTTAATGTATATCAACAGTCTCTATGTTTATTTCGGCTAATTAATTGATAGTTACATTATGGACTATCGAGCATTAATGGACGAATTTTTTTCCCCATGCCATCAACTTCGTGATTAAATGAATATTATTTTGTAAGAAAACAACAAATAACCTCCTAATTGATGTTATTTGTGTGACCCGCCGAGAGGGGTAGAAAAGTCAACTGATGACGTATGTTCGTGAGGATAGAACACGCGGCAAAGAAGATTTACGAGGTCACTTTCGTAAATGTAAGTTCTTTTCCTATTTCTTCACAAGCTTTAATAAATGGAGCCTTCACCTGCGAAACAGCTCCAAGCTCACTGAAGCATATACCTCAAGCAATCAAATTCATTCGAGGGAGAAACCTCATATAGATAGAATTGGTGGGAATTACGGGGGACGATTTTCGTCGGAGAATACTGTTTTTGGTAGATATCATTTTCAGTTTTCTTCGTTGTGGCTTTTTTGTTGTTGCTGATCTGCGTTTACGTCTTCCTCAGCTCTTTTTCACGTGTTTTTGACACTTTTGCTGCGCGTGAATTCGTTTTTTTTTGGACAGATTGAGCTATCCACGAACCGATAATTGATTTTTTCCGCTGCTTCAGTCTGCCATTTTCTGTTTCCGTTTCTTCAATTTTTTCTTCGTTTTCCACTGTTTTAATCGTATGCAGAAGTTTGGTTATGTGTTTACAGTAACAGCTTGTTTCCTTTTAAGTTTTCTGTCTCGTATTTCACCTAGGTGCATTTATTGAGCCATAGATTATAACTGTTTCTACTTTCTTCTATATATAAGCTGTTAACATTTATGCTCAGTCAATCTATCCATTTCTGAATAATAGGTTTTAAAGTACAAGGATGTTCCATAGCTGAATATCTTGACTAGCAAGCAAGGTGCAAGGGATTGAATTGTTTGATGGATAATTAATTTTGTTGATCCCATATTTTCTTCGTTACTCTTCTTTAATCAATCAGATTAAGTCTAATTAGGGCGTTAAACATGAAAATTTAGATCCTTTG
The DNA here is from genome assembly GCA_027422505.1 of Craterostigma plantagineum. Taxonomy (NCBI): domain Eukaryota; kingdom Viridiplantae; phylum Streptophyta; class Magnoliopsida; order Lamiales; family Linderniaceae; genus Craterostigma; species Craterostigma plantagineum. Next base: position 4,647,896 of record JAPQWV010000009.1, on the reverse strand, counting down.
GCCCCATCCCACCATTTCAGTAGAGTAATTGTTATTGAGTTTCTTATGTGGTCCAGGCATTTTTAAGTTTCATTTCTCCAAGTTCCAACGTGTTTTGCTCCTATTACCTAATCTGTGTAAAGAACTAAATTTTGTCCTTTGCTGATGCTTCTCTTTTACATAATCTAGTCAACGTTGGCTTTCCCTCGTTTTTTCAGGTTAAGAACTTCCGATTCCATTACGAAAAAGTGTAACAGTTAGTTATTACCGTTATGGGTTCGATCGAAGAACCACCGTCTCAAGAAAGAATCCAATCAAAGCCTCTGGCCATCCGATTCATCGAACATGTTAAAAAGTCCCCTGTTTCGTACAAAGCTCACCAAGCCATCGTCCTAATAGTCACATTCTTAGCATACTCGAGCTACCACGCCACAAGAAAAACCACGAGCATCGTAAAAAGCGCCCTGGACCCACAATCGCCCGACAAGGACTTGTTAAATTCACCATTCTACTCATGGTATTCTTACAAGCCACAGCTTTCATGGGTGCTAGGCTCAGGCTGGGCACCATTCGACGGTTCGAATGGAACAGCACTGCTCGGCGAGCTCGACGTGGCTTTCCTTTTCGTGTACGCCTTAGGAATGTTCTTCTCAGGGCACGTCGGCGACAGAATGGACCTCAGGATATTTCTTACGATGGGGATGGTTGGAACTGGCTTGTTCACCTCGCTCTTTGGGTTAGGATATTGGGCCAAAATACACGTTTTCTATTACTACCTAATCGTGCAAATGATAGCTGGGTTATTCCAATCGACTGGCTGGCCTTCGGTGGTAGCAGTTGTAGGAAATTGGTTCGGTAAGAAGAGGAGAGGGCTCATCATGGGCATATGGAATGCTCATACGTCGGTGGGCAACATTGTAGGCTCTTTGGTTGCTTCAATGTTGTTGAAGTACGGTTGGGGCTGGTCCATGGTTGCGCCTGGCTTGGGCATAGCTTTCGTAGGGTTGATACTGTTTCTTTTGCTCCCCGTTAGTCCCGAGTCAGCTGGGGTCAGTCCCAAGGGCGACGACGATGTAATAATACTATCTCCCAAGAAATCTTCGGATGAAATCGCCGAGCCACTGCTTCAGACAGAGTCCGAGGAGGACGCAGTCGGGTTCTTGGAGGCTTGGAAAATCCCAGGCGTCGCCACTTTTGCCCTCTGCCTCTTCTTCTCGAAATTGGTGGCTTACACATTCTTGTACTGGCTCCCGTTTTACATAAGCCACACAGGTATTTTATTAAATGAAAGTCTTTCATCTATGTAATTTAGGGGGAGGGGCATTATAAAGCCTATGAATGTATTGGTGACGATGTTATCATATAAACGAAAACTTTCAAAAAATTAAGCAATATAGAGACATGCGACATGCATCTTTTCTTAAAATTGCTTAATTTTCAAAGTTATCGTCCTTATGATAATGTCATCCCCAAATTTGTCGGAACCACTATATATATACTTGAGCCCCATCATTCGGGGCAAAACTTAGGTTTTCGGCGTATGATATTCCTAAATTGCTTTTATACAACGCTGAAAACTTCCAAAATTAAGCAATTTAAAGATATTATACGCCAAAAGTTCTTTTTCTTAAAATTGCTTGATTTTTGAAGTTATCGTCCTTATAATAATGTCATCCCCAAAATTTTGCCGGAACCCTATATGTACGTCCATCTCTAGAATTCTGGGCAAATTGTAGGTTTCTGGCGTATAATGTGCTTATTTTTGAAAAATTTGTCTGTACAAGGACACTCCCTAAATCCGTTCTTTCCCATGACCAGTTAACCCTTAACCGTTCTTTTCCATTTAATCCTCACAATAACTGTTAGAAATACGGGTCGGGCCTCCGGTAATTATTAATATCCGTTAAAGAGACCAACGCACATGCGCCACACGAGGAAGGAGTGCCGGTATAAGCTTGATGGAGTTCCTTCTTAATACAAATTGGTGTTTAAGAGGAGTGACCCATCATCTTATAAACCCATTTAATTTCTTTGAACTAATCGGTGTGGGACTTTCATTTCCCAACACACGTGACTCTCAACACTCCCCCCTCACGTGTGAGCCCATTTCTTTTTTTTTAATCGGACGGGAACGCCGTTCTTTTCGAACCCGCCGTATATTTTAATTTGAGTCGGATCTACCCGCTCTGATACCATGTTAGAAATACGGGTCGGGCCTCCGGTAATTATTAATATCCGTTAAAGAGACCAACGCACATGCGCCACACGAGGAAGGAGTGCCGGTATAAGCTTGATGGAGTTCCTTCTTAAAATCAATTGGTGTTTAAGATGAGTGACCCATCATCTTATAAACCCATTTAATTTCTTTGAACTAATCGGTGTGGGACTTTCATTTCCCAACACACGTGACTCTCAACAATAACGACCTCGTTCTTGATTTTCATCGCAGAGGTCGAAGGACGTTACCTATCGGGAGAAGAGTCGGGAAACTTATCGACACTATTCGACGTGGGAGGCATAGCGGGCGGAATCCTAGCCGGGCACATCTCCGATCGCTTAGATGCGAGGGCCATCACGGCAGCAACCTTCACGTACTGTGCAGTTCCCGCCCTATACTTCTTCAGAAGCTACGGACACCTATCGATGACCTTAAACGTCGTGCTGATGCTAATCGCCGGGATATTCGTGAACGGCCCGTACGCGCTCATCACGACGGCCGTCTCGACCGACTTGGGAACCCACGCCTCGTTGAGGGGCAACTCACGTGCCTTAGCCACCGTGACCGCAATCATAGACGGGACGGGCTCGATCGGTGCGGCCGTAGGCCCGTTGCTGACGGGCTACATCTCGGGTAAGAGCTGGTCGGCGGTCTTCACCATGCTCATGGGCTCGGCGTTTGTGGCTGGGCTGCTGCTTACGAGGCTCGTCATTGCTGAGGTGGCGGCTAAGATCAGGAACGGGCGGGAACGTTCGAGGTCGGGCGATCGAGCCGTGGAAGAAGTATGATGATATCAAAGGAGGTACCTTTTTTTTATTTTTTTATTTTTGTACATTTGTTCTTGCATGTAAAGAAAGCATGGGATTATGGTTGTATGTGCAGTTAAGATTGGGACCTTATTGACATTTGCGCATCTATCGTTCTCATGATTCCCCCATATTGTACTATGAAATCCGATATAAAATCATAATTGTTTCGATTACTATTTATCATTAATAACTCGCGATTAAGAATGTATTGGCTGTGCACGTCAGATCCCGACGCAAAAACCACGCTTGCTTGCACTCGTATGTTCCACGTGTCACCCCGCCTTTTTTGGGTCTTTATTTTATAGTTAAGTCTACCTTAATTACTCGTATGTTCCACGTGTCACCCCGACCATTGATTGATACGACGAAAGATTTCATTGCACTCTGTGTCGGGTCGGGTCTCCTCCCCCGACTATAAATCCGATTCCCTCGCCCATTCTCGTTTCTCTTTCTTTTCCCCGCTCTTTCAGAATCATCTTACTAAGTTTTATGCTTACACGTTTGTAGTAATATTTTCCCACGGCCGGTCTTCCTTCGACATAGTCGCATTTCCTCATCCGCGTTGCGTAAGGTGACGTCAGCTACCGTTTTTTGTTGTTGATTGAGGGTTCTTCTAGTGTTTTGAGCTTTGGCTCTCTGTCTAGTCGTTGTTTCGCTTACTGAGTTTTTATGCTTACACACGTTTGTGCTATATATTCTTCCACATTTGTGGGTTTGTCATATCTTGAATCTTGATACGTCTCTTACGGTTCGCCTCTTCAAGTCGAAAAGTCGGGTACGTAATTTTTCATTTAATTTGCCTTTTATTTTTATGTGTTTTTACACGAATGCTGCTGAAACTTTTTGGTGTTTGCTTGTGCCCTGCAAATAGTAAATGGTTACTTCCTCCATTTTTTCCTCTTCTCCAAGACACTTTCACCATTGCAAAGGTAGTTGTCAACTTTTGTTTTTCTTTATCTGATTGATTAGGCTCAAATGCTGCTTGTTTTCTTGCATTTTATTATATGTAAATTGCCTTGCATTTGTTTTGAATCAAAGCTTATCTGCCAACACCTTTATTGACCCGTTTCTTCTTTTCCTATAGAAGACACATTTTCACCTTCTCTTTATGCCCAAAGGCCAAAATAGCCTTTTTAGTGACCTCTCGTTTAGGTCTCGTGCGTTTCCCTCTTTTGTCAACAGCCCATTTTGAAGTTGCTTTTTTTATTGCAAACAACTTGCGGTGCGGCCATAGTTTCATTATTATTATTTTTTTTTTTTGGAAATTTTCACTAAAATTAAAAATAAAAAAGTACAGCCGCGTACATGAGCAATATCATGACGCTCCAACCCGCCAACAACCACCGAACACAAAAAACTAAATCAACCAAGCAATACACCACAAGCGGCATATGCTCCCAACTCTAAAACGAATGAAGAGGCACCAAAGAAAAATTCCAAGCATTCAAGATCATATAGGATCAAGAAACAATGCCATCGCCCGGCAGATCTTGAAGGACAGCAAATGAATTGTTAGACTTCACCAGATGGGAGCCATTGCTCGCAAGTCGACTTCGCATTAACTTCCCAGCGCTCGAGGCCTCAATATCTTCAGAATTCGTTGGATCCATACCCTCATCAATCCCCTCCTTATCAATCTTACCTTGCACCTCATGCACTCGAGAAGAAGGGTCAGCACCAATCAGACTTGAAGATGGTGGCAGATTGTGCGACGCATTTGCGACACGCACATCACGAGTATCCGTATGGAGAGCTATCGCCTTGCCTTTCGCCACCACTCGCATCCAAGATCGTTTATCCTTCACAATTTGCCTTGAAGTGGCCTTAGAGATAGTCCGAGATAATGGGTGTGTCCGAGAAATTACTATGGGTGGGGCAGGCTGCTCCTTCGGCTTGGTTTGGTTGGACATGCTGAACCATTATGTCCAATGCCAGAACATATAGAACACCAAGAAGGCCGCCACTCATATTCCACCTTAATATTAATAACATCCACTTGATCTCGATTCTTGACAGGAAGTCGGAGATTAAAATTGTCAATATATGGTTCATTGAGGTTCTTCAAGACATAAACCCTAGCGTAGTCAATACGCTCCATAGTGGTGGTAAAAGCATCTGGGAAAAGTGGACGACCAACTGCACTAGCCACAAAACCTAAGCCCTCCTTTGTCCAGTACTCGGAAGGAAGATGCGGAAGTCGAACCCATATTGGGATCTCATGATGGGTTTTCTTCTCGAAAGTCATGCCCTGACGCCATTCTTCCAGACTGAGTGGTTGACCATTAAGCGACCATGGTCCACCTTCTAACACATCATTCATCGCCTGACCAAGGAAGTATCCAACAAGAGTATGTTTCCAACGTGGACAACCCTTAACTACCACGTGCAAAGGCGGTCTAACTTCAAGAGTGCCCTCGACCATCTCTGGTGGAGTAAAGTCAAGCTGAATCCTCTGTTGATGGGTTTTCCTAAATGGGGCAATTTCAGCAGAGCGACCCTGAAGAACATCGGCAAATGAAGACGGTGGTCTCTGTGAAACGGTGGGAGTAACTTGACGGCTTATAGTCCCACCAACAACGATGGAACCAGTAACCCTCCTAGGGGATTGCTTATCATACACCGTCGCATTATTCTCCATGGCATCCAATGCAGTGATTACCTGTGCCTGCAATGGAGACGTCTCAGCCCTTGCCATGAAAGGTTGTCCCCCCGCCAAGGGAGTTGTAGCATCACTCGTGCCCATCGCCAAAGAAGTTTTATCACCTCCATTTTCCATTGTCGGTGAATTCACCCCATCATCATCATCATCATCATCATCATCCAATCTCAGCCCCTTCAACGGGGGAGGAGTACATGTCCGTCGTTGAAACACCTCGCCATAGTTTCATTATTGCCAACTTGCTTAGAACCTCGACATTGATTCCAAGTTATATGTCTGCACGTGAGCTGTGTATTATTTTTTAATCTGATCTGATGTGCTAGTTTGGATTCATCTATGAAGTCTTTTTCATGGCTGTCGGCTATTTTTCTATGACCAGTAATACAAATCACCCCTTCATCACTGTTCTGCATCAATAAAAAATCAACTCTTTTTGGCTTATGTGATCTCTTATGGATTTAAATTCCTGGGACAATGACATGGTCTCTGTCTTCTGGCAGTAAAACATTATGGGGCCACCTAAGTTTCAATCAATTTTTCGTTCATTGATTAGACGCCCATGACTGATTCTTATGTTTCCCTTTTTCAATCTGTGAAGTTCTTGGTCCATATGATTAATGCTTCCATTCTTGTTCGGTTGGACCGTGCTATGTGGCTTCATATGTTGTTGCATCCTCAGTTTTCTTCTAAGCAAAATATTATTTCATGAGTACATTTGAAACTTTGCAGGCTACGTTTCTTTTCACTTGGAAGTTCCGAAAGGAGGAGTCTATCTATTAACTTCTTGAAGCAATCAATATTCTTGATCGAACTTTGGATCAGTTTTCGAGATAGAACCTAAGATGGAATCTAATCTTACATCCCCTGTTCTTACCGAGACTGCACCTGTTAACAACACCCTATTAGGCATTCACTCTGCTCTGTTGCCGTACTCACAGAACTCCTCTGCTTTTTCTTCGGTTCTTTTCCTAACAATCCCAGGGAATATCCCCGTGATTCTCGACGATGTGAGGTCGAGCTTGCTCGATGCAATGGTATCCTCATCTCCAACTCATGAAAAACTGATGAAAGAGTTGAACTCAGAGGCATACATACGCATTGCATACTAATTCTTGATCTTTTCCTTCTCTTTTTTCCAATAGGGCTTTTCTACTTTATTCTGCAGATCAAGTATCCATCAGCACTGACATCTTTCGAGCAAATAACCGATAATGCGAAAGGAAAGAGGGTAGCATTATTCTTGGACTACGATGGTACTCTGTCCCCTATCGTCGATAACCCCGATCATGCCTTCATGTCGAGTGCAGTGAGTTATCGAACTATCGAACTAAGCGGTCATTTTTATATATTTTCCTTTCCTTTTTCTTGAGCCGAGGGAATTATTCATTTTGCAGATGCGTGCAGCTGTTAAACATGTCGCCAAGCACTTCCCAACTGCGATCATTAGCGGTAGAAGTCGCGATAAGGTTAACTGTTGCCTTTTATAGTTCTTTTTATGCTCTGTTTTCCATTAAATTTTATTTATGGCATTTTTTCAGGTGTACGAATTCGTAGGACTAACCGAACTTTATTACGCTGGGAGCCACGGTATGGACATCGTGGGCCCCGTTAGGCCGATGACTAGCAAAAAACAGAACTGCATTAGCTCAACTGACAAGCAAGGCAAGGAAGTGAACTTGTTTCAGCCTGCTAGCGAATTCTTACCCTTGATCGACGAGGTAAAGAAAAACAACTGCTTTAACTCTTTCCAACTATATTGTAATCCTCAAAACTTACATTCTAAAATAGGTTTTCAACTCCCTCGTCGAGAAGACCAAAGGCATAGCACGCGCAAGCGTTGAGAACAACAAGTTCTGCGTTTCTGTGCACTACCGAAACGTGGAAGAAAAGGTGCTCATGGCTATATAAAAATTGTCAAAACTTGTGATTATTGGGCTTAAAAATGACTTGGTTTTTTCTTTTCGTCTTGCCCGTATTGAACAGAACTGGGAAGCAGTTGGCAAAATAGTCGAAGAAACTCTATTACAGCATCCACGGCTGCGTTTGACTCATGGTCGTAAGGTAATGACGTACTCCAAAAAAGTATCCTTCCGAAGGTATCTTTTGTCGTATTTTACGTCACTGTTTTCGCATCCATCTCAGGTTTTAGAGGTTCGACCAGTTTTGAAGTGGGATAAGGGCAAAGCCGTCGAATTCTTGCTCGAATCACTTGGTAATACGCATAACTCTTCTTCTTCTCTTTTTTTTTTTCTCGCCGTCGTTCGATATTCTATTACTTCTTTTTTTGAGCAATTTCGTATAATAGGGCTAACGAGCTACAACGGCGTTCTTCCCATATACGTCGGCGACGATCGAACAGACGAAGACGCATTCAAGGTAAGTAAACAGATTGGGAATATTCATGCAAAGAGTGAAAAAAGCTTAATTACTAATAGAAAAAGAAGAGAATTTCTCAGGTCTTGAGAGATGGAAATCGAGGTTTTGGCGTCTTAGTCTCTTCCTCGCCTAAGGAGACCAATGCATTTTACTCCCTAAGGGATCCCTCCGAGGTTTTTTTTTCTTTCCTTTTCCTCGACCAATTATCATCATCATCGTTCGATGTTTTCGTGTTTTGAACTTCGCGAGAAATGATGTGCGCTTCAGGTAATGGAGTTCCTCAAGAGTTTGGTGCTATGGAAGAAGAAGACGAAGAAGATAAGCACCTCATAAAAAGACCGGTTTTTTTTTTCTAGGAAACATGACTATATTTTTTGTAGCTAATTTATCGATCATTTTCATAGCTTTTCTTACAAGCGTCTTTCTTTGTCTTGTGCTTGTTTCTCCCCAAGGGAGGCCAAGCTAAGCCATTTCTTGATTTATTGCATGGCCATTTCTTGATTTATTGCATGGCCATTTCTTGATTATACACTCCAATCTATCTCATTTATTTTCTTTCTCAATTTCTCCATATGATTAGTAAGCACTAATCTAATCTAATGATTAATCTTATCTTAATCTAATCCACCTGAGAAAGGTACACCAGTCTGAGGCAGCCATGACTGGCCATCGATAAAGCTCGAGACACTAAACGTCTTCGCTTCATTCACATCAGTAATAGCTTTATAACCGGGCCATTTCACCCTCCCCTTCGTCGACGAGCCCGGCCCGTAATTCCCAAACTCGCCGTAATAAACAGTGCTCGCCGACGAATGGCCTTTCCACTCCAACCAGCCCAAAGGATTAACAAAATCGTCCATAAAAGTCTTCATATAAACAACCCTCGCATATCTCTCCCACGGCCGTCCCAAGAAAACCTTGTGATTCTTCCTCTCAGGCTGGAAATCATCGCCGCCGAGAACCTTACAGTTGATAATCGAAATCCCAGTTGGTTCGTTTGAGTACTTTCTTCTCTGAGCTGTGATGATTATCGCCTGACGTGGCTTCGGTTTTCTTGCGTAGATGACGCTGTTTTGGAAGACGACTACTGCGTTGCCGAAGATGAAGTCCACCGTGCCATAGATTCGACAATCTCTGTAGAATTGCCTGTTTGCAGCCACCCAAAGTGTGTCTTGGTATCCTTCGAAGGAACATCGATAGAACGCAGATTTATCTGAGCTCGAATATAGGGCCACGGCTTGGTCGTTGTACGGACCGGCGGTGTTTCGAAAGGTGATGTCACGAGCTATGAATCCATCGCCCATGATCCCTGTAAGAGGAAATGTTCTTTACTTTTGTATTGGGTGATAAAGTTTCGATTTTTGAAGTTAGCCCATGATTTCTTTCGAGGGTTTTGCTTTGTTTTAAGGATCTTACTTATGGTGGAAGATGCCATTGTGCTTCCCACTTGTTTGGAACTTTTGTTTCCTGAGATTATCGTCCTTCCAATCCCATCTCCTACGAACTCTATGTTCTTCATGTCAGAACTTATTTCGAGGTACTCATTGTAAGTACCTTGCTTGATATGGATAGAAATTCTTCCCTTACTACTTCCTTTTATAGATTCCAAGGCAGCCTTGATTGTCCGAAAATTCCCAGATCCATCTTGGGCCACGACTATCTTGGCAGCAGATGATGCCTTTGAAAGCCTCAGATGATTATCTCTGCTAAAAGCCCAGCTGTGAAATCCTTTATTCTCGGCCTTCATTGTTCTGCCATTAATTGCCAGGCTTTTGCTGATTATCTGAGAAGCACCATTGGACAGGAAGGAAAGATCGTTGCTTCTTACGTTGAGTTCGTCGTCTAAGGCGTTCTTACAGCTGCGAAGGTTAGTTGCAGCTGCACTTAACCATATCTGAGCATCGAAAGAGTCTGATGCTATCTTAGGATCTAAGATTTGTTGGAGACGGTTGATCGTCATGTTATAAAACGTCGAGCAATCGTTTAAGGCTGTCTTTTCTCTTTCATCCTGGGAATTCTGCTCTAGGAATACGATTCGATTTAGCTCTTCGATGGACCGATGCATGGCTATTCTTACATGCATGTCGAAGCTCGAATCATTGTGAGGTGTAAGGATCGCAGCAGTGGCTGTGTTTGAGCTTGTCGAAGTGAAGGATGATAGAAGAAGATAGCATGCTAAGAGCAGAAAGAACAACAAAGATGACATTTTTGTTTTGATTTTAGTTGTAATATGTCTGTGTATTATGCTTCTTTCTGCTGCTTATGCTGCTATGGGTTAGTCACTCCTATTTGTAAGGGGAGAAAAACGATTCAGTTGTTAAGTTGCAGCCTATGAAGTCAATTGTTGTGAGCCTTTTTTGTTAGAAATAAGGGGTCGCCTTGTAATTGAAGTTTTCCATTCTTGAAAAAAAATGTCCTTTCGTTTTTGCTCATTTCTCATAGCATTCAAAGCCATTTACTGCATTTCAACAAAATGAAAAAATCGATTTAGTCCATAACATCAAGAAAAAAAAAAAAATAGTCCAATAATGTTTGTATGGCTCCAAACTCCATGGCTATCAACGTTAATGTAGTTTGAGATGGATCATATACATTAATGTCTCGATTTGATTCAAATTGAATTTAATCGAAGTGCGAGAACGAGACGCTCGCATAGTTTGATGATATGAAGTATTATTCTCAATTATTAAAGTCTTCATTACATAGGAACACAGTACGCCAGCATTACTATACATATAATCATAAAAAAGCAAGCTTTACATTGTTGTGAATCAAGTGAAAAATATTCCATAAAATCACCCCGAAAATTAAAGAAATAACGAATAAAATAACTCAAAGCCCGGCCGTAAACGGTACGCCGGCGGCCGAAATCCACGACCGGCCCGCAATAAAATTCCCCACGGTAAACCTCTCGGCCTCCGTAGGGCTCATAATCACCCTATACCCTCTCCACCTAACCCTACGGCCCGTACCCGAGCCCGGCCCGAAGTTCCTATACTCCCCGTAGTAAAGAGTGTTCAGTGCGAAATTCCCGTCCCACTCCAACCACCCCGCGGGGTCCACGAGCCCGTCGAGGTACGTCTGCATGAAGACGGTCCGCGAGTAAGCCTTCCACGGTCGGCCCAAGTAGGACCGAACCGAGCCAAGGCTCGGGACGAGGTCCGAGCCCGCCATGACCCGCGAGTTGTGGATCGAGAGCCCAGTGTTTTGGTTCGGGTCGGTTCGGCCCTGGGCCGTAACAGTGTTCTTCTGGCCCTGCATGGGCTGTCGAGCGTAGATCATGCAGTTCTGAAGCACTGCAGCGGCGTTTCCGAAAATGAAGTCTACGGTGCCGTATACGTAACACTCTTTGTAGAACTGGCGGTTCGAGTGGACGTAGAGAGTGTCTTGATACCCCTCGAAACCGCACCTGTAGAACACCGAACGGTCCGCCCCCGACCTGAGGGCCACCGCCTGGTGGTTCTGCGGGCCCGCCGTGTTTCGGAAGGTGATGCCTTGGGATATGAATCCATCTCCGGTCACCGCTATGAGTATTACGGAAAATCATAGGATTAATTATTGGACTAAACTAGTACAAGCTAGCTTACAAGGTTGTAATTTAAACAAATTGAATTTCAGAATTGAAGCAATTTATGGACATTAAGCGTCCGAAACCTAGGTTTTTTGCAGGTACTGCGACACGTGATCCACACATGCCAAATGCTTTGGGATAAATTTGCTTATTTCAGGATGAATCATACGTGGCAGTTTCAAAACACCTAAGCTACGAGGTTGCAATTTAAGGACCCTAAAACTGAACCAATTTAAAGGCACAATTAGGTTTCCGACGCAATGTGCCTCTTAAATTGCTTCAATTTCGAAAGTTAGTCTCCTTTAAACTACAAACCCCTCAGTTAAGACCCTGAAAGTGCCACCTTCCCTAAATGACACAACCAAAAAAATAATTAAACCACATAGCTTAAAAGTAGTTTTTCTTACCGACGGTGGCCGAGTTAAAAGTCGTGGAACCTCCCCCGACGCTTCGACTCCCCGTGATAACAGTGTACTTCATCCCGTCCCCGACCAACATGACGTTCTTCGACTTAATCTCCAAGTTCTCGCTATACACGCCTCTCTTCACACGAATCACAAACCTATTACCGTCCCCGCTCCTTCTAGAAGCCGCATTAATTGCATCCCTAATCGTCCTGTAATCTCCCGACCCGTCCTTAGCCACGACCACATTAGCCCTAATCCCGCCCGAAGACTGCAGGAGCCTCCGATCCCCGTGCGGGACCCACCTCGGGAACCCGCCCACGTAATAACCGCAGTCCTCGTGGCCCGTCCCGTTGCTACCACCGAGGGCCAACGTGTTCGATATGAGGTTCGACACGTTGTTGGCCGTTATCATAGGAAGTAAGTTGTCCGGCACGCCGAGCTCGACGAACCCGGCCCGGCAAGTCTCGAGGTTGGTCAGGGCGGCACTGAGCCACGTCTGGGCGTCGAGGTCCGTGCACTTGACCGATGGGTCCACGGTTTCGTTGAGCCTTTGGACCGTGTCCTCGTAAAGGGTCAAGCAGTCGGCCCACGCGGTTCGTTCTCGGTGGGTTCGACACTTCGGGCCTAGGGTTTTGGCTCGGGCCGAAGCGGCTAGGGCTCGGTCTAGGGCTAGGGTTATGGCTAGCTTTCGGAAGTCGGATTTGGTCTTTGGGAGGGTTTTAGGGTTAGGGTTTTGGCTCATGAAGTGCTTGCATGGCTCGGGGTGAGGGGTTTGGTTGCACCAATGGTTTATGTCTATGGCTCGAAGGGTGTGAGAAGTGGTGGTCGAAGAGAAGGAGAGGAAAATGGTAATGAGAAGTATTGTGATTTGCTGAAATCTTATTATGGGCTCGATCGCCATTGTTGATGATTGATCGTGTCCGAGTTTGTCGAATATATATACACATATCATGTTGTTAGTAATTTAGAAAGAAAAAAGTAATAGTGTGACAAGTCGTTGCAGTGTTTTAATATTTAACAAGATGAGGTCAAGGATGCGAAGTTGGAATATTTTAGACGAGAAGAAGCCAAGTCAGATGCAACTAAATGCAATCATACGTACTACAGCTAACGTTCGCAGATTCCATTTTGTTAGAGTTGACAAGAAAATTACCGATAATTTATTTAAATAAAAGGTCAAACATGCTTTTCCGTACTCATCAATATAGGATGGATATAAATTAAATCAACAAACGTCGCAAAAAATATTCTGAAGATGTGTGTACTTCTTTCCTTGTTACACGATGATAGTGGCGTGATATATAGGAATGGTTACTTACAGCAAAGCAAAGATGCTTTGACTTCTATTTATTGACTTGAAAAATCCTTCCGAGGCCAATAACGCGCTCCTAGAGGAAAAAGGTTTAAGACGTGCCAGCAAGATCTCATTTTGAAAAAAAAAAGGTCTAAACCTTGAGTTGAATTTTCTATCTGATTATTATGTTACGACGACCTTACAAGTTCCATTATGATTTTTCAAAATATAGAAAAAAAAAAAGAATTGATTTAGACCGTAAATTGTACTGTTTCCATGATTTGTAGTTGCTTGGTTATGATTTTTTCTTTGGACATGAAAGAAAAGCCTATAGTCGGTGATTATATTTATTATGTTCGTTTTTAATAGTCGCGTTCTCCTAAAAGAATGTAATGCAGTGTAATGCAGTGAAACAAAATTGCTCCTAAAAAATGTAATAATATTTACCTGTATGGAATGAAACTACCAAGTTCCCTGCTTGGAGGCAACCTGCGATGGCTGGGCTTGCTCAATGGCCGCCACCCATTCGTTTATGATGCTATTAACTTCAATCGGCACTTCGTCGTGGGGACAATGGCCTGACGATAAAATAAAAATACAACGTCGTACGTAATAAAATGCCAACGCTGAAAGAAAGACGAACGAAAAATGCGGTTACCAGCGTCGACTTCTTTTACTACGATTCCCCGACAGTGCTCTTTGAACATTGATAGCGTCGACTTTGAATCATAAAGCGGGTCTTTCATACCCTGAAAGAAACCATCGATTACCAGAAAAAGAAAAAAAAAGGCGGCGAGAAGGGAAAAAGCTGCTTTACCTGGACGACAAGTACCCTGTTTTTGAATCCTTCTAAAAGATAATTCAGAGGGATAGAAAGATCGAAGGAGAAAATGCTCTCCAAAACGTAAGTCACCCCAGGGTCGTACGACTGCCAAAATGTTAAGGGTTGTGAAGAAGTAAATCGTACGAAAATGTATGGGGACGTTTTGGAAGGATACAGATCGAATCATTTCGTTGACCAGCCAGTCGTCGGCTCTGTTTGGTTTCTGTGTGGCATTAGGCCTGGGAGTTAGTAGAGGAAAAATGACGGTACGAAAAAGATGAACGTAGGCATTTTCTTACCGTTGGGTAAAAGTTCCTCAGTATATTTCTAAGCTGAAATCTCAAGTAGAGCAAGATGAGTTTAGCAACCAACCGAGCTGCTACTGATATTCTCTTTTCCTACGTATTAATCAAACTTTTTAACTCATGAAGTTAACTGAAGCTGATCTGTAATCTGATAATGATTTAACGATTAAAAAGAATAATAGCTTGAACATGAAATTTTTCTGTTCTTACTTCAGAATAAGCCCGAGCTGAATATCCAGGAACAATAGTACCAGCTGAGTTCACGAGTACGGCGGACTTGGCCAATGTAGACCACAGTCCAGCAACAATAGCCACAACATATCCTGCTCGGGGTATTTAAAAGAGAGATTTTGGTAAGGACAAAGTCTAACGAATATAGTTTGTTTTTTTGAAAGCTTAATAATATATCAACGTTAGCATACCACCAATTGAGTTCCCAACGAGATTTACTGGCTCCCCGACAACCTCAACTATGAAATCCCGAATCAGTTCGGCCCATACAAGTTCGTGGTAGATGATATTTGGTTTTTCTGATCTACCAAATCCAAGAAGTGTTATCGCCCAAACTCTGTTTCCACTTTCGGCTATGGGATATATGTTGTCTCTGTAATGGTCCAGGAAAGCGCCAAACCCATGTACAAGAAGAACGGCTGGGCCATCATGACCAGCAACTGTGTACTGAGAATACAAATAACTTACTATGATCAGACGAAAAATACGACTTAATTGGACACTAATTGTTCAGATACTAACTTGGACAAGATGGTTTTTCCATCGCCATATCCGAACAGGGAAATTGCCAATTTGATCTTGTTGGCCTTTCAAAGTTATAAGGTGATACCACTGCCAAAAAAGAAATCATTCGTCTAATATATGTTGTGCATTGTGAGCTCATAGGGAAATGACGAACATAA
Organism: Craterostigma plantagineum; assembly: GCA_027422505.1. NCBI lineage: Eukaryota > Viridiplantae > Streptophyta > Magnoliopsida > Lamiales > Linderniaceae > Craterostigma > Craterostigma plantagineum. The sequence goes on along the minus strand of JAPQWV010000009.1, from coordinate 4,632,541 downwards.
TTAATTAGAATAAAGTAGACTAAGATAAACCTCAATTGAGCACACGGTATCAATGGCTGCTGCAACTGTTGCAGATGAATATCCAAATGGTGTTAAATTGCCACCGTTTCGTTCTTTCTCATATTTGATAGCTTCAGCATACACTCGTCTCCTTGAAATAATCCCAAGAAGAAGGGCAGAAGAAAAGAGCGCACCAAATGAAGCTCCTTCACGTTTCTCAGCTAGACGTAGCTTATCGTGCACCCTATAAATGAGATTTATAACATGTATTATATCGAAACTTCAAATATATGAATGATATGTGCTATTCAAGTTTTGGTCCTAGCGCTTACTCTTGCCACTCATCCCTTGCAGTTCCTTCCAGGTACCTCAAGTATGCAGCCAAAGCATTCAACACTGTACTGGCCCCACCTCCTACTATAGTCCCTTGGCTTGTCCGAAATGCTGAATCTTTAATTTTCCTTTGACGCTGCTGATTATCTTTATTTGTATCTGTCTGTTGCAATCCAAAATTTCCCTTCATGTTTTTTCTCCGTAAAATATCAACAGCAGACAACTTTTTCAGTGAAGTCCATTCCTCTTTTATATAGGCACCACCAGTATTATCCTCCATAAATATTTTCAGATCAGCCAGACTAGGCAGATCACCTAACTCATTCATTCGAATTGTAATATTAAAACTCAGCAGCAAAATCCAGAGCTTGACAAATTAAATGAGCAATAAATGACCAATTACCCCAACTCAAATTCATGACGCCACTAGGAATCTTTGGGGAAGCAAGCGCAGAAACAACAGGTAGCTTTAGCTTTTTGAATGCATCATATGAAGATGGCAGATCCATTAAATTCTACAACCATCAAATAAGCATCAGTACACTTTCCCATTCCTGTTATGAAGATGGTAAAACTCACAAAAGGAAAGAAAAGCATCGTCATAGTTCTAAAGAACAAATATTCCATTCGCGAAACTAGTTGTGATTGTCGCCACGAAAGCATAATAAATACAAACGCTATAACAATAATAAAATCAATAATGTGACGAATACATGATGAGGAAGATGATATTCGACGACTTGAAGAAATGTTGCGCAAAGCAATACCTTAATATCGTAGAATGGAGTGTTCCAAGTCACAATCTTAGGGCTCTCTTCTTTCAAAGATGACAATGACTCCTTAATAGTATCTAGCATCAAACATAGCTCATACTCCACCTCCGTTTCCAGAAATATGCTGCCAGCCCCAACCTATTATAGCCCTCAGGAAAATCAGAAGAGAGTCCCTTGAATTTGCTCATTCGCAACTAAGGAAGTACAAGAAACATGCACGCTAAAGGAATTTAACCACCTCTTTGACCAGTTCTCCTAATACACTTTCTGCACTTCCAAACCTGATCATCAAATTGGAGCCAAGAGCCTTGAGCATTTTCCTTAGATCCTCCAAAGCAAAGAGTAGAATTTCAAGAGTTTCATCTGAAAATCCTGCATATACACTTCCAAATTCACTTCAAGATTGCCTTTATATGGAAATACTGACCACTAAGCTTTATCAGTAGAACAAAAGAGAAATTGAGAAGCATCCCAACAGCCAAGCAGATATTTCTAACTTGAGGGAAAATTGCTTACATATAAGACGAACCTCAGTTAATAACAGTTCATTGAGAAGGTAGTAGAAGGAAGAAACTAGTACACATGAAAAATAAATCAACCTTTAACAAAACAGAGCATTTCAACAAAAATTAGCATCAAACCAAGTCCTAACACACTATTCATTTCTATTACTTGAGAGAATCCGGCGATCGAAAACGTAGATCGGTACGACACAATCATGCTGCGATGCAGCGGCGACGAGCCCAGGGTGATCTTCTACCCGAAGGTCGTGCTTGAAAAACACTACAGCGCTGTTGTTGGCGCTCCGCGCGGCCGCGCAGGTACGTATCCTCATGCCGTGCGAGAACGGCGGACGAGTTTCGCGTCCGACGCACCACTTTCTAGCTGCAAAAGGACGAGGATGATACAGAGACGACGCCATGAGATTGCTGCCTCGAGCGATTCCATGTAATGCTTAGAGTCCATGAACGCTAAGAGGACGCTTGTTTGGCTAGGGTTCTTCTTCGTGATTGAGGTTGGGAAGCGAGGGATCTGTGTCCTACATGGCTCCGCCGTGGAATCAATGTTGTGGTGGAGAAATCAAGCTGAGATTCTTCCTATGTGACGTCAGTTTAATTGAAGCTGAAACGTTGACTCAGTCACTCTTTGACCACGTACGACCTTGAAACGATGTCGTACTTCAGATTCTCTTCAGATAATTTTGCCCTAGAAATTGGCTAAAAGCCTAAAACATTACCCCCAATCTCAAACCAACTGAACTTAAAAATGGCGCTCATGTTATTGCACCACACAGCAGTAACAGCATCATCTCCTTCGCCCCTTTTCGCCACCGTTAAACCCCAATCGCTCCGCCGCATAAAATCAGCCGGCAGAGTCGCCGCCGTGAATTCCGGGCAAGAATCGACCGACCCCCCGCCGCAAAAGCCAGCCACCGATTCCACGCAGTCTGGCCTGGCGTTCGGGTCGTCGTCGCCGTCGTCAGCTACTTCACCTCCTCCGCCCAACAAAAAGAAGAAGAAGAAACAGCAGAGCAAGGGAAACAAGGAGAGGGCTTCGATTATCCGCCGAGAACCGCTGGAAAAGCCTAGCTTCGCCGCCGCGCCTAAGGACGTGGATAGAGCTGAGGATATGAAGAAGAATGAGAGCGCTTTCTTGCTCGCTTGGTTGGGCCTTGGCGCTGTAATACTCGTCCAGGGTATCGCTCTCGCCGCTTCAGGTTTGCCTTTGATTCGATTCGATTCCTACGCATGATATTGTGTGATGTGTTCATCGAATTATACGCATCTTTGTTTGAACAATCCACTCTCTGATTCATGTTTTGTGGGAGGCAAGGGATAAGATAAGAAATGCTGATAACTGTAGTTGTAATTAGAAATATTCTTGAAGTCTAACGTAACTGAGTTTTACAGCTTCTGCCTATGCCATGTACATGTACGAACTGATCAGTTCTATCTTGTTCCCATGTCCGAAAATGAGTGTGTCTGTGTGTGTGTTTCTACATATCATTCTTGATCTAGTTCATATATTCGCCCTTCAGAATCGACCTCATAACTTTCGATCTAACTCCTCTTTTTGGTTCTATGTTGTAAGGTTTTCTGCCAGAGTCGTGGGATAGCTTCTTCGTGAAGTATCTGTACCCATCTTTCACTCCAACGGTCTTCTTGTTCGTTGCTGGGACAGTTGGCTATGGAGTTTTGAAGTACTTGCAGAACGAAAATGCAAACAGCGAAAACTGATCAAACGCTTCTTTGGGTCCTTATGTATAGTGTTGCATTCAACGGCGAAAAAAATTCTGTTAGTTGATCTTCACCTGAGTCATATTGTGATTCGTTTTCGAGTGTTTCCAAGAAGAAAGATTCGGACTCTGCTGTAATGTTTCTCATAGTAGTGACAATGGCTCTATTCATATCACGCCTATGTTATTGGGTTGTAATAAAATTGCTGGCTGTCTCCCAGGGTGAAGCTAAGAAAGACTACCAATAATTCGTCTCTGAGAAAAAGGGGAAACAAAGAAATAGTTGAATGAGTACTACAAGACGGGCAAGTGGTCAAAAAGCATGTAAAAACAAAACAAAAGTTAAACTGTACATGCAATGTAAGAAAGACTTCATCCCTCTCCCTCTCTATATGTTGCGTCAATCACGCATATTGAGACAAAGATAGCAGGAGAAAAAAGCGTCCACGCCTTAAGATATTTTTCCAGAGGGTATTCGAATTCAAGGCCTTTAAAGTTTTAAAATAGCTTTCAAACACGGTAAAAAAACTATTGTTCAAAGAACACATTTCTGTAAACTTTATAGATAAGGACCTAAACTTAAAAAATGTTATAAAGTGTTTATATGAACTAATATCGAATGATCGTTTTGTGTTATTTCAAAACAATGAAGTGGTACTGCAGAAATCAGATCCTTAAAACTATATTTTTTTTCCTGACAGAGTCTGAATCTTAAGTGAAATTTTTTACGGGGCCTAAAATGAAAATTTCCCATATATTAATATAGCAAGTAACCCTCATTAATCAACAGACAAAACCAAATGTTTCACTAAAACAATACAGAAAGAAAAGATTAAAGAAAAAGATTGTGTTTTTTTGTTTTCCTAATTCTGATCGACGGCATTAGGCCCTGTGCAGTATCTCAGAGTAGGGTTCCACAGCCACTGCACAAGGTACCTCCTTCTCAAACCAAACATGTTATACGTGGCGCCATCTCGGCCTTTGATCATCTGCCCTGTGTAGGACCCACCGCCGCCGGTCCCATAAATACCCTCGCACAAATCAGCAATCTCCACCGGCGCCGCCGGGTCGTTACCAGCGTACCAGGCGTTGATTAGCGGATTCGCCGACAGCTCAGCAATTTCGTGACCTATGACGCTTATCATCCCATCCACGCCGACGTCGCCGTTCGGCGACTTCACCGCCTTCAGATTAGGTATGTAGTTAGGCACGGCGAAGGGATAGGCGCAAATCCCAGGGCACAATTTCTGCGAATTCCCCACCCACGCGTACGGCAGCGTGTAGCCCACAATCGCCGGGAATGTGAAGTAGTGAAACCCGCAGACGTTTCCGCAGAAGTTTTCCACGTAGACTTCCTCCGCCGTGAGCACGAGGTAGACGCCGTTCTTAGGGTTTATCGGAAGGGGGCGCGTGGGGGACTTCACGGCGGACTTAATCACTGACTGAACGGAGAGGCGCGTGAGCGACTTCCCCTGAGAGTATAACCTGTCGTTCTTCTCCGATCCGACGTGGACGGCGCGGGAGACGTTTTTCCCCGTCTGGTCGGCGTACAGCGTGGCGGTGGACCACCACGATGAGACGGAGGGGCGGCGTCTGGCGGCGGAGATTGAGCCGAGGAAGTCTCGGATGATGCGCTTTTGCGCGGGGAGCCACGCGCCGTACCAAATTGGGTAGACGGTGATGTTCTCCGTCAGCACCGGCCCCATGTGGTACGTCATGTGCACGAATTCCGACGAGCCTTCGTACTTTTTGGAGCCGCCGTAGAGTGGAGACGATGAGTTGGCCTGAGTAGGCCACGGACGCCATGAATGAGCTGTAGAAGCTAAGAAGACGACGACGAAGATCGAAGGGAGGAGAGCTATCAACGGCGGCGACATTTCCGAGACTGTGTGTGTGTACTGTGTGTGGAGAGAGAGAATTGTATTTATAGCAGGGAAAATACGGCCATGGCTTAAAAGGGAAGGGTGGTGAAGTGGGGCCCAGCCGTCAATTGTGGGGTGATTGAGTGTCTTTGGCAAATTGGCGGGAAAATTGGGGGGTATATTCGTCATTTTCTATGAGAGGCGAATACTTGCATTGCAGGGGTATTTTGGACATTGACATGTTGGAATGCGTCGTGCTTTTGCTTGGCTTGGCCTTTTACGAGTATTTCTGTCTGGTCCTTCATGATTAAATATAGTGTAATCTATAGAAAAATACCTAATTGAATAAAATTTTTACACATAGGTACCCATGTCAGAATTTTTTTTAGTTAAGTACCCGTTCGATTGGGCGTACCATTTTCCTGGTGTTAACGTACCTTTTCATATGTGTATTGCGTACCGCGTTACGCATCTATATGGTACCCGTATATGGTACCTATATACGTTACATACGGTACTTGCGGCAAGCTGTAGCGGGGTACCAATTCTACCTGTATTGATGTACCAAAATACGTTGATATATGGTACCTAAATGTGTTGTATGGCGTACATACTGCGGATCGGGTACCTATCTGCAAAAAATTTATTCTGTTAGGTACTTATATATAAAAAAAAGCCGACAGGGTACTGATTTACAATTTTTTTTCAAATGGGTATTTATGTGTAAAAATCCCTTAAATATATTCGAATTTTACTTCTTTTTTTTTTAACCTAATTTGTTTCTAGTAGTATCCACTGGCTAATGGCAGTCACATAATGATGATAGTAGGGGGTTCACACTATTAATTTCATACGACTTTAATCGTCTATCTATAAAAAGATTTTAATGTAAGCAAGAAACTAAAATCAATTGAATTGAATGGAACCATTTTTGACATTTAATGTGATAGAAGAGTCTTAGGCTATTACAAAATAATAAAGAAGTTAGGAGCAATTCAACGCAGTCGCAGATAGTTGATACGGAGGTACCCCACTTCGACCAAACTCTTCAAATATAAATTAATTGCCATCATTCGTATATATTGCATCACTATTTTCAAGAAAATCCAAGTACCAAGTCTTGTCCGCAATTTTTTAAATTGTTTTTTTTAAATGATTCATGTAGTTGGCTGTATGAAATATGAATGAGGTTTCCTGCCCGTGAAATTTAAAACTACTTATTTTCATGTCCTGCTCACTTTTATTACATGGGAATCTCAAGCATTCTTCATTGTATATACATTAAATATTATTTATTCCCATTTTCTTCGATCCTAACTTTCTAAAACAAGAAACGTTGTCTTTTATTGGTTAGTTCACTTGGTATAAAGTGGGAAGACGATCGGTGGGGTACTAAAATACTAGATCGATTCCGTATAATAGTAGTTTTGCACACTCATACACGTCTGCTATATAATATTATGTATATTTAATTATGAAATAATACTACTAAACATAGAAAGACAAATGTTAGTGGATGGTTATGTTTGATTTATTAATTTTTTATAAATAAAAAAATAACACTTGCCAAATTATGTTTGGTTAATAGATACACTAAAAACCATTTTAACCCACCTTCACCATTAATATAAGAGTATAGATATAGTTGATTATTTAATTTAAGATTCAAAATGTCGAGTTAACAAAAACCTGAAAAGCGGGGCCCATACATGATTTCATTAAATATTTATTCTTACAGGAATTTTATAGGCGAGAAACTTATGTGAACACCTATCGATGTGGCACTCGTGCCATATCGACATGTGAATCGACATAAGATGATATGTGACATTAATTGACACATTCTAAGTACCATTGATCGACCCCTCGAATGCTAATGTGGCATGTTTACGGCTTTATGTGGCAATGTTATGTGGCATTGATTTGTGTGCGTAAACATGCCAGTAGAGTACGAGGTGTCGACCAATGATATCTAGAATGTGTCAATTAACGTCACATATCATCTTATGTCGATATGGAATGTCAACATGACACGAATCAGTGTCACATCGACAGATGCCCACGTAAGGTGTCACATAAGGTGAACACCAATTACTTTTTATTCTTATATAGTTATATCACATAATTATTTGTCGTCCTTTAAAGATTTTACGTGGGGCACCAAAACGCACTTTTAAATTAGGGAAAACGATGATGTTAGGTACCTCCCTAAAATATTTTCAAGCATCAGAATTTCTCCTATAGCATTTGGGCCTCTGAAACAACTAGGCCCAATGCTTGAAAGCGGGCCTTTGTAACCATTGGGCTGATGGCCCATTTAGCGATGTAGATAGAAATTGCTCACAAGCCATCTTTCATTGAAATTTTATGATGATTCACTAGAAATTATAGAGCTATATGAAGGAAAACATAATAACATTGCGGATCATTCATAAGAAAGAGGAACAACATAGCTACATGACACTAAAATGTAATTAAAAACAGGAGAACGTAAGTTCAAAGAAATATCATTCGAAAAGAATTCAGGAGAGCATAACAAAACTGTAATTAAACAAAACCAAATACCTTAACATGGACTAGTTTTCTTGAAAAGACAGAAAAACAGTTTGCAAAAGCATTTTAAGTCTCTTACGAGTCTGCGATTGTAACTTCGACTTCAACGCCAGGTTCGATGGTGATGGAGGTGATTTGCTTTACAACTTCAGGGGAGCTGAAGAGATCGATGACACGCTTGTGAACTCGGAGTTCAAATCTGTCCCACGTGTTTGTACCTATAAATTACAAGTGAGTAGCTTTCATGTTATTATGAATTTGATCACAAGGGTAGATCATGGAAGTAAAAAAAGGGCGAATCCGATTCAACTCAAAAGACTTTGAAGAAGCATAACACTTCGAATGGGAAAATAGAGGCCTTAAACCGACAAGAATGTACAAGGTAGATACTGGTCTGAGAACTGGTTCTGATGAACGTAGTGTATCACCAAGAATCAAAATATAAAGATGGCAACCATTAAGGCAAATAACATGTATACAGATCATTGAAGCGAACAATCTCGGTCTCCGTCAGAGAATTTATTACCTTCCCCACAGGGAGATTTCCTAGTGGTAATGTGAAGAACCTTGGTGGGAATCCTCACTGGTCCCTTGACCCTGAGTCTCTTGTCCTTGGCACCAAGAACAAGGTCCGCGCATACTGTTGACAAAGCCAAGCAACAAATCATTATACATACTGATCCTTCGGCCAATATCATTCATCAGAAAAATCTTGCAAGAGATCAATTTAATGGTTCAATGTGACTAGGATAAGAACTTGGACAAGAAATTGCGTTTAAATAAATTCTAGAACGACTTAAGCTTTTGACCAGCTGAGATAAGAGCCAGACCGAAAAATTAACGTCAGCAAAAGAGGACCAGATAACGAACAGATGACAGAAATGGCGTACCTTTCTCGAGATTTTTGACATTTTTGGAAGAGAGTGTGATGCGGATCTTATGAGTCTGCTCCTCAGGTTCCTCTAATCCAGGCTTAGTAGGCTTCATCGCTGCGTACGCCATGGTTGCTGCTTCGAAAGTATCCTTTGCTTTTCTGCTCACAACGAACCATTTTGACACAGCAGATCAGAGAATATGACCACAAAATTCAGCTAAACGCAACTGCTACATGCAAATTAGGGAAAAACAGAAGATTGAGCTATGGACTGTACCAGATAGGAAGAAACGCTTGGCGCGTGGTGTTCGAGCGGCGTTTTCACGATGGGGATTAGGGTTCTTATCGTTCTGTGTTTTTATATAGTACTTTATTTGGGCTTCGTTGGGCTTAACATTAATTTGGATTTCGCTGTCAAATTAATTTGGGTTACCCTTTTCTTTCTGTCGACTAACTTCAGTTTTTCGTTTTTCTTTTTCTTTTTTCTTTTCCAACGAAAGTTTTGTTGTATTGTATGATTTGGGTCCGTTTGGTATGCGGAAACCAACGCGGAAAAGAAAAGGAAAATGAAATGATACGCATCGGATCGTTATACATTACGCCTCACGTGTCGTACCATAATACATTTTTTTCCTTTCCGCACTGAATTCCGCATATCAAACTCACCCTTAAGGAATGAATACGAACTAAAAAAGAAAAGATAAAACTTCGAAACTGATAAGAAAAGTCACATTAATCAAATCAATCTTATAACATATGTTATCCCCATATTTAACCGGTCAATATTCGAGTCTAACCAAAGACGGGGCGGGAAATATCTCCCGCGAAAATATCCCCCGAGGCTACACCCCGCGAAAAACATCACCCGAGGTAGCCGAAGGAACTCCACCCGAGGGGTGACGCCTCGCTCGAGCAATTTCCCGAGGACGCCACTTAGCCACTAACCCACTAACATTCCCCTACACATAACTAACCCCCACTAACCCCCCATGGCTTACCCACTACCGCCATGCTTCGGACCAAGTAAATGGGAGGTTACCACCACGGGGTCTCACCCAGGCCTGGGTAATGGGCCGGGTTGGGCCGGTTCCGGGCCGGTTCTACCGGTTCCGGTTCCACCGGTTCCGGTTCCACCGGTTCCGGTTCAACCGGTTTCGGCACTGTTCCGGTTCCGGTTCCGGGTCTGGGACCATTTTCCCGGGACCGGACCAGAACCACGGAGCTGGACCACGGGCCTTAAATGGGCCGGTTCCGGTTCCAGAACCGGAACCGGCCCATTTAAATTTTTTTTTTTTAATTTTTTTAATTTTTTAATTTTTTTAATGTATTTTTCGAATTAAAAAAATAATAATAAAGAGATATTTGGGCCGGTTCCGGTTCGGAACCGGAACCGGAACCGCGGAACCGAAACCGGGAACCGGAACCGGTAATCCGCGGTTCCGAGTTCCGCGAACCGGCCCAGTTCATTTTAACTGGGCCGGTTACCGGTTCCAGAACCGGATCTACCGGTTCCGGTTCTGGGCCGGACTAATGGGCCGGTTTTGGGCCGGTTCCGGTTTGGCCCGGCCCAAAACCCAGGTCTAGTCTCACCTATAAATACACGACGGTTCATTCTCAAGCGGGGGGGTTGATCTCATCTAAACGACTCAGTTTTCTCTACTATATTACTACATCTCTATGAAAGAAACAGAGGGAAGCTACACGTATGATCATGAAAGCAAGCTCAATCATCTCATAGCTCGACGTCACGACGGTTCTATCCGATTATTGCTTTCTCTTATTTTATTTATTGCTTTAACGCCGGCGAATATTTATCTGACTTGAGCGTCGGAGGGGCGTCGCCGAAACGGCGCCCTTTAGCCCGCTTTTTCGTGACGTTTCAGGGATCTGCCGAAGACGAAGACGACGAACTCGAAACGGCGACGACCAATACCTTCCAGCGCACTATTGATGCTAGGGTCGATTTTTCGGTCCACATCAATTTGGCGCCGTCTGTGGGAAACTCTAGTTTCTCTCTAGTAGAAATTTAATACGTTGGTCGTCGAAAATGATCAAGCACCGCCCCACGTGGACGAGCCGAATCCGGCCGATACTGTTGGGTTATTCGCTGCGATCATGCAAGAGATGAGGAGGATCGGAACGGACGTAGGAATACTGATGGCTGAAAGAAATCGTGGAAATGATCATTACGCCTCACGTGTCGTACCAGTAATACATTTTCTTTTCCGTTCCGCACCGAATTCCGCATACCAAACTCACCCCTAAGGAATGAATACGAACTAAAAAAGAAAAGATAAAACTTCGAAACTGATAAGAAAAGTCACATTAATCAAATCAATCTTATAACATCAAAACAAAAGCCGCAGAAAGAAAGTCACATTAAGGAACAAAGTCCTCAATAAGGTGGGCTAGGTAAGTTAGACAAATATACACACAATTGTAGAGTAGGAAACAGTCCGAGAATTCCCAAACAACTACTGCTACACACAAAGTAGTTCAACTTCAAGGCCATTCAAAATAAACAAACTGTATGGCTTGGCCACCGTGGGTGACTTAGACAAGCCAGACAAAACCACTAATCTTGAACGAAACGAGTCCGAAAAAGGAAAGAAAAGCAGTGAGGTTTCAAAAACTCGTCCCTCATGGGTAGCATTTTGAAGCTCCTGCAAGCAAAAAAAGCGATGCTCTTGCATTACTTAGAAGCAAAAAGAAAACAGCAAAGTTTACATGATATGCTAATCCTCCGATCTTTACGAGTATAGGAAAGTAGTGCTTTCAATAAGTAGTATTACGTTTAACTTGACTAAGATAAGCAAATGGTGAAACAATGTTGCTCGCGTAACATAAAAGGAAGATTTTCATGGAAGGATTTGGTTGTACGGATTTCATCTCCCTAGCAATTCATGAAACGATCATCTGAGTGTTTCATCCAAATTGAGATACATTAATCCAAACATGCTCTATGTTATGCCCTCACTTACAGCCTATTTAGTAACAACATAAAATTTACAATAAGAATCCAATACTCATACTGCATTGAGTCACAACAAAAGTAAGATTTTCGCGGCAAATTACACAAACATTCGACCAATTCAACACTTAAATGAAGTCGCTAATGATCTACAAGATTCTCAAGCCCAACTCAGTAGTATGACTGTGAGTCAATTTGCCCATAAATTAGTCTGAATCGACACCACCAACAAGCAAGACCCAAGAACACAGCAGAATCCACACACCAACAGCCAGAAAAAGAACTTTCACAAAAAAAAAAAAAAAAGAAATCACCTCATCACTTAGCGACCATACGAGCAATGAAATCCTCGTACTTGATCTTCCCATCGGACCCAACATCAACCTCCCTGATCCACTCGTCGAATTCTGCAGATTCGAGCTTCTCGCCGATGCTGGTCAGGATGTGCTTCAGATCCGAAACGACGACGTAGCCCGTGCCGTCCTTATCCAGCACTTTGAACGCATCCCTGAGCTGACGATCGAAGGGCTCGGGTCTGAAATGCTTGGACATGACGTCGAGAAACTTCTGGAAATCAAACGGCGCGTTGAGCTTCTCCTCGGAAACGATGGATTTGAGCTGCGCCTGCGTCGGATTCCCGCCGAGCGACCTCATGAGGATGCCGAGCTCCGACGGCGCAATCTTTCCGTCGCCGTCGGTGTCGAAGAGAGTGAAGGCCTCCTTCATCGAAGAAACTTGGTCGTCGCTGAGATCTTTCACCATTTTTCTTTTCAGTTATTTACTGCCGATTGATTGCTTTCGTTTTGAGTTGATGGATCTCTCAAATTTTTGCTTTGTTGATTTGGGAATTGGAGTAAGGGTAGTAGTTTATGAGGAGATGTGGGCCATAATGCAATTAGTAGAGATGTTAGGGACTGATTTGTACTATTCGGCGAATGTAATAAAACGAAAGCTAATCATCTTCCACGGCGTAACTGATCATCCGCCATGGACGAGTTCTCTGTCTTCTTAGAAGAACTCCACGTTACAGAGCCTAAATCACAGTACAGTCTAATAATTCCATGGCTTGAATTGGAATTGTGGATCACACAGTTTTCACAGTGATAATTCATCGTCTTCAAAAACCTATAAAGGCGTAAACATTTACGCCAAAACCCTATAAATATGCTCCTCGCCGGTAAATTCGTCGACCCTCGCGACCCACCGACCGCCTCTACGGCGGCGTATCCTCCCACCTTTTTCAAGGAATCGCTTCCCTCTTCTCACAAGCAAGCCATCTCCTATGGGAAGAAAGCGCCCGTCAAATCCTTCGAACCTCGACGAATCTGCGTAAAGCGCGTTATATCCCAAGACCGTCGCCGCCATTCCGCCGAGGGATTTCGCAGCTTCGAGCACGTCCATGGAGTTCTTCATCTTACAGTCGATTAATACGCAATCTGCTTCTCTATACTCGCTCGTCACCAGAAATCGAGCATCTCCTTCAACAAACTCGACGTTCTCGGGCGATAGTTCGACTTCCTTGGCTCCGTTAACGATGCACACGGCCCTTCCGCCAGTCTGGCCGGCGGCGGACGACAGAGCCGCCAAGATGGAGGCGTCCGCTTCCCCTGCGCAGGCGACGACGATCAGGCGGGCGTTTACGCCGGCGACGAGGGCTGAGATGAACTCCTCCGCCTGGGGTTCTTTCGTTCTCTTTCCCTATTACATGAAAAATGGGTAATGTATTTAAATTAACGAGTGCAGAGTTTTGCGACTATGAAGTGCTCACTCACTCACCGCTTTGATCGTCGCAAGGTAGGCGTTTGTAGCTTTCTCCGCCGACCAATAAGCCATTTCTTTTTTCACTTTTTTCTTTTTTGAGAGTTTGATTTGTAAGAAGCTGATGCTGCTATTCCTTCGTATATATATAGTGCGAAGACGACATGGGAAAGGTCAAAGAAGCGATGTAATACTAATAACTTGGCAAATATGTGTGTACGAATGGAAGATTCCATTGGAGCTATTCTATTCACTACACTATTGCTACGTTACTTATCTATTGCTGTGATATATCTTTTCACATGTTTGTCATAGGCTTTAGTTTTGTCTATTTTCTCAAGGCAAAACACGCATATACCAAGTCTTGTGTGCGTGAAACTTTTAATCACAAAAAGAAAACGAAAAAAGAAAATCAGGAGGCTTAAGAGCAGTGAAATACATATATATAAAGTGAGTTTGAAATACATATGAACTCACAATAGACAGTGAGAGAACTGAATCCATGAAGCATTAGTACAACGAATCACAAAGAATTAACAAACAGTGGGCAGTACAACGAATCGAGCTCGTTTCTCCTCAAATGAATACTCAATCTCTTCATCAGATATCGGTTTAGCCGAAGACTGAAGAACAACTTCGATGGCCTTTTGCACTTGTAGTGTTGAAGGAGTGTTAGCCACTTGCATCGTAATATTCGAAGTAGGCGTGGAAAATGTGGACTTAAGCTGCTGAGGCGTTCGATTCTCTACGTCGAATGTAGAGATTGTCTTCGAAGGAGTATTACTACTCACTGCTGTCGTTACGTTGCTATGCTTCTTGTTGAGCTCTTTTAAAATGTTTTCGCCATTGGGAGAAAAGGGTTTTCTCACTGGCGATTCTGTTTCTTGACATTGGCTTGGAACGTTCTGGTTTACGGTAGGACCAGCGAAATCCAAGCCTCTCTTCTTTCCTGATATTCGAGAGAATAAACGCAGGAAATTACGAACATGGCAAAACATCTTAGGGAAATATGGATTTTCTTACCTATGTTGAGTGATGAAAATCCATCGTCTCTAATGTGGTCTTGGTTTACCACGCATTTGCTTTTCTTTCCATTGCAAGTGTTGGGGGCAGCCTTAGGCGGAGGAACGTCGGGCTTAAGAGTTTGATGCGTAGATGCGCCTAAGGAAAGTCTTCGGTTGGTCGTCGTGCCTACAGATGACAATCTGTTTCCTTTCTTTGCGCTCGCATTCTTCATGGGGCTTGGCTTCGAGCCATAACGAGCCTCCTTTTCTGTTAGTAGCTGTCCCTGAAGTTTCTTCTGATCCTAAGTTGAAATATTACTCGCGGTGTAAAAAAAGCATTCAAATAGAGATTTGTGCAAGGACCAAATACTGAGAATAGCCAAGCGTTCTAACTCCTTTTCTTGCCTGAGAACTTTATAGTCTTCGAGCATGGATAGAAGAAGGATCTGAGTGCATTACATAAAGGCCAGCTCTTAGTTTCTGCTACGTTTGAGCAAGTATAGATGGTTATTTCGTATGGTAATTGGTACACTTACGCCGTCGTAATTAAAAGCAACTCCTCTTTCTTTTTCCCATGCTATGGTCTTTGAAATCAGTGCATCCACCATGGCTGTACATGAATGATCGAAGTAAACTGTTACAACGCTACTCTATCGATTCATAATTCAGCTTTATGAAAGAATACCTGGGAGTTTGCTGACAAATGCACGAGCTTTCTCAGCACGTTTCAGAGTAAGGTGGGCACCTCGTGCAGCTGAGTATCGATTATCATCCTACAAAAGCAAGCAAGGGGAAGTAACGCTAGTTATTTGCATGTTACGAATTTCATTATCAACAAGCTACGAATTGCAAGGAAAGTCCAACCCTGTTGTACTCCTCAAGCCAGCTCTCTTCTTCGCAGGCATGCATCCACTTCTCAACCTTTTCAAGAATATCTTTCCTGGCGAGAGCTTCCTCTTTCACTTTAGATATTTGGAGCTCAAGTTGTTCGAGCACACAAGTGGCATCCACCGGTCCTTTGGTTATAAATGAAAAGAGTTAAGAATAACAATTTGAAGTGCGACGATAAAGATTATCGGTATAGTCATAGTTGAATACCAGATTCTATAGCATCTAATGCGACGTCGAAAGCACTATCAGAATCTTGAGCCATATGCGTCTTCTTACAAGCTTCCTCTAGCTCTGCTTTCTTTTTCAGAATAAGCTCCTTCATTTTGCTTGCTTTCAACTCCTCCAACCTTGTAACTTCGGCTTTAACCTGTCGGGCAAATCATAAATATCGCCATGATCAACTACATATATGAAGAAATGAAGTTTAACCTGCGTTAGCTGGAAGATAAGAACTGCAACAAATTATCAAGGTTTTACGCTTTTTCTGATGAAATCTTCCAGCTTACGCTGTTAATAAAGTCTGCGGACAACAGGTCGGGCTCAACTATCTCATCTTCAGAAGAAACAATATTGCATGTTACTTTCTGAAACGTTTGCTGCTCTTCGGCTGGAGTGTCCATCAGATTCCAAAGCTCCAGCAATGAAGCCCCTAGATCTTGCAACTGTCCAAAATAGACACATTAGATATATGTCCCAGAACGAGTTTTCAATGCGTAGAAGCCCAATAGCTAGAACGAGGTACCTGCTGCAATCTCTGCTTCTTAACTTCCCGCAATCTCTGAATGGCAGAACCCAGCTGCTCAATGGTTTTGTTGCTAATACATTGAGAACTTTCAGATTCTCCTAAACTAGGATGTATCTCATTAACAGTTTGATTGAAATCAAAACCGAGCACCGAACAGCATGAGCGCACATGATTCAGATGGTCGAGGACCAGCTTCAGACGTTCACTCTGAAAGCAAAAAAATATCAGAAAAAAACATAAATTCAGAGGAAAGCTGTTAGAAGAAGTTTCGAAATATTTGATTCCGAAAAAGGAGGACCTTCTGTTTTTGAAGCGCCTGCAATTCTCTCTGCAAATCTTCAAGTTTCCTTAAAGATAAATCTGACTCATCAACTGCAACACAACTCAAAGCATGCTGTCCCAGTGCATGAATTTCATTCTTAATATTTTGAATCTCCTGTAGCAAATCCAAGAATTGATTTTTCCTCTCACATTTTCTCTTTCTCATCTCTTCTATCTCAGGAACGATGGCTCTGAGTTCTGCCCGTAAGCTTACGGTGTTTTGTTCAGACTGCGAGGAACATAATCACGATTGTTAATCAATGTAACGCAATTTGTAGATCTCTAAAATCGAAAAACTAGCGCAAGGAGGCCACATTGTGCACTATCTACATGTCGTTGTTCAATCCTTACCTGCCTGATGTTTACTGGACGTTCTCCCATTGAGGCACATACAGAAGCAAGCTCAGCTTCAGCATCAGCAATAGCTCGCCTCAGCTGAGCTCTACACTTGTTTGCCTGATCAACCTTTCTTCTGTACACCTCTAAACACTCTTGCTCAAGTTCGTGCAACATCCTGTCCTTTTCATTATCAGATTCACCAACCTCGTCCCATATTATCTGCCCAAGTTACCACCAAAATAAGAAAGAACGGCTCCTCAACGAAAAATATTAACTCCCAGTATATCTAAAGCAGAATATGGAAAAACCTGCAACTCATTAACGAGAGATCCACACGTTGTCTCCACTTTAGGATGCTGATTGCTCTGTATATCCAACATTGCGGTATCACCTGAACATGAAATCCGTGCAACACATTTCATGCTACGTTATCCAAGTAGAGACCCATCGTATTGTACATATGTAATACCCAATCAAAAAAAGAGTTTGTAGTGCGACGAAATGAAAAAAAAAAAAACCTACAAACTATCAAAAGATTCGATTTGAACAGATATCAGCCACTCTCTCTTATAGTTTCAAGCTACACAGTTTAGTCATATTAAGCTTCACACAACGTTTTTTCACAATTTGGCTAATTTAACGGCACTTTAACTGAAATGAATCCACGTAAAAGCTTTAATTGAATCTACGAGAGCTAATCTCATCCGACCTCTCGAAAATTAGGGTCGGGGATTGGGACAATGTGGGAGAGAAAGAGAAAATCATACCTTAATCAAGACAACATATGATCAACAACCCCTTTTCACAAGCCGATCGTAGACTGAACTGGAAAACCGACCAGTTTGTAGTTTGACGAAATGATTATAGATCGAAGATTCAGGTGACTGAACTCCAGAGAAGACAGAAAAAAGCTTTGCAGAAAATTGGACCGTTGGAGAGAAATAGGACGAACCCAAGCCAAGCCAAGCCAAGAGGCTATACACAGTGGAAAATTTGAACTTTCGAATAGGCTCGTGTGTGTGTGTTTTATTCACTTGTGGGCCTAGAATTGTTAAGAGAAGCCCATTTATGTTCTGATAGGACCATTTACTTTTATGATTGAGCCCATACCATCTCCATATTAGCCCACTAACACAAAAATGACCAACAAGATGATTGCACACGTGTGCTATTACGCCATCATTTCATGTCTCCCACGTCTATCTTAAAAAACATACTTCACCCCCTACTTTTATCACATTTTTCCAGGTAGGCTTGGCAATGGGGCGGGGCGGGGGCTAATCCACATCCCCATCCCAACACTTATTGGGGAATCCCCGTCCCCATCCCCGCTAGCAAATGAGGAAAAAATTTTCCCCATCCCCATCCCCGCGGGGATTTTCGGGGTTTCTTTCCCCACGGGGAATCCATACCCCACACTACTAATATATAAAAAATTATTTTTTGATATAGATAATTAAAGTACAAACGAAAAGGAATGCGTTTGAGTAAATCACAACATATATAATATTGGAATTTAGCCTAAATAATAAGTTTGCTCATATCATATCCATGAGAAATAAATCTAAAATTAAGTGTGGTGGACAATATTCTCGATCCGAAATTAACTGAAGCATTATCATGGAAACATCAAAGTCTCATGCAATATTCTACGTGATCTCCAACCTATTTCTTAAACAAACAACCAAGCAAACAATGAGGAAAACAACAAAAAGAACAATAATAATAATAAATATAATAATAAGGGATATTTTAATTAGGGTATTTTAGATATAAAAGGGCAAATTTAGTAATTATATATAACGGGTCTCCACTGGGAATGGGGCGGGGAGCATGATCCCCGTCCCCCCCCCCCCCCATCCCCCCCATCCCCGCCAACGGGGAGAAAAATTTCCCCGTCGTCCCCCCACGGGGAGAGAAAGCGGGGAATCCCCGCCCCGTTCGAGGCGGATCCCCACGGGAAGCGGAGAATCCCCGCCCCATTGCCAAGCCTAATTTCGGGCGTCCCAATAACTTTATAACCTTTCCTTATTTAGCAAAAAACTATCACAAACAATCAACATAATAATATTAAATATTCTTAAAAGACGTGTCAAAATATACATTTTTTTACCTTTTCATTGTACTATATTATTATAATAATGCCACCTTAATTTGCGTGTCGATCAACTTATGTAATAAAGTTGCTGGGACGGAGGGAGTATATATATTGGTCCCATTATGTTTCTCAAAAGCCTTGATCGATCCTCTTTAATTAGAGGCCCAACTAAGTGTCACGCTCTCCTATTAAATATTTAATTAATAATGATAGTAATGTTAGTAATGTCATTGTTGTCTTTCTACCTTAGCCACTTCGTAAGTGGGATACATATTGAAGCACATTACATAGAATGTATTAAGATAAGCCACACGATTTGATACATTTTCTTTTTACTTTTTCTTTTTCTTACCGTAAGCGAAAGTATCTCTTACTGTTTTGGTCATAGAGGACATATTTGGAGTGAAAAATACAAGGAAAATAAGGAAAACGTATATGATCACATCACAATGCAAGAACGTGTTAGGTCGACTCTTATCCATTGAACTTTGAAGGAAAAAAAGAAGAAATTAAAAAGCATTGTTTAGAGATGCATATTGGATTTATCCCATCATCCATTAAATGCACGATGTATTTCTCTTTCTTCAATTGTGGGAGTGATAATAATATGTTTTTTTGACTATTGGTATGAATATATAACTGAAAATCTACATAACATGACAAAAAAGTATATCGTCCCAACAAATCATATTTCACGATTCTTTTCCCCAAAAATTGAAACCAAAGTAAAATACATCTCCCCTCTAAATGCCGTTGCTTGCGCGTATTTAGAATATCAATATAGATAAGATCTTGAAAATTTAATCTATATAATTTTTTTTTTAAACAAAAAGTGAACCTCTTTCGATCGACCTTCCTAAAGAATTCTTTTACATAGTGTAGGATACACTTATATATGATTACTACTATTCATGGTTGACTTTGACTGATGGGAAACCAATCGGCTGAAAATAAATTAAACGAGACGCACATTTCTCAACATAACATCACACAAAAAATGTAATAAAATATAACTGCCCATTTACCGACGAAGACAGCAAAACCTATGCAAATTAGTGCCATTTGATATTCATTTCCACCCTTCAAAATGTCCAATTTGGAAGTGGCATCATGAGATTTGCATTTTGCATGAATCTCCCCAAGAATTGATTGTCAGAGAAATAATATTTGCATGAAGTTACATCGACAAACAATACTAATGTTTTAGAAGAATACCCATGTATTTTATTACATCATTGAGACTTGTTTACAGTAATATTTAATAATAAAGCCCTTTTCACATTTATTATCAAACACCCCATGATAGCTTTTCTTACATCAAAGAGAACGACAAACACACTCTTTCTCCATTCATTACAACTCCTTATCTTCCATCGCTTCCACTCTTCAATTATTAAAATATTTGTTTTCCTTGATTGCTTTCAAACTCTTCAAAGCATACCAACAACTCATCATTTCTTTCATCCATAAAAAAAAAACAACAAAAAAAATCAGAAAGAAGAAACCAAAGAGCAAAAGCAAAAGGATGCCTCTCGAATCATGGCTGGTCAAGGTGAAGAAATCCATCAGCCAAAGCTTCGATTCAGTCATCTCCGCCGCGCCGAGCAAGAAGAAGAAGAAACCTCAGATCAAGAAAACCCAAGTCGGCGTCTTGGCGTTTGAGATCTCCACCGCCATGTCCAAGCTCATCCACCTATGGCAGTCGCTTTCCGACGCCGGCCTTTCCCGCCTCCGCAGCGAGTCCATACGCCTGGAAGGTGTTCGAAAAATTGTCTCAAACGACGACGCCTTTCTCCTCGGCCTCGCCTGCGCCGAGATGGTGGAGAATCTGCGCCTCGTCGCCGACTCCATCTCGAGAATCAGCAAAAAGTGCGAGGATTCGGCGCTAAGAAGCTTCGATCGCTACTTCGATGAGTTCGCCAACAATGGCCGTGATCTGAACAACTGGCTTTTGAGCTCCAAGGAAATCGAGCTAAAGATCAAGAAAATGGATCACTACGTCACTTCAACCTCAGCTCTGCATAAAGACATCGACGAGTTATCCGTTCTAGAGAGCAGCTTAAAGAAATCACTTAATCAGATCAGTTCTTACAGCAAAGACATCGACGCTGCAATGATTAAGGATCAGAAGATCATCGACCTTCAGCAGAAGATCCTATGGCAGAGGCAAGAGATTAAGTACAGAAAGGATAAATCTTTGTGGTGTCGAAGCTTCGACACAGCCACTTCACTCCTCGCAAGGTGTGCCTTCACTGTTCTGTCAAGAATCAAGCTAGTCTTCGGCGTCAGCCATTCTTACCCATCGTCATTACCTCGTAGCCTATCTTCTTCAGCTTTAGTTTACCCTTCTCAAGAAAATCCCATCAGTACATTGCTGTTCGTCTCAGGCCCACTGACCAAAAACCCTCAGCCCAGCGAAGGGTTGTTCTTCGATACGAATTCGAAGGCTCTCAAGCCTCCTCCGAGCACTTTAGGCGCAGCTGCTCTCTCCTTACACTATGCAAACTTCATCATTGTAATGGAAAAGATGATTAAGTCCCCTCAGTTAGTCGGCGCAGATGCAAGAGATGATCTTTACTCAATGCTGCCCAACAGCGTTAGGTTCGCTTTAAGGGCGAGATTGAAAGGCGTTGGCTTTTCTGCTAGCGACCCAATCCTCGCCGGCAAATGGAGGGAAGCTCTGCAGAAAATCCTCGGTTGGCTCTCGCCTTTGGCCCATAACATGATCAAATGGCAGAGCGAAAGAAGCTTCGAGCAGCAGCAGCATAACAATGTCCCGAAAACTAACGTTCTTTTGTTTCAGACGCTTTACTTTGCCAATCAAGAAAAGACAGAAGCTGCGATAACTGAGCTGCTCGTGGGGTTGAATTACATATGGAGGTTCGAGAGGGAGATGAACGCTAAGGCCATGTTTCGCTGCAGCAATTTCTTGAGATCGCAAGGTTCTTCTTCTGCTTGATTTTGGTTGCGTCTATTACATGTAAGTGTAGAGTTCTTTCTCGTTTTGTCTTGTTAATCTCCTACATCAGATTCTTGAGCATGGGTTCTGCGCTGCTTTAAGTTCTAACTCTAAACCTTTGTAATGTTACTGTTGTGTATGGCCTCTGTAAAATTCATGTGAAAGATGAAATCCATGATTTGCTTTACCCATGTGAAGATATTCTTCTATCATTGACTTGACCTTAGAATCAACTCTTTCTGTCAAGAATATATATATATATATATATGTATATTTTACTTATTCAAATCAAGCTTCAAAATTAAATAATACCACTAGTTTTGGACCATTGCATCGTTGTTCCATAATGATGCATGTGCTCGTGGCAGCGATGGGGCTTCACTAATTTCCATATGCTATATATTTAATTCTACTTCTCGCATCTTGGAAAATATTGAAAGAAGTTAAAAATCAACTTTTTTTTTGTTTCTTCTTTTAGCTAATTAATACTAGTGCCCGTAATTAAATACAAATTTTGCATACAAAACAATACCGTTTTATATTACAGCCAATGGTAACGGGCCTGCACAAATTTGATGATAAGGTACTAATACTACAAGAAATTATTATAGTCCAACCTTTTATTTAAGAAAAATATTGTTGGATTGGATATGAAATTGAGTTACAAACACAAAATTACCATATAATTATAATTTGGTATTTCGAGTTCAACGTTACATGTCAAGCAGTATTTCTAGACACGTCTACACAGAATCGCTCGCTCGTTCTTCGCCGTCTCCCTCGAGCTGAAATAAGCTCCAATTCGATACTCTCATGTTCGCTTTCTACTTTGATTTGCTAACGCGTTACAGATATAAATCTCCTGAAGCAAGTCGTTTCAAGAACAGAAGCTTGGATTTGATCGGCCATGGGGTTGTTTAGGAGATCGACGAGGTTGATTTTCGATGCCTTTCGTGGGTACTCTTCAAATGCTGCATCCCAATTCGGAGTCTGCTTCGCGCGGAAATCCAATTCGTTCACTAAATTTTCGCAGCCGATTTTCAGGAACCCAGATTTGCACAGCGCAATCCGACAAAATCGATGGAGTGGCGCGCCTTTTCTCGTTGGGTCGAGGAGGTTTTACTACGTGGATAAGCGCCAGGTTCACCATTTCAGGCCTAGAGGTTACAGAAGGTGGTTTGAGAATCCGAGGAACGTGTTGATCGCCGTCGTGGTGGGTTCCGGCGTTGTGATCACCGTTTATTTTGGGAATTTGGAGACTGTGCCCTACACAAAGAGGACCCATTTTGTGATTCTGTCTAATGATTTCGAGAAACAGTTGGGAGAGAATGAGTTCAATCAGCTGAAGAGAGAATTCAAAGGGAAAATACTGCCGTCCATTCATCCTCAGAGCATTAGGGTGAGGGCTATAGCGCAGGATATAATCGATGCTTTAGAGAGAGGGCTGAAGAAGGAGCAAGTGTGGAGCGATATTAGATACTCTTCTGATAGCTCAGGCTTGCCCTTTGAGTCATCGGACGAAAGGGAAACTTCGACAATGGCGTTGGCTGATAGGGCTGTCGATGAAGAGGATAAGTGGACTAGCGATGACAAGTGGCGTAAAGAAGAGGAGATTCTCGACGACAAATGGGTTCAAATGAGTAGGAAGAAAGGTCAAGAGAAGGGCACTGCTTCGCAAAGTACGCACTTAGAGGGGTTGAAATGGGAAGTTATCGTTGTTGATCATCCCTTGGTTAACGCCTTTTGCTTGCCTGGCGGTAAAATTGTTGTTTTTACTGGGTTGCTCAAGCATTTCGGTACTGACCCCGAGGTTGCAACTATTGTGGGTCACGAGGTATTTGAGTTTGCTTGCCTCGATTAGTCTTTGGGCTTTTAATTTGGGCGAATTGTGTTGCTTTTGTGTGAAATGTGATTTGTTTTCGCTGTTTTGTTTCGATAGGTTGCTCATGCTGTGGCTAGACATTCTGCCGAGCAAATGTCGAAAAACTTGTGGCTGACCATATTGCAGCTGATACTATATCAGTTCTTCATGCCAGAAATTGTCAACACCATGTCCCACGTATTCCTTAGGCTCCCATTCTCAAGATGGTATCAGTGTTTTAGCTCATTGGTTTGAATCCACGATTTACTCTCTTCCTTGCTGCTCGCTTTTCTTGACCCGTTTTCTGCTCATACGTATTGAGAAAATGACTCTTGATAGTAATATAGGGATACCATGATAACATCTCTCCGTTGATAAAATTTTTATGCCAGGATGGAAATGGAAGCAGATTACATAGGCTTAATGCTGATTGCTTCTGCTGGCTACGACCCGCGGGTCGCCCCGCAAGTGTATGAGAAATTGGGCAAAATATCCGGCGACTCGGCCTTACAAGACTACCTCACGACCCATCCATCGGGTCAAAAAAGGGCCCAACTGCTCGCCCAAGCTAACGTAATGGAAGAAGCTATGGTCTTATACCGTGAGGTTCTCTCAGGCAAAGGAGTCGAAGGCTTTCTCTAAATAATTTCTGCGTTTTTCGGTCGAAATTTTCATTGCATGACAAATGTCTGAGACAAGAATAAGAGACATGCATATCTAGGTGTTGTAATTTTCAAGTGTATCATTACAGTTGAACTACATTTTTCTCAGAAGAAAGAAAGCCTATTTTTTCTTGTGGATCCTATTACATGGTTACCCCGCCAAGATTTCTGTTGAGCTTTAATTTGGTCCATAACGTGGGATTCTATTCCACGATTCAATAATTATACAGAATCTGAAACTACTATTGTGCATTACAATCTTCTCTAACACCCTTCTCTTATATTTATTCCACCCATATAAAGAAAAATAAAGAAAAAAAGAAAAACGTAAAGCATCACTAGTCAATAATCATTCTTTCATCTGAGTATTATACCCATATTGACCTTGCAAAGAAGGCAATGCCATCCAAGAAAAGTCAAACCTCCCTTCATCAACTTGCACTTTATTATTACCACTCCCTCCCAAGTAATTCCCCTGCAACAGCACTTCTCCCAGTGGATCATTATTATTACAGTGATGATAGCTGCTCTGATTATTATCATTATTACAATAAATATTATTCTCAGATGCTGGCCATGAGCAGCAACCATCCTCGGAAGCTTCGCTTTCCCTTACATGGTTCATCACCATCGTCATCATCTGAGGAGACCATGCAAACTGCTCTTCCTCCCACGACCATGGCCCACATACCCCCTCGGTGGGGCCCACCTCCAAATTCTCGACGCCATTATTATTATTACACGGCTGCTGCTGCTGCTGCTGCTGTTCTTGGACCATCTGATTATT
This sequence comes from Craterostigma plantagineum, assembly GCA_027422505.1. Classification (NCBI taxonomy): domain Eukaryota; kingdom Viridiplantae; phylum Streptophyta; class Magnoliopsida; order Lamiales; family Linderniaceae; genus Craterostigma; species Craterostigma plantagineum. Next base: position 4,607,514 of record JAPQWV010000009.1, on the reverse strand, counting down.
ACCGAAGGGAACGATTTCGTCTGGCAAACTCTGAGAAAGCTTCGTCTTCTTCACCTTCACGGGCACGAAGTTGAAGCAAGAATCTCCACCAATCACAACTTGCCCGGAATTCTTCTTCTTACCGCCGAATAGCTTCGCCTTGAGCGCGCCGACGAGCCCCTTTTCAGATTCCGACGACTCTTCGTTGCTGCAAATCGCGTCGAAGGAGAAAGGTTCGAGCTTTTCCAAGCCTACGTTGGGCTCGGTGTCTAAATTGTCCTCGGGCAGTTCGAAGTTGGTTCGGGCCTGCGGGCCCCTCAGCTGGCGGGCCGCATTGTCGTAGGCCCGAGCTGCTTCTTCTGCAGTGTCGAAGGTGCCCAACCATAGCCTTACTTTCTGAACCGAGTCTTTGATCTCAGCCACCCATCGGCCCGATGGCCTCTGACGAACGCCTACGAATTTTTGGTGGCCTCGGCCCGATGATTTCTTTCGGGCCACGGCGGGCGATGATTTGCTGTTATGATGATCGTCGATTTTTTCGGTTATTATTTGCTGCTTCAAGCCTGGCATCTTAGATTACAAAAAATGGGGTTTTTTCTTCTTTATTTCTTTGGGTGTGTGTAAAATATTTGATGGGCTTTGTTAGGGTTCTTGGAAGAGATGGAGATATATGGTAATAAATATATATGCTATAGTACAAGAATGTAATGTAGTGCATGGTCATGAGTTCTGGCATCGAACGATCCGTAGTAGTTGATAACAAGAAAACGTTGTTTTCAGAAGATATACATATACCCCTTTTGAGAGGGTCAGAAAATCAAAACTTTTTTTATTTAGAACCTTAGCTGCACTTTTGTCGTCTCCTATATAGTGACTGAAGGAAATTCCAATGTTACATATATTATAATGTAGTACGTATATTTTATGCATAGCTATACGACAAATGAGCTTCGGATATGTTTAATTCTAGCAAGTATATATGCCAAATATTCAAGTGTGACAAGTAGAGATGCATAGTTGCATGTAATGATCCATTCAACTGGGGACAAACAAAAACCCTATTATTAAATGTCTGAATTGCTGAGTCTTGATAATGAAACAATGGGCTGGTTCCAACTTCTAAGCTGACGAAGCATTGTAAAAAACGATAATTATCCCTGCAATAACAGTGGATGATAGATATGGCTAAGCTGTTTCCAGTACATGAGCGAGCAAATCACATTCAAGAATTAGATAAAAAAAAAAATTCTATTCTATTATCGGTAATCTATAGAAAAATACCCAATTGGAAAATTTTTTTACACATAACTACCCATGTCAGAAAATTTTGTAGATAGGTACCCGATTTAATTTTACCAGTTTCTTTAGTCATATCGTACCTTCCTGTGTGTATATTGCGTACTATAACACGTTTATATAGGGTACCTAAATATAGGATACGTCGTACCTACAGGCATGCCTGTGTGTTACACAGGGCGTACCTAAATATAACATACGTCGTACCATTTCCTGTTATATAGGGTACCCAAATGTGTTGAGATATGGTACCCAAATGTGTTGTTTGGTGTACTTTCGGGGATCGGGTACCTATGTGCAAAAACTTTATTCTGTTAGGTACCTACATATAAAAAATCCTGACTGGGTACTAAATTACAAATTTTTTTCCAAATAGGTACTTATGTGTAAAAACCCCCTATTATTTATGAAATATCTATATTTGAAATTGGGCAGGCAGTCTTTGACTTCTGTGACCTCGCCTACACTGTGCATTCATTCAATTATGGAAGCTATACATACGTCAGTAACACTATATCAATTGTTACCATATTATTATATAATAACATTGATTTGACTTTCTAGGCAGCTTCCCTGTTTTCCCATCTTCTTCCATATGTCAATTGTCATTACAAGAACTTTACTATAGTTTACTACCTTGCTTGTCAATTTTCTTGTCATTTCTTTCTAGTAAACTGAAAAACCTTCAAGATCTTTTGTTTCCAAGCTCCTCGTTAATCTCACATCTTTTTTTTAGGAGAAGAGACAAAGAAATCATGAAAATCTTCTTCAAGTGCTTGGCATGCTTCATCTCCGAGAAACAGTCTACAAGGTAATATTGTCTATTTGATGGCTGATTCAAACATGTTTATGGTGTCTTAGTACTGTCAGCTTTCTATTACAAAAAGTTCAAACAAGAATAGAGACTATCCATGGGAGATGTACACTCTCAAGGAACTCATCCATGCAACAAGCAACTTCCATAAGGACAATAAGATCGGCGAAGGTGGTTTTGGGAGCGTTTATTGGGGTCGAACGAGCAAAGGGGTCGAGGTATTATATCAATTACTAATCCTCCAAGGTTATCATTGACTTTTTTTTTCTTCGATCCCTTTTAGATCACATATATATATTTGATCTGCAGATTGCAGTGAAGAGATTGAAGGCAATGACTGCCAAGGCAGAGATGGAATTCGCAGTCGAAGTCGAAATGCTAGGTAGGGTTCGCCACCCAAACTTGCTAGGGCTAAGAGGGTTCTACGCCGGCGGAGAAGAAAGACTAATAGTATACGATTACATGCCAAATCTTAGCTTGGCTACGCATTTGCACGGAGAAATCGCAGCTGAGAATCCCTTAGATTGGCCTCAGAGAATGAAGATAGCCATTGGATCCGCCGAGGGCTTAGCGTAAGGGCATATAATAAGAAACCCTAATTAGGGTTAGGGTTTCCTTCCTTTCACAAGCTTTAAGATATTTTTTCTTGATTTTTATTTTTTTCCAGGTACTTGCACCATGAAGAAAACCCTCATATAATCCACAGAGACATAAAGGCGAGCAACGTATTACTAGACTCAGATTTCGAGCCCAAAGTAGCAGATTTCGGTTTTGCGAAATTGATCCCCGAAGGTGTCACACATTTGACAACTAAGGTGAAAGGAACCTTAGGTTATTTAGCCCCCGAATATGCAATGTGGGGCAAAGTATCGGAGAGCTGCGATGTTTATAGCTTTGGGATTTTGCTCATGGAAATCGTAAGCTCGCGAAAACCCTTGGAAAAACTCGGGGGAGGTGTTAAGAGGGATATAGTTCAGTGGGCGACTCCTTACATTGAAAAGGGAGCTTTCGAACACATTGCTGATCCTAGGTTGAAGGGGAAGTTCGATAGAGATGAGGTTAAAGGGGTTGTTGTGATTGCTATGAAGTGTACGGATAGTAATCCTGAGAATAGGCCTATCATGTCTGAAGTTGTGGCTTGGCTTAAGGGTATTGGCGTTGCTAGGAAGAAGGAGATTATTCGTCTAAATAGAGATGGTGATGAAGATGATGACGAAATGGAGGAGATCGAAGGAGATTATGCAACTGATTTTGAAAGTTTTGGCGGCGGAATTATTGCAGGGACGACGTCGACGAGGAAAGTGTCGTGAATAGATTTGTGTGTAGTTTTTGAGCTGAGTTTACGATGGTGGTTATAAAGGTTATGGAGCTTTGTATATCGATTTCATGCGATGAAGGCTATTGAAAGTTGTGACGATTGAAATTCCTGCAATTCGTGCAACTAGTAACGACAAGAGTAAAGACATCATAAGAGGAAGAACGATGATTTGTACATATAATTTATGTATGTTCTGACAATTTAATTTGACCACGTTTGGAGCAAGGTTCTGAAACCGGGTTTTCGAACCGGACCGAAAATTTTAGTGGTTTAAGGTTTAGTGGTTCAACCGGTATAGAACCGGAATCAAACCGGTACAAAACCGGTACCTGTAGATTTAATAAATATATGTTTTATAAATGAACCAATCAAATAATATGAATATATACATGTTTTATAAATTTTTTCCCAAATAAAATTTTTATAAAAATAAGGATTATAATTGAATAAAAGTAAATTGTAAAAAATAATGGTATAAATAGGATGTCCAAAATTATATTTATAAATTTAGGGGTTAAAACGAATAAAAATAAAATATTGGGCACATAGTTTAATTATGAATTAAACCATTTAAATTGGGTTGTAAACAGAATCGAACGGCTAGGACAGAATCCTTTTCAAAGCGCCTTATACCGCTACACCACACGCATCTATGTATTTTTCTCACTTTTTTACACTATTTATTTGATTTTTGAACTTTTTTCTTTTTTTTTTAATTAAAGCTTGACCGGAAACCGGTGAAAAACCATGGTTTGGAGATAAGATAAACAACCTTGGCCGGCAAATGAATCAACCAGAGACAAAAGCGAACTTGGGCACGTTTCTGTATTAATATATGCCCCAAAATGTCACTCATAAATCGACTTCGACGGTGGATATTTTCACCCACGCGTTATTTTTCTTGTCGCTACTTTGGTAAGAGTTCATCATTTATTTTCTGTCATAATATATTTTACTCTTCCTATTCAGAAATTAAACCACATAGTTATCAAGAAAAGAAAAAGACTGACTTCATTAAAAATAAAAACCCCATAAAGTACGAAAGTACGCAACTGAGCTTCAACACAGACCACATACAAAAATCAGCATCATCAAAGGGAAAGGAAAGATTTTTACAGAGAACTCGAAATAATACACAATCCTCTTTCTAAGTAAGCCATGGCTCAGCATATACCCATCGATCCAAACACAGAGCCTTACCGTTACTTAGGCTTCACCCAAAACTCCGACGGCTCAATCACCCGCGCGCCGCCGGACTCCGCCCTCATTCCCATCTCACGCAAGATCTTGAAAATCCCTTTCCTGCCCTCAGCAAAGACTTGGCCTTCAACCAAGAAAACCAAAATTGGGCTCGCCTTTACGTACCCAAAGAACGCAGTTCCGACGGCGGCAAGCTGCCCCTCGTCGTCTACTTCCACGGCGGAGGCTTCGTCGTCGGATAGCCCAAACTGGACGCCTTTCCACAAGTTCTGCGCCGAGCTGACCAGTCGCATCCCCTGTTGGAAATAAACTCTCGCGAACACAGTGAACACGATCTTGTTTTGGTGCTGCTGAATCTGCACCATTTTCTATAGTCTTTACATTGCTTAAATAGAAGTTTACATGGAAACTAATAAATGCCTACAATCAGGCGACTAATTTAACCTACGCTAATAAGGAAAAGATAATCACTTCCTAAGGAAAATACAATCATATCTTAAGCTAATCCTAAGCTAATTAAGGAAAGTAGATCACAAGGATTATCTCCCACAATCTCCTCCTAAGCCTTGTGTCCACCGTTGATGTCGATTAGGCCGATCTTGCCCCGTAGCTCATGAAACTTGGTCCTTCCAAGCGGCTTTATCAGAATGTCGCCCAACTGATCCTCACTTCTGATGAACTCTACATCAATCAAGCCTTCTTCTGCAGCCTCCCGGATGAAGTGGTATTTCACTCGAATGTGTTTACTCTGTCCGTGGAGTACCGGATTCTTGATCAAAGCAATGGCGGACTTATTGTCCACCCTCAGCATTGGCGCCATTGCTGTTGTTCCCTGCACCTCGGACAACACACGAGCGAGCCACAATGCTTGACAAGCAGCATTAGCAGCTGCAATATATTCTGCCTCACAGCTGGACTGAGCCACCACCTTCTGCTTCATGGATTGCTAGGTGATCGGGCTGCCGCTGAGGAAGAAAATCACGCCAGTTGTACTTTTACTTGTATCAACATCCCCGACGTAATCACTGTCGCTGAAGCCTGTCAGATAAGGCTCCTCCTTCTCCTTCCTGCCGAACCAGAGTCCCCAATCTTGGGTCCCAGCTACATAGCGCAGGATGCGCTTCATAGCAGCGAGGTGATCCTCGCGTGGATCCTCCAGGAACCGACTCACATAGCCAACCGCAAACGCTAGATCGGGGCGAGTGTTGACCAAGTACCTTAAGCTCCCGACGACGCTCCTGTATGCCGTCGCATCGACCGGCGGCTCTGTGCTGAGCTTGCTCAACTTCAGGCGCAGTTCCATGGGTACATGACTTGACATGGGTTACAACGTGCCATGCCGCTCTTCTCCAGGATCTTGCCGGCGTAGGCTCCCTGGCTCAGCGAGATCCCCCTCGCGCCCTGCTTCACTTCAATGCCTAGGTAGTAGTGAAGTAGGCCGAGGTCACTCATCTTGAATGCGGCCGCCATCTCCTCCTTGAATGACTTGATGTCGCTGCCGTTCGAGCCGGTGATCACGAGGTCATCGACATAGACCCCGATCACCAGCTGCTTGCCGTCGTTCTGCCTAATGTAGATGGCGTGTTCGGACGGGCTCTTCCTGAAGCCGAACGACAACAGCGTGCTGTCCAGCTTCACGTTCCGTGCGCGCGGCGCTTGATGCAGCCCGTACAACGCCTTTCGGAGCTTGAGCACCTTGTGCTCCTTGCCGTTGATGATAAACCCTGGCGGCTGCTCGACGTAGACCTCCTCCTCCAGGTCTCCGTTCAAAAATGCCGACTTGACGTCCATGTGGTGCACCTCCCATCCCTCGTGCGCCGCGAGGGCGATGATCAGGCGCACCGAGTCTAATCGCGCCACCGGCGCGAACACTTCATCGTAGTCGATGCCGTGTCGCTGTGCATAACCCTTCACCACGAGGCGCGCCTTATACTTGGACACCGCCCCGTGCTCGTCCCTCTTCACTTTGAAGACCCACTTCAAGCCAATCGCCCGACGGCCCGGCGGGAGGTCGGCGAGAGACCACGTCCGGTTGTCCTCAATCGAGTCCATCTCCTCCATCATCGCCTTCCTCCAGCTGGGGCTGCGCTCCGCCTCGGCGAACGACGCAGGTTCGTCGGAACTCATGGCGTGGAGTTCCTCCGTCACCAGTGCCCGTGGCGCGAAGCCACACGGCGAAGCCGGACCAATGATGTTGTCGATTCTCCGAAATCGAAGGGGAGCGTCGTCGTGGTCGCCATCTAGGTGCTCGCCGGCCTCGCTCGGCAGTGAGGCGAACTCCACCTCCTGTCTCCCGCTGGATCCCGTAGGTATAGCTCCTCCACCACCATGAGGCGAGACCGGCGGCGTCAGCTCATCCTCTTCAGGTGCAGTTCCAGGTGCCTCCTCATTGCCATGGGCCACCGGAGGTTCCTGGTTTGCGATCGAGTACTCCACCGTGAAAACGTCGTCGTTGCCGTTCGGCTTGTCGTCGGCCTCTACAGAGCCCCAGTCCCACTGTGCTCCCTCGTCGAACACCACGTCGCGCGTCACGTGGACACGCTTCGTGACAGGGTCGTAAGCGCGGTACGCTTTGGAGCCGCGCTCGTAGCCGATGAAGACCATCTTACAGCCACGATCCTCGAGCTTCTTCAGATGCGGCGTCGTGTTCCGAACGTAGACGATGCAGCCGAACGTCCTCAAGTGATGCACTGCCGGCTTCTTCCCATGCCATGCTTCGAACGGCGTCATGCCGGCCACGCTCTTCGTTGGGCATCGGTTGAGGATGTATACCGCGGTGGTCACGGCCTCGCCCCAGAACCACCCCGACAGCCCTTTCGCTTTGAGCATACTCCTCGCTGTCGCCACTACCGTCCCATTCCGTCGCTCGACTACGCCGTTCTGCTGCGGGCTGTATGGTACAGTGTGTTGGCGATGTATCCCTTCTCCCGCGCAATACTTCGCAAACTCGATCGATGTGAATTCTCCACCACGATCGGTCCGAAGCGCCCCTAGCTTCAGCCCGGACTCCCCCACTGCTCGTGCTTGGAGTTCCTTGATGGCCGCCGCGGCACGATCCTTTCAAGGGATCGCCGCTACCCACATGTATCGGCTGAGGTCGTCGACGAGCAACAAGAAGTACTTGTTGCCGCTTGGGGTCGTTGGCGTGATCGGCCCGCACAGATCGCCATGCACAAGCTCAAGCCGCTGCTTCGCGCGGTACTCTCCTTTCGCCGGAATTGGGGTGCGCCTCTGCTTCCCAGCTAGGCATGCATCGCACAGTTGGTCTACCTGCCCGATCTCCGGCAGGCCGCGCACCAGCTCCTCCCGAGCTAGCTTCCGGAGCGCCGCCATGTTGACATGGCCGAAGCGATCATGCTAGCGCCATGCCACCTCGTTGCCGCGCCCGCGCACTGCTAAGCACATCGGCGATGCTATCTTGATCCGAAGAAGGTATAGACGGTTCGCCTCGCGCGTCACCCTTGCCAACAGTTGACCGCCGAGCTCCCGAATCCGCATCACGCCATCTTCGATCTCGATCTTGTAGCGGACCTCGTCGAGCTGGCCAAGACTCACGATGTTCGTCGTCAACCGTGGAATGAAGTAGACGCCGTCGAATGAACGGAGCTCCCCGTTCTTGCACACAAAGATGACAGTGCCCCGCCCTTCAATGCGTGCCACCGAGTCGTTGCCGAAACGCACGGTGCCTCGTACCGCCACGTCGAGCTTCGAGAAGGCGGTCCTAGACCCGGACATGTGATTGGTTGCCCCCGAGTCCAGGACCCACGTCTCCGCCTCCTGTTCCTCTTCTTCTTCCCCGAGCTGCACGAACACCTTCTCTTCGCGCTTATTATTAAGAAATCATCATTATTAATTATAATAATATATAATATTATTATTTCAGCTGTATTATTTAATTATTATCAGCTGCTGTACGTTGTTCGACGATCCACTTGGAGAATAAGCTGAGCGTATTCCTATCAGCTCTGTAATGCTTCTGCGTAAACTCAAGCAGCGCCATATATCTGAAATCTGGGTAAATTATAGGGTTTTGATCCACAATCTGAGATGGTGGGCTCAACACTCTATCCTTCTTAGGACATAGGAAGAAAGCCAATGACTTCCTCCTACTCTTTTCGTTCACAACTGCCCTGTGAAAGCAGCTCCTATACTTTCCATTAGAAAGTGCCTGTCCAAAAAAGACAAGATATACAACATAAGAAACATAACTAAATGTCGGATTTTAACTGGGACGTCGTCGTCATGGATTTTTTAATACCGTGAATATGTCTCCAACGTTGACTAGGAAAGCATTGAGGTTAGGCTTAACTGATATCCACTCATCGCCGACGAACACTTGTAGCCCATCGACCATGTCTTGGTGTAGAATTGTGATGGACGACGGGTCACAGTGTGGGCCCGCGCCTAAGGTCTGGTCCGATTTCTTGCAAGGCTGGTAATAGTACACTACAAAAAAAGCTGAGATAGCGACGGAAGCCACGACGGCAAATCCGTTGGAAAAGTTAGCGACGGATTTTTGCGACGCAAACACCGTCAGAAATATTAGCGACGGCATCCCCGTCACAAAATACGTCTCAAAATTTCCTGACGGTCAACCGTTGCCTTTTTGCGACGGAAAAATCATTGGTAAATTTCGTCACAGTTTTGCGACGACCTATACGTCGCAAACTGTTTGCGCCACTTTTGCGACGGGTGTTGCGACGGAACGTCCGTCGCCCAAAAAAAGGCGGATTCTGAAAAAATTAAAATCCCCCCAAATACGATTTTATTTTATTCTCCCTCTCTCTTCACTCTCTCCCATGCCACATCTCTCTCTCTCCTCTATTCTCTCCGTCTTCATCCTCTCTCTCTCTTTTCTTCTTCTCGCTCAGCTCCTCCACCTCGTCCCACGCCGGCGGATCCAGCGACAGAGGTGGCTCGAGATGGCTGTTGGAGGTTACTAGGCGGCAGATCTGAGGAGGGAAGGCGGCGGCGGTGGCGAGAGCACTATTGGCGAGAGCTCTGCAGCGGCGGTGGACTACGGCGACGGCTCTGAGGCTGTGGATCTGGGCAGCAAAAGCCGCGGGTGGCGGATCTGAGCAGCAATCCGTGTCGGTGATGACGGCGGCGGCGGCGATGAGCTGCAGCGACGACGAGGCGGCGGAGGCAGCGATGATGAGGCAGGCGGGCGACGAGCTGGCAGCAATGACGAACTGCGGAGACGACGAGACGGCAGGGCGGCAACGAGCTGGATGCAGATTCCGGCGACGGACCGGCAGGCTATTTTTTTTTATTTTTTTACCCAGTTTTTGCGACGGAAACGCGTTGGTCGCAAAAATGTTTCGACGGACTCTTTCCGTCGCCAAATATTTAGCGACGGATGTTAGCGACCAAAGTTTTTTCCAACGGGCCTTTTAGCGACGGAGGACTTCCGTCGCAATTCGGTCGTAAAATCCTTGTTAGCGAAGAAAATCCCACGGTTGTCGTCATCGCTAATTGATCTCTTTTTTGAAGTGTTTTTCGAAGCGAACGAATCGATAATGAAGTTAAACCACTACAAAAAAGAGATCAATTAGCGATGACGACAACCGTGGGATTTTCGTCGCTAACAAGGATTTTGCGACCGAATTGCGACGGAAGTCCTCCGTCGCTAAAAGGCCCGTTGGAAAAAACTTTTCTCGCTAACATCCGTCGCTAAATATTTGGCGACGGAAAGAATCCCTCGAAACATTTTTGCGACCAACGCGTTTCCGTCGCAAAAACTGGGTAAAAAATAAAAAAAAATAGCCTGCCGGAGAACCGGCAAGCCACCGTCGTCGGAATCTGCATCCAGCTCGTTGCCGCCCTGCCGTCTCGTCGTCTCCGCAGCTCGTCATTGCTGCCAGCTCGTCGCCCGCCTGCCTCATCATCGCTGCCTCCGCCGCCTCGTCGTCGCTGCAGCTCATCGCCGCCGCCGCGTCGTCACCGACACGGACTGCTGTCCAGATCCGCCACCCGCGGCTTTTGCTGCCCAGATCCACCAGATCCACAGCCTCGGAGCCGTCGCCGTAGTCCACCGCCGTTGCAGAGCTCTCGCCAGTAGTGCTCTCGCCACCGCCGCCGCCTTCCCTCTTCAGATCTGCCGCCTAGTAACCTCCAACAGCCATCTCGAGCCACCTCTATCGCTGGATCCGCCGGCGTGGGACGAGGTGGAGGAGCTGAGCGAGAAGAAGAAGAAGAGAGAGAGAGAGAGAGAGAGAGAGAGAGAGAGAGAGAGAGAGAGGGGATGAAGACGGAGAGAAGAGAGGAGAGAGAGATGTGGCATGAGAGAGAGTGAAAAGAGAGGGGGAATAAAATAAAATCGTATTTGGGGGGATTTTAATTTTTTCAGAATCCGCCTTTTTTTGGGCGACGGACGTTCCGTCGCAACACCCGTCGCAAAAGTGGCGCAAACAGTTTGCGACGTATAGGTCGTCGCAAAACTGTGACGGAATTTACCAACGATTTTTCCGTCGCAAAAAGGCAACGGTTGACCGTCAGGAAATTTGAGACGGATTTTGCGACGGGGATGCCGTAGCTAATATTTCTGACGGTGTTTGCGTCGCAAAAATCTGTCGCTAACTTTTCCAACGGATTTGCCGTCGTGGCTTCCGTCGCCATCTCAGTTTTTTTTGTAGTGAAAACTCCTTGAAATAGCTTCGGTTTACTCCAAGGCTCAGCTCTAGCAGCTCCATGATCCCTAAGGAGAGATTGCTCATTGCGTTACAGTATTCTTGATACACCTTCCTGTCAAAGATTGAATTTTTCTTTCTTCTTCTTCATCACAGTTTCAAGAATTTTATTACAGCGCAGCTTAATTGTTATTTTTATTATTATTACCCTAAGCAGGCAAAATCTTGTCCAAGAGTCCTCTCAAAGTAGTCCTCCACAATGCGAGGGGAGTTGGGAGAGTAGTCGAAGGATAGAGTCTCCTTCCATGGAAGCTTCGAGGGGAACCTTCCACTGAAGCTGCTAGCATAGCCGTAGTGCTGTCCGAGATTTCTCTGAGCCCTTTGCTTCACGGTAAGAGGTTGTTCGAAGAATGTATCCATGTAATGATGGGCATCGCTTATTAGGCTCGGATCGACGCCGTGGTTCACTACCAAGAAGAACCCGTACTTCCTACACGCCTCGCCGGCGAGCTCCGGCGAGCTCCGGCGCCGCCTGTAGTGAAGCTGAGGTGTCGCCGGAGAGAAATTCGCCCAAGTCGATGATTGGGGCTTTGAGCTCCGGCGGGTTCAGGCATGGTTTTTCGTTGTCGGGCCATAGGAATTGCGGCGGAAGGGTTTCTTGGTTGTTTAATAGTGCTGCGTCGAAGATTATAGTATTAGGGCCATTCTTTCTTGAAGCACTTGTGTGATTATCCATATGAATTCTACGAGCAATATCAATAAAGATAGGAAATGATTTATAAGTGTGTGTGTGCGGCTAAATTTGAGTTGTAAGAGAGAAGACGAGGAAAATGGCCGATCGTCGAATCTTTATAGCGAGAAGAAAATTTGAGTTATTTGCAAAAAGGGGCCTAATAGGAGTTCTTATTTCGAAATGGGGCTTCTAGGTAGAAACTTAGAGATGTACAAAATGGCCCCCACTTTTTGGCATTTCTTCTGTTTAAAAATGCGAACTAGTGAGAGGAGTTCTTAAATTCACGTGAATATGCAATGAAATTCATCAGTTTATTCCCTATTATGCTGTGTGTACCAAACCAATAATACCGATGTCTCATGCAAAACAAAGTGTCGGTGTATATATATATATATATATACACACACTAGTTTTTTCCCGTGCACGGGTCATAATTATCTATAATTATTTTAAGTCGATTATACAATTTAATTAATCATTTTTAATTAATTAATATTGATTTATGATAAAACATGAGTTGGTTAGTTTTTCAGAAAGTGGGATGTTGGGTGATTTTATTATAAAGCATATATATTTTATAGTCACATGAAACAATAAACTAATAAAATAACTCGGAATGTTGGATCTTTTTGTCCCGACGTTCTACAACTCTTCCTTCAATATTAATTGCGGTAAGCATCATGTAAACAAAATCAAGACATATATTAAAGAAAGTACCTTAATCATTCAATCTTGATAATCTTACATTAGGTAGGAGGCCAACTCCAATCCTCACAACAGATGAAAAACAAATAATCCTCGAAGAAATAAAAAAGAAGAGAAAGCAAATGCCTTTCTTTAAACTGAATCTCTCCAACTCTTGCAACTGAAAAGAATAAAACTGACGGTAATAACACTCATTCATTCATTCAATAAGGTCCGCCATTTGTGACTATGTGGTAAGCTTTATTAGTTTGAACTTCGATTGACTATTTCAGGAAGTAGAAGACGCCATCGTTGGCTGTTCAGAAGAAGACCATTTCCATACCCTAACTTCGCCCGACCCGTCGCCCGTGAAAAACAACCCGCCCGGCCCGACTTGTACGGCGCGAACCTCTTTCTTCGATATGATTTTCCCCCTCTCAGAAAAGCTACGAATAGGGAATCAACAAAATAAATAAAAAGAGTACGTACGCATAGGTGGAATTATAAACTGGCTTTGATCGCAGCTTAATATGCAACAAAAATGTTTGGTAATTAACTTACGATGGCAAATCATAGGCTCGAACGGTGTTGTCGTTGCAAGAGCAAAGTAAGACGGGTTTTCCGTCTGAATCAGGCATCCCACACATGGTTAGTATTCCCTGCAATCAATCAACAGATGCCCACATAGAGACATTTGAAAAACTTCATTACATTAGAAAGGGAAAAAAAAAGGAGAAAGCATAAGGTGTAGAAAAAAAGCATACATGCTCTTCGGTGTGAGTGTATGTTACTTCCAAGCTTCCTGTCTCGGTCGCCGCCCAAACCTATAAAATGTTGCGAAAATCGGAGTATTCGAAATGCAATTAAATTTGATTTGTAATGTAAGCTTAATATTTTCGGAGAGGGTGTATTGCATTAGGCTTGAGAATATATACTGACCTTCACAGTCTTATCCAATGAAGCAGACAAGAGGAACTGATCCCAGCACAAGACAGACATGATGACGTCTGTGTGCGATGTCAGAGTTTGAACACACTGCAAATTTTCGAGGCTCCAAACCTAAACAAGAAAGAAGAAATGAAGAAAGTAATGGACCGATTCTTAAAAGAAACTTCTGAGCAACGTTCTTAAAGAATTCAGACCTTGATTGAGTGATCCATGGAACCAGAGTAAAGCCTATTTCCTCCCACAACTAATGATACGACGGCGAGTGTGTGACCCTTGAGTGATGCAGCTGGTTCAAAACAATTAGCAGCTACGTTGAATTTCCATGCCAATATTGAACCGTCCTGAAATAATTATTTATTACAATTACAGTCAAGACTACAATATTGGAACATAGATAATGAGTAGCCACAAATATACGGAAGATTAGTAGATGATTCCGTGCCAGAGTAGGCAGTATAGTAGCTGGGAAACAGTGACAAAAAACATGAACAAGCAACACACCTGCGTACCAGCAAAGAGTAGATCATTGCCGACAACAAGGGAATAAACTTGTCCAACAGGCCCGTTAAGACTGAGTTCCATAGATGTTTGAATGTTCCATGCCTATGCGAAGGGAATGCATAAAAAGAAGCATGAGAAACAAGTCAAACTCAATATAACTACTAACAAGTGATCATAATAGATATCAAAGAAGCAAACTGGTCTCTGACTAGAACACGCAGTGCTATGAACCTTACCTTAACAAGATTTGTCAGGCCCACAAATAACCATGGACCTTCACTAAGCATATAGCCTACAGCAGCTCCTACATTAACTACGCCAGCCAGCTGTTAACGAAGCAAAAATCCAAAAGTTAAGAGTACAGCAAACAAAATATAGAAATTGCAAAAGTGTCGAGTTAAAAAAATCACCTACTGCAGCTCACAGAATATACCGTTAAATTCCTTGATCGATCTCGAAGTAATGTTCGAATAATACATCAAGCTAAAAAGATGAAAAGTAATAACTGTCAAACGACCTGACCAGATTGGCAGTCCCATACTCGAACAGTGTCGTCTTGACTCCCCGAGTAGAGTTTATCAGACACCGAAGGCAGAGCAATCCCAGTAACAGCCTGTGCCACATGTTTTTTGATCGGTAACAATTAATGCGATATCTACCCATCAATCAATTTACTTCCATACAAAAATCAATCGCACGAATCAGAATAACCCAAAAAACCCAATATCAACACCCACAGAAGATTCAGACCAAAAAACAGAAGCTGGGCAATTGTAGTAACCTGTCCATGTCCCTCAAGTGATGTAAGCATCGAAAAGCAGTCCCCCGTCGACCACTGATGCAAATACTTACAATTTTCTCCGAATTTACAGTTCCCTTGAAGCCAATGATTACACAGCTTCTCAATCTTCTTCACGAAGCTCCTATTAGCATTACCGCCAACGCTGCGCTGCTGCGACTGACCCCTTTCCCAAGTAGTATTACTACTGCTGCTATTACTGAAATTATAATTCCCACTTCTCCTCAACCCGCCGCGATAATTATCATCGCCGCCAGCAAACCCTTGATTAGCAGCCCTCTTTCCATTCCAAGTCGGTTCGCTGTGCAGATAGGGGCACGGAATCCTATTGCACTTGCCTTGCCTCCAGTGAAAGCAAACCTTTTGCTGTTTGGAGTTATCCGATGACGACGACGGCCCTAGCCTGTTGAAAACTCGTCTTCCCCCATCATAATCCATAATTCAACGATTTACCAGCACCCACCCTTCGAAGAAACCCTACTCCTATTGGGTTATCGATTGCAAGGTAGCTGCGAATTTGGGGATGAAGGGTTTTCTTGACGATACGCAGGATCTAGCGCAAGGACACACGAGAGAGAGAGAGAGAGAGAGAGTATATTCGTTCGTATACCTTGTGAACTATATTTTCACTATTTATAAGGAAATAAAAGCCATAAATATTTGTCTTTCTCCACAAAATCAATATTAGACACAGTGAGGTGCCAAATTCAAACTGAATCCTAGAATTCTCCCAAGAAAACAGTTGAAAATAGCTTGCAATGGCTTAACTCAAACGGAACATTAGCTATAATACACATTTCACCTCTCACTTTCCTTAAAAAAATAAAACTATTCCATCATTTATTCCCCGGGATGACTCGGGGCGAACTTATCACCTTTCATTTTATTATACCTCGGCCTCCACACTTGCTTCTTTTGACCCTCGGGCACATTGAGGGGCCCACTAGTCGCCCCATTTTGAGAAGCATCCCTCGACAGTTTCTTGATGGAAGTTTGCTTTGGTGTTTTTGGATGCTTATGCGTTCCTTCAATGGGAGCTTTGCCATTGTTCCTTCTTTGCTTGTTGATGCGATTGGATGGTCTCGACGACGATGATGATGATGATGTAGACTGTGAGGCTAATTGAGTTGGGTTGAATGGTATCATCAGCCGTGAAATGTGTGGACCAACCAAGACTCGAAGGAGAGAGATTTTGTCTTGATTTCGTGAGAGGAGGGTACCGTAAGTCGCTCGAATTGCCTCTGCGATCTTTGTCAACTGCTTCGCTCCAACGCTTCGAGCTGTGTTTGCAGGGTACTCGAAGGGATCTTCGACCTTTATCAAGAAATGGAGGAGAATATATCACTGACGTTGTCTGACTAGCTAGAGACACACACACACACGCACACACAGAGAGAGAGAGAGAGAGAGAGAGAGAGAGAGTACAAATAATGCGTAGGTTTTAGGTAACCATCTCATGTTGCTGAGAATTTCCTCGGATTGTCCAGTATATGGGCTGACGCCATGTGTGGAAGCTTTAGAACAAATGTCTGAAAACTGCATAGGACAGAGAAAGAGTTCCATGTTAATCAGATTGCTAGCCCATATGCTTTTGTTTTACATGTTTGACCTTATAAGCAGGTTATGGAGATACATTACAAAATAAGTAACCTTAACCTGTGCAAGGAAGGAAATAAAGAGCTGGGACACGGAGCTTTGGTTCATTATTCTCGACCGATCTGACTTAATTTTGTGTATATTTACACTGCAAATATCTTCAATGCGTTTCTCCGCAGCAATCCTCACACCTTTAAGAGAAAATATGCCACAGAATAAAGACCATCTTGATGATGGTACAAAGGGTGCACTTTTGGAAGTGAGGTAACCGCGTTAAAGATAATATATTTTCGAGCTGGCTTTCTCTAGACGGGTGCTGTTAAATGTTTAACATATCTAATATGATAAAGCAACTATGCAAAACACCTTGAAGGTCACCGGCTAAGTTTCCAGGATATATCTCTTGAAGTGGAGGTAATATTGCAGGCACTGTGTTCTGCAACATTTAAAAGAAAGCATTAAAAAAGAGTACGAGTAGAACACCCAAAATATGCTTCGTCATGCCGCCCAAATAATGGTTAAAAGTACCTGCAAATGGAACACTACGAGCAGGCTGAGAGAATATGAATTCAAAGTTCCAGTTTTTGAGTCATTGATTTGGTGAGCTTTTGCCCACTCTTTTACCTGCAATGAGTGCATGGAGAGAATGATTAATCACATAACTATGCAATTTTGTTTAATAAACGCAGCAACATTCACTTGCCAGTAGAACTAGATCCCGGAAGCGTCCATCAATCTCATTAATCCAGAAGAGCATTTTAGACTTCATCTGACCAATTAAATTATTGATTGAGATGTCACATGAAATATTGTATTTGCCCTCCAACTTCAGAATGGGGACTCTTGCGTTGACTACGAACTGCAACCTACGAAACCCACCTACAGAGGAATAAAATTTCTGATAGGTCAATCTGATATATCCTCTGTTTCAATTTAGCATGAGTAGTGATAGTCAATTAGAAAATGTGTCATTCATGTAATGCCTACGAAGGATATGTATATTTGATCAGGCTACAAACCAAATGACATGTCTAGTTGCGCCGTGTTCAATGACAGAAAAGCAAATCAAACATTCTATGGAAACATGACTACAAATCTGCATCGCAATCAACATAAACAGAACCGAAATTAAAACAATATCTATCATGAGACTAATGAAGCTTGAACAGTATAATACCTTTGTTTCTCAAATCCTTCAATACATTAGCAAGTAAAGATTGCTTGTGCTTTCTCCCAGGGGATGCAATACACGAACCATTTGCCAACTCAATGGATATATCAAGATCTCCCCATTTTGTAAAGAGATTGGACACAAAAGATCCGTAAGGTTCCACAGTTGCACCTGTTTCCAAAGATTTGGATTTCAGCTGATGTCAAACATACAGAATAACCAAGCCACGGCTCTAGGCGAATAAGCACATCAAGTACCTCTTAGACTCTCAATGCTCCCAACTATGGCTCGGAGCTCATCAATAATATAGAATCTACGGTTCCAGTCATCTATTGATGGATTGATCGCCCTAAGAATGTCCCCCATAGTGAGCTCCAAGACAGTATAGCCATTCATTTTTAGTGTGGCTACACGCAGACAACATTGTAAGTTTCAGACGACCATACATTCATGGCGTACATTTAGAAAAAAAAAATAGCATAAGCGGCAGTTTCATAAAAAAAGAGCACGGCATACTTTTTTTAGGCATAATTTTGCCAAATCCCATCAAAAAATCCGACTGATAGATACTGCAATGCAACCGAACATATTCCGGAAAATGCACTACTACAATAATGAAAAACACACGCAAAAGCTAATCAAACTTTAATAGACGCAGCGATTCTTGAAATCAATACCATTTCCGTTCCAAGACTCATAGAGCTAAACATGAATAGCAGTAAAATCAACTCGCAGAATTAAAAACCCAAACAAATTGGGGAATTTGTGTCACAACATCCCCCAAAAAAAGGTAAAGCATGAGCTCAGCTGATACTTCCAATGTGTTCTACGACAGACGAAGCAAATAGAAAAAAATAATCTAATACGACATAAGAACTCACTTCACTGTTCCACAGAACTGAAGGAAGAGAATCAGAATAGCAATAGACCGCTCGGAGAAAAGATTATCCCAGCAATTGAATTTTGATGGAGTTTGGCTACAATTGCAACGACGGTTTGACTCTCGAACTGGTTTTATAAATTCAAGCAAATCTTTTTTACGGTTTTTTTATTGAGAAATTGCTGCGTGTATTGGGATGAAATCAACAGTACACAATTGCTGATTTGAACCCTTATGATTTTGACAATTATAAAACGACCCTATATTTAAAAAGTAACAAAGGAAGAGAGTCCATTTCATTTTCACTTTCCCCCATGCGGTTTTCCATAATTACCCTTATATCCTTTTCTCTTTCGACCTGCCGAGTTCATTGACCTCCGTCCTCCGCCGGTCGGTTCTTCAGTCTCAGCCAATTCTCTATTCACCGCCGAAATCGTCAGATCCATAAGCCTGGAAGACAGATTCGATCAATCGATGTCTTCAATATACCGCTGTTACCTATGCAATCGATCCGTTAGGGCTTTGATCCAAGAGAATGCAATTTCCTGCCCCGATTGCAACGCCGGCTTCGTCGATCAGGTGGATGACCCGACCCGTGATCGATCGCAGGTACGGAGCCGTTTTCCCAGCTACCGAGGTCAGACGCTGACCCCCGATTCGCGTCAAACCTCGATAGCAAGCCCCAGGCTCAGACGCAGCCGCAGAAACGCCGGCGAAAGGTCTCCGTTCAACCCCGTGATCGTCCTCCGTGGATCCCAGCGCGAAGCCTCTGAAACTGGCGGCGGCGGAGAGTTCGAACTGTACTACGACGATGGTGCTGGGTCGGGCCTACGGCCCTTACCACCTACGGTGTCTGAATTTTTACTAGGGTCGGGCTTCGATCGATTGCTGGACCAATTGTCGCAAATCGAAGCTAACGGCGTTGGGAGGATCGACAGCAATCCCCCGGCATCAAAAGCTGCTATCGATTCCATGCCTACCGTCGAGATAATCGAAGGCCACATTTGCAGCGATTTTCACACACACTGTGCGGTGTGTAAAGAGATGTTTGAGCTGGGGACTGAAGCCAGGGAGATGCCGTGCAAGCATTTATACCACCAAGACTGTATCTTGCCGTGGCTTTCTTTAAGGAACTCTTGCCCCGTATGTAGACACGAGCTGCCCATCGAAAATGGCAGCGAAGGGAATCTCGGGAGACTCGGCGAAGAAGACGAGGCAGTTGGACTAACGATATGGAGGTTGCCCGGCGGTGGCTTTGCAGTTGGGAGGTTCTACGGTGGTAGGGAATTGCCTGTGGTTTACACAGAAATGGATGGTGATTTTAGCAGTAGTAACAATACCAATGGTGTTGGCAACAGCAGTAGTAGCAATAATAATGGGAATGGGATTCCTAGGAGAATATCGTTGAGCTCAAGAATTGGGGCTTCAAGGGATCGTAGAGGGTTGAGGAGGGTTTTCGGTGGATTGTTTCGATGTTTTGGAAGAGTTAGGTTGGAGGGTTCGAATTCTAGCCTGAATTCTCGGGTAATAAGTCGAAGGAGTGGGTCGTTTTCTTGGTCGATTTTTGGTCCGAGGAGTAGAGTAGGTTGGGGTTCTGAGGCTAATAACGGTGGGAGCGAAACAAGATTGTGAAATTTTCGATCGAGTCTTTCGAATGCAGAACATATGTACTATGTCGAAGAGAACGATGAGATATGATCGACGATCTCTGCTTGTATTGCGCCTATATCTGCCTTTGTTGTTTCAATCCATCAGATTCTATTGCTATAACTTGTCATTTGTTTGTTGTATGTATGATTTTATGATGTCTGTAATTTCTGGGTTGTAATTTGTTTCCCTTGATACGCCACACAACTACGTTAGAAAGGTGCAATTATATATATCTGTTTGAGAACAATACATTCCTTGGTTGGATGGTTATTATATTCTTACATTAAAAATCGATTCTTGACTTGCTAATTTCACATTTTTCATTCCCGATTTCTATCCAATCCACTGTGATATAGATTAGATTTATAAAAAAAACTTGATGAATATTGAATACTACTCTTCAAAGGAAAATATAATATTTTCTTATATAAAATATCTTATATTGAGTAGTTTTTTTCATTAAAAAGACAAATTTCAAAAACCCGGTCCAGTGAAAAATCCCTTGAAGCGTGTGTTCATGTCCTCGGCCGAAAGTAGAAAGACTAGTACGAGGTAGAGGTTGCAACGAGAAGATGCCATTCGTATCGAAAATCGAAAGGCAGACAGATTACAGCAGCTTCCCTTCATCCCACCCCATTGTTATCGACAATGGCGGCTCCTATTTTCGAATTGGGTAAGAAAACCCGAATGAAATTGAATGTTTTTAGGCTACGAAGCGCCTATTCTGTAAGCCCTAAGCTGTAGGTCTAACAATTTGTTAATCCGCAGATGGGCAGGAGAGAGCGATCCACGGGTTGTTTTCAGGAACATTATTCAGAGGCCTCGGCATAAAATTACTGGTAATTTTTCGTATTCGTTTCTTCCGCAATCACTGTTTTTTTTTGTTATTAATCAGTTCTTGAAATAGTTAACTTATTAATGGTTGAGCTGTTGTTGAACATGTTGTCCGTGCTCGTTGGCGATATTCGGTATTCCTGGGAATTGCTCGTTTGTTAACATGGACTCTTTTATGTAGGTGAAACGATAACAGTTGTGGGCGACCATAATCCTGCGCTTTTGAAATACTTCGACTGCACTAGGTCAGGGCCTCGCTCAGCTTTCGACAGTAACGTTGTTTACCAGTTTGAGATAATGGAATATGTAAGAAAGATACTGGTCCATGAACTTTGTAGTTGTTCATCTTATACTGCAAAGAACCATCGCCCTCCATCATGAACTTATTGCGTGTCTTATCGATTTTTCATGCCAATTAGATTCTGGACTTCGCCTTTGACCGGTTGGGCGCTGATAAATCAGGGGTATGTATGACCTTGTTTGCATTGATTGGCCCCTTATTTCATATGGAAACAAACAATTGTGCTAAACTTGTAAAACAAAATCTCATAATCTCTTGATGGCTTTGATATATGACTTTTCACCAGCATCGTTGTGCTCTTTTTTGGTAATTTTGTTCAAATGAACTAAAAATCTTGACCTATTTGTTTCGATGTAATGATACAGATCAACCACCCGATATTGATCACTGAATGTGCTTGCAACCCTGTTCATTCTCGCAGTAAAATGGCAGAACTTCTTTTCGAGACTTATGGTGTTCCCTCTGTAGGTAATGATCTGTATTATAACACTACTTCAGCAAGAATGCATCTTCCCTTGCTTCAGTCTTGTTGGTTCATTATTACAGTCCATTTTTTTTTGTAAGTTTGTTTAGATATATGATCTAATTCTGAGTTTGGTAATTTCTGTTTCACAAATATCATTGCAGCATTTGGGGTCGATGCAGCATTCAGCTACCAATACAATCAACAACGGGGAATATGTAGTAGCAATGGCCTTGCAATCTGTTCTGGATTTAATACGAGTCATGTTATCCCAGTATGTTGAATCATGTTTTTTTATTGATGTTCTGCTTATAACAGTATTTTTCTGAATCCATTATTAGGAAATTTTGTGTAGTAAATAACCTACCTTTCTCTGTAATAGTTTCTGAATGGAGAACCACTTTATGAAGCTTGCTGTCGAACTAATGTTGGTGGTTATCACATCACTGATTATCTGAAACAGCTTCTATCACTTAAGTATCCACATCACATGTAAGTGTCTCGATCTAAATCTTTACATGGGACTAGTCGGAAATTATTCGCTTGAATGAGTTTTTCTTAATTAAAACATCGAATAGGACGAAACTTACCTGGGAAAAAGTTGAAGACCTGAAGATGGAACACTGTTATATCGCACCTGATTATGCTTCAGAAGTTCAATTATTTCAGGTAATGCTTGCTTTTGCAATACAGCATTAAAAAGTTGCATTCTTTCTTTGCCACGTTTGTTCAAATAATCATAAACTGTGTCAGAAAGGGGACAAGAAAGCCGAGGAAAAGAGCAGGTGTTGGCAGCTTCCTTGGACTCCACAGCCAGTCGAGGAGGGACCTTCCGAAGAAGAAATTGCTAGAAAAGCAGCTCTCAGAGAGAAGCAAGGTCAAAGATTGAGGGAGATGGCCGAAGCCAAGAGATTCAACAAAATAAACGATCTTGAAAACGCCAAAAGAGAACTTGAAATTCTGTATCATAAGCTCGAGCGTGCAAGAGAGAGCGATATTCCGTCGATCCTTTCGAAGACGGCTCACAGCTCTAAACAAGATGTTGAATCTGCCCTTGCAAAGGCCACAACATCCCTACGCAAGGCAAAGGGAGAAACAGTCGAAAGTGCTGAGACTGATCCTTCTTCTGCGGAGAAATACAATCTCATAGATGTACCCGACGAGATGCTCTCTCAAGACCAGGTCTCTCTCTCTCTCTCTCTCTCTCTCTCTCTCTCTCCCTCCCTCTCTTTCCCTCTCTACTGATACGCATACTCGACATATCTCAAATATATATATATATATATATATATATCTGACAGCTTAGGCAGAAAAGGAAACAAGTATTCATCAAATCAACGTCTGAGGCACGCCAGCAGAAGAAACAGAAGCAGCTCGAAGAGGAGTTAGAGAGAGAGAGACAAAAGAAACTTGAGGAAGACAGACGCTTGTACTCATTCTAGAAATCTTCGAATAAAAAACCGTTCCTTTTCTCCTTCGTTTCTTACTCTGATTTCTCAACCGCAATTCTTTTTTTTTATTATTATTATGATAACAAAGGGAGAATCCCGAGCAATACTTGGAGGAGATGAGGGCAAAGTACAGGGAACTCTCCGAGAGAGTAGACCAGCGCAAGAAATCCCAAACGAACGGCGGGCAAACAAATGGCAATCAAAACGGCTCGGGCGGCGTTGGTCGAGGCGAGCGCCTGAATCCCTTACAGAGGGAAAGGATGCGCCTTCTCACCACGGCTGCCTTCGACCGAGGAAAGGGAGAGGACACTTTCGGCGCGAGGGACGAAGATTGGCAACTCTATAAACTCATGAGCAAAGACAACGACGACGATGAAGACGACGAGCCTGACCCTGATGAATCAGAGTTGGCCCGCGTAGCTTCAAGACTCCAAGTGAGTATAAAAGATAATACGATTTGATTTCATTCAATCCTCAATCGTCTCTCTGTGCTGAATGACCACTTTACCTAAAGGCTTAAGCTTGTAGGGAGTGTATCATTTTTTTCAATATTTTCCTTCATGTCTAGGTCGATTTCTTTTATTATCTGGCAAATTCCCTTAACGTGTGTTTGGATCAGGGAAAGGGGTGTGGAAAAGAAAATTAAAGAGAAAATGATTTTCAACTGCTTTCATTTTTTCTCACCGTTCGGTGAAGAAATTGATTTTTCATGGTTTTAGCTCTAAACTTAGGTTAAGTCTTCGTTTCTTTTCTTTTTCCCGTCTATTTCCTCAATCAACCAAACATAAAAAAATTAGTTTCCGTTTTTTTTTTCTTTTCCTTTCATCACTAATTTCGTTAAACCAAATACACCCTAAATGAGTGGTTGTGAAGATTCGTACCGAAGACATCTTTGATCCATAGGCTCTGCTCTGAGCTTGTACGGAGCGTATCATTTTTTTTTTATTTTATATACTACATTTCCAACAATCTGAACGCCTTTTGACAACCAAATTTCTTTACAGGAAATCGACCCAACATTCTTCAAGTCCGAACTAGGAACATCTTCGACAGAAGCCCCACGCTTTCGACCACTAACGAAGGAAGACTTCCAAATCATACTCGGCGTTGAACGATTTCGATGTCCCGAAATTCTATTCAACCCTAATTTAGTCGGGATCGACCAGGCGGGATTGGACGAAATGGTAGGTACTTCTCTGAGGAGACTGCCCTCGAAAAGCCATAACTTGGAAGATAAGCTTACGAGCTCCATACTCTTAATCGGAGGAAGCTCTTTGTTCCCAGGATTGAGCGGTCGACTGCTATCTCAGATTCAAATGATTCGCCCGTGTGGGTCCCCCGTGAAGATATTCGAAGCTTTGGACCCAATTTACGATGCTTGGCGTGGAGCTTCAAGGTACGCTTCTTCGGTTAGATTTCATCAGCAAACGTTTAGCAAGATGGATTACTACGAAAAGGGAGAAGAATGGCTTGCGAATTATCAGGTGAAATATACCATTTGATTGATGGATGAAATGAATGTGTTGCCCATTGTTTATTACAAGGTTCTTGAATCCTCGTACTTGTTAGGGGAAATGGTACTAAATAACTTAGCCTGAGAAGCGTAAGGCCCATTGAAATGTGGGGTTGAATGTTGATTATGTTAGCCTTAGCTCTACGTCTTCTTTCCATGTTATGTTATTCCTTACATGAAACTTTAGAATGCTTCGACTTTACTCTTAAAAGAGGGAATGGCGTAACCATTTGAGTGTAGCATTTATTAAGGTAGTTATGTTAGTTACTCGAGTGGGACCCGTGAAAAATCGAGGGGACAAAAGATCGTGTTGTTATTTGGTCCCAAGGTCAATCGCTTTAATGAGAGCGTAACTTTTTTCTTTCTATTTTTCAGATTGGTTACTGTCTAGCGTCACATTATTCATGAATAAATTTGAGTAATTTCCGTATAAACAAAATTAAAAATCGCCATTTGCAACGTTGTGTAGAAGTCAAAAGGATAGAATGTCGACGAGTCGAAAAAATCTGACATGTTATTCGCTTTCTTGTAATATATTAAATGTTAGGCTTGTGACATGCGCGACTTAGGTTGCCCGAATTAGTTATTATGTCTCTATAGATATATGGTCCAAAGTCACAATTGTTGACCAGCATGAGAAAAAAAAATAAAGTCGATGCTAATCATCGGCGCAATATATGGTATCAGACTATCAGATTGGAGTGAATCGCGCGCTTTAAAAAATTTCATTTAGATTAAAGGTTTTAGTTGGTTGTTCATTGTTTCTAATTCTCTATATGCAATGCATTTATATTCTCTTGATACTGATACCAATTGATAAATCAATTCTACGTTACGGCACTCAACAGTGCATGGCCATGCACACAGTGAAATAAGATAACATGCAAAAGGCAACATTAAAAAATGAAAAAAAAAATATACAAAACCGCTGGGTATCACCATAGCATTCATTGCTTGGACATACACATACATGCTTATAGTAAAAATAAAATAAAAGATAATTATGATGTATACCATTTCTATGGCCCATTGAATATCTTTTCCTTTCTTTTGAAGGAGAAATTTGCTTTCCTCAAAACTACGTTTCTTGATTAGTAAATGGTAAAATTCTCCATGTCAGAAAGCACTAATGACACGATTTTCCACAGGAGAAAAAATATTCAAAATAAGGCAACTATATATTTAAATTAAAATTGGAGCTCCGTTCCCGCAAATATGCTGCTTTAATGGCGGAAAACACACATTTACTGTGTGTGGGCTCCTCATGGTTTCTCCCCTAACCTTTCTTCCTATAAGTACCTCTATAGCACAATTCTCAACCATCATCTCTCTCTCTCTCTCTCTCTCTCTCTCAGTAAAATGGCATCAAAATGTCTCCACATTATGCTTCTTCTAACGGCGGCGGCGACGGCGATGCTCAGCCATTGCGTCGAATCAAGAATCCCCGGAGTCTACGCCGGTGGATCGTGGCAAACGGCCCACGCCACCTTCTACGGCGGCAGCGACGCCTCAGGCACCATGGGTGAGTATACTGAGTACCAAAGAAAAAGAGCATAAAAAAACAGAGCATCATAAAAATTCTGACACTAGCGAAAAATCTGCAGGCGGCGCGTGCGGGTACGGCAACCTCTACAGCCAGGGATACGGCGTGAACACGGCGGCGCTGAGCACCGCACTCTTCAACAATGGGTTCAGCTGCGGCGCGTGCTTCGAGCTGAAGTGCACAAACGAGCCCAACTGGCGGTGGTGCCTCCCTGGCAGTCCGTCGATCTTCATAACGGCGACCAACTTCTGCCCGCCGAACTACGCCCTTTCCAACGACGCCGGCGGGTGGTGCAACCCGCCCCGAACCCACTTCGACCTCGCCATGCCCATGTTCTTGAAACTCGCAGAGTACAGAGCAGGCATTGTCCCTGTTTCTTACCGAAGGTTGGTCCTCTGTTTTCTCTTTCAGAACCCTAAGGGTGAGTTTGGTATGCGGAATTCGGTGCGGAAAGGAAAAGAAAACGTATGATGGTACGACACGTGAGGCGTAATGTATAATGATCCGATGCGTATCATTTCATTTTCCTTTTCTTTTCTGCGTTGGATTCCGCATACCAAACGGACCCTAAAAATGCTTCCTTTGTTTTCTTTTATTACATTCTTGGCCGATTCCTACCGTCGACTCATTCAAAAACCCTAAAGCTGCTTCCTTTTTGTTCCTTTCGTTACATTCTTGGTCGTTTTTTACCGTCGTTTTGCTCATTCAAAAAGAAGCTTCTTCCCCTTTTTTTTTTCTTTTATTACGTTCTTGGCCGTTTCTTAGCGTCGTTCTACTCATTCAAAACCCTAAAAATGCTATCTTTTTTATTCTTTTATTACGTTCTTGGTCGTTGCTTACCGCCGTTTACTCATTCAAAACCCTATAAATGCTACATTTTTCTTCTTTTGTGACATTCTCGGTTGGTCGTTTTCTTACCTTGGCGAACAGAGTTCCTTGCCATAAGAAGGGTGGAATAAGGTTCACCATTAATGGGTTCCGTTACTTCAACTTGGTTCTGATAAGCAACGTCGCCGGCGCCGGCGATATTTCCAAGGTGTGGATAAAGGGTTCGAAGACTGGGTGGATGGCGATGAGCAGAAATTGGGGTCAGAATTGGGAGTCGAATTCGATCTTGGTGGGCCAAACGCTGTCGTTTAGGGTTCAGGCGAGCGATCAGAGAAGCTCAACTTCGTTGAACATTGTGCCTTCGAATTGGCAGTTTGGGCAGACATTTACGGGCAAGAATTTCAGAGTTTAAGGCTCGTAAAAAAACTTCCCACGATTATGGTCATGGATGACGCTTTTTTCCGGCGTGTTTTCTTTTAGGAAAAGCAATTATTATTACTAATTTTATTTATGGGGTGTAGTGCTATTGAGTGATTTTGGGAGGGTTTTTTTTTTCGTGCGTCTTCGTGGGAACAAGGTTGAAGAAAAGTTGGAAAAAGAATTCCAATGTAAGAGAAGGCTTGAAGTGGCTTTATAACAATTTGTCTGTGTGGCCCTCAGCTACATTTATTTCTTGGTAATATAATTGTTTACCCTATCCTAAAAGTTATTCGTACTCCAATAAAAATTGAGGATTTATAAATAAGATCGTGTATTTGAAACGCTGAAGCCTTGATTTATAATATTGTCTGTATTGACTAAGGGCAAACAAACATGCCATTCAAAACTAAAAAGCCATTTAGAAAAAAAGAATACTTGTAAGAACTACTCTGCGCCAGCCAAGGCGTAGAGTACGCATGTTGAAAGAAGACCAAATTACGTTACATTTTTTGTTACTTTACTACATCGTGACTTTAGTATCTCAGCCGCAAAGGTATGTGTCTATTTGTCGGTCTTGTAATTTCTACTCTCTTAGTTCCTAAAAATAAGTCGTCTTAGAATTTATTTTTAGTTTTTAAATACAAATCGTTTCACGTTTTACAAGATAAAAAATATTGATTATTTTCAAATTATTTACTCTTATCATTCTCAAACTAAAAAATGCAGTTATTCTTCTCCAACGTTAAACTCATAATAATATTCCTACAATATTTCCTTTCACACCAATTTTCACAAAATTCTATAATACCTACATATTTCACAACTTTCAATATATATTCTTCACAATACACTCATATTTCAATCACATATTATATCAAAATTTTTATACTCCAATATCATATTTTACATATTAATTTGTTTATATTACTTATCTTATGTTATTGTTGCAAAAAAAATTATTAGAGTTACATGAATATGGGAAATCCGAATCCCCCACGGGGAACCCAATCCCCGAACGGCGATTACCCATCCCCGAACCAATTCATCCTAAACGATGAATTAGTGGGATGATATTAAGAACGAGAATTTGGTATGACCATGGGGACGGTATGTCAATTACCAGCCCCGAACCCGCCCATTGCAACCCTAGTATTTAGGAACAGAAGGAGTATTATTTATTGCTCGAGCTCGATCAAACCAAACAAAAGTTGGGTAAAGAAAGATAGCACTTTTGAATTATTTTGGTTAAATAAAAGCTATGTAATTCCACTTCTTTCATATTAATTAAATAATAATAATAAAATATATATTAGTAATTACAATTTACTCTCAACAAATTTAAGGACACTCAGAAACGTTCACGGTGGGACTCGAACCCACAATCTCCCGCTCCGGAGGCGAGCGCCTTATCCATTAGGCCACGCGAACCATTCTTTACTAGCTGCAAAATGAGTTGCAAATACAAATAAAGATTGATTGGGCTTTTTATATATGGGCCGGCCCAATACCTGATCACATTTGCTGATTTGTGATGTACTGTTAGCTACAGAGTGCTAATAAACCCCTCGCAAATAATACCCTACGAAAACAAATCGACGGCAGAAGCGCGCCGAGCTCAGTATACAGCAGTATGTGGAAGAAGGCTCTACAATCGGCCGCCGTGCGCTTCCAGCCATGGCGTATGGAACCGTCTCGTTCTTCGTCGACGGCGTCTTACTCCGTCAACACCATGATTCTCCGATCGCTCAAAGACCACTACCTAGAAGTCTCCAAAATGACTCCTCCGCCGGTAAAAATATTGCTGCTCTAAAATCAATCCTCCGCCGATCCAAAATCCGTGCGATTTTTCACCCGTCTAACCTAATTTTCCGAGCAGAAAATCAGCCCGCCTCCACCGTTCGCGGTCATAAAGGGCGCGCTCGACAGCGGCGGGCCGGTTCTTAAGAGGACGTACGACGACGAGGAAATCAACGTATCGGTGATGACATTGCTCGACATTATCCCCGAAGGTGCCGTAGATGACCAAAGCCATGACATCAATCAGTTGCTGGTCCACGTCGACATTTCCAAGCCTGGGCAGGATAAATCCTTGCGATTCCTCTGCGGTCTTTATCCAGACGCTTTGGGGATTCACTCGGTTTCCATGAAGCCCAAAGGAGAAGGCTCGGGCTTCACCGAGATACGCACCAAAATCACCAAATACACGGGCCCTGTTTTCGAGTGAGTGAAAAATTGCTGGTTTTTTTTCTCTTGTGAATTTATTTCTCATTATCTCATGCATTTCGATCGGTAATTGGCAGGGATATGGATGAAAAGACTAGAGATGCTCTCCACGGTTACGTAGAAGAGCGTGGGATCAATGAAGGACTCTTCCCTTTCTTGCAAGCTTGGCTATACGTGAAGGATCATAGGAATCTCGTTCGGTGGTTCAAAACTGTTGGCACGTTCGTTAACGAGAGCCAACAAGCATCAATAAATTTATAGGTACTCGATTTCAATTTATCCATGTAGATCTTCGCAGCATTTTCTGGGATACGATCTAAAGGAAGCTAGTTATGTCTTGTACCTCGAAGTAGCAACTGTAAGGTCTTTTTTGCTTCTATGATAGCTCGGTTTCCATTTTTTCGATTCGTAAGTTTTTGTTTTCTTTGCCATCAGCTTATTCTGGGAATCCACGTAGTAGATTTTACAGGCTAATATGCGTACAGATACTTGTCTTGCACCAAATCAGACAAGAAAACCTATCCAAACTTCTTTTGTAGATTTATGGCTAATATGCGTACAGATACAGACAGCTCAGACATTCATGGGCTGCAGATGTAATCAGAACCGATCAATAGCTTCTTATCGATCTTATCGATGCGATCACCAAGCGAGAACTTGCTGGGATTTATGAATAAAAATTCCTTTTGTTATTATGCAAAGCTCCATCTTAGTCCATTTCACTTGCAAGATATGGGAAACCTATTGAATTGCTTTAACAGTCTGCAGCAGAACAAAGCCTCGAAGCAAGCTTTACGACTCCCCACATCGGTGCATCATTCTGCAGCAGAAACATAGCAAAGTTTTCGTAACAAAATCAACTCAGCGACATGGTACAGTGAAGGGTCATAGACTGTAAAGAACATCTACTTTGTGACTAACCGTATAAATAACATCGAAAGCATCACGGTAGCTTCCAATTGAACCCTCAATGTTGTCATTCCTGTAACAAAGTACTAGAAAAGGTCAGGGGAATGGCGCAAATCACGATTCCCATTCATTAGTATGAACACTCACAAGAATCCCACGGATATTCGAGTGTCATAGGTCAAACCATCGGACATTCCCAGATCTCCGAGGTGATCGCCAAGAAGCAACACATTTGTCCTGGCTTTTACAGACGAGGCATCATCATCACCAAGTCCATCATCACCATCACCAAACTGATCATGTACAGGTCCAGCCATGTCAATTGCGTGTTCATTCTTATTTAGTACATGAATTGTTTTCCCTGTGGCGAGATTTACTTATTTTGTCAATGTAATCCAAGGAATACGAAAAAGGGGTCGTTCGTTAGTTCAAAGGAACAAAGAACACGCTAAGGGGAAGACTAATTTAACTGTTGAAGGCATATCACCTTTAAAGGATGTTAGGTTTCCATTGTGGTCAAAAACCATTCGGTTCGAGACGATCCTAACATTCTTAAAAGATTTGTGTAGTTTCTGCCTCAGAACCTGGTAAAAAAGGCAACTGAAGATAAGACTCAGGTGTTAGAAAACTATTTGAATACTA
The DNA here is from genome assembly GCA_027422505.1 of Craterostigma plantagineum. Lineage (NCBI taxonomy): Eukaryota > Viridiplantae > Streptophyta > Magnoliopsida > Lamiales > Linderniaceae > Craterostigma > Craterostigma plantagineum. The sequence continues at coordinate 4,576,189 of JAPQWV010000009.1, read as the reverse complement.
GTGTCATCCTTATCAGACCAAAACCAGATAAAAGAAAGTGTGGTATTGAACTTCTAAAGCAGAATACTAACCTCTTCAATTATATCAGCAAGCCCGGCAGAAAAAATGAGAACTGGAACATCAAACCTCTGCAATATGAAAGCCAGTGTTAGCTGCTTATTGATTATTTAAAAGGTTTCACACACACAAACACACATATAAGCAATTTAGTGAGCCAGTGTATATTTAAATATTACACTCTAGAGCAGCAAACCTGACATAGTTTATTTATTTCATGTAGTCATGAGGAAAAGAAGCCCAAATGTTAGACAACTTTTACCTCTAATAGTTCAAAAAGTTCGGTAACACCCTCTCTGAAAGCAATCCTCGATTTGGCCACGGAGTTCTTTATAGCCTCGTAAGTCAGTCCTCCCTCTATGAGAAGACCGTGAGTTTTCTCCCACCTGCATATATCTAATCAACCATACACGTGCCTTGCACACAAGCAATCATTCCAACACTTTATGATGCATACCACTCTTCCATAAGCTTAGCCTTCTCATCGAGTGGAATCGTAGGATCGATTTCTAAAGGATGATAGTAATCATACAATTTCTGCCGCTTTAGATCGTATTCAGGATTCCCCTGTTGCAAAAGGCCGTGGCTGCCTACATATCCAATGCTCGGTGAGTTTTAAAACAAAATTTTGTGTGCTGATAGCGTAGACGCATTCGTCCTTTCAGAACAAGGAAACATATATAAAACGGCGACATACTATGCCCTCGTTGACCATCGATCCTATACTTTGTTAGCGTTGCATCAAAGTCAGCAATCACCTGGAGAGCATAAACACAGTAACAGATAAACAGATGGTCACGTAGATATTTTTCAGTGTTGGTTGAATAGTAACACGACGCCAGTCGAAATATATCTGAATACATTGAAGGATAGCAATCTGAGACTGAGAAGGATGACAAGAAACCAAACCTGAAGCTTCTGAGTTCCATCACGCCGAATGGACGAAATTTTCTCGCTAATCGATTGAGGATCACCCGCCACTACCTGAGCACCATCGAATTCCAAATGCTCCATAACCTCAGCGCGACTATTCAGATTGCAATAGCTTCTGCACCACAACACAGAATTTTCATCACAATGCATCACACCATAAATTCAGTCCAGGAACCACATCTCTCACAACGTACCGTTTCGCTATAACAATAAAATTCCACTTCATTAGGAAAAGAATCACCTGCGTGCGAAACGATGACCTATGCGAGCGAGCGAGTCCCAGCAAATGACGCTATGCAGGGAACAGATACTCATGAGAAATCAAAATGGTGAAGAAGGCTGTGATTGTGATGTGAGACACACATACACCACAGTCGTCTATTAGCATTCCGATTTCCGACCTTTACTGATAAAATGGTTTCGGATCTCTTGAGAATGGATCCGAATTGACCTGAACCGAACTAAGCGGATATGGTATGGCCTGGATGATTCGTAAAGGCCCAATACGATTTTACACGGCCCAATAAGCTTCTACAGTGCTATTTCTTTTTTAAAAAATAATAATAAATTGTGATTTCCTTTTTTCTATTTTCAGCAAGGTACGTACGTCGTCCTACTTTTAGTTAGTTCTTCAAAACCACGCAAGCGATCAGTTAAAGTAGAGATGTTTTGCTTCTAGCTGCAAATTGTATCAAAGATTCACGGTGAGGAGGCAAAGAGAGGTAGAAAGAGATGGGGATTCTGACAGGGGTACGAGGTGGAGGTATTGGCAAAGGCGATGGAGGCGTTGATACGTTGCGCGCGAGAGCGGAGGAGATGAGAGAAGCGTTGTTGAAGAGCCAATCGAATACGGACAAAATGTTCGTAATTTTAGGATCCTTCGACCACCGTTTATCAGCTCTCGAAACGGCAATGCGGCCTACTCAGGTTCAGATATCCGCGTTTTCTTAGTTTGTTTTAAGTTTTTTTTTAACTTTTTCCTTTTGTCAGAGTAGCCTTAGGAGCTATTAATAGTAGTTGGTGTTTGTAGGGAATGGTCTTCGAGTGCTTCGTGATCTGATTTTTCTTTTTTTCTTGTTTGAGGTTTTTCTCTGTTATTAAGCTTGTGGAGTGGAGAGGTTTTGAATTGTCTCCTCAAACAGAGGAAGCCTTTTTTTTTCATCTTTTTTTGGTTAGAAGTTGAGAAAATGCAGACGTGCAGTGAAGATTTAGTTAGTTCCTTCAATTCATTCGCTACACACACGTCCTGTGATCCAAGTTTTTTTTTTACTACACTTGAGACTTCTGGTAAAAATTATGAACTTTGGAGAACCTGGAACTTGGTGCTTGCCACTTTTTTTACAGTTATGTATGAGTGTGATAGTTGTAAAATTTATGAATTGCCTGTCTATCTTCAGTCTCTGATTATTGTAAATAGACCTCTATTTTGCATGCTCTCTTGACTGGGATCAACCGTCGTGGGGGGGGGGTTTAGTGAAGTTTATATGGTGTTTACTCATTTTGACTTTTCTTACATCATTTGACTGATTTGGGACTTGAATTCTGTTTAATATGCCAATCAGCATAATTATTGGTGCTCTATCTACCATTTTGTAGATCCGAACAAATGCCATTAGGAAAGCTCATGAAAACATCGATAAAACTTTGAAGGCTGCTGATGGCATATTGTCCCAGTTTGATCTTTCCCGCCAGGTTTGATAACGACTACGTTAGGTTACTTTCAAGATCATGTCGTTTTTACCGTTTCTGTAACACGGTAAATTAACTTGAACAAAACATCTTTGCAAATTATGTCCAGGCTGAGGTAAAAATTCTCAAAGGGCCTCATGAGGACCTTGAGAGTTATCTGCAAGCAATCAGTCAGCTAGAGAAGAACAATCAATTCTTCGGCAACAGCAAAGATTTTAGAAGTACTGATGGTGTGCTCAACCACTCTAACGCTCTACTTGCCAAGGCTCTATTGAAGCTAGAAGAGGAGTTCACACAACTTTTGTTTTCTTACAGGTTATCATCTTTTAGTAATTTATTTGCCACATTTTCCTCATGTAAGAATAAGTGGTTGATCCGATCAAGGTAACAGCGCCTGTTTCTCGTGATACGTATAATATGGTTTATTTCTTCTTTGTGCACAGCAAAACCGTTGAGCCTGAAAGGCTGTTCGATTGCCTCCCGAATTCAATGCGGCCATCATCAGGATCACATGGAGATTCTAATGGTCATTCTGGGCACGACAATGATGACGAAAACTCTATATATAGAACACTGAACTTAATCCCACCAAGAATCATACCATTGTTGCATGATTTAGCTAAACAGATGGTCCAGGCTGGTAAACAACTACAGTTACAGAAAATCTACAGGCACATGTCTGTCTTTAATGTTCAAATATTATGTGGAGTTGGATTAATATTACTAAACCCCTTTTTCTGTTTTTTTTTTCTCTTAAATGATGTAGGGATACTCGTTCGCCTATTCTTGAAGAAAGTCTTGGAAAATTGGGGGTGGACAAACTCAGTACAGACGATGTCCAAAGGATGCAGTGGGAATTGTTGGAAGCTAAGATTGGAAATTGGATTCATTTTATGCGAATTGCTGTAAGTTACTTATGTGATTGTGATGTTATATTTAATCAGATATGCTAGTGATATTGCGGTAGTTCAAAGTCAGGAGGTTTAATCATACTTACGTATAATATGTTCCACGTGGCTTAACGCCTCTGCATAGCACATACCATTATGAGGTGGAGCTTATTAAGTAAGATCTTCACCTTTACCTATTTCTGAGTTTCTACAAAACCTTTATTCGTAACTGCAGAAATCTTGCTTTGAACAGGTTAAAGTGCTTTTTGCTGAAGAACGAAAAGTATGTGACCAAATCTTCGATGGCATTGATTCTCTCAAGGATCAGTGCTTTGCTGATGTCACCGCGGGGAGTGTCGCTGTGTTGCTTAGCTTTGGAAATGCAATTGCGAAGAGCAGACGATCTCCTGAAAAACTATTCGTGCTATTAGACATGTACGAAGTTATGAGAGAGCTTCACCCCGAGGTATGGGGTTTTACGTTTCATATGCAACGTGAAGGATGCTAAGAATCTTGTCTTTCGTTGACGTCACATAAACTACAAACTAGCTATGATCGAGCTTTCAGATAATTTTTCTTTTTCCTTTCGAATACTCTAATAATCTTTGCTAGCTTCGTCAGATTGTGACACTTTTTAGAGGCAGGGCATGTAGCGATGTTAGAGAGTCTGCATTGGGATTGACAAAGATGCTCGCTCAAACCGCAAGAGAAACGTTTGGTGATTTTGAAGAGGCTGTCAAGAAGGATTCTACTAGAACTCCAGTGACCGACGGCACTGTTCATCCTTTGACGAGCTATGTGATTAACTACGTCAAGTTCTTGTTTGAGTGAGTAAACTAACTTCTTGTTGTCATGTATGCATGTTCAATGTCCTTACAACAAAAATGTTGTAATATAATCAGCTATCAAGCAACGCTGGAGCAACTTTTCCAAAAATTTGGAAACGGAGGCGACTCGAATACGCAGCTTGGTTCCGTTACAATGCACATCATAGAGGCTCTTCGGACAAACTTGGACGAGAAGTCTAAACAATACAGAGATCCCTCTTTGACTCATCTGTTCCTTATGAACAACGTTCATTACATAGTCAGATCGGTTCGCAGGTTTTGTTTGCAATCATCGTTCAATTATCTACAATTGGGATTTGCCATGTCTTCCTCCATATGTTATTTGCTTCTTTCTTACACAGATCTGAGGCGAAGAATTTGTTAGGAGACGATTGGGTTCAAAGGCACAGGAGAACCGTGCAGCAACATGCAAACCACTATAAGAGGATCGCATGGACTAAGGTTTTTTTTTGTTTCCACAAAACTTTCGCCATTCGTAGCTAATTTCAAATTCGATCTCCAATAAAAGTCTTTTCTTTGCACAGATTTTGCAATGCGTCTCTACCCAAGGCCTTACATCGTCAGCAGGTGCTGATGGTGGAAGCAGCAGTGGAGTTTCTAGGACTATAATCAAAGAAAGGTGCTCAAAAGTCATGCAAAACTGTCTATTTTTCTACCATCTATTGTCTGAATTCCTTCGATTTTATTCGTTAGATTGAAGTCCTTTAACATCCAATTCGAAGAGCTTCACCAACGACAAACTCAGTGGACAGTTCCCGACTCTGAGCTTCGAGAATCACTGAGACTCTCAGTAGCCGAAGTTCTGCTCCCAGCGTATCGATCGTTCATCAAACGTTTTGGGTGAGCATTTCTCGACGTTCGTTTACGAGCTAAATGAATGGTCTTAATTCATTAATTATCTTCTTACAGGCCTATTGCTGGTAGGAATTCCCACAAGTACATTAGGTACACGCCAGAAGACTTGGAACAAATGCTTGGTGAATTCTTCGAGGGAAAAACATTCAATAATGAGCCCAGGCGTTGAAATACCAAATTGGTTTGTTTACTGCAATTATTATTCAGGTTCTTGGCCATTTTGTAAGAAATGTTGAGAAAAATGTACTATTATTTTGGGGCATAGAGTGTACATTACATAGTGCTTACTTTGTGTGAGATAGTGTAGCTCCCATGTGATGAAATAGGATAATATTTGCATCGAGCTTTGCTCCCATTATTCAAGTTTCCATGACTATTTACAAATGGTCGGAATTATTATTATTATTATTATTATTATTATTATTATTATTATTATTATTCCACAAGTGTTGGGTAGGGACGAGTTGCAAACATATCGATTTAATTAGTTTTTATCAGTTTTATATAAAAATGTGATGATTAAGATATGCTAATAGTGTAGCCGTTCACACTGCAGAAAGCAAGATTTCCAAGCATAATCTATAAAATCATTATTAGCATGGAAAACTCAAATTCTCAAAAGTGACCACTATCTCTGCTTACTTTTTAGCCCCCAAACTTCAATTAATTCCAAAAGTGGACGCTACATGTTTGTGTGTGTTGTGCAATGAACAACCATTTCCTATCCACGTTATGCACAAATCACTTCCATGCAATATGTTTTACATTCTTTGATTACTTACTTTATTGCAAATACAGAAAAGATTTTTGGGGCTGTGTGTATGAATGGAGACAAAGTTTCCACACATCGATCCTTTTGCAGTCTTTAATTTTTCCTTTAGGGAATAAAAGTTTGTCCCTTTTTCTAATTGCGTAGTGCTTTTGTTTTCTTTTTCTGCATGAAAGTAAGGGAAGCTTATTAGTTGCCTGCCTCGGATCTGGCGCTAGTTTCCATCAACATATATATTATATCTCTATCATGATATATATGATCATGATCATACCTTGGATCCCTCAAACCGAGTAATCTCCTATTGTTTCATTCGAATTCATTACATATATAAAGAGAAAGAGAGAATATTTTATACTGCGTGACTTGGTCAAAAAAGGAGCTATACATACATATAAAAGGTGACGAGAATGTTATGTCATGTGATGTAATAAGATACGGTCTTTGATGGCTTTATTATGATCTTCCCAATGATAATGCTGCCGTATGTATGCCTATCAATCTTTTCTGGGCAACTCATTATAAGTTTCGTATCATATATATGGTAATCACATTAATGTTAAATAAAATAAAATATAAGCTCTAATTATGATCAAGAAAAGGAAAAATACACGAAATAACGAAGAACTACATTCTTGCATGGTAGTTTTACAAGAAACATCTTGGGTGGAGTTCGAACACTGCTTGCATGTCAACTAATAAACCTGATGAAAAGCGTTTTTCATCTTCAGTTGCAACGTTCAAATCTAACAGCATAATTTCTTCGCATTGTTTCTCATCGTTTTCTTTAGCAATCTTTGTGGGCCGATCCAAATTATCATTAGCAAACCCTTCGCAGTGAAAAATGACGACGGCGTCCTTCATCGGGAAAGTCTCGCCATTGGGACAATCGACGATTCCATCTTCGATAGCCCTTTTGAATCCTCTTAACGAAAGATCATCGAACGCATCGAAGCCTTCGACGAAGAAGACTCTTTTAGGGTTTTGGCGAACTGCTTCGACGAAATTATCATAAGGGCTTTGGCCATCTCTTTCCCTTTTGTTATTGCTCATCTTTTTCTTCCCTTCTTCGATCGAAACGAAGCTATCGTTGTAAGCTGAGAAAATCTTCTTGCCAAGTTCTCTTGCAAGAATTTCCTTGCTTTCAAAATCAGTCCCTAGAAATAGTAACCAGCCATCTTCTCTATCGCTTCTTACCAACCTCGATCGACACTTTAGAATCGTATTAACGATATTAGGAACTAAATCTGCATGGCGAGGAACTTTCTCTCGAAGCCCGTTGCAAAGGGTATCGAAATTCTCAGCGTCGAATTTATCAGAAAATTCGATAGGATTATGACGATCATTTGTTGCTTCGCTTGAAGAAGCTGAGTTAGGGCTCGAATTGGGGTTCGATAGAAGTTCGGGCTGCAAAAAGGTTCGATTTTTTTGCTTCTTCTTACAATCTTCTTCGAGGATCATCATTGAACGATTCGTCGAAAGGCCTAAGGTGAGCTTATGATCATGATGATCGCTTGTCGAAGATACTGAGGTTGAAGAAGAAGGAGACAACGAAGATGAAGGGAAGGATTTTGTAAGAAAATGAGTCTTTCTATGAACTGAGGTGCAGATTAAGTTCCATTTCTTACATAGTTCTTTGACCTCAACGCATTCCTGAAACAACAAACACATCATTGCAAAATTCAGATGGCGACATTTAATAAATAATTAGAAGTAAATACCATTATTTGATAAAAGATAAAGATTATATAATATATAAACCTGCTGAAGCCATAAAGGCAATGAGGAGGTGCTAGTGAACAAACCATGCTTGACGTTCATGATCATAGCTTCAGCTTCTCTCTTGAAACTCAAAGTACAATCAGAACAGCAGATGAGCTGATTCTTGATCCTCTGATACAACGTGTAATAACGTTCATCATCTTCAGGCTCTTGCTTCATCTTTTCTTGCATGCCACTGTATACGATACATATAAAAAACTATGTTTTTTTACATAACTCCATGCATGCATAGTTAATGTAATAAATGGAAGTTCAATGAAAAATAACCTGCTGTTAAGGCTAAGACTAAGACACAGCTTAGCATCAGCATGGTCGACTATTGTAAGAGGATGAAGACACCAAAGAGCTTCCAAACAAGGCTTTCCTATTCTGCACTTTTCGTAACTCTTCAACGTCGATATTCCCATTACCCAAAGATTTCTGCTATGTTCTTCATGGATTAATCTGCTAATCTCCATAGTCATATACTCCACTGGGCAAAAGCAGCCACTGCCATCAACGTTTTTCTTGCTGTCTCCATATTCAGACCAGAAGGAAGAGATCCATTCGAGGTCGCCTAAATACAAAACCACCCCAGTATTTACGTAGGATTTCACTAGGGCCCTAAGCTCTCCAAGCTTCACTTCGAACTCCTCCTTCGAAACTTTCCTTAACGTCAGAAGAGGAACGCTTATGAACTGCACCAACTTCATCTCTTCGGGGACATTACTATCCTTTTCGTCGAACTTACGAATGAGCTCTTTCACTAACCTCTGCCCAGCAGCTACAGACTCGCTTAGGACAACAGCGTTCTTCGTCTTCTCCTTCATCATGGCTTCTAAAATACACAATACATCATCATCACCATCGCCATGGCTTTGAGGTTGTACTAAAAGCAGTTTCTCTTTGGCTATTAATGCAGCTCTTTCAGACTGAGTTGTTGCTGTTGTTGTCTGAGTATTAATACCATTCTCATTATTACAGTCCAAAGACAAAGCTTTCTCAACATTAGCCTTCACTTGCATGCTAGAAGAGCCAGCCTCCCTCATAACCCTACTAACGCTGGGATCGTCGAGTATCGAAAGCACAAGCTGGCCAACCTCGACTTTCATCGCAAGCACATTTTGGTTGTTCTCCACCGATCCTCGACGCTGATGGGCCTGGGCCCGCTTGAAGGCTGCGACGAGTGCGTTCGAAAGTGAAGGTATGTGAGGGTTATTACTATTATTGTTATTATTACAGTGAGATGTGATGAAGATAGGGCTTGAGCAAGCAGAAGTTGGGAGCCTATTGAGAGCTACGTTGAAGCACAGCTCAAGGGCTTTGCACTGAAGTGGATGAGTGTGTGAATGTAGACAAGCTTGTCTGAACAAAGAAGATGATGATGAAGAAGAAAGCATGGCACTTGCCACGTGGAGTGGGGTTACTTGGGAATGGCCTCGCCTTCGAGCGAAGGTAAGTGCATGCTTGACAATGGAGGCTGATTCAAGTGTTAGGGATTGATGGAGAGTGTAAGAACCTTGGGTTCTCATGTCTGAAAAACTATGGTTTCCTTTTTTCTTGATGTACTAATCTGTGTTTTTGTTTCGATATATAATGAGTGGAGAGGTGATTGAATTTGTACCTTTCTTGTTATTGTTAGTTTTGAAAGTTAAAAGGGTTTTTTGAAAAAAATAAATTGAAAATTAAAATTGAAAGGAGAAAAGAAAAGAAGGAAAAGCTCGAAAGCCATGTGAGGCAAAGACACCTTGTCTGTATTTAGGATTTCTATTGAAAGTGATAAAGATTGGCTTCATTGGCACTTTAGACTACTCGTCTTTTATGGAAGATCACAGTTTCAATAATTAGTGGATATATTATATTACATATGTGTATGTGTATATATGAGCACGCCAAATTTATTTGAACATGGCTTCCTCTATTAGTCTTTGATTTGATTTGTGTTTTTGTTTCTTACAATATTGAAAAGATATTACCTAATTAAGTCCACAGTGATGGACTTCTATTCAGTGTGTCTTCGATAATTATTATTAAGCCGATATTTAACCTTGAGAAAATACAAATCCCATGTGTTATCAACTATCGTAAGCTTTGCTCTAAGCTAATGGAATAAATGAAAAAGAAATATGTATATCGGACCATATCGAGAATTCAAGAAAGGTTCTGAATCTTCATGATGAATGTATAATATAAACCTATAATTGGAGCAATCAGAACTTTGCCATAAAGATTTAAAAAGAACAAAAGAAAAGGGTCATGAAATAAAGAAAGGAAAACAAAAATTATTACAAGTGTCTTTCTGTCTCTTTGAAGGAATTGAGAAAAGCCTGCTAAGTCATTACAACGTTCACAGATTTTTAGGTTTTGTTTGTTCTCTTAAGTTTTAGTTTGCGATCATCATCTTTCTCTAAAGAGAGAGAGCAAAGAATAAAAGAGTTTCGTGTATTTCTAAAAGCGTTTAAAGACGTACACGCTTTCTTTTCCCCTTCGTCTTTTTTTTTTTTCATATTATTCACATTAGCAGATCATTTCAATAGTTTATGGGCCTACAGGCCCAAATGGAGCAGTCGTCGATGGGATTAATGGGCCTTACGGCCCATTTAATTCTCTCTCACAGACACCACCACTGTGATCTTCGCTACGACGAGACAAACATTTGTTTGTAGCAAATTTATTTTAATTTATTAAAAAGAAAATCAATCGTTATCATCGTCACTCATAATGCCGTGCCACAGATTAGTGTTTTCTCGTTTGCCCTATTTTCGTAGCTCCAGAAAACCCTACAATTACAATTACGGCCGATTGTTTTCGACCATGGCTACTGCTGCTGATGAGTTCGTGAAAGGGCGCGTGCTTCCGAACGGTGTTGCTGTCATCACTCTAGATCGTCCCAAAGCTCTTAACGCCATGAATTTAGGTAAGTTTTGGAAGTTGTTTAGATTGAATGCAGTAAGTGAGGGCCTTTGCTTGAACGAGTGCTCAGTTTTTTTGGTTTTTGTTTTGGTTGTGTTAGATATGGATGTGAAGTATAAGAGCTTTCTCGATGAATGGGAAGTGGACCCGCGAGTGAAATGCGTTGCGGTGGAAAGCAGCTCGTCTCGTGCGTTTTCAGCAGGTTCAGAGCATTTGTTTAGCTCAAAGTCCTTTCTTTAAACAAAAAAAATCGGGGAGTTCTTTTGAGGGTGACGATGAGATGGCGATAATGTTTGTTAGTGTTTTAGATATGGAACTATTCAATTGTTGGTTTTTTAGTTTAAGTAGTTGGGTGCATGTTCGTGACTGGTTTTGAGGGTGAATGATTGATGGTCGATGCAGGGATGGATATTAAAGGTGTTGTTGCTGAAATTCAAAAGGACAAAACAACTCCTCTTGTGCAAAAGGTGTAAAGATTGCCCCTGAGCTTTGGATGTTAGGGCCATGTGGATACTTTAGTTGCAAATCATATCCCCAATTTGAATACTTGTTTTTCGATAGTTGCATATGTGACATGTAAGCTCGACCGTTTTAGAATTGACTGTGAAGTTCGTTGCTTATTACTGCTCCACTTGCAGGTGGTGATGTGAAGAAGATAATGAGAGAGAATAGCGAGTCAGCCATTATTGAGGTCTCGTGGCATCAAAACATATAATGCATAGATTTTTAACAGAACCTCTAGCATAATGTTTATAACAATGATTAGGAGTTGAGTAAGGCACACCAAAGAACTAGATATTGGGGTTTGAATACCGTATTACAAGCTCTTTGATTCTAACATCTAGTTATTTGGAGGTTTGATTAGTTGGTCAGTTTTCAATAACTTAATTTTGACTATTCTAAACTGGGTTCTGGTTTTCATCGAAGTATAAAAATGCCACTATGAAACACATCGAGCAAACTTGTATGACTGTGGGAAACAGTCTTCAAACCTAAACCGCAGCCAGGCAAATGTTTGTTTTGCTTGCCAGTTTAGATTCTCTTTTATATTCGTTATGAGTAATTTGCATTTTCCTACTATGCCTGGATTATCATGAACTTCATTAGATTAATGGAATACAGTTCGCTGTCACAAAGCATCTTGTCGCTCATCATTCTGTTTTTTTTCTTCTTTAGGTGTTTACAGCTGAATATTCCTTGATATGCAAAATATTTGAATACAAAAAGCCATATATTTCTTTTATGGATGGGATAACAATGGGCTTTGGCATTGGCCTTTCTGGTCATGGTCGTTATAGGATCATCACTGAGGTATTTTTTCTTTTACTCAATGTAGTTTCGGTGGCAGTAACATTTTAGATAGAAAATTAGTAATCATTTTTTTTTTTTTCATTCAGAGAACTGTCCTTGCTATGCCTGAAAATGGTATCGGCTTGTTCCCAGATGTCGGTTTTGCCTATATAGCTGCAAAGAGTCCTGGAGAAGGAGCTGTAGGTGAGATTGCCTATCTTTTTTCTATAACCGCATCAAATTTGTATAGTCTATGCTGACTAAGATTACCTGCATCTCTTGGAAATTTGTTTTATATTCCTAGCATTGAGCCATTAGGGACCTTTTGAAGAAATCATTATCTTCTCCCACATGTGGGTGACGACTTCACAAATTAAATCGCAACTTCTGCTGAGAGGATCCCCAAATTATTTTTTGTTGCCCCCTTCAAGATAGTTTTACAATGTTCCCTTTTTTGTCTCAACATTATTTTGCAGGTAACTATCTTGGATTAACTGGGTGCAGGGTATCCACGCCTGCTGATGCTCTATACGTTGGCCTGGGAACACATTTCGTGCCTTCTGCAAGCTTGACCCCATTCAAAGAAGAGCTGTTTTCGTCTACCCTGTATGGTTTACTTTGATGCGATGAAGCTGTTATTTATGCGAATAGAAATCTTTTTTAAACCTCAATAACTTAACTTTTAATATATATCTTCTTCATTCAGGCGCTAAGTTTCTTTTCTATTTTATGTTATGAAGCTCCGAGGATCCTGACCAGGACATCGCTGTGTTGGCGAAAAAGTACGCCACAAAACCTGATAATGATCCACGCTTGAAGTTGCTGTTACCTAGGATAGTCTCGACCTTTGGGGGTAGCAAATCTGTCAAGGAGATAATCGATGAACTCGAACAGCAACAGCTCAGTGGCGATACTTTGGGTACAGATACAATCATAACATTCTCATCTCAATCTTCGTTTGTGCTAGCTAAGGTTTGAAATGCTTATCGAACGCTTACTCTTCCATGTTCTTGGCGATTATAATTCAGTGGCTGAGTGGGCTAAGGAAGCATTGCAAGGCCTTAAAAAGGGTGCTCCTTTTTCTCTTTCCCTCACCAAGGAACACTTCGCAAGGGTCTCCTCAGCCCAAAGCAGCAATAGTAACGAGTTATCTAAGGTGATTAAAATTTCTCGTCCAACTTCGCTTTTTTTTTTTTCCAGTACTATTACTGTCTTTTTTCTTTACGACGAACGCCTTTCAATCAGCTGCCCGGCGTGATGAAAGCTGAATATCGCATTGCTCTGAGATCGTCCCTTCGAAACGATTTCGTCGAAGGCGTTCGTGCTGTCTTGGTGGACAAAGATCAGGTAAGATTTCGCCAAGTTATTTGACTTTTTGATAGATTTTGGGGGAAATATTATTAGTACTCAATTCTTAAACATATGTTAATTTAATTGTCAGAATCCCAAGTGGGACCCGCCTAGCCTTGAAGAAGTGAAGACTGAGGAGATAGAAGCACTTTTCCAACCATTAGGCCACGAAGTTGGTGACCTCAATGTCTGAGCTTTATTTTAGTATTTTGCATGTGTTGAAAAACTAATAAAATACGGCTTACGTTTGTTGTACTACTGAATATTATGTTGCAATAAGCTTTATGAATATTTTGCCAAAATTTCAAATAATCTTTTTGTTACTTTCGGAATCCTAGCTAGCCTCTATTCGTGCCAAATAAACCCCGTGAATATTAACGTAATACTAATTATTCCTAAACAATCTAAATTAACCTACGTTCATGTTTGATTCTTTATACATTTAAAAATCATACTACAAAGCAATGATGAAATAATAAATACGGCATTATTCTATATCCTTTTTAAATAACACTAGCTTATAGTCGTGAAACAAAGTCGATAGTATTTCAGCATTTGGCGTTCATTAAATTAATACCATCAGCACATCTAATTGTCCGGTAATACATAATTCAACCCAAAGTCAATCAATCCATTTACATCATCTAATCATTCTTTTCCCTTTTCAGACTATAAAAAAAAAAAATAATAATAATTACGAGTGTGTGACTGTGTGTCAAGAAGTGAAGCAGCAGAATGTACGTATGTCATTTTACCACAATTTTACAAATGCAGTACAGATAAGCAATGACGTCGACCCATTTAATTGCAACAAAATGTTTGTTGTTGTCTGAATGTGGTCATCATCGTACTTAGGTTGGTCCATATATATATACATACACTTCATCTCCTCTTCTCTCATATCATATACATACTCTCGCCAGAAAACCCTAATAACAAAGTCCCTTCATCAACAATGGCTGATGAATACAAGTACGTCAGCCTCAGAGATCTGCTGAAGAACGAGCCTTCAATATACAGCTTCAGAGACACAGCATCCATGGCCGACGAAGAAGTAGGAGATGAGCTTGATGACGTCAGATCAATGGTGGAGAATAATTCAAGCCCATCATTATCTGATCATTTCTTGTTGGAGGTTTCTTCAGATGGAGAAGAAGAACAAGTGACGATCTCCAAGAACAAAGGGATTAATAACGAAGGTGTTGTTGGAAAGGAGGACAAAGGTCATGGATTAAATGAGGGTTTTTCGAAGGTTGTACTAAAGAGGCGTCCAATAGCTCGTATGAGGCATTCGAGGAGTGACGAGTCTTTGTTTTGTATGGGGCGTATAAACGACGAAGAAGAAGATGAGGCTTTTGTTGATTCGATTGAGGGCTTGAAGGTGGTTTTGATGAAGCTCTTGGGCTTCTCTCTGGCCCGAAAGATTCGATCATCGACGAAGGCCGTCGAAGATTCAGATGATGAATGTTTTTAGGGTTTTATTTGTTTGTTTCATTTCTCTTTCAGTCTCTGCCTTTGTGTCAGGAATGAATCCATCCTTGTTTAGTTTCTTACATTTTCAATCCATGTTCTGATATCATCTCTCATACAAAAGGAAGCAACTATATGTATCATCTCTTCTCTTTACACAAGGTGATATGGAACACTAAAGTAGGTTTAATGTGTTCATACAAAACAAACCCAAAGAGAGATCATAAGTCCCACTTCATATAGCTGAGTTCCTCAGACTTCGTTGACACTGTTTATATATATGGAAGAATATAGACGTTAGAATTTCGCAACGAAAATTAACTGTCAGTAACGGTATAATCTTGTGACGAAATAATGACCAGGTTATTACTGTCTGTAATTCTGCCCCAAAATCTCAATTAACGAATTTTCAATGGTATTTTTTCCAAGTTTGTTTACAATCAAAGCTTACGCATTTACTCGTACGGGGAAAAACTTGACCAAATCGACACCACGAACAAAGTTACCAATCAATCATTCGTTCTTGCTCGCACAATTATCGTGCAACATCGACGCTACCATAAAACGATACAAATTCTATTAAATACGTTATCGAATCTACCAATAATCCTTACAAGAACAAGAACCATCCTTAAAATGATGAAAACGACTACGATCCCTAACAACAATCTCCCTATCGTATACCTTAGACAACAGTTTGATCGCCAGGTGGCAATCCCCGCAAACCCTCAAGTTCTTGACGATCGTTATCAAAGTTCCCGGCGGCGTATTAATCAGCATAAAAGCAAGAGCAATCTTCTCACTGTGATTAGACAAAGCAGTCTCTTTCTCTTCTTCCTCAATATCAGCGAGCACATTCGAAGTATGTGGAGAATAGCCCTCTAATCTCAGCAGCCTTTTCATCTCTGAGAGCATTAGCTCGATAGCTTCGTTCTGAGGATGAGACTTATCTCCCATTGCAAATTCGTGGACACGGTTCCCAAGTTCGACGAGGCTCAGCCCAGGCTCTTTCCTTACCCCTTCTTTAAGCATCCATGTCCTAATCTTATGAACTTCAGACCAGCGTCTTTCAGATGCGTATAGGTTAGAGAGAAGCACAAAGTCGCCACAGTGTCTTGGCTCTAACTTGTTGACTTCTTCCCTAGCAATCTCAGCGAGCTCTAAGTTCCCATGTATTGTGCACGCGCCGAGCAAAGTCCTCCATATTACAGCGTTGGGCTTCTGAGGCATTTCGAGGATGTAATCATAGGCACGTTTTAACAGGCCTGCCCTACCTAGCAAATCAACCATACATCCATAATGTTCGATCTTAGGCACTATGCCATAGTCTTCTTTCATCCTCTTAAAGTAAGTGAACCCTTCGTCCACCATACCACAGTGGCTGCAAGCGTATAAAACCCCTACGAAGGTGATCTCAGTTGGAATCAGTCGTTGTCTTTCCATCACATGGAAGAGATCGAGCGCCTCCTCAGCGAATCCGTTCATAGCCAAACCAACAATTAGAGAAGTCCATGACACGACGCTCCTCACCTTCATCGAGTTAAATACCTTCCTCGTCTCCTTAACGTGCCCGCACTTTGCGTAAAGCACTAGAAGTGCGTTTGCAGCGTGCAAATTGATGTCTAAGCCTACCTTTATCATAAATACGTGCGCCCTTCTTCCCAACGACAATGCACCGATGTCAGCTGTTGCTGTAAGAAGACTAACCAGGCTAAAGCCGTCTGGTTTAACAGCCTCAAGACTCAATTGCCTGTAACAACTCAACACATCGTTTGGTCGATTATTCAATGCATACCCGTTAATCAGCGAATTCCAAGCTACTAAGTTCTTCTCGCTCATTTCATCAAACACCTTGAGAGCACACTCCATGCGACCGTATGCTGCGTAGAGATGAACCAAAGAGTTCTTCACAAACATCAGCGGCGCAAGCCCATCTTTCAACGAGGCGCAGTGCACCTTCTCGCCGTCTCTAAAAGACGCCAACTTGACGATGGCTTTTAAGAGAAAGGGGTAAGTATGCGTGTCAGGCGCCACAGAACTCGCGCGAAGCATTCGATATATCGACAATGCTGGAGATGGGTCGTCGCTTTCTGCATACCCTCTGATCATCGTGTCCCAGGTGAATATATTGGGTTGAGTAATTTGGTCGAACACCCTCCGAGCATACATCATGGGAGCCGAAAACGACACCAAAGTGAAGATCAAGTGCTTGCCCATGTCTGGGTCTGAAAGAGGCACGCCATTTCTCAGCGAAAAGGCGTGGACTTGCTTCGCTCTTGGGATCGAATGCGCGCATGAAAGCAGCAGGGCTATGCATTTCTTGACGATGTACGTTTTCTTCGGAAGGACTGATGCGCTTGTAATAGCTGAAGTGTCGTTTGTTGGGCAACTGACAGAAAATGTCGTCGTTTCGGACAAAATTCGCCCATTCGCTTGGATCATGTCTATAGCTATTTTCATATGAAAGAAAGAGTACTTTTAAGCTATTTTCACATTGGGCCGCTTACGCATGTTTTATGGGCCTAAAAACGGGCCAATCGAAGGCCCAACAAAACGTTATATTGTCATCTTTTATAAACCGACGTCGTCTCATGGCCAAGCTTTCGAACTTCAGCACAACAAATAAAACAATCAAGAGATATATAGCGATGTCCGCATGGTGGTTGAATGATGATGGGCAAAGAAGATGATCTTTATTGTTATATAATCACGACGTTGCGTTACGTTACATCAGATATATATATATATATAAGGGATTTGTAGTATTTATTTAATTTAATTTGATTCATATTTGTGGTGGGGGTGGTTTTGCTTCAGGACAAGGTATCTTGTAGCATATGCATCCTTCACTTTTTATGCACTTTCCACGGTTTAGCTTATCTTCAGATCTACAAGCTATCTCACACAGATAGTCAACGCAAACTCCTATTCTGTACCTTTTGCTCAGCGATATGCAAGCAGGTGGTGATGCGCCTTCGACGATGTCTATGATAACTATTTATTACACCAGAAAATGTAAGTCAACTACACACACACACACATACATATGTATCTTAGTCGATGTAGGAAAAGTCGTCAAAGTACGCGTATATTATAACTTACGTGAAATGAAGAGAAGAGAGAGCAGCATCATCATCATCAAGGCATATGAGTTCTCCTTCTTCATTGTGAGTATATATGTTATATGTATTTTAGGACTTAGCCTATGTATTTTGAATTTTAGGGTTTCTTCGTTTGTTTTAGTGGCATAGACAACCTCTATTTATATAGCAAGGAATTCGGCCTAGCTAGTATTTATGATAAAATTCCCCCCAGGAGAAAAAGAATCGATCAGTTATTATTTCATATCTCAATGTTATGGTTGGGGTAATAATTATTTATTTATTTTGTTATTTATTATGTTGAGGGGTGATACTATTAGTCTCTCTTGTCTGTTGTAAAACCCTAGATGTCTTTACGAGATCAACACCATACATGATAGACATGTTTCGGAACTATTTTTTATTATTATAGTTTTAATTTGACATTCTATTAAAAAATTACTTATATTTTTTTTTTAAAAAAAACTTCAAATTTGTCTATAGGCAGTTCGTTATTTCGTATTTGTTGAAAGCCCCCCTCTTATTTGTAATGAAGAAATGTCCAAATGCTTGGAACATAGTCTTGCGTTGTTTCTTAATGAAGCTAAGATAAAAGGAAGAGTTTTTTTTGATTTCATTGTTCATTCTTATATAATACAAGATATGATAATATCACAATTAATTATAAGATAAAATCCCATGATTTTAGGGAGTGATTTTATCCTTTATAGTAATGAAAGAATATTCTACACAATCATCAAAAATCATCAAAGCTTATCCGATATTAATGAGTCTTATCAATTAATCAATTAACTGAACAAAAAACATGTATATGCATGACTGGTTGATTAGATATTTCCCTTTCATGATTTACGTTTTATGTTTTATAGGAACTTGAAAAAGGAAAAGGACTTCATGAATTATGTTAGGGTTCCATTCCGCCCACTGATATATTTATCGAAAATATACTTAAGTTTCAGGCTCGACAGTAAATTCGACTATAATCAAATTGGTTGGAGTACAGAGATCTGCATATTGCAGCTGTTTGAGAATTAGGGCAAGCAAACATCAGTACCATATATATTGCCAATGGTGGTTGATGGGTAAAAAGATGATCTTTATTGTTACATATCACTACGTTACATTACATAATATATATATATATATATATGTATATAAGATTTTGTATTATTTTATTCCATTATTCCTTGGGTGTCTTGGGTGGGTTCGGATCATCACAGAATTTGTAGCAGATGCATTTTCCGTAGAGATTTTGGCATTTTCCATGGCCTTGATTATCCTCCGATTGACACGTGTGATCGCAGAGAAACTCATAGCAAACTCCTTTGTCGTACGTTTTGCTCGGCGATGTACAATATGCTGCTGCTTCAACCTCCATGGTCTGAACTGCAATGCGATATATGTAGTCGACGTTTTATTTATTTCTTACAGCAAAAACATATTATTAAATGCAGAATCAAGAAAGGTGTAACTTTAGTATCAAACTACGTATTACTTATTACTACTTACGTGAAACGAAGAGAAGAGTCATGAGCAGCAGCATCATCATCAAGGCACACGAGTTATTCTTCTTCATTGTGAAGATATAATTAATTAATATATATATATATATATATATATATATCTTACCCTATGTATTTTGATTTGTAATAATGCTTGCTTGTTTGTTTTATTAGTGGCGTACATAGACCAACCTCTATTTATACTATTGCAACTCATGCAAGGAATTCAGTCAGCTTAGTATTTATGACAAACTATTCCCAGGAAAAAAAAGATGCGGTTAGTCATTATTTCACATTTCAATGTTACGGTTTGGGGTGATATAATTGTTTATTTTTGTTCTTTATTATGTTTAGTGGTAAATTAATTAATATCTCTTGTCGTTCTCTTAATGTAAAAACCCTAGATGTCTGTACGAGTTCAGCTGACATATATATGACAAATTTCGGAACTATTTTTACTACGACAGTCCTAAGTTGACAAATATATCAAAAGAACTAACATATATTTAGGCGTATGTGACTGTGAGATATATTCAAATTATATCAAGCCCAGAGTAACGTACTTTTTTAAGCGACAAGAATCGCAAATATTTTACAGTAATTTAAGCAAAAAAAGGATAGCGAAAAAAAAAAAAAGAAAAAAGAAAACACAGTCCATTTCATACAAACAATACTGTTGGGTGTGCAATCTCATCCCACACCGAAAGAATGAAGGAAAATGAGTTGGTTTATAAGCTTATGGGTTCACTCCCTCTATTGCCAATTGGTTTTAGAGAGGAACCCCACAAGCTTATACCGGGTTGGGTTTGAATTGGAATTGGGTCTGAAAAAAATTCCCTACATGGTGCGGTGAGCGTGGAGCGAACACGTGAGGGTGCCTTCAGATGGAGAAATTCTAGCCCGGGTACGGTGTGGGTGGTGTGTCCCCGGCCCTTGTAAGACGATTGGTGAATCTGCGATGAGAAAAAATGCTTGGTGCAGTGATTGCGGGGAAGCGCTTGGCGCAGATAATCGTCGTAAGGGAGGCCCGTTGTGTGGTCTTGAGTTTGAGGGGAGGATTGTTGGGTGTGCAATCTCATCCCACACCGAAAGTGTGGAGATGATTCACAAATTCAAGAGCAAAGAGAGCACTGAAGATAAAGGCTCGATTGATGTGTCTCTGGTGTTGATAAGTCGTCGAAGCAAAAGTGCTGAAATCGTCGACTGAACATGATAAGAGAACAAATCGCGGCTGATAGGAACGATTCACTTAAGCTGACGTGGATACCGATATAGGCGGTTATTCACGCCTTTTGAATGCGCGCGCGAAGCATATGAAAATGGGATTTTCATCTGCGTTTTTCTTTAGACTTTCAGAGCTGATAACTTCTCAGAGAGTGAGAGTTAGGAAAAGCTGTAAACACGAAAGTGAGGGAGTGCTGTGAGCTCTGTAACATCATACAAAAATCATCAATAAACGAGTTGATCCTTGGCCCGTGGATGTAGGCTAAATCGATAGCCGAACCACGTATATTACTGTGTTGAGTTGATTTTCTGTTTTCACACAAACTCGATTCTAATTGTGAATTGAATACTCGATCGACGAGATCATCTGTTGGGAACTTGATTGATACGAGATTCACGACAAGTGGTGCGGTGAGCGTGGAACAATCGATCAAGGAAGATGAGTTCGGCGAGGTTCGATGTTGAGAAATTCACAGGACAAAACGATTTCAGTTTGTGGCGAATGAAGATGAAAGCTCTGCTCACTCAACAAGGAGTGATTGAGGCGTTGAAGGAGGAAAGTAAAATGCCTGAAAATCTGAGCGCAGCTGAGAAAAAATCGATGATAGAAAAAGCACACAGTGTGATAATTCTCTGTCTCGGAGATAAAGTGCTGCGACAGGTATCAAAAGAGGAAACCGCTGCTGCTCTGTGGCTTAAACTAGAAAGCCTCTATATGACTAAATCGCTGGCGAATCGATTGTATCTAAAGCAGGCTTTGTACTCATACAAAATGCTGGAAGATAAACCGATCGAAGAGCAGATTGATAGGTGGTCAAAACTGGTATTAGATCTTGAGAACATCGAGGTAGAAATCAGTGATGAAGATCAGGCTGTGTTGTTGTTGAGCTCCCTACCTAAGAGTTATGATCATTTCAAAGAGACCTTGCTGTATGCTCATGAAGAACTCAGTTTAGAGGATGTGTTATCAGCTATACACTCAAGGCAGCTAAACAACAAAATTGAGGCAAAACCTCAGAGTCAAGTCGAGATCTTAAATGTTCGGGGAAGATCTGAGAACAGAGAGTTTAATAAGGGAAACAGGAAGTTCAGATCCAAGTCCAAAGGCAAAATTAAGTGCTACTACTGTCATGAAGAGGGACACATCAGGCGCTTGTGTCCAAAGCGAGGTAAAAGTCCTAAACAATCTCACAGGGAGCAAGGTGAGGTTTCAGCGGTAGAAGATGGCTATGAATCTGCTGAAGTGCTAAGTGTGTCTGAAGTAAATAAGCACTTGGAATGGATTTTGGACTCAGGCTGTTCTTTTCATATGACCTCAAACAGAGATTGGCTTGAGAAATTTGAGTCATTTGAAGGGGGTAAAGTTCTACTAGGAAATGACACTCCCTGTGAGATCAGAGGCATTGGCTCGGTTAGGATAAGGATGCATACTGGCAGTGAACTTATCCTCAAAGATGTGAGGTACATCCCTGACTTGAAGAGGAACCTGATATCTGTTGGAATGTTAGATGACTTAGACTATAAGATAGATATTAGAAATGGACAGATGAAGGCATTCAAGGGATCTCTGCTAAAATTGAAGGGGATCAAGAGGAATGGGGTCTACTCTCTGCTAGGCTCATCTGTTGTGGGCACTGCCTCAAATGCAAGTGTTGAAGAAGACTCAACAAGTCTGTGGAGACTAAGAGACTGGACATGTGAGTGAAAGAGGCCTACAGGAATTGGCAAAGCAAGGCATATTTGACACTGATAAGATTGAGAGACTAAAATTTTGTGAAACTTGTGTGTTTGGGAAAGCTCACAAGGTAAAATTTGAAACAGGCAGACATTGTTCTCAAGGGCCTCTGGACTATATTCACTCAGACCTGTGGGGGCCAGCTTCTGTGATATCACTAGGAGGAGCAAGGTATTTCATGACAATTATTGATGATTACTCGAGGAAGGTATGGACCATTGTCCTTAAGACTAAGGATCAAGCTTTTGAAAAGTTCAGAAGCTGGAGGAAATCTGTGGAGCTTCAGACCAGTAGGAAGGTAAAGACATTGAGAACAGACAATGGATTGGAGTTCTGTTCAAATGAATTTAATGCATACTGTGAGACTGAGGGGATCAAGAGACACAGAACCATACCTTATACTCCTCAACAGAATGGGCTGGCTGAGAGGATGAACCGCACTTTGCTTGAAAGAACCAGATGCATGCTGTTAAGTGCTGGACTGCCAAAGTCATTTTGGGCAGAAGCCTTGTCAACAGCCACCTACCTGGTAAATAGATGTCCTTCAACGGCCATCAAGTTCAAAACCCCAGAAGAATTATGGACAGGGACAAAACCAGGTATGAAGCATCTTAAGGTGTTTGGTTGTATAGCTTATGCACACAGGAAAGGAGATAAGCTGGAAAGCAGAGCAATAAAATCAATTTTCATTGGATATCCTGAGGGAGTTAAAGGTTACAAGCTGTGGAGTTTAGAGGCAGGGATGAAAAGATGCTTTCTAAGCAGAGATGTAACCTTTACAGAAGACAAGATGGCAAATCTGGAAAGAAATCCCAGAAGGAGAAAGCTGAGATGGCAGCTGACTCAGGTTTTCTGAGTAAGACCTCAGTTGAGGTGGAGAACACTAAGGAAGTAGAGAGCTACAATGAAACTGAGATAGATGAACCTGAACCTACAGAAAATGAAGCAGAACCTGAATCTGGAAGTGATGAAGTTGATGCAGAGCCAGAGAACTTCCAAGCTGAAACAGATTACCTGCTGACCAGGGACAGGGAAAGAAGGAAGATCAGAGCTCCAAGGAGGTATGGCCAAGCTGATATGATAGCTTTTGCATTCACCATGGCTGAAGAAACAGGAAGTGAACCAAGCTCATATCAGGAAGCTATGGCCAGTGCTGATAGGAAGAGCTGGAAGGCAGCCATGGATGATGAGATGGTTTCTTTAATGAAGAATGATACTTGGGAGCTGGTTGAGAGACCTAGAAACCATAAGGTAATCAGCTGCAAGTGGATTTTCAGAAAGAAGAAAGAAATGAATTCAAGAACTAGGTATAAAGCTAGGCTAGTGGCTCGAGGCTTTACACAAACAGAGGGAGTAGATTATAATGAGGTATTCTCTCCTGTGGTGAAGCAAAGATCAATTCGACTTATCCTTTCACTGGTAGCTCAATACAACCTTGAACTTGAACAATTAGATGTTAAAACAGCTTTCTTATATGGGAAGTTGGATGAGAGAATTCTTATGTCACAGCCAGAGGGATATGAAAAACATGGTAAGGAAGGATTGGTATGTCTGCTGAAAAGGTCTTTGTATGGGCTGAAACAGAGCCCTAGGCAGTGGAACAAAAGATTTGACCAGTTCATGATCAAAAATTCTTTCATCCGGAGCAACTATGATCCATGCATCTACCTTAAAGTCTGCTCGAATAGGAAGTGCTGTTATCTACTGCTATATGTAGATGATATGCTGATTGCATGTGAAGATAAGAATGAAATCAGGAAAGTGAAGGAATCTTTGATGTCTGAGTTTGAAATGAAGGATCTTGGACCTGCCAAGATGATCCTGGGAATGGAAATTGAAAGAAACAGATCAGACTGTCACTTAATGCTTCACCAAACATCCTATCTAACCTCAGTACTTAAAAGGTTTGAGATGGAGAATGCCAAGGCAGTGTCTGTACCACTAGCCGCTCATTTCAAGCTAAGTAAAGAGTCTGAAAGTACTACAGCTGATGTGGAGGCTTCTATGGAAGGGATACCATATGCAAATGCTGTAGGCTCTCTGATGTATGCTATGGTGTGCACAAGGCCGGACTTAGCCTATGCACTGAGTATGGTAAGCAGATTTATGGCAGATCCAAAAGAAGTCATTGGTTAGCTCTAAAGTGGGTGCTGAGGTATGTGAAGGCTCACTTGCGAAAGGGCTGGTTTTCAGGAAAACAGAGAGTATGGCTGAAAATGAGAGAGTTATAGAAGGATTTGTTGACTCAGACTATGCTGGCTGTATTGACACCAGAAAGTCTTTAACCGGGTATATGTTTACCTCATATGGTACTGCTATAAGCTGGAAAGCTACCCTGCAAAAGGTGGTTGCATTGTCAACCACGGAGGCAGAATACATTGCTCTAACTGAGGCTGTGAAGGAGGCAATATGGCTGAGAGGACTGATTGCTGAACTGAAGATTAAGCAGCAAGTTGTTGATATATTCTGTGATAACCAAGGGGCAGTGTGCTTAGCAAAGGACAGCGTTTACCACGAGAGAACTAAGCACGTTGATGTCAGGCTACATTTCATTAGAGAAGTGGTTCAGTCTGGAAAGGTTGGAGTCAAGAAGATCTCCACAGATCACAATCCTGCAGACGCATTAACCAAACCAGTTTCAAGCTACAAATTCAACTATTGCTTGGAACTGGTTGGTTGTTTGGACCACCCCTGATGAAGGGGCAACGAGTGCCAGGGATCAAAATTGTTGAGTTGGTGAATCAAGGTGGAGATTTGTGGAGATGATTCACAAATTCAAGAGCAAAGAGAGCACTGAAGATAAAGGCTCGATTGATGTGTCTCTGGTGTTGATAAGTCGTCGAAGCAAAAGTGCTGAAATCGTCGACTGAACATGATAAGAGAACAAATCGCGGCTGATAGGAACGATTCACTTAAGCTGACGTGGATACCGGTATAGGCGGTTATTCACGCCTTTTGAATGCGCGCGCGCGAAGCATATGAAAATGGGATTTCATCTGCGTTTTTCTTTAGACTTTCAGAGCTGATAACTTCTCAGAGAGTGAGAGTTAGGAAAAGCTGTAAACACGAAAGTGAGGGAGTGCTGTGAGCTCTGTAACATCATACAAAAATCATCAATAAACGAGTTGATCCTTGGCCCGTGGATGTAGGCTAAATCGATAGCCGAACCACGTATATTACTGTGTTGAGTTGATTTTCTGTTTTCACACAAACTCGATTCTAATTGTGAATTGAATACTCGATCGACGAGATCATCTGTTGGGAACTTGATTGATACGAGATTCACGACAGAAAGAATGAAGGAAAATGAGTTGGTTTATAAGCTTATGGGTTCACTCCCTCTATTGCCAATTGGTTTTAGAGAGGAACCCCACAAGCTTATAAACCAACTCATTTTCCTTCATTTTTCGGTGTGGGATGAGATTGCACACCCAACAATCCTCCCCTCAAACTCAAGACCACACAACGGGCCTCCCTTACGATCTGTAGTCCTCCATCCAAGATTTATTAGGTGAAATGTGAAAGGTGCAAGCAGAATCCAATATCCAGCCGTTAGCAGAATCACTATTTTCTGTAACATTTAAAATCTCAGCGGACTCATTACCTTCAAATGCTACATTCATGTCTCCACTTTCTTTGTGCTTTTCAGGCTTTTCTTTCGACCTCTGAGGACATAACCTCCTAATATGACCCTCTTCGTGACAGTGATAACACTTAATCTTTGTTTTGGACTTATCTCTGGATTTAGATCGATCCTTTTTGTTCTTCCTCTGATCACGTTTTTCCCACCTTCCTCGTACATTCAAGCTCTCTGCTGGGAAGTGTGGCTTCACCTCAATCTTGCTATTTAACTGTTTAGAATGTAAAGCTGACAGGACATCCTCGAGCGACAGCGTTTCATTCCCATACAACAGCGCTTCTTTGAAGTGATGATAACTCCGTGGTAAGGCACACAAAAGCAGCAATGCCTGGTCTTCATTCTCGATCGCAACTTCAATGTTTTCGAGGTCTAGGATCAACTTACTGAATTGATCAATTTGCTCTTCTAGCGACTTTTCATCCTGCATCTTAAACGAATACAGCGCCTGCTTCAGATACAGTCGATTTGCCAGAGATTTCGTCATGTACAGACTTTCAAGCTTCAACCACAAGGCAGCCGCTGTGTCTTCTTTAGCCACCTGTCTGAGCACCTTATCACCCAAGCTAAGAATAATCACACTGTGCTTTTTCAATCAACTTCTTCTCTGCAGCACTCAACTCCGCCGGCATCGACTTCTCTTCCTTTAATGCCTCGATCAAACCTTGTGAAACCAACAACGCTTTCATCTTCATTCTCCACAGGCTGAAGTACTTCGAGCCTGTGAATTTTTCAACCTCAAACCTCGCTGAACTCATCGCGTGACAGATCCAGAAATTGCATGTGTTATAACAGATCGATCTCAATCCTTCCCTTACTTTCCAGAAATTCGCTTTCCACACAGTTCATTTCTGCATATATTCATTCATTACCTTATTCTTCAGTAGTAACAATGGAGATTCTTCGCTCTGTAACCCTTCTTCTGTTGATGAATGTCCTCTTCCTTCCTCAGCTTATTCACTGTGACGACAAAGACGATCAGATTCTTCAAGGCATAAACAGCTTCAGGCAAAACTTTAGGCTCGCCGCACTGACGAAGCAAGACAAGGCCGCCTGCGTCGCCGACGAGATAGCCAACAAGCTCGAGAAAACGCCGTGCACCGCCGCCAACACGACGGCGTCCCAGGTCGGCACCAACTACCCCGACGTCCTGAAGAAGTGCGGCGTGGACCCCAACTCCACCGCCGACGGGCTGATACTGCCCGTCTGCGTCCCGGGTCGGGTCGAAACCCTCGTCCTCACCAACTACACTCAGGCACCACAGAACGCAAGGTACCTCAACGATTCCAGGTTCTCCGGCGCCGGGATTGGGTCGGAGGAAGATTGGACGGTTCTGATCCTAACGACGGCCGGGGCCGGTGGAGGTTACGTCGCCGGTGGGGCAGCCAATTTCGCAGCGGCGAAGATCTTTTCTGGGCATTACTTGTTAGCGTCTGTTTCCTTGGTTTTGTTCCTCGGATCTTCTCATCAGTTTTTCTCTCTGCAATTTTTCCTTTCATCTCTGTTTTGTTACATGGTATCAGAGCCTCGTTGAAGCTTCGATATACACTTTCTTTCTTCTTGTCTATCAAGCGGTGTTGTCTTGTTGGAGTAGTTTGAAAGCTGTGAAAAGAGATGGAGATTGCAAATGGAGGAGGAAGTTCAAGTACGCAATACGGTGTTGATAAGCTTGTAGGAACAAACTACAAGTATTGGAGGATGTGCATGGAAGCATATCTTCAAGGTCAAGATCTGTGGGATCTTGTGGCCGGAGACGGCGAAATTCCTGTCGATACTCCGGAAAATTCTGAACCACGCCGAAAATGGAAGATTAAGTGTGGTAAGGCGCTCTTTGCTTTAAGAACTTCTATTAGCAAAGAGTTTATCGAACATGTTCGAGACATCAACTCACCCAAAGAAGTTTGGGAGACGCTTGAGAGGTTATTTTCCAAAAGGAACACAGCAAGGCTGCAATTATTGGAAAATGATTTGGCATCGTCCACACAAGGAGGTATGTCTATTTCTGAGTATTTCTTACGAGTGAAGAGCCTTTGTGCTGAAATTTCAGAACTAGATGCGGATGAGAAAATCAGCGAAGGAAGAGTACGACGATATCTCATTCGAGGTTTGAAAAAGGAGTATATTCCTTTTGTTACCTCTATTCAAGTGGGAGAAGCAACCTTCGGTGGAGGAATTAGAAAGTTTACTCTCTAACCAGGAAGCTTTAGCGAAACAAATGGCTAAAAGCTACGATACAGATTCTGCTCTATTCTCAAAGGGGAAGCAATTCAAGAAGAACACGATGCCATGGAATAAGAACAATGAGAAGAAAGCAGCGACGGGAAAATCTACAGGTGAGTGCTCACAGAATAACAAGACTTTCAAGTGTTATAGGTGTGGCAAGCCTGGACATATCAAAAGGAATTGCAGAGTGAAGCTTTCCAAAGCGAATGTTGCTGCTGAAAATGAAGATGGGGATCATCTGAACTGGGAGCAATGTTTCACGACAGAAGTAGCTGAAATAAGAAATGGAATTATTATTGATTCATTGCAAGTTCAAGCTGTTTCTAATAGAGATGCATGCAGGTTTGAATGGATAGTTGATTCAGGTTGCTCTCACCATGTAACTGGGGATGACTCACTACTTTCAGCGGTTCGAGAACACAAAGGAGATCGTGTCATAATTACTGCGGATAATTCAACCTATCCTGTAGCAAAAGAAGGAATTGTGAAGATCAACACTAACGACAAGAGTGCAGTGAAGCTCAATGATGTCTTTCATGTCCCAGGTTTAAAGAGAAATTTAATTTCTGTTTCTCAAATTACAGACTCGGGAAAATATGTGTTATTTGGACCCGAAGATGTGAAGGTCCTCGATAATGTGAAAGGCATGTCTGCTGATTGTGTTGCTTTTGGCGAGAGAAAAGGTTCCTTGTTTGTTATGTCCGCAGGCGAAGCTTATGTGAAGAAAACAAGTCAGATGGAAAACACAACGATCTGGCATGCTCGTTTGGGTCACATAGGCTATCAATTATTGCAGCAGATTGTTTCAAAGAATCTGTTAGATGGCATTCCAAAGCTACGGAATGTTCATGAAGATGTTATTTGTCAAGGTTGTCAATTTGGCAAATCACATCGTCTTCCATTTATAAATTCGCCAAATCGAAGGTCTTCAATCTTGGAGCTAATACATACAGATCTGATGGGTCCTATGCGAACACCAAGCTACAGTGGATATCGCTACGTCATGGTTTTGGTGGATGATTTTTCAAGGCACACGTGGGTAAAATTCTTGAAGGAAAAGCATGAAGCATTATCAAAGTTTGTTGAATTCAATAATGATGTAGAAGCTGAATTTGGGCAGAATATCAAATGTTTGCGAAGCGATAATGGAGGAGAATTTACGTCAGATGAGTTCTTCGAATATTGCAGGCAGAATGGTATTTTACGGCAAATGACATGTCCAAATACTCCTGAGCAGAATGGCGTTTCTGAGAGAAAGTTGGCTCATCTTGCGTCGATGAGTTTATCTTGGTTACACGATAAAAATCTTCCCAGAGAACTTTGGGCAGAAGCTATTCAATGTGCGTCTCATGTGATAAATCGTTTACCTCCGTGGCCGGGTAAAGAAAAATCTCCGTTTGAGCTTTTATATCATAAAAAGCCAAATGTTGATTACTTTCGTATATTTGGTTCGCTTTGTTACGTTCATGTTCCAAAGTCTAACCGCACCAAGCTTGACCCAAAAGCGAAGAAGTGCATTTTTGTTGGATACGATTTATGCAGAAAAGGGTGGAGGTGCATGGATCCAGAAACGAGAAAGTTTGTCACTTCAAGAGATGTGGTATTCGATGAAGTTTCGTCAAATTACTTTATTCATAATTCATCAAGTCAGGAAGTTATCCTTGATGGTGATCAAGAAGAATTTCATCTTACTGAAGAAGACAATCTGGATGCTTCAAACAACAACGAAAATTCTGCTTCTAATATCTCAAATTCAGTAGGTGAACAACAGCGAAGGTCCACAAGAGAGAAAAGACAGCCGACTTATCTTAAAGATTATGATGTTCAACTTGATCATTGTACATTTACGTCATGTTTCTTCGCTGGAGATGTCACTGATGAACCAACATGTTTTGAGGAAGCAGAAGGTAGTCTCGAGTGGAAAACAGCTATGCAAGAAGAGATTGATGCCTTAGACAAAAATCAGACGTGGGAGTTAGTTCCAAAGCCTGAACATTGCAGACCTATCACATGTAAATGGGTCTATCGTTTGAAGAGAAAATCAGATGGAACTGTTGAAAGATGCAAGGCGCGACTAGTCGCACGTGGTTTTTCTCAAAGCTATGGATTGGATTATCAGGAGACATTTAGTCCGGTTGCCAAAATGATAACAGTAAGAACCATTTTTTCTCTTGCAGCGTCTAAAGATTGGAAATTGTGGCAGCTTGACGTGAAGAATGCATTTCTTCACGGGGAATTGGATCATGAAGTATTCATGGAGCAGCCACAAGGATATGTTTCAAAGTTATATCCTCACCATGTTCGTCGGCTAAAGAAAGCGTTATACGGCCTCAAACAAGCCCCACGGGCTTGGTATGGTAAAATCGCTCAATATCTCGTCTTTTGTGGATATAAAGTTTCTGATGCGGATTCTAGTTTATTTATTAGATTAGAATCAGGTATGCATCTGATGGTATTATTATATGTGGATGATATGATAATTACGGGCGATGATGAAGATGGGATTTCTATGCTGAAAAATGAGTTAGCTGTTCGCTTTGAGATGAAAAACTTAGGGGAAGCTGGCTGCTTTCTTGGTCTGGAAGTTGAAAAATCAGAACAAGGATATTTTATTTCTCAAAGAAGATATGCTGAAGAGCTATTGAAGCGTTTCGGCATGGGGGAGTCCAAAGCCAAAGCTACACCAATGGAGTCGAGCCTCAAGTTGATGAAAGACGAAGGAAAACCATTATCAGATCCTACAAAGTACAGACAACTTGTTGGTAGTTTAATCTATTTAACTATCACAAGACCTGAAATTGCCTATTCTGTTGGTCGAATATCTCAGTTCATGGAATATCCAAGAACTTCACACTTGGAAGCTGCAAAAAGGATTCTACGATACATTATTGGGACTGCTGATTATGGTCTTCTTTATAAGAAAGGAACTAATTTTTATGTGAAGGGCTTTGTTGATGCAGACTGGGCAGGTAACGCTGATGATCGTCATTCAACTTCTGGGTTCTGTTTTTCTGCGGGTTCTGCTGCAATTTCGTGGTGCAGCAAGAAGCAAACATCTGTCGCATTATCTAGCACAGAAGCTGAATACGTGGCAGCGACAATGGCAGCTCAAGAATGTATTTGGTTGAAGCGCTTGACAGGAGATATGTTTGGTAAAGCTGATAAAGCTGTACAAATCTGCTGTGATAATGAAAGTGCCGTCAAACTTGCTTCGAATCCAGTTTTTCATGCCAGAACGAAGCATATTGAAGTCCGTTATCACTATATTAGAGAGAAAGTGCTGGATCAAGAGATTGAACTGACCGGAATTTCTTCAAATGATCAAGTTGCGGATATATTTACAAAAGCGCTGGGAAAGCCGAAGTTTGAGAATTTTAGAGCTGCGCTTGGGGTCGTGAGTCGTAAGCATGCACTAAGGGGGAGTGTTAAAAATGTTTAGTGCATATTTAAGTATGCGTGATGTTGCAGTTACTTAGTTTATTTTTATCTACTAGTTGGTTTTATCAGTTTTGCTTAAGAAGTTATGCACGAGCAGTAGAAGTTACTGTAAGTTTTAATATATGTCATGTACTGTGATGTTTTTACAAGTTAAGAAAAAGAGAAGTTATTCTCATCAGTTTTTCTCTCTGCAATTTTTCCTTTCATCTCTGTTTTGTTACATGGTATCAGAGCCTCGTTGAAGCTTCGATATACACTTTCTTTCTTCTTGTCTATCAAGCGGTGTTGTCTTGTTGGAGTAGTTTGAAAGCTGTGAAAAGAGATGGAGATTGCAAATGGAGGAGGAAGTTCAAGTACGCAATACGGTGTTGATAAGCTTGTAGGAACAAACTACAAGTATTGGAGGATGTGCATGGAAGCATATCTTCAAGGTCAAGATCTGTGGGATCTTGTGGCCGGAGACGGCGAAATTCCTGTCGATACTCCGGAAAATTCTGAACCACGCCGAAAATGGAAGATTAAGTGTGGTAAGGCGCTCTTTGCTTTAAGAACTTCTATTAGCAAAGAGTTTATCGAACATGTTCGAGACATCAACTCACCCAAAGAAGTTTGGGAGACGCTTGAGAGGTTATTTTCCAAAAGGAACACAGCAAGGAACCAATGTCTCTCTCTGTCTCTATATCAAACACAACTAATTAATATCCTCTTCCTTGTGAGTGTAAATGACGCAATCAGACTTGGGATAAGCAGTGCAAGTCAGCACAAACCCTTCCTCAATCTGCTCCTCCGACAAGAAAGACCCGTCGGACTGGTCAACCTCGCCGGCGGCGATCTTTCCGGCGCAGGTCGAACAAGTTCCGGCGCGGCAAGAATAGGGCAAGTCGATCCCCGCGCCTTCAGCTGAATCGAGGATGTATTGATCTTCAGGCGCTTCTATTTCGTGCTCTTGACCATTTGGGTCTATTAGCTTCACTTTGTACGCCGCCGCCATGGAAACAAACTTAAGCGAAGAAGACGATGAACAGTTGTTATTGAAGGAAAAAGATGATCTTGACATGTTCGGCGCGTAGCTCAACGCGCTTCCTTTGACGGGCTTCGTGGGTCGGAACGAGAGAGATGAAGATACGGCGGCGATGCTCGACATTTTCTTCTAAGTCACCTGAGATTACTGACAAAGAATCTGAAGATTAAGACCACCTTCAGACAGAAAGTGAGTAAAGAAAAAAGAAGTGGTGAAGCGATTTCTAGAGAGGGCTTTTTGCTATACTTTCAAGTGGAGTTTGTTAATAATAAAAGGCGGCGATGAACAAGTGTAAGAGAAAGGATGGAATATTGTGTTGTCATATTGTTTGGCATGTGTCTGATGCTAACACGGAGAGGGTGGCAATAATGGCGGTTTTGATATAATATACTATTGCACTGCACAGAAGAAGACAAGAGAAGAGAACTCTAATAATAGGCACTTTACGAAATGGGCTTATTTGTCTGAATATCATAGTGGGCTCTATTACAAAGTTTACAAGACAATGGAGAGACAATGTAAGTCAACATTTCAATGACGACTTTGACCTTATTATAGCAAAATAAAATACAACCATTGTTGCCATTTTACCCATCTTATCCGAAATCCGATATATAATTCAGAAGAAACAGAATACGAAAAGAAGAAAAGAGTGAAGCTAAACTCCCTCCACAGATTTTATAGCCAGCCCAGCAATCTCCTTCGTTCCCAAGCTTTGCCCCTCTGAGAAAAAAAGGAGCCTCCTTTTATTTTCTTGGTCATTCTACTCTTCTTCTTCCCAAGAATTGCTTCATGAGAACTAAACGCTGTCCGAATAATCCCTTTTAATGGCTACGCTTTGCTGCGCTGAGTTGCCCACACAAAATCCCATATTACCTTATCCTAAGCACAGCAGAATTTGCAAGCTTTCCTCTGTTTTAAGATGGAGTTGCTTCAATGGAGGGCCCAACCTTAAGAACCTTAGTCATCCATTGAAGGCCATAGATTTTCCTTCTGAAGCTTCTGTAAGAGATCGTCGTCGGCCCTCTTACGAAGACTTTAACCAAACCCATGTCCTAAAACTTCTTCACAAGTCTTGCAAGTCTGGAAATTACGAAGAGGGCCTTTCAATCCTCGAACTCATGGTGGAAAAATCTGCTGCTCGAAAACCTGACGTCATACTCTGCACAAAGCT
Source organism: Craterostigma plantagineum (assembly GCA_027422505.1). Classification (NCBI taxonomy): domain Eukaryota; kingdom Viridiplantae; phylum Streptophyta; class Magnoliopsida; order Lamiales; family Linderniaceae; genus Craterostigma; species Craterostigma plantagineum. The sequence continues at coordinate 4,542,309 of JAPQWV010000009.1, read as the reverse complement.
CATCAAGGGTTTTTTCGGGTCGAAAAATCCCAGCAAAGCTTTCAAGGTTATGGAGATCCTCGAAAGGTTCGGCGAGCCCGACGTTTACGCCTACAACGCTTTCATTAGTGGGCTGTGCAAAATGAGCAGAATCGACACAGCTAACGAAGTGCTGAGTAGAATGAGAGCTAAAGGTCTTTCGCCAGATATAGTGACTTATAACATAATGATAGGCAGCCTTTGCAGTAGGGGAAAGCTCGACTTAGCGATGAAGATGTTGTCTCAGTTATTACAAGATAATTGCAGGCCTACGGTGATCACATATACGATCTTAATAGAGGCGACGATCCTCGAGAAGGGTACCGAAGAGGCCATGGAACTCCTCGATCAGATGCTGTCTAAAGGCTTACTTCCCGACATGTTTACTTACAATACGATAATCAGAGGAATGTGTAAGGAAGGGCTTATGGACGAAGCTTACGAATTCTTCCAAAGCCTGGCGAGTCGAGGATTCAGGCCAGACGTGATTTCTTACAACATACTGTTGAGGGCTTTGCTGAACAGAGGAAAATGGGGCGAAGGGGAAAAGCTGATGAAGGACATGCTTTCGAAGGGGTGTAAGCCAAACGTAGTTACTTACAGCGTACTCATAAGCGCTCTGTGCAGAAAATCGCAGTTAGAAGAGGCGATCAGCCTTCTGAAGGTGATGATGAACGAAGGGCTGAAGCCAGATTCTTACACCTACGATCCTTTGATAGCAGCTCTGTGCAAAGAAGGGAAGCTAGAATCTGCAATAGAGCTCCTCGACTACATGGTTTCGAGCAGCTGCTATCCCAACATAATCAACTACAATAATATACTCTCTGCCCTGTGTAAGAATCGAAAGCCCGACGCAGCCATAAGAGTGTTCGAAAAGCTCGACGAAAAAAAAGGCTGTTCGCCTGATGTTACCACTTACAATACGATGGTGAGCGCCTTGTGGGCCATCGGGGAAAGAGCTCGGGCCTTGAGGTTGGTCGAGGATATGATCAGCAAAGGGATCGGCCCAGACGAAGTGACCTACAATTCACTCATATCTTGCCTTTGTAGGGACGGGATGGTGGGTGGGGCCCTCGAGCTGTTGGAGAATATGAAGGAAAAAAATGAGTTCTTACCGAGCGTGGTGACTTACAACATAGTGATTCTTGGATTGTGTAAGGTTCATAGGGTTGATGATGCCATTTCGATGCTCGAAGATATGGTTAGAAATGGCTGTAAGCCTAATGAGACGACTTTTGTTCTGCTGATTGAAGGCATTGGGTTCGCTGGCTGGCCTACCCAGGCTATACGGCTCGTGGGTTGTCTTGGGAAGATGGATGCTATTTCGGACCATTCAGTTAGGCGTCTGAGTAAAACTTTCCTGTAACTTTTTCTTGCATTGAAACAGAAGTTATTGTATTACATCATAAAACAAACGGCATAATTACAGAAGCCAAATTGGGCAGAGAAAGTGCACATAAAGAGCAGAGAACAGAAATGAAAAACTCTTGAGAATATGTACAAAAACGAGTTTCTGTGTCAACTACCTTACTTACCTATCAAAACATATTCAGTTCGGAAAGATCGTCCATAGGAATCTCAAGGCCGACGGAATCATGGTCTTGCAATTCAGCGTCAAAGTTGAACCAAGAATTCAAATCGCCGGTCTCGTCTATTCCTAAATCATCTATACCGTCGATAACGTTAAGTGACTCAAACTCCACTGATTGGTTAGCAGCAGCAGAAGTATTGCCTGAAGATGACATGAATCTAACATCTTTTCTCTTGGTGCTATTGACTAAGTCGCTAGACGGAGGATTTGAGGTATTAGTTCCAAGTTGATCTGTTTTTTGTTTAGGTTTGGATTTTGGTTTACGATCAGACACTTGACCAGACTTGGGAATCGAACTTCTGACTAAACCATCTCTGTCTCTCTCGCTTCTCTTCCCCTTTGCCCCGCCCGAGGAGCCCAATGCTCTAAGACCACCACCAACATCGTCAAGCAATACTTCCTTTTTCTTACTCCTGTTACACAGTGGTCCATTTCTAGCAGCATGATCAGACGTCATAAACGCATCTGCTGAAGATCCTTCTGTTTCAACCGTATAAATATATTGAACCGATTAGCAAATGCACAAGTGTCAGATGTAAAAATGTGGTTTCAAGTACTTACCAACTGCGAGGCTAGCACTAGAAAGCTGTTCTGTTTCAGAAAACCGAGGAGGTGGAGCATAAACAATCTCCCTTAGAGTAGGTTCCGAGAAACAACTAACACTTGTCTCCTCGAATTTCCTGCATCTGACGAGTGTCCTCTTGGCAAAGGATAAAGCGACTTGCTTTGGCACTTTAGGAATCCCATGTTCTGAAGCATAGCTTGCTCTAGTTGACTGCCAATGACAACATGGCTTATAAAATTATGGGCAATAGCGTCAAATTGCATCAAGGGAATAATTAAAATTAAAAATTGAACCAAACAATTTTATAATTTGGAATTTCTTGAAGGCGACATTATGACTTATGAGATGCACAGGGAGTCCAAGCAATGGGAGAAAATTATCAAGATCTACTAACCAATAACTTCTTGAACGCCAACTCAACAAGGTTGTCCATAGCAACTTGCTCAGGGTTCCTGAAGAATAAACAACACATATCATAACGATTTGCCTAAAAGTATTCTGTCGTTAGCGAAAGATAAATGGTAGCAGGAAAGTTCCAGTCGAGGGATGTTAACCTTTCAGCATCTTTTGCTTCTTGAATAGCCTTCTGTATTTTTCCCAAGCATGTGCTTTTACTCGAAAGCTGACAATTTGGCACAAAAAGGAAAGCAAATGAATCACCTCATGGCAGAATATTTAAGCATAATCTACAACAGAAGAGGAGGGGGTATCATGCTAGAAAGCAACCATACAAAAGACCTGTCAAGCATAAATCTTCGGGGATGTACCATAACGAAGAGAGAAAATGGCAACAAAAAACAAAATTACTGAGTAACCTGTCCAAGAAGTTCCCTTTCCAGCTGAGCCATTTCCTGGCCTAACTCATCTTCTTTATCATCCAATGCAGGCTGTTAAAAGACGACCAACGACTAAGTTAATATTTAAAACAAGACATGAGGGGGGTGAAACAGGGCAATGTAAATTCTATTGAGAGCCTTCAAATTATCTATTTATGATTCACAAACTGGAACATACCACAGCTTCCAAGCACAGACCGACACTTTGCAGTTCCAGCATAAGCTTTTCTTCAAGACACATCTGGTCATACTGGGAATAGTAAGAGATTTCACCATTACTTCTCCTCAGACTCTGTGGATAATCATCTCGTGAGACTCTAACCAACATCTTGACCTCCGAGTGCACATATCCACCATCTATATGCAAAAACTCCCCATTACATAAACGGTCTGGGGCAGGAGCGCTTCTATCAACGTGTATACTTCCAGAATCAATAATAACACAGGATTCATTCATTAAATTTCTTGATCTGCCAAATCCAGTTTCTTCCAATTCTTCAATTTCCTCGTCCAGAATGAGAGCTGAAAGCACCCTTTGATAAAGTGGAGTAACGACATTAAATCTGTGTTCTGCATCAGAGTACAGAGAAGAATTCTGCAATGGTTCAGGACATTCTGCCCCATCCAACGGTAATTTCGATTCACTATCAACTTTAGTGCATCTATTTCTTTTGCTGGAAAGAGAATCAGGCGCTATCATTTCTTCATGGCCATTGTCATCCTGAATTCATCGACGAAACACAAGGGACATAGAACATTAAACATAACGAGCAGAATGCTGAGTATAAATTCATCAAAAGTGGTCTATTTAGAAGAGAAAAAGTTCTAGCAACTAACCAAATTCTCTCGAATAATGTTGCCACTGCTATGATTCTGAGACAAACCCCGGGATGATTCTTCAGCCAATGTCATCTGATACACAACAAAACATAATATTGGAGAACCAGCATAACACCCAAAAAACATCAGTAACTCGTTACACGTGATATAATAACCTGCTGTGATATGAACGATTTTTCCTCTGTGCCGATAGATGCAAATAAGGGTTCAACTGTCCTCCAAAACGCACTCGGACATGCAATAACTGAACAAAGCAAAGAAAAGAATAAGCAACTCCGAAACAAACTTTGAAACGTTTAACTTTGTCCCAGTGCCTACCGTTGGAACTGCAAGCAAGATTTGCAGCTGTCAAAAGCTCTTCTTGATCGTCATATGCTTCCCCTGAAAAATATATAAATGTTATCAAAGATACAAAACATTTCTTAAAGTTACTCATTCATTTTGCTCATAGCTAAGTCATATTGGACAATGAAAACAGCACTAGAAAAAAATTTGGATAAATACCACATAAGGTTTAGACCATCTACACCTAGGTTGTACACAGTTCAACAGAATACCATTGAGTTATGCATTAATCGCTTTTCCAAAGAGGAGATCAAAGACCAGCAACAAGTGCAGATCAATGAGAGGGAAATCATTAACCGAAGTGATCAACATTTTAAACTTGACAAAAAAATTCATTACCTAGTCACACTTTTCTTAGATTGGGGTGAACTACATGCAGGAAACAAATGGTAGAACGATATATCCATGAGGTGTTAGAGGATTACCACTACCATCAGGAGAACACCCATTTGCCATTTGACCATTACGAGAAAAACTTTTACGATCCGTTATCTTCTTCAAAGGACGGCCAGACTTGCTGCAAAAAATGGGAGACAAAACTCTGTCAAGAAAAACAAAACTTAACGAGAAGAATCAGAGATCAAGTTCAACAACGAGGACAATCATTTGTGTGGTACCTCCCGCTCTTTTCAGAATTGAACCTTGCATTTCGAGGAGGTTTGTTTGGCACTGTGTTGTCCATTGAATATGTTGTAGGTGAACCACCGGCCCTAGAAAATGGAGATGCCCTTGCATTACGCCCTTGCCTTTTCACACCATCACTACTTCCTTCCTTTATCATATTCTTGTTCTTTTTCATAGGAACAGAAGAACCAAAACCGCTACCACCAACTCGCCTTTCATCCCCATCTCTGCTGCAAGATGATTTCTCGTGCATTCTATTTTCTGCAGCACCAGATTCTTCGCTTTCCAAAAATCTCACTGGAGATGGAATATTATTTTCGGCTTTAATTTTGAAATTATGATTTTCAGATATCGCACTCTTGGGGAAAGATGCATTGAGTCCACTGACGCTTAGCCGCGGACTACATTCTGAAGGGGAGTATCCTTCACCGTGGATTTGCATTTCATCACTATTTGGTACTGGGACAAGATTGGTCCTCCTAGTCCGAGATATTTTCTGTGGTCTCTGACCAGCCCATTGAGTAATTGGGGGAGAAGTTGATCCAACTGGCACAGAACGCTTTCGATTATTGACTCCTCCGATAGAAGACATCTTATTTGTAGCTTGGGGCTGTTCCCAGCTCTCCAAAGTTCCCACCGCTCGAGGAGTATTAGCAGGCGAATTGGCTGCAGCAGCCGAGCCACTTCGTGGTGTCCTTGCAGCCTTCCCTTTCACAATTGGACTAGGGCAGATACCATGGTACTCATCTCGACTGTTCAACCTTAAAATGGATGAGAAAAAAGTTCTAAGGAAAGACTATCAACAAATAGAGTTAGAGTAGCACAAACACAATATACAAACATAATAGGGGTTCGGAGTATAATAACAGGGATACTGGAGGAAGAGGTTATCAGCGGAGCAATTAGAACAGTAATGTCTATAAGTTCAATTCAAGCATACTTGACGTTCAATTTCCCTAACACTCGCTCTTTCAGTGATCCAGCAGGAGAATCCCTTGTGAGCAATGACCTCTCTTGATCAATTTTTAAGTTTGGGCGAGATGCTGAAGCAACAGAGGAGAGCAGAGGATCTGACTTGTTACTGGCACCAGAAACACCGGATCTGCCAAGTTTATACAAAACATTACATTAGGTGTTCAAAGCCACAACGATACGCTTCAACTGCATTCCATTCAGCTAACATAAAAAATTCCATGCACATTCTAAATTCTCGAAGTCTAACATCAGCTGTTTTGTGTATGACCTAATTCAACGTCTACTTTACAATAAAGTCCTTAATGATTAGATTATGGTAACTTAACTTTGACTTTTTTAATCTAGTAGTAATTGTCAGTAGCAGATGGCATGACATACGGTTAAGCTTTCCAAATGATCGAGCAATGCCCCATATTTGCACCAACAAATAAAGGCATATTAGAAAAACATCCAGACCTGAAACATGGTGTAGATCCACCGGACTGCAGACTAGTATCTCCTGTTTGCCTGGGAGGCATATTTCGTTTTAATTCCGCTTCATTATCTACAGCTCTTGAAACCACAGCACCCACAGATCGCTTCCTCTTCATCTTTTTGTCCCATCCCTCTCCACCGGCAGGTAATCTTCGTATTTTCTCCTCAATCATTTCAGAATCTTCATTGATATCATTAAGTATGTCTTTTTCTTTGGCCACCATCAAAGGCTGACGCAGTACTCCGATGTTCCTAGAGTCCGGCTGAAAGAGAAGATGGGCTTGTGACTTATTCACGACAATAGCATGGAACAAAAGAATAACTGAGACTTGCTTTCTAGTTGTCTACATTACATATTATCCATAAACTAGTATGTTGCTGTGATGGAGAAATCATTGACATCTGGGCTAAAAATCAACTATACAAACTTTTAACCTGCCAACGTAGAAGGCTCCAAAAAGAGTGATGCAGGTTTGCAAAGCAATTTTGGTAATAAAATCATCGATATCATTAATGCCAACATTGATGCATTAACTAAAATAATTCAAAATAATAGTAACGGTATACGGCATAGAGTAGCAAATAACCAGACAGGAATCCAGCTTGCAGAAGGCGCCTGGCGGAAGGGTGGAGGTTGACGGCTGCCTAGGGCCTTTCGCGGCGGTGGTAGATTTCTTTTTTATCAAAGTTTTGAATCATATGTTCAATCACTAATTAGTGTAATCTCTAATCTAGGGTTTCTTGGGTTTTACTGTAACTAGTTTAGGGATTTTTTGAGGGTTTAGTAGCCAATTTTCTTAAAGCCCAATCTTTCCAGCCCAAATTCATCACATTCTCTTCTTCTCCAGGACTCCAGCTCCCCTCATCTCCAACATTTAAAACAGAACATAAAAAAAAAAATTCCGCCTAAATTGCTTGCTCCTAGACTGCCTAGAACATAGTCATTGCATATGCAACATACCAGAGCGCTTTTCGAACCTTGATTCGAACCAGTTCAAATCTAATTTAATTCGCTTAGATAGGAATGAAATCGACATATATCGAAGAAACCCCCCAAACAAACAAGTATCACTAACCCGAGAATCAGCAACCGAGGTGCGAGGCCGTTTATTAAGAATGCCATTTTTAGGCCGGTCATCATGTTTTGGAATTCCTGGTTCTGAAGGGTTTCGCTGTATCTGAGATCCAGTCTTCAGAGTTGAAGCGCTAGGCCTTTCATGAGTCAATAACTCACCGCGCGGCTGTTTCTTCAAGTGAATTCCCTCAAAAAATCTGTTCAACTTACTTGAATGTTCGTCCAACTTTTTTGCTCTGACACTGATCAAAAGAATATGTTTCAGTCAGAAAATAAAGCTTGATATTCTTAGCATGGACGTTAGTCGTTGACCAATCATAACACAAAAGAAAGACACAAACAAGCAAGCAAGTTATCATGGACTAGGATCTGCCCAATACAATGTAGCACTAAGAGTATCTTGTAAGTAGTACTGAAAAAAGATAGAGTCGACACTTACGTGGCTTTAACACAACTCTCTGCAACACTTGCTCTGAGCCGCCTTAATTCTTCAACAGCCACTGAAGGTGAATTTTTCAAGTGGACAGTCCCAAACGAAGTTTCATCCACGCTGCTACTGGCCGAAAAATTCAGAACCCTCTTCAGTTCACTAGTCCGCCCGTATTTCAGATCACCAGTGGGAATCGAATCAAACATCAAGAACTGGGATAATGAAGGCGTGTCTCCAGATAAGGAAGCATTACTCCTGGAATTAGCTTTTGCAGAACTGAAGCTTCTATTATCTGAACCCTCTTTGAAACTTGAAGACCTTCCTAAGCTGGGGACCAAGTATCCCCTGGGACCATTTTGGTAGTTTCCCGTGAAACCCGAGTCAGGACTGGCTGATCCTAACTCAAATCTCGAAGTTCCCTCCATTACTAGTGAAGAGTCTCATATAGCTCCCAGCAGATTCGGAAAATAGAAAGTAACCTGATTATCAGTAGCATCCATTAGAAAGCGCAAAGCAACAGTATCAAATGACAAGTTATAAATCAAGATGATAGCTTTGTAATTACACAATCCACATAGTTCAAACAAAAGGACGGAGGTGTAAAAAGGCATCTTAGTTGAACTATCCAACAAAAGGAAATTCGTTTGCAAACGCATATCAACATCAATTACTACGAAAACTACAATGATATAATTAACATAAAGAAAAACATTTCCAATTCCTTTACAAGTAAGTGAACAACTTAAATTCATTAAAAAGTTTGACCATCCACAGCAGATTACATAATTGCAGTTGCAAGGATATATATTACTAAGGTGACGCTAAATTTAGCACAAAAAAGCATGAATTTACCTTGAAAAACAAAATCTAACCTTGACAATCTGGAGCATACTTCAGATAGACAAACAACAAAGGAACAGAGAAGTCCCAATTAAAGTCCAAACTGGATTAAACACGACTTCACCGAATCATCCAATAAAATTCAAACTTCACAAGAATAAAAAGTTGAGAACACTACAGAATCTACACCTTAACATCCAAGAACCCTAATTCAGCATACCTACCCCAACAAAATAGGGTTTAAACATAAATCACCAATTCACACACAATTCACCACGCGACGCGACAATTCAATAGCGATAGCTACAATAAACTTCCTTAATCAAACCTGCATTCAGCGGTCGGAACTTGGATCGATGAGGGAGAAAAATGCTGACGCAGAATAATAGAAAGAGAAAGCAAACAAGAAAGCTCGTAGAGAGAGAATGACGGTGCAAAGTAATTTTCTTTTTCCGAACATGTTTTCTTGTTTTACGAAAATCTAATTTTTTTTTTTATTTCTGCGTTGCTGTTAACTAATAATTGGACAAATGCGGGCCAACATTCCTTACAAGTGTCTAATTCCAATTTGGGCCCTTCTATATATATGACTTATGAGTCTATTAGAAAATACTACTATCTCAAGCGCATATAAACATTTAAAATAGGGCTATGCCGCCATTTTATTTAAACAAATTAATTTCTAAATGCAAAAAAGAGAAATTTCGTACTAATGTTTCATGATTAAATTTGATGCATCTTTAATTTGATAAAATTTAGCATTAAAAAATAAAACACAAGTATATGGTCATATTTTCGCCTAGAAACTGCATGGCCGTACGCCAAACTAGCGCCTAATTAATGAAATTTACGACGTTGTCCACGGCATATCGTCTAATATATACTAGTATATGTAGTTAGCTAACAATAGAAGGTCAAAATTGAATATACAGAAATGTTATGTAGTGCGGATTTATTTTTATTTAATATTATTTTCTAAACTAAATTTAAAATGACAGGCGTAATACGTTTTATCCAAATCCCGACACTTCATAAAAGAGTGTATATATTATTTTACATTTCAAGAAATAATCAAGTTTATTTCCCCCCACCACGATGATGTTCCTTAAAGAACACAGAAACACTAAACCACAGAACTCAACTAAACTTGCCAACAACCTTTGTTCGTAAGCAAAGTGCTTCGTTCTACATCTCCATCACAATCCTCCATCTCCATCACAATCCTCCATCTCTTCCACATATATATAACATAAAACAACAATTTTTATTCCACTCTAAGATCTCTTGCAACAATTTTCCTTAGCTTTCACAAACTAGCTTAAGAGCATTCAACAAGCATTAAAAAGAAAAAGAAAAAGAAAAAAAATGCTCCTAAAGATCTCAGCTTTCCTCATCTTCCTCATCACCATACGCACATCTTCGGCATCAGATTCAGACCCACTCCAAGATTATTGCATCCCTCAAAACCCTAGATTCCCATCTTTCCATCCATGCAAGAACTCATCGAACGTCACAATCGAAGACTTCTTCTTCTCGGGCCTAAAATCAAACCCTAAAAAAGCCCCTAATACTAAGTTCACCTCAGTCCCAGCAAACGTCGAAACTTTCCCAGGCCTAAACACCTTAGGCATCTCCTTCGTAAGGGCAGATTTCGAAGTAGGGGGCGTAAACGTCCCTCATTACCATCCTCGGGCCACCGAGGTTGCCTTCGTCGTAGAAGGAGAGGTATACTCGGGATTCGTAGATTCTCAGGATAGGGTTTTTGCAAAGGTGTTAGAGAAGGGAGATGCCATGGTTTTTCCTAGGGGTTTACTGCATTTTCAGATGAACGTTGGGAAATCTCGGGCGACGATTCTTGGGAGCTTTAACAGCCAAAACCCGGGATTGGTTAGAATCCCGGGATCTTTGTTTGGGTCGAATATCGACGAGGAGCTTCTTATGAGGTCGTTTGAGATGGACCGTAAGGAGCTGTCTAAGTTGAGGAAGAAATTCTTGTCCAGTACATAGGATGAAGCTGAGGTTTATGTTCAGAATAAAGATGAGATCTTTATCATCTCCTTCATGTTATTACACATGGATCGGTTTATGTTAGAGTGTGATGGGCAGATTGCATTGCTTGGGATTGCTAAGAAGAGCTCATGATATTTGTTTTTGTTTTTGTTATTTTTTTCAGATTTATACTAAAATTAATCTGATCTTTTCCAAACTTACGTAGATAAGGCAGGGAACATGATGAATGAAATTCAGTTAAAACGACTGGGGATTTTTTTTAGCCTACTTGGAAAATTCATGAACTCTTACAAACCCTAAATTTCATGCAAGGGCGGGGCCCCACATTGGTGATCTTGATCTTCTCAACGAAATTTTATCGTCTGAAAAACTTAATAACAACGAACGAAATAAGTGGATCCATAGGGTTGGTTGTGGTCTCACAGATATTGTTATTATTAGTTGGTTAAAATAGAAAATTGGAATTAATGTGAGGCTCGTCACCCCCTTGGTCTATAAATGAATGGTAAGATAATTGGAGAAGAAAAGATAGGAGAGCAATGATCAGTGCCAATACTTCGTCAGAAAAAGTAAAAAAGATGTTATAACTAACACTCCATTTACGATTAACTAACTACTCCATTACGATCATTGAAGAAAAAAAAGAGGAATTAGAAATGGAGTAGGTAAGTGGTCGACCTTACGACATCATTTTCTTTGATTTTTCAAAGCAGAAGGTGGGGCTCATCATACAAGAGTGCAGCCAAAGAAAGCAAAAGCATGCATTGTGTAATAATAATAGCATAACCATGCGAAAGAAAAGAAGACAGCATTATTTCCATGCAGTAAGGTTTTGGTCTGCAATAGAACTACTCAGCAACCACCCTTTCAAAGCCATATATGAGGGCGATTTTCGTCATCTTTCGCATAGTCGGGGAAAATAACGAACGGTCGAAGAAAACACCGTGCGGAGTGGACATAGGGAACTCCAAAGACCAATCGTTCCACGGACATATATAGATAGATAGATCGATAGATAGAGAGTGGCGATAAAAAAAAAGGTATTTTCTAAAGCATTGCATTTAGGACTTCGTTCCAAGAATCGGGCACGCCGGGCAGGCACCAATGGCTGCAGTCCGAGCTTCTCTCTTTCGATCTTCGATCGTTCTTTTTGCCTGAAGAAACAGCTCGGGCGTATATCGAAGGATGCCCGTCTGCCCTAGGGGCCGACATCGTAGTGACGTCTTGGATCACTACCGGGAATTCCATCCTCTTGAGGACTCTGTGTAGTACCGCTAACTGCTCGGGGGGTCCGCTGAAGTTTTGTCCTAAAGGCGATCTATGTCCGTAGCATTTCGAACCGTTTTCTCTGCGTAAGAGAAGAAAAAAAAAACCAGAGATACATGCTGAATGACCGCTTCACCTGAAAACTCATAGCATTATTTAGGGTTTTAGGTTTAGGTTGCAATGAAATATTTACTAGGGTTGAATTCAGGCAGAATGACTACACTTCACCTCACCTAAACCCTAAAAGCTTTACGCTGGAATAATGGGAGCGCATCATTTAATTTTATGTACTTTCATGGCTAGCAATAAATTGCGACAATTACGAACAAAAATAAAAAAATCGACGTTTTAGTCAACCTATTGTTGTGCCGAGGAGATATGCTTCGAAAAAAGACACGGGTCCGCCGCGGGTCGAGGTTCAAATCGACCCATTTCGCCCACGTCGTGAGTCCCCTCTCATACGCCACGCTAGGGTTTATGTTCACGTAAACCCTATCTCCTTCCATGACCACGTCCCACCTGTAATAAAGCGAGTTTCCAAGAAATTCGAAGGTCAAAGGATTTTATATAATATATATATATATATATATATATATATATATATTGATCGTCGTCTTAATTATTACGAGCTCCATTTTTCGGAATGAATCCACCACTGGGCGGAGTCGAAGACGAGTACGTCGACGCCCCTCCAATACTTTGCCTTCTCTTCGATCGAATCCAAGCGCACGATCCTCTCCCTTTTCGGACCCCTCGTTAAATCCACTAGCAAAGGCGCCCAACAAAATTCGATCGACGCCTCATAGTCCTTCACAAAAATCATAATTGAAAATTAACGTCGCAAAAAGCACATTCGAATTATTATTAGGCCAAATTATTAAATTAGGTCACTAACTTTAGCCGTTTCATTTTTTGGTCACAATGTTTTATAATTGCAAATTTAGGTCATTAAGTAACATGTCCGACTTTTTTTAGGTCACCGGGAATTTTTTCGGGGAAACTCGCTGGAAAACGTGGCGGACAAGTCGGGTTTCCGGCAATTTTTGCCGGAGTGACCCAAAAAAATCAGTTATATTACTTAATGACCTAAATTTGCACTTATGAAACTTAATGACCCAAAAAACACGAGACCCATAGTTAGTGACCTAATTTAGTAATTTGGCCTTATTATTACAAATTTGAGGCCGACGTTTACTAAGGCGAGGAAAGCCATTGTTGGGCCGTTGTATATAACTGTCTTACGATCGGTGGGCACCACTGATTGCACTAAGCAGACGAGCGATTCCCATTGGTTCCTCGTTATCGAATCGCCGACCAGCATTATCCTTTTCCTCCTCATTCTTCCCAAAAATTCCAGCGCATCAAACCTATATATTCAGTTTGCAGTAAAAATCAAAATAATTCACCAGGTAATGAAGCTGGAAAAAAAGAAAAAAACTGTGTAATATATACCTGGGAATTGTACAGCCATGGGGTTTCCACCTCCACTTTTCATAGTCAGAATCTGGCCGACCATTTTCACGGCAGTTCAGGGAAGTGCTCAGATAAGGACACGTGGAATGATCGTAGAGAGGATAGGTTTGGTCGTAGACCCATTTTCCTTTGGTGAAATCGCAGGTTTTTAAGGATGAATGCCTTCCCTGAACCATGGTGACTTCGTCGTCTAGCCATTGAAGCTCTTCTTGGTCGTATTTCGAGCACTCAACGCCGACGGAGAAAAAGATTATTAGGGTTAGCAGCAAGAGAAATGAGCGGCTGCTTACCAACTGATGAAGTTTTCCTGCCATTTTCAAGTTCTTGTAGGAAGCAAAAGAATGGAGAAATTCTAAGAATGTGCGTGTATATTTATCATCACATTAAATTAGAGTAATCTTGCAATCAGTTACAGTGTTTTTCATATTATTATCTCCGTGATTTCAGGGGTTTTTTGGTAGGCCATGGCGAAGGAAGCAGTATCATTGTGTAGTTCTTTCTTTTCTGCTTATTAAGGCTTTTTCTTACCTTCCATGACTAAAAGGAAGCCTTAGCCTCACACTGTAATAATGACGGCACAGTCAACTGTCTGACTACAAGTGAGTCCCGTCAATTAAGTACAAATTACATGCAAGGCTGCGTTTCATATTATTTTTTAGTTCATATTTTGTTTCCTCTTTTTTTTTCCTAATATTATATTCCGAATGGTAAGGGAAAACACTGGTTAGTTTTTGATGTTTTGCCATGAATCTTGCTAAGCCGCATAGCATCTTCTCAAGTTTGTCTAATATAAAACCTGTTCTTACCTAATCACAATAACATCTTAATATCAATAAATCCGTATTTATTTATTTTCCATGGCGGTCCGACTGCTGTTCTTTAACTCGATCATATTCATGATCACCTCAGGTATTTTTGAACAACATTAAAATAGGCAACCATTGTTGTCATATTCTAATACCATAAATTATTTTACATACTGTTGGGATTTTGAGCCTAAACTCAGATATATCGACACCATACATGGTCGAGCAAAAGCATGATTGATCACAGCTTGTAATAGGCTTGACTCAGCTGAAATCCCAGATTAAATGCTGACCGTCGGATGGTACTGTGAGCGTGATCTGATGGTCCAGTTTTGAAGATTCGAAGTTTTAATAGTATCCACGTTCGATATGGTGCAGGATGGGATCAAGGGCTGAGATAGAAAGTGTCACTTAAAGAAACGTTCAGCACTTTATCTAGGTACAATTCACAGAAATTATGCTGTATAAATATCAGAATTTCTGTGTAGCAGACTTCGAACGATCGTAGCTTTCGATTTAGCGAGTTATGTAAACTAGAAAGTTTGGAGAGGAAGTACCATTCTTGTAATCCATTCTTTTGGTTTGGAATAAAAAGCTCTAGTTGGTCCGTGGAGTAGGCCGAAAGTCGAGGCCGAACCACGTTATATCGCTCTCTGTTTTTCCTTGGTTCTTCACTGAATTTCGATTCGATCACAATCAAGAACTAGTTTCTTGATTCAATTCACACAAACCTACGATAGAAGAGTGAATTGCGAACCTAACGGCGCCGATTTCCCAACGCTATTGCAAGTAATTATTATTGCCAAGCCCATGTGGTAACGCCCTACGATAGTTCATTCACGCACAAGGCAAGCTAATAATTCTCCCCGATATATATTCGAATATTGATCGACTCAATATATCACGTCGATGCATGCATGATAAGAATATATATTATATGTTTTCTTTTCTGCAGTGTTTGGCAATGCCGCATGAACCTCTTAAACCTCAGTACGCGGAGGAATCACAATCAACGCCGATAACGGATTAAAAGACACAAATATCCTTCTCAGACGATCGAAATCGATCAAAATCGTACAATCAAAAGATGGAAATAAATATTTCTCCGCTCCGACTCTTCGAAACGAAACGTCAACGCTGCAACGATTTCACCTAAAGTCGGACAATCTGTACACTTTCTCAGGTGAATTTAAGGCATATACTTATAGACGATGACTTCTTGAACAATGTTTGGCAACGCCGTACGAACCTCTTAACCTCAGTACGCGGAGGAATCACAAGGGACGGCTCATCCACTGGGACATGGTGAACAGGTTGTCCTCCTAAACAGGAAGCAGTTATAGATGCTATAACAAAACTTCGTAAGAAAATATCTCCAGAAATCTATGCGAGAACATGCACCACCATTTCATTTTGGACACGCTTGGCAACGAGAGCTCTACATAATATGACAAGATGGCGCACGAGAATTTGTTGACGGGCGACGTCATGGACAAAATCATAGGAGAATGGACGCACAAAGGTGGCACTAAAGGAATCACCGACGCTTTTGGCGTTTCCGAGACTACGCTATTTCACGGGGAATACGAAGCAGAAATAGGCGGAAAAAGCGCAGCAAACGTTTAAGGTTGTAAAGAATGAAGAGGTGGTTGTACTGACAATTTGAGGGTTAGAAGAACTATAATGTAATAAAAAAGGCTTTTGCCAAGAAACTTACTATTGAAATATAAGAAAAGCATTTGACTGCATTCGTCTTGTTCCTAAATGATGAGCCGAAGGAGATCATACGGGAAGAAAATAGAAAGAACTTGAATCGCTTGTCTCCTATGAAGCCCAAGACCAAGTAACATGAATTATATATAAAAAAAAGGGGTGAAGCCAGATTCTTACAGAGAATCTGCATTCGTCGTGCAGAGAACCGCAGTTACAAGAGGCGATCAGCCTTCAGAAGGTGATGATGAACGAAGGGCTGAAGCCAGATTCTTACACCTACGATCCTTTTGATAGCAGCTCTCTGCAAAGAAGGGAAGCTAGAATCTGCTATAGAGCTCCTCGATTACATGGTTTCGAGCAGCTGCTATCCCAACAAAATAAATCAATTACAATACCATACTCTACCCTGTGTAAGAACGGCAAGCCAGACACAGCTATAAGAGTGTTCGAAAACCTCGACGATAAAAAGGGCTGTTCGCCCGACGTTACCACTTAGAATACGATGGTGAGCGCCTTGTGGGCCATAGGGGAAAGAGCTCGGGCGTTGAGGTTGGTCGAGGATATGATCAGAAAAGGGATCGGCCCAGACGAAGTGACCTACAATTCACTCATATCTTGCCTTTGTAGGGATGGGATGGTGGACGGCGCTTTAGAGCTGTTGGAGGACTTGAAGGCAAATAATGAGCTCTTACCGAGCTTGGTGACCTACAACATAGTGATTCTCGAAGATATGGTTAGAGACGGCTGTAAGCCTAATGAGACGACTTTGTTCTGCTGATTGAAGGCATTGGGTTCGCTGGCTGGCCTGCCCAGGCTATACGGCTCGTGGGCTGTCTTGGGAAGATGGATGTGATATCGGACCAATAAATAAATTTTTTCAACTTTGCTTGTAACTGTTAATTGGATAAATGCGGGCCAACATTCTTACAAGTGCCTTATTTAAATTCGGGCCCTTCTTAGATATACATGAATCTTAATAATGAACTAGTATTTTTGCACGTCTTAATAATAAATTAATATTAAGAGGCGACTTCGGTTTAATTTTTTTTGAACAAACAAAGTCATATAGAAAACATTCACAGGCTAAGGTTCTTTCGATTAAAGTGTCCTCATGTTATTCTTAGTTAATATTTAATTTCCTTTCTTTATAAGATAATATTCCGAATAGTAAGGAAAAACAAAGGTTCTTTTGATGTCTTGCCATGAATCTTGCTAAGCCGCATAACCACTTCCCAAGTTTGTCTCTATAAAAACCTGTTCTTGCCTATTTACAATAACATCTCAATATCAATAAATCCGTATTTATTTATTTATTTATTTTCCATGGCGGTCCGACTGCTATTCTTTAATTTGATCATATTCATGATCACCTCAGGCATGTTTCAATAATGTATTAGGCCACTGTTTCCATATAATTTCTTATAATACTTAATTTCTATAAATATATTACAGGTAATTATTATTGCCAAGCCCATGTAAGGCCTTACGATAGTTCATTCACGCACAAGGCAAGCTATATACATCTCCGATATATATTCAAATATTGACTCCATATACATATAATATATATTAACACGATGCATGCATATGTATATATGTATATATTTATGTGACGTTGGAAGTGATTTTGATTTTATTTCGGCAGTGTTTGGCAACGCCGTACGAACCTCAATACGGAGGAGGAATAGCAATCAACGCCGAGTACGGATCAAAAGACAGAAATATCCTTCTCAGACGATCGAAATCGATCAAAATCAGACAATCCAAAGATGGAAATAAATACTTCTCCGCATCCACTCTTCGAAACGAAACGTCAACGCTGCAACGATTTCACCTAAACTCGGACAATCTGTATGCTTTCTCAGGTAGGATCAGGGCCGAATTTGAGCCTGTGCAGCCCGAAATTTTTTGGGGACAATTTGGCACCCCCATTTATGGTTATTGTTTTATTTGAGTTTTATATTAATATTATGGGTCCAAATCCAAGAACTAATAAACTGAGTCTTGAGAATTATAAAGAATTTGATCTAAAATGAACCTATATACGATGATATCTTGATGAACTAAATATATGTATATACATTAAACATGTTATATGTAATATATGTAGCTTGGGTGCAAGTAAGCGAAGGAGAGGCCTACGTCGAGGCTGTGTTTAAAACCCCGACCATAAATGTCACGGCAGGGTGGGTCCCGGCGAAGAAAGGTTGTTGGACTATGCTCAAAGGCGGCGTTGTTGTGAATGGTTCCGAGACTGCCGAGCTCCTTTTTAGGGTATATTAATTCTCATGTACATATCACTTTATGACTATTTGATGCATCGAAGTATATTATATTTCAGAGCGACGGAATTAACCCGAAAACCGAGATATGGGTGGACAGTATCTCGCTCCAACCGTTCACCGACGAGGAGTGGAAATCTCATCAGCAACAGAGCGTTCAGAAGGTATGTAACGAATAGAAACCCTAATTTTGGGTTCGACACGTGGGTGATGAATGATTTCGTTATCTATATAGACTCGTCAGACGAAGCTGAAATTCAAGGTCGTGGACGACCAAGAGCGCCCCGTGCCCCGCGCGAAGGTATCCATCGGGCAGACGAAACCCTATTTCCCATTCGGCAATGCGATGACGGAGCACATACTGAACAACACTGGCTACAGAGAGTGGTTCATTTCCCGCTTCCGATACGCCGTGATGGAGAATGAGATGAAGTGGTACTACACGGAAAAAGTTCGCGGAAACATCAACTACACTGTCCCCGACCAAATGCTCGAACTCGCGAATTCCCACGGTATAGCGGTCAGAGGCCACACAGTGCTGTGGGAATCTAAAGGCGGTCAGCCAGACTGGCTCAAAGACTTTCCCTTGAACCAAAGCGACGAGTTTCGAGCCCTAAACGACGAGAGGGTCAGGTCGGTGATGAACCGTTACAAGGGAAAATACATACACTGGGACGTGGTGAACGAGAACATGAACCACAATTTCATTTCGGAAAGGCTTGGGAACGAGAGCTCTGCGTATTATTACAATATGGCGCACGAGATCGATCCCGAGACTCCTCTGTTTGTCAACGAGTACAATACTATCGAGAGGAGCGCCGACGTGCCAGCCTCGCCTTGGAACTATATAAGGAAAATATGGGAGATGAGGGATCAAGGGTACCACGGTCCTCTCTCGCTGGGTCTTCAGGCGCATTTCAACAATTTGAACCTTCCTTACGTTAGGGCTTCGATCGATATGCTCGGTTCAATGGGTTTGCCTATTTGGGTCACCGAATTAGACTATGGCAACAAGACGGTGACCGGACTCGCAAGGGTAAGTTCCATTGCTTCGTGGTTTAGCTTAAGTTTCACTAATTTTTTCGTCACGTATATTGTGGGAGTGATCTTGAACTTCCAGGATCCCGACAAGGGTATGAATTACATTTTAAGGATACCAACTTTTAAGCAGTTTAAAGACACAATGCACCAAAACCCAATCGATGTCTTTAAACTGCATACACAATTTACTCGCACTTAAGCAACTTCGTCACCATATAGAATTTATCCACAAATTATCCGACGTTAACTATGTTCTTACTAAAAAAACTATGTTCGGCGCTTAATGTCCTTTTATTGCTTCTTAAGTTAATGTCCTTAAATTGCACCATATCAAGTTAAATGTCCAGGAAGTATCACCCTCCATTACCACATGAAAATAATAGTTGACCCCTCGTTTATGTCTGGCTTATATGCGTATACACAGGCGAACAATTTCGAAAAGATCCTAAGGGAATTGCATTCGCACGAAGCCATAGACGGGATAATAATGTGGGCAGCGCTAACGCCCGGCACAGGTTGTTGGAGGATGTGTTTAACAGACGACAATTTCAAGAATCTGTTGACGGGCGATGTGGTGGACAAAATCATAGGCGAATGGACTCACAACGGCGGAGTTCATGGAATCACAAATGCTTCTGGCATTTTTGAGGCAACGCTTTTTCACGGGGAATACGAAGCGACCATAGGCGGAAATGCGCATCAACCTTTTAAGGTTGTAAAGAATGAAGGACAAGAGGTGGTTGTGCTCAAAATTTGAGGGTGAGAAGAAGTACAATGTAATAAAAAGGGCTTTTGTCAAGAAATTTACTATTGAGATATAAGAAATAAGTATTTGACTGCATTTGACGTGTTTCCCTAATCATGCGATAAAGAAAATACAAAACCTATGGTACTAATGAGCATTTCAAGCATTTTAAGGAAGAAAATCATACAGCCAAACCTCTTTTAGTGTTTTTTCCCTATATTTTCCTAAGGTCTGTTATGACCCCTTTTTCCCTTCCATACCCTCCTCCCTCTTCCCCTCTCTTTCACCACCCCTCCCCAACACTATAGCCGCCTCCGCCCTCAGTCCTCCTCCCCCAACCTTTGTATCGGAGATTTATGGGAACTAGCAATTTCTGCTTTTCTTTTAAAAAAACAAAAATTGCTACCCACCATACACCAAATGCCACTGCTATTCGCCGTCCACCACTCGCCACTGCCGTCCGCCACTACATTTCGACACCTCTCGCCACCGACCAGTCGTGAGTCTTCCATGTGAAGCTCATTTCTCCCTATCATTTGGGTCATATGAAGTCTTCTCTCATTGTTGAGCTCATTCCGACGAAAACGAGGACCTCAAATCGTTGGACAAAGAAAATATCGACTATTGTATTTAGATTAATAGCCTTTTGTTTGTATATTCTATAGTTCTTTGATCCAAGTCCAGAATTTATTTTGCTTTCTCTCGGCTTTTATCACGTTGTGGTGTTATGTTATGCTCATGAGACTTTGTTCTCTACTGTATTCTGATGTCACCGGAGAGATCCATTGGACTATTTAACCCCCTGTATTTTTGTTGATAAATACAAGATCGTTTCGAAAAAAAAACGATGAACATACAGAAAGAAAATAGATGGAACTTCAACCAAAGCTGCAAGTTATACGACACATTTCTAATCCAACGTTGAGAATTGAGATAAACAATTTCGCAAGTGAGAATGAAGAAGAAAAATCAGAGTTACAACAGAGCAAAGAGTACCAAAGGGAAGGAAGACCGAAACAAATGACGGAGCCAACTCTTCACGGAGCTGTGAAAGCAAGACGGAAGATTGATAAGAGGAACCAATCAAGTTGCAAGCTAACATAAAGGGAAAAAAGAGGAATGTGCGTATAATTGGGACATCAACATACCCGTGCCTACACAGAAACACGCGGTGCAAGAATCTGCTTCTCGTCTGCCACGTTGATTTTCGGCATCTTTGTCGTCCTAATCCTCATAATCACCACCAACACATGATGTGGAATCCGAAAAGAAAGAGCACTACGGAGCTCATTTAATACACCAAGGAAAGCCACTATTAACAGAAAAGCTTCATCGACATTATGAAGCGGGAATAAACTGAGACTGGACAAATGGAATAAAAATATACAAATACATGCGCTCAAGAATCCACCATTAACCATATCCCAGTTGTTTATATGCCTGCATCCAGGTCCGTTCAGGCTAAAAATATGCTCCCCTAGAAGCCAAGTAAACCCAAGCCCTTAACATGTTCGACCATGGTGCAGGCACTGCCCATGCCCTCAACGGGGCCGGGCTAATCCAAAACTTGCATCAGATTGTCGCAGATGAGACTGAAATTAAAATAAAGTAAAAAGTCAGAAGACAACAAGGGTTGATAGAGTATACAACAGACGAAATGATTCAATTATGTAGCAGTATCAGAACCCATTTCCTACAAGCAAAGTACCTGTGAAAGAGGCTGATGAACTTGCTCGAGATGATGGACGTACGGCATTCCAGGTCGCTGACTAGGATAAGGAACAGAATGTAAGTAGAGGCCAGAGCCAGGACGTACATTGGCGGGGCCCATACTAAATGGAGCCAACATGGCCTCAGTTGGAGCATAACCCATACCAGCATGAGCGGACGGAGCAATCCAATGTCCAGGTAGATGTTGGGGAATGGGCCGAGGTTGATGCTCGATGAATACAGGGGGTCTGTGACTCGAACCAAGCTGTGGGAATTCAGTGTTATAGTTTATTGCATGAGCATACATGGGCTGCACGGCATAAGGACCAGCAGCAAATCCAAATCCTGGGTCGAATCTCTGCATGTATCTGAATTAAGGAATTCAAGTATTAGTTTCTCATGCATGTCGGTCTACAGCAGCTAATCATGAATTGCAACTCTTAGTCAGACAATTAATGTCAAATATATGGAGTAGGAGAAGCCAGATTAATCACCAGATGCTTTTTATAAGTTAAACTCAAGCCAGCCAATCACATGAAGGGTGAATAAAAGAGTACCCACAGGAAATAAAAAGTAGAAGGCATTTTTACGTACATCCCGAAGTATTCATCCTTCATAGATCAGAAACACTTCAAGGAAAAGGAGAAAAATAACTTTGCTCAAATAAAGATGGATAATGCTGAGTTGATAGCAGTAGACAGCAGATATGAGGACGGCAATCAATAAATATACCTGTCATAGCTCCTATCGTAGTCGGGGTCCTTACGCTCAATTTCGTGATCCCGAAAGATTGCAACCTTACTGTTATTCTTTGGTCGTACAATTGGCTCCTTTTCTGCCTTTGATCTAGTTGATCTAGATGTAACTACGGAGGAGTCAGACAAACTTCTACCAATCATTGCATCAGATCCACTGCCAATGGAGATTCTGTCTTCTCCTCCCCTTGAACCATGTTGGAGGTTATCCTGAGCTTTCAGCGTGTTCTCTGACTTTCCACTAGAAGTACCACCAGAATTATTCGAACTAAATATCCGAGCCCTAGCCCTATTATATTCCTCTTTCCTCTCTTCAACACTTTTAGAACTATTTGATTTTACACTGTTGAAATTCGAATTTATATTACTCAAAGGACCTTTCTGCGGCCTCTGTTTGATTGCAACCTTGATAGCACCACTCTCTTCAGAAGGCAAACTCACAGGGATGTCTGCAAGGCGAACCAAAGGAGGACACATATTAGAAGTCTTCTGGACAATTATTCTGGAGCCAGATCCGTCGAGCACATTAGTATCCATTAAGACCATGGACTGCAACGAGTAGTGCTGGGCCACACGGTGTGCAGCCAAGCGCAAGTAAGAAGTAGGCAATTGTTGGAACTCCATTTGATCCCTGGTAGAATCCCGAATAAACTTCTCAATATCCTGCTCCATACGCAAAACTGAAAATACAAAGGAATCATCAAAACCAAAGTATATTGAATTTGAAAAAAAAAAAAAAAAAAAACTTCACCCGGAATAGGACATGTTATCTAGAAAGATCACATGTTATCTAGAAATCCCAGGATATCAATATCATATAAAGCACTAAAGATTCTGAGTGACGCAAACAGCACTACTCTAATACGCTAACTGCAGTACACTTTCCCAAGCATCCACATTACAACCGCGAAATATACAATTCTAAATTACCAGATAGACGCTCTCGCGGGTTCTGTATGGCTTCCCTCAGAAACTGATCCACACTGTTAATCATTTCCTCCGACATAGGAGACGCCGACCCCTTACTCGTCGCATCCATACCCAAATTCCCAGGAACCCACGGTTGTTTATCACGATTATTACCATCGTTGTCCCTGTCTTCGTCGTCGCCGTCGTTGTTATAGCTAGACGTCGACGAACCTTTCCTTGATATCATCAGACTCTGTAAGCTGGCATCAACATCAGCGACCTCCCAAGACTCGGGAGCTTCATCTGCGGATGAAGTTGCAGAATTATCCATGTACAGTAACAATAACTAGGATTTATCTCTTTTTTGGATAATTCCTTATGAAACAACTGATCGTCAGATCCAGCAGATGAATTCGAAATCCGATGGCATGACCACGTTTCGATCCATCTGAATCACCAGCTAGATTAGCATCCAGGAATATTAATTTGGGAGTTAGGGTTTCGAGGTCTGAGATTGAAGAGAGAGAGAGAGAGAGAGAGAGAGAGAGAGAGAGAAGAGATATCTTATTGATAGGGTTTGAGCTTTGACGACTGTGTTCCGTGATTCTTCTTCGTCTTCCGTTCCTTTATATATTATTTTTATATTTAAATATATTTTATCATTCTTTTTCGTTTTCCTTTTCGTTTTATTTCCAAATGTATGTAATGTTCGGCATCACGTGCACGACACGTGACTGGACGTTTCTCCTTCCAGTGAACACTCCTCAGCCGTTTCAATTTATTTATACACGACTGATTTGCAATATGTTTTAGTTTGTTGTACTTGAATGCAAATAACAAATAGAAGCAAGCAAGAAATCAGAAACTCAAGTTGCACCTTCTACCCTGATGTTACACATAATGACATATTGGTCCTCACAATAGGGGCTTATTATGTATTAAAACAGTGCTGTCGGAGAATGCAAGTACTTGCCAGCTGCAATTGCGAGTTGTTCGCAGTGTTGAGACTTTGTGGGAAAGAGAGAGGGATGAAGGGGCATTTTTGGGTTCGTGCTTCTGCTTCTGATTTCAATGGGCAGCTTCCGCAACCTCGAAGGTAATTAGTCAATTGCTTCATCAAACGCAGTTTAGTATGTCTGTGTTCGTGTGCACCGAATTGAAGTAGAAGTTTGATTTTTTTTTATTATCGATTCGACGATTCTGGGCGTGGAATTGCAGTGGGCACACAGCTGTGAACATTGGGAAGTCAAAGATTGTAATTTTTGGTGGTTTGGTGGACAAGAAGTTCCTTAACGATGTCATCGTTTATGACATAGGTTGGTCGGGATACTAGATTGAGCATTGTGATGTCAAAAGATTGCATCTTCTCTTCTATTCTTGTTTGATTTGTTTTCTTCGGATGATAATGAACGAATCTGTACTTTATGGGAAGTCTGAAGAGGAATAGTTTTGTTATATCGATTGTGTACATTAGATTCTTATGAAATTGCTCATTAGTTACGTTTGCATTTGAATGGGGCATACATGAGAACAAAAATTAGTACTTGGTTTACGATAAAGTACCCCATAGTGTAAAACTATTAATCTTCGAAAATTGCAGAGAATAACACATGGTTTCAGCCCGAGTGCACGGGCAGTGGTTCCGATGGAAAAGTGGGGCCCAGACCACGTGCGTTTCACATTGCTATTGCAATCGATTGTCACATATTTGTATTTGGAGGGAGGTTTGGTGGAAATAGGTATCGAAAATACAATTACTTACCATATTCCTTCATTTGTTGTAAGAACTAGCTAATGACTTCGCAACTTACTTACAGGTTGGGAGATTTCTGGGTTCTTGATACTGGTAATAATTCCAAAAAGATCCTCCTTTTTTTCGATCAATGGTCTGAAAAAAGTGCTTAGTTAGCTTCTTTCGATGTTAGATATATGGCAGTGGTCAGAACTCACCAGTTTCGGGGACTTGCCTTCGTCGAGGGACTTTGCAGCTGCTTCAGCCATTGGAAACCGCAAAATCGTGATGTAAAAAGTTCTTTCCTTTCTTTTTGTTTCAATCAATAGATCGCTGTTTCCCACGTTGTACTTGTTCTTACATTTTCTGAAGGTACGGTGGCTGGGATGGTAAGAAGTGGCTTTCAGATGTCTACGTTCTTGACACAAGTAAACACGAACTTTTCTAACCCCCCCCCCCCCCCCCCCTTTTTTCTTTCTTCTAATATTTAACGTTTTAACATATTCGTTGCTTATGTACAGTTTCACTTGAGTGGACTGAGCTGTCTATTTCGGGCACAACACCTCCGCCAAGATGTGGCCACTCTGCTACAATGATCGAGAAAAGGCTTCTCATCTACGGTGGTAGAGGTAGGTAATTTACTATCGTTATTGAAATTTCGTATTATTTTTATGAATCATCTTGATTATATACGTGGATTTTCTCATTTTTCTGTTGTATTAGGAGCTGGTGGACCAATTATGGGTGATTTGTGGGCATTAAAGGGTCTTGTCGAAGAAGGTACGTCTTTGCTCCATTTTTTTGATCTTCTGGTTTGAAGGTCTCCTATTATAAAAAAAAATATGCGTGAAAAGTTATTCGATATATTGTTTTTTGCTTGTGTAAGAGAACGAAAGCCCGGGATGGACTCAACTGAAACTTCCCGGCCAAGCTCCGTCGCCCCGTTGCGGACACACTGTCACTTCTGGTGGACCCTACGTAACTTATCTTACCTTTTTCTTTTCTTTTACAGAAGAAATCACTGTCTTAAAATTCATATTTTCAAGTCATTACAAGCAAAGAAAGACTTGTTTTTAACGGTTGTCTTAACTTCAGAAGATGATTCCCAATTCTTTAATTTAACTTATATGTATATATATAATATATATATATATATATGTGTGTGTGTGTGTGTGTTTTCAGATGCTGTTATTTGGAGGGCATGGAACTGGCGGTTGGTTGAGTCGTTACGACATTTATTATAACGACTGTGTTGTTCTAGATAGGGGTAAATAAATCTCTTTGCGTGTTATTGATTGTTTATTTTTTTTTCATGAAATTTTCAATTTGAAGTTATTTTTTTGCTTTTGATAATAACCTCACAGTTGTTATTGATCTTTTTTAATATAGTCTCCGTGCAGTGGAAACGCTTGCCAACTAGCAACGAGCCCCCCACTGCTCGAGCATATCATACCATGAATTACGTCGGCTCTCGATATTTATTATTCGGCGGTTTCGATGGAAAATCGACTTACGGCGATCTTTGGTGGCTCGTTCCCGAAGGTTTCTTACATCTTTCTCAGTTTTGTTTTAGGCTCCGCTTGGTTTACGGATTTTGACGTGGAAAAGAAAAGGAAAAGTGGAATGGTATGACATGTGAAACGTAATGTACAATGTTCAATGCGCATAACCACACTTTTTTTTTCTTTTCCGCATCGAATTCTGCGGACCAAACGCACCCTTAGCTTCACATTTTTATTAAATGAATATCCTTTCTGTGAAGTTAGTTCGTCTAGCTATGATGTGCCATTGTTGATTCGATTTCTTGATTTTATAGATGATCCTATTGCAAAGAGGTTGTCGTCTTCGCCCGAAGTTGTTTCTGAAAGAGATAGCAACTCGGGAAATAAGGTGAAGTCTATCAGCTATGTCCCTAAATTGCTTAATTTTGAAAGTTACTGTTCGTATAATGTCACCCCCTAAATGCCGTCCATTCTCTCACAGGAAAGTCATAGAGAAGGATCGGCTATCGCCGAGCTTCAGAAAAGGTTAGAAATTTCGACTTCCCACCTCGAACAAGAACAAATCATCAGCGAAACGGACGATAGGGAACTCATTCAATTAGCATCGAGAATCGGCGTGGAGAACGATCTCGATAAAGTTCAGGTTTTTTTTCCTCAACATTTATTTCGTTTCGGCTAAACATCGTCGGACGCTTTTGCTGACCTGTAATAATCTGTTTTTAAGGCCGTGCGAGCCATCAGAGACCATTGGATGAAGTCTTCGCCGAAATCTATTACACTAAAGGAACTCAGCCCATTGCTTAGAGATTATCAGCGATTGGTCACCTACCACTACGTGTGAGAGAATTATATTCTCCATACGCTTAATATTCTTCAAGAGTATATATTTTGTTAACAAGTTGTGTTCTTTGATAGCGAAAAAACTAGATCTAATTCGGAGAATGTGGAATTTCGGTTCCCGGGAAAGGTTGCTCTTCGGTACTATCACATGAAAAATGCTTCTCAGGTAGTTTGTTCGTAGAGCTCTTTCTATGGTCTTTTTCTCGTATAACTCATTTCATAATGAAATTCTTTCTCTAACAATGTTAACTTCTCTTGTTTCAAGTTACGTCTGAGCGATATTCCTAGTCTCTTGTCTGAGTACAAGGGCCTTCTTCAGTCCGATGAAATTGTAAGCTCTCAAAAAGCAGAAGCTTGACATCTTTCTCCGTGTGAAAACTGGTAAATACTTTCTATCTATTGCGCTCGTTAATGTATTTAGTTCATTACGTCCTTTTCGAGCTCTTAAAGCAGTCTGATAAACAGTTCGTTAGATTTGAATTTACTTCTACATTGATAAAGAGTGGATTACATATGCATTTGATCTAAATATAAAGCACCTTCCAAATTCAGCCCAGAATATCAAGAAAATCAAGGCCAGAAAAACACTACAGGAAAAACGAAAATCTTCCCCCGAGAGTTTCAGTTCAGGATCTTGCTGAGCTCATTGAGCTTCTTCATTCTGAAATCCTCACTTTGATTCACCAACTGCATGCAAATCACAAGTCTTTTAGAACATCAACTTGTAATGAAATGAGAGCTTTTTATTACCTCCACAAGTGTCTTGACCAGCCCTGCTTTTTCGTTGTTCTTTTCTTGCAAAGCTTCCATGGCTTCTTTATACTCTTTCTCCTATCCCATTACAAGTTCTTTAATCTTTCGTATCTTTCTATGTACAGCAGAAAATGGTAATATATAAAGACGACGAAGAAGAAGAAATCTTTTACTTTCTTTTGACAGATCTGCGCAAGCGACTTGAGTTCTCTGCTGGCATTGTCCAATCTCTTGCGCACAGTGGTTATGTCTTTCTTCACTGGGTCTGAAAACACTTCGATTTCCTACGTAACATCTCTTACATCAACTCATTAGTTCACTTTCATGCATTGATTTAATTTCTTTTCTGCAAATTTCATGGAAGGGAATGAGCGAAAGTTTGCTTTTTTTATTTACCTCCCAAAGCTGAGACAAACGCTTGGATTTCTCTTCGGCGCGAGTGAGTCGAGACTCGACTTTCTGCCTCATCTCCATTTTCTTTCTCTCTATTTCGTTTTCTCTTGAAACGTAAGAAGCCATGGCAGCTTTCGAAGCTTCGTCTTCCTCTGTTTCGTCGACTGTTAATCTTCCGCTGCTGCCAATGCTTCCTATGCTCTTCATCTTTTCAAGCCTGCGCACCATGAGTGTGTATTTGTGTGTGTTTTTGGGGTTACTGAAGACTGTTTTTTTGTCAAGAAATAGTATGTGTTTGTGTGTGTATATATATTGGCATGCATTCTTTTTTGAGATGGTATAGTATAAGCCATGAAGAAGGGGAATTTTTAGGTATGCACAAATAAATATGGCTAATTCACTTTCTTTTCTAATGCTTCTTTGGCTTTTGCTTTACTAGCTTTTGCTTTTTGGCCCCTGCTATCTAATTTAATTCGAGCCGATCCACTTTGCCGGGAAAATCAAATGAAATATATCAAGAAAAATAAAGATTTTGATTTCTTCCCCTAATACACATATTACATTTTTCTTTTCTCTCATTTTCTTAACTTTCTTCTTCTATATGTTTGGTGTAGGGTCCTTTTTTTATTTAAGGTTTCTCTTCCAATATTTTTTTTTTCTTTTTTGGAAACTGATAATCCATATGAATCACATCCCAACTTCACTGATCACTCCACCTATGAAGAAAAAAACGATGTTTCTTGTTTTTTAGCAAATGAACAACAAACGGACGACCATTTAATTTAAAACACTTTATTTATTGCATATTTTTTAAAGACTGGAATTTTTTAGATTGACATCACATATCAACGGATCATCACGAATTTTTTATTTATTCGATGCCATTGTAAATTATCCGAATGCCATCGTATAAAATTTCAATATTCACTTATATTAACTATAAAATATCTATAATTAAATTTAATACTGCAGTCCTTTTATTGAAATAAAAACACTCATAAATATATATTCGATGCCATTGTAAATTATCCAAATGCCATTGTATAAAATTATAATATTCACTTAAATTTCCCATTTAGTAGAAATTGATTGCAATAACTTACTATTATATAATGTTACATATGCTACTTTGATATATATATATATATATATATTATTTACGTAATTCATGTTGCGCCTCGATAATTGAGGCGAGCGCCTCGACCGCGCCTCGCCTCAAGAGGCAAGGCGAAGCCCTAGTCGCCTTTTTGCGCCCCGCGCCTTTTAAAACTATGTTTGTTTCTTTATCTTCTTTCATCAGTTTCTATTACACTAAATCTTCCTTTTCCTTTTCATGCTTCGTAGGTGGCCCATATGCTTGTCTGAGTATCTAAGAGAAGATACTCTAATTATTCTCCCCTATTGTGAAAACCCTTTTCACTCGGCTTGCATGATCTTTGGCTGGAGGAAAATCGCACGTGCCCTTTGTGTAGAGCCTCACTACGCAATCCCGCCCGAGGAGAAAAATGGTTCATGAAGCCTCTGTTTTGATCTGCTCTTCGGTCGGGGGCGGGAATTGAACTTCGAGGCAAGTCGATTTGCATCTAAAACAACGTCTTAATATCTTCGAACATTGATGTCAGAATCACACATAATGACAAGTTATGGTTAACAAATGTTAATCCAAGCTGCCTAAAAGGGCTTTTTTTCAATGTCTTACATGAAAAAAGGGGGGAATTGCTTTCAATGTAATAAGTCAGACTTGTTCTTTCAACATCTACAGGCTTTGGAAGTCATTGGGCTCTTTTCCTTGCGCCTGTACATCCTCGGAGTTTCTGTACGAGGAAATCATGCTCATCCTTATTTTCTGTAATAATCCCAACTGTAATTTGATTTTGGTAATGTTTTTTTTAAAAAATAAATTTACCTGGCGATAATATCTGTTGTTCTAACGAGCTTCTTGAAAGCGCAAGTCCGACGGGCCGGGACCCAAAATGCCTTTCTGCTCGGTTATCTTTCCCAAACTAGGAGTTGATTCGGGCAAATTCTTGGCATCCTTCTTTGCGTGGGCCTGAATTTATCGGTCTTAATTCAGCAAATGTATGAATACTTTCTTTTCCATTAATATTCTACTATGCTACTACTAGTCAAAGAAGCACGAATAAAATCAAAGAGAAAATGATTTAATCGAATGGACATGTAAGGATTCACATCAGCAATTACGACGTAGTGTAATGGAGTACAAAAACTGCATCGCAAAAATTGAAGTTAAACACTTACAATGAGGTAGATAGCTCACTAATAGATAAAGCAAGCAAGACTTACCTCATCGTATAGCCTTAGGTCATCCAATAATGGGGTCATGAGCGGAGGGGTAATATCGGGATCTGGCTTTTGAAATATGAACGTAGTGTATAAACCTGCAAAAAATATTTAGAAACTTAATACTCGAAAAATCGATGATAATTGGAAAAAAAGATAAGAAGGAATAAAGAATCACCCAAGAAATCGAATGATCTTGGCAGTAGTCTACCCCTCGGGTCGACGAGGCTAGGACCAGCACCAGCGAGCAGTCCAGACAATTGTGTTCTTGAGCAAATATGTCGAAAATTGGAATACAGAAACAAATTTATTTATTTTTTTCAAATGTTCAGCTACCGAAAAATGCGGAAAAACTAAGGATAAGGTTCACTGACCTGTTGTCTTCGTAGAAATCAGTTAAATTCTGTATCTCCAAGTACTCAAGGCCAGCTTCTCGAGCCAATCTTAGGGAAACATAGTAATTAATCAGTGATGAAAATACTTGATTGTTGTAAATGAAAGAGAACTTTTTTTTTAATTAAGAAGATAGAAATTACTACCAGATAATAGATTTCTCGACAAGAACGCGTCGATTCGAACATATACATACAGAAAGCATTGAACGTTACGACGGAATGTGTAACAACCTGATAAAACTCGGAAAATGAACCAAGTAGTGAGTTTCAGCAGTCGTATCTCCTGAGAATTTCAACTGGTATTTCTTACCGAAATAGGGGAACCTGTAAATTCAAATTAGAAAAATAAAAGAAAATAAAATAAAAGTGGACAGTGAAAGAAGAAGCTATAGTGGAACATACTTCTCCTCCTCAATCTCAAAAGTGATCATATAGCTCTCAGATCTAATGCAGTTGGGGAAAATGTTTGGCTTCGTCCCACCACTTCTGTTGTGGAACGCTTCAACGTTTTTCTGATATTTAGCCCTGAAAGACCGTAATTTATGGTAAAGAGTTGCACAGAGCCCTACATCAGATATATTCTCACGAAGAGAATTGTGCTCAAATTCGACAAGAGCCAAGCCAATACATAAAGCAAGAAGCGCGATTCTGGGAAAAACAGCAATTTTACAAGACGAAGATACTCTTACAACTTTGTTTCCTTACCATATAGTCGATGAGTCAGGGGTTATACCAACGAAATAACCTCCTGGCTTCAGCATCGAAGCCACGTTCTGCAGCAGTTTCTTCTCCTTCTCCTCTGTTTCAACACATAACTGTACATCATGTTAACTCAATGCTTTACCGTCTTCAACATCGTAAAGAAATCATTGGGACACTAAATTATAAGTTAATGGATATCTTACTGGCAAATGATGCATGCAGAACACTACATCAGCTTGGTTTTCTGACTTCTTCCAATAAAACCCCACATCCTCCTGAAGAAGTAGAAACATCCATCAATGGAGCTTAACATCACTCAAACGATAAACTAAAAACAGAACAATAACAACAACTGCGTAAGATAGAACCAACACAACAGATTGTGGTCATATGAATATACAGATTTGCTCAATAGGCTCACAGTGCAAGGGTCAAACTCAAGAAACTCAGAAGTGTATGCTTTGCGTCGACTTCCCCAAACTTCTTGTAAGTTGCTCACCCCCGATGTTGCCACGTCTGCAACAAAGAGGGCCGCGTCAGCTTACATTCGAAACATTCAAACCAAAGGGACAAATCGAAAGATGAAGTCTCAAAAATCCTTCATTTTCTTTGGCCGGAGAAATGATGGAAATATCAAAGCATACAACTTCGAATAAGCGAAATAAGCAAATCCCTGAAAATCAAAGTGACCTAGGCAAGGAGAGTGATGATTACCAATGCCAATGTAGTGTCCAATATGAGCTTCGTCCCATTTATCCTCATTGATCACATTTCCACAGAATAGTTCGCACACCTTTTCACCCCAACAGAAACACAATAAAACTAAGTAAAGATAGATCATAAGGCTCTCAAAAACAACATCTTTTCGAACATTTACGAACAAGTCGAGGAATTTGCCCAAAGAGAAAAACAAGGTATGCATACTGTGGCGTAGGGCGACACGAATATCTTAAAGAGCACGGTCTTCGCGAAATCAATCAAACGGTGGTGGTGGGTCGCCGCCGAGCTCATTATTTAACCTTTTTTTCCGAGAATTAGAAATAATCAGCGTCGATTACAAGTAAAATTCTAAAACCCTGTAAAACCCATGTAAAAGCTGATGAAGATGAAAGATCGAAGAGGACAAATGAGCCGACATGAGTTGACCCGACCATGGCCACTGTTAGCAATTTTGCATTTAAGTCCTCAACTGATATTCACAATATGCACCACGAATAGCGTAGTATTTCGAAACCTCCCCTGATTATTTGTGTAAGGTTGTTTTGTTACCCTCTGATTTATGTGGGCCTTATTTCATAGACGACAGATTTAGAACAAACAAGATTAATATAAAATAATTAATATAGAAAAAAATAAGTATTGGTGAGCTTATATTACGAAGATTCTAGAGCCTACTATCGAAATTCTATTAGAAACAAAAAACTATATTCTTTCCTTGGCAGAAGAAGAAAAATCAACATAAAGAATACTATAATTCTGTTATATTTTATTCAAATCTCAATTAGAAGCAGTGTAAATAAGTCATAAAGGGCATCTAAGTTCAAACATAATAGTAATTGAATATAATCTTTTCTTTCCCAACAAGAAAAGAAGTTAATTTCCCTATATATTCTCACGCGCACACAGATCTACAAATTGAACGAGTTCTTCAATTTATATCACAGGAAAACCCAAACCCTCCTTCCAACAAGAAGAATCTGTCTGATTCAAGACGATGAGCAATCAAGCAGAATCCTCTGACTCGTAAGCATTCTCAGTTGTTTTGTTCGTGTAATATGTTCCGAAGTTGATTGCTTTGTGTTATGTTTTGTTATTGTTTCAATTCTCAATGGAATTTTTTTTTGCCTGGTTATGTCTCTGATTTATTCGTATGGCTGGTGTATGTCTCGGTAAGTTTATAATCTGTGTGCAATTCTCAATTGAATGGGATTTATTGTCCGTGCTCGGCTCTTCTGATATCTGATGGTAAATCGGTGTTTTTTGTTGTTGATAATTCTGAAGTTGGTCGGAACCATTGGTCTGATGCTCGTCATTAAGATTATGTGGATGATATTTAACATGTTTTGATCATCTGAATTTGTTAATTGTGTTTTAAGTCGAATTATAGTTGAAACTTGTATTTCTGAATGATGTACAGTAAGGGCACTAAGAGGGATTTTAGCACTGCGATCCTTGAGAAGAAAAAAGCACCAAATCGGCTTGTAGTTGAGGAGGCTATTAATGATGACAATTCTGTGGTTGCTCTTCATCCGGACACCATGGAAAAGCTTCAGCTTTTCCGTGGAGACACAATCTTGATAAAGGTAAGAACTTTCACTCTGTGACCTGTGTCATTTTGATGACTACTGATCATTACTTTACTCTGTGTTTGGCCTTGTTTCCTTTTCTCTTGAATGTGTGATATTGTATGCCTTTCTATGCGTATCTCGCAAAACTATGTTGCTCAACTAGATATGTCAGACCACTTTACTGTTGAAGATAGGATATTGAAATAATGAGGCTAGTTATATCATGCTTTTATTGCCCCTGATAGCTATTTCTAAATCTTCTCAATTGGCATTGCGAAACTTTGTGATCCCGGTTGTTGGGATCTGTTGTTCTTTGTAATGATATGTGTTTCTCACCGTCTTCTGTTTTTATTACCATCTGTTACAGGGTAAGAAAAGAAAAGATACAGTTTGTATCGCCCTGGCTGATGATACCTGTGATGAGCCAAAAATCCGAATGAATAAGGTTGTCAGGAACAACCTGAGGGTTAGACTTGGAGATGTAGTTTCAGTCGACCAATGTCCTGATGTGAAGTATGGGAAGCGTGTCCACATTCTTCCTGTTGACGACACGATTGAAGGGGTTACTGGGAATCTTTTTGATGCATACTTGAAACGTGAGTGTTTATCTTATGAGTGTCTATATGGTTCATCTATTTACTGTGTTATGAATTATGATGAAAATGGGTGTTACTCATGATTCTTGCATAACGTGTTCCTTTGTGCATATTTGTAGCTTATTTCCTAGAGGCTTACAGACCAGTGAGAAAAGGTGACCTTTTTCTAGTAAGAGGTGGAATGAGGAGCGTTGAGTTCAAGGTTATTGAGACCGATCCAGGCGAGTACTGTGTTGTTGCCCCTGATACCGAGATCTTCTGTGAGGGAGAGCCCATAAAAAGAGAAGACGAGGACCGACTTGATGAGGTAGGCTATGATGATGTGGGTGGAGTCCGTAAACAAATGGCTCAGATTCGAGAGTTGGTGGAGCTTCCACTTAGGCATCCACAGCTCTTTAAGTCAATTGGCGTTAAGCCCCCGAAAGGTATATTGCTTTATGGTCCACCAGGTTCTGGAAAGACCTTGATTGCACGAGCTGTAGCGAATGAGACTGGCGCTTTCTTCTTCTGCATCAATGGACCTGAAATTATGTCTAAACTTGCCGGAGAAAGTGAAAGCAACCTTAGGAAGGCGTTCGAGGAAGCTGAAAAGAATGCCCCATCGATCATATTCATTGATGAAATCGATTCGATTGCCCCCAAGAGAGAGAAAACCAACGGAGAGGTAGAGAGGAGGATTGTTTCTCAGCTCTTGACGTTGATGGATGGGCTCAAATCCCGAGCGCATGTTATAGTGATTGGTGCTACAAATCGTCCTAACAGCATTGACCCTGCCTTGAGGAGGTTTGGGAGATTCGATAGGGAGATAGACATCGGAGTACCAGATGAAGTTGGCCGTCTTGAGGTTCTTCGTATCCATACGAAGAATATGAAGTTAGCTGAAGATGTAAG
This sequence comes from Craterostigma plantagineum, assembly GCA_027422505.1. NCBI lineage: Eukaryota > Viridiplantae > Streptophyta > Magnoliopsida > Lamiales > Linderniaceae > Craterostigma > Craterostigma plantagineum. Next base: position 4,506,593 of record JAPQWV010000009.1, on the reverse strand, counting down.
CACTTAAAAATATTTAATTTTGTGTGTTAGGCCGAACTTGTAGATCTGATCACAATTCTTACGTTTGGATGATATTTGAAGGTTGACTTGGAAAGAATCTCGAAGGACACTCATGGCTACGTCGGTGCTGATTTAGCTGCTCTGTGCACTGAGGCTGCACTTCAATGCATCAGGGAGAAGATGGACGTGATTGACTTGGAAGATGAATCTATCGATGCTGAGATATTGAACTCCATGGCTGTGACGAACGAGCACTTCAAGACTGCTCTTGGAACTAGCAATCCTTCTGCTCTGCGTGAAACGGTAATTATTTCGTCGACCCGCCTTACTTAATTGTCCAATTTATGATTTAGTGCCTTACAGCTCACCGTTTAACAACACCACAGGTTGTCGAAGTTCCTAATGTTAACTGGGAAGACATCGGAGGTCTTGAGAATGTCAAGCGCGAACTACAGGAGGTAAATGACATACTTCAACAAATAAATAGCTGGGAACGAACTTTCGTTATATAAACTTTGACGTCGAATAATTTCCTAAACTCAACATCCTCCATGAAATTAAACAAACAATTGCAGACCGTCCAATACCCAGTGGAGCACCCCGAAAAGTTTGAGAAGTTTGGCATGTCTCCATCGAAGGGAGTTCTCTTCTACGGGCCTCCAGGCTGTGGAAAGACGTTACTCGCCAAAGCCATAGCCAACGAATGCCAAGCTAACTTCATCAGCATCAAAGGCCCCGAACTTCTCACAATGTGGTTCGGAGAGAGCGAAGCCAACGTAAGGGAGATCTTCGACAAGGCTCGCCAGTCTGCCCCTTGCGTCCTCTTCTTCGACGAACTCGACTCTATCGCTACGCAGGTTTTTTTTTTACTTACTCCAAGTAATCGATTAGCTTTTTTGCCCGAAATATTCCAAATTTAAACTTTCTTTTTAATAGAGGGGAAGCAGCGTAGGGGATGCTGGCGGTGCAGCAGACCGTGTTCTGAACCAACTCCTTACGGAGATGGACGGTATGAACGCCAAGAAAACCGTATTCATCATCGGGGCGACGAACCGACCCGACATAATCGACCCGGCCCTGCTCCGACCCGGCCGTTTGGATCAGCTGATTTACATCCCTCTCCCCGACGAGGAATCTCGGTACCAAATCTTCAAGTCTTGCCTGAGAAAATCGCCCGTTTCGAAAGGCGTGGACCTCAGAGCGCTCGCCAAGTACACCCAAGGCTTCAGCGGAGCTGACATCACCGAAATATGCCAGCGCGCCTGCAAGTATGCCATCAGAGAGAACATTGAGAAGGTAAAGAAAAGAAAGCTTGCCTCTTTCTTTTTGTTCCCTATTTTTTACCACCATTAAATTAATACTTGGGAATCTTTTGAAGGATATTGAGAGGGAGAAGAGGAGGAGCGAAAATCCCGAGGCTATGGAGGAAGATGTCGAGGAAGATGAGGTGGCGGAGATTACGGCGGCTCACTTCGAAGAATCGATGAAGTATGCTCGGAGGAGTGTGAGCGACGCCGATATTCGCAAGTATCAGGCGTTTGCGCAGACTCTTCAGCAGTCGAGAGGTTTTGGTTCGGAGTTTCGATTCTCTGAGAATGCGTCCACCGTTGGTTCTGGTGGGGCTGCGGCCGATCCTTTTGCAGCTTCTGCCGGCGCGGCTGATGATGATGATCTCTACAGTTAAGAAGATTAGGAGGCCTAATATTATGGGTTATTAATCATTCATAAAATTTGGATTTGATGGATGATGTTATTCCTAGAATTGTGTTATTATTATCTGGGATTTATTTTATGATTGGGAAATAGTCCCTGATTTTATTTTATGTATTTGAATGGATGAAGCATGTTGACCCGTTTCATGTATCTATGAAATGTCAGTGTATATGTATTATCAACGAATTGTTATGGTCCCCAATGCAAATTTCTATTAAAACCCAAGTTACCAACGTATCTATGAATTGTCCAATAAACTATGGGGGTTCTAATTAGTATTGCCTAAAAGTTAAGGGACTAAATGCAAATTATAAGAATCATCATATCCACGGAGGATCGCGGTCGCGGCACGACACATATACTCAAGGCGAGAGCGCGAAAATGCTCGAGGTAAATAATAACCACGCAGCGCTCTCCACGCGCCGCTCTCCTTACCACGGTGCAGCCGAGGACGGAGGGTCTCGAAGTGATGAGTCGAAGGCAGACAAGCATTCATCAATGCCAATCGTTTCCGCCGGCTACTTCTGTCCGGCCGTGATTCTCGCGCTAGTTATCGTGACCATCTCTTCTGTCGTTATTTACTCCCGAGATCTAGTTTGTTATTCCTATCCTATGCCGGAAAATGACGCGCGGCGGAGCTTGCCCGTATCTGATCGACGCGGATCGGAATTCGGATCTCTGGGTGTACCCTGGTGTGAGTTATTGATCTCTAACGCTTCATATTTTGTTTCGAAAGTTAATCTCTAGTTCATTATTGATCTCCAATCCTTTGTGTTATGATTAAGATCTGGCTAAGCCATGTGTTGTATTGCTTCTTCGGTTCTTGTTGTTGTGATTGTGATGTGTTAGTATGAATTTCTGTTCAATGGCCTGAGATTTTGGTAAGCTGCCATTACAAGGATATTGGATATGTATAAGATATCTAGTTATGAATCTCTGTAACTTGAGATGATTACTCCTAGTTAATGCATCAAGTGCTTTGTCCAGTGAGTTGTATACATTGTTGATTGTTCATCTACCAATGTGGCTGAAGGATGAGTATTTTTCTGATTTTTATGTAATTTTCATCCTTTCTCCAAAGGCAGATCGAAACATGGAAAATCTGTTGAGTGGACGGTTGCTGATTTGCTCAAAGGCGTTGAGGAGTTTGTACCGATATATGAAACTCGGCCGATCAAGAACAACATGTACGGGATGGGATTCGACCATAGTTTTGGGCTTTGGTTTATCACAAAATCGTTGAAGCCAGATTTTGTGATCGAAAGCGGTGCTTTTAAGGGCCATTCGACTTGGGTTTTGAGGCAAGCTATGCCAGACAAGCCTATTATTTCGGTCTCCCCTCGCCATCCCGGGAAATACCTTAAAAAGGGACCTGCTTATGTCGATCGAAACTGCACGTACTTTGCAGGAAAGGATTTCGTGGATTTCGGCAGCATTGATTGGGGAAAAGTGATGAAGAAACATGGGATAAGTGATCTTAACAGGGTTCTTGTTTTCTTCGATGACCACCAAAATGAACTGAAGAGGTAAGTAAACATGATTTCTCAAGCATAAGTCACAAAACTTTCTCTGTGATTTTGTTTCGCAAAACGAGCTCACAAAGTACTGAAAACAATCATTTTACTTCTTACCTTTTTCTTCTCTTCTAATGTGAAACTTGCATGACAGATTAAAGCAGGCCCTGAAGGCTGGATTCAAACATCTCGTTTTCGAGGACAACTATGATACTGGAACTGGGGATCATTACTCGTTTAGACAAATATGCGATCAGTTTTACATTAGAGGTACCCTCTCTTTCCCATATATCCAATCCAAGTCGTGCATTTATTACCTTCCTTCATCCGTACGCTACTGTTGTATTTCTATTCTCCATACTTCTAGATAGACAGCAAGCTAATGTTCGTTGTATCTGTACTAATGGGAAATATATGCCTTCAACCAGGAGGAGGCCATAGCTGCTTCAAGTACAGCGACGAAGCAAGGAAAAGGAAAGAAAGAAAGAAATCTTGGGAAAAAGCAATCGACATCGAAGAACTATGCGGCCCAGGAGAAGCTTGGTGGGGCGTAAGAGGTAAAATGCGCGATAACTTCAGCCATAACAACACGGAAATTACTTACAGCGAACACTTTGAGAACAGCAGATTCGTTGAGTCTGTCTTAGACGTGTATTGGGAACTGCCACCAATTGCTGGGCCTTCGCTGACTCGCCAGACAAGGTACGATCCCGCCCGTGCAAGTAACCCTATCGTTGAAGATGGTAACTTCGGTTTGTTTCATAGGATTGGTTTGTCTAGGTTTGAGAGGTCAGTGTTCAATGGGTATACTCAGATGGTTTACCTTAGGGTGTCTGAAGAAGGTGAGTGATGGCTGATATTCGTGCCTTGGCTTTGTGTTTTGGAATTTGCGGTTGTATTATTTGTTATTTCTGTTATGGTTGTATTTGGTAGTAGTGTTATTATTTTGTAATTCTACACTTGTATTTGTAGTAGTGTGAAGTGTCTCATTTAGTAGAGAATTACATAACTAGTGTTATTTTTAATAGTGCTATTACAAAACTAGATAACTTTTCTCATCCTATTACATAACTAATCTACTTTTACAATTTAATTATTATTATTGTTAGTTTTCACCACAAATCTTTTTAATATTACTACTTTTCACTATAATTATTTCAAATTCTCAACATAGTTATCAATAATTATATTTTTAACCAAATCTTTTTTAACGCTTCCATAAACTATAAAATCTCATATTTCAATCTTAGTAATTAAATACTACTGATTTAATATCGAAGATATTAATAAGAAAATTCAAAAGTTCTCTTTTGAAGAGCATGACATGGTCAGCTGCATATGCAGAAGATGTAGACAAGTTTGACAGCATCATGGAGAACATTCGGAAAATAAATGCAGGGGCATATCAGTAGTTGAAAAAGATAGATCCAGAACGATGGACCTTTGCTCATGATGGCCGTGCTAGGTATATCTTTTCTTTCTTTTAATCAATATTGATATATTTACTAACACTAATACTGTAGGTATGGGTCACCAACATCTAGTTGGTCAGAGATCATGAATAGTGTACTCAGGGGCGCTCGTCGACTACCTCCCACATCTATCGCGCAAGCTACTTTTTTGCGTTGTCTAGACTACTTCCAAGAGCATCGAAAGGAGACCGTCTGAAAAAAGAACGACACTTGTGGCCTGAAAAAAGTCTACCTTTTATATAGTCGTTGGGATAGAAAAGCTACAAAACATTATGTTCGCCCATACAACACAATTACTATGACCGCGGCTGTTATCACTCCAGGTAAGCCAGGACGTCGTCCTCGAGTTCACCATGTCAATCTCAAAGATCGTTCTTGTACGTGTGGCAAGTGGTTAGTTTACAAGATTCCATGTTCACATGCAATGCGAAATAATAATAATAATAATAATAATATTAATAATAATATTATCATAATTACTGTCATGATTATTATTAAAATTATTGTAGTTGAATTCACGACGTTCTCAATTTTCTTTCAGGTTTGCAATCATTTTAAAGTCGATCCGTGTGAATATGTTCCAAATGATTTTAGAATTGAGATGTTGGAGACAACATATTCTTATCAGTTTGAGTGTCCATTAGAGGAGTCGCGTTGGAATGCTCCTTTTCATCTAGTACATAATCCTTATTTACGTCTAGAAAGAAAGGTCGGACGTAAGCGATCGCGAAGATATCCCTGTGAAATGGATCGAAGGTCTCACAAGAAAAACGAGGAAAAACTATGACGATGAGTTGTGAACAAAATTCTTTAGAGTTATTTTTGTTGAATAATACTTATTTGAATATTCTATGGTTTATTACAATTTTTTCTTGAGTTTTTTTTTGTTAATGCGTCAGATAATATTTCTTAATATATATGCCAAGATGAAGAATATCATCTATGATTGATTTCCGATGGTAAATGGCGAGAATGAAAAAAAAATACTGAGTAAAAACCTTTTTGGGGTTAAATATAATTAAGAGCAACTGTTTTAGTTATTTGAAATAATTATAGTGAAAAGTAGTAATATTAAAAAAATTTTGTGGTGAAAACTGACAATAATAATAATTAAATTGAAAAAGTTGATTAGTTTTGTAATAGGGTGAAAAAAGTTATCTAGTTTTGTAATAGCACTATTAAAAATAACACTAGTTATGTAATTCTCTCGTCTCATTTAAGGCTAATTGTATTGATTTGACCCAAAGGTTTCATTTATGTTGAGCAATTTCCACATTATTTTTCCAGCTTTTACATTCCACTTTGATTTGAAGCTATTGATTCACCGTCTCGTTTCTCAAGGAATTAGCAAAATATTTATGCCACGTAAGCCTCCGTTTATTTTATATATAAAAATACAAAGCTAACATCTCATCAAATGTCGTCGATATGTCCGAGTGGTTAAGGAGACAGACTCGAAATCTGTTGGGCTTTGCCTGCGCAGGTTCGAATCCTGCTGTCGACGTATATTTTTCATATTTTAATTTTTGAAAAAATAATATTGATTTATTAACAGATTTTTAGACATGGGCTTGAGTGCATTGGGCCATCTCGGACGGTTTTGTTATTACAATCAAAGCCTTATTATGGAAAACTTGGAACTCAACAAAAGCCTTACAAAACCCTCCTCGTATGCAACGTATTGGTTAAGATGATCTTATGTTAGATCTATTCATTCACTTTACTTTGCTTTTATGGAACTAGATAGCACTTTGAGTCAGTAATATAACTTTAGGTTATTACAGCAAAGTCAAAAACACTTCGCATTTGTTGAATAATAATCCTATTCCAGATTTACCATATTAATAGCAGCCCTTCTCGCCTTTTGCCTTCTTCATATAATATATATATATATATATATATATATATTATATATATATATATATTATATATATATATATATGGATCCGTGTGAGTTGTGTGGTTGATCAAGCCATATGATATAATAAGCATTCATTATTTACTGATCATATAATCAGTCCGAAGAAATGATGAAGAAGGTTCTGAAAGCTTGCGCTTGTAATGGTGATAATGATGATTATGACACTTCATGTTTCATCAAGAGATGATAATTGTTTCATGAATTGCATGAAATAATGTGGTATCAACATCCCGTTTCGCCTTACATTTTGTGGAATAAAATGCCGCAATAATACCTATAACAATATTCCGACAACTATGGCTCCATCGCCACAAACAGCTGATGATATATCCGCCGCCATGGAAATAAAGCTTGCTACAAGGTTTCAAGAAGACGACGGCAATAAGTCATGAGTTAAAAAATCATATATGGGAAACTGTATCATTTTAATTTTCGTGGAATGATTCAAGTTACCCTTTTTTCTTTTTCTGTTCTCTGATTTGTTCAAATGATACATATAATACATGACCGTTGAGTTCTTGGAGTAAAGCGTTTGTGCCTTGGCCTGGCTTTTCATATTATTTATTATTCGTTGGAGCTGACAAGTCACCTCTTATCATATAAAAGGAAAGGAAGTAAAAGATATATATCTATACTATCTATATTACTTCCTCCGTCCCACTTATTTCTTCCCATCTTTATATTTCGAGTGTCCCACATAATTATTCTCATTTCTCTTTTTGGTAAAAGATTATTTCAATAATTGAACTAATTACACCATTTATATTAAAAAAAACTTCTTAATTGCGTGCTCACTAATAGATTTTCTCTCTCCATACTTAAAAATGTACTATAATATTAAAAAAATGTGGTTTCTTAATTTACGTGCCTACTAATTTTTGGAAAGTATTAAGTAAGACAGATGAAGTATTATTATATAATTGGTTTGGGGTGGATATAAATTGGCACACCTAGGTGTCTAACTTATTTGCAATTTTAGTCTCTCATTTGTAATTTAATTAATTAAGTATTTTCATACCACCTAATTTTTTATTTACTGTACTTATGCCTCTGCAACTAACTTTGTTTTTATATATTTATAAATTATATTTCATGTTAAACACTAAAATTATAATTTCAATTTTGCAATAATTTCAGTATAATTATATTTTTAAGCACACACATCGGGTGTGCATAAAAGTACTAGTGATTATTATGTGATAAGGTTAAAATAATAATTTCAATTATGTTTCTGATCATGATCAATCCTCAAGGGCAACTGTATTTACATGTTCTTTCAGTAAATGGTAAATCGGGTCGGGTCCGGTCCTCCACGGTAGGCCGATCCTTATAAAGATTTGGGTCCTTTGGCCCATTTTAGGCCCGATAAAAGCGGTTCATTTCATTCAACTGTTCTTTTTATCACCCAGCTATTTCAGTCGTCGTTGATCTCCCAAACATTCCCTTTTGATTCAGTCTGTTATTGCCAATCGACGATAGCTCTGTTGTGAGAATCTGAAGCTTAAAGAACAGATCAGAAAATCGAAGGATCATGTGGACAAGGTTAGCTGCACCGCTCCGAACTATCGCATCCTCCTTCCGATCGTCGAATGCGCCGGCGAGGCTCGTTCGTCCGCGTCCGAGCTTATCACGCTTCGTTTCGACTCAGTCGGGTCTGTAATGTGTCCATTTCCGTAACCATTATCCACTCTGCTTTTTTCTCCTGCATTGTGCTTGAATGTATGCGTGTTTTTTGTCGGCTGGCGTGGCGTTTCAGTGGGGAATGTTACTGCGATGAGAGTTGAGGACATAATGACTGTCGCCACTGGTCACTAGCGCGTGGAGCTCGAAGCTGAGCTTCAGGCTGGTGTTTGAATCAACTTGTGATTCTATTTCATGAGACTTCTTAGGATTGCTTTTTCCTTTCCGATTAGGGGAAGAATATATTGAACATCAACTTTCCCGTTGGGCCATTTGGGACGAAAGTCAGTGTTCAGGTTCTTCATCTTAGGCTTATATCTCTGTGAAATAACAATTACAATGCTGCTCTGCTTGCAAATATAGAAGCTCCATTCTTCAAAGCTGACTACTGAAATGAAGAAAACAAGTTGTGCTTCTTCTTTCCTTTCACTGTAAGACATCCTTCATTATCCAATATTGCAGGAAAAAACCTGCTATCATTAACCCGTATTACGACCCTGCAGCCTGGAGGTGAAGGAGGTCGGCGTTTATCTGCTAACCTTTCATCGTTCTTTCTTTCGAATTCATCACTCAACCGATTCTTCTATTGTTCAACAGGGTACGAACCCTATGTTGTTTTGTTCTGGCTAGAGAAGGGCTAGCCTCATGAATGCCCAATATGCACACATTATTTTGAGGTGAGGGCTGCATAAGTTTGGACTGTGATAACTTTAGTAATGCTACTACCTTCCCATTTCTTGAAAAGAAAAAAAAATTCAATATTATCGACCAATTGTTTTGATATATCTGCGATCTCTTTTTGTTTGGCGGTTGAACGTCGTTGTCCCTGGAGGACTTCCGGAAGGTCACGGAGACAGTGATCATCACCATTGAAATAAGCATTACATGCTGCAAAACTGATGAGACTGACTTAAGTTCCCATTTTGTGGTCTTAATTAAGGATATTATCTTCTTTTATTGTTTGAATTGAGATGGCTATCTAGTCTGTCTCGAATCCCCTTCTAGTATTTGTTGGTTACAGAACCCTCTGATACTTGACCTAATAAGTCAGGGCAGGCCAACATTTTCAAATCAATTTGATATTATTAAATGTCTTGCTATTCATCAACACTTTAACATGTCTTGCTATTCATCAACACCGTAATGATGTGTTACAGTTTTTTTGCGCCGTTTCAGTAGGCTTTGTGATTTATTCAGTTGTGTTTAGCGCATATTTTAATAATTCTTTCTTTGAGCTATCAGAACGTATAGAACGGGTTGACGAAGATGATAAAGTAACTAAATTCATTGCTGATCAGTAAATTACATAAATTAACACTCCACCCCTACCCACTAAGGCTACCCTTATTATATACTGGCAGCCCTTCTCTTTCTTCCCTCAGATAGCGCCTCCTCTCTCTTTGGAGCGTCGTCCATAGAGCGAGATGGAGCTCCACTGCTTCGGCCAGCTTGCGTAGTTGGTCGCCTAGTCGCCTGTGGATCAACGAACCATTTGAGAGCACAAAAAAAGCTAAAGAAGAGCGCCACATTACACTTCGCAACACACATACCTCCTCAGGTGCGTCAATTCTCGCCCTTTTCGCCGCATTTTCTGAATCTACAGGTACATATTAATGCGCGTCATTTGTTAGCATTTTTGGCGTAAATAACTGTAACTACAATTTAAATGCGACTGAAATTTACCTGCAACGTTGCTGATCGTTGCGCTAAAAGGGCTCAACATAACATTTTGGCCATGAGCCAAAGACGGGTCACCAATAGGCGTGAGGCTGAGCGGAGGATTCGGGACAGAAACACTCAAGGAAGCATTTTCTGTCTGCAGGGGACAGATATGGTCCTTATACAGTGTCTCTATGAAAGGGTTTTCCGTTTGGTTCTGGCACATGAGGTGCTGCCAGTTCAAGCTGCAAAAAAGATGAAAGGTGTTGGTCTCTATGATGTCTTAAAGAGGTTGATTATCATGAAATTATACAAAGGATAATAATAAATTTACCTTTGGTTAATTAGGTTCCTCAGCCTCGACCTCGGAATGTTAGGGAACTGAAGCTTTTCACCTAACACGGGGTTGAACTCGATTAGTCTCTTCACAATCGCAAAAATGGCCACTCTTGCCGTTTTTGCGTCTGGGTACCTGCTTAGCTGCTCGTGCTCCCTGTTTATATATATGGGTAAGGCATAATTTACAATTTTAAATGCATAATATATAGATATGTATGTAACTTTGATTGTATAGTAATTACCTGAAGTTTTCCATGGTTAACAGTGCAGCTAGGTTCCTGTAGAGGGAAGCATTATCATTCTCAAATGCTTTCAGTTCATCCCTGAGGATTTTAACCGCCTTTTCTCTTTCACGCCTGCACAAAAACCGCGTATAAATCTCATAAATCGGAGCGAATAAGTGAAGAAAAAAGATGAAATCGATTGAACCCTTACTTGTCGAGCGCTTCGAGGTACTTGAGCTTTCGAATTTCGAAGAATGCCTTCGTCGAATAAGCGTTCTGCTGCAAACTCGTAAAGCCGCTGAGGTAGTAATCAGCTTCGTCGAGGTCGCCGTTTACGACGACTTCCTCAAAATGCTTCATGTTGAAGTAGAGCCCAGATTCTCTCTCCAACCTTCAATAATAATGGTAAATCATGTCCTATCAAATATATACATAGATATATATTAGTAATAGATGATGAATGAGCTTACAGGTGTCGACTTTGCTTGTACTGGGGTTTGTCGAGGAATTGAAGGATGATGAATACGAGCATGTCCTTCATTGTCAAAGGTGCCATCTTTTTGTTCTTTCTTTGCAGTAAAGCTTCTTCTTTCACTGCATGTTAGGAAAGGATACAAATTAAGTTTATTTTCTTACATGTATAACGTAAGATAAAAGCGACAAACAACAACGACAACAGTAATAACGGTCCCTTCATTTGGATGTTTTCGAATCGCAAATTGAAGGGACGACTGTTTAGCGCGACGCGTAAAACATGGAAGAAGGCGTAAGAAAAACCCGAAAACAGTTGCAAAGAATAGGAATGGAAGACATGAGAAAAGATTGATGTACCTCTAAGGTTTTTGTTGTTTGCTTGTTTTGTAAAACGCAGCTGATGAATTTTTACTGCTATGGGTGGATCCTTTATATAGTGAGGAATTTTTTGAGATAAGATGTACATTTTCTATTAATTTTTTTGGGATATTACTCTTTAATGGATTATAATTGAGGCAATCCTGGACTAAGGACTGCTTTAGGAAATCTTGTAATGTCTTTTCTAGATTTTGAGTGTAATTAAATAATCTTGATTTCAGAAATATTTTTTTAGGGAAAACTAGTTTGGAATGACATTGAATTACATTGACCACATTATGAGTAAGGCAAATATGATCTTTATGAATTAAATTGACGTCATTAAATTATCACTGGAACAATTATTGCTATGATGATTTTTTTGTGTTAAACCAGCCTAAGGTTTTATAGCTAATCTGTCCACAGATTTTGTAATGTTCATGATATATTTCATTTTGACTGGTAGAATCATAATAACAATGATATATGCCAATATAATTGTTGATAATATTCTAATAATTATCAATATGGTATGTTGATTTGTGTAATTACTATTTCACTATTAATGTTATTTAAAATAAAACTAATTAAAACAAATATATAATCAAAATCTTTTTTAAAGATTATTTAAGAATATTTTAAAGTTTTAATTTCAAAATTTACATAGAACTATTTATTTAATATGTTTAGTTATGTTTAGTTTCAATCTATAGTCATATATAAATAAAGAAGGGTTTTTGAAAACTGTGTGATGGTTTTAGTCACAATTTTATCCTTAATATTTTAAGGTGGATCTATAGAAAAATACCAGTTGGATAAAATTTTTAAACATAGGTACCCATGTCAGAAAATTTTATAGATAGGTACCCGATTTAATTTTTACCAGTTTCTTTAGTCATATCGTACCTTCCTGTGTGTATATTGCGTACCATAACACGTTGATATAGGGTACCTAAATATAGCATACGTCGTACCTATGGCATACCTGTGTGTTACATAGTGCGTACCTAAATATAGCATACGTCGTACCATTTTCTGTTATATAGGGTACCCAATTGTGTTGTATGGTGTACTTTTGGGGATCGGATACCTATGTGCAAAAAATTTATTTTGTTATGTACCTACATATAAAAAAATCCTGACAGGGTACTAAATTACAAGTTTTTATCCAAATAGGTACTTATGTGTAAAGACCCCATATTTTAATCTATTATAATGTATTCTTAAATTAAAATTTTATTTAACACATTACTTAATAATTCAAAATTTTCGAAGTTACTCACACAAGTATGTGCTAAACATACTAGTGTTTATTAAAGAGTTAATTATGATTCAGGTCCCAATGAAGTTTTAAAATCGAGTTCAGACACTGTCAGAAAAAAACAATTAGTTTTAAGGACTTGATTTCTTCATACAACTTCGTCGGTCTGCGGCACCACTTCTTTGTTCTGCAGTACCACTTATTTGTTATTCAGTACCACATAATTGTTCTGCAGTACACTTCGTTTATTCTGCAGTACCACTTCATTTTTCTGCGGTACAATTGGAGTGGTACTGCAGAACAATTAAGTGGTACTGTAGAACAATTAACTGGTAATGCATAACAAAGAAGTGGTACTGCAGAACAAAGAAGTGGTACCGCAGACTGATGAAGTGGTATGAAGAAATCGGGTCCTTAAAACTAATTGCTTTTTCTAACTTGATTTTTAAACTTTAATAGAGCTTGAACTGAAAAAACCCCTTTATTAAAACCATGGAATGTGCATGAATTTTCTAGTTATCATACTAGATTTGGAAAGATATAATATAAACTCAACCCATGAATATTCATACTAATCGTGCTTTTATTTCTCCACACAACGTACCCCCTATCAAATCGCAACCGTAACTTTTATCGACGGTTCAGATCATAGTGGGAGAGGCGGTCAACACATCCAACGGTTGGTTCTATCATTTCCTTATTTAAATTGACCGATTTATATATATATAACTCAAATTCCTTTATAGGCTGCCTTGCGTATTTTCTGTTAGGGTTTTAGAATTCCGCAAACCCCAACCATTGTCTCTGTCTTTTTCGGAAATAAAAAACAAATTAATCTGAATCGACGATCCTTGTAAACCCTAAACCCTCTTTTTTGCTTGTCTCCCGGCAGAATCTTGATACGCCAATTGAGGTACTGATTTATTTTCCTTTATGATTTTTTTTACATCTGCGTTGCTATGTTATTGGGTTACTCTGCATTATCTCTGTTTGTTGTATCGATTTCAAAGCCGTTCTTTGTGTTGCGTGCTCTGTTTCTTTTACTGATAATGCACTTAACGAGATTGAGGTGTGTTGTGTGTGTTGATGGAGTGAGGAAATACAATCTATGAATATTTGTTTGGGTGAAGTAATGCATATGTGTGTCTTAGTCAGTGGTTTCTCTTCATTCTGGACTTAAACGATTCTTAAAAAAGGGAGGTTCTTTGCCATTGGTCTACTTAAGTTTATGTGATCACATTCGTCTTCAAGTATTTTAACAATTCATGGATTTCTATTTAATGTTTTCTTGATTATGTGTAAGGACTATGCTGAATTTCGTAACAGTAAGAAATCAAACAAATTTGAAGTTTTGAAAATGACCATCTGTCTTGTTTTTGGTCCCCCAGTATGTATGCAATGGATAACTTAATCGATCAAGGTGGGAATTTACCTGGTGCTGACACACAACCAACTAAACGCAGAAAGAAGAAATCGATGGTCTGGGATCATTTCACTATTGAAAAAGTCAATGATGATTGTGTCAGGGCATCTTGTAACCAATGCAAGAAAACCTTCTCTTATATATCGGGTACAAAATCAGCTGGCACGAGCCACTTGAAGCGTCATATTACATTAGGGACATGCGTAGCTAATCATGCTACTAAGGAGGAGAACCGTAAGTTTAGTCCAGACACGCCTGAGTCGAGATCAAACTTGCCTATTACAAATGGTACTAGCTTACCAGCAAAGCGTGTTAGAGTGAACAATGGAGCCATCAGTAGCTACATTCGAGGCGAAAATTGGGGCTATAATCTTGCGAAGATGATCATTCAGCATAGCTATCCTGTTAACATCGTCGAACAAGCTGGGTTCATTGATTTGATCAGGAGCCTTCAGCCGGAGTTCGACATCACCAGTGTCAGTGGAGTGAAAGAGCAAATCATGGGCATTTATTATAGAGAAAAGCAGAAGATTCAGGAATATCTCAGTGAAACATTAGGAAACTTTAACCTTACGTTTAACTTGTGGAGTTCTAATCAGGGATTGGTTTATTTACAGTTAACCTGTCATTTTGTGGATAATGATTGGAAGCTGCAGAGGAGGATTTTAAATTTTTCGACAGTTCATTTCCCTTATTCAGAAGCACCCTTCCATCGGGCGGTCTCTGAGTGTTTGGCAGAGTGGAGATCCAAGGATAAGCTGTCTACCGTCACTCTTGATCGTTCTCTTGGAGATCGATGGGGACGGTCTCAGGAATCTATTGTCCATAACAAGTCCTCTGATTCTCAACGGTCAGCTAGTAATCAAAAGCTGTTTCGCTCGTACCTTGACAAGTCTTGCGCAGAGTGCTTTAGGTTCTTTGAGGGAAACCATCGACAAAGTACGTCATAGTGTGAAGCACATCAAAGTTTCAGCTGGCTGCGAAGGAAGATTCGCCAAATTGAAAGAACAGCTCCAAGTTCCCAGCACAAAGAGCTTAATGATCGACGACCTAAACAAATGGAACACCACATATCAAATGCTGGTAGCTTCCTGTGAGCTCAAGGAAGTATTCTGCTGCTTAGATACTGAAGACCCTGAGTACATATCGAACATATCAATGGAAGAATGGGGACAGCTCGAAACTCTATGCCGATTCTTGAAAGTATTCTATGAAGCTGCCAACATACTAACCCCGCGAGTGTACCCCACTGCTAACATCGTATTTCACGAGGCGTGGAAGGTTCACCACGAACTGATACACGCAGCTATGAACCAGGATACCTTCATAAGCAGCTTGACCACACCATTGCTCGAGAAATCAACCCAATATTGGAAAGACTGCAACTTGGTCTTAGCAGTCGCAGTTGCTATGGACCCAAGATTTAAAATGCAGCTCATCGAATTCAGCTTCTCAAGAATCTACGGCGACACATTCCAATTGTGGGTCAACCTCGTCGACGCTGGCTTGCACGAGCTTTACGTTGAATACGTAGTTCAATCTCTTCCACCGCCGACGTTCTTGGAAGATGAAAACGACCCTCTTGTCAAAACAGAGGCTCCTCATGAAGATCCACTCTTGTCAAACAGTGAAGTGTTTTCAGATTATGACGTGTATCTTTCTGACATTACTGATGGGGACCACACGTCAGAGCTTGAGCAGTACCTCGAAGAGCCCGTCCTTCCTAGGTGTCATGACTTCGATGTCTTGGGTTGGTGGAGGGCGAATAGGTCAAAGTATCCTACTTTGTCGAAATTGGCTTGCGATGTTTTGTCGATACCTTTCTCTACGGTTGATCCAAGTAGGGTTTTCGATACGAGGGATAGGGTTTTGGAAGGTTATTACAGTTCTTTGAGTCCAAGTACGGTTCAGGCTATTGTCTGTGCTAAAGATTGGATTCAGTATGATTTGCTTCGGAGTGGAGATAATAGTAATGCAGTTTTAAAGGCAGCAGATTCTCGAGTGATATAATTTTTGTTTTCTTTTGACATAGGCTATTCTGTTTTTTTTTGGGGTAAAATTATTGATTTTTTTCTATGGGATTTAGTTTGAAACATCGTTTGCGGATGTCGATATATCAAAGATTTAATGGAACGATGAAATTGTTACAACACCAATTCGAAGTTTGATTTTGGATGCATACTTCAACGAAGCTTTCTGTTTAAGAAAATTGAAACTAAATTGAGATTTATTTTATGAGTACAATTTCTTATAGAAAAGAAAGGCGTGAACCAACATTTATTAATTTATCAAGTTATGCGAATAAAGTTATCCTTTTTCTTTATACAATAATAAGCCTGCTTAACTATTAGTCGCCAACACACCAGGCAAACTTTACATGGCCCATGCTATCAGCTTTACTTAAGCTATCCGAATCCAACGACCATTTTTCTGTATATCTTTAATCACAAATTTATTACACACGCACTAGACACCTCTCTTGTCCAAGAATCGCCCATGATCGCAACGAATGAGTAGGAAAAAATTGAATTATTTATCAACTTACGAAAATGAATCTTATAAATGTTAAAAATGAACCAAACCTCCATTCCAAAAGTGCCTTGGTGGTAATTTAGGGTATACTAAGAGACTCCTCGCATATTAATCTAGGTAAACGGGGAAGATTGGAAAAAAAAGGCAAAATCTTTTAAAGTCTCAGAAAACCCAACCACATTGTCCACAAATAAAACGACGAAACAAGAACATAGAAATCTGTCTTAAGTTGTCTTCAAACCGTGTAGTTTGAGTTCATCGTGTTAATGTCGAGCCCTTTGAGCTTCACCACGGACTCGAAGTGACCCTTCAAAGTGTGAATCTCCCTAAGCCTGCATTTTATATATACACACACAAACATTGTAAACACATTAAGAGTTGGATATAAATGAATTATTGATCTCTTCTTTTCTTACCTTGCAACTTCAGCTCTCCTCCTCGCCTGTTCAGCAATTTCAGACAACTCCGTAAAGTTCTTATCGTTGAAAAGCTCCGTCGTTTGAGCTCTTTGAAGGCCATGGCGTGTCCTTTCGTCCATGGCCCACTTCGCCTCTCTCTCTTCTCGGCCGTAGTCCTTCTTCGACGTAAACGCAGTCTTAAAAATGAAAAGAAAAAAAAAAGCGCATCGGTATATACAAAGAAAACGAAACCCTAGTCGTAATATGTAATAAAAAGGCGGCGAAAGGCGACCTTATTTTCGATCATATTCTTCCACGCCTTTCCGCTCAGCGCGTATCGAACGGCAAACTTGAATATATCCAATGGAACGTAAGTGACGACGCTATAGAGCCAAATAACGCCCGCCCATCCCCAGCCTATGCCTTGGATCCTCGCAAATCCCCAGTTCGCATACACAGCCAGCGCCGTCGCAATCTTTTTTTTTTTATTGATATAGTAAACTACATCAGAAAAAATAAACGAAATAATTGTAAATACGACGTGTGATAAGAAGAAAGAAACACGCTTACGAGCTGAGCAACGACGAACGCAAACACTAGGAGAAGGCCGGGGCGTTCCATGAAGGAGAAACCCCTCGAGCGAGTGACGAAGATTAGGGCTTGGCTTATGATGCTCACTTGTAGGTATAGCGCCGAGGTCATCTCCCTAGGGTTTTGACCTATCCTCCTCACCCCGAATTTCTCCTGAAAATAAATCGAATTTTTTGATTAAGTTCTTCATGGTTTGATTGCAGATATGACGAGCTTAGTCGAAGTGTGGGGACTAATGGTGGCTTTTTGTGGAGAACCTACCTCACCGAAAAAAAAGTTGCATCACAGTAATGTGAAAAAAATCGAATTTTTTTATTAAGTTTTGCATCTATGACGAACTTAGTCGGAGCGTGGGAACTACAGTGGCGTTTGTGGGGTACCTATCTGACTGGAAAAAAAAAGATAACGATATGACGATTTACCTCGAAGAAGTTAGTATCGCGGGCAAGCCAAAAGAAGACCACCGTCATAATCGCGAGGTAGGTCCCGAAAACAATCCCCGTCGCGAAAATCTCCCCCAACTTCCAAGAATCGGGCGTGGGCGAAGGCCTAACCTTATCCTTTGAGATGGTCATTATCGTTCCGTCGTTGAGGACGGCGATGACGAGGACCATGAAGGGCGAGAAGTCGAACTTCCATATGAGGGCGACGAGCATGAAACCAAGGACTATGCGTATGGTGATGGAGACTGCGTAGATCGTGTAGTTCTTCATCCTCTGAAAGATGGCCCGGCTCGTCAGCACCGCGCTGATGATCACGCTGAGCCCGGGCTCGGTCAGGACTATGTCAGAGGCGCTACGAGCGGCGTCGGTCGCGTCCGCCACGGCTATTCCGATGTCCGCCTTTTTCAGGGCCGGCGCGTCGTTGACTCCGTCGCCCGTCATTCCGCATATGTGCTTCAGTTCTTGGAGCTTCTTCACAATCTCGTACTTGTGCTCTGAAACAAGAGAGACAAGAAAGAAATCGTTTGCTTATTAGCAGTGTCAAAAAATTTGTTAGGCGCTAGTTGGGCGCCCAGATAAGGCCTAGCACTAGGCAGTTGTTTGGAGGAAATTAGACAGTGTACCTATTTTTTCATTATTGTTATTTCTAACATATCAAATATGTTAAAATTCTACCGAAGTAAAGTATCCAAGCATTCTGAACGAATCATATAAATCCCAACAATGCACAACATTAGTACAATAATATCTTTCTTTGTATTGCTTTTAAAAAGTTGGAGGAAGTTAGACTGTGTACCTATTTTTTCATTATTGTTTCAACATATCAAATATGTTACAATTCTACCGAAGTAAAGGTATCCAAGCATTCTGAACGAATCATATAAATCCCAACAATGCACAACATTAGTACAATCATGTCTCTTTCTTTGTATTTTTTTTAAAAAAAATTGAACCGATTAATCAACTGCCTAGCTAGGGCAATTTTTTCCAACATCGCTAATATAGAACGACTTTTGGCGAATCATTTGGCATTTTATTAACAAAAGGCAGTCCTCGATTATACCTGGGAATACGCCGGCGAAGCCATCGGCTTTCTCGATGAGCTCTTCGATGGGGATGGTGGCCATGGCTTCGTCCTTGTGCTGGCCGAGCAACGAGGAAGAAGGGTACATGTTTGTGCCCATGCCCAATCTCCGCCCCGTCTCTTTAGCAATGGCTAGCTGATCGCCTGTGATCATCTTTACGTTGACTCCAAGGTTTAAAGCGCGGGTGATTGTGTCTCGACTATCGCTCCTAGGCGGGTCGAAGAGGGGAAGTATGCCTACAAATGTCCACGGCCCGCCCGGGCTTTCCTTTGTTTTCTCGGGCACGGCCTAAATTCACATTTACGAATGTGATGTCGTCAGTAAGTTTAAGCGTAGTTCGAGAAAATTCGAAGTTTCAGGGTTAGGGTTTTCTTTGCTGTATAAATACCTGCTTTGCAACGGCGAGGGAGCGAAGGCCACGCTCGGCGAACTTGTCAATGATGGCGTGAGCTCTTCTCTTCGCATTACTATTGAGTTGACAGAGTTCGATAATCTACAAATATATGAAAAACGAATATAACAAAATGTAACGTGAAACAAATGCAGTACAATAATAACCGAATCAAAAGACCTGCTCGGGCGCGCCTTTGCTGACACGGTGCCAATCTCCAACGCCGTCGATGTAAGTAATCGCAGTGCGCTTTTCCACGGGATTGAACGGTAGGAAGTGAACCTCGGTGATTCCTTCCCTTGCCTGAATTTTAAAATATATATATATATATATATATGAATATCTACTCGAGAAAATATGTAGGGTTTTACGATTTTAGGGTTTTCGAATCGAAAAGGTTTATTACTACCTCTCTAGCATTTTCGAGCATCCCAACGATACACGTGTCGATAGCGTCCTGGTTCTCGATCCTCGACGCTTGAGCGGCGAGCATTATCACCTTCTTCTTCGACACATCCTTCGCAAACACCTAATTACACACAAAAAAGTATACGATCTTAGTAAACCTACGAAACTCGATTTCATTACTACAAAAAGAAGGAAAAGAAAAGAAAAGAAAACCTCGACCAGACTCTCCTCCACTTTGAGCTTATTTAGGGTAAGCGTCCCCGTCTTGTCACTACACAAGACATCCATGCCCGCCATCTCTTCTATTGCAGTCATCCTCTTCGTAATAGCGCCTTGATGCGATAACCTATGCGACCCAATAGCCATCGTAACAGATAAAACGGTGGGCATCGCAATAGGTATTCCACCGATGAGCAAAACCAAGAGATTATCAATTCCATCTCTGTACTTTCTGTGCTGTATCGGCCACATAACAATCGCCTCAATCGTCAGCCCAATGGCTATCGATACAATGCAGAAGTTTCCGATAGATTTCAACACCTAAACAAATTCCTTCTTATGAGTCTAATACCGGCGGAAAAAAAAGCACAAGAAAAAATTAGGGTTTTTTTCGTACCTTTTGAAAGTGGCCAACGTTCTGAGTGCTGTCAACGAGGTGGGCGGCCTTGCCGAAGAATGTGTTGATCCCAGTTGCTATAACGACTGCTTCGATCTCCCCTTGTTTGCATGTCGAGCCCGAAAAGACGCCGCTGCCCGGGTTTCTAGTCACGGGCAGGGACTCGCCCGTGAGGGCAGAATTGTCAATTTTCAATGGGTCGCCTTCGAGGAGCCGTGCATCGGCGGGGATTATGTCACCCAACTTTATGCTGATTATATCGCCGGGGACCAAGATTGCAGCTTCTTCCTCGCGCCAACTTCCATCTCTCAAAACCTTGATAGTTATTACGACGATTGACGATACAAAGATGTAAGAAAAGAAAAGTCTTGGATATCGAAAAAGCTGGCATTTGGGATATCGTTCGTCATTATTACTACCTTGGTTTTAGGGGCGAGGCCAGCCATTAAAGCTGCAGCTGCATTGCCAGCGTTGTTCTCTTCTATGAAGCTGATTGTGGAGTTTATGAGCAGCAAACAGACGATGCCCACAAAATCTTGCCAATCGGGCGGGCGGCCCTATTCGTTTATTACAGGGAAAAACGTTGGTAAGTAGAGAAAAAGATCAAGAATCGCGAAAAAGATCCAATCTTTATATGGTTAAAACTTACGCCTCCTTGAGCCATGGCGATGGCCATGATAGCAGCTCCTTCCATGACCCATGAGAGAGGGTTCCACATGAACCCCAAGAATTTGAGAAATTTGTTCTCTTTTTCTCTTCGAGCTTGTTTGGCCCGAAAACTTGGAGCCTTTTCTCGGCTTCGGCGCTGTTTAAACCCTCTCTTGAACATTGAAGGTGAGTGAACACTTCTTCGAGGGGCATGTGTTCCTATATGTTGATCAAGAATTAATCGTAGAAAATTAAACATACAAAAAAGGGGATAAAAAGATTGATAATCGTGAAGAAAAAAAGAATAGGGATACGCATACAAGATCGACATTCTCGTTCTTGATATCCTCCAAACTGATGCCAGTCATTTTTCGATCTCTCTGATCTGATGATGATCAACACAGATCGAAAATTGTAACGAAAGTAACGATGATATAATAGAGATGTTTAGGTTTCTTGATTCATTCTTCGCAGCATCGTTACGAGTGAAAAAAAAAAGGAATTGGAATCGACTGTGGTGTATATAATATGTGAGGAGAGTGAGGGTTTTTTAAAGCCCGGCCCGTGAGATTCTTTAGGGGTGTGTATAGAAAGCGCCCTTGTCTCTCGGTTATATATTAATTATAATATAATCGTGTTATTATTTCCTAGAGCATATCATTAATATTATTGATAATATATATCCATGCAAAGCAAAAGGGGGAAGGTTGTTATTTTTTACCTAGTAAGACGCTAGATAGATAGAGAGAGAGAGAGCCATACGCCTCTGATTGGTCAGATTATCCAAATTAGCCACGTCAAAGAGCTTTTACGGTCAAAATTGGATCTTGTAATTATTTTTTGAATAATAAAACAACTAGAACATTATAGAATTTTAAGTAGCATCTATCTATACTTTTTATTAATTCTGATGGTGAGTTAAAAATTATTTTTGGTGTATCTATTAACCAATCGAAATTTTTCTTAAATTAAAAATTGCCATAAAATAAAAAATAAATATTAGATCACGTTCTTTAGCCTAATGAAATTGACTATTCTATTTTTAGTAACATGCTTATTTTTCTAACTAAATATTAAAATCAAAAGTAAAACAAAAAACCTCTTATCAATTTTTATTTTCATGCACACAGGTTGGGTGTGCACATATACTAGTACTATTTTATTAACCCGCTCAATTTCCATCAATTGAGTATTATTAGTAAAAAATTATTAAAATAAAATAAAAAAACAACCCATTACATTTACTTACTTAATTATCAACTTACTATTTTTAGTTAATTATAATTCTACATTTAATTTAATCATATATTAATTTTTTTCTTTTTAAATTATTACCACCAACATATATGAATGTACAAGAATACTAATGGTAAGGAAAGGGTGTTGGTGTTATCATTCACGTACCATTGAATTTTCTTCTTTCTTACATATATTGGTGGGTGCATCAGCATCTTAAATGAATGAAGTACACTAAACAACAATTCTCTAATTTTCCTAAGCATGCCATTTGCCCAAAAGTTTAGCCATATTCCGTGGCTCTGATATTTTCATAGTCGTAAAAGAGTAATACTTCATGTGTGATTGAAATCTTTTCTCAAATAGTTGTCTAAAGGACGAATAATTTGGGAGAGATTCTATTTTAGGGTGCAACCAAAAATATTAGATAAATAAATAAAATCATCCAACCACCGCACCCAGAGAGCAATATTTAATCACACCCATTCAATATCAAATCTTTTGAAATTTCTTTTTATCCTTTACTTTATAAAACATGAAATTAAATAAGTAAAAGTTCCATCGGGGGTTGGTGAGGTGCGGTTGTTATACTATCTTCACAATTTAAATACCCCACATTTTCGTTTCCAAGATTCACAACTAAAGCTACTCTCTCCCCCTTCTCTCTCTCTCCCTCCCATCTTTTTCATTTCTAATGTTATCTTAATATATAATTACTCTCCCTCGAGCTAGCTTATTACACATCAATAAACATCCTAATATTGATAATAAAACAAATCGCAAGAAAAAAGACAAATACGATGCCATCGGAAAAGATCGTATGTGTCACCGGCGCCGGCGGTTTTATTGCATCTTGGCTTGTAAAGTCACTTCTCGAAAAGGGCTACACCGTCAAAGGCACCGTGAGAAATCCAGGTAATAATTGAATTATTATTTTATTTAAATATCATATAATGTCCCGAGCGTATATGATACCTGCGACTCCACGTGACATGGAACAACTTCAATATTCATATGTATATATTATAGTAAGTTACAATTTATATATATACAAAAATAGTGTTGGGGATATTTGTTTATGATATACTTTTGTATTACAGATGATGCAAAGAATTCACATCTTAGAGAACTCGAAGGAGCAAGTGAGAGGTTAATACTATGCAAGGCTGATCTCAACGATTATGAAAGCTTGAGAGAGGCCATTAATGGCTGCGATGGAGTTTTCCACACTGCATCGCCTGTCACCGATGATCCCGTAAGTTTCTTGAGCTTTCGTAAATTATTATTATTACTTATTATTATTAAACGACTGAGTGCATCTTTTCTTCTTTCGATTGATAAAAGACACTTGTCCTAATCCGCCATGGATAACAATGTCCAGTATGGACCTACCTACTCTTGAATTTGTATTTTATTTTATTCTTCACACACACGCGCGCGCGCACACACACACACACGCGCACATATATATAATATGAAAACGTTCTTTTGCGTAACCATAATGGTTTATCAACTCATTTGTTATATTCATCTTGGGTTCTTGGCATTATGATATTCTTTTTTACTAGAAATTCATGACTATGTATGCACGTATACACATGCTACTATATTCCATCACACACAGACTTCATGATTCTCAATTAATTAATATAATAAGATCTCCAAGTAAATGGTTTTTGAAGAAATTAATATAATAAACTTATTTACCTATTTATCATGTTTTTCAACTCATTAGACAAGTGTCTATAATTATTACATTAGTTTAACTAACTATTGCTCACATATAATAGGAACAAATGGTCGAGCCCGCGGTGAACGGGGCTAAATTCGTAATTCGCGCCTCGGCCGAAGCCAAAGTTCGCCGCGTAATTTTCACCTCTTCGATAGGCGCGATTTACATGGACCCAAATCGCGACCCCGAGAAAGTCGTCGACGAGACGTGTTGGAGCGACCTCGACTTCTGCAAGAACACAAAGGTTTTCTTCGAAACCCTAAGAACGCTCCAAAATCAAAATTTCGAAAAACCCTAAGTAGTCCGTTGACCTTTTTCATTGTCCGTGAGATAGAAGCAATACACATCGGATGTAACTAGTAGATATCCAACGAAACGAGATCACTTGTACTATTAGAAATTGAGAGGTCCTTTCTAAAACCAATTGATGATAGGAGGAGAAAGATTCTTATAAATATACTGGTTCGAAGAGCTTGAATTATTCTATTTGGGACAATACTTACTTTTTTATAATCTCAACATGTAGTAGACGTTTCTAGGACATCACATAGGAAATGAAGAAGAAGCAAATTTTTATGAGCCTAATTCACCATCTCTTAGGCATATTCTTATCTTTATAGTCAATAACTCATGCCAATAATTATTTTATTTTTCCACTAGAATTGGTATTGCTACGGCAAGGCGGTGGCCGAGAAAGCGGCATGGGACACTGCGAAGGAGCTAAATGTGGACATGGTTGCAGTGAGCCCAGTGCTAGTGCTTGGCCCGTTGCTGCAGCCCACGGTCAACGCCAGTGTCTTACACATACTCAAGTACTTGACCGGCTCGGCTAAGACTTACGCGAACTCGGTCCAAGCGTACGTCCACGTTAAGGATGTTGCGCTGGCGCACATTTTGCTCTATGAGAACCCCTCGGCCTCGGGGAGGTATCTGTGCGCCGAGAGCGTGCTTCACCGTGGAGAGGTTGTCGAGATTTTGGCTAAGTTCTTCCCCGAATATCCTATCCCTACCAAGTAAGCTTACTAGTATCTTTTCCTTTTGTTTTTTTCTTTGTGATTAGTTAAGGGTGTGTATGGTCTGCGGAATTCGATGCGGAAAAGAAAATAAAAGAAAGTGTGGCATACGCATTGAATCATTGTACATTACGCTTCACGTGTCGTACCATTTCACTTTTCCTTTTCATTTCCACGTCGAAACCCGTAAACCAAACGGAGCCTAGAGGGTTAGAAGACAGGTAAAATGGGGTTTTCCCTCAAATTACTTGCCTAGTATAGTTTGTCTGAACTTGAGACGGTACACATTGGTAAGGAAAATTGGTCTTGTTAAAACTTGGATTCATTTCATGTCGATAATGAGGTTCAAATTTGACTACTTTGATTGTCATAGCGTGATAATTGTGGTTAAGATTTAGTCTTATTAGAAGTTAATATGATTCCATGGTCAAAGATGGGGTTCAAAATTCGACTTATACTGAAATTATTCGGGTATGGAATTACTTACGTTCCTGATGAGATGGTAAGAATAGAATAGGTTTCTTGCGTGGCATTTTGTTTGATTTGATATTGCGATATTGGAGACATAAGTCAATGATTTTGTCCCACATCTTGACCTAACCATGAGACATATATATACCACATACACACGTTACATCAAAATTATAAAAATGATATATTTGTGGTGATGAGAGAGCCTTCACCAACCACCATGTCATTGTCCAAAGATTGGTACCCCATACCAAATGAGTTAACCTACTTTTATTTACTTTTTCATCCTCCAAACAAAAGCTGCCACCTTTTTCTATTTGTTTGTTTACGCACTCAATTTTCAACCTTTCCCTTTTAACTTTCTTTCTCCTAACCCATGATGGTGGTGTTGGGACCCATTTTCTATATGCGATCCTTTAAGAAATCCTATTACATACTCATTAGAGGTTTCGTCTCGATATGAATGACGTTGATTGATACAACTCTGGCAAAAAATGGAAAAATAATAAATCTTTTACCATTTTTTTTATGTGTGTAGGTGAGCGCTCGGACGAGAAAAACCCTAGAAAGAAACCTTACAAGTTCTCAAACCAAAGGCTTAAAGATTTGGGCTTGGAATTCACAACTGTGAAGCAGTGCTTGTACGATACTGTCAAGAGCCTTCAAGAAAAAGGCCACCTTCCAATTCCACCCCAAAACGACCATGATAGTATGACCCTTCGTATTGGGCCTTAGTTGGGCCTGCGTTGCGCTTTCTTATTGGGCTTAACCATGGCCCATAAGCATGTATTCTCTATTTTCAATAACATGAGACGTTTTTACTGGATTAATTTTATGTATCTTAAAGTAAAAATTGATTTTCAATGGTATCAATAAGTCTATTGGAATTGGAATTGACTCTTCACAAATGGAATTTCACCATCCATTGTTTGGGACAAATGAAATGACTTTCTCTTATAACGGTAGCAATACATACATACACACAAATATTTATATATTTGTGAAGGGTAACAGAGTTACATAAAAAAGACAAAGGGAGCAAGTGTACACATCATCACCAATAATATATTGTGAAGATAATACAACGTAAATTACATTTTGGTATATAATGCTGAAATTAAATAACAGGGGCCGACCAGAATACATACATACACACAAATATTTATATATATAAAGCATTCTCATGATATATAAACATGAAAAGCTTGTTATTCATATGAATCAACAGAGGAATGTGCAATGGAAACTACAGCTACAGCCCAAGCCATTCCAAGCAAGGGCATAGGCCCCAGCAAAACCTCGAAGGGTACGAATCTTTCAAGTAAACCTCTCTCGCCGTGCCTATGATGTAATAACCGAACGAACGATTACGGTGGGCCATGATCACACGTGTCACGGGCACCACCGAGATTATGTGCCTCTCGCAAATCACCTTCGCTCCGTTAGGTATGTGGGGCCTACCTGCGATTACCTCAGAGGAGAATCTGTTGAGGAAGTAAGAGTCGGCGAAGTAGGCGGGCGTGCACTGATATGCTTGTGTGTTACATAGCTGCATTCCCTTTGCCCTGTGGAAGACTTCGTCGGGCACGGAGGCTGCCCCGCTCGTCGCGCTTACCTTTCTTGCCTCGAGGGTTTTCCTGGGAAGATAATATGGTAAGGATTCGTACAATGTGAGATGAGAAGTTAGAAGTTTATGGGCAGGCAAATCTTGATTACGGAGCAGTAGAAAGATTCGAACAGACGAAAATATGCGTATCTACATCATATATGTGTGTGTGTGTGTGGGTAGAGCGATGACGATCGATGACAAAGAATGTGATATCATACAGATAGCAGTGACCTTCTTATATATAGAATCTGGGCTCTATATAACAATCTAGAATGAGCAATTGTGCATGGATGATGGCGGTAAGAAGTGGGACGTACCATTTAACAAGAGCGACTTGGCGAGTGAGAAGAGAGCCGCTGCCCTGACATGGTTCGCATTTCATCAATCCATGCGATCCACAAGTTGGGCAAGGGATCATTCCCTTACCGTTGCACTTCTTACATCTGTTTGGGGAAACATATGTGAGCTTGTCAGTTATGTCTGCCATAGACATTAGAAATTTGTGCAAAAATAACCATATAAGCAGTTAGAGAGCTAAACACTTTTTTTTTTTTGTTTTTCAGACGTCTAATATACACCGATGTATGCAATTAGATTCTCACATTGTATCTGATCCGTCGGCATGAGCAATTAATCCTCGCCCGTGGCAAATGGGACACTGAGACATCTGATTTTCCTTGTAGTAACCAGGTTCTTGATCAGCATTGCAAGTAGGGCAGACCACATCTCCTCTACCATCACAGTCTGTAACAATATCAAAGATTAATAACGAACAAAGTGATAATTTTTCATGTCATTTGAACAAAAAGCACCAAGCAATTTATCACCACGTGCCTGAGCATTTCTCAATGGTTTCTGAGTGAGGAATTGCAGTTCTCAGCTCTTTGTTTGGCGTAAACAGAACAGGAAACTCAGACTTAAGGTCCAATTCCCAAACTCCGAGTTTGGGACCTTTGTCTTGAACATCCACTTTATCGCCGCCGTGGTAAGGCTCCTTTTCTGTGACCGTCTCCCTCTCTTCGAAGAAAGTTTCGAGGGTCCCGACGTAGACATTGCAATCTTCCACGGCGTGAATATCCCATGTTCGAGCGGGCCGACTTCCCCAGCAACAGCGATGGCCCACGTGATCTATGAGCAATTCCCGCACTTCTACCTCGTCTAGAACTTGTCTGTGTGTAATATTGGTTCAAGAAGAGGTTAAAAACAAGGCAAGCAACAAATTTTTCCCCAATAGAAACTACACAAAAAGCACATAAACGAAGAAAAAAAAAGAGAGCAAGAAACGGCATTTGCGAGATGGAAGATTCAGAGCTCACAAGGCTTGCAATACGAGTAATTCAAACATCGAATTAAAGGACTAACCTCTGAACATTACCAGCACTATCATCCCTTAGTTGACCATAATAAGCGTCTCGCCTAACTTCTTCTGCAACCATAATCATCAAATGATAAAGTAACATCACGCAACTTAGTCACCAACACTCAATCAATCACGAGAAAAAAACTGCAAAAAAATTACCAGTAGGGTACATGGGCTGAGGCGAGCTGAGCAAAGGGGCATGTAAAGAAGGAGGGTAAGGATTCCACGAAGCCGTTGGAATCAACGAACCTTCCCTTCCCAAGTGTTCGTACGCACTCCAGCGACCGCTCTCTTTGATCTCTGTTCCATTCGCTTGCATCAGTAAATCGTTGCCGATTAGGAAAAAAATTTCAATTGAATTAAGACAATAACCTGGCGATGACGACGGCTGATGTTGCTCCATATCTCCTTACAAGCTTCGATTAGCTCAGAATCGAATCTGAGATGGATCACTAGTTCACTACATTGTCATATACAGCTCATCGACACTTTTATCTTAATTAGGAAGGAAAAAACGCAGAGGTTATTTCCGTTGAATGGCTGAACTATCGGCCCATTAATATGGAAGCCCATCACTTATTATGGGCTTAAATTGGGCCTTTGTCTGATATTTCATTCAATATGAAAGAATTACACACAAAGTGAGCCAAGCAAAGCATAGATCATCATCTTCTTCAATATGCAAGTTCAATATATCAATCAGCTCAGTTTCTTTGTCTCGAAAATGGGATTACAAAACTTGCTAAGAACCCTTCGTTACATCTCGTGTATAAATAAAGCTTCAGTTTTCCGTAAAGATATATTGCATAATGATCGATATAAACTTCGTATCTTTCGTAAGCTGCTGGCACTGTTAGAACGATGGCGAGGCCTGCAATACTCCCAAGAATCTTCAGGAATTACAGATAATAAAAAGGAAAGATTCTTATTATTTAGACAGAAGCTATCGAACTTACATGCGTAACAGAAGCTGAAGAAACTCACTAGGCTTCCGAGTATTGAGCACGCAAGAAGAATCGAAGACAGTGCAAACAACTTTCTTGCATCTTTCCCAAGTGCGATTTCCTCGCAAAAGGAGAGCGCTGTGTTCAGATAATTGCAGGCGAAAGAAGAGATGGCATTCGATGCCTCTTCCGATATGTGCAAGAGTGGTAATGGCGGGGCTGGTCTGAATTCAGAGAATTCCAAGGGACATTGTTTAAAGATGTGTTTTTTCTTTGGGCAATTTTTCGAACTATTAGAAACAACATATATGGATTTGATTCAAGCCGCTGCGTATAGGAAGGGAAAACAGAGCATGGATCTCTATCCTTACAAAACTTCAAGCTGGAAAAAGAACAGAGCAAAGATGATTTACCTGTGGAAAATGGCTGCTGATTTTGCCCAGAGGAAAAGAATGGTGAACAGCAGCAAGAACACAGCAGATACAAATGAGAGCAGCGTATACTCACATATCTCTAAAGCAGCCCAGCAAGACAACGCTGCTAATGATGTCCCAACCGTTAGATTCTTTCGTCTCCAAAGTATCAAGTCGGCAGCTGATCGACACAAAGTATAATAAAAAGCGTTTTTCTTTCAGTCAAATTATCAAACACTTCGCATCATATCAAACGTTGCCGATTCAATGGAAACAAATCAAAATCCAATTATCGACTTACTTACCATGGCCGCCTCCCAAAATCTCATGAACTGTTCTTTCCCTGTTGAACAACCGATCTGATGAACCCATTTTCAAGAATACAGAAGCAAGCGCAAAAAAGATGGAAAAGTAAAAAAGAAAAAGCTTCAAACTTGGGTATTGATAGGAAAAGTCTTAACCTACTAACAATACGGAGATCAACGTTGCTTATCTGTAAAGATGTCAATGTAAAGATTTCTAGTGCTGATGTAATCATGTATGCATTTGCCATGAATTATATCGACATTTTGGGAGTTCCTAGCTTTCAAAGTCCACCACCAGCTATTCTTTCTTATTTTCCTAATGTATTTCAATTATATTTCTATCAGCTTCAGATATGCGTGGATTTGATATCGATGTATTTTTCCTCGATCTATTTTGATATGCCTCAATAAAACTCAATTGTTTGTGGGCTTCATATTATTGGGCTCAAAGCCCAATAGTACTAAAAAAGTTAGTTGGCCCACCCAAAAAATTCTGCTGCTTCTCATTGCCAAGCAAAGCACACTGGTCGTTATTATCCTCGTTCATTTTCAGCATAGAAATCATCGCGAAAAATAATAATAAATGATAAATATTAATTACCGATTTTCTCTATGCTCTCTCCCTCCCTCTCACAGTCTTTGTCTCGTTTGATTCACATCCATACTAATCCATCTCCATTTCGTTGATTAGCAGCTGAGATCTCTTCATTACGTCTACTTACTATAGGTAACTCCTTTAGTTTTTTTTGGTAGTGTATAATGTCCAGGATCGATTCACCCGAATGAATGCTTGCTTTTTTTTTTTCACTTGCTGATTTTGCAATTGAGCTTGGGACTTGAGATTCGTTCTATGTATGTTTTGTTTCGCGTTTGTTATTGTGAGTTTCTGATGCTGCTGTTATGTAGCGAATTCCTGTCTTCTTGGAGCTTGCATTATGTGGATTTGTTGAGCTGCTCCTTCGTGATTTCGTTATTTTACTCGTGGTAATGAGTAGTGAACTACTGATATGATATTACGTGGCGATTCGGAGATGTCATTTTCTACTAATGTTGTTTTGTGTACGAATGGTCTTAATGCTTGTTACTCTGATTGCGTATCCATGAATGTACCTTTTCAGGATCATAGTCACAATTCATCGGCTTGTTCTTTGCATATTGTGATACAGAAATCATATGTTCGAAAAATCGCATGTTTGTAATCATTCGTAAAATTCCTCAATAGTTTAAGATATTTCCAAACATTCTGCTTTTCCAATTTACCCCTAGGTCCGTCCATCCTTAAAGTTTGGGAATTTCATGCTGTAATATATTCATTTTCGACAGGTGGACAATGGCTGTGACGAACTGTTCTCCAAAAACGTTCACTCGGATTGCAGCTTCAGGAGATAGAGCCTCTGATCTTTGTGGCGTACCCGTGAGATTCCTTAAGAAGGCTTATCTAGGATCAGAAAAGAGACGTTTCAGTGTATCTGCAAAAGTTAGGGAAGTTAAAAAACATGAATATCCATGGCCTGATGATCCCGACCCTAATGTTAAGGGTGGAGTACTTACCCACCTCTCACATTTCAAGCCTTTGAAAGAGAAACCAAAGCCTGTTACATTAGATTTTGAGAGGCCCCTTTTGGATCTGCAGGCGAAAATTCAAAATTGTCGAGGTAATAAACAATTTCGACAACCATTGCATGTAAGGATTCTTCACTTTTTTTTATAGTCACCTCACGTGTTGTTAAATCTCACCTCTTCTCCTTGAAACAGGTGCAAAAGATGGCAAATGAAACTGGGTTGGATTTCAGTGATCAAATCATCTCACTAGAGAACAAATATCAGCAGGTTTAATTAGTAATGGATGGTTTTACTTTCATTTTCTTTTATGAGCAGATGAAGCCCTATCATGATTAGTCTTGATTATATAAAGGGCAAAGTTGTCAAAACTTCGTTCTTGCAGGCTCTGAAAGATTTGTACACACATTTGACTCCCATACAACTCGTCAGTGTTTCACGTCACCCCAACAGGGCCAACATTTCTTGATCATATCTTCAACATTACAGAGAAGGTTTGAAGATTTTTTACTTCTGGCAGCATTTGTACAAATTGTTGGAAAAAAGGAGACATTTTAGTTATACGAGAAAGATCTGTGTCCTAATAGGTGTTTTCATCTATGTACATGTCTAGTTTGTGGAGCTCCATGGTGATCGAGCTGGATATGATGATCCCGCCGTGGTAACTGGCCTTGGTACGATAAATGGGAGAAACTACATGTTCATCGGCCAGCAAAAAGGAAGGAACACGAAAGAGAATATTTATCGCAACTTTGGCATGCCTACTCCTCATGGGTACGAATAGCTGCAAATCTTGCAGATCTTCTGTTCTAGTTTTTTTTGTTTTCCTAACTATTTTCTGAGGAAAGAGAGCAGACTCTTGCCTAACATATTCTTTTTAGCAGTTACCGAAAGGCTCTTCGTATTATGAAATATGCCGATCACCACGGATTCCCAATTGTAACTTTCATCGACACGCCAGGGGCATATGCCGATCTTAAGTCTGAGGAATTGGGACAAGTACTGCAATGCAATACTTTATTTACAAAGTCAACTCTTTAAGTGACTACTAATCTTAAATTTTCCAATTTTGATACTTTTCAGGGAGAAGCTATAGCTCAGAATCTGAGGACTATGTTTGGTCTGAAAGTACCCATTCTCGCAATTGTCATTGGTGAAGGTGGCTCAGGTGGTGCTCTTGCTATTGGTTGTGCGCACAGGCTATTAATGCTGGAAAATTCTGTCTTCTATGTCGCAAGGTGCTCTTACATCTATGTCGTTTGATTCCGTTTTCTTAGGTTAATGGTGCTTCTGATGCTATGTTGAAATACTACTTCATGTCGAACCCATTTTCTAACTAACTTCGCTCTTTCTTCCCTATGAGACAGCCCTGAAGCTTGCGCTGCTATCATATGGAAGAATTCGAAATTTTCGCCCAAGGTTGATCTCTTACATACCTACCAGCAACCAATGTTATAGCTCTAACATACTTACGCTTTTTCCCCTTCTCAGGCTTCCGAGCAGCTGAGGATAACGTCTAAGGATCTGATCAGGCTACAAATTATTGATGGAATCATCCCTGTAGTGTTTCATTCTTATTCATAAAAAATCAAACGGAAACAGAAGGGAATTAATTGCTTAAACATCTATTCGTGCATTTTTATTTTATTTTATTTTATGTTATTTTATTCTATTTATTTCCTTGTAGGAACCTCTTGGAGGTGCACATACAGATCCGTATTGGACCTCTCAACAGATAAAAGCAGCAGTTGTTGAAAATATGGATGTAAGATTTATTTCCCCTTAATTTCTAGCATATGAAGAGATTTCTTATTTTCTTGTTCACATCAAAGAATCTTATTAGAATTCTAACATCTCAAGGAGTTAGTTAAGATGGACACAGATGCAATACTAAAACGCAGAGCTCATAAGTTCCGTAAGATCGTCGGCTATATTGAAGGCGAACCCATAGATCCTAAAAAGACGGTGAACATGAAACAGAAAGAAGTCCCAGTCAGTGTTTCCTCAGAGGCCGAGCTGAAAGACGAGGTCTGATCGACACGTGGTGCGTGAATGGAAAGTGCGACAAGTAATAATTAAAACGAATACCTAATTACTAACACCGACGTGCGATAGGCAGTGGACCTATCGGTTGTAGTGCAGTAAAGTGAGTAAACGAGTATCGAACACAAGGAATAAATCAAGTACTAGTAATAACCTATCGACTCGATATTTAGCCTAAATAAAATACGCAGATTGTTGATGACTTAACCTAACACTTACCCTTAAATCGACTAGAAATTCAAAGAACACGTTAAACTGGTACGAAGCTTTCAGATAATGAAAAGTGCTCGGGATTCGAATCCCGCTAGGTATTATTGGCTAAGACAATGAACTATCGCTCCTATGTGATTCTGACTAGATCGCAGTAATTTTCCTGCCCGCTCGCGAGTTTGCTGTCGCCCTAAACGCTCGCGGGGATCTAAAATTCGTTAACTACTAACGGCGAGGATCGGGTATTTGCTTTCGCCCTATACTCGAATCCTATCTTCTACGAATGGCCTAATCGTTGTTTAGCTGTCGCCCTAAACGATTTTCCAAACAATTACTTTAACACATAGACATATTAAAGCAACGAAGCAATTTCATAGAACGATAAATAGTCAAAACACATAGTCACGATAATTAAAAGTCTTAACTACGAAATATCCTAGCGTTCATCTAATCCCAAACACAAAGGGAATTAGCTACGCATAATGGAAGGAAAAACAACTAAGAAAATATCAATTAAGAGAAAAGAACTCATAATCGTTGAAAGCTCGGGTAGATCTTTGTTCTTCGTTTACTTTAGCGTGGAACTCCGTCTCTTGCGCTCCGGGCGTGGTTCTACGTTCTTTCGTGCTATTTTTCGTCTCTAGAGGGTTTAGGGTTTGTATCTAGTCGAGGTCCCCTCTTTCTGAGTCGAAATCGGGCTTTTATAAGAAATTTCGCACAGGTCACGGCCTGGGACATGGGCCGTCACGGCCGTGACCATCGCCGACTCTACGCGAGAATATCGCTATATACGCGTCACGGCCAAGTGCACAGGGTGTCACGGCCGTGACCGTTGGCAGTGAGTTCATCGTCGCTTTCTGTCCAGCGTCACGGCCAGGTGCATCGGTAGTCACGGCCGTGACCATCATCAGTGTTCCACTCCTCTGGGCGCTGTCCCTCGTCACGGCCGTGACGCGTGATGCGTCTGACCGTGACCGAGGGCAGTGTTGCCCCTTTTTGCTCCGTTTGCTCCGTTTTCGCTCCTTTTCGCCCGAAACTCGTCCCAAGCTCCTTTAATATCAAAATAAGTGTAAATATGTTGAATTAATGCTCAAAGTGATTGCTAAAACTATATTATACCCCAATAAAGTACTACGATAAACGCACTAAAATGCGTTTATCAAGGTCGAAAAGGTAAAACAGCAGATTATGAAAACTGGTCAGTTACCTTCATCTGCATTTAGGGACATGCCCGAAAAACTCAAAGACGAAATAGATTACGAATACGATGAGGCTGCAAAAGCTTTAGGCCTTGAGGATAAAATCTCAACGGTTCGTGAAGAGGTCGCTCAGACAAACGTTAACGATAACTTATTGCAAGCTGCTCTAAAGGAAAAGATAGAGCAATTAAAGCATGAGCTTGACGAGAATCTTCACAAGGCACCCAACTACTCTTCTCTGATGTATAAGCTCAACACTCTCACGGAACTCTCCAAGGATGAAGTGAAACTCGAAATCAACAACAAATTTGGTGAACTCCTCAGTAACAACGAGGAGCTAAAGCAGAGGATTGAGTCTCTCAAGGGCGAAGTCGAAGGCTCTGATATCCAATCGAACCCTCAGTTGAAGGAAAAGGTCAATAAGCTGAAGGCAGAGTTAGAGTCTGTATTCAAACGAGTTCTTGACTCGGATGGGTTGCAGTTAGTTCCTTTGGATGCAGAGACCAAGAGAAAGATCGATTCTTTCGATGATGAAATTAACGCTGTAATAGACAAGGTTGTCAATTCCTCGGACCTGAAAGAAAAGATTGAGATGCTCAAAGCAGAGATGTCGAAGGCAGCGGAAGACGACGAATCTGCGAATAAGATCGATGCCTTGATTTCAGAGATCAAGGAATGCATCAAAGAGGCCGTAAACCGCCGGATATGAAAGAAAAGCACGAAAAGCTACTCGCCGAGATATCGTCAGAAGCTGCAAAAGACGACCAAGAATCGCAAGTCAAGGTGAACGCTGAGACAAACCACGGCATCATTTAAGGCAAGAGAAACATACGATTGTTCCCTAATTCGTACACAACTAAATGGTTGTTTTATCATTAACTTTTTTTAGCAGAAAAAACAGAACAATTACAAGATATTGAGTTTCAGACAAATCTAGTGCAGGATTTTCGTTGAGCCGAAACCTAACCGCAGCAGCAACAGCACTAGACGTCATCTTCCCCATCGCCGTCGCCGCCCGTTTCCGGCGGACCACCACCATCGCCGGCCTCTCCACCACCACCTCCGCCGCCTCCGCCCGTCTCCAGCGACTTGTACCTATAAGTCACAGCCACCACGACAAACACCGCCAAATTCACCGCGCCCAACGCAGACAAAACCCAGTAGTACTTATCCAATCGGCTCTCATTCAGCGAAGGCTGGAACCAATTCGTCCCCCCTTTTTTCTCGCTAACCTTTCCCACCACGTAAACGGTCAAAACGCTGAGCATATACCCCAACCCAGACACGAACTTGGCAAAGTACTCAAAGTATCTCCCCTTTTTCATGGAGTCCGGCGCCTCCTTTTCGTAGAACAACTTAACGTTCTCCTCGACGAATGAGTCCAAGCCCGCCAACAAAACGAACTGAAAGACGAGCCAATATATGGACATGGGCACGTCCTCGTCGGGCTTGTCGACCAAGCCGTGGCTCCTAACCACTCCTAGACGCTTGTGCTCGATCTTGGCCGCGGTTATGCAGCACAGCACCGATAGCACCATGGCTACGCCGATCCCTTTGGTGGCCTTGTGACGGGTTTCTTGCCCGATGAGTAAGCTCGAGATAATCGGGTATATGACTCCCGAGAAGCTCGAGAGGA
Source organism: Craterostigma plantagineum (assembly GCA_027422505.1). Lineage (NCBI taxonomy): Eukaryota > Viridiplantae > Streptophyta > Magnoliopsida > Lamiales > Linderniaceae > Craterostigma > Craterostigma plantagineum. Next base: position 4,469,713 of record JAPQWV010000009.1, on the reverse strand, counting down.
GCTTGAAGGCTTGGAGGGGGACGTTCCACTTGCCTATGTGGCGGTCAAGGTTGTTCGCCTGCTCGACGAAGTAGGTGTTTCCGATGGAGGAGATTATGCCGCAGACTACGAAGGTGAGCCACATGGGTACCATTCGGACTGCGATTTTGGCGTCTTCAACCTCTCCTACTGAGCTCAGCCTCCACCTCCTTATATTTCCGTCGTCGAAGTCTCCTGGGGTTTTGACTGCAGCCCTCTCCAGGCACCTGGACGGGGAAGAGAAAAAACAGAAATCGAATGTAACGACTTTTAGGATGAAACATCCTTAGCCTGTAATCCGTGGAGCGCAGTCGGGCTTCGTTCTGAGTATAGACGAACCACTGACTAAGGGGTGACATTCTAAGGACACTTAGGTTGTGGCAATTTTAGGACAGCAAGTTTCAGAATTTTAGCAATTTGAGGACACCTTAATTAGATGTTGCAATTTTACGACGATGTGTTTCAAATTGAAGTAATTTGAGGACAGTAGTCCCATGTTGGTTGTCCCCATTTTGCGTCAATTTTGAAACTGACATCATAAAATTGTATCATTTAACTTGGGTTTCCTCAAAAATGCTTCAATTTCAAAACTTACTTTCCGAAAATTGCAGTGCTGGTTGATGCCACCACTCCTAGAATACATTACCAAAATTATATATAAGCCTTCGACGTGGGGACTAGGTTTGACATCCCGACAAGATTACGTCCACTACAATCGACAGAGGTAATATAGAGATCGACCGAGAGATGGTCGTAATACTAACCCGAGACACCGAGTTTTCGTCCGTCGTTCTCCGACGCTTTTCTTGTACCACCCGTTTTCGTTCTTCGGTAAGGATATGCACAGCTTCGACCAAAATGCCAAAAAAACCCTCAACACGTCGGTTATAGGGCTCTCCCCCTTCGGCCCCTTCGGCACCCTCGACCTTTTTATCCGATCGAAGCATATGCCAAACAAGAAGATTAGCATGGCAACGGTGGTGCAAATTGCTGGGATGCCGAACCGTAGCTTCCAAGGCTTCACGTATGGGAGGCCGATGGCTCCGGTGAGAGCCACGGCGACTAAGAGGGAAAAAGTCAGTAAAAGCATGCAACAATCTGTTTGATCTTCTCTGCCGTCTTCTTCGGCTCGTTCGTCGAGGAAAGGCTTCAGAGAAACTTGGTTGCCGGCCATCCCTACAGCGATCAAGGCCATGCCGGCGTAGAAAAGGGCCTTCTGCGTATGGCCTATGCAATCCTCCTCGTACCTCTTGCACGAGCCTCCGAGGACGGGCGGTGTAGACATGGTCACAAAACCTATGCCCTGTTTATCATTAAGACAATCAGAATCATCTGGGTTAATCATACGCAGTGATGGAGTATCAAACTCAATCGCACATCGAATAATCGAAACGAGTATGATTTTCATATAAGCTTGCAGGTTGACTACTCCCTTTACTGCCAATTGGTTGTAGAGTGGTATCCAACAAACCTTTAGGGTTTTCTTTAGAGTATCAAACCCAATTCCACGTCGAAATCCGAAACAAGTAAGGCTTGTATATAAGCTTGTGGGTTGACTATTCTCTCTAATGTCAATTGGTTTTGGAGTGGAATCCCACGAAAATTATGGGTTTTCTTTGGAGTACCAAACCAATACCCAATCGAAAATCGGAACTAGTATGATTAGTCCCGCTCTCTACTGCCAATTGATTTTAGAGTGGAACCCCACGAAGTTATGGGTTTCGGTTCAAAATCCCTGCACACGTAAGAAGGGTTATTTCGACCACTTACGACGCTGTAGGATATGCTCGAGACGACGAGCATCCCGAAATTTCCCAGGAGAACGTCGACGAGGTAGAGGCAAATGGCGGGCAAAATCATGGTGATTCCGCCCCATACGTTCAAAATCCCGGCGGCGTGGGTGAAGCTGAGGTTCCAAACTGAGGTTAAGTAGTCTTGCATCACGAAAAGGGCATAGCCCACCAATACGTCTGCCCAGAAAAGAACTGCGAACGAAAGGTAATAAAAATGAGCAAAAAAAGTCGAATCTCTCCTTCTTTTCTTTGTTTATGGACCATAAAGATTGTCCGAAAGGTCAAGCCTTTTTATTACCAGATACTCTTGCGGAGAGCCTCGGCGGCTGATTCTTAGTGATGTCCATTTTTCGCGGCATCTCTGCTATTCAATCAATGTGTAGCTGAAAGCTAAAAGCAAAAAAAAAGAAAGAAAAAAGAAAAAGAAAAGAACGATGAGAACTGAAGAGATGTGAAGATCCAAGAAAAGGGTTCTACTCTAACAGTCCAGTTCAGCACAAGTTTCATTACATCACAAGTAATCAACGAACTACTTTACTTCCCAAACGCAGCAAAATGATCAAGAAAGGCTCAGTGTGTGTGTGTGTGTGTGTGTTTTCAGCTTCAAATAGAGAGAAAGAGATTACCTGAGGGAAAATAATGATGACAGCCCTTCACTGAAATCGATTTATATTAGCTGTCTTTGAGCCAATTCGGAGCCATACCTTCCCCAGCTCTGATATAAAAATGAATTTTTAATCTCCTCGTTCATACTATAACTACAAACTGCTGTATATTCTATTATATCGCTATATGATTTTATTATGTCCATGTCCGATGCTTGTAACGTTGACTTTGCGTCGACCAGCTAAGAACATCACAGCAAACTGGAAGAAAAAGAAAAGCATCAAATAAAACAATTTCACCTTTGATGTAAGAATTGCAGTATAACATGTTAATTCTCATTTCTTGGTTTATTTCTTTTCAGGGTTCATCTTACTTCATCATCGGAATCTTGGAACATATCGTAAGCCGTAAATGCGACGTGCAAAACGTTAATTGAGATAATAAAATAATTCGCATGTCCACTTTTTTACCCAATGTGGTGGGTCCAAACTAGGGATGTTCAAATGTCGGTTAACCGACCGAACCGAACCGAAACCGAAGTTTCGGTTCGAACCGAATACCGAACCGAAATTTTTCGGTTCGGTATTCGGTTTTCATTTTGATAACCGAATAAATTCGGTTCGGTTTCGGTACTACCTCAGTAAACCGAACCGAACCGAAAAACCGAATTTATTATTACTTTTTATTTTTCTATACATATATATAATTATATAAAATATATAATCATATATTAATATATGTTCTATAGTAATAATATATCCACCATATGTTATATAATTAGAAAAATATTATTCAAAATATTATACAAATATATATATGATAATATATATTTTTTTTTTATAATTTAAATCATATTAAATAAAATATTAAAAAATTAGCTAAATTAAATATTTTTATACAACTCTACATATGATAGTATATTTTTATAATATAAATCATGTTTATATATTTTTTTATTTCTTTTATTAAGATTCGGTTTTTCGGTCGGTTAACCGAACCGAACCGAAAAAATTCGGTAAAAACCGAAACCGAACCGAAATATTTCGGTTCGGTTTTCGGTTTATGAAATCCTCGAACCGAACTTTCGGTTCCGTTCGGTTCGGTTATAACCGAATGAACACCCCTAGTCCAAACTGAATGCTTTTAATATGTAAACTTGCGAGATGAGGTGATAATGATATTGAATATATCTACATAAATCAATAGCACACAGATATATATAAATAAATCTAGTTGCACGAAATGAATAATAGGTTTAATTTCCTCTAACGACCAACTATGTGGAATTTTTAGAGTTGTCCGTATTAGCTGTTTCCAGCTAGAGAAAGATGTGAAACAGACACAAATATATATTTACGTACCAAGTTGAGGGAATAACAAATAAAGAAATAAAATCTACATAAGAACATGTTGACTCGTTCAATCAAACTTAATTGAGAAAAATATATGAATGAACTAATAATGAGAGCAAACCAAGGGCAAGGCTGGTATAGAATCTTAGGTAGGTAGTTAATAAACGCAACCGTTTTTTATTTATAGGTGATGGTTCTCCTATCCCTTTTATCTACATATTAAACATCTATATTTTGTTATAGATGTTAAAATTTTAGGATGTTTTTATATCTCTATATTTAGAATCCAAACTTCGATCCACGAAGATGAGCTAATTGACTATTAATACTTCTCGTGTGTTACACATAATTATCAAACTGATTTCATTACAAAAAGTCCGTACACAAATGAAGAAATCATAAAACTTTCAAACACACACACACACACAATACAAGAAACTCTCTAACATTGCAGAGAATCGATCACCGCTAAAACATGTCCAAATGCAATGTTCCAACAACTTTAATCATACAAACACATCATTACTAAAGTTGAAACGAAAATAGATTCATTACTTGTTTATATTACCATGTGCCTTATAGCCATGTCTAACGATTTGCTCGATAACGACCTTCCAAACCCTGATGATAAACCCTTGTTGTCCTCATTCGCAGAAAATTTCACAATGGGCAGATTAGCTTTGTTACTCGGCGGCGTTAGTTTCCTCATTCTCACTACTCTTTCGACCATTTTCGTGCCCACCAACGAAGGGTTCACTTCATAGTTATTACAGTGCCCTTTTTGCACCTTACTCCTTTCAGAAGATCCTAATAAGCCTGATGATGGTGATGAAACGGGATGATTCTTACACATGACTTCTCTTGTCTGAGTAGAAGAAGGTTTTGATGGCTTCGAGCTAGCTGCTGTTTGATGTTGGGGTTTATGTTTAGATGAGAAAGGCTGCTGCTCTTTGATTGGCTTTTTCGTTTTCGAGTAAGCCAGTTTTTGTTGTCTTCTTATTATTACAGTATGTGTTGAAGGTCTCTTTTTCCAAGAAGATGATGTTGATGATTTAGGTTGTCTTGGTGGTGATGAAGAAGCAGATTCTTCGGAGGTATTATCTCTAGGCTGTATAAACAATGAAGGATGATTTAGGGAGTCTGAAAATGAAACACAGATTAAGACATTTCTAAGCAAATCCTAAGATTTTCTGCTATGAAGTTAACCTTGGATTTGACGACTTGAAGCTCTTTGTTCTCTGCTGAAGGGAGAAGAGAGCAGGGATCAGATTCTGTCGTAAGCCTGAGAATTATTAAGTAAAGAGAAGAAAGATCTATCTTGTCATTACTTTCAACTTCAGTTCAATGCAGTAATAAGGAGACAAATGGTACCATTCTTTATAAACTGTACGAGGTTGTTGTTGTTCGAATGGCATCAAGAAGCTGTCTTCATCATCTGATATTTCTGAGCCCAACACAGACAAGTTTGAGATTTGTGAGCTTGAGATTCATATGAAATTATATAAAGAAAAGAAGAATGAAAAAGGAAGTTATTTTTACCATTTCGAAGGCCCATGTCAATTTCAGCATCCATCATCAACATTATTCCAAGATCTGCGGTCTAAATTGCACTTAGGACTGCTCAAACAACGCAAGACATGTTATTTTATTAGCATCGCAGAAAACATGAAAAGATTGGATTTTTAACCGTGTAAAAAAGATTTGATTTTTAATCTTTGGTGAAGAAACTAAGTAATTAAAGATCGGATTTTTCCACCACCCTTTTGAATCATACCTCAAACGAAGATTTGATTGGAGAAAAAAAAATGAAAATACAAAGACATAAAAACTCTAGAAAGATTTGATTGGCCTTCCTTGCTTCTTCTTAACAAGTACACCATGCAATGCTTTCTTTGTCTTAGATATAGTGGGAAATGGGAACCTCTGACACAAAAGTGGGACTTGAAATAACGTGAGAGAGGCAAAAGTTAACTGTGTAATAAAACGTATGTATCAAGACATCACTAATGCACAAAAAGCAAAGAGCAACGCACATGTGTAAATCTTCTGCAAAAGTCCCCTCAATATGATGAATGATAATGTGGTGTTTCTTTACTACTTTACAGTTGTACAAGTAAATAACTGAGGAACGTTACAAAACGCCTCCTCATCCATACTTGTACTTGCAGATTACAACTCTTGTCCTAAATCTGACTATATGATCGAAGAAGCCACGTGCTATTTGGAATCTATCTCAGTGTAATGTGCAACTTCACTATGATTGCTTCAATAAAAATTGCATGGATCTTGACCGCAAAGCCAGCCTATTTTTCCGGCTCGGATATGTTAAATTATTAAGTTTATTTCATTATATAATATATTTCATATATGAGTTGGATGTATGTTACCTTTTTTTTTTCGGTCGCGAGGTATCTCCACACAGCCCGGCTATGGGCTAACCGCCACACTCCAGAGGTTAACCGCCACACTCCAGAGGTGAGACTAGTCCCCGAGGTCAGATGGATACGTCTCAAATCCACCCAACAATGATAGTCATGGGCCTAGCCCCATGGGGACTTCTCAAATTCATGTGGGAGGTGGGGTTCGAACCCCTGACCTCCTAATCACATGACTTTGAGTGCCTCGATTAGGCCACTAGAGCCAAACCTCATCGGCGGATGTATGTTATACCTAACTCATATGATTATGTCTTTGGTTGAGACGGTATATTCTCATCTACGTCTGTCATGTTGTAATAATGTGTTTGTATAATATGTGTTTTATCGTCCTCATGTAATTATTGTGATGTGGTATATGTATGTATGATGATGAATGTATGAATTATATTATGAAGATTGAAGTCTTAAGAAGCCATCGTATGATCTTAATAACTATAGCAACTCTTTTTCTCTTCTCATCATAATATATCCTTTATTCAAGCTTGAACCTCTTATATCTTCATCAAAATTCCAACATGCTATCAGAGCTTTCTTCTTGAGGGACTTGTAAAAAAGAAATTCCACCTTAGAAAAAAAACAACGAAGATGGCAAGCAACTCTCTAAGCACGGGGCCTCCGGTTTTCAACGGCTAAAACTATCAAGCACAATCACTCGAGTCTAGTTCTTGACCTCACTAATCAGCCTTACACTTTTGAGTTGACCCTTTCTGTTTCTAGAATCAGTGTTCCAGGAGATTGGATCTAGAAAGCACTTCCAGCAGGGTTTACGGCAGTGATGGAATAGTCGTGCGAACTCTAGCAGAATCCAGCCCCGACTTCTTTCCAGAATGATAGTTCGACCGCAGCTTCCCTATATATGGGCGATCAAGACGAAGGTTCGACTAGGAAATGGCAAGGTCATTCAAGCTGAAGGGAAGGGATTGATACCTGTGAAAACAAAACGAGGTACAAAGTATATTCCCAATGTTCTCTTTGTTCCTCATCTAACTCAAAATCTTTTGTGTGTGTCAAGAATGATGGAAAAATGATACTCTCTTTTATTCAAAGACAACGCATGTGTTGTCTATGATCCAAATGATGTGATTTTAGCTAAGGTGGCTATGGTTGGAAAAAGATTTCCTATAAAGTTCGACGAAATGTGTGAAGATGTTAACTATGTTTCACATGATGAAGACGACTCCATCTCTCGACTCGTCTATGGTGTATGAAAAATGTATGTATGCTATGTTGGAAACTTTCTGGCTAAAAGAAGTAACGGATGAATGGAGACATGCGATGGAGGAGATGACGATGGTCGAAAAAAAAAACAGCTTCGAGATTTATTTACCGGACCGTCGAAGAAGACAAAAATGAGGAGGAGCAAGCCAAAGTCAAAACCTCTCGTTTGTGATAAGAAACGACCGAATGAAGATGAAGAACCAGCTGCAAATGGACGAACGGAAAATGCCGAGATCAAGTACGAAGTCGTTCGACAAGCTAAAGAGGATGATAAGGTAAAATTTGATCAATGTCGCTCCCACGATAAATATACCGATATGATGATGAAGTCATTGCCCAAAGGAAGGCTCAAACGTCTAAGTGTTGCTTAAGCGTCATGAAGAAACTTAAGGAGGAGTGTTAAATTATTAAGTTTCTTTCATTATATAATATATTTCATATATGAGTTGGATGTATGTTATACCTAACTCATATATATGTCTTTGGTTGAGTCATAATATTCACATCTCTGTTTGTCATATTGTAATAATGTATTTGTATAATGTGTTTTATTGTCTTCGTGTAATTATTGTGATGTGGTATATGTATGTATGATGATGAATGTATGAATTATGTTATGAAGTGAAGTCTTAAGAAGCCATCGTATGATCTTAATAACTATAGCAACTCTTTTTCTCTTCTCATCATAATCTATCCTTTATTCAAGCTTAAACCTCTTATATCTTTATCAAAATTCCAACAGGATAGAGGTCCAAACCGAGGGGTCGAAGCCCATGAAATAGACCCAAAAAAATTTAATGGGATTTCTCCAAATTATTTATATCGATACCTATTCATTATTAATTTATCATCCATAGATTGGATAACGTTATTACATCTCGTACGTGTTTACATTGAAATACAGAGACTACGCCTTTCCTTGTCCGAACTTAAGTTTCGAGAAGTACGATGAAGACGAAGAGCTCTCATTAACACAGCTAACGTTCCCACGAAACTTGTTAGACCTCAACCCAATGACGCGAATCTTCGACGAGTTCTTCTTACACAGGCAAGAAGGTATGCTTCCACGGAAGTTGTTGTAAGATAAATCCAACACCTGAAGATTCGTAGCGTTGCATATCGAGGAAGGAATGGTCCCACTGAGCTGATTATTCGCCACGGAGAAGAAGTAAGCCCTCGTCAGAAGATCGACGACGTTCGCCGGCAGGGAAGATGAGAACTTATTCCTCGAAAAGTCGATGTAAGCAGCTGCAGATAAAGAAACTGGGATTGGCCCAGTTAGAGAATTCGAGTGGAGGTCGAGGAACTGTACGTGTCTGAAATCGTAGGGTTCTTGGAGATGTGCGAAGTGATTGTTCGAAAGGTTCAAGAATCGAAGGAATCCATTGCCTACTTCCCATACCCAGCTTGGGATTTCGCCTTGCAATAGATTCTCTGAGAGGTCTAACATCATCAGCGAAGGGTGGTTTTCGAGGGGAGGAAATGTCCGAACTTTGCATGATGATAACATCAGAGAATTCAAACGTGGGAACAGTTTTGATATAGGGATATCCTCGCTTATGCTTATCGAAAGATCATTATGGGAAAGATCCAGGCTTGCAAGAACGGTTAGTTCTCCGAGATCTTTAAGATCGAAGGAGTCACTAAACATGTTCCTCGCTAGGCTAAGGCTCGTACGATTTTGTGATCTGAAGAAAAACCTGGGAATTCGACCCTGTAAGAAGTTTCCACTGAGATCAATAACTTCGAGCGAGGAAGAACTGATCGGTCCTTCTCTCAAAGAACCTGAGAATCTGTTATTCGAAAGATGTAAAACTGAAAGCGATGGCAGTGTAAAGAGGGACAGTGGGACATCTCCTTGCAGTAAGTTCTCACTCAGATCAAGAAAATTAAGGCTGTCCAAACCCTTCCATAGCCCATCGGAAATCACGCCTGTAAGATTGTTATGGCGAAGGTTAATCACTTGGAGATTCTTCAGGGAAGCAAACGAAGGCAATGGGCCACTGAACTGATTGAGTGAGAGATCGACGTGTCGAAGGCTCGTCAGCTTTTCGAACGAATTTGGGATCGGCCCATGAAAGCTGCAAGCCCTTAGATCGAAGGTAGACAGCTTATTAAGGTTGGCTATGGACCTCGGCAGCTCGCCGGAAAACATGTTGTAACTAAGCTGGAGATTCTGTAATAACGATCCCTTGGAAGGAAATTCAGGGAGAGTGCCTTTCAGTTCTCTGTTGTTGCTCAAATCGACTGATTCCAAGGTGGGAATTAGGAATAATTTGGAAGGAACTACGCCAGACAAGGCGCAGGAGCTCATATCCAAGACCTTCAAACTGGGAAAATCGGCGAGGAACGGCGGAAACTCGCCGGAAAACCCAGAACCAGCGAGGTTAAGATACTCCAAAGCTTGGAGCTTTGCGAACCCACGTGGGAATTGGGTCGAGCCGAAGCTGTTCTGAGCTAAGCTTAGGTTGCGGAGATGGACGAGCTTGAAGAGGCTGCTAGAGTCGTCGATGCCGCCGGCGATCGACTCGCCGGTCAGGTCGAGCGCCGAAGCGTAGCCTTCGCCGTCGCATTCCACGCCGGCCCATGTGCAGCAGTCGGCGGATTCGGTCCAATGGCTTAGCTTGGTCGAAGACGACGAGTCGTAGGCGAGGGTTTTCTTGAGGCTAAGCAGCAGACTTTTCTGATCTTGGCGGCACTGGGCGGCGGCGGCGGCGTAATGGAGATTGGCGGCGAAGAAGTTGAAGAAGAAGAACAAGTGAAGAACTGGTAATAGTATCAGAGGATTCATTTTCGCTTTCGCTTTCGCTTTCAAGAATTAGATAACGAATGCTGCTATGTTTTATATTTCTCGGAAATGAACTAACGAAGGTTTTCTATATATAGATAGATTAGTGACATGATAAAATATTGCGTGGCGTGCTTAGGTCAATCCGCGTTTAAATCACTAACAAAAGTCAACGCGGCGATGACTCATGGTCATGAAGGTGGGTTTCACTGTTTCAGACAGGTGGCACATTGATATTATTTTTAAATGTAATCTAAAAACGTGGGATTTGAAGATGAAGATAAGAATTGAAAACGATAGGCATCAACACTGCGAAGAAGAGCTTGGACTTCTGTTTCGTAATGATGGACCAATAAGTTCATTTGCAAGTCAAACAGAGTCATCTGATATTGCATGTGGTTTGTAATAATTTATTCTATTTTAGTAATGCTCAGCACAATATAAAAACTGTCATTTTTTTATCCAATTTGGTGTATCAATTACACGCATATTTTGATCCAATTTGTTTGTTATTTCGGTTTAAGAAATAACATTAAATATAAAAAAAAATCACCCACTACACAAATTTTTATATTTCCAAATTTGTCCTTTTATTTTTAGTGTTATTATTTCATAATTAAATATACATAATAATATTATTCAGTTTGTTTTAGAAGCAAACAACACAAGTCAAAAATAACATGCTACAAAGTCAAATCATCGTAGAGATATACCATCATCTTTGTTTTCCCTTTGAAGATTGTCCTCCCCAATACACTCTCGCTAGGTACAAAAACTAACAGCACAGCATAGGGGTTCCATAAGAAAATGGAAAATAAAAAAGTACAAGAAATGGCATGTAATGATTTATGTCAACCAAAGTACAAACGATCACTCTTAATCCTCGGCTTTGCTTATAGTTTCGTCCGTGGCATCAGCTAAAGTATCCTTAAGCTTTGTCCACTTTCTTAGCTGCAAAAATACAGCACTTGTATTATATAACATACCACTCAGAAAAAAGTTACTACAAGGTATTTCATTGCTGTGTTTCGAAAACTGACCTTTCTTCTTTCTTCCACCGCCTTTCTTCTTTGTCTTGATCGTCGACTGTTTTTGAAGAGGATGGCCCGTTATTCGATCTGATCCGTTAGGCCTAACGGTGAAACTTTTTATGTGTCACCAAATCGCCTGCAAAGAAATAAATGGATTGTGAAATGAGTAAACGTGAGAATCGCTAAGGAATGTTGCTGCATTTTCCCGTTTATTACCAGGTTTTTCGTGAAGGTTGTAATAGATCGTGATTTACAAACTCCACCAAGCCCAAACGAGCGCGGTTTTCGTCCAATGCCCTGTAGTGAAATGGCAAAGCTTGTTTATCTTTAGCTTTAAAGGGGCAAAAGCAATAACGAACGGAGGAAATTGGTTCCAAAACCTTGTTTCCATCGATGACGAATTGTTTCATTTGATGACTGAGAACTCCTTCCACAATCTTGAATAAAAAAGAAAATTAAGATCAGAAAATCTAGATCATTAACTTTTTTTTGTGGGAATGTACATAGAGCAATCATAAGTTCCAATTAGTTCACACAGAAATCCATTACTCCACGATATCTTGTGTAACTATGACAATGAAGAACATCATCGGAATCCATCTCTTGTGTGAATTTCATCATGCCAAAGACATGCTGAGCTTCCCATGAAAAGGAATCCAAAAAAGTGAATCAAGGAAAGTAGGAAGAGAAATATCAGCAAACCAAATGCCTGAAGTATTAGTTAAAAAAAATGTGATAGAAATATAAAGATGTGTAGGAAAATAAACGCGCCCAAACAAATGACGAAGTTGTATTATTTAGAGTATTTTGTAATGCTAAGTGAAATATCACCAGTCAAAAAGGCTGCTGGTACCACAAGATACCACCATTACAGTGATTTCAACTGGAAAGTCAAAATATAGGCAACAGGGAAAAGAGGCGATTAAAAAGCAATCAATCACCTCGGCAAAGTTGCCTCTATCAGAAAGATACCAGAGAAATTAGATTGAGGTCTTAAACACATACTTTTTAACGTTTGTGGTCATAACGACTAACTTCAACTTTAAAACTTGAACAGAGAGTCAAAGTTACCAAAACAAAGTTCGAAGACTAAGGAGGCTTTGTAAGTAAACTATCGACAATAGTCCAGCAAATGCTATTTGAATAGAACAAACACACAAACACCTTAGAAGTTTTCGACAATTTGATCACGTAATAAATAGTTATAATATTGATTAGGACCAACTTGATGAATGGTTGCGAAATGGAAGGACTGGAATAATGGAAAACATAGAATTCGTAAAATGAGAAGTACTCTCAAAGGTCACGTTATGGGACGCCAGCCATAAATGGGTTAAATGCCAGACAATCCAAAATGAAGTATAAAATTGTGATACAATCCAACATAACCCATGTCCATTACCAGGCACATACAACCATGAAACAATACGGCAACAATAACAAAAAGCGAATAATATCTTAAAACAGAAATTAACCTTCTCCCCTGGCCTAATGAGTCCTCAATGCAACCTCAGCAGCCGTATTAGCCGCAGCAATAACATCAGCTGCTCGGCCAGTGACAGGTTCGCCATGCACCACATGAGTGTGCGCAACCACAGCAATAAATCTGTCTATATGACATCCCATATCGCTGCAAAGATAAACACCATTTACTTCATGCTTTAGCCACGCAACATATATAGTACAATTCGAGGATAAAGTTACATATTGACAATATCACCATCTTCTAACACGGTCTCATCACCAGCCAGTGGCGAGAAATGGCAGACTGTGTTGTCCGCGGAGATGCAAGTAGGGAACGCTACGCCCCTTTCTATCTTCTTCATAATTTTGTACATGTTACCCGTTAGCCTAACAGTCCACTGTAAGGGCCCAACCTTGGAGTGACGTCGATGAGCGAGAGCGGAAGATAACTATTTGGGCTCATGCGAGAGTGAGCTCGGCCCATTTACCTAGTGGTTTAACATGTTCATTTTACTTAGCCCATTATGCACTTTTGATTTATATATACTGTATTGTGGACTCGTTGAGGAATTAAGCAAAAACAATTATCTCTAATCTCAGCTTAATCTCTCGTCTCTCTCGTCTATTCTTCTCTTCCTCAAGCCTTCAATCTACTCTTCTGTGTTATGTTCTTCCTCTGATCTTCTATGTTCTTCTTTCGATCTTCTCTGTTTTCGATCTCGTCTCTAAATTGATCCGTAGATAAGACACACTAACGCACTTCAGCTGTTCGACAGAAAACTCAAGTGAGAAACTGCTTCCAATTCGGGTGGGATCTTACATCCACCAAAAGAATTTCAGCAAAAAGCAGAAGCCAATCAACATAAAATCAAGAAATAATACAAATTTTGAACTCTTAACGGCCCACATAACGAATAAGTTACTCACTCTCTGATATAAGCATCACCTCTCTCACAGAGATCAACGATTTTTACCTTGGGTTCACATCCAGACAACACAGCTTGCAATGCCTCTGCAATGACAAGTTATATAATCAATAAAGCAGGCATATATAAGTAGAGTGGGTCAAAATCCCATCTTGGTGCGTAAAAAAAATGCCTCGATTAAACACACACGCACAACGTAGACAAGGCTAATTATACTAACAATTTCGGCGGCAGATTGGTACTTGGTGACAACTTCAGGAGATGATCGATCCAACTCCTCGTCCCTTTCCTCGTCAGACATTGTATCGACCTTCAATTAACACACACACACACCACCGCAACAACAATCGTCAGAGGAATCAAGCAAAGAAATGCAATACCAATAGAGAATTTCAGAATTTGTCGTGGCTTTAGCTAGCAAGAGAAGGTACTAGGGTTTGAGGTCGCCACTCGCCATCGCCATGAACCGTGCGGTGCGGGCCCAATAATAGAGCACTGCAAATGAAATTGAATATAAAGCCCAACTTATTGATTGAGTTAGCTTAATCTTGGTCTTTTTCCTTTCAAATATTAATTTAATATGTAATGGGATTGTGACACATAAATGCCTATTTGCATAAAAAATTGTATTCTCCTTTCAAATATTAATTTAATCTCTTCCAAAAATCTCTCCCAAACCCTAGCCGCCTCCTTCACAATCGGACTCCCCCCTCCTGCCATTTGGAGGTGGGGGAGCTTCCATAGCTTCCATTTCTTTTTTCTTTCTTTTCCCTTTGTTTTTTATTATCTAGAAAAAATGATCGGTCCACCACCGCCGCCGCTGTTCCTTCGCCTCCCCTGCCACCACCACTGTCTCCGACGCCTCCGTTGTCTTCTCCGCCGCCACTACCTCCGCCTCGCAACCTCAGACGCCTACGCCGGCTGTCTCGCCACCTCCGCTGCCTTCGCCGGCGCTGCCGCGCCACCCCTGCCGTCTCCGACGTTCTTCGCCGTCTGCCTTCCGCTGCCAACCACCGCCTCGCAGTCGCCTGCCTTGAGTCCCCATAGTGGGACTTCCTCTCTCGACGAAAACAAAACCTAGAAATCGAAGGCCTAAGAAAGTGAAGAGTGTTGTAGATTTAGCTTAATAGCTTTTTTTGTAATAGGTTATTTAGTCTGGATCTTAGATAATGGAGTTTATTTTCTGTCGGTTTTTGTCCCTTGTGGACTTTTTCTCCCGTGTAGGAGTGTTGTGCCCCCTTGTGGAGTTTCGTTTCATCTTTTTGAGGACTTGTTTTTGTTTGGCGAAATGCCATCAAACGGCTCTGTGTGCTGTTTAGCACGTTGTATTTTTGTTATTAATGGCAATGCCAAGTTATCGATTGAAAAAAAAAAAATTCCCTGTCAGTATTTTTTATATGTAGGTACTTAGTAGAATAAATTTTTTGCACATGTATACCTGATCCGCCGCAGGTACGCCATACAACACATTTAGGTACCATATAGTAACGTGTTGTGGTACGCAATACAGTGAGAAAATGGTACGCCATATAGAACACATTAAGGTACCTATAGAAAGCTTATAGAATACCGTACAAACGCGTGACGTGATACGCAATACACACATAGAAAGGTACGGCAAGACTGAGAAAACTGGTACAAACAGTAAATTGGGTACCTATCTGTAAAAATTTCTGACATAGGTACTGATTTGTAAATTTTTTAGTGAAATTGGTATTTTCTATAGATTACACATAATAAATTTCAGCGACTTTAATATTAATGATAAAAGGTAAAAGTCTTATTTATTTATACACACGTTTTAAACAGCGAGGTAGGCAACTTAACACTACCAAGCTCTAAGCGTGCGCATGAAAACAAAGTTACACGAAATACAAACTTGCCATTGATATTTTTTTTTTCAATAGCAGAATCATTTACTCGAAGACAGATGTGAAGTGACATTGAATAAATAAGTATTCCATGCATTGAACCCTAAACTTCTATTTTCAAATACACATGTCGGCCATGCTATACGACCACACGTTTGCTATCATGCCTGACAAGATTCTCTTTTTTCTTTTCCCCCGTTGATTATATTATTAAGATAAGGCACTAAGAGTTCTATCGCAATTTGATTTGTATTATTGATCTTAAATTATCCGATAAGATACCTCTCTCTCTATATGATGACTCCGTCTATAAACATATTTCTTTGAAATGACTTGATTCTTTGTTTTTTAGGTCAGGAATGCAACTTGGAGAGACCTAAATCAACACACCAAGTGTCACAAGGCAATTGAAGTAATGATCCCGGTTAATAATCAAATCAAATGATTTCATTGATTAACTTTACGACTATATTCTATATATTTATCTCTAATAAGACCTAATAAACCAAAGTAACAATCATGGAGTTAATCTCCCGCAATATTGAATGTATATAGGCTCGGCACTTTCATTTTACTTGACCCCTTCTGTCTGTAGTCTTTGTCAAAACATTAATTTACCACGTGGCATGGTTCACGAACTAAAAAGTTTCCAGCTTTCATGTCGGCTGGAACTTTTTATTTTTATTTCATTGCATGCATCGGTTGAAATATGGCATATATATAATATGTATGTCGACATATACATGTATATGAAAAAGCATGAGCCACGTTCGACACAAAGTTGATTGGCCAAAAGAGGAAGCTGTCAACTGTGGTGACAGCCTCAATGTTTATAATATGGTTGTTACAATTTCAACTTCATTAAATAAAATATTTATGTGAAATTTAAATCATCAGGAAATTAATTTTTTTGGAGAAATGGATCTCATTATCACAGAGAGTATTAATCCATTGGTCCATTTTAGAAAATTAAGAGCAAAAGTCGACTGCATACAAGAACACGTGTCTACTGCCCGCATGCCCGTACCTTACACAGCACAGAAAACACACACAGACACATATACTCTAACTAATATATCATTAATTACGACTTGGTTTTAAGTTGTATTTAATATTTTACGTCGGCATATTCATAAATATGGGCAGTAAGCATCATAACTACGGGCTGTCATTAATGAGTTTGTTGTATAATTCATTCATTTATTTATATATATATATAATATGTGAGTGTGTGTTTGTGTGAAGTCTGTAAGTAATAAAAACACAATATTACATGAAATATAATCTACATGATCTTGCAAAAGAAGTCCCAAAAAAATATGTATTTATTACATGTAACTTACTACATAAATTAGATTTCATGAGATGTCCACCCCGTTAAAAGCAGATTCACGTAATATCACTCACAAAGTTAATTCTTTCACTAATTATCATCATCCGTAATCTCAATAGCATTAAAAATCACACCTTTCATTCGACAACATCATGTTTTGACTTTGCTTTGAGTTACAACATTAAAAATCGAAATCCAATACCAAAAAGAAAGAAAAAAAATTAAATGGGATAGAATTCAACTCCCTTACGGCGCCGTAAATCGACCTACATTTTCCCATGCCTATCCAACCACTGGCTAAGTGTTCTTTTTTTGTTCTCTTTTTATAACCCGCACATGTTCAATATGCTCCTATATATATCCATGCTCCATCACTCTTATTACCACACACACACACAAAAACATAATAAAGAAAGAAAATTATTTCAAGAAGAAAAAAAAATGATGAACTGTTTGCTGAGCCGAAGCTGGCCGGAGCCCGTGGTTCGAGTCCAGCACCTCTCCGAGAGCGGCCTACGAGCCATCCCAGACCGCTACGTCAAGAACCCCTCGGACCGCCCCTCAGCCACGGTCAGCCCTTCGCTCGAGCCATCGATCCCAGTGATCGACATGCACGATCTAACCTCGGCTGACCCGTCGGTCCGCGGCGGTGCGATGAGGTCCATCGACGGCGCGTGCCGAGAGTGGGGGTTTTTCCAGGTGGTGAACCACGGCGTGAGCCGCGGGACCATGGCTGGGGTTAAGGAGGTTTGGCGCGAATTCTTCGATTTGCCCCTCGAGGAGAAGCAGAACTACGCCAACTCGCCCGACACATACGAAGGGTACGGAAGTAGGTTGGGGGTCGAAAAGGGAATTTCGCTCGATTGGAGCGATTACTTCTTTCTTCACTACCTTCCTACTGAGATGAGGGACCCATCCAAGTGGCCCAACTCCCCCGCCCCATGCAGGTTAGTATAGAATAGATGGGTAGATCCAAGTTTCTTTGACTTCAATTTTATTATTTCTATTAATTTTTCTTTCTTGCAATTTATTGAACTGCCAAAAGGTCTGTGAATTTATATAGGAATAAAACTACACACTATATTTTTTTTTATTGTATATTCCAATTTGATCTCTCTATTTTTAGTACAAATCTATAGTGCATAGCACAATAGCACACATATTTGAGTGTGCAATATATATATGTAGTACAAATCTATAGTGCATAGCACAATAGCACACATATTTGAGTGTGCAATATATATATGTATATATGTGTGTGTGTGTTGGGTAGTAGACTTAAGTTTAATATCGGATAATTAGAGAAGTTGTGACCAGTTTATAAATTTGGGGGCTGCTCCATCTTATTGCTAATTGATTTTAGTGTGGAACCTCACATGTGTATGAAATTGGGCTTCTGATTTTGGGCTAAAGAGGAAATTTTATTCACAACAAGACTATTAGAAATCGAGAGGTCCTTCCTAACAATAATTGCTGATAGGAGGAGAAGTCATCTTATATATATAGTGGATAGAAGAGCTTGAATTATTCGATGTGGGACAAAAACCACTTTTTATAATCTCAACAAATACAAAGGGTTAAATTTAATTTTTTTTAATTATTTAAATTTGAGGGTGGCAACATCGGGTTAATTTATGGGGACATTACCTTTCAAAATTAAGCAATTTACCAACCATACTTTTACGCCGACACCCTAGATCTTGTCCTCAAATTATTTATGTTCGAACGTTATTGTCCATATTATGCCAACTCCCTAAGTTCGTCGAAATCCATACACTATAGGCTAAACCCCTAGAATTTGGAACAAAGTTAGTGATTCTAAATTGCTTGATTTTAAGAATTATTTTTGTGCATACGTTGCCACTTCCTTGAATTAGGGGACGAAAATAATCAATATGATTTCCTGCAATCAGTTCCGCACGTGCTGAAATGATTGGATTATATATATTACTCCTACATAATATATACATACTTCTCATAATATATTCTTTTTTGGGATTATTATTATTGCAGGGAGTTGGTAGCTGAGTACAGCAAACAAGTGGTAGAACTCGGCGGAAAACTGCTCAAAATCTTCTCAACAAATCTCGGCCTGAAAGAAGACTACCTCACAGAAGCCTTCGGCGGCGAACAAGGCCTCGGCGCTTGCCTGAGAGTCACCTATTACCCAAAATGCCCTCAGCCCGACCTTACTTTAGGCCTCTCCCCCCACTCCGACCCGGGCGGGTTGACCCTCCTGTACCCGGATGAGGACGTCTTGGGTCTTCAGGTCCGCCGTCGCGGCGCCGGAGGCGTCGACGGCGACGGTTGGGTGACCGTGAAACCATTGCCTTACGCCTTCATCGTCAATATGGGTGATCAGTTGCAGGTGATGACGAACGCTGTGTACAAGAGCGTGGAGCATAGGGTGGTGGTGAACGCCGACAAGGAGAGGCTTTCGCTGGCTATGTTTTATAATCCCAAGGGAGACGCCGTCGTGCGGCCGGCGGAGGAGCTTTTGGGGGCGGCGCCGCCGCTTTATCCGGCGATGACGTTTGATGAGTATCGACTGTTTATTAGGACGCATGGGCCGCGTGGGAAGGCGCAGGTGGAGTCGCTCACGGCAACTAATAATAATAAATGATAATTGTTAATTGAAAATAATGATGTTGAATAATGAATATGTTGCGTGGTGAAGGGTATAAACGTTATTGGAAATTGAATGGGATTCTTGATTGTAGTATGGAATTTGTATTGTGTTAATAAATAAAAATGAAGGTATTGAATTAAATACACATCATTGGACACAGAAAAAAAAATTAAATAAACATCACATTATCAAGTCAAAGCATACCCGGTTTTAATGCCATAAAATAACAACGCATAATTGATAACATTGCCAAGTGTGGCAAGACTAGATGTCGATAATTATTATATATGGTTATTTTATCGTATAGGTGACAAATGAACTTTAAATAGTTGTTACCTAACTAACCTGCCAAACTTTGTGACTTGCAACAATATATGTCAAATTTGACGTGATTAATTACTTTTTCATTTGTTCCTTCGATTGAGTTGATAGGCATATGAACAATTACTTTCCAAGATATAGAAAAGTCGCTGAGTGCGTTTGGATTCGCGTATTTGAACGAAATCGCTTGATTTTATATCGTAATTCCAAATCCAAATTTACTGTTTGGCAAACGCTAGGATTTCGAAATTCGAATTTCAAAACAGAGCCCGACTCGAGCTCGTGAAGCTCGTCGAACTCGATTTCTAACTTTTTTACAATAATTTAAAAAGTAAAAATAAAATAAAATAAAAATCATGAATAACTTAAAAAACAAGCTCGTGAGCCGAGTTACGAGCTTTCGAGCACCCATGATTGAGCTCGAGCTCGAGCCGGCTCATTCGCGAACCCGTGACGAGCGCGATCTCGACAAGAGCTCGTCGAGCTCGAGCCGGCTCATTCGCGAATCCATGACGAGCTCGGATCGGCTCATCGAGCTTGCGAATCGGCTCGACTCATCATCCACCCCCTAATTATTATTATTATTTCATTATTATTATTTATTATTATTATACGAATAACTCGTAATTTCGAAAATGGACAATTTGACACGGAATTTCAAATCCGACGAATTATAAGAGTTTGGATTTCCCCTCGGATTTGGACGAAATCGAAATCCAAATCGGTGTGATTGCTAACCGAAATATTTCGGCAAATTTGAATATCAAAGCGAAATCCGGAATGCAATCAGGACATTGAAGTAGTTTGTTTTCTTTCAACTAAAAATTAATATAAATACACGGGTAGGGTAAGCTTTTTAAATTTTGTATGCATCTCTTTCCCTTTAGCATCAATTCGAAAAGTCTAAATTTGGCATCTTCCTTGTGATTGGTCATATTTTATTATTGCGGGCGGGTACTACACGGAGTTTAATGTCTATATTATATTAGTCACAAAAGTCCATGCATGTTTATCGTAAACGTGCGAAATAGTTATTTTCTATTATTAACCTGAATTATTATTTTGCACTTGGTTGACTAAAAGAGTATACAATTTGCTGTCGCCCATATTCAAAACACATAGTACTACTTTGTATATTTATTGTCTCGTCGCACGTAGAAACTTCGTTGATTATAGGGTTAATTACCTAACTACACCTATACTTATACTCAATTATCTATTAATTCACATCCTTTCATTTTAATGTCTGGGCCTCAGCAACAGTTGAAGACGGTGGCCCATTTAGTGAAGACCCGTTATAAATGACCCATTTACGGAGGCCCATTAAGGTAGGCCCAAATATTCTTGTTGGACGCATGGCTACCGTACAATATTATAACAATGAATGCTGTAATTGCCAAGTTCATCTACCCTCCTTCCATTTTCGTACTTCAATGGATTCCATCGAGGATTAGGCTGAACTGAAGCAATCATCAGTGCAATTTTGGAGTGAAACGAAGAGGAAACTACTGTACTGTTAATGGCTTCCACTTCACGATTCCCATGCCGCAGCTTCAGCATTGACTGGCGTCAATGTTCGGTCCCAACTAGAGTTGACCAAGTAAGGGTAGTATGTAATTCCACGCTACCTCGATCGCCTGGAGCTGAAGAGTCACGACATTCAATGTCAGCAACTAGTTCGTTTGATGCTTTTGTTGCTGTACTGTATGTTTGGTTGGTATTTAATTGGCTTATCATTTTGATTTTAGGGAGAAAAGTGAAGAAGCGCCTGTGGTTTTGGTGGAACGAAATGGGAACGGCATTTCAAAAAGGTGCTCGATGATTCCAAGTTTCGTTAAGTTGTGTAAGTTGCAATGATTTCGATTTAACTGAAAGTCGCAAATCAACCTTTGGTGTAGATATATTGTTGAAAATGACTTACAGATTACTACAATACTAGAGGATCACTCGTTCAAATCTAATAAGTTGAGGGATTTGAGTAATTTGGAAAGTAATGTGGACTTGTCATGGCTTCCATGGGCCGTTAGAGATTTTGTTTTGCCTGCGGGATTCCCTGGTAATGTTTCTTTCTTTCTTTCTTTCTTTCTTTCTTTCTTGGATTAGTAGACTTGAATCGGAGGAACGAATTAGAGTTGGTTCGTTATTGTTATTCGTTCTTGAAAATGAAATCGGAGTAACTATGTTCCCCTAATCAGCTTTGCTATCCGTGCTGCAGATTCAGTATCTGATGATTACTTGGAATATATGTTGCTTCAATTTCCTACCAATGTTACGGGTTGGATATGCAATACGTTGGTTACATCGAGTCTCCTGAAGGCACGTAGTATAGGCATTTACATATGAATCGATGAGCGTTGCATGCTAAGGCCACTTTCTTTCATCATCAGTTTAGTTCTGTCGTTTTATAAGCCATGATTTGATTTGATTTTACTGTGACATAGAACTCTTCAACTTAGGCTTCAAGATGGGATTTAATAGTGCAGTTTTGGTGTAGGCTGTTGGTGTTGGCTCGTTTTCTGGAACCACTGCTGCAGCATCTGCTGCTGCAATCAGGTCAAAGCATTTTTTTTTTTTCTGTACGATGATCTCATTCAGGGTGCTATTCGAACTTCTGATGCATTTGTGCTGTTTCTCAATGAAATGATTATGTGTCTATTTTATTTGATGATTTTTTAGTATTGTAATTTTCTGCTAGCAGGTGGGTGTTCAAGGATGGAATCGGAGCTATTGGACGCTTACTTATTGGTTTGATTCTTTTCGACTAACTTACAAGCTTTAATTCTGAACGTGTGGGTAACATATATCTGTTTGTATTAGGTGGGAGATTTGGTAATCTTTTTGACGATGATCCCAGACAATGGCGTCTGTATGCAGATTTTATTGGCAGCACGGGGAGGTATCGATCTTTAGAGTGCATGGTTTTTTACCAGTCGATGCACTTTCTGATGAAAAATATATCTTTTGGCAGCATCTTTGACCTCAGTACACAGTTATACCCTGCCTATTTCTTGCCATTGGCATCACTAGGAAACCTTGCCAAGGTAAAACTCCATCTTATTTGATTCTATGCTGGAATTTAATAACTTAATAACGAGGAGATCCAAGCATATAAAAATGTTTGTATGCCATCATCGACATTTATTCATTGAGTTCTACGTGTGTGCAGGCCGTGGGGAGAGGTCTCAGAGATCCTTCATTTAGGGTCATACAGTACCATCTCGCTACCTCTGGAAATATGGGGGACGTAACTGCAAAGGCACGTTGGTTCTCTAAATCGTTACTTATCCTCGCAAAGTAATGTGATTTGATTCTTGTTCATGGGTAACTTCCGTAATATATCGCAGGAGGAAGTATGGGACGTGTCTGCAGAGCTAGTCGGTCTTGCTTTAGGCATACTTGCCCTCGTATGTTCTTCATCTGTAATATTAAATCGTTCATATCTGTCTATTTTATATATCAGCTTCTTTGCTTTGCAATCATTTTATTTTGGGGCTGAATCAGAAAAACAATTCAGGATACACCTGGCATCTCTTCATCTTATCCTACTTTGGCATCAACTTGGCTGGTTTTGAGGCTAATACACCTTTGGTTACGCTATAAATCCCTTTCAGTCCTTCGTTTTGACACGGTAAAGATTTAAATATTGCCGTCTCCTAATTTGTCAGGCAAGTAGAAAGCTGTAATAACCATTCGTTTTTTTCGGGCAGATAAATCTCAAGCGGGCCCGCATCCTAGTGAACTCATACTTGCTCCACCGAAAAATTCCT
The DNA here is from genome assembly GCA_027422505.1 of Craterostigma plantagineum. Lineage (NCBI taxonomy): Eukaryota > Viridiplantae > Streptophyta > Magnoliopsida > Lamiales > Linderniaceae > Craterostigma > Craterostigma plantagineum. Next base: position 4,446,158 of record JAPQWV010000009.1, on the reverse strand, counting down.
GGTAGTAAATCAAACCCTACTGCTATATATTTCGTCATTCTCTTGTACGCCCGCTGACGTTTCGAATTAGGAATTAGAGCTTGTAATGAGATGGAAAACGTACTTCTGTGGGAAAGATTCTCTACGCCTAGAATCACTTTCGGCGTTTCCTTGGAAGATATGATTGCAGGCAACAAGCGCGGCTCCATGGTACACATCCTGAGTCTTTCTTGATAATTACTTTAGACGTAAATAATTGCAATCGATGTGTTGCACATTACGGAAAAACTCAGTACATACATTGTCTTATAACAGGTTAAGATGCTGATTAAGCTCTATGCAGAAGAGAAATACTTCCTCACGGTGAACCAAGCAGAAAAAGACATCGAGATCTTCGTTTGCTTTAAGGTACGAAATCATCGAACGCCTAACGAACTTTTTTTCCCATCGAATCATTTCCCGCAAAATGAATGAAATCTGCACAGGAAGGAGCTACGAGCCTTTCGATGCTCCGAAGCTTGTGGCAATCTTACTATCTCCATCAGAATTGGAGCAGCTCGGACGACGTACTCGGTCAACTAGACATGAGTTTGACTGAACTGAAGAATGGTTTCGACGACTTTATACTGAGAGTCGAAGAGGCGGGTTGGGATATAAATCAAATCACTCTGAGGGTTCCTAAAGACGTTTCAATCACCGAACAGTTGGTGCTCTAACATATGTCTTGTACCTCCATAGAAATCCATAGCTGAAATCGAAGGTTGATGGATCTTGTTATTTGATAGATTGATTACATACTTTGAATTTTGAATCTTGTTATTTGATTGAAACAGCAGAGAAAGTTGACACAAATTTTACTTTCATTTCCCTTTTTAATTTCTTTTCTTCATTTGGTTTCATTACATCCTCAGATTGAGGCTGAGAATTCAGAATTCACAGTAGCAGAAACTATATGTACGCAGACGATAATGGTAATAAATTCGTCGAGTACATAAAAGACACGCTTAATTTCGACGTTTTTCAGAGCAAAGACAACTGCAATTGGCTGAAATCGAGGAGATCTTGGCTGAAAGACGGCGATCTTCGGTAGATGATAGATGCGATTTTTATCAGAATGCTCGCCGTTAGTCCGCCGACGGAGAATCTCCCTTGCTCGGTTTCTACATCGAAGACATGGCAAGCATATTTCAGTTCTCTCCATTCCTTTACCAAGCAACTGTATCCTCTGTTTCCCTGTAATAACTCATAATAGAGCTGTTCGATTGCAAAAGCGATTCAAGAACTGGGAAAAATTTTCTCGTAGAAAAAAAAAACCTGGAGGAATGTTTCCAAGGGCGCGTCGAACATTGCATCGACTTCATCTTCGTTGAGGGTCGGCTTGAAATCTTCGACCTTCGATAGTATGCCTACCACGGGCACTACGCTGAGGAAATTCTGCGATTGCTCTTCATTAGACTCGAGCGGAAGATCGTTTTTTTTTTCGAGATAGTAATTATTACAAATTGTGGGGTTCATCTTAAAAGCAATTCTTATAAATTCAACCCAAACTCAACATACAAATTGGGTGACGGTGAGTCAGATCAAACCAGCTCCTGATACCATATGAAAAATTGAAGGCTTCGTCCTAAAACCAGTTGGTAATATTCTGCCTCATATCACTTGTTCTATTCTGCCTCATATCGATAACTCAACTCACTCGACTCATATTAGCATATTAAAAAGGCAACTTCACTTATTATCAATTGATTTTAGGCTGAAGCTCTTAATTTTCTAGTAGTAGTTGACGAGATTTTACTACGTACAGATGAGATAAAAGGGTCCAAGGTTGCAAGAACGCAGACGAGGCTTGGGCTCAGTCCAATCTCTTCCATGGCTTCTCTCAGAGCAGTCGCCGAGTCATCGGCGTCTTTTTCGTCCATTTTTCCGCCGGGCAGCGCCACATCACCTATGATAATTCTCGCATGCGAGAAAAAAAATGATAATTATAATGTCACTCACGCTTACTAAGTATCGAAGAAAATTAAAAAAATACCGGGATAAGATGAGAGCTTCATGGATCTCTTGGTGAGGATCACACGGAGTTCGTCGTCTACTCCTCGGAATATGCAAACTAAAACAGCAGCTCTCTTATTTCCCGAGGAAAAGGGTTCGATTTTTTTCCGAGTTATTACAAGGCGACGATCTTCGTCTTCTTCGGCTTTGCGATAGAGGAGTTTGTCCCTGAGTTCGTGGAGGAGCGTTTCTTGGTAGTTATCGACTTCACATTTTGCCATGTTTTAATAACACATGTAAATGAATGTTATTGTTGCATTACTTCGTCTTGTTTTCTTCTTATGGTAAAAAAAGAAAACGAAGAGCATCTGAGGAAAAAAAGTTCAAAGGTGCAAAAAACCAAAAAGATGTCTGGATATTCTTCTTCTTCTTTGGCTTTAGAATGAATATTTTTATTTTATTATGATGCGAAGAACCTTATTCTGTACGATCGATCATTTATGAACATAAACTCTACCGAGTTCAATTAAAGAACCGACAAATCTGTTAAACGAAAGTCAAATAAAGAAATGGTAAGAAATGACGGGAAGTTTTTAGAAGCCGAGCTCAACTAATTTTCCAAGCTATATCTCGAACTCGAAAATCATATATTGAGACTATTTCTATTTGAGCTCAGTTCGCAAGCTCGTTTATTCTACAGCAAAATTTTATACATGTAGTATTAAATAAAATAAAATAAAAAATTCATGATCAGTTCGGACGAGGTCGAGCTTCAATCGAGCCGCCGGCTCATTGAGTTCATTAGGTGATTGCACTCATATTTTTATTTAGGAATAAGGATGTTGGATGATTTTTAAGGGCGATAATCAAACAATGTAATGATTGTATCAACTTTCCATCGCCCCCAAATTTTACATTAATTTCAATCACTTGTTTCCCTTCAATTTCTCGGTGGTGACCCAACAATTATTTGCAATGGAGGGGGAAAATGCAGTTGAACAATTTAAATAAAAAAATAAATATTGTCCCTAAATTAGTTAATATGTCCACTTACTCTAAAGCCAGCCCGGCCCATCTCTATACTTTCGACCGTTGCAAGCCATAAACAACAGCAATTAAAAAGAATGCCTTAAAAGTCAATTTGTTTGTGGTTGTATTTTATTTTTCATTAATGGATGAATGTAATGGGCCACTCTAATTCCTAGACCAGCACACTTGAATGGGCCTTTTCTTGCTCAATTGGCTGGCCTGATTTTATTCCGTGGAAAATTAAATTAAGATGGATGGCATGCATGTAAACAATTTCAAGAATCTATTCTATTATATTAAGGGCGAGAGGTTAGGATAAATTGTCAACTGATCTATTTTAACTGAACAATCAGATTTTTTCCACATCTATTAGAAAATAAAAAAAGACTTATTAAGCCACGTACATTCTATGACCTCATAATAACTACCAAATTCTATTTTTAGTATATTACTTATTAAAACTATCCAATAATAATTAACTTTATTTTATTGCACACGAGTGTGTGCAAGAAATACTAGTAATAAGAAATGGCTGGGGAATTAATCATTAAAAAATGGACAAAGATGCTAATTTGATTTCAAATGACGAAAGGAGATTCTAAACCCCAAAGCTATTGAAGTGACAACACGAGGAAGTGTCGTTTCTTCATTAGAGAAATAACTCAATGTCTTGATTTCGATAACATGAGATTGCCGTCCTAACTTACGATAAACAATCAAAATATCTAAAAACAGTTATGTAAGGAATGAATGAATGTCTAAAACCCTGGTAAAAATGGCATGGCAGACAAAAATAAGAGAGGCTAAATATAAGGAAATACCATGTAAAATTATGGCCCGCCACTCTATAACTGAATGACTAAAATGCCCTTATGCTAGCGAAGCTTTTGGTAACGTGAGATCAAGAGAAAAAGGGAGATTAATGGCAGTTCAATTGGAAGGGGGCATGATAAAAGGAAAAGAAAAGGGTATAAGGTATATAGTGCATCATAAACTTCGAACAAATGCATGTCAAAATATCACAAGTTTGACAAAGATTGAAAAGGACATCTACGGATCCGTGTAAATATAATTAAAATAGGAATTCTTTCAATAGTTTTTACTCCCATGAGAATGACGGCTAGCTTCAATGTCAAGAAATTTTCGAACATATACTAATAGGTGTGAAAATGGTATGGCATTTTTGTCTTGGCATATAGTATCAAACAAATGATATTCACCGTAACGTTGACACATAGGACCCCAGTCGACTGCTAATCCTAAGCCGTGGCTTAAAAAGAATGTTTTATCATACCAAGTGACAAACATGTCAACATCCAAGAAAGGCTAAAGAACGGTAAGAACTTTTTTCTCCTACGGAGAAGTGAACAACAGAGAAGTCTTCGCTCTGTTTTGTTCTGTTCTTGTCGAGTTCTGAGGGTTCACCCTATAAATTAGACCTTGATCTCAGCTTAAAAACTCCCCCACCCACTCAGTTCTTCATAGTGAAAAATGGAGAATGAAATACTCATGACAACCTTAGCTCCTGTCCACTATAAAAGCAGCACTACCCTTTCTGATCTAGAAATGGAGTTTTATGGGTTTGAGGACCATGAATTTTCATGTTCGCTCGTCTCCCCTGAAACTTCCATGGGTATTTCTTGGGACTCATTGAATGCCTCCACCGTGTTCTATGATGAGATTTTCGATATAATGAATCCTGATTTTATTCAAGAGAGTTCTGACATGCGGGGACTGGTCAGAAACTCTTCAAGCCCAGAATATGATATCTATGAAATGTTGAACGAAAACTATTCAATGACTATTGAAGGCCATCAAAGCAGTCCCTGCTTGTCTCTAGACTCTACCAAGAACTCTATAGAGTTTCCTCTTCATGACCCATCGCCAGTGTTATTTCCAGGACACGGCGCGGAGGTCGATAAACAACTGATTCTTATGCATCTACTGAGGGCCTATGGAGAGGCTCGAGAGAATAAGGAAGATTGTCTAATCGAAATTCTTGAGAACTCCATAATCGATAAGAGCGATCCAATGGGAAACACGCTCGAACGCATTGCATACCACTTATTTAACAAGCACAAAGAGGGTCGAGACGAGTACCTGAAACAAGAGCTCGGCAAGGACTTTCTACAAGCACTTGGCGTGCTTTACGGAACCCTCGTAGATTCAAGGCTCGCACACCTCACAGCCAACTCAGTCATCTTAGAGTCAGTGCCACGAGATAATGCAACTCTACACATTGTCGATTTCGACATGGGGCAAGGGATCCAATGGCCGCCGTTGCTCGAGGCATTCAGCTGCAAAAAAACTCCGATCAAAATCACAGCGATCGTAACAATACAAGAAGAAGACGACAACTCCTACGCCTACTGTACCTTCGAGGAGACCAAGCAACAGCTCCTCGCCCACGCCAGACGATCGGGCGTGACTCTGCGAGTCGAATCAAAGAGCTTGGAAGACTTCGCCGGCGAGCTGACGAGGACAAAGAAGAGAGGACGCGAATTTCTAGCGTTCAACTGCATGGTAGGGCTGCCGCACATGGGATACAGAAGACCGAGGAGGCAAGTCGTGGAGTTTCTGAGAGTCGCCAGGGAATCGCTGACCGATTTCCCAGGGGTTTTGACAATCGGCGACGGAGAAACACTGGAGGACCACCGATTCGATAACCTAGTGAGGCACTGGCAGGCGAGGTTCGAGTCGCTGGAGAGGAATTTCCCGGCTCATCTCGTCGAAGCGAGGACGGCCATGGAGATGCTCTTTCTAGCGCCATTGATGAGCTTAGATGGCCGGCGGAGAAGTAGCGATTTGGAAGCAGAGAGGTTGTTCAAGGGGAGAAAGATCAGCTGTGAAACCATAGCCGAAGCCGAGCTGATGGTTGTTAGTGGCGGAGGAAGGGAACGAATGTACGAGGTTAAGGTTGACGAGCATAGGGACCATGAGATTTTGCTGACGTGGAACGGCGTGCCCTTTGTCGAACTCTCAAGTTGGACATGCCCGTGAGTGAAAATGGTCAATTCGTTTGTTCATATTTGTACTTGTGTAAATCAAATAAAAACTATCGGCGTTCATAATTGTATTTATGCAAATCAAATAAAAACTACTCTATGCCCCCGTCTTGGTTACCTGAATTAACTTTCAATTTGGGTGTTTCCTGTAAGTCACAAAATTTAATCCAAGATCATATTTGTAAATTCTAAAACAAAAATAGTACTCCATCTTCAAAATTCAAAATCCAATCCATTAAATTTTTTTTTTCATAAAATATATAATAAACAGACGAAAGCAGAGGCCAACTCGGTCCCAAAATCTGAATATCAAAATCCTAATTGTAATATCCATGATTTAAAATAATGCAATTCCTTTCAAATACACGAATTCAAAATCATGGGCATATAGATTTGACCTATACGTTTGCTCAGCATCGAAGAGCGCTTATATTTCAATGTCTCAGTCCATCGATATAAAGCCAAGATAGAGAACATTTGAAGAGAGGACAACAACATCCACGTCCCATTACACATTTATAAGTACTGTAGTAGTAAAGTCTTCGAAGATAAAGTTGTCGACATAGCTAAGAAGAAAGAAAAAAAAAAGAGCCTTACTCGAAGTAAACCGAGACTTGTGGAATGTCGACCTCCTCGCCCTCGTCGTCCTCGCAAGCAACGACGATATCAAAGTGCTTCCTATAAGAGGGCAGCTCTGCTTTCCCCACATCCCTCGCAAGGTCGGCCATCTTCTTATCCATACGATCCTTGTGCCTCGTAAACATACTGTTGTACAGCAAACAGCTCCCAAAGGAAATGCTGTAAGCGTTCAGCCCTTTGTTCTTAAGCCACTGAAGGAGCTCTCTGAGAGTGGGGTTGTCCTTGACGATCCATCTGTCCCATACGGTCCACTTCATGTCTTGGTGCTTGAAGACTTTGGGAGGGACGGGCTCGGCCATGGAGAAGAGGGGAAGTGCGAGGTTCGCGAATGTGTTGCGATAGTCTTCGACTTTGTGGCCCTCGGCTAAGACCTTGTACAGCTCGAGGCAGACGAGGCCAGTCGCCATGGCCGTTGAGGTTGCGATGGCTGGGATGATTCTGCCCGCGATGAACTTGGCCTTTAGCTTGTCGACCTCGGGGATGCTGTAGTTGCGCGCCCGCATGTTGGCTAGGCCTGCGATTAGGTCCATGTGGAAGTTCGTGTCGTCGTCCTGAATGTACACTCACAACTCGTGTCAGTAGTGAAATCAAAGTAAATTTTTTGTCAAGAAACAGAAAAGACGGCATAAGAACATATGCATGCGAAGGAAGTTCAAAGAAAATAATATCGTATATGAGGCAGATATTTTCAAGGAAGGACCTTTTCGAACTGAATGGGTTTCATCTTGTAGCCAGGGGGGAGATTTGCCCTGCAAGTCTCTAAGTTCATTGCCAGGTCATCGATGACAACAGCGTCATCGACGGATGCAGTTGCGAGAGTAGTCGCCTTCTCATCTGTGACGATCTTTGCGTCTTTCTTTGGTACAAAGTCAGGCACGATTACTTGGTCGACGGCTTCGGCCAACTTGTCGGGGGACTTCACCCAATCAGGGATTGGAATGCAGAATGTTTCTGCTCTTAGTATGGATGCTGCCATGATAAAGTTAAGGTAGCTTCCATCTTCTTTGGAGAATTGGAGAGGATGAGGGAAACGCTTTGGTGCCGACCAAAATGGTACGCCGCTACTAGTGTTGGCGTCCTCGGGGAATGTGTATGTCAACTGCTTAACACGGTGGGCGAAATAGTCCTCAAACCTGTTTTCACAAACGACATGTCGTCAGTGTAATGTTCCATGACGTATTGATCGAACAAGCAAAGGTAAGTAAGATTGTACTTCAAGCGAGCCCATGTAATGCAGTCCTGAAATGTCTCGCATCTATCCTTGTCAAGGCATTCAAGAACACGCTCTAAAGTGTCACGGGCCTGAGCATCGCCAGCTTTCTTCATGGAGTTGATGTACTCACTTGCATTCGTAAGATATGAATTGACTTCCGTGGGAGTTTTCTCAAGCAAACCATCAAACTCCGATCTCGCCCAAGTCAAGCAATGGTCGATGTTATGGGGGAAAGAATGAACTGTGCACATAGGTGCTTGCTTTTCAGGTGGATCCCTTGACGCACCATAATTTTCTGTCAGGTGGGGGATGACCATCTGTGTGTTGCACTTGGCACCCAATGTTCCCGACTCTAGAAGTGGTTTCTGAAAATATAAACACCTCTGGTCGATGTAAAGCCTGGCGTTTACGTTGTCCAAAGCGTTGATAACAACGGTTAAGTTCTCCCAGAATGTGTCATGAAACACATTTTCAGTCTCAGGGCTTGCGCGATTTTGCAATGCTTCAATATGAAAACGAGGGTTGATCAAAGAAGCAGCAGAGGCAGCAACTGTAGACTTCGCCTGACCAATGTTCCAATCTCGGAACAGAAACTGCCTGCTAAGGTTGCTTTTTTCAATCACGTCATCATCTGTAATAGTCAATTTTCCTCCCTCGCCACAACAAACACCCATTAAGGCTAAGTTTTTTAGAAATTCGCATCCTAAGGCACCAGAGCCGACAATGAAAACATTCGCATCCTCGAGCTTCTTCTGCAGCTTCGACCCAAAGACGGATATTTGAGCATCATAACGTGAATTCAAAGGCTTCAAGTCGTTGGGATCCAAATGTTCCACAGGAAGAGACTCAATAGAGTCAAAGTAGAAAAACTGCAATCAAACAGATCAAATCAATTTTTTGTAATATAGATTTCAACTGTAGATGAAAATGGTAAAACATCCTGGAAAAGGGGATGATTATGAGTAGGACCACTATACATGTTTAAAAACGTAAAATCACCTGGAAAAGGGGATGAAATTTCCCAGAGCAAGCCTTCACAACTTCCTGGCCCACAATACCACCAAACATAGCAGCCATAGGGTTCAGAACAGCCCTAGCACCAAAAGCGAAATTCCTAAGAAGCTTATGGTCAAATTCCTGAAGCCTACCATCAGTCTGAGCATTGTTAATTTCAGTAAACAGCGCTATCAATTTGTGAGCATCCTCTTCTGATCCAGCAACTGGAAAGTGCCCCGTAACTGCTCTGAACTTATCTAATGCCTGAAATGCCAAGTGAAGTATCGGGGGGCGCTCGAATTTGGAGAAGTCACTCAGGAGAAAGTCACCAGGATCTTCAAGTGCCTGCCTCAGCGGCTTGAATTTCAACACTTTGGGTTCTTTCACTTGTGTCACAATCCCGCCTCCCTCATGCTTCGAATAATTTGTAGTGTCCTCCTCAATATTGAAAGAGTAAGGTCTGGCATTTTTAATTTTTCTTGGCTTACCATCATTCAGTTCACTCATCCCTCGGACCTCAGAAAACACAACTAAATCACCATCCTGAAACTCCAGCCTCTCATCATCAACACAAGATACCACAGCAGGGTAGTCATTGCTGATAGAGGCAATAATTCCAGTGTGGGGATCTTCACCATCAACATCAAGTACTGTAAACTCGGGACCAAAGTCACAGAAAACATTCCCAAAAAGTCCCCGAACCTCAGCCTTAATAAAAGCAATTGGGGGTTGATGCTGGTGGCAGTAATCATCAAACTCAATAGCTTTCTCTAAGCTTATATCAGTGAATACAACAGCCTGAAGAGAAAAAAATCAAATAAAGAATTAAGCAGACACCAAAATGAGCTAAATCTAAGAAATCAGATAAGTTCACTAGAAGACCATCGAACCAACATACGCATTCTTGCTACTCCCAAAACAGTTAACTAGTCACCTGGAATTGAGAAAGCTGGTCCTTCGTCAGTGCAGACGTTAGTGTAGCAATGATCACAGAATTGTTGAGCTCCTGCAATTTCGTAACAGAAGCAAGTGCTCTGTTCTTACCCACATCCTCTTCTGAGAAAATAAAGTTGCTTGATAGATCCCATAGCTCAACATTACCCTCATCATGCAGGGTGACAGACTTAACCCCAGCAAGGATAAGATTCTTCGCTGTGAAAAGAGAAAAAGCATAAAAAATGCAATCTTCTCACCAAATTATGTGCAATAACAATATGATACCATCTAGATGCGAGCATATTCCATCACGTGAAACTCCAATATAAATAATGGTTTTAACAAAAACAGAAATAGTTCAAACGCCATTCAAATGCATACATATTTATCAAGATGCTTCATATACGCTAGTTATCATACTCCTCATAAGGATATGCACGATATAATATAACCATGAAATGAGGCACAGAATCATCCAAGTGATAACAATAACCTGCAAGTGACGAAACCTGACAGTACATACTTCTGCAAAAGTTCAGCGAAAGCAAATCAACCACAATCAGAAACCCGAGCATCAACCAGCATAAGTTGAATCTTACAACATTAAAATAATTTCAGAAACAAAATATATTGGTATCGTCAAACCTAAGATCATCATAAATATATACAAATGCAATACACAAAATCAAAAACTATGTTAAACAGAATTATTTGAACGTGTATCAGGTTCACTAATGATAAACGTAACAGATTTATTAAATCAAGAGAAATATAAACGACGCCGACCACAAGCAAAGACTACTCAATTCAGCCACGGCCACCAAAAACACACATCGAACAGACAAGGTGAGAAAAATAGCATACCTATCTCAGCTCCAAGTCCTTGCATTCCAGAGACGAGTACATTCGACGCAAACAACCGCCTCATCGTCTCGCGTCCGTACACCGCGAGCTGGCGGCTGTGAAGGTCCTCGTCGATCTCCTGAGGCTGATTATCGTAGATCGGCGCCCCGTTGCCCGAGGCACCTCCTCCGTTAGCTCTGTCTCCTCCGACCATGCTTACGGACAAGGACGTCGCAGATGACGTGGCGGCGGCAGCGGCGGATGCGAAACTCGCGCGTTGCTTCTTCGATTCGACGTCGGCTACTTCGATCTCCGCTCCAGCTGCTGTTCTCTTCACAGGAAGCATAAAGTCCAATGAACTGCTTGAATTCACCATTTCACTCGAAATTTATATCTCAATCACAACAAAAAACACAGAAACAGCAGCAAAAGCAGATCAAAAAGCAAAAAAAAAAAGAGAGAAAGAGAAAATGCAACGACGGTGGAGAGTGGGAGAGAGAGAGAGAGAGATGTACCACTAGGGGGGAAGTGGCGTTTTTTATGGCCCGAGAGGAGACTGTTTAGGGTTTGAGAAGGACAAAATGAGTTGTGTGTGTGATGTCTGTGAGGCGTGGAGGCAACACAAAGGGTGGTCTTTGGTTTGGGATTAGAGAGAAGGGTATGATATTGAGGTTCGGATTGTCAGCTATGGAAGAGGTTTAGCTTCGGATTGTAAAATGCGTGCTATGTAAGCGACGACGAGGCGAAGCGTAAATTGGGCCAAGGCCATAATTTTGTGGACCTTGAGCCCATGGGCCAAAACTGAGTCTTCATATTCCGACCGAGTTTATTATGAAGTGAATACGAATCTTACTCACGAAATTGATTTGTGACAGCTCACGAAATTGAGTCTTCAAAGCTCGACTCGAGCTTCGTCGTAATTGTTCAAGAGCTCATGAGCCGTACCGAATTCATGGATTCCCCTTAGTATCGGGTTGAGACGAACCAAGAGAGTCGGACTTATAAAAGATCACACTGCCCCGAACGACGACCGTGAAAGTTGCCCCACACCCTCAGACAAGCCACGGCCGATGGCTGGAGAGGGAAGGGAATGTTTAAAGAGATGTGTGCGTGTTTAATTTTCCCAAAACTCAAACTAACAAGTGTTTTCTCTCAAAGATCACGCCCTTTTCTTCTAATGGGTTTGGAGACGTTAATAAAAGAGTAAACGGCAAAAATGGTGCTTGAACTACACCACAGTTTCGCTGTTGGTGCTCAAACTTTTAAATGTGCCGTTTTGGTTCTTAAACTTTGCAAAACCTGTCATTTTTTGGTTCTTTGACCTAAAGAACATGTAAAAGAACCAAAATGGAACAATTTTGCAAAGTTCAGAAACCAAAACGGCACGAATTTAATTTACAAAATATAATATTCAATTTCGATCACCACAATAATTGTTTTCGATTTTTCTTCCACAGGCACCAACAACAATTAATTTTTTTTTAAATATTTTTTAACTTATCTTTTTCAAGAGGCATAATATGGTGTAATTGTGGTGAGATACTTTTTTAAATAAAAATAATTAAAATCTCGTAGTAATCGAATATTAAGTTTCGATCACCACAATAATTTCTTTCGATTTTTACGAGGCATACCAACACAATCACACCAACAACAATTAAATTTTTTTTACACACTTTTTAACTTCTTTGTTTTTTCAAGAGGCATATTACGGTGTAATTGTGTTGATATACTTTTTAAAATTAAAAAATTAAAAATTCTCCTAATAGTCGAACATATTAAGTTTCGATCACCAATAATCCTTTCGATTTTTTTTACGAGGCACCAACACAATCACACCAACAATAATTAAAATTTTTTTACACATTTTTTAACTTCATTTTTTTCAAGAGGCATACATAATTACGGTGTAATTGTGTTGAAATACTTTTTTTATAAAAAAATTAAAAAAATCTCGTAGTAATCGAATATGAATTTTACACAATATATGTATATATATAAAAAAATTATAATTGTTGGTACTTAAACTTTTAAATTGCCATTTTAGTTCCTAAACTTTGCAAAACATTCCCTTTTGGTTCTTTTACCTGTTCTTTAGGTCAATGAACCAAAAATGGCAGGTTTTGCAAAGTTTAAGAACCAAAACGGCACATTTAAAAGTTCAAGCACCAACAGTGAAACTGTGGTATATAGTTCAAGCACCATTTTTGCTGTTTACTCTTAATAAAATGTCAAAAGTATGAATTTAGAAACTATACTTTCATTTCATGGTCTTGTGACTTGTTTTATTTTTTATTCCTAAATTTAATATCGATTCAAGCCTAGTTATTAACACACGTAATTTTTGGGACTCCCCCCATTTTTTATACATTGGGAGTAGAGTTTGATAATTACTTTGAGTTAGAAAGACTTTGGGCTCAAACCGAATATCAACCGAGGAGAGCACTCACAATCTGCACACTCGCGAAAATGTTGGATTTTAAAGTCCACCTTTTGTCCAAATTCACAAACCGAACATATAAGCTTGGGTTCTAAGACATTGGGCTCAAGGCCCAATATAGAACGGATAATAATGGGCCACATCGTGGCCCGTCAATATATTTGATTTAAATACTAGCTAGGGCTTCTAATGAGTAGCGGCACTCGAAGTCGAGATATCGAAACAGTTTCTCAAACGCCTACAGATCTTGTAGCGAGGTAAATTTACTGCTGTTGAGTTCGTCTTTGTGCTTAATATCTTGGTTTTTCTGCTGAAGAGTGTGTTTATCTGCTTATGTAACGACGCTCTGATCGATTTGTAATTTTTTTTCTTGTGGTTGACGTCGTTAATGAGCGGGTTTGTTAAGCTTTAGCTCGGCGATGTTGATCTACTTTTTATTACGTTTCTCATCTCCCCGACCATTTTGGTTTGTGTGTGGATGAATTTGAGCTGTGTTTTTGTGGATTGTTTCTGGATCTTGCTTACTTTCTAAGAACAAATGACTTTCCTTTTGCTATTATATGTGTTCATTTAGGTGATCTGAGTCAGTTTGTTCGATATTTAGTTTAAGTGATAATATGAAAAATCATCTGCATCAAGCTAGCATCCGTGCGCCCCTCATTGTTGGTTGAATCTGAACTTTGTTATCTTTGTTCTGAGTATTCTGATACGTTCTGTCACACAGTGATGGCTGAGGTTGCGAAAAGTGGTGTGCCAGTGCCCGAATCTGTTCTGAAGAAGCAGAAGAGGGCTGAGGAATGGGCTGCCGTGAAAGCTAAGGAGGTTGAGGAAGCTAAGAAGAAGAAGGCCGAAACAAGGAAAATAATCTGCAAGAGGGCTAAGCAGTATGCAGAGGAATATGAAAACAAGGTATTATTGAAAACCTCTAGTAATATTCATTCAAACTTCTCTTCGTAATGGTGGTATTGCTTTCCTTTTTACACGCCTACCCATTTGTTTATCAGGAGAAAGAGCTGATCCAATTGAAGCGCGAAGCTAGACTGAAGGGCGGGTTCTACGTCAACCCTGAAGCGAAGCTTCTGTTCATCATAAGGATACGTGGGTATGCCATTTCCTTGCTTCCGACGTCATTTTTCGATATTGTTAATAACGCCTACAATGCTCATTGGGATGATAATCTTTCAGTATCAATGCCATGCACCCCACGACGAAGAAGATCCTTCAGCTCTTGAGGTTGCGCCAGGTACTGTAACTATTTTCTTTTGGGCCATCCTTTCTATGCTGTCCTAAATTGGTGATATAAGATAGATATGCCTAAGCTGTGTGACTCATATGTTATGTCTCATCCAACATTTTAACGAACATGTAGATATTCAACGGCGTCTTCCTGAAAGTCAACAAGGCTACGATGAACATGCTTCACCGCGTCGAGCCTTACGTCACCTACGGTTACCCAAATCTCAAGAGTGTAAGAGAACTCATCTACAAGAGAGGATACGGAAAAGTCAACAAACAGAGAATCGCTCTTACCGACAACTCCATCATAGAGCAGGTTTACCTTTACATTCAAATACACAATACACAATGGAATTGTTACGTTTCCATCTACTTTCATCCTAAACATTGCCTTTCCTACGAAAGGTTTTGGGGAAGCACGGCATAATCTGCGTGGAAGATCTTATCCACGAGGTCTTGACCGTGGGCCCACACTTCAAGGAGGCGAATAACTTTCTATGGCCATTCCAACTCAAGGCACCGTTGGGCGGTCTGAAGAAGAAGAGGAACCACTACGTCGAAGGTGGTGATGCTGGCAATCGTGAGGACTACATCAACGAGCTCATAAGGAGAATGAACTGAGCAAAAAATCTGTGTTTTGATTTGAATTTTTCTTACAGTTATTTACCTGAACTTTGTCATGTTTGTTGCTGTTTGTTTTTGCGAAATGGACCTCAATGTTTGGTTATTTTGGATGTGGACCTCAATCTGTCTAATTTGATCGTTGGCTTTCGGCGTCATTGTGTTGTGAGTTGGAGTATATTTTATGTTTCGCGACCTAAGGCTAAAGAAGTGCGATGAATAAAATTTATTGCTTTTTTTTAGATAATTAAATAACAGCCCAATATGGGAGAAATTCTAAATTGGCCTATGGATTACTATAGTTCTCCGTATTTCGTGTAGATCAGTGGTTCATGCAAAATTTGCTTGCTCCAAATTTGATTTTATAGGTTTCTGCGCAGGTAAGCCGTTACATGTGTTGAACGTGCTTATTTTCCGTTTAAATTTACGAATTAATTTGATTTCAAGGCGATGATATTGAGGACTAAATTGCTCAATGTGAAACAATGAAAACTAAAGTGTAAATATAGTAAATATGGAGGACCAATTTTCGGCAAACAATATTGAAAATAATAGGCCCAATTTCGAAGCCCAATTAAGTGTAGGAATATAAGTTGAGGGGTGTTTTTGCAAATTAAATAATATGTGGGTTGTGGGATCTATTTTGCCAGGTGGCTTCAGAAAACAACAACAGCGTGATGCCCGTCGCATTAAACATATGATCTGTCGACGTCGAAGATCCGACCGACCGAAAACCCGACCCTGATAATACCCATACCATAGCGAATTGATTTCCCTTCTCCGAGCTGGGAAAGCTATTCTCGAATATTCTCAATTTTGCTTTTTTTCGTCGCTGCAATTCGTTTTCGTTTTTCTGGCGGAAGAGACGGCGGGAACCCTAATCCTCTTCGCTTGTGCTGCTGATTTTGTGAGTTGAATCGAACCTTCTGTTCGGCCTGTGTAATTGTGAGGTGTTGTTGATTGGGGTCTGATGAGGAGATTGGATGCGGAGGAGGGGAGAAGTGCTGCGATCGCGAGTTCTTGAAAGAGGATGTGGTTTTCCTTTTGGAGATCCAGAGATAGATTCTCGTTGGATGAACTACGGTAGAATTTGATCTCGCAAGAAGCTTTATGTTCTTAGTTTGCTTTTTCTTTTTTTTTTTTTGCATTGACTTAGAGTTTGCTCTATGATTTACTAGGCGTTTTTGGGTAGTCCTGTGTTAGTTGTGATTCTGGTGACTGAATTTATTGGAAAGAGCAGAGTTGGGTTTATCAGTATGCTGAAGGTGTTCTAGGTTAGTTATCCAAGGGTGTAACTGTTGAATTATGTGCGTTATCATTTAATTGAAACCTTAATTCCTCAACAGTTTTTTCAGTTGGTGCATGATGAGTTCTTTATCATGATGAGTTGGCTCTTTTCTGGCTCAAAGTTTTAATAAAGTAGCCTTTTGAATCTAGCTAAAACGGCCTGAAAGCGGGCCAACTTTTTATTGGGTTAAACCTGGACGATTCTTATGGGCGGGCAGTAGCAATTTTTCGCTAGGCATAAGATCCATTTAAATTTATGTTTTTCTTACTGCAGAGTCCTTATCGATCAACTTATGCAAGTCCATGTTGTGAATGAGGTTAACAAGGTAACATATTTGTTTGTAAGACCACTTGTCTGTGTTTTCGGAGTTGGTTTTAACTTTTTTATTGATGTCACCTGATGGAATCTACGTACCTTACGGTGCAGGACTTTGTTGTAGAGGCTTTGAGATCAATAGCAGAGTTAATAACTTATGGAGACCAACACGATACTTCCTATTTCGAGTACGACTGCTCCTATCTGTTGTTATTGATTCATGTTATTTTTTATCCTAAGCAAGTATGTTATATCGTGTTTCTTCCTAGACTTTTCATGGAGAAGCAAGTTATGAGCGAGTTTGTTCGACTATTGAGAAATAGTAAAACATATGTCGTTCCACTCCAACTGTTGCAGACAATGAGCATAATGATTCAGAACCTCAAAAGTGAACATTCCATCTGTATGTTACCCGTTGACATCCCGATAAAGTAATATTATTTTCTATTTCTTTAACTAATTCCGTCTTACTGAAATATTTATGGTTTCTGCAGATTATATGTTTTGTAATGAGCATGTTAACTCCCTTATAACTTATGGATTTGACTTCCGAAACGAAGAGATATTATCGCTCTATGTATCCTTCGTAAGGTTTGCATTATTATTATTATTATTATTATTATTATTATTTATTCTTGATTATCTCTTCCATTTCTTTGTTCCACTTTTGATTGTGTCCTGACTTGTGCTTCTCGAAAAGGGCAATAAGTGGAAAGTTGAACAAAGATACGATTTCTCTTCTGGTCAAGACACAAAATGTATGTCAAATGGTATACTATTACCACTTGTCTATACGTTTTTACATATTATTTTGTAGAATAAGGTTCTTGCTGACACTTCTGTCAATAGTTTTTATGTGCCTAAAGCTTTCTCAAATTCCGAGATTATTATCCTTCATGAAAAAAATGTTATAAACGGTCTGGTCTTTAAACATGAGGACCCGTTGGACTTAAACGATGCTCACTTTAGAGGGTGGCAATATGTCTCAAGTGTTGTATTTATATGAAGCTGGTGGTCTTCTTTTCTCATGAAGTTTGATGAATTAATCGAATGGATTTTGGTGTGGTGATATGGAGGTTGCTTAATAACTTTTTTTAATTGTTTTAGAACTTCGAATTGTGGAAGAATGAGTAATTGGAGTTTTTTGTGGCATATAAAATTGAGGAAACTGGGTATATTGGTAGAAAGAGGCAATGTAGGTAGCAGGCTTATCCCGCTAACAATAGCTATCTGTATTTATGTTCTTGGTCTACTATTACATCTTTATTACTTCCTTTTGATGCTAGAATTGGTTCTGGCCTTCTGGGTAAATTGTATTCTCCACCTTTGATCTTCTAGTTACAAAGGTCCATTTTGCCTTTAGGAGGAGGTAACTTCCTTCCCTCTTTATGTTGAGGCAATCCGGTTCGCATTTCATGAAGAAAGTATGATACGAACTGCCGTACGTGCGTTGACTCTAAATGTTTATCATGGTGAGTTATTTTTATCATCTTTCATTATCTTCCAGTTTTCAGTTCATATTGCTGAAGTATATATCATGGCTTGGTGAGCTATACATTTCATGAACCGTACTTCTTGCAGTTGGAGATGACGCAGTTAACAGATTTGTGTCTAGAGATCCTCATGCAGATTATTTCCTCAACTTGGTCAACTTTTTCCGAGATCAGTGTATCAATTTAAGTACAGTGGTTTCAAATGCTTCCAAGTAAGTTCTGTCATTTTGGATGTCCAGGTGATTACCTTTGTTATTCAGATGACAAGGAACAGTAGTTTCTGAACAGGAACCGGGGGGTGGAATCAGCATCGTCCATTCTTTCTTCAATCGATGAGATTGAAGACAATCTCTATTATTTTAGTGATGTAGTTTCTGCTGGAATTCCTGATGTTGGGACGTTGATTATGGACAACATTTTGACGCGCTTGATTCTTCCATTAATACTTCCGTCCATGAGGAGTCAAACTTTTGGTGTATGACTTTTTACCCATCTCTTTCTTTATCCTACTCTCTGTTGTTTTTCTTTCCCCAAATTTAGAAACCATTTCTGATACATTCATGGCGAGTCTCCGTTTTCATTAGTTTTCTATTTGTTTCGTAACTAATTGAGTGTTGTTAGCAACCCTTTTCTGATACTTCCATGATCTGTTACTATTTTCATCGGGTTCGTGCTCGTTTATGGCAACTATTTGAGTGTTGTAAATGCAGGAACCAAGAGTCAGTGCTGTCACATCTCTGTATTTACTTAGTTGCATTCTGCGTATTGTCAAGATCAAAGATCTGGCAAACATTGTTGCTGCTGCTCTTCTGTGTCATTTTGAGGCCTCTGCTCAAATCTTTGAAGCTAAACCCAATGGAAATACAATAAGCCAAGACTCCATAGATTCAGTAATTCAAACATCGGATGGAAATTGTCTTTCAGAGTCCAATGCTGGAAGTTTGAAAGACGACACTACAATGTCCAGTTTTTCTGGAAAGCATTCCCCTAATGGTATCATAGCTCAAAATGATGGAATCTTGCAACTTGCACCATGGTAATCAATTGTATGATGACATCTTCTTTTTGGTATTCTTTGTATCTATGTCTTGGTTCCCTTTGTAATAATGTATGTCGACTAAATATTTATCGATTTCAATCTCATCTGTTTTTTACATGAGCGACAATTCGAGATACTCTTTCCGAAATTATAAAATAACTTACGCATTGTGGTTCTGGAAGTTTATGAAACCATAAAGAGAAGTTAATTTACTATTAGCAATTAGACCCCATTGCTGAGAATCATTTATGCTTACATTTTGATATAATGCATGTCGCAGGGAGGCTTTACTTTCATTTGTTAATAATGGAGATGATGTTCAAGTTTCAGGGTCCCTATATCTGCTGGCGACATTATTACAGACTAAAGGTAGGGTTCACTAATTTAACTATTTTAGTGGTTGTCTTGGATAAGGCACTGTGTTAACTTCTGGTCTGCAGAATTGGACGAATCTATGGTTGATGCTATTGGCATACTTCCACAGCGCAAACAGCATAAAAAGATGTTGCTGGTATGTTGTGTTTGAGCTTACTTTCCATTTTGTTGCATGAAAGAGGAATTTTATGCAGTGGATCATTTGAACTAAGCACTAGTGGTATATAGTTGATACAAATCCCCATTCGTTCCTACTGCATGCTTCTTCAAATCTCTGTATAGTTGATATAATTCCCCATTCGTTACAGCTGACATGTTGCACTACACAAACTAATATCATGCAATTGCAAACTCTTATCTTTTATACTCTCATCCAAAATATTGTTATGGTGGGGTATGTGAAGATATTTATTCTTTTTGACAGCTAACTCTATATTTTGTTTCATTTTTGTGGTGGTTATTGACTATATAATCTTATGTTGATGGACAGGAGGCATTGGTTGGCGAAGATTCTGGAGAAGAACAACTTTTTTCGTCGGACAGTAATGAAGTCCATGGTGGTTTGAGGGGTGAACTCGATATCTATCTGCAAAAGTTGAAGGTAGTGATGCTTTCTCTAGCTTTATGTGGTGTTTACCTCGACTTGCTGGTATCTTTACCGAGTATGAACTGATCTGTATTTTCAATATAAGACAAATGACCAACGAAGGTTTTCAAATAGCAAGAACTATATGAGAACCAAGTATTGTATAACCAAGTTCTATGTAGCAGTCCCCAATGTTCACATGCTTTTGGAACTTAAACCCTACGTTATATCTTTCTTGAGTTTCTGACCCTTTTTATGGGTCCTGCTTACTGAATCGAATAACTCTATTTTCATCTGGCAATTTCTTTCATTAAATTGGATGATATGCTCTTTTTTAATTAGTCATGCTCACCAGTTCAAATTTCGTTTCCTACTGCCATTGATCTGGTGGATTATTGGATTGTGATTTATTGTGTCTATTGCCTCCAAGAGTGAATTATCTGTTGCATCACAACCGATTTACATTATTGGAGCTGCATCATCACCGTTTTTACCAGTCATAGATACCCATAAAATTACATAAAAGAAAGACTAACAAACCTTGCCTATATGCTCTTTCAGCAATGGTTTTTTCCTTGAAAATCATGTAAAACTATCTGTAAATTGTAGGTACGCTATGGAGTTTCATGTGCAAGTCCAGGTGTTGGAGGGAGTCCACGTGAGCATAGATTTCAAGTATGTAATGACATTTTTCCAACTGTTTTTAACTTCTCCACCAACTCATGGGGTTGCAGTTACTTCACCTTATTTTTAAGTCGGGATAACATGAACATGGGTCCATGTTCTGCATATATCTACGAGGAATATAGTTTGTTATGGGAGTACACAAGATTTTAATTGCTTTTTTTTTTTGTGATGGGGACTTGAGTGGGATTTCCTTGGTATCTCCTTTAACATTCCATTTATTCACCTTTTGATATCAGGTATTAGATGCATTGGTCAGCCTCTTCTGCAGGTCAAACATATCAGCGGAAACATTATGGGATGGTGGTTGGCTTTTGCGCCAGTTGTTGCCTTATAGCGAAGCAGAGTTCAACAGTCACCATCTTGGATTACTCAAAGTGAGTTGTTTAGTCCATGACGGCTGTCTCTGTTTTTTTCCCCGAGAGTTTTGTTCATCAACTGGGTGGTAGTAAACTCTAACAGCCCTATACAGTGCGGTGCGCTGAAGTTCCTCTTATGCGCTATAAATTGTAGTTCCTATTTGCCACCCTCTGTTTATGCTTGATAACTCTAGTTGGTTTGAGTGATTTCTATGGATTAACATTTGGTGTGTGGCGTTTAGGATTCATTCCTCAATTGCACAAAGCGTGTCATACAAGAGACAAGAGGAACTTGGGCTGATCAGTTGCCTATGGTACTTAGCGATGAGTGGAGAAAGTGCAAAAGAGGTACACACATTTGTTTGGTTTTGAACTTTGGACCATCGATACCTATAGTTAACTGATGTTGAATAAATCAATTGACTTGCAGCCATTGAGGCTTCATCTCCTCGAAAAGATCCCAACTGCCTGCTCTTGCCACCGATCAAGTCTACCTCGGACGGTATCTCTCTCTCTCAGTCTCAACGCACATTGACAAGACAAATACATATTTGTATAGTAGCAGGAAATATATACAAAAACACAGCGTCTGATGAATTATAATTTTGTCGCAGAACATGGATCGAGTGAGTCGTCTTTTGCTGCAGGCGAAAGAATGCGTGAAACTGTAAAGGTTGTTCCTGATCCTTGATATATTATTATGACTTGTTTTCTAGGTTTTGAATAGTAAGGGTATTAGTGGACTATCATATGATATTCAGAACTGCAGATGCCATCTACGTTTGAATTTTAATTTCATTATTGATCTATAAATTTTCACCAGCTTTCTCTTGGACATGACTAGGTATTCGTACTGCTTCATCATCTCCGTAGCTTCTCCATCGGTAGAGTTCTTCACGATCAGCCCCCTTTACTGCCCACTGTGGACATCACAGAGAAGTCAAGAGCTAAGATCGCTGGCATAAATCTACCTGGAGTGAAGCCAAACACTGAAATAAATCTCGGTAATCTTTTGTCGAGTTTCTCCTTTGTAGGTTTTCTTGCTTTAACATTGGTTTGCTTTACCCATCACTTGCCTTTTATTTAAAATAAATAAATAAATTATCAGTCGATGCTCTGCCATGCCGCATTGCATTCGAACGTGGCAAAGAACGCCACTTTCACTTCTTACCGCTCTCCATCGGAGGCTCGGGATGGCTTGTCCTTGCAGACGAGTTGGTGACGAAACCTCGATTTGGACTTGTTCGAGTTACGGCACCATTGGCTGGGTGCAATGTAAGTTCTCCCTTAAAGATTACATATAAAATTCCCCTAACTTAGGGGATGGCATTATAGGGATAATGAATTTAGTGTGTGCATTGTACGGAAACTTTTGAAATTGAGCAATTTAGGAACATTATATGCCAGAACCCTTGATTTTCCTCATAGGGTTCCGACGAATTTAGGTGGTGACATCACACGGACAATAACTCTCAAAAGTAAGCAATTTTGGGACAAGATATTAGGTTTTCGGCGTATAGCGTTCCTAAATTGTTTTAACTTTAAAAACTCCTGCCCGCATAATGCCACACCCTTTGATTTACATGATGAGAAAAATAATTAACCCAACATATTCGGCGGTTCTCGAGACACCCCATTGATTTGTGCAAGAAAATTTGTTGAATTTCAAATATTTATTTTAGCACCTGGAAAATGTATTTTGATGGTCTTATTATCCCGCTTTGTGCAGCCAAAAATAGACGAAAGGCACCCGAGGTGGTTACACCTTCGAATCCGCCCTTCTCTGTTTCCCTTCAGCGATAAAACCGCGCAGAGTCCGCACGGCAAATCGAAGAGCTTAGTCGACGGAAGATGGACGCTCGCTTTTCGTGACGAAGATTCTTGCAGAAATGCGTTGAATATGACACTCGAAGAAGCAAACTCCCAAAACAACGCCGTCGAGAAAACCTTACAACCTCTGCTCGAACTCGATCCATTGCCACACAATTCGAGTCGTCGCCTGGTAGACAATGACGACTTTGCCCCCTGCTAGACGACGATCTCTTTTCGTGCTCAACTATTTCGAAATGGATTTTCCTTTTTTTCTTCGGTAGCGGGGGAAATTTTATTCGCCTTCTCGGTATATTTGTACTAAAAAGGAATCCGTATAGGGATCATTAGGTGTATAGTAGTTTCTGTATTTTGTGGTGATTTTACTCGTTTTTTTGTTTGTATATATGAGGTATGTTGTTTTTGGATTGGTCTTTAATAAAATGGGTCGGGTTGGAATCGGGGCCGGGTTATGATATGATTAGGCCGTGCTCATGAGATTATTAATAAATTAATGCTAAGAAATAATAATTAATAGTCAGAGACCTACTGCGAGAGGGATACAATGGGGGTATGTGGAGGAATGCTCCCAATGGCTGCTATACAGT
Organism: Craterostigma plantagineum; assembly: GCA_027422505.1. Taxonomy (NCBI): domain Eukaryota; kingdom Viridiplantae; phylum Streptophyta; class Magnoliopsida; order Lamiales; family Linderniaceae; genus Craterostigma; species Craterostigma plantagineum. The sequence continues at coordinate 4,422,673 of JAPQWV010000009.1, read as the reverse complement.
AACGTCTGGTTATCATTGGCTTAAGGGTAACAGACCCAAGTTTGTACCCGCTGGGGCTGTATGGAACAGATGGTCATTGCCTAAGCATGCATTCATGTTATGGCTTATTATGCATGGCAAGTTACTCACTCGGGACAGATTGATCAAATGGGGACTATGTGTGCCTGATATCCGCTGTGTTTTATGTTTGCAACAAGAAGAAAGTATTGAGCACCTAATAGGTAGATGTCCCTACAGCCAAACTGTGAAGCGAGAGGTTGCTGGCTGGCTGAAATGTGTGATCCCAGAAGACCATGAGAGCTGGAAACAACACCTAGTCAAATTGGGAAAAAGGAGAAGTCCAGTAGCAAAAATTCAGCTAGCGGGGATTGCAGCGCTAGTATATGGATTGTGGGGGGAGCGAAACGCTAGGATGCATGATGGAGGGGAGCGAGAGGCTGAGGTGCTATTCAAGACAATCAAGAGTGATTTTAAGACGCAAGCGCGAGGAATGAGGTTCAAAAAGAACGTGCGAGAGGCCGAGGAATTCATTCATGGATTGATTCTGTCTTAATTAACACTGTGTAAGAGGGAGTGAGTGATGTAAGAACAAGGGGTAGTTGTGGTAATGAAATTCTTCCTTACCAAAAAAAAAATAATAATTAATAGTCACACAACAAATAACCATTAGGCCGCGCTCATGAGATTATTAATAAATTAATGCTCAGAAATAATAATTAATAGTCACACAACAAATAGCACTAATGACTAATTTAATCCAGGATTTCAGGACAGCAAAGACTATTAAAAAACTCCCGACGATCAAAACGATCAGAAGCGAAACGAACGAACACTTGAAGAGACGTGATTGGACATGTTTGCCCTTCATTTTTAGCTAACAATATCTAGGGATGTATGGGCGAATGTGTACTTTTATACTCAGCAACAGCATATTTGACTTCTGAAAATGTCTATTAAGATGGCTTTGGGTTGGGCTTGGCCTTTACTGGTAAGAGTATAAATTCGTCGGAAATAATATTTCTAGGAAAACTAATTTAGAATATTGTCGTAAATACTTTTCTCCTCGGCTACAGCCTTTGGCACGTTAGAAAAGCCCTACGACTTCTTTTCCTAATATCATTCCACTAAGGTCGTGACTCGAATCCAGATATCTTATAATCCTTCGTTTTTTTAGCTGAAATCGATTGATTTTCTGTGAGATCTGTTTGCATTTCGTGTTTCTGTTTGAGATATGTTATTGCTGTTTTTTTATTTTTGTTATTTGTGTTATTCATTTTCTTATTTTGGTTTCTTTTATGCAGTGAGGAAAAGCGTGATGTTATCTGTTCTAAGGAGAAAAGCAGCTTCCAGCGCCTCGTATGCTCCGGTATAGATGCCATCCCTGGTTCATTATTATTTTTTGTCTGATTTGTAGTATTTTGGATTTGAATCTTTCACTGTATATGAATAGTGTACTGGTCTATTTATGGAGAATTGAGGTTTAGTTGAAGCTGATTCTTCCTTTATTGAATAGGCGTATGGAAGATCATTGTATAAGCTGAAGCCGGAACCAAGAACGAGCTCCGGGACATCACCGGTAATGTTGATTATCTTTGTATTTTTTATGCCAAGCAAGTCTTGATCTGGATGATTTTTATATAGGAACGATGGTATTTTCATTTGAGTTCAGCTAGATTTGTCATGCTTCATTTGTTAGCAAATATTTTGTTCCCAATGCATACGAGTATATTCGTTCAGCTTAAATTGGCTTGCACGTTCTGAGATTATGTGCCGTGTCTAGTCTCTAGTATCTTTGTATAGATGTTGATAGCTAACTTGTTCTGGTACATCCCATTTTTGCTTATGATTTGAACAGGCCTTACTTTCTATAAAAAGATGTGATGGTGCTCGGACTTTGTGTAGCGCTCCTCGCGTTGGTATGTTACTGTCTCATGTATGGCTCATCGATACGGTCTACATTAGTTTGTCGCGCTTTATTGATACGTTTCATGTCACAGGTTTGGCGTCAAATTCAACATCGAAAAAGTGAGTTACTTGTGCTTTCTTTTCTTGTTAGAGAACACAACCTATATTTCTGACCTTTTTGCTAGCAGGATTATTGTGCGCGGTAGTCTGCAAGATTCCCCTTCCATGCAGATGTGGAGCAAATCATTCTGTTCTAATTCGGGTATACTATGTGATTCCTCAGTATGTAGTATATGAATGTGTTATAGTTCAGAGAAACAAGCTCATTTTTCACATGATATTCGGGCTCTAGATTAATATGGCTCGCCAATTTTTGTTAAACTCTCCCTAACTCACGTCCTACCTTAGTATACACGCAACTCATAGATTATGCATCAGTTGGATGAATTATCGCATTTCTAACAGTGTATTCGTGCATTGGGTTATATAACTTGTGACCACTTTCGCTTGATGCATGAGCAGATGGTGATCTTTTTGAAGCTGTTGTACCATTTATGGGTGAATCCATCAGTGATGGCACTCTAGCGACGTTTTTGAAAAGTATGCTTCCTTACATCATTATCCCACACTCGCCTGCATTCTCCCAACAAACATATTAATTTGTTCTTCTTGTTTGGAATGTGTGTCGTGTGAGCAGAACCTGGGGATAGAGTTGAAGTTGATGAGGCAATAGCTCAAGTTGAAACAGATAAGGTACTTACGTTTTTCTACCGAGTGGCTAGTTTTGTGAGAGATGCTTAGGTATTTGACTGAACACTGACATTTGCATCTTTCTTGACCAGGTTACCATTGATGTGAATAGTCCTGAAGCAGGCGTTATCCAAAAGGTACTTGCACTGGACTTCTGCTATAATGTATGTGATATTAGGATTTAGAGCTGATGCCGTTTTCCAATTTTGTTTCATCTGATAGTTTGTAGCTCAAGAAGGAGACACAGTGGAACCTGGCACTAAGATTGCTATCATATCGAAATCTGGTGAAGGTGTAACTCATGTTGCACCATCTGATGAGAAACCATCTGAAAAAGGTGCTCCACCGCCACCACCTCCTGCCGAAGAGAAAAAAGAGGTGCCAGCTCCTAAAGCTGAGAAACCTGTTGCTGAAAAGCCTAAAGGAAGCCCTGTTCCTCCTCCGAAACCCTCAGCCTCAGAACCTACGCTGCCCCCTAAAGACAGGGAAAGACGAGTAGGTTCCTCGTTTTAGCAAAGGGAATAAGGATGCTCGAGTCAATTGTACATGCGTCATAATGTTAACCTATATCTTTTTTTGGTGATAGGTTCCAATGACAAGGCTCAGAAAACGAGTTGCTACAAGATTGAAGGATTCGCAGAACACGTTTGCATTGCTGACTACTTTCAATGAAGTAGACATGTAAGCCAAGCCACTATCTATCCTATCCTGCCGCTCATCTAATCTACCTAGTTTTCCTCTTTTATTTTATTGACAATCGTTTATCTTTAGAATCTTAACATATTCATATCCCGATTTGCATGTAACAGGACTAACTTAATGAAGCTTCGATCTGACTACAAGGATACATTTGTCGAGAAACATGGGGTGAAGCTAGGCTTAATGTCAGGATTTGTGAAAGTATGTTGTCACCCCTTCACTTTTCATGCTCGTACTTCCTATTGATGCTCTTTGGGAAACTGAAGTTTCAATATCTTCCATTTTCAGGCAGCTGTTAGTGCTTTACAGAAGCAGCCAATAGTGAACGCTGTCATCGATGGTGATGACATAATATACAGAGACTACGTTGATATCAGCATTGCTGTTGGAACTCCCAAGGTAAGAAATATGCTGTTGTCCTTAATCAATCCCAGATCGCTCGATAAAATTGATGGTAGTTTACATTGATGAAGAAGCTACCAATGAATAGTTTTGTTTCCTGCTTCTTACACATTAAAAATATTTAACGAGAAGCTTCATGTCTCTATTTCAACCAACCTTTTTACATTTTTCGCCAGGGTCTCGTCGTCCCAGTCCTCCGTGGCGCCGAAGGTATGAACTTTGCCGAGGTTGAGAAGGAGATCAACACACTTGCCAAAAAGGCCAACGATGGCACAATATCAATCGATGAGATGGCAGGTGGAACCTTTACAATATCCAACGGCGGTGTTTATGGCAGTCTTCTGAGCACTCCAATCATCAATCCTCCTCAGGTTTGATTTACAAAAAAAAAACTTTAATTTTTTATCAATTTCGATTTACACATAACGTTGTTAAATAAAACTACTTTCCTCGATAGTCTGCGATTCTTGGGATGCACTCGATTGTGAACCGTCCTATGGTTGTCGGGGGAAACATAGTGCCAAGGCCTATGATGTACATCGCCCTAACCTACGATCATAGGCTTATCGACGGCAGAGAGGCCGTTTTCTTCTTGAGGAGAATCAAAGACGTCGTGGAAGATCCTCGAAGGCTGCTTCTCGACGTGTAACGCAGAGTCGCTGCTCATGGTGAAAATTCGAAAATCATTTGCATATTACTTGCCTACCTTTTGAGAAATAAGATCACTGCAAACCTTATACAGCGTATTTGTGTTTCCTTTTATGCGTATCGACCGTCGTTTTGCCTTTTGGAAGGGACAATAAATATCGTTTTGTCATTTGCGGCTTTTTGTTGATGATCGAATGAATGAATTGCTTTCGAGTGAAGAGTTTTCGCCAAATGTTGACTTTGATGTTGACCGTATACATGATTCTTATTTAATATTTAAGCCTGTCTTGTGCTTGTGGTTATATGTATCTTCAAGAATGGCTAGAAATAGATTTTGGGCGACGTTAGGGATCAAAACCACGATGAATAATAATTTATAGGAAAATCTTGGGAGAATGTCATTTTTGTTCTCAATGCTTTGGATATGGGCAATTTTTGTCCCTTAAATTTTGAGTTCCCACTTTTAGTCAATAACGTAACTGATTTTGTGCCGTTTTGGTTATCTAGTTACAGTAGAAACTCTAAAAATTAATACAGTTGGGACCGGTCAAATTTATTAATTAAAAGAGTTTTTAATTATTCGATAAATTAATAATTATCAATTTGTCGATAAATTAATATTTAATTAATTTATAGTTTATATTATTGAGAGTGTTATTAGAGCTGATAAAGATGATGCTGAAAGTTCTACCATGGAGCCCCTTCGTGAAACAACGTTATAAAAGCAGCCATCACATTGAATAATTTCTTGTTTCCTATGAGGAAACAACACCAGAAGTTCTTACAATGATAAGGACAATTAGAGACAATATGCAAGGGAAAATTGATTTCAACAAAAAAACAACTGACAATTGATTCATTTTTCAAGTAATCTCCGTTCATGTAATATGAGAATGTTTTTACATATGGAATTATTAATTTATAATTTATACGGGACCTATAGAAAATATCAAATATGAGAATGTTTTTACATATGGAATTATTAATTTATAATTTATACGGGACCTATAGAAATTATCAAAAGTCTGTTATCTTATAATTTTAGAGAATTATTAATTTAGTACGTTATCCCGGAGTCGGGACCAGCCGAAAATATTATATTAAATAGTTTATTAAATTATCGAGTATTAATTTATAGAGTTTCGACTGTAATTTAATTGTTAGTTTAGATTTATGAACCATCCCAGTAGAGAGTCCTAATAACACGGGACCAAAACGACTCGTAAATTCGGGCTGGTCGAACTCGTAAGTTTAGTCAAAAACTAAAAATTAAATTAACTCGAAACGGCAATAACGTTGGAAACTAAAAGTCTCATCTTGAACTCGGGGAATTAAAGACTTCCATTACCTATGACCAAAAATGACATCGGAATCACTATTAATACTATTACTTTATTGCACACCTGATGTGTGTGCTTAAAAATAATTATATGAAATTAATTTAAATTTTGAAATTATACATTTTTAGTGTTTAAGACGAAATATAAGTTTTAAATATATAAAAAGAAACTTAGTTGTAGAGGCATAAGTACAGTCAATTAAAAATTAGAAGTGATATAAAAATACTTAATTGATGAACTAAATTGCAAATAAGATACACACCAAATTATGGCAGTTTATATCCACTCCAAATCAATTATATAATATACTAGTATTTTTTTTTTGCACACCCGATGCGTGTGCTTAGAATATAATTACATTGAAATTATTTTAAATTTTGAAATTATAATTTTTAGTGTTTAAGATGAAATATAATTATACAAAAAGAAGCTTAGTTGTAGAGGCATAAGTACAGTAAATAAAAAATTATTAGTGATATGAAAATACTTAAGTAATTAAATTACAAATGATGGACTAAATTGCAAATAAGTTACACACCAAATTGTGTCAATTTATATCCACCCAAACCAATTATATAATACTCCCTCAGTCCCAAAAGTTTTTGTACATTTACTAAATCGGGCGTCCAGCAAAAAAACTATCTCAAGCAATCAATATAATAATATTAAATATTATTAAAAGACGTGCCAAAATATACATTTTTTTACCTTTTCATCACACTATATTATTAAAATATTCAGTTTCTTAATTCTCGTGCCAACTCCCAAATGTTCATAAAATTATGGGACTGAGGGAGTAGTATAGATAATATAGATCTTTGACCCACAGCAGATGGATCAAACCCCGTCGAACCTATAGTTTACCCACAAAAAATTGACCCGACCCGTATCTGGTAGTTTATCCGAAGTACTTTTGTTCCCCTTCACGCCCAACCTCGCCCACAATAAAGCAACCACCGGCAAATCGACACAATCAATCTCTTCTCACTATCATCGTTTAACTCCATTTTACCATGGCTTTATCTCGAACCCTCTCACAATCGATGCCCCGCGTCGAAACCGTCTTTTCGCTAACCGCCCGCCGGCACAGCTCGGCCAAGGCCAGCCCACAGCTGATCGAAGTCGACCTCGATTCCTCGGAGTCCAGTGAAGTCATCACGGTCGGGGTCAAGAAGCTCGAGGACGCCATCCGAAGCATGATAGTGCGCCGTGCGGCGCCGGATTGGCTTCCCTTTATGCCGGGCTATTCGTATTGGGTTCCGCCTCTGCCTCCGCCGCGTTCTTCTTCGATCCGCGGCGGCGGAGGCACTCAAGCCTCCAGCCTCATCGAGGTTGTCGGAAAATTGGCGGAAGCTTCCGCCTCGACGAAGGGGAATCGGAGGTTTATTGGTCACGATTACTTGGCGTCTGATGATGAGCTGATGGCGATCTCTTCTCCCAGAGGTTGGCCGTCGTCCGACTTTTTCATCCAAGGTATGTTATTTGTTGTTGATTCAGCATACGAAAATTAGGGTTCCCTTATCGAAATTGGATTTCTGAACAAGTTGTTTGAGGAATGTTAATGATAATTCAAGGGGTTCTGAATTGGTGAACGAGATGGATTTGATTGGGTTATAGAGTGGCAATGTGCTTTAAGAGCTCGAATTTTTGGGGGGAAAGATACAAACTTTTGAGTCTCAATCACTGGGCAATAGATGACTGATTAATCGATATTGAGTTGAATTTTAGTTCTTTAGGTAGGTTGGGAGTTGAGACTCTCAGCCTCAAGGTAAATCCATAGAGCTCGTCTCAGCTGATATCTACAATATACGCGAAAACTATTTCTAGAATAGTGATTGCATAATTATCGATGTGAAAGTCTCCTTTTGGTGAGACATTACGAAAAGAGTCACTTAAACCTTAGTTTCTGTGTCTCTGTTTCGAAAAGCAGGTTCGACAACTGTACCACCCGTGGTGGAGATTGAGTTGCATATTGAAGAACTCGAAACCCAGTCGGACGATTCGCACAATCCCGAGGATGTCGAAGAATGAATCTTTAAGTCAAATCAAAACATGGGCTTCGGTAAGTAAGTTAAGTAGATGCCCAGTGACATTCATTCTCTGTTCTGCAGATATTTGTTGGACTTTTCCATTTCCCTGTGTAGGATATTTCTGAGATGAAAAAGGAAAGCAAGATGGGATTTGTTTGTGGGTGGAAAGAGTTTAAAGACATTCCTAGCTAGGTTTCTGCTTTCAACCTGGGATTTTGGCAGCTAACTTAATGCCAAAGGAGAAATATGTACAATCTTGAAACAATAATAATGCTGTTTTTCTTCCTCGTAGTTTCTTTTGTATGGTTTTGGTTTATAAGTAGAATAAGCTCTAACCTATTTACAATTCAATAGTTATATCGTCTCGTCGTTTGATGGAACATCATCGTCAAGCGAGAACTATTGCAATACCAACAAACTCAATTTCTTTCATATTCGACCTTACTACAACCTAGAGCTCTTCTTGACGTGGAGAAAGAAAAAAAAAAAGATAATAAAGCATGCCAGTCATCAAACAAAATTTCAAAGCTGCGAGAGAGAGAGAGAGTAGCCAAGTTGTGAATTGTGATATCTCCACATGCAATATTAGGTTCATCATATTGGGACTATACCATAGCCTGGCTCTCTATGTATTGTATGTATTATTTTGCGTTAATATTAAATATAAATCAAGACCACTAGCATGAGAGGAATAGAGCAAAATGTAGCCACAAAGGACTTGCCGGAAATAAATGTATGTATAGAGTTACACACAAATATATAAATATATATATATATATATATATATAATTGTATTCAGGTGAATCATTCTTGGCTGCAATGTACTCTATTCATCTTCATTCAAGACTTCATGATTATATGTTTAGAACGGTGGATCGTAGGAGATAAAAGGAAAAAAAGGGGGGATGGGGCATAATCAAGTGGAGCGAAATAGAATTGGAATACTTGCATGGATATTGACTATTCTATATTCTTTTTGTGAGAAACAATAAAGCATTCTTGCACAAAGTCAACTTAATGCATGTATTTATTCGTTTAGGCCAATTTAATTCTTATATCTATATACTATAAAAGTAGGATAGGGACCCTATTGTGATGACACGTGGCAACAAAATGGCCCCACCCATGTAGAAGAATGGTAGATATTCAGTGTACCTCGCACGCATACATGCATAGATTATCTACAATTAATTAATCATGACAAAGATGAACAGTCTTGCAATTGATAGTTCCAACAGTCCCTTTCTATTGATAGTTCCAACAGTCCCCTTTCTACCCCTTTCTATCGTGTATGACTACATTCGTTACTTCAGTAACGAGTACATTGATTTGATTCACTGTACTCATTTAAGAAGCCGCTGAACGGTCACAAAAAATTATTCAGTGAATAAAGAGGAACAGTCGTGGCCTTTCTTTTCACGGTACTGAACTCTCCACAAACCAACCCTTTCTGTTTCTCACCTCTGTTTTTTCTTTTTTGCTCTAATTTTATCTCTGTGATAAAAAGGATGTCGTTGAGACCTAACGCAAGGACGGAGGTCCGCCGCAGCAAGTAGAAGGTTGCGGTGGATGCTGACGAGGTCCGCCGCTGCCGCGAGGACAGCATGGTTGAGATCAGAAAGAGCAAGAGGGTGGGATGATTCCCGAGGACCAACCCGGGGTTGCTTCTGCTTCGTACACCACAGCCAAGGGCGAGACCAAAACTAGCCTTTTGCTGACGTCAGGATGGTATCAGTCTGCCCTAACATACACACACAGCTTCGGATTTGGTTGAAGTGTTGAACCCTTACTTCACTTGTCTGAACAAAAAGTCTTTAAGTTGTTTGTTCGATTGTGTACCTTCCAAACAGGTGGGGCCTAGCTCGTCACTTCCATTACGTGCCAGAAATCCTCGCAGCTTTCTTCTGGAGTGTGCCCGCCCTGTTTGTCAACGTATGCTGTTTTTTTTTTTGTTATTTTGATAACGAAAAAGGGGACAATTCGTTTTATCTATGTTCTTCTCGGTGATGTTTATAGTTGATCTGCAGTTTATACCTTACTTCTATGTGGTTTTCCGCACCATTCTCCTTTTCGATCGAGCGAAGAGGGATGACAAGAAGGTAATCGATTCACTCTGTAGAATTGTTTTTCTGGTATCGATCATCTGAAACACAGACAAAAGAAGAAAAGCCCGAAAATGTAAGATTCTGGGATGAATAAACAACACAAACAGAAGGCGTTCACACCTCAATCAGCTTCGGTTCACAGAGCAAGAAAGCCTCCTGTAAGAAATCACAAGAAACTAACAGTCAAGAGTGCATCACAAGAACTCTCGCCTTTAGGGTTCTCCATGGGAGTTGCTACCCAAGCTTGCTTTGTAAGTCCTTCCTTCGATTATAAATAAATCTTTCGTAACTTATTTTCCATTCCTCGAAGGACGTCAAATTATATCCATATCCTCCCATTATTTGTCGATAGGCACTTGAGAATGGAGCTTCTTGAAGGGGTCGTCGCCTACCACAATGGTATGCAGCAAAAAGCTAAGGATGCCCTGACCTCAGCTCAGCTCAAGCTAAATTTCTTCGGGTACGGCCCAGGTCATTACATTGGAATTCTTACTCTGACGCAATATGAAAAAAGGGAAAAAAAACTCATTTTTTTGTGGGAATGGGGTACAAAGAAAGAGAGGCAAAAAGGGCCCTCCGCATGGACAATATGGACGTCGAAAGGGCCGTGAATTTCCTCATCGAGGAGAAGGCGAAAAGGGCGCAAAAGCGAGCAGATGATCTGAAACGACAAAAAGAAATCAAGTGGAGATCCGTTTTTTTTTTACCTCTGCCCGTCGTACGACGAAAATCGTAATATTTATTGAGAAATTTCGCCCGTGCAGGGAAAAGAAGGAATACGGCACCATCACTCTGTTGGATGCTGACGAGGGCCGCCGCGAGGACAACATGGTTGAGATGAGAAAGATCAAGAGGGAATAGAATCATTTGAAAAAGCGTCGGGTCAACAGTTTCAAAAGCAACAGTCAGCGCGCCGCAGCTTGACAAGAAGGTAATTGATTCACTCTGTAGAACTGTTTTTCTGGTTTCACCTGATTGCTTTTGAGTTTATAAGGTTGGATATGGTCACATTACCTACAAAGTTTAGCCTTTTTGCGGTCTGTGTTGATTCGAGACTCTTTTGGGTAATGAAAGAAATGATTGATCGATTAGGTTGTGATAAAGCCTTTAGCTTTCGTTAGTTTCAATTAAACTTTGTCCGGCAGTATATGATATTATATAGGTTTAATCAGAACAAAATAGGTGTTACATATGAGGGGAGTACCAACTATGCCAGAATCTGTTTGGTGGTTTTACAATTCCTGCCAACTTATCGGGCTTTAAGTTGAACTTATTCGAGTACAATCGGTCGACCACAAGTGTCAGGACTCAGAAATGTAAGAATACGACTCCCGTGACTTTACGAACTTCATTCGCGTATGAATTACGTGGTGTATGATAGTTCCCTATGTATCACTTATGACTGCAAATAATATAAATTTAACATGATATGATCTACTATAATATAATATAATTTAATATTTGTATTATGTTATATTATATAAAATAATATGACATAATATTATCTAAGGTAAAATAAAATACTACATATAATAATAAAATATAATATAACATAATAATATAAGAACATAATATAATACAACATATATAATAATATAATTTAGTATATTTTAGCCTAAAGTATTGTATACATATATATAACAGTATAATATAATATAAGTAAATATGGTATAATATAGTTTAAAATAGTATTTATATAAGGTAAAATAAAATACTACATATATTACAATATAATATAACATAATAAAATAATAACATAATATATTACAACATATAAAATAATATAATATAAGATATTGTAGTATAATATAATATAGTACAAAATATTGTATATAACATATATATAAGAGTATTATATAATATAATTTAACACGCCATAATATAGTTTAAAATAGTATTGTAACACGATAAAATATAGTAGTATAATATAATAAAATATAGTACAAGATAATATAATATAACGTGATATAATATAATAAAATATGAAAACATTACTATAAAACAATATATTACGAGTAATATAACATAATATCACATAACATAATACCATGACACATAATATAACGAGCCGTGTAAACAACGTATGTTTGAGACTAGGAGGATACCCTTATTCAAGGCACGACAGTGAAGCTGTATGGCTGCTGCCACCCGTAGAGGCAAATGTTCAATGATGCCGGTGAAAGACTGCAGTGAATTTCCTAAAGTGTGAATACTTCCGAAGTGTAAGACTGCACTCAGGAATATAAGAAAACGACTTCTGCCACTTTAGGAGCTTCATCCAGATATGAATTACATGGTGTATGACAGCTCCCTGTGTATCAATTATGACTGCATACATGAATGTAAGAATGCGCCTAGGTTCGAGCTTAATGAGTGCGCTACAACAACAAATTGCGGGACTCAACATTTAAGATTGCGGGGTGTATGACTACAGCTAAATTCGGGCAATTAAGAAGGTAAAGCAGCGGCTTTACGGAAGTGTAAGACTGCAGTGAATTTCGTAATGTATGAAGACTTCCACAAGTATCAGAACTCAGAAATATAAGAATACGACTCCCATGACTTTACGAGCTTCATTCGCGTATGAATTATGTGGTGTATGACAGTTCCCTATGTATCACTTATGACTGCAAATAATATAATTTGAACATGATATGATCTACTATAATGTAATATAATTTAATATTTGTATTATGTTATATTATATAAAATAATATAATATAATATTATATAAGGTAAAATAAAATACTATATATAATAATACAATATCATATAACATAATAATATAAGAAAATAATATAATAAAACATATATAATAATATAATTTAGTATATTTTAGTATAATATAATATAGTATAAAGTATTGTATACATATAGATAATAGTATAATATAATATAAGTTAATATGATATAATATAGTTTAAAATAGTATTTATATAAGGTAAAATAAAATAAGACATATAATAATACAATACAATATAACATAATAAAATAATTACATAATATATTGCAACATATAAAATAATATTATATAAGATATTGTATTATAATACGCTATAATATTGTTTAAAATAGTATTGTAACTTAATAAAATATAGTATAATATAATAAAATATACTACAACATAATATAATATCACGTGAATATAATATAATAAAATATAAAAACATTATACTATAAAACAATATATTACGAGTAATATAACATAATATCACATAACATTACCATGTCACATAATATAATGAGCCGTGAAAACAACGTATGTTTGGGACTAGGAGAATACCCTTATTCAAGGCACGACGACAGTGAAGCTGTATGACTGCTGCCACCAGTAGAGGCAAATGTTCAATGATGCCGGTGAAAGACTACAGTGAATTTCGTAAAGTGTGAATACTTCCGAAGTGTAAGACTGCACTCAGGAATATAAGAAAACGACTTATGTCACTTGAGGAGCTTCATCCAGATATGAATTACATGGTGTATGACAGTTCCCTCTGTATCAATTATGACTGCATACATGAATGTAAGAATGCGCCTAGGTTTGAGCTTAATGAGTGCGCTACAACAACAAATTGCGGGACTCAACATTTAAGATTGTGGGGTGTATGACTACAGGTAAATTCGGGAAATTAAGAAGGTAAAAGCAATGGCTTTACAGAAGTGTAAGACTTCAGTGAATTTCGTAATGTATGAGGACTTCCACAAGTGTCAGAACTCAGAAATATAAGAATACGACTCCCGTGACTTTAACGAGCTTCATTCACGTATGAATTAGGTGATGTATGACAGTTCCCTATGTATCACTTATGACTGCAAATAATATAATTTTAACATGATATGATCTACTAATTTAATATAATATAATGTATTTTCCATATTACTATGCCTAACATATGTGTATATGACAGCACGTTGACGAATGCTTGCGTGGCTTTATCGAGATGCAGTTGCGATGTCAGATCCCCATGAAAGATGTTGCATTCATGAGTACATCATTCGCAAGAACTGCCTCTTCGGACCATATTAAGAAAGGATCTTCTACCACGACGTACTTGAGGCAATTTGCTCTCGGTAAAGCGGAAGGATGACCTTCGTGCCCATGGAGATCGGTGAAGGCAATTGTGTTTCCATTTGCGATTAAAAAAACGCATTGGGTTTTGGCTGTTCTCACACCTAATTCCCAGATAATGACCACCATGGATTCATACATATGGTGTGATCCAGACCTCACCTTCACTAATGGTGTTGTAGGAAAACTGATGGCTGCCATAACACTCCTGCAACAAGACTTGGGACTCCCAAATGCAGAGAAACCGCTGGTCACTGAGAGACATCTCGAAGTTCCACAACAGCCTGGCGGGTAACCTCATCAATATATTTTATTTATACAATGCATATTTGACATTAATATTAAACACTACATTGTTGTACATTTCAGTGGAGATTGCGGCATATATATGTTGCTGAACGCTTTTGCTATGATGTTTCCAGAGGACAATCAGTTTGACCTGACCATAAGCCAGGTGCATCAATTCAGACATTACTTGACAGTCTCAGTATTTCTCTCATACTGGACTTGGCCGAATTAATAGACATGCCCAATGTCATGCTTTCTTAGTGGCGATGTAATGATAAAATTTCCTTAATTACGACTTAGAAACCTATATTTTGACACGAATGACTATGTCTTTATGTTTATGATTGTCAGTTTTACCCATTTCTACGGAATTTTGCGGACTATTAAATTTAAGCAAATAATATTGACGCGAATGTCACATCACTTTACAAATACAATTAAAATTTATACACAGCTGTATGACTGCAATTCTATGATATGTAATATACTATCCATTGATTAGGTAAAAGGATATATTAGTGTATAAATGTAGAAGCCTAACGTATGAATGGCTGACAGTGTGGAAAAAATACAACTTGGTGAACTTCTATTACAACCACACGTTGAATGACATCGACAATTTTCCTCCCTTACGTTAACTGTGTACGTGCTGCATATTAATTGTAGTCCCCATATGTTTTACCAATAAGAAAATTTAACGACAAAGATCGCATACCGGACATGCAGCGTCCCGTGCATCGCACGGGTATAACCTAGTATACTCAACGACGCAATCTTTGCCAAATATAGCAAGTTAAACATAACACACGTGTATATTTATCTTGGCCTAAAAACGGCACTCGTCTCTTGGTATCTCTGACCACCAATGGTGCAGCATGAACTCGAATAATTCCTTTAGAGTGGGAATAGAATTTTCTTTCTTTTTATGTATTTTGCGTAAAGGTTATATAACAAATTTTAATTACTCCTAAAAAATCTAATATAATGACGAAAATTGGACATATATACGTGTGAGGGGTGATTTCAAACATCAATGCGAGATCGATGGGCCGGCTCTTAAACGGGCCTAATAATGTTAAGGCCCACATGGACCAATATATAATGGGCCGATTCTTATTGTGAAAGGCCTTTTTCTAAATACAATAATAGAAACCCTAATCATTCATACTGCTTCTGAGTTCTATCTTTACGCCTCATTTGCATCCTCTTCGATTATCCGTTGTCGTCGCCGGCCATCCTTTTGCAGCCGCCTAGACTATCTCCAGATAATCAGATATGGTGAGTCGATTCAATTAGATCAGCGTCTCTTCTCAGAGCTCAATATGTTTTGTTGATAGTTGATGATGAATTCCCACGCTGTGTATGTGTGATGATAGGTTCTCTCCAACGATATTGACCTTCTCAATCCACCGGCTGAGCTTGAGAAGAGAAAGCACAAGCTCAAGCGCCTTGTTCAGTCACCCAACTCGTTCTTCATGGTTCGTATGATACATCGCTCTAGTTTAATTGTCGTGTTTGGCTCTCATTTTTCGTTTCTGTGCATTTTGTATGAGGATCATGCTATTCTTTTGCTGTTTTTCAGGTCTATATATGTGTTGTTAATTTGTTGTGTTTTGTGATTGTAGGATGTGAAGTGCCAGGGTTGCTTCAACATGTAAGCCGATTCCCTTTTCTTCCTCTAAATCTGTTTAGAAATCTATGAACCCTAAGGCTGTTCTTTTTTTGTGTCATCACATGCAATAGCTTGCTGATAAGGATGTTCCTCATCTGCTTTACCAACTGTTTGCCAATAACTTTGTATTGCTAGTAGCTTGGAAAATCAGATTATAGAAAAATCTTATCTGGTCTGGCGATTAAAATGCAAACACAATGCGCACGTAGAATAAAAAATTTAATCTTTTGCAACAGAACAACTGTTTTCAGCCACTCTCAGACGGTGGTCGTTTGTGGAAACTGTGGGACAGTGCTGTGCCAGCCAACTGGTGGACGTGCTAGGCTCACCGAGGGATGCTCTTTCAGAAGGAAGGGTGATTAATCACGAAAACTGTACGTTCTCAAAGATGATGATCTATGTTTAGCTAATCAAAATCTTTGATTGGTTTTTTTAGTTTTATGATGTGAAGGACCAATAATTGGCTGTGACTATTTTTGTGTAATGCTGAGATCTTTTCATTTCATGTTACTAGCTGCTATGGTTTGTTCCAACTCTTGAGGGAATTTCTGTCTCTTTTTTCGCTTATTGAAATGAACTGAATCTAAATCTATGATCTTGCCTTTGATTATTTTGTCTCATCCTCTGATTCACGGTTTTCCTAACTATGCCCTGGTGCTTAGTTTGTCCAAAGAGCTCATATCTTAGTTCAATTGTTGGCGTGTGTTTGTATTGCTTAAGGTAGTATAACTTATTGTCTGTGCCTATCCATTAGAACGTTATTTTCTTATGGGCTGCTCAGTATTGCTCGAATTTCATACAAATATATGTTACTACACGAACCCATCTGAGGAATGATTGACATGTTTATCGAATATTCGTTGGATTCAATCTATTATGATATGGTTCAATATATTTTGATATCGACAAAACATTAGGAGACTCAGATCTCATGATGTGTTTCAATATAATTGAGAGTCGCCCAAGAGGGTCGCCTAAGTCTTCTGTTGATGGAAGAGAATAAGGACATAAGCTGTCCCTTTTTCAATGAAATGATGGGATGATGAACATAACCAAAATTTGGAATTATGGTGTATGCCCTACTTAGGAGATGATGGTTGTATATATATATTATATATTATATATATATGTCAATTATTATGTTTGACACATCAAATTTGGCTGTTTTACCATAAAAAAATGTAAAATAGACAGAACAATACTTGAGTTGGCAAGTAACCTCGCATTTAATGAAGTTTGGCGGTTTGCCTAATTTTATTGCTTGTTGATAGTTCGCATACCCTCTTATTTTTTTCTGGGCCATATCACTCGCAATTTTGTATGGTCTTCAAGCAAATTTAGTTGGGAATACTATTCAAAATTTTAGTGATTTAATAGCAATAAAATCGAACGTGTTTAGAAATAATAAAAGTATACTGGAATTTATATAATGATTAAAACGTGACAGTGACTCTATCTAATTAATCTTACCAGGTTTGGGATTTAAAGGTATCTTCAAAACACTATTTCAATATTAATATTAGGCAACAAAATAACATGTTTATATGAATTATGATATATAGAGTAACTTCGAGGAAATAATTTTCTATGTCTATTAATTTATATGAATGATTCAGATATAGGTGTAGTGATCTATCGTGCACAATAAGCACTAATTAGTGCTAGAAAACGATTTATTCCAGTCAATTATGCCCGTCGGTTTATAAGCACCAATTCTTGTCGAGCTCTAAGTAAATGTGGATTATTATATTACGAAGCCTATATTAGGGTCATAATCATATTTAGTAGGATACATTAAGTTGTTCCAATTATTTGTTTCTTTAGCAACTATGAGGCCTATATATACATATATATCTTAAATCCTTATCCATAGAGTAGTCATATGTATATACTTTTCTATTTCTTTTTAACCCATCTTTTTGCATGCTCTATTCTTATCATAAAAAAGGATGTGCTTTTTGATAAAGCGGTATGAACTTTGATGATTAAAAGAAAAAAGAATAAATATCATCGACAGCCAAAAAGAATCTCCATGGGCCACCGAAATATTACGGTGTCGGCAGAAAATGTAGAAATTAAGAAGAAAAATTTATTGACTTTGTGTCTCGTCCGTAAATAATAGTAATACACTAACTTAAAAATCATACGAAAGAATATATCGGAGGTGAAATAAAGGTTTTTCTTACTTCCATCGTGATCACAGGCGACAACGCACGTTTACAAAACCCTACATAGTGACACGCGGCATAGCTTAAGTGGTTTATATATATAATGGGCATTATCAAAGGTGGGCTCCACAGGGTTTTTTGGTATATTATATTGCACACTATGCGTTTGTTATCATGTTCTGTTAAATGTTCGAAAATTCAGGAAAATTAAAATTAAGTAAATTACATTAAATATATATCTTCTATTATGTATCTAATTGGTTGTAACTTGTAACATGTAAGGTAAATATTATATTATTAATTCTGCGTAACCATGTGACTATGATGCGCTGAGTGCTTGGTGCGTTGGCATATGGCATGTGTGTGATATTATTGAAAACACAAATGTTTAATTGTTCAAGTTTACTAATGTAAATAAGTTACAATATACCAGTACATATATTTTTCATACTTCTTAATGTACGTAACATGATTATAGTTTCTTTATATTAATCATGAGTAGTACATACCATAATTTTTTTATTTTTCATCACAAGTGGACCTCTATGTTAGGTATAGCAGCAACAACCGATTAATTTGAATTAATATTTTATTTCTCAATCCTAAATTCCAGCAAAAATCAGTTGGAAAAGATTCCTTGTAATTGAAATTGATTTGAAGATCACATGAGGATGCTCGAATTATTCCATACGATCCATACAAGTTTAATATATGTAATGTATATAATACCTATAGTGTAATAATAGGTTTTTTGGGGTATTGTTCTATAATCGAATCTCAATTTTTATCATTTAACGGTAATGAAGAATTTCTTCTAGTATTTTACATGTAAAAGGGCATAATGTGTCTTGTATAATCGGGCATATAGTAAAAAAAACATAACCAAATTAAATAATTTGGAAAGAAGAGAAAGTCGTCTCAAATCCCAAGAGACGCATGCATGCAAAATTATATTATAATCAATAAACGCGTGCCATTGAAGCGACCATTCGATTTTCGTAATTATTAAATATTTCACACGTAATTCCAATATATTTTCCTTTCTCTTTTTCTTTTCTTTTTTCTTTTCATTGAGTACAGTGAAAAGTCCCAAAACCCTAACATTTTAATATTGTATGGGGGTGACGTAGACGAATTTATCGAGGTGATTAAATAAATGATAATGGGTGGCAAAAGTATAGAGAAGAAAAGGGCATCTCCGTAAAACAAGGTTTGTGATTTAAATAATATATGGTCTGATTGATTTGAAATGTGAAAGTTTTTATATCATATCTTGAATATATTCAGATAAGCATGAATATATTACATTCTTTTGGTTTTTAAATCGTGTTTCGGAACTAATCACAAAATTTAGGTCTAATGAATGGCCTTTGGACATAATAAAAGTATATTAATACTAAACACACTAAATGAATATTATGATTGATACATGTGACTGAATTAAATTTTTAAATATTTTCACAAGGTGAATATTGTCTCTTGAATTCTGACTAAGCTAATTAATGAAAGACCGATTTCTTATAACACATGTACGTATATCGTATATTGTCCACGCATTTGATGAGTCAATAATCAAGAGTTGACAGATAAGAAAATTAATACTACACGGATTATATAATAACGTTCGTTTTATAAGGCAATGATGATTATGAAAATTTATTACACGCAGTAATAAGACACGAAGTCAGGTAACAAATCCAAACGTAATTAATTACAAGTGTAGTAAATAAATCCAACGCATTACGTACCTAACCATATTTTACTCACACGAAAGTTGAACGTTCCATATTTAGAAAAGAAAGAAAGAAAATAATTACACTTCGTAAATACACCCCTGAATTTCCAACTATTACACACGAATCTTCGTAGCTATAATGCGCCTTGATTTGCTTTTTGATCCCTGAAAAACATTAAATTGTTAAACCGACCTCTTTGCGAAGTTAATTACTATCATTATCATTACAAAGCAGTGATATTACGTTTCTAACCTCCACTGGTCAACTCAGTGGCACAACGGTCAAAGGTCTCCATCGTTTTCCAGCAGGGGGAGAGAGAGAGAGAGATACAAACAATACATACAGATACAGCGAGCGCATATTAAACAATAGCAAAATAATGTTTTTTTAATAGTAAAATTTGGAGAAATCAAGAAAAAAAGGAGTGTGAGCTTTGAGTAGAAAGAGAAACTCACCTCGTAAAAAGAGAGAGAAGAGACTGTGTAATAAACAAAGTGCAAAGATCAAGGCAGGCGTAAAAACAGGAACTTGCAGAAAGCAAGAGATTTTGAGAAAGAAACCATTCATTCACATAGAAAGAGAGAGAGAAGGAGGATTCACGCAGTACACACACAACTGCGTGTTTGTGTCTGCTAAGTGTTGTGTGGAGAAGGGTACAGAATAAAAAGTAATATCAGCATTTGGTCTGCGCTATACTCAACATCTCTTCTTTTTCCAAAGTTTCCCTTGTCCCCCCTCCCCCCTCTCTCTCTCTCTGACCTCGCCGGAAAATCATCATTCTCTCCGGCGAAGGAAGTCGCCGTGATTGAAAAAAAAAGTATTCTTTTTCTTCTTTCGCGGGGTAAGAGATTAGGGGTGTTCGTTTGAGTTTGAATAGGTAGCTTTCTCGATCCATATTATCAAATAGCAGAAGCTCAAATGAAGTTCCCTTGAGAAAGTTTTGGTCTTAAGCTGAGAAGAAGTATAAAGCCGTCTTTGAAGAGGATAATATGAAGACGACGTCGATCGGAGCCGGCGTTCAGCCGCCGACCTCCTCTTCTGCCGGCGAAGGTAGACCAGACCCTTTACAAAATAAATACTAGTTCTCTTTTAGGTCGATCTTTGTCGACGACTTCGACTCAAATCTGATCTTTTTTCCATCGTTGTTTCATGTGTTCATCTTCTTTTCCTCGTCTTCTGCTCGAAAAGATTCGATTTTCTTCGGCAACATAAACTAATAACCGAAGCCCTTTACATCTCCTGCAATAATCGAGTCAAACTTAACTATGGTTGTTGAATTGAATCCTATATCTATATATTCAGTAGTCGATTAATACGATATATCTCTATGTAGAGAAGAAAAGCATAATAAACACGGAACTATGGCAAGCTTGCGCCGGCCCAATGGTCAACCTCCCCGCCGCCGGGACCCACGTCGTCTACTTCCCTCAAGGCCACAGCGAACAAGTATATAATTCCTCCCTTTTTTTTCCATTTTTTCTTTAGAAAAAAAAAATATGCTTTTTATTATTTTATTACAAGTTATCCAAACTGCTCATGTGTGTTGTCAGAAACTGAGGGGCTACATAATGGTTTTGAGAAGGATCACATGGGATGCTATACAAAAGTTCTATGATTGTGGTCGTTATTACTGTTCTGATGTGATAATACATTTGAATTCTGCTGTAACTCTGTGGATTTGATCTTTGCTATAATGGGTGTGAATTATGAAGCAAAGAGGGAGCTTTATGCATGTATTTATTAATATATACATATATGTATGCTAATAAAAATTTGATATATTTTCCATCGAGAGCAAGTGCCTTCTGTTAGTTGTCGAAAATGTTGCTGATAGCCCGAAATAAAAATTCGATCTTTTTTTCAGGTCGCAGCTTCGTTGAAGAAGGACGTCGATGCCCAAGTGCCAAATTACCCGAATCTTCCCTCTAAATTGCTGTGCATACTTCACAGCATCACTTTGCATGTACGGTAATTCATTTTGTTTTTTTTTTTTCCAATTCGTACGATTATCTGCTTGATTCGTTAGCTATGTGTATGAGTTTTAATTCATAATCATGCTTTTTAATCAGGCTGATGCAGAGACCGATGAAGTATACGCGAAGATGACGTTACAGCCAGTGCCTTCTGTAAGTTTGAAAAAACGTCTTCTTTCTTTCTTTCCTTTTTGTCGATGTTTCTTATGTAATAATTGTGACTCGTCTTCTTCGCAGTTTGACAAGGAAGCTTTGTTAAGGTCAGACTTATCCATGAAAGCCCATAAACCTCAAACCGAGTTTTTCTGTAAGACATTAACGGCCAGCGACACGAGCACTCATGGTGGCTTCTCTGTCCCTCGTCGGGCGGCGGAGAAAATATTTCCTCAATTGGTTAGTGCGTATTTAAAAGCTTATTTTATTACATCATTCGTGACATCGTAAAGATTATGTCTTAACGTTTTTTTCGTAATTTCAGGACTTCAACATGCAACCACCTGCTCAGGAACTCGTGGCCCGGGATTTGCACGATAACGTTTGGACTTTTCGCCATATTTATCGAGGTGGGTTTTCTTTAAACTGTTCAAATTATTACAGCGAATGTTCATATCCTTAGAATTTGTGAAGTTTAATTATGTTTAATTTAGGCCAACCAAAGCGCCACTTGCTTACGACGGGATGGAGCCTTTTCGTTGGAGGGAAAAGGCTCTTCGCAGGCGACTCGGTTTTATTCATAAGGTAAATATTAGTATACGAATCCTCAAACAATTTTCGCCGCGCTGTAAGAAATGGACGTAAGAAGGGTGAGAAAAATTCTATTACAGGGATGAAAAGCAACAGCTGCTATTGGGCATACGAAGGGCTAACAGACAACAAACAAACTTATCTTCTTCGGTTCTTTCGACCGATAGCATGCACATAGGCATCTTAGCTGCTGCTGCTCATGCTGCTGCAAACAATAGCCCTTTCACCGTCTTCTACAATCCAAGGTTTGTTTTGTCTATGGCTGCATATTTTTCGTCGTTTTAGATAAAAGATTAAAAGTCTCGATTGGAAATTTTATTGCAGGGCTAGTCCATCCGAGTTTGTAATACCTTTGGCAAAGTATTACAAAGCAGTTTGTGGCAACCAAATATCTCTCGGCATGCGCTTTCGCATGATGTTCGAGACTGAAGAATCTGGGACAAGACGGTACTTAAATACGTCTACTTGCAATAACTTCAAAAAGTTTTCCTTCTTCTGCTTACGATTTCGCTCAAATTCACTGATAATTTTTTGCAGATATATGGGAACGATAACTGGAATTAGCGACCTCGACCCAGCGAGATGGAAGAACTCTCAGTGGCGAAACTTACAGGTCTGCAAAATTTTCTTGCAGTCGAAAGGAAAAAAAACGGACAAACCTTTTCAGTGTCCTAAAAAACGAAACTTTATCTTGTAAGAACAGGTCGGCTGGGACGAGTCGACAGCTGGCGAAAGGCGTAACCGCGTATCTGTTTGGGAAATCGAGCCCGTCACAGCTCCGTTCTTCATCTGCCCGACCCCACCTTTCTTCAGGCCCAAACGCCCGAGACAACCTGGGATGCCAGGTAAGAGAACTTCAAAAAATAAAAGAATCGAATGAATTTCTGCTAACCTTACCCTATCTTCTTTCTTCTTTCTTTTTTCATTGCAGATGATGATTCTGACCTTGACAGCATATTCCGTAGGACAATGCCATGGCTAGGAGACGACTTTGGGGGCCTTAAAGACCCTGGCTTGAGCTTAGTCCAATGGATGAACATGCAGCAAAGTTCATCGCTAGCCAACCCTTTGCAGCCCAATTACATGAGCCCTATGCCCGCCTCGGTTCTCCAAAACCTAGCCACGTCGGGCCTTTCGAGTCAGTTAGGTCTGCCCTCGGCTCAAATCCCATTGCAGAACAGTATGCAGTTTAATACGCAGAGGCCTAGCCCACCTATTCAACAGATCGATCAGCTTCAAAAGCTATCTTCACCATCTTCTTTGAACCCTTTAGGCTCTGTTTTACAGTCGCAGCAGCAGCCTCTAGTCGCCCAATCATTACCTTCGACGAGCCATTCTCAGCCACAAGCTCCAAATGTTGTTGTTCATCAGCAGCAAGAGACTATTGCTGGCCCACAGCAGCAGATTCAGAGAAATGTTGGTCAGAGTTTAGGCCAAGCTCAGATTTTGAGCCAAGCCCATAATCAGAACCTTATTACCCCGCCGTCCCAATCTGTTGGCGGGAATACGAATCAGCAGTTAAGTGGGACGGAGAATCAGTTACAGCTTCAGCTTCTTCAGAAGCTTCATCATCAACAGCAGTCACTTCTAGCGCAGCAGTCTATCATGCAAGATCAGCAGAAAAAGCAGGTTTTTGATGCTACTACGGCGAACTTTTCGAGGCATATGACTATGTCAGCAAACCCCATGATCGATTCGTCTCAAGCAATGGTGTCTCAGCCTCAGATCGGGGCAAGCAATGGTTTGACGAGCCTTGCTTTTGGTCAAGAAATTTCTGGGAATTTGAGGCATGGCAGTTTGAGTGCATCTAACAATCAGTTTTCAGTGGGCGGCGGTAATAATAACTTAGTTAGCGAAGTTAAGAACAACTGCGGCCCATCTGTAGTAACGGATGATATTCCCTCATGTTCGACTTCTCCGTCCACGAACAACTGCTCTAACCAAAACCAGTTGATGATGAAGGACGGTAGTAGAAGCAATCATCATGCTTCGATGGTTGGCGATGAGATCGCCCCACACTCTTCGGCTTCTTTGATGAATTCTGGCGATTTAGAGGCCATGGCTTGTAATGGTAAACTAGGGAAGGATGCACCGCCGAAGGCTGACGTTAGGCCTTCGATGAACATATCCAAAGGTCATCATAACAATGGCTTCTTTGCATCACAACAGCAACAGTACCCTCATGCAAACGGAGGCAATCTTGATTATTTGGACAGCTCATCTTCGGCTACTTCAGTTCTTTCGCAGAATGAAATCCATATGCCCACAACACATAACAATTCCAATACGTTCAATGCTCAATCCATGCTGTTTAGGGATCCAACTCAGGACATAGAAGTGCACGATGATCTGAGGAGTAGTAGCCTTCCTTTTGGGGCAAACATTGATAATCAGTTTGTAATGCCTATGGTGAGTGATCCACTGACAACAAAAGACATGATGGGTTCAGACAAAGACTTCCCTGGTAATAACATTTCGGTTGGAGGAGGTGTGCTTTCTGCTTATGGGGACGCAAAGGAAGCTCAAGCCGAACTATCATCTTCGATGATTTCTCAGTCCTTTGGAGTTCCTGACATGGGATTTAACTCCATCGAGTCCTCAGCCATGAACGAGGGTGGCTTCATCAATAAGGGTCCTTGGGCTCCACCACCTCAGTTGCCTAGGTTGAGGACATACACAAAGGTAGCACAAAAACTGTTCTTATTACAGAATCTTGATTTTCGAATTTCGGCTAATTTTCGTTGGTTTTTTCGCAAAAAGGTGTACAAGCGTGGAGCTGTAGGAAGATCGATCGACATCACACGCTACTCGGGCTACGATGAACTCAAGCAAGATCTTGCTCGTAGGTTCGGCATAGAGGGACAGCTCGAGGATAGGCAGAGAATAGGTTGGAAACTTGTGTACGTCGATCATGAGAACGATGTCTTGCTCGTCGGCGATGATCCTTGGGAGTATGATTCTTCGACTCGTTTGTTCCTTTACAGCTGTAATAATAGCTCAAGAACTGAAAAGAAAATGTCTTTTTTTTTTTCTCAGGGAATTTGTGAACTGCGTGCGCTGCATAAAGATACTATCTCCTCAAGAAGTGCAGCAAATGAGCTTAGATGGAGATTTCGGCAACAGTCTCCTACAAAATCAAGCTTGTAGCAGCTCTGATAATGGAGTAAACTGAACAAGTTAATTAGACAGACGAATTAATCTTTGCCACGAATTTTATTACCAGGCTTGAGGTTTTAGGGCAAGAAAGATTTCAGTGCTTTGTAATTTATTAGTCATTTCTCTGTCTGTACTTCCACTGTGTAATGAGTTGTTTGTAGCAGCAGTTTGTATTAGAAGAAAATCAGTTAACACTTTCGTCTTGTGAGAGCAGAGCAAACTGATACAGAGTTCATTTGAGTACAATTTTAAGTGTAAATTCTCAAACAGAAAGACATTCTAAGTAGTCATCGGCTCGGGGCTGGCGGTTTTCAAGATATCCAATAGGGAGTCGACAGCTGGCAGTTCTTCGTACCAGAGGGGCAATGTGTCTCCTGGGAAAAAGTTCTTGGTTACTCCATCTTTGTTAATCTACACCAAGAAAACACAGAAAAAAAATCATCACAAAGCACAAATGGCTGCATTAATCTAAACCAACATTAACAGTCCCAAGTTCAATCTGAAGGAGTGCAACTAGTGTGTATAGTGTCTGATATTAGAAAGAAGAATGCAATATTCACAACAACAAACATTGTTTTTATTTCCTTCTTTTAGGACGAGGGAATTTACCGTCACAGTACGCACAACTCCTCCACTTGCTCCATCTCGGGCAATTGCAAGCGACACTGCCTCCACAACCAGTTTCTGATGGAAAAAAGTTAGAAATAAAAAAAAAAAAAACATAATCACTACCTCATGGATGAGTCACACTGATGTCCAACAGAGATTTGTAAATCATCACGTGAGCATCTTAAAAAGAATGAAGCTCAATGCAGTGAGATATTAACTTTTCATGCATTGTGGTTTACCAAGTCCACATAACAAATTCCATAAATTTTTCGAATCAAGAAAAGAACGACTGAAGCACATACCTCAGCTTCCTCTCTAGTCATCCCTGCCTTCCAATGTTTGTCGAAGTAGCCATACAAATATGTGGAACCAGAGCCTGATACAAGGAAAAGATTGTCATGGGGAGTTACAGATTCATCTACAAGGTGTTTTACGATAAGAAGGAACACAACAGTGGAAACAGTTAAAATTGTATTGCGTTTTGATCAACTTCACTAACAAAAGTGCAGCCACAATGAATCAGAATCATGAGGAAGTAATGAGGCACACCTCCAATGGTAAATGGCTGCTCTAGAATTGTCCCACCAAGGGGGACACCGTATATTTTACCCCCTTCATGCTTGTCCCATCCACCAATTATAAGGCCAGTTTGCAACATGTTCTGCAAATATATAAGCAATGATTCACAGGCAATACAAAGAGTGCACTGCAGTGCAAATCCTAAGAATGTGTTGCTTTGCATCCTAGAACTCGCTCTCTCTAAGTGTATGCTTGACTAACCTTGTTGTTATAAGCAAACATTCTCACAAGATTGGCAGCAACCTTGACAGTTGATGGCTCTCCAAGATGTATACTGCATCAAGCAGAAATAAGTTTCAAACGTGAAATCATATGTAAGAAGCGAGCAGATTTCTTTTATTAAAAACATGATATTGCACTGTGTCCAGCACACTTACGTGTGTTGGTTGAGGTAAAGACGAACATAGTCCGAGAGAATCTGAGAGTCGGCTGCCTGAACAAAACAAACATGTCAAAAAATGGTGGAAAATGTGGAAGATGGAATATACACTCGGACTCACACATACAAATTATGTGCTAAGTTTATCTAAATCCTATAAGAATCATCTATGTCCTGTTAATGTATGAAAAAAGCAAGAGAATATCACAATTGAAAAACAGAAACAATTTGTCATCAAGAACACCCCTTTCCAACCCGCAAAGCATCAATACAACGTATGGGAAAGCAGAACTAAAAAACCATAACATTATAAATAAAAACTAAACCCATGAACACAGCCATATCTCAAACGCGAAACAGAAAAAGAGGTCCAAAAAACAAACCGAAGCAGAAAGATGTAAAAAAGAACAGAGCACGAAAGCAGCAGCATTGACTAACCGATCCTGACCGACAAAGGTAGACATTGTCAGTCAACTGCGTGATTTTATCGGATGCCCTATTCGCCACATACATCCCTACAAAAGAAACGATACCGTATTTTTGTAAATCCAAGCTGCCGAAAGCTAAAATGAAAAGCCCAAAAAAAAATAAAAATAAATATAGACCAGTGCTAGTTCGAGAATCAGCTCCCAGAACGACTCCTCCGTCGTATGTGACGCCGACGATAGTTGTCCCCAACGAGTGAGGGCCGTTAGTTTGATCACCGTAGCTCAAGTCCATGTTTTAGATCGAATTGTTTTCTGAGCTGAGAGAGAATCAGTTCTTGCAGAAACCTTTGATTGTATTGTACTTCGTGTTCCTCAAGAATTCTGAGTCTATAAAATTTGGTCCTCGAACTAATAAATGATTTCAATTAAGCACCAACTATAGTTCATTTTGCAATTCGGCCACAAACTAACGCCTCATCCAAGATTTCAAGAGGTTCGTTTATGTTATGATGACCCGATCCGACCCGTTAACTTAAATAAAAAATCAATTTAAAGAAAATCAATATCATTACATGTTTCTCAAAACAAAATACAGCAGAGCAGATGCTAATGAAATCCATATCTAGGAAGAATCTACCACAGTAATGAAATAAAACAATGCATCTTCTATCTTTCCTTCATCAAAGGTAGAGCGAATTTGCAAACATTATTCCACGGCGAAGGCTTTCGCTAGCTGCTTCAAACTTGTGCTCTAAATCTGCTTCTCCAACAGCATGTGCAGCAGATTTTAACTAGAAAAGATCAGAAGCAAAGACTAGATATAATGTTCGTCGAACAAACCGAAAAGCATACGCATTGAATCTTCCTAAAGGATTGATGACATTCCAAAGAATCTTACTTTTCATCGTTTCAAGTTTTTGATGAAATTAGGACAATTATATTGAATGTTATGTTTAGGCTTTGGGAAATAAAGAATCTTGGCAGAGGTTAAACTAAAAACCTGGTTCAAGAATTCATCGAGCCTTCGAGCGAGCCTTATAATGCTGCCTTCGAATATATCTGTCATTTGTATTATTTCTGCGAAAGTTGCTCCCTGACAAAAGACAAAAGAAGAATAGAACATGAGCCATTTCTTAAGGAGCAGATTTAACATATATCAGCTAATTGACTCTGACCTTTGACCAACAGTAGATGACATCCATCAAGTATGGTCTAACCGATGCTTCAACATACTCTTCCACATTTACTTCGAGTTTGCACTCGCGTTGAATCTATAAGAGAGTTAAGACACACAATACAAATTCATAAACTTAGGTCACTGTCAGAATAAAGGTTACGAAAGGCCAATTTTACCTCAGCTATTCTTCTTGCACTTTCTTGAAGTTGCTGCAGTGGTTTGGAAAGTTCAGCTCTTAAATGTATCTGCTCGTTCGATTTGTCTCCTGGAATGAAGCAACTGGCTAGAGCTGCGACTTGGTGATGGTCAAGATCGTTGAAAGTACCTACACATTCGTTGTATTCCATGACATTATTGGGTTGATTTGTGTAGGAAAATGGGAAGAAAAAACTGTCGGACCAACTTACCATTGAACATCAGTTCTGTGACGAGGAGCTCGTCGCCTGTATCTATAAGGCAAGCAGCTCGTCCCTTCAACTGAACGACACTGTCACTATCGATGTGCCCGAGTCTCTTGAGAACCCTCGAACGATTCTTAAGCTCATCGCGGAATTTTTGAAGCTGGAAATAGACGAAACCAAAATGTTAGTGGTCAGACAGGATTAAAAATATCTTAGTCTATAAGACAAAACTGTGATAATGGTAGTGATCAGAGAATTACTAGTAGAGCAATGGTCATGCTAAAGTAAGATGGAAGTACCTGAGAATCCTTCATTTTGGTTTTAAGCTGTTGGATTTCATGATTCACTTCTGCTTTCCGCTGGAAGCTTTTAAGTTCGTGTTCATCTTGAGACTACATAGCACATAAACAAGTGAGCAACCATGAGATAGAATAAAATTGCATGAGAGTGATGGATGGACTATTTCAGTCTGAGAGCTCCTTATATACCTTATGTAGTGGATGAGAAACCAGCTTATGCTCGATTTCCTCTATTTGATTAGCCAACTCGACAAACTCAGGCTCTTCAATTCCCATATCCTGCCAAAAAAATTACATATGATACCGATAATTGTAGTAAGAACAGCTCATAGAGTCAACGACCAAAACCTCGGGGAAATTAAATATTTCCTAATTAGCCAAATGTATCAAATAATAGGAATTAGCAGCCTTAAATTATTGATTACAGGCATCTTAATGGAATCACACACCTTAACAGGGTTAAGCTTTGGAAGACCTTCAGGGAAACGTTTCTCTAGCTCTTGAACAGCAGTGAGAATGTTTTCTCGTGCTTCCTTGGGTCGTAAATCAGAAGGGACGGATATTCTTAGTTTACTGAGGGCAGAAATAAGAGACAATTGAACTGGAACCTGAGAAACAGAATAACGCAGAATTGTTAAAAAGATCAGATACAACTGCTCTGACATTAAAGGCCACAATATTTTGCGAAATTCGTTTTCCTATTGGATACATGTAACTTACCACGTGCATTTCACCTTTTTGTCCAGGACGAGGAGGACACGGTTTAGGTTGAGAACCACTTTCATGTGACACAACTGAGCAGTGAAGGAGAGTGTCCACAATGTAGCTGATGCCACGTGAAGAAGCAAGTGAGGCAGGTAGAGAACTTGATGGAGGTACGTTTCTTTTCACCACATTGACCACCACTCCCCAGCCCCAGTCTGTTCCACCTTCTCTCACTTTGACCTAGCAATTGTTTTGGGGGAACAGCTCAGAGAACATATGAGAACAAAATCACAGTAATTCAGTTGAGATGAGATAAGGGTCAGTTTAAGACATACCAGTCTACCAGGTAGGAGATAAGATAGAACTTTTTCAGGTCGTGTTATTTCAGACATCATTTTCTTTTCAAGCTGTGCTATTTCAAGCTTTAGCTTATGATATTCAGCAACTGCGTCCTGACAATGTAAACACAATAATCATGACATGACACATGAACTTCGTCGTAATTTATAAGCTTTACAATCAACCTAAGTCTTACCTCCCCAGAAGCATCTAACACTGCAGCTTCCTGTTCAAGTTGTGAAACCTTTTTGCCAATGTCTGGTAAAGCCTAAAGAATCAGAAACTACACCCCTTCAGAATTCATAAATCGTTAACGGAAAAAAGGCGATGCTTAGTTTTCAGGTGACAAACCTTCTCATACTGAAATTGATGGAAAGAATTCCTGATAACATGCTCAGCAGTAAATTGTCCCTCAGCGCGGCTCATTAAATTGAGGATTGAATAGTAGCTCAACCTGAAAGTACTGACCAATGGTGCCGGTTTTCCCAAAACCATGTCTTTTAAAGTATTCATCTCCATCTGATGATTAAGAATACGTGTTACAAAAGAACAATATATGTCTAAAAACTAGCGTAACATCACATAATATGCAACTCCTGCGTAGATACCACCTTTTCATCAATCATTATGATGCAAATGCCTCGCTCATCTTTACCACGGCGTCCAGCCCTTCCACTCATCTATAATGTCAAAGTAGTGTCTCAACACCCAAATAGATAAAACAGCCAACAAAGCAAAAGTTGTTACTAGCCACCTGAATATATTCACCAGATCCAATAAAACGATGACTATCTCCGTCCCACTTTCTGACACTTGTAAAAACAACAGTTTTAGCTGGCATGTTTAGCCCCATTGCGAACTGTAACGAATATAGTCAATAATTGAAGAAAAGCTATGTAATTGATAAATAGTAAGCATCTATGACAAACGGAAAATGTGGAATTTGAAGGGCCAAATGGTGAAGTACCGTCTCTGTAGCAAAGAGAGCCTTAACAAGTCCTTCTTGAAAGAGAAGTTCCACAAGTTCTTTGATGATTGGAAGCAAGCCCGAGTGGTGAACAGCAATGCCTCTCTCAAGCAACGGCAACATTAGCTCAATTGCAGGCAAGTCCCTATCCTCCTTGCCCAAGCACTGAATTGCGTTTTCAAATACTTGCACCACCGTTTCTTTCTCCTCTTTGGTATTAAAATCAAGCTTCGACATGGACATGGCGTGTTGTTCACATTCCCTTCTGCTAAAGCTAAAAATTATGACTGGCTGGAACTTTCGCTCCATTATCATCTGGAAAATCGTTAGAGGGAGATGCGAGGAATGTAAGATAAGGGTTACCAGAAACTTACGATAAAAAACAAGGTAGCTAATAAATATAGCACATGCTAAGGAACAGATTATGGTTGCCTAAATAAGGAGAACAGTAAGAGTTTCTTGAGAATCTAGGGCAGTAAACGATAAGGACGTTCAAACAATCATACCTTGACAATTTTATATATGTCAGTGCCACCAGAAGCTTGTCCGCCTTTTGCAATCCGGCCAGAAGACTTACCATTTGCGCTGCGGTTCCCATTTGCAGTATTTTGCTTCGTAAATGTATCCTGAAGCTTCGAAAAGTTGCCTTCTTTGAATTGTTCATTCTCATCAACCACTAAGTACAGACCAGAACCACCGATAGGGAACACATAGTGCTGAAGTGGAGTAGGTCTAAAATCTGTATAGACCACATGACACGGCTGCTTATGTATGTTACAAATCCATTCTGCGAATTCAGTGGCGTTCGACATAGTTGCTGAAAGAAAAACCATTTTAATAGCAGGGGGCAAGAAAATTATACTTTCTTCCCAAACAACACCTCTTTCACGGTCCTTCATGTAATGTATTTCATCAAATATAACCCACGCAACTTCCTTCAAAACTTCTGAGCCCCTGTAAAGCATTCCTCTAAGAATCTCGGTTGTCATTACCAAGCAACTTGCGTTTGGAGATAGGGTCACATCACCTGTCATTAAGCCAACATCTGAAAATTCCTGGCTCAACTCTCTGTATTTCTGGTTACTCAAGGCTTTCAACGGGGAGGTATATATGACCCTTTGTTTATCTCTAAAAGCCATCGCAATGGCATACTCAGCCACAGCAGTTTTGCCAGCTGAAGTATGTGCTGAGACTAAAACTGATTCTTTTCTTTCCAAACATGCTACAGAAACCTCCTGAAAAGGATCGAGCGAGAAAGGGTAGGTTTTTGCCCTCTCCCCTTTATAAACGGGATCAGAAAGGGTCCCATGAATAGAATCATCTTTATCTGCAGAATATCCACTTGGAACTGCCACTTCATGAACGCATGTCCGTGCTAAATTAGGCTTCTTTGAGGCAGGTTCTTGCACTGACGCTTCCTGTTTGTCGTCTGAATTCACTTGAAATTCTTTCCTTTTTAAGGAGGCAGGAGGCTCATCCATCGACCAATTATTTATCGTCAAAACTCAAGAGTCGATATTCTGACCCTTACAGCTTCACAAATCACAGCTATCCTGTAATAAAGCAGACAGAATGTCTATCAGTAATAAATGAATATGCACGCCATCATGACTCAAATAACTCCTCATTCGGATTCATAAAGGCAAAAAGAAGTCCCAACCTTTATGATATGTTAAAACCAGCTAAAAACAATGCGAAAATTCAAAAGCTCGAGCGTCAACAATCAGATTAGCAGCATGCATATAATGACGTGCTTAAGAACATAAATTGAATGCCAAATTAAAACAAACCCAGACACCAAAAGCATCAAATTCAATATTTTTCAGCTAGCAAAGCACGCAGTTAACACATCCCAACTCCAATTCGGTCCACACACATGAACCGATAAGCTCCAGACTATAACAAATCAAAGAAAGATAACGTTTTCACGACTTAAGCAACACAACTGAACTCCCTTGATACAGTCGAAGTCGGAGAGCTTACCAATGTGAGTAGTTTTCTGCCGCTGGCGGGAGTTGAAGTTGAACCCTAATTTCGCCCCCAATCTAAAATATGATTTATTTAGTTAAAGCCCACGTAGGATACGATCACCCTAATGGCCCGTAATATAGGTAATGTAGTAAAATTACAATTAGCTATGTAGTATTAGTAATGGTCGTCGTCCATCTTATTTATTTCTATACTCGTAGTTAGTAATAACAATACTACTAACTATGTTTCTATGTAATTCCCTTTTTATTTTCTAATATATGACTCATTCGTAAGAACAAACGTTAGGGCTTTTCCAATTGTGCATGATTTAACTATGACCTTATGTTCTCATTCATGTAAATTAGCCAAATTTTAAGGTCAACCCCACCTTTCCTCATGCAAGAATAACGTCTCAAAATCACATGCAAAAGTGAAAAAAAAAAAAAATAAGAAACATCGTCTTTGACCTGACGACGATCTCAAATCATGATTCGAAGAAGAAACCCTTAATGCAGAAAAACCTCATCTCATCATCTCCATGCCCTTAGATACAGACAACATCGTCACCTTATCAATTCTCTCACCACCTCATAAACAAACCCTAATTCTCCTTTCTTGGCCTAAATATCCCCTCGGCCCGAATTAGGGCAACGCGCACCCGCTATTAAAGCGCGTGCGCGTATAGTAAAATATGGCCATCGGCCTACTCTTCGTATTCTCATTACACGTCTTCATAATCGGCACGTCTCGGTCAGACTCAGACGCACAAATCCTGCTTAGGTTTAAGGGTTCCCTCTCAAAAACCGAAGCTTTATCCAATTGGGACATCTCCCAACCGCCGTGCAACGGCAACCTCGTGAATTGGGTCGGGATCCTATGTGGCGACGGGCGAGTCTTCGGTCTACATCTCGAGAATATGGGCTTGGAAGGAGCCATCGACGTAGAAACCCTAAGCGAGTTGGGAGATCTTAGGACCGTAAGCTTCATGAACAATAGCTTCAACAGTTCTTTGCCCGAATGGAGGAGGTTGGAATCCTTAAAGGCGATATTCTTGTCCGATAATAAGTTCTTGGGAGAAATACCGAACGGAACGTTCGCTTCGATGGTCCATCTGAAGAAGCTCCACCTGGCGAACAATCGGCTCTCGGGGGAGATTCCTGCCTCTCTTGCCACGTTGCCTAGGCTCGTGGAGCTTTCGATAGAGGACAACGAGTTTAAGGGCGTTATCCCGGGTTTTCCCGAGGATAAGCTTCATTTTTTTAACGCTTCGCATAATAGGTTGAGCGGAGAGATCCCTCGCGGCTTAAGTCGTTTCGACCGGTCTTCCTTCGAAGGTGAGCCGTTCGTAGGAAATATATCCCTTGCATCTTTGATAAAGTTGTAAGATCGAAAATCTCCTTTATATTGACTTTATTAAAAAAAACAGGCAACTTCGATCTGTGCGGGGCGCCGCTCGAATCGTGCGCCTATCGAAAGCCCACAACGGCGACGGCGGTCCAAGTGGGAATCCTAACGTCCACGGCCATCTCGGCCCTCATAGCCGTCGTAATAATCCTCAAACGACAGCGCATTTCGTCGGCCCAAAACCCTAATATTATAACGACTCAAGCCTTCACCTTAGTCCCGCATGACGGCGAGGCCAAAGGCGGGGGCGGGTCCGAAGCATCCATGTTAGAACGAGCCGAGCACGGACAAGCAGTGTCAGTAGTCGCAAATCCTAAATCAAATTCTCCGTCCCCCTCTCCGTCGCCCGAGAGAGCAAAGAAGAAGAGCGATCGAGACGGAAAGTTGACCTTTTTGGTCGAAGATGATAGTAGGGTTAGGTTCGACATGTCGGACCTTCTCAAGGCCTCGGCGGAGGTCCTCGGGAGCGGCGCGTGCGGCTCGACGTACAAGGCCACCATGACGAGCAAGGGCGGGTCCACGGCAGTTGTGGTGGTCGTGAAGAGGTACACGCACATGAACAACGTGAGCCGTGAGGAGTTCGGCGAGCACGTCAAAACCCTGGGCGGGCTCAGGCACCCGAACCTCCTCCCGGTCGTGGCGTTTTACTACAGGAAGGAGGAGAAGCTTCTGATATCGGACTACGCGTCGAACGGAAGCCTGGCGATCCACCTACACGGACACAAATCTCGGGGATTTCCGAGCCCAGACTGGCCGAGCCGTCTCCGTATCATAAAAGGTGTCGCCAGGTGCTGATGATCACTTATCCTAAAAGCTTATCAAAATTGTTTTTATGTTTGCTTTCATCTCTGTTAGGAAATATGCTCTCATCTAGTCCAATTCCACGAGCCAGCTAGGCAGGGTTTCACCTAAAATAAATTGACAATAGAGGGAGTAGCTCGCGTGCTTATATAAACATCTCATAATTATTTCATCTATCCGACGTGGGATTGAGTTTGATACCTCAACAATTTTACTGAGATTTCTATTCTATCCCCCTGTTGGAAATATAATATATAATAATAAAAAAGTGATACGCTCCCTTCAAGGTTAAACTTTTAGGAAAAGCGGTCACTCAGTACCCGCGTAGGCTAATTCAGCTCAACCGACCCAATTGATAATATCAAAGAAGCAACTTCACCTATTTGGTTTTAGGCTGAAGCCCTCGATTTCTAAAAAATTTCAGAGGCCTTCAGCACCTGTACGAGGAGCTCCCGAGCCTGACCACGCCGCACGGGCACCTGAAATCGTCGAACGTCCTCTTAGACGAAGCCCTAAACCCTATGCTCGCGGACTACGGGCTCGTCCCGGTGATCAACCACGAGCACGCCCGCGAGCACATGGCGGCGTACAAGTCGCCCGAGTTCAGGCGGGCCAATCGAATCACCAAGAAGACCGACGTGTGGAGCCTCGGGATTTTGATCCTCGAGTTGCTCACGGGTCGGTTCCCGCCCATCGAGACGGACCAGACCGCATGGGTCGAGTCGGTGGCTCGCGAGGGCGGCTCGAAGGTGTTCGACGGAGATATGAAGGGAGGCGACGGGGAAATGGTGGAGAAGATGATGAAGATTGGATTGATGTGTTGTTCTTCTGAGGTTGAGGAGAGGATTGATGTAAGAGAAGCTTTGGAGAAGATTGAGGATGTTAAGGAAGATTGTTGTAATAATGAAGAGTTGAGCTTTGGAGGAAAGTGAATATATGATTTGAGCGTTGAGCTTAAATGAGATGTGTCATCTTATCCCAGATTGTATCTTATAATGTACATATGTTGTGTTTGTACTTATTGCATGTATGAATTCTGATTTTGTGACCAAATGAAATCATTATTTTGATCTAGGCTATGTTATTCAAAATTACTATTTCAATCGAACGAATGAAACTGAATATACTTGTCAAAGCACATTGTTCGATGGAAATTAAAGTTATTCGCTCCTCGGAAATTGATTTAGTGAGTGAGGCAAATTTTTAAATTTCTGCTCCCGGGTTCTTGATAATTTGTAATGTTTAAGATTAAAAAAAGGTATTCTTTTTTTTAAACAAAAGAAAAAAAACAGAGAAAAAAGAAAAAATTGATTTGAGAAGAGGATACAGTAATAAATAAAAATTGAGGATTAAAATAACAATTAGTTAAGTTAAAGCAAATTACGAATAGATGGCTAAAATAGCAATTAAAGTTGACATAGACCAAATTACGTCAATCCATAGCCCTTTAATAAATATAATATACTATTTTTTTGACTTCATTTATCAAGTTTGTGTTAATTAATTAATACCTTTTCATAGATTACACTAATTCGACTAACTTTCATCATTCAAAGAGCATATATATAACTAGATAGAGATATACAATATTAACATAACATAGTTTGCACTCAAAACCACTAAAAGAACATGAAGATCTCAATCTCTTCCCTTCTACTCTTTGCCAACATATTATTCCTCACCTCAACAACATGGCAACTCACCGAAGCTGACCTAATAAGCGACGTGTGTTCCCATGTATCGGTTCCGCAGATATGCGAAAACGTTCTAAGATCCGACCCGCGAACCCGCGGGCGGACCTCCTCGGATTGGGTCGGATATCCGTCGATCGATCAGAAGCGGCAATCAGATCCGCCATACCAATCGTGGACGCGGAAGGGAATCCAAACATTAAGCCAATCATCAACGAGTGCTTTAGAAACTTGGCCGAGGCGCTCGACAGTACCTTTCAGTGCAGAGACGCAGTGGGACGTAAGGACTTCGACGGCTTTCTCAAGTACGCCACTGTCGTGATGTTCAATGTCGACCAATGCCGGGACGAGTTTTACGGGAAATTGATGCCTCCGAAGATCGCACTGGCGTTGGATTCGACGACGGCGAACTGCGAGGCCATGGTGACGATCGCTGTTTCTCTGCAGATGCAGAGGAAGTAGGGAGATTTGTAGAAGTTAGTTGCGTGTTGTTCGTTTTATGGAATGATGATATTCAAAATTGTGTATTGGATGGTGAAAATTGTCAGCAATATCAGGCTTTGAAAAGTCAGAGGAGAAAAATTATTTTCACGTGGGCGTTGCTTTTCAAAGGTGAGCTGATGGGTTTACATTGTTTGTTCACATGGCAATGCTCTGCTATAAATACGAGGCTCACGATCAGTGCAAAATCATCCCAGAACACAGAATATAAATAAGAGAGATAGAGAGAGAATAGAAATAGAGAGTTTGTCGGTATTTTCTGCGACTATAAAGAGAGAGGTTGAGGGTTTTCTCCTTTATAGATTGAGAGGTGTAACTCCTATATTTTTCCTCTATAGTGAATTCTTCTTCCTTGCCCGTGGTTTTTACCCCGATTTGTTTGGGGGGTTTTCCACGTTAAATCTCGGTGTCCACATTTTATCTTTAATTATCCAAATATTAGCCGCAATATTATTCGATCGGGTCCGCTGCCACGCCAACAATTGGTATCAGAGCCTAGCTTGGGTTTTATATATTTATTTATCGTATGCTCTGTGGTTGCCACTAACGTGGACCCTCCACATCAGAAAATAATAGATATTATATTGCCCTTGTTACGGTGACGAAAAAGCCGGTACGAGTTCAATAATTATCTGCTGCAACCCCGTCGGAGGTATCGCTCACGACTGAGCAGAAATTATGGCGGCAAAGTTTGATATCGAAAAGTTCAACGGGAGAAATTTCTCACCGTGGAAATTAAAGATAAAAGCTATCTTGCGAAAGGACGGCTGTCTGGAGGCTATCGATGGAAAACCAGCTACAGTGACAGACGACAAAAAATGGAACGAGATGGATGGAAGCGCTGTCGCAAATCTGCATCTGGCATTAGCAGATGAGATATTGTCCAGCATCGAAGAAAAGAAAACGGCAAAGGAGATTTGGGACTACCTAACCAATCTGTACGAGCCGACGTCGTTACACAACAAAATTTTCTTGAAGAGAAAATTATTCACCTTGAGAATGTCTGAATCTACTTCGGTGACGGAGCATCTCAACGTCTTGAATACTCTATTTTCCCAACTAACATCGTTGGGGTATAAAACGGAGGATAAAGAACGTGCGGAAATTCTACTTCAGAGTCTGCCTGATTCGTATGATCAACTCATCATCAACTTGACGAACAACGCGAAAGTTCTGGTCTTCAACAACATCGCAGCTGCTATTCTCGAAGAAGAAAATCGGCGAAAGAACAAAGAGGACCAACAAGCAAGCTCTCAACAGGTCGAAGTTTTGACGGTGATGAGAGGGAGATCAACGGAACGTGGTTCAAGTGGGAGTCACACTCAAGACAGGGGAAAATCAAGAAGTAAGAAGAAGGATATGAAATGCTACCATTGTGGAAAGAAAGGTCACTTGAAGAAGAATTGTTGGAGCCTGAAGAATTCCAATCCTCAAGGAAATCTGGCAAACACGTCAGGTGGAGACGTATTGTGTAGCGAAGCAGCTATCTCAACGGAGAGTAGGAAGGCGTATGACGAGATATGGCTTCTTGACTCGGGCGCAACTTATCATATGACCTCTCGAAGAGACTGGTTCAACCACTACGAACCTATCTTAGGAGGATCTGTGTACAGTTGCGAAGATAATGCCTTAAAGATCGTAGGCGTTGGAACCGTGAGGTTGAAGTTGCACGACGGTACAGTTCGCACTATTCAAGGAGTGCGGCACGTGGAAGGTCTAAAGAAGAATTTATTGTCTGTGGGACAGCTCGATGATCTTGGCTGTGAAATCAAAGTTCGGGAAGGAATAATGAAAATATTCCGTGGAGCACTTGTAGTCATGAAAGGTGAAAAGGTTGCTGCAAATTTGTATATGCTATTGGGAGAGACGGTGCAAGAAGGGGAAGCGTCTGTAGCTTCGGGAAATTCAACCGAAAGATCTACTATGCTGTGGCATCAAAAGCTCGGGCATATGTCGGAACAAGGTATGAAAATTCTTGCGAGCCAAAATCTACTTCCGGGTCTCACAAAGGTGTCACTACCATTCTGTGAGCATTGCGTAGCA
Source organism: Craterostigma plantagineum (assembly GCA_027422505.1). Classification (NCBI taxonomy): domain Eukaryota; kingdom Viridiplantae; phylum Streptophyta; class Magnoliopsida; order Lamiales; family Linderniaceae; genus Craterostigma; species Craterostigma plantagineum. The sequence continues at coordinate 4,382,694 of JAPQWV010000009.1, read as the reverse complement.
AACAAGCAGCATCGGCTACAGTTCAACACATCAAATTCTAGAAGCAACAATATTCTAGAATTGGTTCACTCTGATGTATGGCAATCACCGGTTTCATCCCGAGGAGGAGGGAAGTACTTCGTGTCTTTCATCGACGATTACTCCCGGAGATGTTGGGTGTATATCATCAAGAGTAAGGGAGATGTGTTCGTTACCTTCAAGAATTTCAAGGCTCGGATCGAACTTGATACAGGAAAGAAGATCAAATGTTTGAGGACGGATAATGGAGGAGAATATACTGGCAAGGAATTTGATAGCTTTTGCAAAAGGAAAGGCATCAAAAGGCACTACACTACGGCGTATACTCCACAACAAAATGGAGTGGCGGAGCGGATGAACAGAACTCTGTTGGAGAGGACAAGAGCCATGTTGGGAGCTGCAGGTCTGGATAAATCTTACTGGGCCGAAGCAGTCAACACCGCCTGCTACGTGATCAATCGATCGCCTTCAACGACAATTGATCAGAAGACGCCGATGGAGATGTGGACCAGAAAGCCAGCGGATTATTCCAAACTCCATGTATTTGGAAGTCCTGTGTACGTGATGTACAACGCCCAAGAAACTACGAAGCTGGATCCGAAGTCCAGGAAGTGTTTGTTCTTGGGGTATGCTGATGGTGTGAAGGGGTATCGCTTGTGGGATCCCACTGCCCACAAGGTTGTCATCAGCAGGGAAGTTATCTTCTTAGAAGATAAACTAATCGGAGAAAATGATAGCACTACAGAGGAACGCCCAGAATCTACGGCGATTCAGGTGAAAGGGAAGTTTGCTGAACAAGATTCTTCTGAAGCTGCACCGGAGCACAAAGAAGGGCCAAGCGAATCTTCAGAGCCAGAAGTTAGAAGGGGCACACGCAAAAGAGCCGCACCATCATGGCATGAAGATTACGATATGGACAGCAACGTTGCATACTGTCTTCTAACTGATGACGGAGAGCCATCAACTCTTCAAGAAGCACTGAACAGTTCAGATGCAGATTAGTGGTTGGCGGCAATGCAAGAAGAAATGGAAGCTCTACGGAAAAATAAGACTTGGGAGCTGGTGCCACTACCGAACGGCAGAAAGGCAATCGGCAATAAATGGGTCTTTAAGATCAAGCGAAACAGCGAGGATCAAGTAGAACGCTTTCGTGCACGACTGGTGGTTAAAGGCTACGCTCAGAAAGAAGGCATTGACTTCAACTAAATATTCTCACCTGTAGTTCGACTAACGACTGTTCGGGTACTCCTGGCAATGTGTGCTACATTCGACCTACATCTAGAGCAACTAGATGTGAAGACGGCTTTTCTTCATGGAGATCTTGAAGAAGAGATTTATATGCTCCAGCCGGAAGGTTTTGAAGACAAAGAAAAACAGAACTTGGTTTGCAGGTTGAACAAATCTCTATACGGTCTCAAACAGGCGCCGATGTGTTGGTATATAGGGCTGTTCATTCGGTAAAAACCGAACCGAACCGGACCGAACTTTCGGTTAACCGAAATTTTCGGTTCGGAAATTTTAAAACCGAATACCGAACCGAACTTAATCGGTTCGGTTTCGGTAAAAACTGAATAAATTTCGGTTTTTTCGGTTAATTACCGAAAAAACCGAACATCAAATATTAAAAAAAAAAGATCTCTTAAGACCAATATTCCACCGATACCAAGCAACACAACCACCCATTAACGTTAAATGGTAAACCTCAAAAAATTGGGAGAATCAAACGAGACAAAAGCACAAAAAAAATCCATTAATTACCTAATGACGTCCGAGCTCAAATCACCGGCTGACTTCTCAGTGTCACCTTGCGGATGCCTTGATGGATGCTGCGTTTTCCCTCTCCTCTGCGATTTGGAGTTATTCAGCTGCCCTAGTTTGCTTCATGTTTGGAATTGGAGACGATAGTGATAGGATTTGGGAAATGGTTAAGCAATAAAAGAAATATTTTAAAAATCATTTATTACAAGCCCAACCCAAGTTATAAGTTGCACATAAAATATATGTTTAATGGGACTAGATATATGGGCTGTTATGATAATTCGGTATTTCGGTTTTATTCGGTTAACCGAATTACCGAACCGAAAAAACCGAAATTTTCGGTTTTTCAGTTTTGAGAACCGAAAACCGAACCGAACCTATTCGGTCGGTATTCGGTTCATACCGAACTTTCGGTTTTCGGTTCGGTACGGTCGGTTTACCGACTTTTGAACAGCCCTATTGGTATAAGAGATTTGATTCCTTCATCATGAGTCTTGGATACAACAGATTGAATGCAGACCCTTGTGCATATTTCAAGAGGTTTGGTGAAAATGATTTTATCATATTACTGTTGTATGTTGACGACATGTTGGTAGCAGGCCCCAACAAAGATCGTGTTGAAGAACTCAAGGCACATTTGGCTAGGGAATTTGAAATGAAGGACTTGGGACCAGCAAACAAGATTCTAGGGATGCAAATTTACCGAGACATAAATAACAAGAAGATTTGGCTTACGCAGAAGAGTTATCTGAGGAAGGTCTTGCGACGCTTCAATATGCAAGATTGTAAGCCAATTTCTACCCCACTTCTTGTTAATTTCAAATTATCCTCAAGTATGAGTCCTAGCAGTGAAGAAGGGAGGATGGAGATGTCGCGAGTACCGTATGCATCAGCGGTGGGAAGTCTTATGTTCGCGATGATTTGTACACGACCAGACATTGCACATGCATTGGGAGTAGTGAGTCGGTACATGACGAATCCGGGCAAAGAGCATTGGAGCGTAGTGAAGAGGATCCTACGATATATCAGAGGAACCTCGGATGTTGCACTATGTTACGGAGGAGCAGACTTTACTGTCAGAGGGTATGTTGACTCTGATTATGCAGGTGATCTTGACAAGAGCAAATCTACCACAGGATATGTGTTCACTCTTACTGGCGGAGCAGTAAGCTGGGTATCGAAGCTTCAGTCCGTTGTCGCGACGTCAACAACTGAAGCTGAATATGTTGCAGCTACGCAGGCAAGTAAAGAGGCGGTATGGTTGAAAATGATCATGGAGGAACTCGGGCACGAACAAGAAAATATTCCTCTGTTCTGTGACAGTCAGAGTGCCTTGCATCTCGCAAGGAATCCAGCTTTTCATTCCAGGTCTAAGCAACATACGAGTCCAGTATCACTTCGTTCGTGAGAAAGTGGAAGAGGGCACGGTTGATATGTTGAAAATTCATACTAAAGACAACCTAGCAGATTTTTTGACGAAGGCGGTCAACACTGACAAGTTCATTTGGTGTCGTTCCTCGAGTGGCCTAGCAGAGACGTAAGCAATATGAATGGGAAGGAAGAAAGAATGGTGTGAAGATCCGATTGATCCTCAATCAAATCTTCAAGTGGGAGATTGTCAGCAATATCAGGCTTTGAAAAGTCAGAGGAGAAAAATTATTTTCACGTGGGCGTTGCTTTTCAAAGGTGAGCTGATGGGTTTACATTGTTTGTTCACATGGCAATGCTCTGCTATAAATACGAGGCTCACGATCAGTGCAAAATCATCCCAGAACACAGAATATAAATAAGAGAGATAGAGAGAGAATAGAAATAGAGAGTTTGTCGGTATTTTCTCCGACTATAAAGAGAGAGGTTGAGGGTTTTCTCCTTTATAGATTGAGAGGTGTAACTCCTATATTTTTCCTCTATAGTGAATTCTTCTTCCTTGCCCGTAGTTTTTACCCCGATTTGTTTGGGGGTTTTCCACGTTAAATCTCGGTGTCCACATTTTATCTTTAATTATCCAAATATTAGCCGCAATATTATTCGACCGGGTCCGCTGCCACGCCAACAAAAATATGGTGATATTTGAAGTATTGGATCGCTCCAAAAAAAAATATATGTCTTCGTTGTGGGGTGATGTTTCGAAAATATTTCGGACAAAAATTATCACTTATATTTTGATTTTTTCTCCGTTTGTATATCATTATATATACTTTTAATTACGTAACTTATTTGGTTGTTAAAAGACTCGTATTTAATGCTTAATAATAAACACTAATATACTTTGCACAACATGCGTGTGTGCATAAAATTTAAAATTAATACTATTTGGTGGTTTTTTTGTTTTACTTTTATTTTAATATTTATTTAAACAATAAACTAAAAATAGAATTAGGCACTAGACTAGGAGAGCGTGATCTAATGTTTCATCTATAGTCTTATATAAAGATATTAGGGTAAAAAAAAAACCGTCAATTTGGTATGTCATAGTTATTTACAATTACCGTTATTGCTTAATTACATTTATGCTTAATATTTTAATTTATTACAAATTTATCCTTAAATTAAAATTTCATTTGTTAAATAACTTAGTGCTCGTTTGGTTGATAGGTTTATATTTAGGAGGGTTTAATTAAGTAAGGTTATATAAAACAAATTAATTGGTATAAATAAATTGCGTGTTTGGTTAGTGGGTTTAAATAAACACATGTGAGGAAGTGTGTTTATTTAAACCCGTCTGCATGGGTTTAGTATGGTTTTATATAAACCCATGGTTTAAATAAATCCACAAACCAAACAGTCTGTTATGTCTTAAACCCACCTTTAAAATTATTAAAACCCCAAACCAAACAAGCACTTATGACTTTAGACGACACGTCTGCTGATTTTTGTATGACTTTCTTGGGCAAGGTGGTCTAGTAGTTAACATGGGCCAGAATAATTAATCTAAATCGAAATTTGTGTTGACTTCATAATATTTTGCTTCTATTCTATCAATTATTCCATCATTAATTCTAGTTTTTTCATGCTGATTCATGCATGTGCTTAAAACAAATTATAAAATGGAAGGCTAACCATTAAAGTTGACATCACCCTTTATTAAGTATAGAATTATTTATTTTCACCCCATTCATCATTGATTGTATCAATAACTTCACGTTGATTCCATCATTTTGACTGAACTATCATCATCCCATGAACAAACACACGCGTATATATAATGTTAACATAACATAGTTTGCACTCAAACAAAACCACTGAAAAAAACATGAAGATCTCAATCTCTTCCCTTATACTATTTGCCAACGTATTATTCCTCGCCGAAGCCGCCGACCTGATAAGCGACGTATGTTCTCACGTGCCTACGCCGCAGGTATGCGAAAGGGTTCTAAGATCCGACCCGCGTGCCCGCGGGGCGGACCTCTTCGGACTGGGTCGGATCTCCGTCGACCTGTCGAAAGCGGCCGCAAAAAACGCCATACAGGCCTTGATTTGGGACGAGAGTCCAGCGTACAAGCAAATCGTCGACGAGTGCTTTACGTATTTGGCCCAGTCGCTCGACGATGCCCGTCTGTGCGGAGACGCGGTGGGGCGTAAGGACGTCGACGGCTTCGTGAGGTACTCGACGTCCGCGATATTCAAAGTGCGATTGGCCAAGGACGCATTTGCCGGAAAAGCGATACCGCCGAGGACCGCGCAGGCGTTGGAATCGGCGAGGGAGAATTACGACGTCATGGTGACGGTCGCCATTGCTCTGCAGATGCGGCGGGGGAAGTAGTAGGGACATTTGTAGAACCCGTTGACGTGTTACTTTTTTTTTCCGTTGAACGATAAACGAACGTTGTCATCGAAAACATCGTGGAATTTATGGGACAATATTTGCTTTAATTACTATATTAGTTCAGTACTATTTTTAGTTAATTACTATATAATAAATCAATTTTCCTTTTTACATATTTATAACGCTCAAATTAAATTTAAATTATGATTTCTATGAAATATTTCACACTAAAATAAATTTAATAAAAATTATTTATCACACGCATCTGAGTGTGCATAAGTTACTAGTTGAGAGTTATGTATCGGCCGACGAAAATGGAGTGATATTAGAAGCTTTGGATCAGCACGGAAAATCTATCTGATCGTTATGGGATGATGTTTCTAATTTTTTGTTGGATAAAATTATCCTTTTATTTTCAACATTTTCTCCGTTTGTATCATTGTTTATATTTTAATTACATAACCAATTTATTTGTAAAATACTTATATTCAATGGTTGAAAAATAAACAGCACGTTCACATTAATCTATCACTTAGGGCTAGATGGAGATTTATTATGGGAAATTATCGCTCCCGTTTAGTTAAAATCCAAAAGCCCAACGTATGTCCAGTTGGGCTTACAGTGATTTTCTGAATGGGTGGTAATGTATACTCATAATTATTGGCATGAGCTCAAATGAGGATTGTATATTTTAGTTTTATATATTATATTTTCCAATATTAACATGACATTACAAAATCAAGTATTAGTTATTACAAGGTGAATCTATAGAAAAAATATCCAATTGAATAAAATTTTTACACATAAGTACCCATGTCAGAAAATTTTATAGATAGATACCCGATTTAATTTTTACCAGTTTCTTTAGTCACGTCGTACCTTCATGTGTGTATAGTGCGTACCATAACACGTTGATATAGGGTACCTAAATATAGCATACGTCGTACCTACGGCATACATGTGTGTTACATAGGGCGTACCTAAATATAGCATACGTCGTACCATTTTCTGTTATATAGGGTACCCAAATGTGTTGATATAGGGTACCCAAATATGTTGTATGATGTACTTTCAGGGATCGGGTACCTATGTGCAAAAAAATTATTCTTTTAGGTACCTACATATAAAAAAATCCCGACTGGGTACTAAATTACAAGTTTTTATCCAAACATGTACTTATGTGTAAAGACTCTTATTACAAAGTCTTCTACAAAATCAAGTATTAGTTATTGCTTATTAAAAGACTATATTTGAAATCATATTCGTGTTATCTTTGACTATGTTAAGACTTTTTAAAAAATTTTGCTTTCTCATCCTATGACAAATATTCATACTATTACTTTGACTCATCATGCACTATATATATGCTGTGTGTGTACATTGCTTGCCTTCAAACCATAAAACATGAAAAGGGTTACAATCTCTTCCCTAATAATCTTTGCCAACTTATTACTTCTCACCTCAACATTGCACCTCGCCCATGCAGACCTAATAAGCGACGTATGTTCCCGTGCGCCCCATCCGCAGTCGTGCAATGACGTCCTAAGATCCGACCCGCATTCCGGCCCGTTGACCCTATTGGGTTTGGGTCGGTTCTCACTCGAACTATCGCAGTCGGCCGCCGAAGACGCCATAAGAGTTGCCCAAAGAGTTCAGACAGATAAGCCCGCCATCGACGAATGCATTAAAAACCTCAACGATGCGACAGACCGTACGAATCAGTGCAAGGACGCACTGAAGAGCAAAAACTTCGACGAGTTTCTAAGGTTTTCGACGGCGGCGATATTCAGCATCGACGAGTGTCGATTCAATGCGTTTTCCGGTAAAACGATACCGTATGAGTTCAGAGAGCCTTTGGATACCGCGACGGCGGATTTCGAGGCGTTGCTGACTGTTGCTGCCGCTTTGGAAAGTAGGGGGAATTAGTTGTGATGTTATTACGTGTCACTTTTTTTATGAATAATAAAACAAAACATTATGTTGAGATTATAAATTGGACTTTGTCACACGTCCAATAAATCAAGCTCTTAAACCCACTTATCACATGCTATTTCCTCGTAACTGATTTTTTGAAAGACCCCCCTAAATTGTACAATGGCGTTTTTTTTTCCGGAGGAAGCATATACAATGGCATGGTCGAATCATATGAAAATTAAAGTACATTTAGCTCAAAAAGAAGTTTCTCTAACGAAAAATCTCTCCATCTCAAAACCCTAAATGAAAACTTTTCCTCCTCCGTTATCCTTCAGTGGAGTAAGGGGAACTCAACTCTTTCTTTTTCTCATTTTTTGTTGATTTTGTTTGTTTCTTTTTCATTCTCCCCTTGTGAGAGCTTGTTGTCTCCCTTTATGGGAGTTTCCTTTTCATTTATTGGGATTTTCCCACCCCTTTGTGGGTGTTTTATCCTCTCTATGGCTTTAAATTCTCATTTCAAAATGGATATTTTATATTACACATTGAAGGTATGTCTTCTTTGAGATTGAGACAGTGCCTGGGCATGGCTTCTTGGATGGGCCTTGCTTGTTGCATTGCATCTTCACTTTGCTTGTTGGAAGAAGAAGAGACTAGTTCATATGAAAATAATTATCAGTGCATGTATGCTTCGTGAATGAGAGAAGAGGGCCCAATGTATGGCCCAATGTGAGGCCCAACCCAGTTTATATCATTTTGCGTTTTAATAAATCGCTACCCCTATACGTCGTTGAATGCTTTTACAATGTAATAGCGATCTATCTTACCTTTTGTGATATTGAGAACCAACCAAGTCCAACCAGACAACTAGTACCCGTGAACAAACAGTATGTCAGTTTGAAGAGTAAAATAAAATATTATTTTTTATAAAGTCGATAAAAAAAAGTAATGCAACTTCCGCCACTTGCATGGAATTGCTACGCGGACATTAATTCAAGGTCATAGATATTCAAATTGGCAGTATATGCAAGAGATATATCTACACTTATGGACTCACATGATTTCGTTTAATATCTCGTGAACTTTTTTCTTTGTCTTCCTTTGGCGTTATGTAAACTTTTAATCCTATCCAAGAATAAAATAAACCCTTGTGAAGTATAGAAGAAAAAAAAAACAATCACGCATCTTTTTATTACACGCCAAGGTTAAACCCTAACGATGGGGAGATTAGGATATTTAGGACTGTGTTAACCGCCAGCAAGTATATCGTAGGCGATGTTTTCTGATCTTTTTTTTTTTTTCGTTTTTGCTTTTAAATACTATGCTACTATAGTTGTGGTTCGATTTTCTTGGAAGATGATCAACATTATTAGTTTTAGTTTCTATGCATAAAAGGAATGAAAGTACAACCCGCAAAAATTAAACAAAAAGCTTTCCACATGGGAAGATTAGTAGTAGAGCCAAATAAGTGGGTGCATGTGTTGGAGAAATTAAAAGACAAATGAACTTTTAAATATACTGTCGTCAATCTCTGATTGATTGCTCTCTTCTATCACTTTCATGCCGTAGAAATATATAAAAAAAAAAAGATACAATATGTTTGTCCACTATATTGCACCGCTTGTTAGGCCAATCACAGTGGATACGTAGTCAACACTATATCCTTAATTAAATTGTTGATTATGCAGCCAAGTTGCAGCACTAAATGATCTAGAAATGAATGAATGAATGAATGAAAGGGATGATGATAACGAAGTTGTTGCGAGTTGAGAGTATGCGCGCATTATATACATTGATGATCATCATACTAAAAAGTTGTGCATAGCTAAAACCTTTGCATTATACATACGTTTGTCAATAGTTTTCCTTTTTTTTTCCGGCCACACAAAACCTTCATTCCCTACTTTACAACGTTGTTCATCATAGGTTAAAATAGGACAAACACAGACTTCCCATGGAACTAATCCACTTAATCTGCATGTATTGTCCCAAATCCAGGCAAACTATGATGGTTATCATCATAGTTATGAAGTCAACTGATTGACCTATATGTGAATATGTATGTTGTGATCCAAGAATATATTAGATATTATATATATGCTCAAACGAGGTTTTACTATTTGCAAAAAGCTACACACCGTTCACCACTTCAAGAGAACTCCAAAAAAACAGTTCTTTTCTCGGCACAGCTCGAAAGCTACTCTCCTATTAAGACTTTCGCATCTCATAATCAGATCTCAAGAACAGCCAAACAAAGACTCTTATCTCTACCCCTCACATTTCATGGCCTCTCATCATATCCTCCTCAAATATCTCATAATAATACTCATAACACTTCCTTCAACTCTCTTCATCACAACATCACATGCATCATCATCTAACTTAACTTCAATCGAAGAAATCTGCCATTCCACGCCATACCCAAAAGCATGTTTCGACTCCATGAAACTCTCCCTAACCATAAACATTTCACCAAACATCTTCACATTCGTCATACAATCAATCAACGCAGCAATATCGCAAGGCGTAAAGCTCACTTACCTCTTATCCAATCCCTCCCAAAGCATCGTAGAGAAGCAAAAGGGAACCATCCAAGACTGCAGAGAACTGCACCAAATCACACTGCTCGCACTGCAGAAGTCCATGGCTCGAATCGACGCAAGAAAACTCTCCGACGCTAGGACTTTCCTTGCAGCATCACTGACGAACAAAGCCACGTGCTTGGAGGGCTTGGAGTCAGCTTATGGGCCGATGAAATCGGCCCTCGTCGACTCCTTGGCCAGCACGTACATGCACGTGAGCAATTCCCTATCGGTTCTCCCTCAAATCGGCTCGGTAAAGGGTCGTACGAACCGCCGGAGATTGCTGACGAGCTTCCCGGCGTGGCTGTCGAGGAAGGCCAGGAGGGTACTGCTGCAGAGTGGTGGTACCTCCGGCGATGAGTACGATCCCAGCGAAGTCATCACGGTTGCGAGCGACGGCAGTGGGAACTTCACTACAATATCCGACGCGGTTAGGGCTGCGCCCAACAACAGCGCCGACAAGGTGATTATATACGTCAAGGAAGGGGTTTACTACGAAAACGTGGAGATTCCGAGCTGGAAAACTAACCTGGTGCTTCTCGGCGATGGGAGCGACGTCACCGTCATCAGAGGCAACCGTAGCGTCGCCGACGGTTGGACTACCTTCAGATCGGCAACAGTCGGTGAGTCTCACATCTGTCTTCGTAGCACTGTCACATCACTACTAGCACGACGACTGCAGTTCATACCACGACTGCAGTTCATACCACATACATAAATAATGTTATTTTGAGAATGGAATTACAAAACGAAAATACTTAAAATTACAAATTTCATTATTCTTATCTCAAATAACACAACAACTTGTTAATAAATAAATTTTTATCCATATTATTTTAACTCAAATTTATTAAAAAAATATTACTTAAAGAAATAATCAAAAGAAAAAGAAAATTACTTGGCGTGACCGTGATCTACTATTCCTATCCGAGTTCGATATCTAGAGCTGTCAAAACGGGCCCGACCCATAGCTCGCCAAAGCCCGCCATGGGCGGGGCCGGCGCGGGTAAGCCCACAGTTTGGCAGGCCTGAAATTGAAGGCCCGCCATACCCAATTAAATAGGTATGTTAGTATTTTTTAGCTCCGATTTTTAATTTACTCAAGTTTAATAATATAAATAAATTATTATTACAAGATTAAATTTAATTAGAATTAATTGCGAGCTTAAATATTTAATTTTTGTTATTTTTTTCTTTCATTTTTTTGATTTTTTTTTTTCTTTTTTTTTGAATTTGTTTTTATTTGGGCGGAGCGGACCTTCAATTTCTAAGCCTGACTGTGCGCTTACTTGCGCCCGCCCGCCCAAGGCGGGCTTTGACGGGCTACAGGCTGGCCTGGCCCGACGACCCGTTTTGTCAGCTCTAGATATCGAACTCACGTGTGAGGAGTAGGTCATGCCAAGTATTTTTATTTTTCTTTTGATTATTTCTTTAAGTAATATATTTTTTAATATATTAAAAGTTGGGGTAAAATTTTTATTATTAACAACTATTGGGCTATTTGAAGATAACAATAGTGAAAATTTATAATTTTAAGTATTTTCGTGGTTAAAGTGAAAATAAAAATAGTTAAAATTAGAAAAGTTGATTAGTTTTGTAATGGGTTTAAAAACTCAACTAGTTTTGCAATTTCATTCTCAAAACAACATTATTTTTGAAATTCTCTCCTTACCTCGCTAACGAGACGTCGTCAGCGTTAGCGTTTGTTCATATCTGTTCTGATGAGTGATGATTGTCGAAATCGTCGTCCCAGTAGCGTTTTCTACCGTTGTGGACGTCGGTGACGTATAAAGTGATTGTTGTCTTGTCCCTTAATGTGGAGGCTCACTCACTTGATATACCAAACGTCGATGTCATCTATTACCCATTAATTTAAGGATAAAGTCCTCAATTTCTAACAGCATCGTCTTATCCTCAGCCGTCTCAGCCGAGGGATTCCTAGCGCGAGACATAACGTTCGAGAACACGGCGGGACCCACCAAGCACCAAGCAGTAGCCCTACGAATCAACGCGGACCTATCCGCCGTATACCGATGCACCATCTTAGGATACCAGGACACGCTGTACGTCCACTCATTCAGGCAGTTCTACCGAGAATGCGACGTATACGGCACCATCGACTACATCTTCGGCAACGCAGCAGTCGTCTTCCAAGCGTGCAACGTGGTGTCGAGGATGCCCCTGCCCGGACAGGCAACGGTCATCGCTGCCCAAGCCCGGGACCTGCCCGAGGAAGACACGGGGATTTCGTTGCAGAACTGCTCGATTTTGGCCACGGAGGAGCTGTATGGGAACTCGGCGACGGTGAGGAGTTACTTGGGCCGGCCGTGGAAGAATAACTCGAGGACGGTGGTATTGGAGTCGTACGTCGACGATCATATAGCGCCCGAGGGGTGGACGAACTGGGTCGGGGATGAGGGTTTGGATACGTTGTATTATGGGGAGTATGAGAATTACGGGCCCGGGTCGGGCACGGGCGGGCGGGTCGCCTGGCGGGGGTACCATGTGATGGAATATGAAGATGCTTCGAATTTTACGGTCTCGGAGTTTATTGCGGGCGCCGAGTGGTTGGATTCGACTTCGTTTCCGTATGACGATGGGGTTTGATGGTATTGTTTCGTGCCGCCTGAGAGGTTATATTAGCAAGGGTTGTATGGTATTTGGTTGTTGTAATCGAAATAAATGCTCGGTCGAAAAAGACATGATACATTTACCTTGAGACGTTGCTGATTATATCCGGTGGCTCTCGAAACGTAATCGTCTCTTACACTGCAAAAGATTCGGAAGGCGGGGAACGAAGGATTGCATAAATCCGACCTTCGTCTAGTACGGACTCGACAGAATCGCCGTTATTAGCCGAAAGATAGCCTCGTCTTTTCTCCTTCAAAAGCATATATTCACACACGTATATACATAGAAGCAAGTATACTACAATTCAGGCTGGTCCTAAAACTTCCAACCGAGTATATATATACACCCAAAAACAAATTTCCAGACAAAATAAAGGGAATCTTCACATATTGAACTAATATTTTCCTTTTTTTTTCCGAAGGGAGACTAAAATCTTAGAAGCTTTCTTCGAACGAACCTGAATGAGCAATGTTGGGAAGTACAGTTGTTGAGGAAGGCCACTCGTCAGGGACCATTAGGAAATATGCAGACATGGCTTTCCTAAACCTCCTCTTGTACTGTTTAGGGGATATTACGGTAGGGGAAGTGTTTTTGGGCCCGCCGAGTATGCCCGACGCCTTCACCCATGTTTCGAGATGCTTGTCCCATGTGTATTGTCGCATGAAATCGATGATCCCAACCACTAACTCGTGCTTTTCCTCGTCCACGCCGACGAGCAAAGAGTAGTCCATTACATCTATCGACTAAGTCAAGACAGACAAAAAAAGGTCAAAAATCAGTGAAATGAAACCATACACATGGTTCTAACAATTTGTCAAAGAATGTTAGGATCAGATTAAGGAAGATATTTTTAGTATCCACATAAGTTAATATTGATCTTACGGCAAGAAATGAAGTGTCATTCCACACAGCTCTCTCAAGGAGGCGCTTTGCGTTAGTACCCACGAAGATGGGAGAAGTTGGCATTGACTCTATGAGATTCTGATCGAGGAGTACTTTGTTGTCCCCGCTCGAATCTGGATTATATCGAGATCGAGCAGATCCTTTAAGGTCGTATATTCTTGTCACTTCACGTCTGAAAAGAAGGTTTTCCATCACCAACACGTCCATTCTTGATTCTTTGCCCCCTTTCACGTTCTTCGATATGACCTTTTATTCAAGAAATATTCAACCATATATAACATTACTCTATGAGAAATTCAGGAAACAATGAATGGCATAGGAAAAGAAGGATTTTTACCTGATAAATGCCCAAGATCTTTGCAAGGCACGTAGGACACCCAGTCTCTATTGATTCCGTAAGGTACTTGAAATAAGACGGTGCAAACTTAATAAACGACTCGAGCTCTGTTTTAGTCACTTGCTTGATTATAAACCGATCATCCAACGTTTTGGCGAAGAAGACATTACTCTTTCCACCTTGAGCACCCCACTTTTTACAGCGACTCAAAGAGCGCACAAAGTCCAACTCGCTTGCACCACAAGTTCTCCTCAAGGCCTCAAATTGCTTTGCGAAATAACAAGTCATGGCGTACTTCACCTTCCCTGATGGACCATCGTCTGAAAATGAGACTCTACAATGGGAAGCGTCGGGCTGTAAGAGAGACTCGAGTACCGAAAAGCTACGAGAGCCAGATGAGGAGCTTTCATCAGCAGCAGAACTGAGACCCCTTAAAGATTCAGAAGCTGACTCATCGAATGAATGAAGCGAAAGAAAATTAATAGAGTCTAAAATCGAAAACGAAGATGACTCGGAGGAGCTTTTTTGCTTTTCCAGTTCCTCAGACATGAACTTCTGATAATCTGATGATACGAGGGTGTAAGAGATGATGCTGGTGGGCTCATCGTCATAAATTGGGACAAAGGTATCTGTTGAACTTGTAGGTAATAGGAGTCGAGCACCATTGTGTTGTAATAGATCTCTGAATGACGAAAGATATACAGGATTATAGTCGTAAATCTTCGCAAGCGCCGTTAGGCTTGTGGAAGAATTCTTGCTAAATAACTCATATAAAACTGAAAACGGTATTTTGACCCAATTACTTGTATCATTAAGCCTCTCTGTGGGTAATGGAGAAGAATGTCTACTCTCTCTTGTGACAAGTGAGTCGGGAGATGTGCTGTTCATAGCAGCCTCTTCCTTTCCATTATATGAAGAATCTAAATCTTGAGATGCATTCTCCATTTCTTGCAATTGCCCCTCGGACAAAACTCTCCTTACTGTATTTTGATGAGAAGGTTCAGTCAGCTGTTTCTTTCTCAAATGTTCTAAGCCAGTCAATGTGATACTACGCTTTACATCTGCAAGAGAAGAGTCCAAGCTCCTGAACTTTTTACTGAACCTGGAATTGATGTCCATCTTACCCTCCTTTTCATAGGAATCAACAGACTTGTTATGCAGTACTAAACTCTTGGACCTTAAATTTTTAACTTTTGATAAGTGTCGTATGCGCTGGTCCCAGACATATGAATAAATGAGTAACTTCCATCTTAATCTATTGATCTCGAGAATATCAACCTCTGGCTGATCATATTTTTTCCGGTCCTTCTTATGCAAGCACAGAAATGCCTCCTAAAAGTTATGAAGCAAGTTGTGTGATATTTCGAGATGGAAAAAAGAACAAGTTACTTGTACTAGAGACATGAAATCCAATCTGATGGATCATATGTATCAGATATTAACGCAAATTATTCTTGCAAACTGTGTTTTTTCTAAAGTAAAATATGTTACTTTCTGCTTATACGTTTCACAGCTTTCATTGAGAGGAGAGAATAAACACATTCCAAGCACATAGAATTTAGAGATGCTCATTTATTTGCCTGATTTCCGCTCGAAATGAACATCAACTATAACTATCAGATAAAAGATCGAAAAACATATTATATTTAAAGAAAAGAGAAGGGGTTAATATCTATAGTGAATTTACCTCGAATTCTCTTCCTTCCAGTTGAAGCATCACTCCCAGTTCTGCTACCTGTTGATCTGATTCAGCCACTTCCATGCCAGTGGAATTGGTTTGACTTTCAGATACTTGTTCAATTATTTCCCATAACTCAAAGAAAAGGGAATGTATCTGGTCTCGGATCTAAATTAAGACACCCATAAAAAGTTATCATAGAACATGTAAGAATGAAAAATAAATAATCCACGTAACCAAACCTCTTCCAGTTCTTTCTGAATCCACTCCTGGTTTTGATGTTTAAATTCTAGAATTGGTGGGGGGAGGCATACAGAGTTAACCACAATTGGGGCATAGCGGAAGCAGGCAACCATCTTCCCAAAACTGGATAGAAAATAACATTGAGAGCAAAGATTACTAAATGAAACTCCAGACAATCTATAAGAAATTTTACAAAACAATATGGAGTAAAAATGCTTATACTGAATGTGTAATGAATTCAGATAGCTTCAACTTAGAATACACATGCTGTAAATTGCTTCAAGCATATACCCGTAAAACCGAAGACAGTTTCTATGAAGGGAATGACCACAGCATGCAGCCCTGCTTGCTGCAGCATGGTTTGAAAAACTGAGTTCCAGAAACTTCCCAAAAGACAGACCCCATGCAGCATCTGACATTACCACTCGTTTTGTGACTGGAGGAAAACCATTGGCCCTTGGACACCGTAAGCAACGATGCCACATCCAAATCTTCCCCTCCTTCTCACCGGGTAAAGAAATTTCTGGAAGCTTCCTAACAGATATGGTAAGGCTTCCTTGTCGATGAGTATAGCAATGAATGTGAGCTTCTGAGGGCATTTCACAGGAATGACAGCGATGGCCCTGCATTGATTTTGAGGCACTAATACGTGAGAATAATGCTTTATCATACCTTCAACAATTCCTGTGTAGAACAAAATTGATACCTGGTCAAACAAATCATCCCGGAGAAATCGACCCAATGGTTTATCGAAATTCCCATAGTATTTTATTCTGAAGAGTTGAGCACGTTCACATACGACTCCTTTCCACACACATCGTGTCGAAAGAGAAACCAGTATGCTCTGGTGATCCGATTGTGAAGGCAGGAAATCTTCTTTTGATGGTCCCAACTGGTGTGGATCAACCGTTTGATAACCAAAAGGGGCTAACTCAGAGCTTACAAACTTTGCAGATGGTATGTTTCCACCAGAAGGAGAAGATCTTAACCGTTGATTAAAAGCCTCGGAGAGAAATGAATTAATTGGATTTGAAATATCATTTTGCCCCGTGTCATCACAAAAATCACTGGTACTGGGATCAACATTTTGAACAGCAGAGTGTTGCTCTAGCTTAGAACATGGAAAAGAAGTAGCCGAACAGCTGAGCTTATCATATCGCATGACAGTTTCAGCATTTGGTGATTGAGCATTAGAGTCTTGGCTTATACGAGACTGAAGGTAAGAATCTGTTTCTACTCCAAATGATTGTCCAATATCAGGAGTAAGGTCATTGTGAGACTGTATCTTGTTTTGTGGTGCTTGAGGCGTTTCACTGTGTGGAGAACCATAGCCAGGTATTACAGAGATTGATTTCTCAAAAGTTGAGGGTTTATCAGGTAGTGCAACTTTTATTGGGCATCTTAGGGGAATCTCTGGCAACGACGCACCTTCATCTGCAAGAAATGATGTTTCCAGAGCTAGGTGATATGCAGCAAAAACACCATAATGAATAACGCGTTTAACTTTCTTCAATTCGTTTCCACTTGCACCTCTGAGAAGAATCTGAAGCCCAAAATGAGAAAATATTAGTACCAGTAAGACATGGTTGATCTTCATTTTAGAAATTATTGGCAAATAGCAAAGCCCGCGCGTAATCAAAAATATAAATTTCAGAAGAAGCCCGAGGGTCTGATAGAAATAGGCAATAAGTTGATTAGCATATATAATGCCAGCATTTAGAAAAACCTCAACTGTATCATTTTCCAAATACCAATGCAGTTATAAAGATTTTGGGACAAGCCAGCCAAGGAAGTCTTGTAACTTACAGTACATCCCAGCGGCCGAGGACAACCCTCAAAAAACATCATTGTCTTCGTTAACTTTTTGCAACCTTGTCCAGCAGTGCCCAGATCTTCCACAAATCTCTCAACATGAAATGAGTCACAAAATCCTAGTCTTGGTGCAGAGAGATTATCGATAGAAGGGATAATTTGTGCTCCCGTACAGCGAGCTATACGCTCTAAAAGGGGTCTCTTGATGTTTAGAACCAAAGATATGTTCTTGGTTAGAAGATACTCTTGAGCATATCTGGATACTGATTTCTCCACCAGAAGAATATTCGGGTGATGAACATCGATTTTTGCGACAGTCATCTTCAAATGGTCCATTTCCTGGGACGGGAGAAAACCAGAAAACTATTCATAAGAGCAGAAAATCATTGTATGTCATATGAAAGGTGTCCTCCACAAGAGAAAGGACCAAAGGGAAAATCAACACAAATTAGGATCATGTAAATATTATGATTTTACGCTGGATTAATGAAAAACCAGAACCTGCTGTAGTAAAGTGTCCACACTTGACAAATGATTCGGAACTCTTTGGTACTCTAGAGCCCCACCAAGCAGGAGCAATCTTGCTTTGTCAATTTTTGAAGTCATTCGTCTATGGGCCACATTTTTCTTGCATACGACTCCTTTTACCACCTTACTATAGGAAAACAGCGAGAAACTAATCAGAAATTGTGATACTCAATTGTCTACATAAACAACAGCAAGAATTTAAAACTGAGAGTCAAGAGCTAAACATGAGTGAGAACTTTATTACAATATTGGTCGATTTATTACAATATGATCTCATGGGGTTGACATTAATATTTCCTGATTAAGATTAAAAGTGCATGTCAACAAAACGTACCTCTCGTTTCGATGCCCACAAGCAATGCACTTAACCTTAACATATCCACCAGGATCCATTCCTCCACCAGTGCTCGTGTCTGGCTTTAGTATTGTGGCAGCTTCCCAGGACAGCCTTGTAACAATATCTAACCAACTACTCTCAATGAGAGTATCAGAAGCATTTAAGTTCTCAGCATGCAACAATTGAGTTATCAACGCTTTAAAGTGTCCATCAACTGCTCTTTCCATAGCCTTACGGTGCTCCTCAATTGACTTATATCTATTCCGGAGTTCCCCAGCCCCAAAACTGCTTGATCGTGGGTAACCCCACGCTCCTGATTCACTCTCATCAGCAGAATCATCGTCATCATCAGATAAGAGAGCTTCTTTATCATCCTCTTCATCTTCAGCGTCTGGAGGAAGCCACATAAGATAATTGTTCTCATAATCCACAGGCTCAGCATCCACGTCATGTAAATCATTAGAAGGAGATGGCATGGGTAAATCATCATTTTGAACTCCATTTGCTTCATCACAGAGCCCAAAACCTTGTGTGTCAACATTGTTAGGTAGAAGGGTAGCATCACAGGTCGGACAGGTATTAGTCTCATTCGATTGTTGTTCAAGAGGTGTATAATTGTGATCAGTCTGACGGTTGTCAATATTAAAAAAGCGCTCATCTGTGTCAACGGGATTGCCTTCAGAATTTGACCTACATTTAGGGTGGTCTTCGTCTTCATCACTACTCCTGCGATCAAAATGGCAAGAAAATTCTGAAATACTAAAACCTTAAATCAAATGCTATGAATTCTACTCAGATACGAACCAGGAAACAACAAACATCTTTCTTCAGTTAATTATGTTGACATAAGAAATGGCACATGTGAACAGAACACGTAATAAGAGGATAATTATAGTGCAAGCAAAAGTTGTCAATGTAAAACGAAGTGTTTTTTTCAGCAAATACCAGCTACACGGTCTACGTCGGTCGTCAACAGTTTGCCCATGATCAAGATATTGGATTCCCTGAGAACAACCAACTTCTTCTTCCCTCACTTCACTCGAAGTAATAGGATCCGACTGACAAGAGCTCCGATCAGTAGGGTGTCGTATATGCTGAAATGAGTCGGTTGAACATCCCTCTGAACCACTGCTGCAACTGCTATTACGAGACATTGATGGACCGAGCTCTGGACTAGACATAATCATATCGGTGCCTCTACTGTCTGCACTTTGCTCCCCATGTTGACACTGCTTGAAGCAGTAATTGCAAACTCTAATTCTTTCCCTGTCCTCGTGTGCACTACTCCCCTGATCATTAAACGGAGAAGGGATAGAATTTCCGGCACACTTCGCACAGAAAACACGGCCACAAAGCCGGCAGTGATGCCTGCGGTTGAAAATAGTGAAACGAGAGTCGCACTCGTAGCACACCCTACAGCTCTCGTCGGGCATCCAGAAGTCCCTCGACATGTTTGCTGGTTCCAGCTTCCGTGGAATCCATGATTTCACCGTACCAACAATCTCAGAGAGTTTCTTGCTGTTGTCACTACTGTCCATGAATGCTTGCATACATCAAGCTCCATCGTTCATGAATAAACCATCAGGTACTTCCCATAGGATAGGATTGTTCCTAAACAAATATGAAGCCTGAGAAAGAAAACAAAATAGATCATGAAAAGATAAAAGCACAACAAGAAAAAATGTGAGCCGTGCAGGCTGAAATATGAAACCTTCCACCCACTGACCAAATCAAATAATAATTCATGTATGAAACCAAACTTATGGTAAGTGTCAGGTGCAGCATCAATACATTTGACTTTTGAGAACTGCCAGTGAAATTTGAATGGCAAGTTCTTCTAATAATTCATGAAGCACCATAACTCATTACGAAAAAGGACGATGAGACGTTGGAGATACATCAAGTACAGCGACAAGACAAGGAAACACAAAATTAAACGAAATACTTCACTGATTCAAATCAATCGAGAGTCATTCCCAAACCAGCAACGAAGTGAAGTGCAATAACAAAATACACCTAGTCTAGTTTCGAAATTCCAATAATAGCTACCACTACAACTCAGCAAGCACTTTAAACCTGTTCGAAAATATAAATAGAACACGAACAATCATAGCACCCCCAAACAGTCCTACTAATAAGCAAGTGCGCGAATTAATTCGAACGACCTGGTATAAATCATACAAACCACCACCAAACGCACGTAAAATACCAAAATCACTGAATTCGCATTTTTTTCAACAGTGCCAGGCACGAAATTGAAGGAAAAAACTGCAAATTAAAAACACACACACACACGGAAAAAAAAAAACAACAACGAGTGAAGCATACTGCTGCGAGCCGTTACGGAAGAGACAACTTCAAATTCGATTAGACTACTCCATAGCTTAATCCAATCCACCGTATATAATCCAGCCTAACTCCTCTCCCACCGCCACGTGTATACGCTCACTCGCACGCACGTAGCCAAAAACAAAAAAACAGCTATGGATAAACACACGTAATCTTCGAGTCGCGATTCTATGGAAGGAAACCTTTGTGGTTGAGGGGCGTCGAGAATGAATATTTGGAACAGAAAATACTACATAAGCAAAACCAAAAACAAAAAACAAAGGCAAAGTGGTGAGTATTTATATTTTTTGGCGCGTAGCTAGAGATTAACGTTTGATTACAATTATTATTAACTGCTAAAAAAGTGGGCAGAAGAAAATGCAAAAAGAAATAAATAAATAAAGATTGGGGGAGAGTAGGAGAGTCACGAACATGACGTGAGTGTTGACCGGCCACCGATTGAGATTGTCCCTCGTGAAATACATGTACGGGAAATTGCATTCTATATCCTCAAATATTATATATTTATTCTGACACCCATTAACTTTTTTCTTTCGCTAGATGGAATTAGGGGCGGCAAACAGGTCGGGTTGGATCCATTCGAGTTCAACCTGTTTAAAACGAGTTGAGAACTTCAACCTTGACCTGACACGTTTACTTAAACAGGTTAAAATATCGAACCATATCCAACCTGGTATAAACCAAATCTAACTCATTAACGCCACCAATCCGTTTAAATTTACAAGAACAGTATGAAAATAACTAAATAAACAGAGTGATAAATCTTAATTAAACATAATAGTTGTTTTTCTAAATTATCAACATAAGTAAGAAATAATTAAAGCTCCAAATAACAAAGTCTGACAAAAAACGATTAAATATCAAGTTATTTCATAATCACATTTGCATAATTTGTATTATTCGAGTTAAATTGGTTGATAAACGGGTTGATTACGGGTGGAATATTCGAACCTAACATGACCCACTTAATATTTGAGTTGAGTTTATCCATTTACTTAAACAGGTTCAAAATGCTAAGTTGATATTTTTAGCATCCTAGATGGAATACTCCAAATTTGAACAAAAAAAGACGGAATACTCCAAATAATCATAAACTTGTTATTTTGATTGACCTGAGATTATTATATTAATAGGAAACATTTTGAATTACTTCTTCCAATAAAAATGTTAAATGTGCAGTATAGGTGTTTTAAGATTACAAAATTAAGTCTAGCTGACATCGAAATTTTCATTTACAATTTTGGGGGACAATCGACATGATATTGATCAATTATGCCAACACGTATCGTTTGTTATGATATTTGATAGGAATGTTTGGAATCTGCTGATTGGTGAAACGCTGGTGATTGATAGAAAATGTGATCATTAAAGAAATTAATCTTTAACATTAGTTGTTAAAGGGTTTGCAGCTTTTGCATGGCCGCCACGCAACAAAATTCTCAAAATTTCGAAGAGTCAAAGATAAGGTTAGTGGATTTTGTGTCCCAATCAAACATCGTATGCTTTAAGATGCAAATGATTTTGATTTGTAATAAGCAACAATTGGCAACTTATAATATATCGTAAATGGGCCTGAGCTTTTATCACAGGTCCATTTAAGAGATTTTATGACGAGGCCCATAAGGAAATTATTAATGTCCGCTTGAGAGCCGACATATGAACTAATTGTACTGTTCTATTACATGGCTTTCATTTTGCGGACAATCATATCTTCATTGATCAAAGGAAAGGGAGAAAGAAGTAACAAAAAGGAGGTTTTCACACCTTATATATATCCACAGCCTAAAATACCAATCATTAGAAACTATTTTCTTATTCATCGTCAAACCTTACAAAGCCAAAAAATATTTTTTTCCTCACATTCTTAAAAGTTAAATGATGATCACATGACTATGATATATGTGCATTACATAAACGCACGTCTCTCGCAACTTTTAACTTAAAAAAGGCGTATTCTCGTGACGATTCATAAAAATCTTGCTATGTTAGAGACGTGGAAAAGACCTAATATTCATATTTAAAAATAATAAAGAATTATAGATAGGTCAAGAGTCGACGGTCTAGCTCGCGTCGAGCATCGGTTGAGATATATTATTAGTAGAATAGAATTATTATTTGAATTACATAAGAATAGTCGTCTCATATGCTAAGTTAGTGAAGAATATAGGAGTGAAATATATGAATTCCTATATTGAGACACATAAATTGAAAATGTTATAGATCTTTATTTATATTTGGCGAGTCAATCATATGTGGTTGTACTATGATAACAAGCAAAGTTTCCAAGAATATAAGCAAAGACGTATCATGATTTTTCCTTGCAATAAAGTTGTGGTCCTCGGAAGATCCTAGCTGTCTTTTTCTAATTTTCCTCTCTTTATTTTCCTTTTCTTTTCCTGATAAATTCAATCGAAATCTCCATCGCTTGACATTTTCAACGTCATCATTTGTTGTTGGCTCTCCAATTGTGTATCTTCTAGAAAAAAAATTGGTGTTGGACAAACCATTATATCACGCTTTTGCTTCAGTTTTGTGTGATTCAGCGAGCTGGATTGTTGTTGATGTCGTATATTTCAGCTCGTCTGTTTGTATGATCGTCTAATTTTGATGTATTTTGCGTGAATATTTTTAGTCTCTGATAGATTTGATTGAAGATCGGAGGTGTTTGTAAGTTCGTTTTAATTAGGGCTTTGGGGATTGGGATAAAGTCAGAGGATTTTAAGGTTTTTTGGTATTAGAATTGATTGATGCCTGTTTTTCTTCTAGTTCGGCAATGTTGTATCTGAAGCAACCTTTGATGGAATTTTGAAGCTTGGTAAGAAAGTGAAAAGATAGAAGCAAAAAAGATTTAAAGCTAGTAGGATATTGAATGCTTGATTGATTTCCTAGCCTGAGGCTTGGGGATCGTCTAAGTGTTATAGTCAAGAGCAATGGCAGATGAAATCAATGAGCATCATCAACATCACGGGGCACGCCAGTTGTCTTCAGAAAGATTTTTGCAAAAATTCCGACTTTATGAGACTCAATCGGTATGAAATGTATTAATATCAGTTGAATGTATTCATGCATGTAGCTTGTGTAAGAATGCGCTTGCTGTCGTGTGGAAAACCGTTGAATTATGGAATTTTGTTGTGAACTCATTGTTTTTGGCATTTATGCTTGGTATGTTGGAATCTTTTGATTACTTTGTTTTCTGCTTTGGTAGTCTCCTGGATGATCCTTCATTTATTACATGAAAAAAGTTGAAATTACCGTTTAGTTGCCAATTCGAGATTCTGGCAACACAAAGGATTTATTAGATCGTGGACTTTTTAGCTTTTAAGGATTGATTGTCTAACTCAGAAACTTTCAGCTGTATTTTAGTTCAAAAAGCGGCTTTACAGTACAGTTTGGTTACGCTATAGGCATTTACACGTGGGATAAAATATCCTGACACGTGCTGCAGTATTTTTAGTGCCCATGAAATTTAACAGTAAATAGAAAATAGTGCCGTGTGTAATCCCGTAACGCCCAAGACGTCATTCACAAAGCTCTTATTCGCCGAATTTCAGTTTACCTTACGTCTCCACTACTTTTCAAATGTGCTGTTGCAGAAATTTTATATGGTAGGAAGGGACAAAAGTAGAACATTCTGGAAAATATTGATTATCGACCGATCAGATTGTTCAGAACTCATCATTCGTGAAGACTCCACCATATACACTGAAAAGGAGTGTTCGGATCTATTAAGAAGGATCCATGAAGGAAACAGGGTTACAGGAGGACTAAGATTTGTTACTAGCTGTTATGGAATTGTTGGTGAGTTCATCATTAAATGTTAATTTTGTTGTTTATGAAGAATTTGCATCATCCTTATCTCAGGCTTCCTCCTCGCTTTTTTGTCAGGATTCGTTAAATTTCTTGGACCTTATCATATGTTACTTATAACAAAAAGGAGGCAGATTGGTAGTATTTGTGGTCACGATATATACGCCATTGACAAAAGTGATATAATTGCCGTGTCAGATTCTGTTATTAGATCCAGCAGTTTTAACTTTCAGAAGGAGAACAGGTAAAATCAGCTAATCTTTATGTATATTAGATACATTATGCTCTGGTACCATGACACCATCTACTTTTCTCATGTGAACAAGGTGGAATCTTTGATAGTTTAGATCATTTATCTGCAATGAAAAGGCTTTCCCTATCTTTAGTCAAAGATCTTGGTTGAATCTATCAACGTAACATGCAATACAAGCTTCTTTCACAAGTGTCGTGCATTATAACTTCAGTTTTGGTTTTTTCGCAACTTACGCATTTGTGATTTGTTGGTCATGCAGATACAAGAAGCTTTTGAGCATGGTGGATCTTACCAAGGACTTTTACTTTAGCTACTCGTACCAGGTTATGAGGAGCCTTCAGAAAAACACGTGCTGTAATGAGAAAGGTCTAGTGTTGTATGATGACATGTTTGTTTGGAATGAGTATCTTACTCATGAAATACGAAACATTCTTCAGAACACTTTATGGACCGTTGCTTTGGTATATGGCTTTTTTAAGCAGGTCAGTCTCTACTGATTGAATTGTGTTAAACTGTAATCTGACACAAGTTACGTAGTCAAGTGCATTTAGGATTTTTGTAGTCAGTATGAATTTATTTGTATCATGATTCAATCTTGACTGATTTTACTCGTATGGATCTAGGCTACACTTTCTGTATCAGGAAGGAATCTCAAGTTGATTCTAATTTCTAGGCGTTCACGTCATTATGCGGGTACCAGGTTCGAACTCTAACTTTTTCCAATGTTGAGGATCTGTACCTGTTAGCATGTACTAGATATTTGCTTGATTCTTTTAATAGTGCTTTGCTTGAGGTGTCGTTCTGTATGACGAAAACGATTAAACTGAATGAGCGTATTGGTAACCGTTGCTTCATTTCCTCTACTGTAACTCAAAATTCACTTTGACTTATCTTTCTTAATTACAATTTGTTCTTTACTTAATACTTGATCTTATCCGTCTCTCTCTCTCTCTCTCTCTCTCTCTCATACTGATCCTTATGAAGCACAAACATCTTTTACCTGTAGGTATCTGAAACGAGGCGTTGATGAGAACGGAAGTGTTGCAAATGATGTAGAAACGGAGCAGATTTTAATTGAAGATGCTTGTGAAGGAATGCCCATAAAATTGAGTTCTGTTGTCCAAATCCGAGGCTCAATCCCTCTGTTCTGGTCACAGGAAACCTCCCGACTAAACCTCAAGCCTGATATCATATGTATGCTTGGGCAGTTATTTTAATACTTTACACTGTATTGTGCTATCAGTATCATCTGTAGGTGGCATTAACACTTCTATTTCTTCAGTGTCAAAGAGGGATCAAACATACGATGCCACCAGACTTCATTTTGAAAGTCTTGTGCGGAGATATGGCAACCCCATAATTATCTTGAATCTAATTAAGGTAAAAGTATTGACTCATCGGATTGATCAAAGTTTATCTGATGTTCTGGCGATAATCTTCGTATAGCTGTCTCGATCGAAAATATGTAAATGTATGTGTGTAATATATAAGGAGCTGACCAAAAGTCTATTTTGGACAGACAAATGAGAAGAAGCCTCGAGAATCCATTCTGCGCGTTGAGTTTGCTAATGCCATCGAGGCCATCAATAAAGATCTTCCTGAGGAGAACCGGCTTAAATTTCTCCACTGGGATTTGCATAGACATTCTCGGAGGTAAACACTATTTCCTGATATGTAACTGATGAAATTTTGTCGCAGGGTCTTATTAGGTTTCTTTCTTTGTTGGTCTTCTACAGTAAAGCTGCCAATGTTTTGATGCAACTGGGAAAGGTGGCTGCATATGCTTTGACCCTGACAGGTTTATTCCATTGCCAAGCAACACCTGAAATGGTTTCAGAGGGTCATCTTCAACAATATTCCCTCAAGTGAGCCACTTTATTCATGGACTATTTGAAGAGTTTAGTTTGGAAATTGCCTTACGTTACGGTTAGCTGACATATGATTTTTCTTTTCCAATGAGATGTTATTATTGATGGTATGGTATGTACTTGTGATGTGCCCAGTGGAGATGGTAGACCACCAATGATTCAGAAGGGAGTGCTCCGCACTAATTGCATAGATTGTTTGGATCGCACTAATGTGGCACAATACGCGTATGGCTTATCTGCTTTGGGACATCAGTTGCATGCGTTGGAAATAACAACCTCGCCGAAGATGGATCTTGATGATCCGTTGGCTGAAGAATTGATGGGTCTATACGAGAGGATGGGTGATACTCTTGCTCACCAATATGGTGGATCAGCTGCTCATAACAAGGTTAGCCAAGTTTGTTAGTTTGCTTTAATTTTATTGTTAACTGCCTGATTCATACTCGTTTAATGCAATAATTGGAGTGTGGCATATGTGGCTGCAGATCTTTTCAGAAAGAAGGGGCCATTGGAAAGCTGCTATACAATCTCAAGAATTTTTCCGTACTTTGCAAAGATATTACAGCAATGCATACATGGATGCTGAGAAACAGAACGCCATCAATGTGTAAGTACCTTTTACGAGTCGTCCTTTCTGAAATTTTGCCATAAGAGATGTAAAATTCAATGTTATGATTGTTTGGTATAATGATTGATATGTGTAGATTCTTGGGACATTGCCAGCCTCAACCTGGAAAACCTGATGTGTGGGAGCTCGATTTACACCAAAATCGCATAAGTGGAACCAACGGTCAATTGCTTATGCAAAAAGATGATAAGTATGCAACTGTTCGATATTGTTATGTACCAGTTATACAAAACATACTCGTGGATGTTCACGCTATGTTTACACGCTTTAGGTCATCTATCAAAAAATCATTGTCAGACGTGAACATCCTTCATACAAGTTCTTCATGCACATCTACAACAGAGATGATGGATAAAGGTTCTTCTATCTCCATTGAGTCGAAAAAAGGGAGCAAAAACCATTCTGAGTCAACCCCAGATATGTTGTCTGAAAAAAGAGCTTGGTCAAGGTGCTTTACTGTGGTGGTTATTACTAATTTTAGTTCTTAAACATCATCTATGTGCTTGTCCCATCTCTCAAACTTATCTTTCCCCCTTTTTCTCTGAAGTCCAACAGCAGCAAGGGATCTTATGACAGAGTTGCAGCAAGAGAAAAACTCCGAGTGTGAAAACGGTGATACATCGGACTGTTCAAACTTTGTTGACTTAGATTGGCTATCTTCAGGAAATTCATGCGAAGAGGAGCTGTTGGAAAGGTATGTCTATGGTCTACAAATACTTATTACTGACCATTTTCCTTTCAATGAAGGAAATCCATTTGCTGAAACCTTATCCTATCTTTTTCTTTCTAGATCGCTGCTAACAGATTCGCCAGTCACTGTGTTGTCGTTTGAAAATGCTGCAAGCGAATCAATAATGGAAATTACTACATCGTCGACCCATGAGTTTGGATCAAGTTCAAAGGTTAGTTAAGTCTTTATTTGTTCTGTTTGAAATCTTATTGCAATAACTTATTTCAGACTTTTCTCTTTCAGGTAAAGGACGAAGTCCTTGGCTCTGAAACGCCACTCGACGAGGCGGCCGCTGCCCATGATGAGGACAAAGCTGTAGAGGAATTTTCCGATAGTTTCAAGGAATGGGTGACTCATGGAGGAACACTTTGTTACTGAGGGTTGGTTATAAGGTTTAATTTCAGATTTTTTTTTTGTGATCTTTCAAAGATTTTTAGTACATCATCTGCAGGTAATATTGAAAAAATCAATCAACGTCGGACTTAAAATTCTGAGAGAGTCAATACCGATTGTATACTTTCACCTTTTTTTCCCCTACCTTTTAACATCTCCATTTCTCACAGCATATTTCATGTATTTCATGGCATCCATATTCTTGTATATATCATAAAAATACAAAACTAATGTAGAAGGGAATCTTGTTATTTCTTTAGCTAATAGACTGTAATTCTTTACATGCTGTTTGAGGTTTCCATGCACTTGATTAGAGTTCTTGAAGTAGAATAGAATATAGATGACATATGGACAACGCTACGTATACACCGACGTATTGCTACCCAATTTACGATATCTCTATGAACTATGAATTTCGTTCGCGCCTTTTATAGTATGCCAAAAACGTAGTTGTCGTATATTAATAACAATACCCGAGAACAAATTTTCAAATCGGATAAAATGGATTCAAGAATCGTAACGAAGAAGTCAAACCTCTCCAAGAAACTATGGAAGACACACAGAAGAGTAATCCAACTCTTAATCTTCCTTCCATTCGCAGTGATAATACTCTCATTCCTCCTAAAGAAATCTCTCTCCCCCCACATAAAACCCAGCGAAGAAGACGACGGCTCTCTAACCTTTCCCTTGAGCTCATTCATCAGAAAATCATGCCCAGAAACTCTCTACTCCTCTCTCTGCCATTCGACCCTCGCCGCCATGACCAAGTCGGAGAACGCCACCGTCCTCTCCGTCCTCGAATTCGCCGTCGGCCGTACGGCTCAGAGAGTAAAAGGCGCGAAATTACAGATCAGCGACCACTTGGCCGCCGGCCAAGATTTGAGCTCCCAGGAGAAGAACTCTCTTAGGGATTGCATGGAAATGCTCGACCAAACCTCCTACGAGCTCGACCAAGTCACGGCGGAGCTGGGCTCGTTTCCTCCGCCGCCGCGCCGGGCGAAAAGGCGGCGCTACGGCAACATAAAAACCCTCCTAAGCGCCGCCATGACCAACGAGAATACGTGCATAAATGGGTTCTTGGATTTAGAGGAGAAAGATCGCCTGAGCAGCCGCCGGCGGGCCCACCGCGAACGCCTCCAAAATCTGCTGACCCCAATTTCTCGGATGATCAGCAACAGTTTGGCCCTCATAAAGCTCGTGGAACAAAACCCTAATAATAAAGGCCGTGGGGATACTATCATCGCCGAGAAAACGAAGGGGACGAACAATAATAAAAGGATTTCCAACTACGCCAGAATCGTACATCGGAGGAAGAAGTATCACACGGCGAACCCACCGCCGCCGCACGTCACCGTCTCCGCCGACGGAACCGGGAATTACACGACCATCGGAGAGGCAATCGCAGCAGCACCAAACGTGAGCTTCACTACGTACGTAATCAAAATTAGGGCTGGAATCTACAGAGAAAACGTCCTAATTCCCAGGGAAAAAACCAACCTAATGCTCGCCGGCGAAGGCATGAACTCAACCATAATCACTGGCTCAAGAAATTTCGCCGATGGGTTTTCCACCTTCGCCTCAGCTACCCTCAGTAAGGTTTTTATTAACAAAATAACATCCGTTCTGACAACCTAAGATATAAAGACTGAACCTTTTTCTGCTCTTCTTCCTCAGCTGTGGTGGGAGACAAGTTCTTGGCAAGAGACATAACAGTAGAGAACACGGCGGGCCCCGAAAAGCACCAAGCCGTCGCCCTAAGAGTAACTTCGAACGCAGCTTTCTACCGATGCCAAATCGCCTCACACCAAGACACTCTCTACGCCCATTCCCTTCGCCAATTCTACCACGAATGCACAATCCAAGGAACCATAGACTTCATCTTTGGAAACGCAGCAGCAGTTTTCAAGAACTGCACGATCCTCGTGAGGAAGCCCGTCCACGGCCAGAGCAACATGATCACCGCCCAGGCGAGGGAAGACCCTAATCAAAACACGGGCTTCGTCTTGCAGAGCTGCACTGTTCGGGCCGGGCCGGGCTTCGATTCGAGGAACTTTTCGACCTACTTGGGAAGGCCTTGGAGGAATTTTTCGAGGACGGTTTATTTGGACAGCTATTTGGATGGTTTGATTGACCCCAAGGGATGGTTTAGGTGGGACGAGTTCAGTAGGTTGGACACGGTGGAGTACGTCGAGTGCATGAATTATGGGCCCGGGGCGGATTTGAGGGGTAGGGTTTCTTGGCCGGGGTATAAGAGTAATTGCACACAAGAAGTCGTTAGGCAGTTTAGGGTCGAGGAGTTCTTGCGTGGGACCGACGGGTGGCTGAGGTCCACGGCGATTCCTCTCTTCGGAAGGTTCTGAGGAAAGGAAATTCGGACACAAAGTTAGTTATTTTTCGATCTTTAACCGCTTTCTTTGTAAGAGTAATAGGGAAGAGTTTCTGGGTTTCAATGCAAATAGATAAAAATGTGGTCTTTTTGAACTTTGAAGCATCCATGCTTGCTTTGCTTACTAAGGACTAGTGTACAGTGGTTAATTGCAAAAGGGTCCCTTGTCTATCGCTAAATACAATCTCTTGACTTCGAAAACCAAAAGGGTCCATTGTATTGTAGCATAGCAGCATTGTGATCGAATGTGTAATTTTTGATAAACGTTTTCGCTATAAGGTTTTTTACATTGTATTGCTGGGCATAATCTTGATGAACTGTGCCTTTAACGACCTTTTTCTGATTTTTTTTTTCGTGAAATTGTCAAAGGTTACAGAAGGTATTATGCCGCCACCTTATACATCGGGACGAAACTTCCATTTTTTGAAAAAAATAGATAAATACAGTAAAAAAAATTTGATCACCATATATAACACGAGCAAATTTATATTGAAAAATATAAACGTTGCAGCACAAGTCACAAGAAAAAGAAGTCAAACCAACAATGAGAAAAAAAAAAGGAAAGGAAACACTTAAATTATTGGTGGTAATACAAGGGTGGCTGAGTAGTAGTAACACCGGAATATCCACCGTCGTAGATCGCCTGGTTAGCCCCGGGGAACCTTTGGGCCTGTGGGTTCATGAGTGCTTCCATCTTAGCCAACGCCAGCTGGCGCTGGTAAATTGCCAGGTCAGCAGCCGTGAATCCCGGGATATGGGCAGCCACGGGCGGCGGCAGTGGGGTAGAGGTGGTGCCGGGCGGGGTGGGCTTGCTACCCCATGAGCACTAAAATCATGCGTAAAACCCGTCCCATGTTAAGAAGGTTAGCCAAGCTTATATATGAAGCATTGGAATTGATATTTTACTTCAGTTGGCAAAGTAATAGAGTTGTTTGAAGTGTGATTTTTTTTGTACCTTGATTGGTTTCCCAAAGAGTATGCGGGCATTTCCGATTTGGATAGCTCGCGCTGCTTCGGAGTGGTTGCTGTACCTTACGAATCCAAAGCCTTTCTCTCTCTGAATTCGAACGTCTTCGATTACTCCAACACCAAGGGCATGGAATAGGCGATGGAGATCGGCGGATGTGACCTGCAATATATGGTCGTAGTTCAGGGTCAAATCGCAAGTCAGATTGTTGCAATGTGAATTGAAGAACAATCGTTCGTAAATTAGTTCGAAGAACGATCGTGTAATAAGATTTTACTTACTTCAGGCGCAAGATTGCCGACATAGACGGTGGTGTAAAGGGGATTATTTTCTGGGGAGTCATCACTCCTTGTTTCTAGAGCATCTTCTGCATGGATAATAGAAGAGAAAGCTTTAGCCTTTTAAGTGAATCATGATCGAATAAATGTGGGATGTCTGAAATGAGAAGTTCGGAACATTGAGATGAAGTATCAGTTTGACATGTTAAATTGATAGGGAATCAATGATGAAAAACATGAGATTGGAATAGCACACCTGATGATCCATTTGTAAGTTCCACAACAGTTTTCGAATCAGATATTTGATGGTCGTCCCCAATACCAGCACCCTTTGTGGCC
Source organism: Craterostigma plantagineum (assembly GCA_027422505.1). Classification (NCBI taxonomy): domain Eukaryota; kingdom Viridiplantae; phylum Streptophyta; class Magnoliopsida; order Lamiales; family Linderniaceae; genus Craterostigma; species Craterostigma plantagineum. The sequence goes on along the minus strand of JAPQWV010000009.1, from coordinate 4,350,192 downwards.
CAATTGCAGCGTATCTGTCTACTACCAATCCACTTTCCTGAAATTTGAAACATTAACTTTCTGCCCGCAGCCTTTATAGACGTTTCCCTAATGTAAAAACAATAAGAAGAATAACGACTCACCATTTAAATCATTTATTGCACTTTGAGCATCCTGAAAGAGCAGGGACGATCAGTGACAAATTAATTGTCTTAAGACTTGAGAATAGTTAGAAACATCTGCAAACCTGTTGACTGCGATAAGAAACAAAACCAAATCCTCTGGAACGCCCTGTCTTCTGATCCCACATGACCCGTGCATCTCTGTAACCAAAAAAATGACAAACACCAATGAGTTTCTATCACTAACTACTCAGCAAGATGAATGGGAAACTCAGTTTTGAGGATCAACAGAGAGCAAATATTGGCTTACGAGCAACTGGGATAGACGGAAAAACAAGCAAACAAGGTAGCATCAGTGACCTCTGGACTAAGATCACCAACAAATATATTGAAGTGATCTGAAAAGAAGTCAATCATCATAAAGTTAAAAATAAAAAATAAAAAATATCCGACGTAACGAAAAAAACAGGAGCAAGCTGAAACTAAAGCAGGAGATAAATCATATATGCATACTAGTCGTATCCTCTCTCTTAGCACTAGCGTAAGCCCAATTCACCTTGATTGGTTGGCCAAACCTGTAAAATGCGTGTTAGGATAAAAGACGAGAGAAGAGAACACTTGCAAACTAATAAGTTTGTCGGAGTTAAACTAACAATTCCCTCCCGTTCAGACTCAAGATAGCGTTGGCTGCCGATCGACGATCAAAATAATCCACAAAACCAAAGGATGACTGCGTGATAAGGACAAAGGTAGCGCATATGTCAAAGAGAAATCACCATTTGCAATTAAAGTTCAACATCATGGAACAAACATCCAAAAGGGTTACTACAGAATCCAGCAGTAAGCTAACACAGAAGAAATGGGAAAGGAAACATGTGAAGAACTAGTAAAAATACTCACATCCTCTTTTCGAATGAGCTTGCAACCCTCAAGAGGACCAGTACTAGCAAAGACCTCTTGAAGAAGAGGTTCAGTGACTTGTGGGTGGATATTCCCCACATAACTGCATTGAAATCACAGCACATGGGATAAAATGTACAGTGAAAGATGATCAAATGCACAACATAACATTGTATATTGTTAACAAAGAACTCACACACTACGGCATGAACTCGAATCAAATCCTGGAGGCAAATTTCCACTTAAGATAGGCTCAATCTGCATTTAATTAGCATCAAACCCAAACGATTAGGCACAATCCTACTTTAATCAGCTGAAGCTCTTCACAACGAAAACTCTACATTAAAAACGCGAAATGAACATCATTCAATCGCATGGCATACAAGAGATACAAATAAATAAATGAATTAGATCATAAGAAAGTGTATAAACCTGAGGAGGAGCGAAGAGACCAGCATGGTGAAGAGACTGATGCATCAACGCTTGCTGATGTAACCTCAATCTTTGCTGTGGCTGCATCTTCGTTGATTTTTATATCATCAAAATACAATCGAAAACAAAACCAGCTTCACGCTGAGCAGAGGGAGAATGAACAAACGAAAAGGGAAAAAAAAGAAAAAAAAAGAAGAAAAAAAAAAGGAAGAAGAAACCCTCGATCGAAGACGATTTGATTCGTACTATACTATATGGAGGAATTAGTTGGTCCCTTCCTTCACTGTGATTGGTGGATATTTCCTGTCACGAGAAAACAATGTAATTTTGGAGTATTTTCTGATTTCAATTTTGTTATTGGGCCTCAATAATCAATTGGACCAAATCTAAAAATTTGTGTAAATGAGCTTCTTGTAAGTAATAAATCTATCACATGATGCCACTCCAACAAGAAAAACTAATTCTCCATCGCAGACTCATCCCCAAAATCAAAATGCAGTCATTCTTCTCGACCATTCACAAATTCAAAAGATATTTTTACAATATTCTTTTTTCATCAACGTTTATAATTTTTCAATAAGACCCACATATGTTACATTTTTGCAATATACATAATAAATAAATAAATGATATTTTCTTAGATTAAATTTTGTAGTAAATAAAATATTTTATTTATAATTTTGAACATTATTCATGTGGTATATTAATAAAAATAATTAATATATAATAAAAAAGCTAATTATAGTAATTTATGTAATAAAAGTTAATTACTAAATTTAGTATGAGTTGCTTTATGAGAAATAAAAATGTATGCGTTTGTGTTAAATAAAAATACATGTATGCGTTCATAAGAGAGAGAATGCATTTTGAGTATGTGTATAGTGTTGGTTAGAGTATTTTTTTTTTTATGTTTGCGAATGATTATTGGTATTGATTTGAGATGGTACGTCACTTCTATTCCAAGTTGTAAGAACGAATTGAGAACAATCGCAAGAAATCAAATTCATTGCCTCTTATTGGTATTCTACTAGAGTCGTCCCAAAACGACTTGAAACGAAAACTATGTCCAAAGGAAATAAAATATTGAAGGAAGAAAGAAGCAATCAAAATCCTCAACTGTAGTCAAACTAAACATGTGACGATATTCGTTCTCTTTTCAAATAAAATAAAACCGACTATATCCAAGCATTAGATAAGAGAAAATCTATTATCTACACTTATATTTACTTTTATATTAACGACACTGTTTTTGTTTTGGTGTATCTATTAACCAATCAAAAATTTTCTCAAATTAAAAATTGATGTAAAATAAAAAATAAATATTAAGTCTAAAGGAATCAACAATGCCAACAGCTAATTAAAATTAAACTCGATAGCTGACAAAAACTGAATCATGAAGAAAAAGAAAATAAGAAGAAAAATAAAGCTGCTTCGTCTTTAATTAAGCCATTGTAGGCTCATCGCGCGGATACCAATACCTGTTATAAAACCAGCTCGAATCCGCCGCCTTAGCCTCGCCGTCTTGGTTACGGTGCCACGTGTACAGCGCGTGGGTCCTGTTCTTTATCTCCAGCAGCGCGTGTCCGAAACTCGCCTCACGGTACGCCGAGTAGCTAGGCTGCGGCTCCGTGAACCTGCCGCACCGTAAAAAAGAAAACCCTCATTGTATTATCTTTTTAATTTATAACAAAAAAAAAATCAGACACTAACGCATCGGCAATCCCCTCGATATTCCCGCCGTCGCCGACGGTGATATACACCGGCGCGGACGAATCCTTCACCGGCGAACTCAGCCCATTCGTTATGTTGTAGCGAATGTTCGACACGCGCTCCTGCAAATCAAAGAAACAAAGCTAAGCTAAAGCTAAACACAGCGCCTGCCAATCGACGATGTAACAAGAAAGAGATTTAATTAATATTATTACAGAGCGTTCGTAGGCGTGGACATGGCCGGAGAAGACGGCGTCGACTCTGTACTTCACGAACCACTTTTCGAACATAACCCTCATAGTCTCTCCTTCCATGTAATGGTATTCGTTGCTGTTGTAGAAAGGCGAGTGGTTGAGCACGAAGAGCCACGGCGTCTCACTACGGTTCACCTTAGGGAACTCGAGCTCGAGCCAGTTGTACTGAGGCGTGTACATCCCTGAGGAAGGAAATCGGTTCGATCAACCGATAGTTTTTTTAAATAAAACCAATTGAAAATAGAGGGAGTTATCCACATGCTTGTATTTGTCCGATCGACGTGTGACTCGGGTTTGATATCCAACAAAAACATACGAGACGGATCTTATTATAGAAAATCTTTCTTTTTTTATCACTACTGTAAGAGGGAGCGGGCCGACAAACCTATGAGCAGCTCTCAACTCAAACTAATGGTCTGACCGCCAAAAGATATAACGACGAGACGATCGAATTAAAGAAACCATTTTCTTATTTTGTCATTACCGTAGGCCGAGTAGGACGACAGGACGATGATGTAGGCCGAGGCTCGCTTGATAGAGTACCAAAGGGGGGACGTGCTCTGAGAGGCTCTGTACGGGGTGTGGTAACGATGCACGTACGGCTTGAACGGCGTATTTTCCTCCTATAACACGAAGACTCGTTATCATTATCCAGTCTAAGTTTTCCTCGTTAAAGGCGTAAAGTTTAATAGAAGGGAGAAACGCTTACGATTTCGGGGGCGAGGTCGAGCTCGTGGTTTCCCGAGCACCAAATCCAAGGTTGGTAGGCGGCGCTCTTCTCGACGAAACGAGCCCACACGTCCCACTTTTCGCTGTCGTGAAAGGGATGGTTGTCGGCGTATGAGAGGTCTCCGACGAATAGGACCGTTTGGCCCTTTGGATTGGAGACGTAATGCTCGAACGTTTCGTTCGAGTTGTACGTCTGGCCCAGGTCTCCTGCATCGTACAAAACACCGCATTGTAATAACTGATTCGACAATTACCACTATCTTAAAGGTTAAGCTTGAAAGGAGTATATCGTATATATATATTTTTTTAAATATTGTATCCCGATGGATCCATCTTGCATTTAAGCTGATTTCCTTATTATCTAGTCTTAAACTTGAGATTTTTCGTTAGAGTGCGTTTGGTATGCCAAAATTCGACGAGGAAAAAAAAGAACAAGTATAATAGTACGACACGTGAAGGGTAACGTATAATGGCTCGATGCAAATCGTTACACTTCTCATTTTCCTTTCAATCATCGAATTCCGCATGTCAAAAGCACTATTATGAATTGTCGTTAGATACTGTATTGAATAACGCCTAACGATGAAGCTTAAATAGAGCATATCATGGTTCAAAATCTATATTATTTCCAAATACTTACCGATGATCCCAAAGTTATACGGAACGTCGGGCCCCACCTCGGGTGGAGTGGTGAACGAGAACCTCCGAGTCGTCGGGCGCTTGCCGAGTTCGTACGTGTACCGTGTATTGTACTGTTTTTGAACAAAGTGAACAGCTTAAGATATAATCTTACTTAGAGCTAACACATACATACATACATAAATAGTAAATACCTTGAGTCTTCTTAGGAAGGCGTGGTGTATAAAGCCCGAAGTGTAATTATAGTATCTGTACGACGTCGTAGAAGCACGAGCCTTGTGTCTGTGTCTGGGCTGTTCTGTCTCCCAAAAGGAGACAACGTTGGGCTTCGGTTTCTCCGGCGTGACCCACGAGACGATCATGCTCCGACCCGTATGGTCTCCCTGGGTTATATGCACCTGCGAACACCATTAATTGTCAGAAAATAAAAAATAAAAAGGTGGGGAATCATGTGGGAAAGGAGGAGAAAGACTTGTTCAGGGGCGTTGAAGCCCGGCGGCGGAGGAAAGCTTTTCTTGGGCATGTCGACGGAGGCCGTCGGCTTTCTGACGTAGGCGCTGGTGACTCCGGCGAGGCAAGGCTGTGCGCAGAGGAGGAGGGAAACGAAGAAGGTTATTTTGAGAGACATTGTTTGTGGTGGAGATTTGAAGCGGCGCCGCCGCCGCCGTAATCTGTATGAGGAGGTGAGTTATCGAAGAGGTACGAATATATATATTATGGGTTTTCTGTAACAAACTGAGGATATTCTGCGGGGAGATAAGATCATATTAAATTGTGAAAAAAAGGTTATTAGAAAAAAGCCAGTTCAAATTTCAAAGATCGAAGTTGACTTATATTATTTTCATAGATGGGATATTTTATAATTCATTAAATTTCCATTTATTTCCTTATAACATTAGTAAAATGGTCACAAACATCTAATAAAAACACGATTAAAATCATAGATAAGATCTCTCAATTCAATATGAGAATCTTATTGAATGGTATCCTCAGTTTGAATCAATTACATAGTCAAAGATTGGTTCACATCTTGTCGAGCATTGTTTTTCAACTACGTAATTGAACCAAAGCCATTAATAGTGCTATTGCCGCCTACCCTATTATTACATTATATTCGAAACAAACACTCCAAAACAGAATACTCGTGGGAGGTCGGCCGCTTAGTAAAGCGGCTAATCCGCTTATAGACGTTGATGTACTCATATATAGTATAGGAAAAATTTAAATTGTATGAAAAAGTCGTGTAAGACATCAACTTACGTAACAAATTGTTACAATGAACAAGCCTCAACCTCCGTCGTCGTACATTCAAATATGTCATAGGGCACACGTAGTATTTACGTGGACATGCTTTATTGGGTGTTGATTTATTTCGTCATTTGTCTTGAGGAGATAAAAGTATGTCATAAAAGGTTGATTTGTGTCCAAGTAGTCACAAGAATATTCTAACTTTATCATGAGCCAACCTCTTAAACCCATGGAAGAATGAGATTTGCGACGAGTTCATTGCTTTTATCCACGTTATATTCTCAGTTTAACAACGCAATTACTGTTATCAACATAACGGAGAGTCAATCAAGATTGAAGAGCAGCAAGCCAAAAGGATCAAAGATTACAAATATTTCCTAAAGAACTCGTTAATAAGCAGAGTAGGAAAAGTCGAAGAAAGACAATCACACAAATCAGAAGAGATCCATAAAATATTCAATGACATCCACAGACGATAGCATCCCACCATCGCTAATGGCTTCGCTTCAAGGAAAGAACATTCTAGTGACCATACTTCTGAAATTCCCATTCGCTGTTATCTGTTAAAAATATGATTTAAACCAGAGATTATAAAGAGACGAATAGTTTTGTATCATCTCAAAAATGGCGCAAAAAAATAAGAGACAATGTATACACACAGGAATATATATATATATATATATACACACACATCAACACTTACCGAGAGGGCAAACTTGACGGGTCTTGAGCCACCTGCTAATGCAGTGAAAGTGGAAGGCATGGTTGCAAACCCCTGAGGAAAATCATTAAGAGATTCAGCCAAAAAAGAAGAAAAATTTCTGATTTCTCCAGAAAACAAAAAGAATGAAAGGAATGTCTTATACTGCATCGATCTGAAAACAATGATTCTATAAATTTACACGGGAAAGATATGGAATATATTGTACATCGGACAAATCCATCATAGGCAGGCTTTTCATTACTATAACAAGAATGTTTAATGCCGTTCACATAGAGGATAAACGTCATGAAATAGAAATAAATAAACCTAACAAGACATAAATTTGGAATATCAATACCATACCATGTTATACGTGGTTACAGAAAAATGCATACCATATTATACGAGGTCACAAATATTACATAAAGTAGCTGAGAAGATAGTGGAAAGCATATCTCAACTTCAACCCAAACGAAAGAGCTCAAGGACAGAAGAAAATCAATCACCAAGAATGCACACTAGCAAGCTCAACAATTTCTAAAGAAAGTTTCCACTTTTGGACCGTAAATCACAACCTCTCTTCATGCAAAAGAAACAAAAACTCGAAACAAAAACTTGAAACAAATCCTAAACATGCCTACTTAAAAAGAAACAGCATCAGCATATCTGCATCAACATATGCTTCTTCCCCCATCTCTTTCCTTTATCAATTTATTTCAATGGAAAAAACAACCAAAAAAGTCTCAGAAGCATACCCCAAGCAACTGTGCACTCCTCGCTAGTCGCACTAGCTTGGTTAGCCTGGCATTCGATACCTGTGCAAAGCCACAACCACAACAAACGCAGAAACACAAAGAAAATCAAGATTCAGAAAACAGAAAGGGCTAACATAAAAACACTCACAGAGATCCATGATATGGTTCCTGCAGATAGCACAGTTATCGACCACGATATCTACATCAAATCAAAAACCGAGAAATTAGGGCTAAGAGCTACGACTGAAAAAAAAAAATCGAAGTAAGTAAATAGCAGTACGGTACCCCAAGCCCAAAGAGCAACAGCGTTCCACTTCTTGATCTCAAATCGCTTCTGCTTCTTGCTGTTAGAGCTCGACGGCCCGGCCACCGACGAGCCCTCGCCGGCGGGAACCATGTTCACGTCCGTGTCCAACGATGCCATCAATCGATAGTGGATTTGCGTCGGCGAACTCAAATTTCCTCTCCGATTTCTCAACGCAACGAACGGTTCAAAACTTGAAGAAGACTGATTGATTGATTCTCAAGAAGAAGAAAGAGACAGAAGCAACAAGCAAGGCGATCTATCGATAAATATTCGTTTATAGGGTAACATACAATTGGGCTGCGATTCATTCTCTGATTGGGCCTAGGACCAACAAATTGGGCCGAACATATGTTCTGGTAATGAAAATAAAATGTCGGGTCCACAAATTTGACTCCTAAATAAAGAAAGTAGCTAAGAAGATAAATCAACCTTTACCCTCCAAATATATGATATTTCTGAGATATTATAAACAAAATCGAAAATATCTCATATAAGATGGCGACCAAGAATTATGGGGGCCCAGTACAACGATGCATAGTGCGTAATTTCTTTTAATATTAAATATCTTGTTTGGCATTTAGTACATAGTATTATAGTTGGGAGGAAAATATCTGCGGCTTTACATCAATTTTGTTGTTTTCACTCTTTTTTCAATAATTCAGTTTACTCTACAATTTCCACGTCATCGCTTACGCCAATATCTTTTTATTTATAATACGAATTAATTAACCAATCCTCGAGATTCCGTTAGCTTCCAAGAAACATTTAGTTGGACAAGAGTCGTAGATGGGGATGACTTTTATGTTTTAGCAGAAAAACTACAGTACGACCCCCGTAAGTATCTGAAATTGAAATATATCCCATTGCCTTAAAAGATTGACTTTAAGAATATCTCCAATCGATAAACTCAATTGCAAACTCAACCTTATACTCAAAACGTAAAATGCAATAATTATTCTCCAACCGATAAACTCATTTTCAAACTCAAAGGACTGTTTCTGTAATCCTACTTCTAGACCAACTTTTACAATTTTGCCCACATATTTTATAAAAGAAATATTTTAACAACATATTAAACTAAATAAATAAAAAAATATTATTGGTCAATTTTATAATTCTAAAAAACTTTCTTATTACCTTTTTAATATATTTTAATTTTTTTTATTTTTATGAGGATATTTAATTATTTAAACAAATGAAAGGACATTAAATGAAATTACTAAATATTGAACGCATATCGCATATATGCGTTTGGTGGAGGAGAGAGAAAACACAAAACTCATTTTGAGATTTGTTTTGAATTCTGTTGGAGTGATTTTAAAATATTTTTCCGGGTTTTGCAGTCTGGTCGGAGAGCATCTCCAAACGATACACAAATACCCAAAAAATTGACTACAAGTTCTCCAATCGTTCCAAACATAAACTCAAAATGTGTATTTTCACTTCTCTCTCCCTTTTAAACCAATATATGCATTTGAAAATGAAATATCCGAAAGGTGCGTTTGATATTTTAAAAATTACAATAAATACCATTAATTATATATTATCAATGTCCTCATATAATAAAAATAAATAAAAATATATAAAAGGACCAATGTTATTATTAAATATTATTTCAATGTTTTTTATATAAACAAGTATGAAATAATTTTCTTCGATCGCATTTAAAATAATAGTGTAATCTAATTGTAGCAAGTTGTAAATTATATGAGTAATAATAAAAACTCGAGGAAACGAGAATATTACAAAAATGGTCTTGTGAATTTGAGAATTGTTTGTCGGTTGGTGAAAAGTTACTGCGATTAGAATTTGACAATAGTTTGAATTTGAGAATGAGTATACGTAGCGGTAACTTGTGGAAATAGTGCAATGTTTCACTAACTTGGGGTGAGTGAGTGCAATTTACACAATGGAAAATATCTCAGTTGTTCCCCATACTTTGTTAGCTGACACACTGCTATAGCATCCTCTCACTGTCATTCCCTTCCCTGCATCATCTTTAAAAGGCGAACATTGCTCTTCGATCCAATCCATCGAAACGAAGTTAAGGAGTAGAAGGAATCGACAATGGCGCGAGTTCAATTGCTAGTCGTCGGTATTTTGATCGCCTGCATCGTTGGTGTACGCGCCGCGTACGACAACCCTATCAGACAGGTCGTCGACGGCTTGCACGAGCTCGAGTCTTCCATCATCGACGTGGTAGGGAACTCTAGGCGCGCTTTCTCATTCGCTCGATTCGCTCATAGGTTTGTAGATCGCTTAAAGTTTTTCGGCTTTGTTTTTTATACGAATTGTATGGATGTCGTGACCTGGTGACAAATGGAAAAAGGTATGGAAAGAGGTATGGAGGCGTTGAGGAGATAGCGAGGAGGTTTGAGATATTCTCAGAGAATCTGAGGATGATCAGATCGCACAACAAAAAAGGACTGTCTTACACTATGGGAGTTAATGGTTATTTTCTGCCCTTAGTTGTGTTTTTACGCTTTTTTTGTGATTTAATTTATCAATTCTGTGGCTTCTTCATAGCGCTGGATTTTAAGATACTATCATCTATGTAACGTTTGACTCGCTATGACTACTATTGCTTCACAGCTTTCTCGGATGGTAAAATCTGATTTGGTATTAGACTCTTAATCTCTGGAACTAGTAATAGCTGCTTACTTTGGAAACTTAGGTAGTTCTAAGGTGTAATGAACTCGGTTTGAAAGGAGTCTGCTATGTTGACGATTGACAAAGAATGAATCAAATGATCCATGTCTTTAATGGTGTTGTATGTTAAAGTGCGGTTTTCCATGTTAAGATGGACATTGCAAAATATCTAAAAATAGTTTTTTTTTCCCCTTGACATGGCAATGAAATCAACAGAATTCACTGACCTGACATGGGAGGAGTTCCGAAGACATAGGTTGGGAGCTGCCCAGAACTGCTCTGCTACCACTAGGGGCAATCACAAGCTCACTGATGTTGTCCTTCCAGAATCGGTATTACTATTTTCTCATGTTTTATTGTCTCCATTGTTCATTCATTTGTATCGGTTAAACAACGTTTGGAGATGGTCCATTGCAAAGTTTGCTGTTTACTAAGCATTTCTTTTTGCTCATGACTACTACCTGGCTTTATCTGTCCTTATATCATTTTGTCCTGGTTGCTACGCATTGCAGAAAGACTGGAGGGAAGTTGGAATCGTTAGCCCTGTGAAAAATCAAGGTAGCTGTGGATCATGTTGGACATTCAGGTAAAAATCAATTGCAAACTTATATCACGCAATTTCCTTTCATCAAAATATTACAATAAACACGAAATCATACAATACTTTAAAAAAGCACGACTGGGGCACTCGAGGCAGCCTACGCTCAAGCGTTCGGCAAGGGGATTTCTCTGTCCGAGCAGCAGCTCGTCGACTGTGCAGGAGAATTCAACAACTTCGGCTGCAATGGAGGGCTGCCTTCTCAAGCCTTTGAGTACATCAAGTACAACGGCGGGCTCGAAACAGAGAAGGCTTACCCATACACAGGGAAGGACGGCGCGTGCAAATTCTCCTCCCAAAACGTCGGCGTAAGAGTCCTCGAATCCGTCAACATAACCCTGGTGAGAAATTTTTCTTCGACTCAAGAATCTCAACTTTCACAATAAAGCCCTCAGCTACATTATCTTATTCGAAATGCAGGGCGCAGAAGATGAACTCAAGCACGCAGTTGCTTTCGCTCGGCCAGTTAGTGTTGCTTTCGAGGTTGTTAATGGGTTTAAAGCGTACAACGGTGGAGTTTACACCAGCACTACGTGTGGAAAGTCTCCGATGGTAATTATACTACTACTAAAATATATCGATTTGAGCAGTGAAAATAATTTCATAAAATCTCTTTTGTTGGGCAATTTCGTTACCATCTAGGATGTGAACCATGCTGTTCTTGCCGTTGGCTATGGAGTCGAAAACGGTGTCCCGTATTGGCTCATTAAGAACTCGTGGGGAGCTGATTGGGGAGACAACGGCTACTTTAAGATGGAGATGGGCAAGAATATGTGCGGTAAGGATTCAAATTTACCGTCTTATATTATTACAAAATCTTCTTCGTGTCGACGACTGAGATTCAAACTGTTTATGGTTCGATAATATTTGTGAATTGCAGGCGTAGCCACATGTGCTTCGTACCCCATAGTTGCTTGAGCCTCGGAAGCTTCGGCCTGAAAAGGTTTTTTTTCCGAGCATTGTTGTATCATTGTAATGTCTGTAATTTGTGAAGAAATGGTTTGAGGTTGCTGTAGAATAAAGATTGGTAAGGTTTACTAAACATGTTATGAGTGAGAGACACTCATCAGTTTATGTACAAAATTTGCTCGATACTGTTTGATAGTTCCGTTCCATACAATACAAGAAATATCATACTTGTCATTTGTACCATTGGAATGGAAGTAATGAATTAAGAGAAATTAAACGGAGCGTCAAAGACTGTAGTGTAGTGTGAAACTTTTGTATTGGTACTGAAAATATGTTTTTGTCAGTTGAATCATTGGAATGGAAGTAATGAATTAAGAGAAATTAAACGGGCCGTGAAAAGAACATGGGCCGGGTTAATCTTCGTATGCAGCCCATATTCTTGTATGAAAAAGCCCAATGAATAAAAAGTGGAATATCAGTCCTTTCACCTGCAGCTCACTGATCGCATTAGAGTTTGGTACGGTGAGTGATCTGTTGGTGCTTCCGTAGCTTCTCAAGGTATTTGATCTGTCACTCTACTCTGGCGTTCTCGTTTCTCTTCTCATGTTAATTTGATTTAGCGTCTCTGTTTCATGTTCGACTTGATTTCAGCCGTTTTTTTTTTAAATGGCGGTTTTAATTTGTATTTCAGATTGCGTTATTGTGTCCTGAACGATGAATTCGAGAAGGTTCGTATCACTTTGTTCGATTTTTGAACTAATTAATCCTGCCAGGATCTGCATAAGACGATGATCGTGTATTGGATGGATCTTTAGTCACTCAAATCTTATGTGTGCTTTTTTTCTTTTGACAATACCGCTAGTCTCTTACTCCGCGTGTTTGCAGTTGTTTCAATTCATGTTTACAGGTATAAGCTTATATAATAGCTACCTATCTTTTACCGTAGGGATCGTAATGCTAGAACTGCTCTCTTTGATGGCATTGAGGAAGGAGGTATAAGGGCTTCATCATCTTACTCCTCTCATGAGATTGCCGAGCAAGAGAATGAGAGGTCACTCGATGGACTTCAAGATCGTGTAAATCTACTGAAGAGGGTAACTGCATCTATTATAGAGAAGCTTGACTCTTGATGATAATGATTGTGGATGGACCATAGAAACCCCTTCTTTACAATAGGCTGGATTATTTGAATTGGTATAACCATTCTCCCATTTAATGTTATTACTGCAAACTACGATTCATTTCCTAACTTTTCTTTACCTATACAGTTTTCGGGTGACATACGCGAGGAAGTCGAGGCTCATAACCATATGCTGGACAGAATGGTCTGCGTTCCCAGTCGTCATGATATGCAATCTCCATTCGTACTAACTTAACTCATCTTTCTGATTCTGAAACGCCACTAGTTCTGACGTTTTTTTCTCGTAGGGCAACGACATGGATGCTTCAAGAGGAGTTTTGTCCGGGACCATGGATAAATTTAAGATGGTCTTTAACATCTCAAACCCTACTTTATAGTTATATTCATACACAATATCATATATGGTGTTCATCGCCTTTAACTTTCCTCCTTTCTTTCTTCCATTCAGGTGTTTGAGACCAAAACGAATCGTAGAATGTTTACTTTGGTGGCATCCTTTGTTGTTGTGTTTCTTGTGATTTATTACCTTACTAGTACTAGGTGATCTCTCTGCAAGAACATTAATATGCCATTTATGACGTATGAGTAGAAAACCTTCTCATGTGGATCTTTATGTTGAATCTTAGTTTTGTCATTTTTAATGGAGTCTGATCTCTGATGATGTTTGGAAGATAAATTGTGTGAATTTGATATCCTCTTTTGCAATATGGCGAAATATGAGGGGCCCAAATGGGAACATATACCGTTTCTGGTCCCACGTCGAATCAGCATGCCTCGTGGGTTGGTTCGGATCCGAGCCTGTAGATTTCCCGAGCCTCAATAGTACACGTGACGCTACCTCATTGGTTGAGATTATGTATTTAGATTCTGAAATGCTAAAATTTAATAAGAAAATCCCCGGATAACAATGATGAGTTCATCAACAAATGAATTGCAATTGCATCATATTTTCACGTTCCAAAAAAGTAATTAAATAATGAAGCGAAGAAAGCAAGACAGGTGGAGAATCGAATATTTTTGGATTAGAATGTGAATTATGAAGCAAGTTTTTTTATTCGTAAATATTATTAAAAAATCGCAATTAATAATAATAATAATTACGATAAAACCGAGCGCCGTATAGTTTAGCGACAGAGCGTGCGTGACTGTCAAATCTCTCTCTCTCTCTCTCTCTCTCTCTCTCTCTCTGATTTAATCGCCGATATTTCCAGTCTGAGTCCACTCGTTGTCTCGACGAGCATGAAATCGTCGCAAGTTCTTCAAGGTACATAATCGGTGAATATCATTACGAAAAACTGTGTGGATGATTTATTTAGCTGATAACTGAGCATCGCCGAATAATCTATTTTGTTTTTTGGTCGGATTACTTTTGTTGGCTTTATAGTTCTGAGTTTCGTAAAGGTATTCGCTTTTGCAGCTGCAGAACTGTAAATTGATAATTGAAGCGTCTTCATTCTGCGTTGTGCTTTGTGTGCTTGTGTGCGACTATACATCTGATGAATTTTCCCAAGAGAAGTATTAAAGATGTTTCTGACCGTTCGATCATGGATGGCTTTTGATTAATTGTTTTCTATACAAGGCCGACCCTATTACGAGCTTTTAGGTCTCTTCCTGCTTCGTTTGGTCTATTTTTAGGAATTTGATTAAAGTCGAATCGTTTGTTGTGTTGCGGGTACGCATTTTAATTTCCCATTTTTTTTCCATCAATTTTAAAACCGAGTTTTTTACTATATATAGTTATTTACATAGCTTGTTTCCAAAGCTATTACTCTGATGAGCCAAATGAATGTCCTGAAATTTTCTTGATTTTCATTGTTTGATATTTGTTTCCGAGTCGATATTGATGTCCGATGAGTTTATGTGATTTTGTGCCATGTGTGAGATTTTCCCTTTTTTATGGAAATAAGATCTTTTTGAAACCTCAATAATTGAGGCAGTAATAGTAACTTACGTGGTGACTGGTGAGGATTAGACTTAATGTGTATTTCCTCAGTAGTACTCATCTTGATATAATAAGTTACGTTCTTTTTGTCTCATGAAGAATTCAAAATGCTCATCATGTTTGTCTGGGACAGATGAGAAAAAGATGCATGATGGGATTTCCTTAGAGGAAAAGCATCATAAATTTTTTATTGATAGATAGAGAGAAATGTCTCTTCTTGTTAATGGTCCACCTCATTCTAATGCTTTCTTGATCAGAGTAGATTACTATTAATACACACCTCTATCTCTCATATCTCATTTGTGCAGGAATATGCTCTTAAATTAACTGAAAAAGAGAAAAAAGGGGACTAAAGATTGAAGAAAAATGGAAGGTATCAACGATTCATTTGACAATGGCGCCAGCGTGAAGATTGTGCAGAGCTTCGAAAAGAGTTTCGTTCAAGTACAGAGCATCCTAGATCAGAACAGGCTTCTCATCAACGAGATTAACCAGAATCACGAGTCCAAAATCCCAGACAACCTTAGCAGAAACGCCGGCTTAATCAGAGAACTCAACAATAATATCAAAAGGGTCGTTGATCTTTACTCTGATCTATCGTCTGCCTTCTCAAAATCCATGGATTCTTCCTCCGAAGGAGGCCAATCGAGCGGCGGGGGTTTGAAATCTGATTCAAGGGCTGGTCACAAGAGGTATAGAGAAGAAAGCAGCAGGTCATAATTTTTTTCCTTTCCTTATGAGTAGTCCAGTTCTTGATTCTTGGAACTAGTGTGGGCCTTTGATGTTTGAATCATTTATGTTCGACTAAAACTGTAAATGAGCTTTCTTGATTCTGCATGGTTTTCTGACGATAAACAGCTTTGGAAATCAAACGATTACTGTATTTGTGGAAATGCATTAGCTGAGTTGAGATTTTGTGCTTGTGGATTTAGCCTCTGAAATGAAATAAAAATTTAATCTTTCACGAAACGCTGATGAAGAGATTGCGTAATAAAGGGTTCATCTTTGTGGGTAAATTATTCCTATAACAGCAGAAATATGACAACAATCATTATTACAACAGAACATCCCATGGCCTGCAAATGAAAGCAAATCTACGATGAAATATCACCCAACCCAAGTCACATATTAATATATATGTGTATATTATATCATAAGATTAGACGACATAAAGTGATATATAGTAAAAGAAAACTCACAGCAATTGCAGAAGCAGCTAGACCAGCTCTTTCTCTTGGATCCTTGTGGTAATAATTGCAGAAGAATAACATGGTGGCATAGAACCACATAAGAGGGCACAAGAAACCTAATAAAAACCTAAATAATCAACCAAATATAAATTTAAAGTCACATAAATACATATGTGTGTTATATTTGTGTGTGTGAAAAGAACACGTTATTTTCTTACGAAAACCATCCTATCCCACATCCAAAGCAAGGAAGGGGTTTATCATAACAATTATACATCCCTTGTAATGAATCTTGTTCCTCATCTCCAACTACAGCGTAGTTTCCTTTTTCCTCGTCTCCCATTTGCCCTATATGAAGACATAATAATTAGCAATAATCTACGGAGTTGTATGACTTGAACGAACCTCTTTGAACGACTAAACTACCTTTAAAAGTCGTCGTTGATAAAGGTGTCAGTAGATCATCAAGATTCTTGTCTGAAACTGATCGAACTAGTTCGAGCCCACTTCTTACCGTAGTAGAATCTGTGAATGAATGCCAACAAGTCCCTATTCAAGGTTAGCATATATCAGATGAATGAAGCAATATATAAGCAAAATTTCCAATTATTAATTTACTCGTCTTATTCATCTTCTATCCTTCTGTGGGCTATGGCCAAGAAACAATCTCCCCTATTTATGCGAGCCCACCTTCACGATCTTAGCTAAAGATCAAACCTGAGAAACAAAAATACCCATCTCAGCAAAAAGCAACCATTTTTGCGAGGATCGTAGAGAAGAGCACAATGAACAAAACCTCTCACGGATACAGAATGAAATTACGCTATCTGCAGATTTTTGTTGATTATATAAGGACTTTATACGCAAAAAAGGCTCCCCTTTGACGGCTCGTTTGGCCTACGCTACTTACTCTACAATTTCAACTATTTCTGCTTTTGTTTTCTTGCATAGTGATCAAAGGATGAATCGAACTGTGATGCTCATTCTTGTCTTGCATATCGTTAGCTTTTGTTCTTGTCTTGGGATAACTCGGTCACTACATTACACCAAGAAAAAAAAAAAGAAAGGTTAAATATGCCGACGACCTATCGATGACATCAGCATCCTTGTTAGTCGTCTTCTTGGTTTATACGTATGGATCCTTTAGCTATGAGGAAACAAATACCCCTGCTTTTGCAATTGGCCCTTTCTACTTGATTTGTTGTTCTCTTATACTCCTCAGCCAAGATTAAATATCAAAAAGATTATTTTTTTGTTTGTTTGTTCGTTCTTTGCCCCCTATAGGCTATAATCTCGAGAGCATCCAATTAATAGTTATTGAGTAAGTGTACATTCCCAGTTCACCAATGGCGTTTCCATTGAACCCATCTCTGCCTCAACAAGGTAATCATCTACCCTTTCTTATCCTTTTCAATTGCGTCCTTGATTTTGATCTGCCTAATCTTGGAATTTATATTGGAATTTATTACAATTGGGCCCAGAAAAAAGACATGATCAACTTGTCTCTTTTTATTACTCACTCTTACTCTCAACATAGAAATCGTATCAGAACTATTTTGCGAAGAAAAAGAACAACCAACAATAAGCCAATGTACAGAAGATAATATGTAGAGAGAATCTAACAGTTTCAGTTCAGGCAAGAGAAGCTTCTTACCTCATTGTTTTCGGTAGCTTTTAATTCCCATGCAAGAGTTTTCCTCGCCGCCACCATTTAATCGTCAAATCCACATGTATATATATATATATATATATATCCCGAACATAACCGAGAGCCAGCCTCAGGCTTATTTGATGCAGAGTGATATTTTTAGTTGCTAATTTACAGATATGAAGTTTGAGAGAGAGGAAGATTAAACTTCATTAGTGACCTCTATCTTCATCATCATCAAAGTGCAAAGCCTCAATCCCCCTCACAGCTGACTCGTAATTATTGTTTCTTGCAGAAGAACTTTGCCTTTGGTCCGAAGATTCAGCGAAAGGCGAACTTTTCTCACCGCTCAATGCTTTGCCTGCAGTAGCGGGGCTAGGCCGCCCGAAGAAAGTGGAGCTCGATATCTGCAACAAACAAGCATAATCCATATCACGATCGTAACAGAAAAATTGTAATAGGATGGAATTACATTACAACAAGGGGTATGAAACTAATAAAGGGAGAGGACAATTTTCCCTTGGCAGGCGTAAGAGAATCAAAATCAGGTGAGAATGCATTTTCAGATCCTTGGCGAAACATTTTCAACAAGCTTACCACAGCATCCTTGCTTGTCGAGTCATTTAAGTCGGGCTTTTTCTGCCTCGAGAAGCTTCCAGCACCTACGAAGAGTCCCGCAGTTCTTCTTGAAGGATCTGCAGAAGAAGAAGCGCCTTGCCTCCCCTCATTATCATCTGTAGCAAAATTAACTGAAAAAAGCATATTAGTTTAGTTTCAAACGTCTTACAAGGATCAGAAGCTATTTTTACACGGGCGTAATAAAGCCTATCAGAAGAACAAGTCAACAGAATCAAAATGGGAGCTCTATTTGATCAAATAAGAAGGTAACAAAGATGTCTGTCTAATTGGAAAAATACCTGGAGGACGTTCGCCACTTGGGACGACAGGTGGTAAACCCGAGCTTATTCCAGCGCTTGGGCCCTGAAAGAATAGTGAATGAAATGCATGGAGTAGAAAATTGAATCTCAAATGATTTGAAGGTTTGCTGATTACAGGCGTTCGCGGAGGAGGAGAAGCCAGTTGTGACTGCTGGTACTTCAGAATAGTCCAATCGAAAACATAATCGAATTGGTAACCTAATCGGATATAATGGAAAATAGGTGACATCAAATAGGAAGTTTTGCAAGAGTTAAAAAATTTATAGTGGGAAAACTAATCAAATATCAGAAAGTGTGTAACCTAATTGATAGCACAACCTCCTACATAAAGATGTAGTGCCGACCATTAAAAGAAAATAAACCTCAAAATAAGACAGATCTTCAAAGCAGATTACGCTCCCAGATTAAATATCTCTAGATATCAAGTATGAATAAATGAAGACAAGTTTTGAAAATGGAATTCTTCGGACCTTCACGGATGAAGAGGTCACGGAATATTCGCTTCAGGTAAGCATAATCTGGTTTGTCCTCAAAGCGCAGAGATCGACAGTAATGGAAATAAGATGCAAATTCAGTTGGAAATCCACGGCACAGAGCCTATAGAAAACGATGAGACAAATAATCAGATGTTGCAAGATGAGACGGGATCCAATCATATTTTACAAGCATTTTGTTACCTCAATCGAAGTTGAAACCTTTTTCTCGCTTATTTTCTCATATTTCAGTTTCTTATTTCCTGCTCTTAAACCCTGCCACGGAAGGCTGCACCAGCATATACGTCAGCCACAGCGAAGAAGAATTAATAGCTTTTACTTGCATGATGGAAACATGAAGTTACCTTCCCCTCAAGAAGTACATAAGGACATATCCAAGAGATTCCAAGTCATCTCTTCGGCTTTGCTCTATGAAAGATTGCAACATGCAGAAATATATCGTTTTGAATATCACAAATGCAAAGAAATAATTAAACATACCAATGCCGAGATGAGTGTTCATGCTGGCATATCTTGCTGTTCCAGTCAAGTTTTTATTCTCCCTACAAACATGCAAGTTAGACTGGAATCTATACATTGATTTTTTTTCGCAATTTTTTTGGAACCGTATGCATCAAAAGGTGCATGTACGGTTCCTAAGGGAAACAGTTTTACCCTGTTCAACCGACTTTATCGAGAAAGATTACTTTTTTTAGGCCAAGAAGTTGATAGCGAGATCATATAGTGTCAATTGTACACCTATGGAAACTGAAACTTGCCCAATGCAAGGCAAAAAAGTATCATCCCTTAATCTCACACTGACCTATAAGGAATATGCCGATGGTTTGAACTGTCTCTGTACTTCTTTGCCAGCCCAAAATCAATTATATAAACCTAACATGTCGTGCAGATGAGATTACAAAACTAATGTCAATGAAACACACTCTTCCATTATACACCATACAGAATAAAGAAACATTATATGAGAAAGGACCTGGTTTGCACGCCTTCCCAAACCCATGAGAAAATTGTCCGGCTTGATATCTCGGTGTAGAAATGATTTTGAATGGACAAATTCAATACGGTTGATCTGAAATGAGAAATAAAGAAAAGCTCATAAGTTAAGGCATAGTGACATATGAACATCAGATACTGCAGAATAAAGTAGGTGTCAATGGAAAGTTAACCATTTGATCAGTTAGCATAAGAACCGTCTTCAATGATAGTTTCCTACTGCAGAAATTGAATAAATCTTCCAAACTCGGTCCAAGCAAATCCATGACTAGCACATTGTAGTCTCCTTCCGAACCATACCATCTAACGTTTGGTATACCAGCTGCAGTTGACATCATGTGCTGTTACTAAATTTCACAGGCAAATTGTAAATCATAACTAGAAGTCCAAAATTCTAATGGAAACTATTACTTCCGCCCTGTAGTATTCTGTATAACTTTGACTCGTAGAGCAACTGTGGATGCTTCGTCTTCGCATTTTCCTAAAAGCACGAAAAGTACCGTCAACCGAATAATAGCAAAACGTGATTCGTAGAATACTCGTTTCATAAAGAAAGGACATGTAAAGTAAGTAAGCAATCGAAAAGCTAAGCTACACAAGATAACACCCACTCAACCGCAGAAACACGCAACACTGATCAAGGGCAGATAAAAGTGATTAATCATAAAGCCAATGCATACTAGTGAAACCCAGAAAATGACAAAAAAAAAGAAAATTGGGAAAAGGTCACCCAGAGAGAGCTCACCAGCTTAATTGCAACTTCTTCATTAGTCTTGACGTTTGTCCCTGTACACATGAAAGAAACGATAAACAACAATCAACAATTAAATAACTGATTACAACTTTATCAAGATAGTAGCTTTACCAAGAAAGATTTCTCCAAATGACCCACTCCCAATTTTCCGACCCAGCCGATAGTTATTTCCAACTAGCGCCTCCATCGATAAGCTGGGCCTTTCAAGCTCTGCTACACAACATAGAGATCCATAATTCCCCCAACTCTGTTACAATCAGTCGAACTAAGGGGGTGACTTTCGATTAGGGTTTGGACTCACAGCTTATTACTGAGTAGAGGGGGAAATAAAAGAACTGAAGGAAGATACATTACCGCGTGGTCGCGTGTCAAGCGACCGTTTTCTTCTTATTCTCACGGAACCCAAAAGACAAAAGAGAGCGTGTAAAGCACGCGACAGGAACCACGCGTCTGATTTATACAAAAGGAGCGGGTCGTGTCGGAGTTGAATTTGGAGATGTAATTGACTCAAGGCCGCGCGTACGCGACAATCGATAAACCAGCGCGTGAAATTTGGCGACTCGTGTCTCTCAGTGATACGAGACAATCCCAACGAACCTTTGGGCCGGGCCTGGACAATGAAATCGGCCCGTAGCACATCATGGGCTAGAGGTAAAAGGTTGTAATTAGAGCTGTAAAAATGGCCCGCGGACCGGCCCGTGCTGACCTGCCTATGGGGCGAGCTGGGCTGGGGTTTCTAAGGCCCGCCAGAAAGGGCTAGCCCGCGAGGGCCGCGGGCTAGGCGGGGCTGGGCGGGCCGGCCCGCCATATATTAGTTAATTTATTTTATTAACTAAATATATATTTATTTAAATAGAGGAATTAGTTAATGATTTTATTTATAATTAACGATGCATTTATTAATTAATACATAATTAATATATATTTAAATATCATAATTATATAAACTATTGTTAATTAAATAAGTTCAAATAAAAAAATTTAAAAAAATTAAAGGTGGGCGGGCCTGGCCCGGGCCCGCTGGCAGGGCAGACTGGGCTTCAGTTTTGGAGGCCCGCCTCATGGCGAGTCAGCTCGCCCCACCCTGCCAAACAGCGGGCTTCGGCGGGCCAGCCCAGCCCGGTCCAGCTCTGAGTTGTAATGATAATAGGTAATGTAACATATGAAATGTTTTAATTATAATTAAAAGATATTTTATTAGTTAAGATAAATAAATAGAAATTGCTAACTCTATTTTGTTGAAAATTGAGTGTAATAGATCTAGAGTTCCTCCGCTCAGTCAATACACTATTTGTTTTACAAATTGTCCCATTGAAGTAAAAACAGTTTATTTTTCTTGTTTACACAAAAATGAAATGACACTATTTGTTTTACAAATTGTCCCATTGAAGTAAAAACAGTTTATTTTTTCTGTTTTTACACAAAAATGAAAGTATCATCGATGCTCTTACACAAAATATTCTAAAAAGCATAATTATCATAATGTTGCTAATATTCAATATCATAATCAACCTCTTTCTGCATCATTCATTTCTTATCATGAATTATAATAACTTCCTAATGCCAAGCCTACAACAGACACGGACAAGACCACAACACCAAACTTGAAATCTTTAAAAACATTTATCATGCTTGAAAGATAAGAGAGTACCACCAACAGCACAAGAAATGAAAGACGGGAAACAGAGCGATGACCAAGGGAAACATACTCTGTACCAAATTGTCGATGCAATTTATGGAAACATCCCTAGCTTTATGCTATAACTCTAGAAGATAACATATGTACTCTTTCAACATGTTCCTTCCATCAACAAGTCCTCTAATTCTGAAACAAGTTCAACTTGTTGCTGTTGCTGCTGCTTATCTGATGCTCTTGATGATGCTGCTGCTGCTCCTTCTTCCTCGTAAACGATATCATCTTCCATTAACTTCTCCCAAAGAACGAAGTTGTCAGAGCAAGCATCTGAATTCTTCTTCTGATCGCTTTGATGGGCTTCAAGTACCTGCCCAGGGCTAGCCGATTCGTCAGAAGAGAACACAGTTTGATCAATCTCAGACTTTACAGACATAGACATCATTTCGTCGGGTGCTCGAAACCCCATCTCATCGTTCCTAGCATAATCAACGCTGTTGATCTTAGTTGCTGCTTTAGCTGAATCAAAAGATGTTGCCAATCTCTGCCTTTTGGAAGGTGGTAATCCTTCGTCGCTGGGCCTCTTCGTCTTGTCAAGAAGATGGCTGACAAGCTCGGGGCTCTTGTGTAATTTCAGCATGAAGAGGATGACGTGTTTCTGCTTCGTCTCAGTGTCGTGGATGCGATCTACGACAGTAGCGAGGTACTCACGCATGTTGGCTAGGTCTTGCCTTAGCCTTGAGACTTCGTTGAGTAGAATCGATTGGTCAGCCCTAAGTTTTTCGAGCTCTGTACTGTGTGGTCTGCTCTGCTTCGATGGATCGAGCCAAGATGGTTCTTGCTGCTTCGTTGGTGCTTGGTGCTTTTGCTTTCTCCTAGTGATGAGCTTCAGCAGATGTTTACTTCCCTGGTGAAAGTATTCGTTGGCAAACTCCCATCTGTCTGGGTCGATTTTCCTGAATCTCTGCAGAGAGATACGAGCACCACCAAAGATTAGAGAAGGAACACTTTTTTTTTCCTGAAAGAAACAGAGAAGGGTAGGTAGGCAGCAAACGCTACACACTCACGTAAGTATTGAGCTGCCGAACGAAGCTGGAGAAGTTGTTGTGCTTGAAATGCTTGGGCAGAAGCTCGGCGGCGAATCTGTGTGGGTCCCACACGACGAAGCTGTCCTTTGTATCACTCCAAGATATCACGGCATCGGTGCTCACGTCGTCGACCATCTCATAAGTCTTCTTCAAGAACGGCGGCGGCCCAACTTCTCCAAGGCCGAGACCTTCGTTGGGCTTCAGCAGTGTACTCTGGCTATCGCTTTCAACGTCGACGAAGGTGAAAGCCTCTTCCTTTACGTAGCCTCTCATCATCACGCCAGTCTCCATTTTTTTTTTCACTTCTCTCCTTTGAGAGCGATCACTGATATGAAAGTGAAGTAGGTTTGGTTTCAAGGGGATATGTTTGATTATAAGGGGGCTAAAAGGGCAAAACGGTAAAAAAGGAGGTATGAGAAAAAGGAAGGGAAGGACTTGTGCGACGTACCAGTGGCTACGTGGGGGTACAGGTGGGGATGAGAGAGAAAACGATGCTATCTCCAAACCTGCGTAATATAGTAATAAATTAATAAATTATTGACTGCGTGTCACGAAACTAAATACCCAAACAAGATTTGGATGACTTCAAATATTTAATCATAAAAGAATCATATAAATCCCTGCAAAGAACTCATTAAATATGCCCGCTTAAAGAAACTGCCGTGTGGCATGGATTGAAAATCAAGAATACAGCCAAACATCGAAGGACACAAAATAAATATTGAAACCCTGTCGGCATCAATCATCGAAGAGACCAAAACGAATGAAAAATGGACATCAGTCATCTTATCTAAATGCGGAAAGAAAAAAAAACCAAACTTTTTTTAAAAAAAAGTGATAAACACAGACTGGAGGAATGGGATGTGAACATGCCGCAAAACCGTACAAAATATAACAGCGAAGGTTAGACACGTGTGCCGTTAGTAAAACTTGACTCCACACACGTATACATGTCAAAGAGATTAAGGAAAAAGTATTATTACCATTAAAATAATGATAATTACAAACCGTGACGTCATGCTGACGACCTAGCTAGCTTCAACCTTTGTTTCCAGGGACAGAACCTAACTTGATGCTGGCATCGAACTTCTCTGCAAAGGCCAATGTCGTCTGAACGGCGTTTCGAACCGAGGTTGGCGTATTTGGCGAAAATGATGGCTTGAAAGTGCTCAACACTCTGTTAGTTTCTTTGCTCAGATCAGCCAAGGGAGTTATTATCGTATAAGCCTCACTGCTCATATTGGGTACTGAACTGTTGCAATTTTCCTTCTCACCCAAGACTTGCTTCATTGATTCAGTAGAGCTACTTGGAACCAAGTTAGAGGGCATCTTATTGCTGGAATCATCTGAAAAGGGTTGAGCGAAAGTGAGAAAATTTATCCCCCGTGGTTTCCTTGGAGCAGTGCTCTCAGACTTGTTCTCATTCGGCGTATCGCTTCTAGTGCCCGCTTTGGAAGATTCTTCGTGGGAACCATTGACGGCATTAGGAGCCATAGCAGAGGAGGACTCTTGTTTTTGCTTGCTGCCACTGCTAACTGGTGTTTGTTCATTCGTGAGGAGGTTGATTCCTTTAGGTGGTTGTGAGTCAGTCTTTTGAGCATTCTTTAGAACAGGCCGCTCAGTTCCCTTGCAAGGCTTATTATCTGAATGCATCTTGGTGAGTTTTGATGCCATAGGGGGAACATTCTTGTGAAACATCTGCTGCTCAGACTTCAACTCAGATTTGGAGATGTTTGGCGTCACGGACTGACTATTGTTGGAGGGCATCTGAGATCAATGTGAATAGAACGAAATTCGCAATTCAATTGCAAGAAGACGGTGGAATTTTAACTAAAATTATTGGAATTTGTCCAGAAAATGTTACCTCATGTGAGAACAAGCAGCTAGACCCTCTGCCGCAGTAACCAGTTGTAGCATAGTTGTTGCATGGGTACTTGGAAAGTTCATGGTCAAATGGGCAGTCATCTCCTTTCATGCAAGAATTACGAGCAAAATATCCACATGGCTGCGATTTGTAGGAGTAAGAAAGAGTTACCATCATAAAATCATGAAACTCAGATGAACTATCTAAGAGAGATGAATGAGAGGCATCATACTAGAACAGAAACAAGAAAGCATCCAAGAGATTCACATTAAGAAATAGTCGACTGTAGTAAAAGAAGACATTAACTATGGTATACTATGATGCTGTAAGGCTTACCTTAGACTTTGTAAGGGGAACTGTATCATGTGAGAACTTGCACTTTTCACCCTGTAAAAATAAAAGGCACAAGAGAGTTGAAGGGTTTTCTTTTATCCAATATTCATCTCATTTCTAAGAAAATAGGGTGTTGAAGGAACCACGAATGGAGTCAAATTAAAGAAAAACAATAACAATGTACATAATTTAGCACAACCTCATGGCATCTCCCTTGTAAGTAGTGGCGGCAATATGTTATCTTTTTTGGCTTCAAAACTGTTGGTAGCCTTAGTTTATTCACCCCAAGTTGCCTGTTCTTTTCCGCTCTTTTCAACCTTTCTTTTTTCTGCAAATCAATTTCATACTACTAAGATCAGGATATGTGTAATAGTGCGTGACAAATCAGATCAATGAGGAAGAACAACAAAGCATGATCATCTCATCTATCATATTATATATAGTTGAGCAAAACTATTCCAACAGTGGATATTTCGCCACTTACCTTCTTCTTGGCTTTCCTCTCCTGTGTCATTGGACCCTTCTTGCGTTTCTTCTTATTGGGATTATCATCCTGCAAAAATATTCAGATCATATTATACCCACTTATCAAGAACTGGCAATAAAAAAGAAAATCGAACGTGTCCAAAATATTATGTGATGTGCGAGGTACAAATCGTGAACAGAAGGGTATAATTTTTTATGAATTGTAAACCTAAACCATAAGCTTTACCTCTCCAGTAGTTAAAGAAATTTGATTTTCAGCGGCATTATTCAAGAGAATTCTACCAGATGACATTGGACTTTTCAAAGAAGGTGCTAGAGGACGAGCCATTTGAGTGCTAGTATGGCTATCCTCAAAGCCATATATGAAGTTGTAGTCTGGTATTGTTCTCATCTCCACCATCAGTTTACTTTTGCCTTTACTCGAGGAATTGAGCATGCCCTGTTGCTCAGGTACTCTTTTTTCATCATCAGCGATATCTTCTTTTACATGATGCGCTCCTGAATTATGCATCTCCTCTGTACTTCTCTTTTCTGGGGAAATGTCAGGTAACGGATCAGTTAAATCCTCAGCTTCCGAAGAGATTTCTCCTTCTTCAACCTCATTATTAGCTGTACGACCATAAGACAATTTAAGTGCGCCTCTATTACTCATGAGTTCATCAAACTCCAACTCTTTCATCGACAGTTCACGCTCTGTTTCTTTTGGCATATACTCGTCTAACAGTGAACCGTTCTTTTGAATGTCACAACCAACGATTGATGGTTCGTCAGCCATATCCATATAACAAGAACCAAGGGCATCAGAAAAGTCATTGATTGAGAATTCCTCATCCACCATAAGATGTCCATCAAATGCATTGGAGTCATCAGGCGGCACTGGATCACCACATTTCATCTTCTCTACATGATGGGCAATCTGAGTATCATTATCGTCACTCTGCTTTTCAATATCCTGGACCTCAACTGTATTCGTCTTATTATATCCGCGCTCGACACTAACTGGGCTATCTTCTCTGCCCAAGCCCAACATGTTCGTTTGTTTATCGAGAAAACTCCCATCCTCAACATCCTCCTTGTTCTTACCGATGAAAGTTTGTTGAGCTAATTCTCTCTCCTCAGACTCCTTTCTATTCAAATTATCGTGATTGATCACTCCAATTTCATCATCCCCCGACCTCTTTTCCACATTACCAAGATCGCCTGCATACCATACAAAAAATCCAAGTCAAAATCTTATAAGACAATCTATGACGATTAACAGATATTTGAGTACCTAAAGTCTAGACACAAAAGCTTCATAACTTGATTTCAAAAATATCCATATAATCAAGCATACAACACTAGCTACAACGATCCCTCAAACCACAACAAACCAAAATTCTCCAAGCAATGAAAAAGAACTTCTAATGATTAGATTAAGAAATCAAACAATCGCAGCAAATTACAAATGCTACGCCCTACCCTATATTACAGCACTAATAATAACCCTCGTTCATGTACAAACTCCAACTCTACCCAGCTCAATTTCAACAACAAAACCACTATCATATCGCGAAAATTGCTTAACAGGAATCTCCAAGAAGCAAACAGCAAAACAATACCTTGAGCCGGGGGTACGGGGCAGAGAGACAAAATCTGGAGGAGAGCTTGATATGTACGGCTGCGAATCGGCCGACGTCGATAGCTCGGAACATTAATTGCTTCTTGTGGCGGATTTTGAATTGATGATTGAAGCTGCGGTGAGTCGTTCATCGTATACGGCGACGATTCTACTGTGGAGATGTGTTCTCTCGAAGCTGGGCGGGGCTGTGAGGATTCTTCTATTAATAGAAAGCTTGTATATGTGAAATTTCATTTATAACGTGTAATTCATAAGTATTTTTTTAGAGAAGTATATCATCATATGTGCTGTGCGCATATATTTCTTCATACGACGTCGTCTTTTGTCGAATCGAAGTCGGCAATTCATTTCTCAATATTGCTATCGACGGCATCTTCCCAATTGATCAAAAAATCCTACGCACAAACCCTAAAGTGAATTCTATTGCCTTGTCGAACAGAGATTCTACGCAGCTTTGGATTTGTTTTGGTAGTTTTTTGTTGCGTCACTCGCGATGGGTGCAGAAGGTAAAGACGAGGGATTGAAGAAATTGGAGTACCTCTCGTTAGTTTCTAAGGTGTGTTCCGAGTTGGAGAGCCATATAGGTGTTGGTGATAAGGTGTTGGCTGAGTTCATTACAGAGTTGGGTCGGAACTGTGAAACTGTTGATGAATTTGATTCGAAGCTGAAGGAGAATGGCGCTGAAATGCCTGATTACTTTGTACGCACGTTGCTCACTATAATCCATGCTATTTTGCCGCCTCAGCCAAAGTCAACATCGGAAAAGGAGAAAGAAAAGTCTGCATTTTCAGCTCTGAAGATTAAGGATGGTAAGGAAAGGATCAAGGAGCTGGAGAAGGAGATTGAAGATGATATTAGGAGCCGGAATCAAATAGAGGAGGAGGATGATGATGATAAAGATGGATATAAGTTCAGGGATGGCGATAAAAGGGAAAGAAGAGATTGGGATAGAAACAGGGATAGGGATAGGAATAGAGATAGAGAAAAGGGCAGGGATAGATATGAGAATAGGGATGCTTATGATGATGATAGTGATAGAGGCAGGCGAAGACATGGAGAAAGGGATGCGTATGATGGCGATAGAAGTAGGCGAGGACATGGAGATAGGGATGCATTTGATGATGATAGAAGTAGGCGAAGACATGGGGATAAAGATAGGCCTAGAGATGATCGGAATTGGAGAAATGGGTATGAGGAAGCGGAAGAGGGAGGTGAGGAGAAGAGGGATGCAAGGAAAGATAGGCATGAAAAGTCTGATCAACCAGAGCTATACATGGTGTACAAGGGGCGGGTTTCGAGGGTGATGGATAAGGGATGTTTTGTTCAGCTACAAGACTTTAGAGGGAAAGAGGGTTTGGTACACGTGTCTCAGATTGCGACTCGACGGATTGCGAATGCAAAGGATGTGGTGAAAAGGGATCAGGAGGTTTACGTGAAAGTGATTTCAATTAGTGGGAATAACCTGAGTTTGTCGATGCGCGATGTGGATCAGAATAGTGGTAGAGATTTGTTACCCTTGAAGAAGAGCGATGATGATGGTGGTTCGAGATTAAATGCTTTGGGAAGGGATGGGGATAGTGGAGGGGCGGGGAGTAGAATTGGTCTATCAGGGATCAGGATCAAAGAGGAAGATGGTGTCATTCCATCACGGAGACCACTGAAGAAAATGAGTTCTCCTGAGAGATGGGAGGCTAAGCAACTGATTGCTGCAGGTGTTATGAGCGTAAAGGAGTATCCTATGTTCGAAGAAGATGGCGATGGGATGCTTTACCAAGAGGAAGGAGCCGAAGAGGAGCTTGAGGTCGAATTGAATGAGGACGAGCCTGCTTTTTTGCAGGGTCAGAGTAGGTATTCTGTTGACATGTCACCCGTAAAGATATTTAAGAATCCTGAAGGGTCTCTGAGTCGTGCTGCAGCCCTCCAATCTGCACTGATTAAAGAGAGGAGGGAAGTTCGTGAACAACAGCAGAGAACCATGTTGGACTCCATTCCGAAGGATTTGAATAGGCCTTGGGAAGATCCAATGCCAGAAACAGGTGAGAGGCATCTCGCCCAGGAGTTAAGAGGTGTTGGTCTGTCTGCATACGACATGCCTGAATGGAAGAAGGATGCTTACGGTAAAACCCTAACATTTGGGCAAAGATCGAAGCTTTCCATACAGGAACAACGGCAAAGTCTTCCCATTTACAAGTTGAAGAAGGAATTGGTCCAAGCTGTTCACGATAACCAAGTATTGGTCGTTATTGGTGAAACAGGGTCTGGCAAGACGACTCAGGTTACACAATATCTTGCCGAGGCAGGATACACTACGAGGGGTAAAATAGGCTGTACTCAGCCTCGAAGGGTGGCTGCAATGTCTGTGGCCAAAAGAGTCGCTGAGGAATTCGGTTGTCGTTTGGGCGAAGAAGTTGGATATGCAATTCGTTTTGAGGATTGCACTAGTCCTGAGACAGTGATTAAGTATATGACTGACGGTATGCTTCTGAGAGAAATTTTGGTTGATGAAAACTTGTCCCAGTACTCCGTGATTATGCTTGATGAAGCTCATGAGAGGACGATTCATACAGATGTTCTCTTTGGGTTGCTGAAGCAACTTATAAACCGAAGGCCCGACCTTCATCTGATCGTGACATCTGCCACCTTAGATGCCGAGAAATTTTCTGGATATTTCTTCAATTGCAACATCTTCACTATACCTGGAAGAACGTTTCCAGTCGAGATATTATACACCAAACAACCTGAGAGTGACTACCTCGATGCAGCGCTGATCACCGTGTTACAGATTCACTTGACCGAACCTGAAGGAGACATACTCGTGTTCTTAACTGGACAAGAAGAAATCGATTACGCTTGTCAGTGTCTCTATGAGAGAATGAAAGGTCTAGGCAAAAACGTCCCTGAGCTCATTATCTTACCAGTGTACAGTGCCCTTCCCAGTGAAATGCAGTCGAGGATATTCGATCCCGCACCCCCAGGGAAGAGAAAAGTGGTTGTTGCCACTAACATTGCCGAAGCCTCTTTGACAATCGATGGCATATTCTATGTTATAGACCCTGGCTTTGCAAAGCAAAACGTCTACAATCCTAAACAAGGGCTCGATTCATTGGTTATAACTCCAATATCACAAGCATCAGCAAAGCAACGAGCAGGTCGTGCTGGACGTACTGGGCCTGGGAAGTGCTATCGCCTCTATACGGAGAGTGCTTTCCACAATGAGATGTCTCCAACTTCCATACCCGAGATTCAGAGGATTAATCTTGGCATGACCACTCTCAATCTGAAAGCTATGGGTATCAATGATCTGCTGTCTTTCGACTTCATGGACCCTCCATCACCACAAGCGCTTATTTCTGCAATGGAACAGCTCTACAGCTTAGGAGCTCTAGACGAAGAGGGGCTCCTCACAAAGTTGGGCAGGAAAATGGCCGAGTTCCCATTAGACCCTCCCCTGTCTAAGATGCTTCTCGCCAGCGTGGATCTTGGTTGTAGTGACGAAATACTGACCATCATAGCCATGATTCAGACGGGAAATATCTTCTACAGGCCTCGGGAAAAACAAGCTCAAGCTGACCAGAAACGGGCCAAGTTCTTCCAGCCCGAAGGAGACCACCTGACTTTGCTCGCCGTTTACGAAGCATGGAAAGCGAAGAACTTCTCCGGCCCATGGTGCTTCGAGAATTTCGTTCAGTCGCGGTCGTTGAGGAGGGCCCAGGACGTGAGGAAACAGCTGCTCTCAATTATGGACAAGTAAGTTTGCAATTTCCAAATATGGCAAGTTTTTTTGAGTTCCTTATTTTTAGGCTTAGGTTGTGTTTGGATCGTGGAATTTGGTGGAGCAATGTCTTCATTTATTAGTGAGTATTTAACAACTTTTTTGTTTGTCTTTTGTTGTCCTTTCTTTTCCCCTTCAATTTCATTTCTTTCCAAACTCAAGAAACAGTTTTCCATGTCATTTTCTTTCGTTTCCACGTCAGAAATCCATGGTAGAAACCAATGCTCCTCCTTTCCTTTTCCACAGGTACAAACTGGACGTCGTCAGCGCAGGCAAGAACTTCTCGAAGATACGAAAGGCGATTGCCGCGGGTTTCTTCTTCCACGCGGCGAGAAAGGACCCACAAGAAGGGTACAGAACGATCGTTGAGAACCAGCCCGTGTACATACACCCGAGCAGCGCGCTTTTCCAAAGGCAGCCCGACTGGGTCATCTACCACGAGCTCGTCATGACAACCAAAGAGTACATGAGAGAGGTGACCGTCATAGACCCCAAATGGCTCGTCGAGCTAGCCCCGAGGTTCTTCAAGGTGTCAGACCCGACCAAGATGAGCAAGCGCAAGAGGCAGGAGAGGATCGAGCCCCTCTACGACAGGTACCATGAGCCTAACTCTTGGCGTTTGAGCAAAAGGCGTGCTTAGTTATTAGGGTCGTTGTGTGGCTATGTTTGCGTTAGGCGAGTGGCTCAGCTTGTTATTACGAAGAAGTTTGTAGTGTAATATGGGCTTTTTCTTCCTCGTCATTTTTGGCTTTGATTTGAGTAAACGTGGTAAATCTTGGCCTTGGGACCAAGTAAACCACGTGGCTGATGCAATAACTGCAAACCACGCCAAATATGTTAACCACATTAGAACATGTCCATGTTGTTGACAGGTGTTCAAAGCGTTTTTGGTTCGATTTATTTAATTATTGATTTAGCAAAATATTGCCCATCTTGTTTTATATATACGTAAGCTAAATTGTACACTCATAAGTGTGTGCTACTTACTATATAGATTATTTATTAAATATTAAATAATAATTACTAAAAATAGAAGGGTAAATGTGACAATATATAAATGCAAAGTAATGGGTGATTTTTTATTATTTATTTTATGTTAATTATTAATTTGAAAAAAATTCTTATTGGTTAATAGATACACAAAATTGAATGTTTTTAACTCACCCTTACCATTAATATAATATTCGATAAAGGGGAATTTCGGGCTATGGATTTATGCCGCCCACTCCGAGGAGAAGTATTTGATATAGTGTTGTATTGGCCTTTTTTTTAGGCAAAGTGATCAATTGATACGATATCAAATTCTAGCGGAGTCCAGATAAGAAAAAAAAATCAGCTTAGACAAAGAAAAAAAAAATCAGAAAAATCAGCTTAGACAAAGAAAAAAAAAATCAGCTTAGACATAAGGAGCAGTACGCATTGACCCCACATTTGAACATAATACATACTTCCTATGTTCGGGAAAAAATTAGAAATAAAAAACGCAACATAATCGATCAAACGACACGACTACTAATACTACAACGTGGCGAGTTTTTGATCGTCACGATCGGCGGCAAAAACCAAAAAATCGCCGTCCCTCACGAGCTCAATCTCCTCGACCCTCGCCCCGTCCCTCGTCATAACCTTCGCCGGCCTCTCCACGCCGAACTTCCTAACCCCCAACTCCATAAGCTCCTCGAAGCTCTTCGGTAGCAGCACGAGCTTCCCCGAATAATCCCCCTTCTCGGGACAGCTTATTGTAACCCTAGTAGACACGTAATCCCCCTTCGAAGGCAAAATCCCGAAACTACCCCTCTCCCCGCTCCTCCGCTCAGCAACCGAAGACATAATCCCAAACAGCGAGTTATGAAAACTACTCCCCGCCGCCCGACTACGCCTCGGGCGGTACCCACCCCACGACACGTCCCCTCCTCCGCCCCGACCCTCAGGCAAGATTGCGGGCTCGCTCTTAAACCTCCCCAAGAACCTTACGTAATTACCGTTTCGCCCCTCCTCGGGCATGGAGACGGCCGACTCGATCCTACCACCCGTCGTCGATTTCTTCCCGTGCCGCTCGAATAGCCTGACGATTTCCTCGTGCCCTTGCTGCTCGGCCAGGCCGAGCGGGGTCCACCCGTTTGCGTCCGATCGGTTTATATCCGAGCCCTTACCCAGTAAGTATCTGACGACCTCGGCATTCCCCTCGCAGACAGCGACGTGAAGGGCGGTGCTTCCGTCGAACTTCCTCGGGAGATTCACGTCCCCGCCGAGGCGTGCAATCTCCTTTAAGAGGTTCAGGTCGTTGCGCTCGGCCGCTGAGCTGGCGAAAAGCCCGACGTCCCCGGCGGTCAGCTTCGCCCCGTTTTCGGTCAGGAGCTTGACCACGGGCACATGCCCGTTGACCATCGCCTCCCAAAGGGGTACGCTTCCTTCCGAATCTGTAAGGAGACGAGACGGACGTTTTCGTATATTTGTCCCTTCGAAAAGTCTGATAAATTAGTTTTGTATTGCCTGCCACATGGGTGTAACTCAAGTCCGGTTCCACAATTTGACACTTGGTCCATCAATTTTAAACACGAATAATATAATTACGCTTGAATTAATTTGCCACGTGTTAAATTTCGGCTCAAATCATGTCCCACAATCCAAGTCCCATTTCCTTTCGAAGAATTTACATAGAAAATGATTCATATGATTATCGAAAAATATATAATATGGATAGGAATTTGATCATCATAAAACGAAGAATAATTTAAACGTGTTTATCTGTTTTTATCGTACTAATCACATGAAATAACGATGATTTGATGGGATATAGAACTAAAAAGAACTAAAATAAATAAAAGAAATTGTGAACCTCATACTTTAAAATTCAACGGCTCTGATTGTTTGGGACATAGAGGGGGACATGGATTGTGGGAGAGATGATTTTCATGCGGTCAAATTTTGGTTGGACTTGAGTTAAGTGGGTAGGTAATACAAGACCTCCGATAATCCATAGCTTAAAAGAAATTACACGTGGATGTGTTGTAGGTAGAGAGTCAACCCAAGATTTTAGGCTGCATGTCAAAGTCAGATTTGTAACTATAAAATTAACTATATTTCGAAAGGTCAAACCTGGAATGTTGGGGTCGGCGTCGAAGTCCAGCAGAAGAAGCACGCAGTTTTCGTTTCCCTTCGACGCCGCGATGTGCTTTGATGATCGAAAATAGGAAAGAAACAATGAATCGAAAAGTCGATTTAGGACGCAAGTTTTATTCGCCGAAAAGGCATAATTTCGTTCTTACCAGAGGCGTTCTTCCGCTGTTATCCATTTCGTTAGGGTCGAGCCCACGCTTCAACAAGTGGTGCAGCAATAAGTCGTCGGCTCGAACCGCCGCGAAGCACAGTGTGAGGGGCAAGTCCATTCTCCCTCGGGCGAGCATGTTTTCGGTCTCGATGAGCACTCCTTCCATTATGGGGTCTTTTCTTTCCTTCAGATACTACGAAAACGGAAGAAGAAAGGAAAAAAGTCGTACTTTTTTTTCTTACGCAAATTCGTAGGTCGTAATTACGAACCTGAAGGAGGTTATTCATGATTATCGTCCCGTCGCCGACGTTCGCCTGGACGATGTTCAAGAACGCCGTTCTATTGAGGCGAAGGAGTTGGCTAAGCCTTTTCGTGCGCACGGTGAAGAGCTGAGGCCGATAGCAAAGTACACCGATTTCGCCGCAGAGCTCGCCGGTCTTCGCCTCGCCGACGACTTGCTCGACGCCGTTTTTCATCACCAGTAGATCCTAAAAAGGCGAAGAGCGATCACGAAAAAAAACGAGAAAAGAAAAGAAAAAGGCGAAAGTTTCCGCCGATCGGCGAGCTTCCCTCACCACGGCCCCAGTGACTAGAATGTAGAAATCCGTCGGCGCTTCGTTCTGCAAAATCACGTCCTCCTTGGGAGGAAAGTACTCCGCCTTCATCTCCGATACCTTTCAAAATCGGACGAAAAGGGAAAAAAAATTACGTCGCTGTGTGACGCACTGTGATCGTTTTTCGTCGTCTTTTCCACGCATTGATTCCGCAAAACTCCGAAAAAATATTACCAGCTGAAAAAGCAAATCATTGGACACGCCGCGGAACAAGTAAACCTTATCCACCAAATTATAGAAAAGGTAATGCGCAATGCTCGAGCGTATAGCCTTTGGAAGCGAATAGAGAGTCTCTTGCTGCTGCAAACCCTCGGAATCGGTCCTAAATTTCAAGCTAAGGTGCGAAAGCATCTGATCTTGGAGACGTGCGGGCAACTGATTCCTCTGAGCAAAGCTCGAAGCCGCTTGAATCGTATCCCTCTATCATCGAAAAAAAAAACGGTAAATAAAAAAGTGGGCCCAATTTCAAGAAGAAAAAAAGCGCTATTACTTACGAATTGTCGAGTCTTGCTGGTGCCATGAACGACGAGGTTCGTCATGTTTCCTATCAAATACGCCGTGAGCCCCAAGTTGAAGAGCATGTAGAAGATGTCGAAGATCATCTCCCTTATGTTCTCGGCGTGCAGGTCGCCGTAGCCAACAGTGGTGAGCGTCGTTATGGACCAATAGATTGCAGTGACGTATCGAATCCAAAGGCTTTCCTCTAGAAAATCGGGCATGGAAGCGCCGATCCACGTCTTTTTCGGGTTGGGGTAGTGCGCCGCGAGCAGGTAGTAGAAACAACCAGCGCAATGAACCGCAAAAAGCGTAACCTGTAGAGAGATAACTTTTCATTAGTGTTAAACTTCGATTCTCTCGCATAACGTTAACATATCATCTCATGTAGGACATTAGACGACTTACGCATATAAGCTTAGCGCAGCGAACCCAGAAATAGTTGAACTTCCTATCTTTCTCCAGCCTATTTCAAGATCGAACAGTATCGCCATCAGATGGGAAAGATCGATTTATTGTCAGGGATGGCAACCAAGCCCATTGGAAACTCATTGGATCTTCAAACAGATCCGAGTCTCGACCAACTTAGCTCATCCGTAGTGTTTGGCCTACCATGGGTGGTCTAAATGGGTCTAGACTCAAACTCGTTTGAAGATTCAATGGGTCCAATTGTCATCCCTAATTTACTTTTCTGACGAATTCGAATGAAAAAGACGAGCGATTTTACCGTGCGAACAAAGCACTGACTCTCCTAAGACGCCAAAGGCGAAGCATGTTGAACAATCCATAAGATCTTAACGCCTTCGGCGATATCTTCCGTGCGAGTTCTGAGGGGATTGTCGATATGACGTCGAATGCAAGCCAAGAAGTGGCGTATTTCAGGGCAATGCGCTTGGGATTATCGACGAGGAGGTACGTATTTCTGTCAAGGTAAGCTACGAAGAACGTTAGGACAATGTCGATAGCGAAGAAGCCGTTGACTATGTTGTCGAGGATCGAAAGTGGGTTTTCGGGCTCGTCTAGGAATCCAAATTCGAAGGGCGAAACCCAAGCTGTGTATACGACTAATACGACTAGAAAGGTCTCCCATAGCCTGAAAATAGCGATTCAAGAACACCAAGTGAAGAACATTGCAAGAAATCCTAATTTCAAATATTCCTAAGCACAGCTTAGAGCAGAATCAGATAAATCGCCGTTGGCCCACCAAACCTTGGTTGAATTCATACTTGTTGTTCTTTATTTATTGAGAAAAAGACTGGTGGAATTCTCTCTAAAGGCGGCTTTTTTTAAAAAAATAAAGAAAAAAAAAATTGGATTTTTTCTGAATCCCAGTGAAGACTAGATTACGAAAATCAACGTTTCGCAATCTCTTTTTGACCAGTTGTGGAAATGAAGTCCTCGTTACACACAGTTGTGTTGTGTTAGAAATTGGAATCCAATTTTGCCACAATGGGACGAACGACACGTGTCAGCTGCTGGATAATCGCATAGATTTCGGAGATTTTGTCCCCGAGGAAAAATCGCAAACCAAGAACAAGAAAAAACTAGATAACTCCTCAATGAGCTGATCATAGAAAAAAAGGGAGAAAGAAAGAAAGAAAGAAGAAAAGCAAACCTATAACGTCGATCATAAGGGGAGACGATGAATCGATGAAGCTTTACCCTTCGATTGCTCCTCGCGCCGAGCGAAGGCAAAACGCCAGTCGATAGGCTGTAGTGACTCTCTTCTCTCGATAACTGTTCGATCTCTTGCGCCGCCTGAGCGCCGCCGCAGACCGAAACTCCGAAGACACTTCGAACTCCTCCGCTGCCGTAGACTTCGCTCATTCTCCGATCTTCCTTTCTCTGATGTTATCGTATTGATTCGTGTGATTGTTTCTTGGGAACTGCTAATATATATAGACTGCTGCGGTTATGAGTATTGACATGGTGGTCAAGAGACAAAGTGCAACAGTAAAAAAAGATTAGATTTTTATTTATAATGAGATTTTGGGTTTTTGGCCCCACACAGTCTACGCTTTTTCCCTTTGTTGAGATCGAACGCCAAACTCGTGCATTTATTGCCGCACCGTCCTTTTGCAATTATTTTGTATAAATTTCACTTTGAGCTGACTTTTGCATAATTAATTTTTTACAACTACTTCCTACGGATGAATAAGGGGATTTTACTGAAAAATATACATTTCGCAGATTTTTTTATATGCAGCTATCTGTCAGAATAAAATTTTTGCACATTGGTACCCGTTCCGTCGCAATTACGTCATAGAACACATTTAAGTACCATAAATAAACATATTGTGGTAAATAATACAGTGAGAAAATGGTACATATAACACACATTAAGGTACCAGATAGATCGTACATAGGTACCATATGCGGATACCATATAAACGCGTGACATGGTACTTAATACACATACAAAAGGGTACATCAAGACTGGGAAATGGTACGCACAATCGAACGGGTACTTATATGAAAATTTTTCTGACAGGGGGTCTGACTTGTATAATGGGTATTTTTCTGTAGATACACCGATGAATAATTGCGAAATGGATAATATTAAAAATAATATTCAATTATTAACTTCCTCAATTATCCATTAGAATTAAATTCAACACAAGATTTTCTCATTCTACGCATATTATCTCGATGAAAAATATGTATAATATACTATATGTATAATCATCCTTGATGAAAAAAAATGTAAATATATGTTATATGTTATATATGTTGTAGTTTTGTATATGAATAGTTGTTCGTTATCTAATAAGAACCAAGAAATAATTGCATTTAGTTACCGAGTGCAATAATTTTAATTATAACATCGCATGTTCCGTAAGTTAATTCTCGTACGGATGACGTGTTTGTGAGCATTGCCTAAACAAGATTGTAATCAATGAAGTACATTGGTGATTTCATTTATTTTATCAAACACATGTGATTGATCTTATACTTTTTTAGTCTTTTCAAAATGTACATTCACTCCTCATATGCTTAATAGTATGAATAAAAAAAAAGAGTTAGGTATTAGGATTTGTTTTTTGAGACATTATTGCAAATTTTGCCTTATGTTCATTCGATGAAACATTATTGCAATTTTTACCTTTTGCCAGGGGCTGATGCAATACTGCTCTCTGGCGAAACGGCTCGCGGAAAGTAAGTCGTTCGTTTCTCATCTTGTTGAAAATATTTTTCTTTTTTCGTGAATGTTAGATTTTTGGTGCGATGCGAGTGATATCACTGATTCACTGCATCAATTCGATAAGCCTTGGATTATCTTATGGCTTAGTTTTTTAGTCTCGTAAATTAGGAGTTGTGGCGTTACGAAGACACCCAAGTTAAAGTTGCAATTTTAGGATAATAAGTTTCAAATTTGAAGCAATTGGAGGACAACAAGTTTCGAAATTCTAGCGCCAATTGTCTTCAAGTTGCTTCAATTTGAAATTTTAATGTCCTAATGTTACAACTTTTATGTTATGTGTCCTCCAATTCGAAATTCTAGCGCCAATTGTCCTCAAGTTGCTTCAATTCGAAAATTTGATGTCCTAAAATTACAACTTTTATGTTATGTGTCCTAAAAAACTGCTTCAATTTTGAAACATATTGTCCTAGAAATGCTTCGATATTGAAACATGGTCGTACAATTGCTTGATTTATATTTGGGGAAATTATAAAATTAGGTCACTAAGTATACATGTTTTCGTTTTTTTGGGTCACTATGTTTGGTAATTGCAGTAGGTCACTAACTTTTCATGTGAAAACATTTTTGGGTCATGTTTTCATTTTTTTTTGGTAGAATAAAATTTTCATTTACCACTTGAACTAGGGATGGCAATGGGGCCGGTCCGGACCCGGACCCGCCCCGGACCCGTCCCTAATGGGCCGGGTATTTTAAAAATAATCGGGTATGGGGCGGGTAATGGTTTAAAATTTTTCTACCCGGCCGGGTCTGGGGCGGGTCCCGGGTCCGGCCAAACCCGCCCCGAGATCCGGCCCGAAACCCGCCCCGATAATATATTTATATTATAATTCATTTTGTAATTAAAGTTATATAGTATTATTGTTAATATTATGAGTAAAAGAGTTGTTGGTCTAATGGTAGAGGTTTGGCATTACCAATGTGAGTGAGGTTGTGGGTTCAAATCTCAATCAATACATTTATACATTTTATCTTTTAAAAAAAATGAAAAGAAAAAAGAAAATATTATATTCGGGTCTGGCGGGTCAGACCCGGTTCGCTCGGGTCTAGCCCGGGGCGGGGCGGGTCCAGACCCGAGGCGGGGCGGGGCGGGGCGGGTCCCGGGTTTGCTAAAAAATAATCGGGTTGAGTCCCGGGTCCGGCCAAGCCCGACCCATACCCGGCCCGTTGCCATCCCTAACTTGAACCCAGTACGCCAGTTACATCTCACCCACTATATCGTTCTATCTAAGTTGAAATGAACATACACGTTGGAAAACAATTGTTTTGTCAGCATTCTTCCTAAGCATACAGACTTGATTCGCCTTTCATTCCTCTGCCCAGCACCTGAAAAATCTGCTCCACTGATCTTTCTCCCGCGGCATGCACCCTTCTGTTCCGTTCACTCCACACGTGGTATACCAGCGCTGAATACACTGCCACCCTGATGTTGCTCTGGACATTTTTGGAGGCCCCCAGTTTCTTTAACCAAGTGCATAGGCTGTCAAAGGAACTAAGAGTCTCAGCACATCCCAACCATGATTTGATTTTCATAGTGAGGAGTTGAGTAAAACTACACTCCAAAAACAGATGCTCCATTGTTTCATTGCAATCACCACAGAGCTGGCACCTCTGATCCTGCACCTGCACTCCCCATTTCTCCATTCTATCCATCGTGACCAGCCGCTTATGCATCAACATCCACATCATAAATGGATGCTTAGGGATGTTATATCTATTCCAGAAAGCCTTGTAGTAAGGGAAAGGGGGGATTATGCCTTTCAGCCACTCGTAACCCGAGGCAACAGAGTACTTGCCATCCGCAGTCATTTTCCACTTTCCTCGATCATATCCCTCTCTGAATTTGGCTTTCAATCTGTTGATTCTCTTCCAAAACCAACAAGTATCCTGAGCTGGCATATATTCCCAAAAACAGCCCCCTTTGATGTATACAACATTTACCCATTTGATCCATAATGAGTCCTTATCTAATGTAATGTCCCATATTTGTTTCCCTGTCATAGCTGCATTCCATGTTTTCAATTTTAGGTCACTAAGAATATATTTTTTTGATTTTGGGTCACTAAGTTTACATTTTTTTCAATTTTGGATCACTCATTTGGTACTACGTTATAAACATAGTGACCCAAAATTGAAAAAATGTAAACTTAGTGACCCAAAATCGAAAATTATTAGTGACCTAAAATTGAAAACATGACCCAAAATTGTTTCACATGGAGAGTTAGTGACCTACTTTTGCGTTATCAAATATAGTGACCCAAAAACGAAAACTTGTATACTTAGTGACCTAATTTTATAATTTTGCCTTTATATTTCCTCAAATTGCTAGAATTTCGAAATTTATTATCCTTAAATTGTCACACCCGTCCCTCAATATACTTAAAAAAAATAATTAACCCTTATTTTATTACGTTTCTTTTTCGATTCGGATTTCCTTTGAAGGCCGTCAAGGTGATGCACCGTGGCGTTGAGGACTGAATGAGTGAGTCGAGCCTACCAATCACCACCAACCCACCGAGCGAGTCTTGTATAAGGTGTAACCCATACGTAAGAATTCTTATTACAAGTTAAAATAACGTCAACTGTAATAAGCGTTGTATCTAACCGCTGCTATATACGTCTGAGTATATAATTTCTTGCAATTTGCAGAATCATTTGGGTAATATGTTTGCTCTCCATTCGACAATAATGGCCAATACTCTTGCTACTCCAGTCTTCACTAGAACTGGGTCCATGGCTATAACCTTCAGCCATTACAGACCATCCTCGACAAACTTCGCTTTCACAACGTGTAAGTTTTCTTACTTCTTTTTGCCTGGAATTTTAAAACCTTAGCAATGAGCTGTAGTTTTACGAAACTGAGTTTTTGCTCAGTAAAAGAGTGAAGCAGTGTTTAGGGTGCCCATAAACATGGAGTTCACGGACGACGTTGAGGAGACCTTTCGAAAGTCTGAAGCTTGCGCTGGTTGGCTTTTTAGGCCCAATAAATGCCATCTTTTTATTCCTTCGAATATCCCAATCTAATTCTGCATATTTATTTACTTATTTTAATTTATTATCTTTTTAAGAGTAAATGTCTAGTGATAGAAGGGCAATTCGTCACGCTCGTCTAGAGCCGGGCCCAACCGATATGGCGGCCCGAATCTACTCATCACACATTCAGGTTCGAAAAGTGCAGAACTGAGTCGATGTTCTTTCTTTTTTTTTTTCTCTTTTCCTTCAGCCTTTGGTTTTTTATACGATAAGTTTGATGCATTTTCGGATTGAAAAATAGATAAAATCCTCTTCGCCTTTTTTTCTCGACGTAATAGTAGTAGAGCAAATACAGGCAAGAGTGCTTCTTCACTTGGTAGTTTTGTTGTCCTTAAGCTTTATGTATTAGTGAAGCAATTAGGTTCAAGAAGACACCTTGTTATTACATCATATTAGATTCACACAACCCCATTTTAAATATTAAAAACCCCACTATACCACACAATCCGACCCTCGTTATTCTCCCCCGAGCGTCCGCCTTCGAACCTTCATGCTCTGATACCCCATAGCACACCCGACGTAGACAATCAAGTCGACCACGGTCAACCCCGCCAAGAGGAAGTAAAACCTATCCAAATAAATGGCCCTTGTTGAGATTCTCGGGAATCAACCCAGGCATGTGGTCCTCGGTCGATATCTTTATCAATATCGACACCAAAAGGCTAATGACGTAATTTCCCAGTGAAATTGAAGTCATGCACAGCACGCTCCCGAAGCTCTTCAGACCGTCGGGCGTCTGCACGATGAAGAACCCAACTGGCCCACGTACATGAAAACCTTCGACGCACCGATCAATACTGCGGCACCTGCCAGAAGATGCTCAGCGTGCTCGACCCCTGACACTGCTTACAGTCCCCTGTCCCGTATTTCAATCTGTACATCTCCACGAGCGCCGACGAGCAGATGGCCTCCCTATTCGTCGAGCAGGACGACGCCATGACACGAGCCTCGGGAACTTCACGATCCCCGCGGCGGGTGGGGAGCATGTCAAGCTTCGACATCTTGAACGTGGCACTCTTCATAATGCCGAAGGGTCATAAACCCCGGCGTCCGAAACTTCAAGGCGATCAACGGAGGGAGCGGGCTCACCGAGCTCCACGGGATGGGCATCGGGCTCGCCATATCCATCGCGGGCATTGTTCTCGTCGGCGCTCGTGGGATGTACAAATTGAAATACGTGACGGGGGACTGTAAGCGGTGTCAAGGGTTGAGCACGCTGAGCATCTTCTGGCAGGAGCCGCAATATTGATCGGCGCGTCGAAGGTTTTCATGTACGTGGGCTAGGTCGAGTTCTTCATCGTGTAGACGCTCGACGGTCGGAAAGAGCTTCGAGAGCGCGCTGTGCATGACTTCAGTTTCACTGAGAAATTACGTCAGTAGCCTTTTGGTGTCGATAGTGATGAAGATATCGACTGAGGACCACATGCCTGGGTGGATTCCCGGGAATCTCAACAAGGGCCATTTGGATAGGTTTTCCTTCCTCTTGGCGGGGTTGACCGTGGTCGACTTGATTGTCTACGTGGGGTGTGCTATGGGGTATCAGAGCATGAAGGTTCGAGAGCGGAGGCTCGGGGGAGAATAACGAGGGTCGGATTATAGTGAGGTTTTTAATGGGGTTTGTATGACTGTTCTAAGGACGCATTTTGTTCCTTGCTCGTACGTTTCGAAAGCTGTGGACTTTAATGTGAACGAATTGGAATGTACTTTGAGGGCCGGGGTATATATAGAGCCAACTAATAAATGAATTTAATTTTAGGATTTAATAGGAGAAGCATACGTTGCCAAACATTAGCTACACTACATGGTAACTTGCATTTTTGTGTGTGTATATATATATTATATATATACTAAGTTTCGAACAAAAATGCCCAATTTTTTTTTATATTATTTTTTATTAGTTTATTATACAATAATCTAATTCATCAATTCAAACATTTTAAATTACAACAATTAGTCATAATTTAGACAAGTAAAATTTATATACGGAATACATAAGATTATGTAA
Organism: Craterostigma plantagineum; assembly: GCA_027422505.1. Taxonomy (NCBI): domain Eukaryota; kingdom Viridiplantae; phylum Streptophyta; class Magnoliopsida; order Lamiales; family Linderniaceae; genus Craterostigma; species Craterostigma plantagineum. Next base: position 4,305,744 of record JAPQWV010000009.1, on the reverse strand, counting down.
GAAGATATTAGTTTGCTTATAATAAAATTTTCCTTTCGAGCGGAATAACCCAGATAATATCGATCATAATCAGTAGGTTTCTTCCCATAACAATAAGCATGGAACATATACTTGGATCTCTCAACGTTTTTAGTCCTCTAAAAATTCATATCAAATCTGTAAGTTTTTCTCCTAGCACTATTCGAGAGAGCACAAAACCCTTAACACTATAGTTAAGATAATTGTAAACTTAAGTTTACACAACAGAATAAAACATAAAATAATATATGATAACTGTAAAAAAGTGCACATAATAAAAATACTATATAATAATGGTGTTTGCGAGAAAAAAAAAATAAAATAAAGACTGTACAAATATTTAAAACATAATGAGAAATCAAAGAGCTAATTCCTACTAATACATATTAAAAAAATAGAATATATAAAATATATGATGACTGCCAAAAGTTATACAAATATATATCTATGTAAGTATATAATATAATAGAGTACGAAGAAACGTGCCGATTCAAGCAACGCAATATGTTTCAATCATTACACCCCTGCGCTAGATATAGATTAAGATGCACTACGCACTTAATAATAAGTTAATAATATATATATTATATTATATTATATTATATTTAGTCAAACAATTAATAGTTTGGTTGATGTCACGTATGGTCTAGTACATCACTTAGGTGCACTTCGTTGTCTAGTATCCATTAGAGGGTTGTAAACATTAGCAAAAAGAATATTTTCCATTTGTATTTGTCTGGTTATTTCGTGTAGTAGTGTCATAATGTCCCATTCGTTTTGTCTGCCGGGAAAGTTCGTGGAAACTTCCTACCGTGGATCGACGTCGGCATCTACTTCCGTCAACAAGAAGCGCTAAGGTTTCCGAGATTGGTAGCTGAAGCATCTCCGAATCTTTTATTCCTCGTTACCTTCGTTACAGTTGCCCTTTTTTTTTTTCTTGTTTGTCAATGGAAATGTAAGCTTGAATCAAACACATTACTCTTCGGTGCGCAGATGCTGGAACTGAACCTAGTCAGTGCTTCAAAATTTATCTAGGTATTTCTTCTTGATCTTGCAGTCATTAGGATCCACATTTTATTGTTTTGTTGTTTTGTTAACTGCGTTGAACGACTCAATTTCCTATTCTGAGTTGCAGCGATTGGAGTGTACGTATTGACTAGGAATGACGGTTGAATTAGGATGTATATAGCCTTGAATAATGCTGAAAGCTTGAGTGTTATGTGAATTTATTGGTACGTATTGACTAGGAATGACGCTTGAATATCAGTCCTTGTAAATTTCTGTACATTCGGTGTTAGGCGTCGATCATTTGGGATTGCTTGCAAATAATATTTCACTAACTACCGGTTTGCTAATTTTTAAATGAATGCAAGCTCTGGTTCACATGTAATGATGTGATTATGACTAATGCGGTTGTTTCGGGTATTATAACTTTCAACTCGATCTGACCACATTTTGGTGCTCAGAGGAGATCATCGTGTCTATATAAGAAAAATAAGAACTGTATTTTATATATATCGATTGAATAATATAAGTGTACATGAGGAACTTATATAGACATTTGGCCGACTCACTAATGCAGGAAATACCAAAAATACCCCAAACAGAAAGTAAATCCTAACGGTAACTCTAATCACAGTTTGGTGCCTAAAGGCAAAGCAGATAGTTGCTCAGTTTGCTCCTTTGCTTGATCTGATGCTGTGAGCTGATGATCTTTCGAGTTCTTTTTGTCCAATAGCCCCCCGCAAGATGGACTGTATAGATTGAAAACAGACATCTTGGACATTATATTCCTTAAAGACGTAGCTGGAAGCTGTTTGGTAAATGCATCAGCTAGTTGAACATGCGATCGAATTGGTAGGAGTTTAATAGAACCAGCTGTGATATGATGACGGACAAAATGGCAGTCGATTTCTATGTGTTTACTACGTTCGTGAAACTTAGGATTGGAGGCCAGCTTGATTGCCGATTGATTGTCACAATATAACACAGGGACATGTGATATATCTAATCCAATTTCTTCGATCAGCTGTCTCATCCACAGAACTTCGCTTGTGAGAGAGCTTAACGCACGATACTCAGCTTCGGTGGATGATTTTGAGACGGTTGTTTGCTTCTTTGACTTCCAAGTAATCAGAGAGTCTCCGAGGAATGTACAAAAACCCGTAATTGATCTCCTCGTATCAGCACATGAGGCCCAATCTGAATCAGAGTAACCTTTGATCTGACAACTCGAAGAACTAGAGAAGAATATGCCTTGTCCTGCAGATCCTTTGATGTATCTTAAAAGATGATGCACGGCAACCAAATGAGCTTGTCTAGGAGCTGAAACATATTGGCTTAATTTGTGTACGGCAAAGGTAATATCGGGTCGTGTGAATGTCAGATATAACAACCTCCCAATCATGCTTCTATATTGAGTAGGACTAGGCAACAATTCTCCCTCAGCTTCTGTCAGCCGCAGCTTTGGTTCCATTGGTGTCGTTGCTGGTTTTGAGCCAATATAGCCGGTATCCTCCAATAGTTTCAATGCATATTGTCTCTGCGAAAGGTACAAACCTGTAGAATTCCGAGCTATTTCTATACCAAGAAAGTACTTAAGCCTTCCCAAGTCTCTTAGTTTGAACTTATCCTTCAAAAACACTTTAGTTTCATCAATGATATCAAGTGAAGGACCAACCATGATTATATCATCAACATATACAAGTAAAATGACAAGTCTTAAACCTGATCCTTTAACGTAAAGAGAGTGGTCAGATTCTACCTGTTTAAAATCGAAACTCAATAATGCTTGAGAGAACTTTGAATTCCATTGTCTAGAGGCTTGTTTAAGCCCATAGATTGACTTATTCAATCGGCAAACTAGCTTGGTTCCCGTATCAGCATGCCTAGGAATGGAATATCCTAATGGAATGTCCATATACACTTCCTCTAATAAATCTCCATTCAAGAATGCATTATTAATGTCAAGTTGGAACAAGTGCCAACCATTTGAAGCAGCCAAAGAAAGTATTATTTTCACCGTGGCTGATTTAACAACAGGAGAAAAGGTTTCGATGAAATCAATACCTTCCCTTTGGTTATATCCTTTAGCCACTAGCCGGGCTTTGTATCTCTCTACACTCCCATCTGAATTGTGCTTTACTTTATAAACCCATCTACAACCTATAGGCCGCTTTCATGATGGTAGAGGAACCACATTCCATGTTTGATTATTTTCCATAGCCGTTAGTTCTTCGTGCATTGCGTCCCTCCAATTCTGTTGTTTGACAGCCTGATAGTAGTGTTGCGGTTCTGTGGCAATGGATGTGAAGAGAATATATTCTCTATAATGAGTAGTGTCCATTGCTTCAAACTTTTGTCAATGAAAGGAAGGATCGTGTATACTCTGAATCTTGAATCTTGTATACTGAAGATTTAGGGTTTGTGGAAGATTGCTGCGATGGCTAAGAGCTGTGAGTGGAGAATGAGCACGTAATTTGAGATGAATTACTGATATTGCTCTGATACCATAAGAAAAATAAGAACTGTATTTTATATATATCGATTGAATAATATAAGTGTACATGAGGAACTTATATAGACATTTGGCCGACTCACTAATGCAGGAAATACCAAAAATACCCCAAACAGAAAGTAAATCCTAACGGTAACTCTAATCACAGTTTGGTGCCTAAAGGAAAAGCAGATAGTTGCTCAGTTTGCTCCTTTGCTTGATCTGATGCTGTGAGCTGATGATCTTTCGAGTTCTTTTTGTCCAATACTATACTCAAAGGGCATGAGTTGTGGACTGCTCTTACCCTCACAGCATCAGTGCTCATGGTCTATTTGCAACAGTTTTGGGCGAAAATGCAAGGACACGTGATCAAAGGCGAGTACCAGTTCTCCACTATGCTTGGTACCCGACACTTCACCATCAACCAGCTGCAACCAAGGGTTTGAAAACCGGACCAGATCGGCTGGTTCCGGCCGGAAACCACCGAACCGGCCGGAAATATGGCCTGGTTTAATTTTATTTTAAAAAAAAGAAAAAACAAAAACTAAATATATGAACCGTAAAAATGAATAAATTGCATATGATTTAATGTGGCCTAATGTAAGGTGATGAGCTATTATATAAATGGGCTGGGTTTGAATCCTAACAACATTTTTTTTCTTAGTTATATAATTAACTAAGTGACCAGATTTTCTATTTATTTACTACCCCAAATTTTATAGATTTAATTTCTGTAGCCCTCGGTATAATTAGTTTCAGCTACCAATACAATTTATTTTATTTAATTTTGACCCCCAATTTTATAAAATTCTAAGTTAGAAAAAAGTTACTAAATAAACATCTATATAATTTATGTTATTTGGTTGATTCAATCACAAAATATATATTTATTATATTTAAGATACCGGTTTGACTCCGATTTGATTCAGGTTTTATACCGGTTAAATCACTAAACCTTAAACTTCTAAAATTTCCGGTCCGGTTCGAAAACCCGGTTTCAGAACCTTGGCTGCAACTTGGACAGTGTTGGATCTTCCCTTCAGTCAAAACTATGATCCACTTCCCTCGGACGCAGAGATGGTGAGAGACTTCCTTCATATGGGATTTCGATCACCGCTGGCCAAACAGCTCAATTTCAAAGCAGCGGTATCCCACATGCATGGAAGACTGTTTTGGCATCGTCAACAAGTGTCTTTCACCGAAGCACGCCGCCTTTGATAAAGGCAACGAGAATATTCTCCGGATCTTCCACGGAATCGTCTTCTCCAGAAACTATGACGTGACCAAACTCATATGGAATGATCTGTGCGACCAAGTCCGTCAGAAGAAGAATAGGAAGTCCAAGAACCTCCCGTATGGCAGATGGTTTTCTATACTCATCGCTCACTTCATGGAGTTGCACCCTAAGATTTCGCAACTTCCAGCAGGGGGTGAGTACAAGCCGCAAAAACTGCGTTTCTTCCACAACCCCAAACCTGCTTACCTCCAACTGCACTCGATGCCTATCTCATTCGAGTTGTTGCGTTTTGCCGACCCCACAGACGATGCACACAGACTCTACTGTCGGGAACATCACCATACAGAAGGGATGATCCAAGGGCCCCCAATAGACTTCAACGTTAGCCCTCAAACAACCCGATCCTGAGGTTGCACTGATAGATGCCGTAGCCCAGGAACTTGAAGTGGAGACTTCAGCACAAGATCCAGATGCCACGATGATTGATGATGTGGCTCGAGAACTTGAAGTCCAACAACCCGTCATTGTAGAAGTGCTTTAAGAGCCTATTGGGGAGGTTCTAATGAATGAACCACTACTCGGAGCAGACACGGGACCCAGCCCACTTCAAGAGGCAACCATGTCAGAAACAGAAGCTCTGATCTCCTCGATCACACCTATTGAGCCTCATCGACAGCACCAGCCTCATCGATCACACCTATTAGACGGGTTCCCCAGCAACAACTCCCATCTACTGAACCTATTGACACTGCTGTCGTAACCACTTCAGGCACGACGCCAGTCATCACTCGACGTGTTGAGGACCTTTCTTCGCTCAATCTTGAGCGGCAGTACGACTCACATGCGTCAACTGAGGCCGAGACTCATATTCCAATTACTACCGGCCGGGAACAAGTGTTCGACTCACAAGTTCAATCAGAACTTGTCACAACATCCATAGAAGCGAATCTTTTAGATTCAACTCAAGGATTGGATGGAAGTCTCGCCACGTCGCACCGTTACAACCTCAAGTGACGACAAGCTAGCCTAGTGAGACGGTGTTCACTCATGGGTTGTCAACAGGCGTCAGGCGACATCAATCGACCTGGAATCACAAGTCCTACTCAAGGCGGCAGTCAGTGACCTTCTCTGACGTTGCGATAGTGGAACGCCAACCAGGCTTCACTACGGACGTTCGATCCGTCGTGACAGAAGCTAGGCTTAAAGCAACTCTCCCCACCGCACTTAATTCTTTCGAAGAACGCCTTATGGAGAGAGTACACGCTGCAATTGAGACGTCCCGTCGCGACACATGGAAAGCACCGGTCTCAGAGGCAACTTCGTCACAACTAAACCTCACACCCAAACAACACATCCTCACAAATACACCCATCCAATCACCCATACTTGTCAACCCATATACCATATCCATCAGTGAGGTCCATACCATTCTGGTAGCCCGTCTTCTTGCCCTTCCCAACCGGACACCACAAGAAGAAGATCTCTTCAAGCGTCTGATTGATAGCCCTGAGCCACCTACCCAAATTTGTCGCGACCAAGGCTCCCGCTCCAAACGTCGACATGACGACCCTGACGATCAGGATCGCCATGAGGGGGAGAAGAGGCCGAGGACATCTACGAGTGGCCAAGGACATGAACAAGGACAAGGCTCGGGATCGGCACAGACGGGTAAATGAGCTGATGATACCTCAACATGACCCATAACCCGCTCACAAACCCAAACCACCACGCACCGCACCCAAATTCTAACACCAACCGAACCACCCACCATAAGAACGCCTCCGCCCACACCACACGAAACGACCAACACAAGCCCACTGCTTCCACAAGAAGAAGCAGACGCAAACATGCTCTTAGCATTGGCGGAAACTGAAGGACCTTACAGCTCAAATGCTCTGGACAAGTCGGGTACATCGACACATCAGCGACCGAAGTCCTCGATCAATACATCTTCGATGGACAGTGGTTGACTCACCATGTACCCGATGCAATGGTAAAAAAGGCTCGAAGACTTTCGCCATTTCCTACGCCAAGCTTCGGTCGACCTAGTGTTCATTGAATCGATGAACTTCGGGAAGGAGAGGACTATGGATTATCCACGACTTCCAGAGTGAGATAGAAAATGATGGACAAAAGAATATTTTGAACAAGGAAAATCCACTATTTGATGATTGACTATACTTTATGTCTTATTTAATCAAATACATAATTTATATCCATCTAGAATTTATTTTGTTGATGCGTGTTGAAACTGCTTCTGGTGCGCTTTGTGACAATGACGAAGGCATTAGAAATGAGTCCACATCCAAATTTTCTGACCATTGTGCGAGGATTACAAAGACATAGTTTAACGTCTTTGTGCCAGGACTCTCGCTCAACTAATCTATGTTGCTATCTGCTAGTGGAGTGTTGGGTTTGAACATTGTAGCTCTCTCTCTCCCCCCTCCCCCCTCTCTCTAAGAACTCTCTTGATTTTGTGTTCTTTGCTATTGTTCTTCTTAGGTGGATCTCTCATTGAATGTATCTATGTTTCCTCTAGCATTTTTATTTTTTGTGCCCTTTTCTTGTGTATTTATTACATCTAATCTTGATATAGTAGCTAGACACATTAAAAGAGCCATTGGAAGCTTTTATCTACACTTGTCAATGATTTCAACTTTAAATATGTACCTGCTGCAAAGTCCAGTAGTTGACAGTGCTGACTGAGTTGACCAATGCCGTCCAGAAAAAGTACAGATATCCACCGACCGACAGTCAGTACCAGTCCATACCGACCGAACAGTCTGGTGCGGCACCAGTTAAGACCGATCAGCATTAGTCCTGGCCGACCGAACTAGTCTAGAACCAGTCTAGTCTCGGTTTGACTGGCGTTGACAGCATTGACCAGGAATAGATCGCCCGATTTTTCGCCCTAAGCTCATATCGATTTCCATTTTCTGAACCATGCTCATCTACACACCTACTCACAAAATAAACGAGATTGCCAGATATTATAGTCCACCGTATATAGTTTTCGAGCTAGCGAAAGCTAGTCCTAGACGTTTTCGGTTTAGCGGGTTTGAGTCTTCTCTTTTGTAACTCTATCATGTTAATTAAGCGTAGGGCTACTTGGACAGCTACTCCGACAGTCTACTATATATCGGTATCTTGTTTGTTTCCGATTTCAAAACAAAGTGCACCGATTCGAGAGGCTATCACGGCAACAAGGCGCACTCGAGGGAGCGGGATCTTGTTGACAGGAGTCGATCGTAAAGCTCATGGCTTATTTTTTTCGAAGAGAAGATTTTAAGAATTGGATTTGCGATATATATGGCCTCCTTAAAAGTGTAAGTAGTTGTTGGTAAGAATAACGTAACCTAACCGACATAACATATCAGAAGTCAAGTTTGATAGAACTAAGCAACGACCATGAGAAAAGAAAAAGAAAAAAGTAAAACGAAAAATCTCAAGGAGAATAAAGCGACAACACTAACCACACGCAAAGAGAAGAAAAATGAACTTTGTTCACATATTAACTCCTTCGCCTAATGAATTTTCTCAACTGCTAGAAATCCCACGACGAACTGTGGATTATGTGTGGTAGGTGTAGAAAAACCTATCTCGGCAGTTGATTTCTTTGGCCACCAAGATTCTTGACAAGGAAAAAGGAAAGATAATTTTAGATTATATATTTCTCTCGTTATAAGACGCAGCATTTGGAGCACAGCTGAGTTTTTTTATACCAAGAGAAGAGGATATACACGTTACGAAGTACTTAAACACAGATAGATTACTATGATTTCAGAAGGAAAGGCAAAGTATATAGTGCAAGTTGAAAAAGCAAGAGAAGCCAAGGATGATAGCCCATCCATTGGACCTGTTTACAGAAATATTCTTGCAAAAGATGGATTCAGGCAACTGCCTCAAGATGTTAACTGCCTTTGGGATAGTTTCTGGTACGATGATACCATAGACGTTATCTATATAAAAAACAAACCTTTACGTTGAAAAAAGTCCTCGAACTAAATATGTGTAACATGCAGCAAGGCAGTGAACAAGTACCCAAATAACCGAATGCTCGGCGAGAGGGAAATAATCAATGGGAAGGTATTAAAATTTATATTCGTTTTAATTAATATTTCTTTGAATAATATCGTCGATAATGTGTTTCAAGTTCTTGATCTTTGTTTCAGGCGGGTCAATATGGTTGGTCGACTTACAAGGAGGTTTATGACATGGTGGTACAAGTCGGAGCCGCGATTCGCTCATGTGGTGTTGAGCAGGTATAAGAAATAATCGAACATTAATCGACTTCAATTTTACATATTGGAATTGGAAACCATTCTATTTATTGAATATCACATGATTCAATAAGCTTTAATCGAACGCGTATATAATCACTGCGTCATTATAATCGATGAATCAGGGTGGAAGGTGTGGGATCTATGGAGCTAACTGCTCGCAGTGGGTTATAAGCATGCAGGTATTAATCATTTCATAACATGGTTGTAATTAAATTTTGAGGAATGATGAATTGATGATGCTTTGGACAGCTTTAGTCGTATGAATAATTAACTAATGAGCTAAATCTATGCAATAATGCAGGCCTGTAATGCTCATGGGCTGTACTGTGTACCCTTGTACGATACACTAGGTAAAGTTGTACACTTGATTAAATCGATGTCCTTGTTCACGGATGTTACCGAACTATATTCATTAAAGAAAGGCAAGCGCTTTCCTTCTTGATTTTTTCCAGGTTCTCTTGCCGTAGAATATATCATATGCCATGCACAAGTGTCCATTGTTTTTGTCGAAGATGCTAAGGTTTCTGAGGTGCGCAGCAATCAATCGACATTTTCGCAACAATGTGTGATTTCATGTGTTCTTAACTATGAAATTCGAGGTGATTGAATGATAACGCAGGTGTTGAAAACATTGCTTAACACCGAGAAGTACTTGAAGAGTAAGTAACATTGCGCTTCAGCATCTCGCTAAACGACTACACGATTCATCTAACATCTATATGTATATATATTATCAGCTATTGTGAGCTTTGGAAAGGTCAGTGATGAGCAAAGGCAAGAAGCTGCAAAGTTTGGCTCAGAAATATATTCCTGGGATAGTTTTTTGCTCCTGGTGAGCTGCTGAATCATTTATAAAACTCTATCTGTTTATTCTTTTTCTCCATTAAAATGTTACATGTACATGTTTGTATTTGTATATAATCATCTGCAGGGAATGAATAAGAAGGTGGACCTTCCAATCAAGAAAAAGATGGATATATGCACGATTATGTACACAAGCGGAACAACGGGCGACCCAAAAGGAGTTATGATTTCGAATGAGAGCATCCTTTCCATTATATCTGGAATAGACCACCATTTGGACAGCATAGCTGAACAGGTGATCATACACCTGCTATAATATCTATTAGTAATAATAGGTTATAGCACTGTAATCTGCTTATTATAATTACAAAGTTTCCACGACGACAGTTCAGTGACAAAGACGTGTTCTTATCGTACCTCCCTTTGGCCCATATATTTGATCGAGTGATGGAAGAATATCTCATTTCGAAAGGAGCTTCAATTGGATTCTGGCAGAGAGTGAGTGATCGATATATAAGTACCATCTCGAGCGTGTAATGGATAGCCACTAATGATCCGTTCTTATAAAATCCTAATAATAACGCAGAATATAAAGAAACTGATCGATGACATTAAAGAGTTAAAGCCAACAGTTCTTTGCGCTGTTCCCCGAGTGCTTGACAGGATTTATTCAGGTTTGGTTGAAAAGATTTCTTCTTCTGGTTTGGTCAGACAAGCACTCTTTAACCTTGCCTATTCCTAGTAAGTCATCTTATCATATATATGCCATTCATATGTCTCTATGTCATGTAATATAATCTCTCATGCATTCATGCAGTAAACTTCATTACATGAGGAAAGGCTATAAGCATGTTGAAGCAGCTCCAATACTTGATAAACTGGTGTTTAAAAAGGTTGGCGACCTAATCTCTTCTTCCCAGTGTGTAATAATTCTTTTTAGCAAGCCTATAATATCTCAATATAAACACTTATTACACACGTATCTCAGGTTAATGAAGGTTTGGGAGGAAACTTAAGACTAATCTTATCGGGAGCTGCTCCACTCTCTTCCAATGTCGAGACTTTCCTACGTGTAGCAACCTGCGCTCATGTTCTTCAGGGATATGGTAATATAATACTACAATCCGTTTATTTATTTGATTTATTTTGTTTCATGCTTCTTGTACTGATCTAATAGTAGAAGGTGCCATTCATTATCATTGCATGTATCATATATCTCAGGTTTAACTGAAACATGCGCAGCATCATTCACTGCATTTCCCGACGAACTGTCGATGATCGGGACTGTGGGCCCACCTTTGCCAGTCGTGGACGTACGCTTGGAATCTGTGCCCGAAATGGGATACGATGCACTCTCAGACGACAATAACCCTCGTGGAGAAATATGTATTAGGGGAAATTGTTTGTTCTCTGGTTACTATAAGCTAGAGGACCTCACCAAGGAGGTCCTAATTGATCAATGGTTTCACACTGGTATATATGCACATACATGGATACATAAATTGGAAATTTTCGGCGTAATTAAAGAAATTTATCTGTGAAATGGAATAGGAGATATAGGGGAGTGGCAAAAAGATGGGAGCATGAAGATAATCGATAGGAAAAAGAACATCTTCAAGCTTTCGCAAGGAGAATACGTATCAGTCGAACATCTCGAGAGCATTTACTCACTCTCGCCATGTGTTGATGCTGTGAGTTCTTCCTTCTTACATATTTTACGTTGAGATTTTTATGTATTTTTTAATTGATGCTTGCTTTTCTTACACATGAGAGCTTTGTGTGGTCTCAGATATGGATATACGGCAATAGCTTCGAGTCGTTTCTGGTCGCTGTCGTAAACCCTAACACGGAGGGACTTAAACAGTGGGCTCAAGTTAATGGAATTTCTGGAGACATTGATAAGCTATGCAATAACTCGCGAGCGAGAAAATATATCCTCCAAGAGTTGACCAAGATCGGTAAAGAAAACAAGGTATATACGCTGAAATAATAGAACATGCATGATCTTGAATTGAACCTAATAAATGGAAGTGAATATCTAACATATATATATGTATATTAGTTGAAGGGTTTTGAGCATATAAAAGAAGTTCACCTTGATCCAACTCCATTTGAGATGACGAATGATCTCTTGACTCCAACTCTCAAGAAGAAAAGGAACCAGTTTCTCAAACACTACCAGGTTTTTGTCTCTTAATTTATTTAAATGACTGCACTTTTCCAAATGTTTTGTATTTCTTTGTATATATTTCCATATAATGAATTACAAGCATGCTTTGATTTTCAATCATTTATGCAGAATATCATTGATGAAATGTACAACCACACCAGCAAGTCAGTGAGTTAAATAAGCAGTTTCGAGGCATCAACGAACGATGGTTCAAAGTGAACGATGGATATTATATGCTTCTCTGATATTTAAAATTAGAAAATAGAAGTTCAGTGATTGTTTCCGTTGACCTTTTTGGTCCATATGCACTAGAATGTTTTGATGATTTATGTAATTGTTATGATATTAAGTCTGTAAATTAAGTAATTCGATTTGTGTGAAATAAAATGTCTAAGTACATAATAATATTCGACTAAGCATTGCTTAATGAGGTATGAAATAATTAATTGTCGAAATATTTGATTCACATATGATTATGTGATTAATTGGTAAAACTATGTGATTGCATGTTATATATGTCGTATACACGCTAGGATATATCGGACTAAATATACTGTGCTATTTATGGTAATAACGTGTGAGATATCATATCGGTTTATATATGAAAAATATGTTGTCTAAATATGGAATGTGATATACCCGTTGAGAATTGTTTTTTCCTGGATGAAAATCACATCTATGATCTTTTGAATGCATCACACTTGTTTATTTCGATTAATATCTTTCCTTATGCAAATTAGGACACTATATTTTGGAAAGATTTAATTGATTGACTTTGTGGATAAGATGCTAATATATATGGTATGATGTCTTATACACAATGATGCAATGGTTGCGGGAGGGGCCATACAAATAACTAATTGATGAATTTTGAGATGACAAAGCTTGTATCACCCCAACTTGTCGAACATGTGCTGGTCTTTGGTTCCGTAATCTTCTCCGTATCTGTGTGTTGAATATTGTCTCCCTTTATCTTTTGCAAAAGCTCATACGCCTCTTTCTTGTTTATACTATAGTTGTAGGACATAGTAGAGGCGCTAATCAGGCAAGATTCAAATGGTGTACGCTCTTTTTCCATGACTTTCAACATGTGCCCATATGTTCTCTTTGTAAAAACAGTTTACATGCCATTATCACTTAGAAGTTTTAAGGATATCAATGCAGTGCATGGTTTAAATAGGAAGAAATAAATTAGATTTTCGCATTGTACTCTTAATTGTTTTGTTCATGATTTTTGCTATTTTAAGTGCTTCAAAGTGAAAGTTTTTACATGATTTGCCAAAACATAAGAAAATACGGGCATTTATCGCCGCGCCTTGTGCGTGGCTTTCTAATTACTAGTATATATATAAGACAACATCACTGGACTAATTCCTTACAATGTTGATTAAGATGGATAACTACGTGAAGGTAAGAGCAGCTGCTTCAGTAACAAATCGATTTTATTGCACATACAAATTTCCATCAAACAAACAGACATATTTACCAGCAGCAATTGAAGCTATCCATTCGATCCCATTTCAGGCCGAATCATGCACATGCTTTTCGAGCCCTCATGCCAAAACCACGCTTTGCTCTCTCCACACTATCGTCTCGTCAGAAAAAAAAAACGAGTTAATTGTACATTCTATTTGATATGCTCGCTCGTATATAGATGTGTAAGAAGAACACACACACACACACACACAGAGAGAGAGAGAGAGAGAGAGAGAGAGAGAGAGAGACTCACGTAGGTGCTAGTCTGCCGAGGTTTTCCAACTCGTCGCCAGTGTCTTCGTCTAACACTCTTCCCGAAATTTCAATGATGTAAGATCTGTGACTCTCCGTTGGGAGCCCTCTACTCGCCAACAACCTCAGATCTTTCTCGTTCAGCTCTCTCCCGTTCACATACACCTGCGTGTTCCCACCCGCGCAGTCCTCCGCCATGCGATAGTTAAATTCCTCTATAAACGGCTGCAACATATATACCAAAGAAAGAAAAACAAAAATCATATTATTCGGCCCGCCAGATATATTTATCAACAATTGTATCTTTGATTGGAAACAGCCTACTTACAGGGATAATCCCGAGACAAGGACCTCCCATAACGCCCCAGAATCCAGCTCGAAAATCATACCTTGTCAAGAATGTATAAAAAGCTTCAAAATAAGTGCTCAGATACAGTTTTATTACCAAAGAAAAAAACGTCATGCCATAACAATATAAACTAAATATTGTTGCAGCATCAGTAATTACATGCTCACCAGTAATTTCCAGGATGGATCGAGCCAGCAAGTTTCTGGGCTTTCTCAACCAATGCATCAGATATCAAATGGCCATTGACAGTAACGTTGGCCTTCTCAGACTTCGGAGATCCACTTGTCCTATTATTCGAATCTTTAACGCTCCTTTTCAGAAACCCAGCTAGAAAGGACTCACCTAATCTACCACCGTGCTTCAGCTTTTCACCTTCTCCACTCGTTTCGCCAGAATCATAAGTAGTGCCAGTGTTCGCATACTCATTGGAAGATAAATCAATTTCAGTTGCTGACGAATCTTGCTTATTACATCGAAGGAAGGGTTCGTTCTTGGGTAATGAAACATCGCCATGCTCGGGCTGGACACTTCTATTACCTCCACGGTGATACTTGTTGGAATATTCAAAGTGTTCTAGAAGGGGAGAACCTGCTGGTGGTCTTAAATCTTCAGTTAATTTATGTTCTTCCTTAACAGCAGCAGCAGCCGCTCTGTCTTCTTCAACCTCAGAAGCACACGTTGATGTGGAGTTACGATTCTTCATCTCATCAAACTTGTTTGCCATTCCATAATCGTAACTATCATCAGATGAACATACCACCGGTCTTGCTTTCTCAGAATTCTTACCCCCTCTGGGAGATACAGCGTTGCGCAAATTTTCCTTAATCTTTGAGTTATTTATACTCTCCTTTGAGAATGCAATTGAGTTGCTCTCCTTCAAATGCACAAAAGTGATGACCGTGGAACAAGCCCCACATCTAATCTTCTGTTTATCATTGATCTCAACTCTCTTGGGCAACACAAGCAACTCAAAACAACTGTAGCACGTTAGAAATGGAGCACCGCCAGCTATAGGGAGCTGATGCTGCAAAGGTTGTGTCTTAGAGGAGGAAGTTAATTGAACCCTTTGAACACCTCGGCTGACATAACCATCCACCTCAGAATTCACATCGCTAGGCCACCTTGCGTGGGCCATACTGCCGCTGTCATTTAATCCCACGTAAGGATCTGAAGCTGCTCTATGGTCGTGATAGTCAAGAGAAACAACATTTCCTCGATTTTCGGGAGCATAAAAATACCTATCACGGTAAGCCAAGGGAGGAACTTGTCTATTGTCTAGGCAATGACAGCACGAGCACAATGGATGGTGATGGCTGAAACTAGGAGCATACGGTTTCCTATTGTCCAAGTAAGGTACACAACCATCAACGTAAGGTACAACACCAGGCACATATGGTTGATAGGGCGGGACATAATCTTGATGTGGCCTTCTTCTCCCCGAATGCGACCTGTCTCCAAATCCTTGAACATAGCCAGGTTCATCATACTCATATCTCGTAGGATAAAACCTATTACCACCCATCTCTTGCGCCTTCGTACTTGGAAACGACTCAGCGTAGTGATTTTGGTAAGGTGGCCTATTGAAAATTGTATCGGGGTATTGTTTCTCACGAGGGTAACGATTATGGTACATCATACCTGGGCCAAGAGGAACTTTTTCTTTACCCTTGCCAATTAAATGCCCAGACCGACTCAGTTGATCCTTAATCTCATCCAATTTTCTCAGAGCCTCAACTTGATCATATCCGAGGTGTTCAGGATTATTGAATTCAGGCATTCTATTACCGTTCCTGCCCCTTGATGGATTCTCATAAACAGAGTCATGTCTCAATGACCCATCCATTGAGTACCTCATACCATCATAATCCATTCGGTTAGGTCTCCGATGACCTTGGATTTCTTCCCCTTTTTCCGCATTTGTTCCAT
Source organism: Craterostigma plantagineum (assembly GCA_027422505.1). Lineage (NCBI taxonomy): Eukaryota > Viridiplantae > Streptophyta > Magnoliopsida > Lamiales > Linderniaceae > Craterostigma > Craterostigma plantagineum. Next base: position 4,289,733 of record JAPQWV010000009.1, on the reverse strand, counting down.
CTGCTAAATTCCCAGACCCTATCGATCCATTAGCTCTTTGACACTCATCAGAGCATTTCCCTTGGGTTGAATCAGCTTCATAATCTGAATTTTTAAGGTTGTTCTTCGAAGGGGTTTTGTTGTTTTCATTTCTATAGGTTGGAATTGTTCTCTGCTCAGGTCGGCGGCTCGATGAACTGATGCTTGAACTTGCCTCGTTCTCGGAATTATCAGCTGTGTTATCAACTATTTTCTCCATGATGATACCTTCAGTTATTATTTCCCTATCTGAATTCTCTGAGAATGAATCCAAGTCAACCCCTTTGTTCTTGCCTGATTTTGGTCAACCATTCAACATTAGCAATAACACGAAAGCCAAACTAATCAGACATTTTATCAAACACTGTATTCAGCTAACTTTAGAGAAATTCAAAAGCAAGAGAGATGCAAAATATACAGGGAAGAGGAAGATATCTCCATACCTTTGAGCACAGCACCACAACCACCACATTGATAAAGAGACAAATCTTCAACTTCTGGAAGTAAATTATCACACTTTGGACAACGAACTACGCGCACTTTTGCAGCTTCAGTCATCTTTTCACAACTTCAAGCAAAAAACTCTTCAAACGAAAACAGAAGAAACACTTTTCTGGTTCATGACTGGAAGTGAAAAACGAGATCTGACACAAGGAGCAGAAAGTTAGCTACACGAACACCTTCAAAGGCGAAAATTTACGACCGAATTGACGAACTTCTAAAGAAGCAATTTCTGTAAAATTTCCATGAAGAAAGGGACGAAAAAACGAATATTTTACTTTTCGGAGAAAGACTCTAACGCCATTTTCAGCTTCATCATCACATGGCAACAGCGTATGCTGCTGGTTTCTTCGTACTTGATTTTGTCATTCAGAAGTTCGTGCGTGTACGGTGGTCGGTTGGTGCAAGCAGAGAATTGAAGAGACGAAGTAATGGTGAATAACTATTAATTTTCCCTGCAGTGTTTATCTCCGCTACTACCGCAAAACGCAAACGCAAAATGTAGGAAAACAGCTTCAACAGTATTGAAATGCAAACGTGAAATGCACCTTTTTCTTTCTTTCTCCTGTTTCGAACGCAAATTTGCATTCGAATGCACAAATGCATTTGATGTTTTAAAATAGCAAATAAGTCCTTTATTTGTATAAAAATATTAAATCAAAAAATATAATAAATAACAACATTAAGAATTGAAAATTGTATACTAATCATTACTATTCTAGTTTTTACATAATAAATACTTAGTTTAACCTTCACACTTATTGTAGTAATAATTTTTTTATATCTTATATTCTTTTTTATAATTTGTTATATGTAATATAATTATATATTGTTTTGACCTGTAATTAAATATTGCTTTTGACCAATAATGATTTGCTTAAATATCTTCTTAATAAAATTAAAAGAATATTGTGGTTAATTTGTAGAGTAATTAAATATAGGGGTGATTGAAAAATTATAAAAGTTGGTATGAAAGAGAATATTGTCGGAATATTCTTTTGCGTTTGCGTTTGCAGTTGACTGTTGGAGAATAATTACTGCAAAGTATGGTTATTACTGCAACATGCATTTGCGTTTGCGGTTGACTGTGGGAGATGGTCTACTTTTAAATATTTTCACTACTCCCTAAAAATTGGAAATTTCTCAGCTAGCTACGTTAAAATTTTGGGGTATTTTCGTTTCAGGCCCCATGTTAAGTTTCATTTAGCTTTTAGGACACATTCATAAATTTCGTAGTTTTAAGGACCCGATTTGCGCAGAAATAGTTTATTGTTCTGCAATCCATTTCATTGTTATTTAGTACCACTTCAGTGTTCTGTAGTACCACTTCACTATTCTCTGTAGTACCAGTTCACTGTTTTTCAGTACCACTTCAACATGCTGAAATAACAAAAAACGACCATTTGATACCAGTTCATATACACTGCGTAACAGTTGTGTACTTTTAGGTCCTTATCTCTAAATTTTATCAAAATTGGGTCCTTAAAACAATTTTTTCCCAACAAGGGTCTGAACACTAAATTAAATCCCTGATTGGGGCCGGAAATTCAGTTTTTCGTAAAATTTTCTTCTATTTAAGCACTCCCTCTTTATTTAATTATTTTCTTATCATAGATTATTTACATTAATCATAAAAAGAATGGAGGTGAAAGAAGTGTTTCAATCTTGTTTTTTTATTACACATTTACATTTTCGTTAGTTTATGAAAATTTTCGCAAGCTGAACGATCAAATTCCACGAGAAGACGTATGGCTCTTTGTCATCTAAAATCATTTTCGAAATTTGCGTTTGAAAAAAATCGCGTCAAGTCATTGTTTTTACTCTATGGTGATCGTTTATCATTTTCATTTTATAATTAGGACTTTATAAAGAGCTATTTTCCTTGCTCATCGAACGGGAAGTTGCCCTTTTGAATTAGTATTAGCTGAATTGGTATTAGGACAGTTACGTTTTGAAAATGATTGGAATATTTTTAAATTTTTTGAGGACTTGTTCTGAGTTGAATGTTGATATTGATGGCGATACCGAAATTAAAATTAGAAAATGGAAAGAAATGAATTATTTATGCTTTCCACGGAGTGAAGTGTATTTTCCAGCACAAAATTGTCAAACATTCTTACAATTATGTCCACATATCTTTTGACTGTTAAATTTATGTCTTGATCTAAAATAACAATATTATTAGTAATTAAATGCTTTAACCAGCCAAAATCTCTGGCCAGTGGGACATCTTATGATTTGTTACATGGTTGGCAATTGCCACTTTGATATTTGAGTGGAGTCCACGACATTAAAGCCGTATATAAAATTCGGGTTAAGGTAGTTCGTTACTATAGCTATTTTAATAAATGACCCGTCAACATACGCTTACTTTGTTCGGGCTCTTTCATACCAGGCCCTACTTGAAATATAAAATATCGTTCATCATTGTCAAGTTTAGTTCTAAGTACCAATTCTGACAAAAACTTATATAGATTAGGACCTAAAATTGGATCTACGAAAATACCCACACCAAGGTTCTGAAACCGGATTTTTGAACCGGACCGAAAATTTTAGTGGTTTAAGGTTTAGTGGTTTAACCGGTATAAAACCGGAATCAGACCGGTATAAAACCGTTAGCTCTAGATTTAATATAAATATATATTTTATGAATTAATGTGTCAAATAACATCGAAAATATACATGCTTTAATGAACATTTTTCAAATAAGAATTTTATAAACATAGGGGTCATAATTGAACAAAAGAAATTGTGTTGGTAATTACAATTAATGGTATAATAAGATCTGGAATGTTAAATTTATAAATTTCAGGGGTCAAAATTAATAAAAGATAAATATTGGGCTCATAAATTAATTATAAAATAAAAAGGTAAAATGAGTTGGGCAAGAATCGAACCTAGCCCAACTAGTTAAATTTTACCCAAAGTCTTTACCACTAAACCGATTGCATTATGTTATGTACTATCTTCTCTGTTTTCATTATTCGTTTGTTTGTTCTCCTGTAGCATGAAAGGGGATAAAAATAACACCAAACGTTCGTGGCTTTCCACGAGCGAACGTTTCCTGTATTTTATTATTTTCGTCAACCAGCACCCACCTTACCAAGTTTGATGTGTCCTCGAGTGTTGAATGTTGATCATGATATTTACGTTAATAGAAGTGCAATTTTCTAATGAGTTATTTTAGAATTTTTTCGACCAAATAATAAAAATATTTGTAGATCGAATCATGTTTAAGTCGAAATTGAAGGTAATATGTTAGTTTCGAGAGACTCACATCCTTATAATTTCTTCACGCTATCGTTTGGGGTTCAATTGTTTATCCTTCAAGGTTTATCGAACTGCCATTACAATCGCCTGGTAATTTCAGGGAAATCAACAGTTCCTTAAATAGTTATAAGCGGTTACGCAACTGTCGTCAACGAACAATGGAAAGGTATATAATGGCAAATATGCGGTACATGTTACGACGAAATTTACTAGAAATGGTTTCACGGAACCATTTAGCATGGTTTTGTTATTAAAAGATCATTTATGTTGTACATATATATGTGTATATATTTTGAATTAATAACCATGGGAGTAATTAATTTATAACTCGTAGGAGATAAGCTCAAGTCCCATCCATTAGTTTATCACTAGGTATAACCTCCTAATATTGTAATTTTGTAAAACTAATTGTAGGCTTTAATTGTGCTTTCTTCTTTTTAAGTCGGGTGTTCTAAATAATGAAACACGTATACGAGGTGTATTTACCGATTGAAACGTATCGTATGAAATAATCGACTCTACTAACTGGATAAGGATAGACATTTATACATATAAATAAAAATCTTATTGGAATTGCACGTAAGGGTGCCGTAGAGATTTTTCAGACCCAATTCTAACCCAAACCCGACCCGGTATAAGCTTGTAGGGTTCCTCTCTAAAACCAATTGACAATAGAGGGAGTGAGCCCACAAGCTTATAAGCCACTCAATTTTCTTTATCTTAACCGATGTGGGACTCTTGAGATTGCAGCCAACAATCCTCCCCTCAAACTCAAGACCACACAACGGGCCTCCCATTCGACGATTATCTGCCCCAAGCGCTTCCCCGCAATCACTGCACCAAGCGCTTCTCACCGCAGATTCGCCAATCGTCCTTACAAGGGGCCGAGGACACATCACCCACACCGTATCCGGGCTAGAATTTTTTTTTTCCGTCTTAATGCACCCTCACGCCTTCGTCCACGCTCACCGCACCATGTAGAGATTTTTTCAGACCCAATTCCAGTCCAAACCCAACCCGGTATAAGCTTGTGGGGTTCCTCTCTAAAACCAATTGGCAATAGAGGGAGTGAACCCACGAGCTTATAAACCCTTCTAATTTCTTTTACTTGGCCGGTGTGGGATATGGGTTTGTACACCCAACAAACCTCCCCTCAAACTCTAGACCACACAACGGGCCCCCCTTCGACGATTATCTGCACCAAGCGCTTCTCCGCAATCACTGCACCAAGCGCTTCTCACCGCAGATTCACCAGTCGTCCTCACAACAGGCTCGATTCTCTCCGCAATCACTGCACCAAGCGCTTCTCACCGCAGATCTACACCACCCGGGGTTGTAACTTTTGTGTTGAGATTAAATAGAAACGAGGCTCGATTGCTCAAATCAGTAAGATCGAGTTGCATACAGTGAAAGACCATTGAATTGCGGTCTCAACGGTAGCGATTCAACAACAATTGGTGCGGTGAGCGTGGAGAACGAGCTAGATCTCCAGGGAATGGCTGCCACGAAGTTTGAGATGGAAATTTTCAATGGTTCCAACGACTTTGGGCTGTGGAAGCTCAAGATGAAGGCAATGTTGGTAGAGAAGGGGCTTGAGGAAGGTCTGAAGGCTGAAACCGAGATGGAGCCGAGCACATTAACGGCAGCTCAGAAGAAGAAAATCAGAGAGAAAGCATACTCAGCTCTGATTTTGTGCTTGGGTGATAGTGTGCTTCGCAGGGTGTCTTCCGAGGCTTCGGCGGAGGCTTTATGGAAGAAGCTCGATGTGCTTTACCAGACCAAGTCCCTTGCTCGAAGGTTGTACCTCAAACAGGCCTTGTATAAGTTCAAAATGGTGGAAACCGAACCTCTTGAAAAGCAGATTGATCAGTTTCAGAAACTGATTTCAGATTTGCTGAATATTGGTGAAGAGTTGAAGGATGAAGATCAAGCTCTTCTCCTGCTTTGTGCCCGGCCTCCGAGCCATGAGCATTTCAAGGAAGCTCTATTGTATGGTAGGGAGAAGATAACTATGGAGGACGTCCTCTCAGCAATCAGCTCGAAGCAGCTAAACAACTTATCTTCACCCAAACCAGTTTCTGAAAACTCTGCTGCTGATTTATTGTTCGTGCAGCGAAAGCAGGGCTCGTGGAAGAAGAAAGGCAAGGAGAAAGGGAAGGCGGAGACTAGGAGGTGTTTTCACTGTGATGAAGTTGGCCACATCATAAGGTTCTGCCCAAAGAGATCAAGAGAAAGCTCAAAACAGGCACAAGTGAGCTCGGCTGTTTTGGAGGATGCTAACTTCGAGTATGCTGAAGTTCTAGCAGTCTCTGAGGGCAATGAGAGTGAAGAGTGGATACTAGATTCAGGCTCGAGCACCCACATAACCTTCAACAAGGGCTGGTTGCGAGACTACAAGGAGGTGAAGGGCAAATCTGTTCAACTAGGTGATAAGAAGAGCTGTCAGGTGTTAGGGACTGGTTCTGTCCAAATAAGGCTAGCAAATGGTGCTGTTGGGCTTCTACGGGACGTGAGATATGTACCTGAACTAAGGAGGAACATAATCTCCATTGGAGCGCTGGATAAGAGGGGCTACATCACTAAACTGGCAGCTGGAAAAGCTCAGGTGTGGAAACAGAGTAAGTTGGTGCTGACAGGAAGTTTGAAGCGAGGTATCTACGTCCTCGATGAGTGTTCTGTGATGCAAGACATACATTCCAAAACTAGGAAATGTGATTATGAGAATGGTGTGCAAGCGCGACCACAGAATGCTAAGGATGTGAGAGAAAAAGGCAAGGCAAAAGTGGAGATCGAAGCAGAAAAGCTGTTTTCTGCTGAGAGCTGTGATGAAATCAGCACTGTTGCTGAGTATTCAGAGGCCGAGGTGGAGCTGTTTACTCCATATGGCGAAGGCACCTCAAAGGCACATGAGAAGGTGACGTTTGAGGTGGAGCAGAGCTCAGAAGCCGAGGATCAGAGCAAGAAGCCGGATGAAAACTGCTCTGAAATGCAAAGTGATGTAAACTCTGTCTCTTCTGTTGAAAATTTTTCAGGTGCTGCTGCGGTCTCCACGGCAAGTGAGGCTGAGGAGAAATTGCTGGCCAGCTCAAGGAGAGCCAGGAAGGCAGCAAAGGTGACCAGAGCTGAGGGATCTTCAGAAGAAATGAAGATCATAAGCACAAATGGCCGAGAACACTCCAAGTGGGAAGTTTCTATCCTTCTTGGAGTTGGGAGGTTCTCAATTGTGGCCCGCAGCTCCTGAGGGAGCTAGTTGATCAACCGAGCTGAGATGTATTACTTGAGGTGGAGCTTTGATGGGAGATCGAAGCTCGAAACAGAGATTCTCAAAACAGAGACTAAAGTGAGGTTGGTTCCTGGTAAGACTTTGGGCGAAATTTCCGGGTGCGTTTGAGCAGCAGTGGAGATTCTGGGAATTGGGATCGCGAGTTTGCTGTCTCGAGGTGGAGTTTGTGGAGAGTAGCGAGCCATAAACTCGCCGGACACCGCCGGAAGTCGCCGGAGAAGAAGGTAGCTCGAACTGAAATTGGACTGAAGAAGAAAGCTGAAGGATAAGCTGTTAAAGTGTCGGGCATACAGCAGCCGTTCGATCGTCTACGCGCCAGATCTGAAGGCTCGAGTTTAAAGCTGTGAATTTAACGAGGATCGTTAGATGGCGCGCGAAGTAATAAACGGCTGCGATGGGTTCTCATCTGATCAAGCGGATGATGAAGGATGATCGTCGGATCAAGATCTAGCGGCTGAAAGTGAAGACGCCATTCCACTTAAAGAATCGTCACGGGCGTTGTGTGAAGTCACGCGAATTGCATGTACGACGTGGCTTAATCTGGAGCGCTGGATTAAGATGCAATCGACGGACAAGAACGATCAAGACTTAGTTATTTCAGCTATATAAACACTGTAATTTCAGGTTTGAGCGATCATCTTTGCGAGCTTATAGGTTTCTGTAGAGTGAAAATCTCTGAGTGGAGTGAACACAAAAGTTGTAGAGCGCCGTGAGTGCTGTAACTTTTGTGTTGAGAGTAAATAGAAACGAGGCTCGGTTGATCCGTGGACGTAGGCTGAACAGGCCGAACCACGTTAAATATCCTGTCGAAGAGTGTGTGTGTTTTCGATTGCATTGTCGAGCTGATTTGAGCTGCGATTGCTCAAATCAGTAAGATCGAGTTGCATACAGTGAAAGACCATTGAATTGCGGTCTCAACGGTAGCGATTCCACAACAGGTGCTTACTTTTATCCTATGAATTTACATGTGTTTTTAGCCGCATTGTGGTCGATACGTAGGATAATTTTGAAGTAATCTATTTATCATAGGTATTATATTTTATTTTTCCTAAAATAAATGTTAATTATACGAGCACATGGGAGCACGTAATTCATATACGTTAGAAAAATGTGCATGAATAATATTGGCCAAACTAAATGTTCGAGGGCTAGGGTATTCACCGTAACTACTTTACAAATTACAATAAGCCAAAAGATCGACGAACAAACTCGAAAATAAGGGGTCTTGTTACTTTGCCTATCTAAACATACAACAAAATCGGATACACCAATGATAGAAAAGTAAAAAAAAAAGAAATTCTTTATTTCTTTATCATTTATTACTCGTTTTTTTTATCAGTATTTCAAGGCAAATCTGAGTCCGAAACATGACCAGATAATGCCCTTCGCACCCTCGGACTACTACTCATCAGCATGAGCTGAGTTTCCGAGTTCATTCTCATACTTCGCCCACTTGGCGTGTGTGGTGGCCTTACCGATCTTCCCCTTGGCGTCCCTGTCCAAGCAACACACACATCATATATATCCGTATATATATATATATATATATATATATATGAGAGAGAGAGAGACTCATGCATGCATGCATGGCATTAGTTGGTTTTCTTGAATTTTCAAACAGTGAATGATATTATAAACCTGGTTGTTTACTAGTCTTGATCTCCAATAATGTCGTCTTCTTGGACATGGAAAGCTTCCTAATCATAGTCTCAGGCGAAGGCAAAAGGCCCTTTCTCTCAGTGGGAGAAGTAAAAGGATCCTCGGATTGGTTTATCACACTTTCCTCTCCACAAGTCGAAGCACCGTCACTTCCCGACTCAGAATTATCCCTCGTGTTGCTATTACCGTTACACTTCTCCCTCTCCGTCACTCTGTAAGCAAACATCTCAAATGGGATTTGAGATACAGCTGCTGACAATAGAGGCCTTCCATTATTATTATTATTATTATTATTATTGCAGGAGTAGTAAATATTATTCCTCGAAACCCCAGCCTCAATGTCGCCGAAATCCAAGGGAGGCATCGGAGCATCGAGCTGACCATGCTCGGGATTCATTACAATGAAGCGCTTGCAATATCGAAGTATACGACATATGGAAGAGAAGCTTGGCCTTTGGCTAGGCTCGGCATGCCAGCACTTCTTCGTCAGGTTAGTGATGTACTTTGGTGCATGGAATGGGAACAAAGGCCTCTCCCCCGCCCTTATATTACGGCTCATTTTCTCCCCTTGCAAGTGAGCGTCCTCGAATGGGACTTTTCCCGTCAGAACTTCGAAGCATATCATCCCGAAGCTGTATACGTCTCCCTTCTCCGTCTGCTTATTATTCTTCGACGGCGAATCTGCGACGAAATCTTCCTGCAAAACTTCGGGCGCGTACCATATGAATGGATTAAGGTTGTTGTTGTTGCTTGTTGGGGTTTTTGACGTTGTGAGGGTTGCAATGGAAGAAGACAGTCCAAATCCCGAGACCTTGACGTGCAAGTAACCGTCCGTACTTGTGATGTTTCTTGCTTTTACTAGGATGTTCGAAGGGTTGAGCTCGCCGTGGTAGATGTTCTTAGAGTGGAGGTATTCCATTCCCCTTGCAATCTGAAGCATTATGTCGACAGCCACCGAGAGAGAAAACGGGACCCGTTTTCGGGGCCCGCATATCTCTTTTATGTAGCTCGACAAGTCTCGGCTCATGAGCTCCATTACCAAGAAGCACTCTCTCTTCTCGTCGTCTGAGAAGCAGCACAAGGCATGCATTATGTTAGGATGGGAGTGGCTAACTTCTCTCGAAATCTCGGGCGTAAATTGGGTGATATCTCCGTACAAGTGTCTCAAAGCGAAGCTCTCCCCAAGCCAATGGATTTCCTTGTATTGGCTACCATTACCAAGCCTTCTCCTCACTTGGTAATCCTTGGAGCCCACCAAAGTATTACTAGGAGACAACACTTTGTCATCCTCGTCTATTACGTCTGAGGATAAGCTCAAGTATTTCAAGAGTAAGTTACATAGCCTGTGTTCTTGCTTCGATCCAAGCATCCCAGAATCCTTCATGTGTTTGATTTTCTTCTTCAAAAGCCATCGATCTTCGTCCATGGCCGTATCTAACCTGCTGCAAAGATCTTGGGAGACTAAGTACTCTTCCCCGAACTTCCATTGGAAGATCTTTGGATCTTTATAGTCCTTTTGATACTTCGATAAGTATACGAACTTCCTCTTCATTATCTCGTCTTGGTCGGAGCCTGCGATTTGGCCCGCCATTTCGATGGTTTCGATAACGACGGGCATCGTACTGAGAAGATTGTGGATGTGAAGGTCGACGCAGTCTGAGTTTTGGTAGAGTAAAATGGCTTTAGCCCACAAATCTTTTGTCTCCAAGCAACATTTGATGTACGCCTCTCCTTCGCAGAAAACTCGTAAGAGTTCCTTCAAAGGGTGCTCGATGATTTTCCATTTTGTGCCCTTCTCTTCGAATCTGAGGTTATGCTTCATGTGCTGTCCCACTGTTTTGTACCCACGAGTAAGCATTTCAGACAATAGAGAGCACTGTCTTTGATTGATCGTGATGCTGTTTTCGAACATCATGAGAGCATTTATGCTGCCCACGACTTCTCCTATTTGCCGGAATTGCTCCATTTTTCTCGGAAAAATTGATCTCTGATGTTAGAAGACGAGAGAACGAGATAAAGATTTTCGTGCAAGAAAAATCAGAAAGATGTTCAATAGCCATACATAATTAATATCACGAATAAACTCACCGGCAATATGACTTCAATGGATGCATGAAAAAAGGAAATTCGGTTTGTAGCTAGGTGATGATTTTTTATTCAAGAGGCAGGTGAATATGTGTGCGTATTTGTTAAGTATGATGCATGAGAAGTCTTCTGCAAAGCTGTCTAGATCTTCAAGGCATGTTAATTACGAAAATTTGTGCGTTGATTCGATGCGATCAAAGGTTGGCAGAGAAGATCCAAGAGGACAAGGATGATGGTTGATGGTCCTCTTGGATGATGATGAATCGAAAAAAGTTGAAGAAAAAAAATGATGTGTTGATAAATTTCATAAATGTTATTGAGTTTATTTTCGTGATCCAAACACCTGTCTTGTTAATATGGGCTTTTTAATTAAATAATGTAAATAAATATTATATTTAATAAATTAGGGTCTTTTCTGAAAATTTACCAAAATAGGGTATTTCGCGGTTAATACCCCCGACGTCACACTCATTAACTCCGATAGTGGCTTATTTTTTTTCTTATTAGTTCACGTCGCCCCCACATCCTCATATTTTTTTAAATATTTTTATTTCTTTGTTTTAATTTATTTTATATTTATTAATTATATAATTTACCAAATCATAAAATCATCGTTATTTCATATGATTTACGTAATAAAAATTACAAACACATCTAATTTATTGTTTGTTTCACGACGATTAAAATGATATGCATATCTTATATTTTTTATATTCGAATATATATTTTTTTACTTAACTATCGAAAAATATAAGATATGCATATCATTTTAATCGTCGTAAAACAAACAATAAATTAGATGCATTAGTTAATTTTTATTATATAAATCACATGAAATACGATGATTTTATTTGCATTTTTAATTAAATAATGTGATAAAATATACAGTAATATTTAATATATTAGAGTCGTTTTCTAAGAAATTTAACAAAGTAGGGTACTTCGCGGTGGGTGCGACGTCGCACCCATGAGGAGCAACGATCAATTTTTAACTTTTTCCTTATTTCCTAAATGGGGGCAACATTCTCATTTTTTTTTTATTTTTTTAATTTTTTATTTAAGCTTATTTCATATTTACTAATTATATAATCCGTCAAATCATAAAATCATCGTTATTTCATGTGATTTACATAATAAAAAATAACAAACACATCTAATTTATTGTCTGTTTCACGACGATTAAAATGATATATATATTTATTTTTCAATATTCGAATACATTTTTTTATTTTCATAAATTAGTATTTTTTAATTTATAAAAATAAAAAAAATATTTTTGAATATAAAAAATGTAAAATATGCATATCATTTTAATCGTCGTGAAACAAACAATAAATTAGATGCGTTTATTTATTTTTATTACTTAAATTATATGAAATAACGATGATTTTTTATAATTTGGTGGATTATATAATTAATAAATACAAAATAAATTAAAACAAAGAAATAAAAAATTAGAAAAAAATTGAGGATGTTGCCCCTAAATGGGGGCGACGTGAATGAATAAGAAAAAAAAATAAAAAGTCACCATCGCTATTAATGGTTGGGACGCCGCGCCCACTGGGAGCGACGTCGCGGGTATTAACCGCGGAATACCCTATTTTGTTTAATCTTACAGAAAAGACCCTAATTTATTAAATATTATATTTTTTCCGCATTATTTAGTCAAAAAAGGAGAGAATTACAAAAATAATGTTGTTTTGAGAATGGAATTGCAAAACTAGTTGAGTTTTTAAACCTATTACAAAACTAATCAACTTTTTTAATTTTAACTATTTTTATTTTCACTTTAACCACGGAAATACTTAAAATTATAAATTTTCACTATTGTTATCTTCAAATAGCCCAATAGTTGTTAATAATAAAAATTTTACCCCAACTTTTTACTCAAATATATTAAAAAATATATTACTTAAAGAAATAATCAAAAGAAAAATAAAATTACTTGGCATGACCTACTCCTCACACGTGAGTTCGATATCTAGAGCTGGCAAAACGGGTCGCCGGGCCGGGCCGGGCCAGCCTGTAGTCCGTCAAAGCCCGCCTTGGGCGGGCGGGCGCGAGTAAGCGCACAGTCAGACTTAGAAATTGAAGGTCCGCCTCGCCCAAATAAAAACAAATTCAAAAAAAAATAAAAAAAATAAAAAAAGAAAATCAAAAAAAGAAAGAATAAAATAACAAAATTAAATATTTAAGCTCGCAATTAATTCTAATTAAATTTAATCTTGTAATAATAATTTATTTATATTATTAAACTTGAGTAAATTAAAAATCGGAGCTAAAAAATACTAACATACCTATTTAATTGGGCATGGCGGGCCTTCAATTTTCAGGCCTGCCAAACGGTGGGCTTACCCGCGCCGGCCCCGCCCATGGCGGGCTTTGGCGAGCTATGGGCCGGGCCCGTTTTGACAGCTCTAGATATCGAACTCGCGTAGGAAGAGTAGGTCTCGGTCACGCCAAGTAATTTTATTTTTCTTTTGATTATTTCTTTAAGTAATATATTTTTAATATATTTGAGTTAAAATAATATGGGTAAAAATTTAATTATTAACAAGTGTTGTGTTATTTGAAGATAAGAATAATGAAATTTGTAATTTTAAGTATTTTCGTTGTTAAAATGAAAATAAAAATAGTTAGAATTAAAAATGTTGATTAGTTTTGTAATAGATTTAAAAACTTAACTAGTTTTGTAATTCCATTCTCAAAATAACATTATTTATGTAATTCTCTCGTTAGAAAAGCCGTTCGTTAACTTTGCTTTGTTGGTTTTGGTCTTCTTCTATTACTGCTCTGTGTTATTACAACCTAAAACGATATAATACAACCTAAAACGATAGTCAAAATCAGAAGTGAGATTGACCCGTGATCTTTTGGGGACATATCCACGCTATACTTATTTGAATTTGGTTTATTGTGTCTATCGAGAGCCCTTCTTAGTTTTTTCTGAAAAAAAAAAATTATTCATTCTTTCAATAAATCGTAGTTCAAGAGTATATTGATCAACCATACTCCATTTTTTCTCATGATCTTTCGACAGGATTATAGGTTCAATGTCTTTTACATTATTTGCAGGTCGTACAGCACATTAACAAATGCCAATTTCTAATGAAACATCAAATTTCGCCGGTAAATGCAACATTTTCCCTCATCGAACTTAGTAATTTGGTTTGTTTTCACTGAATACGAATATTAAATCCATCTACGAGGAAAGTTCAGAGGGTGTGGGTATGGGAAGACCGATACGAGAGTCAGGCAACTGAGTGGTAATAATCTGAGAATTAATTCGTCAAATGTTTCAAAAAAGTTCAAAATGCCCTTCCCTACAACCACATACAAACAAGACAATACAGTTCTTCCCAACTCAGAAACATGATCTACAAACTTAGAAGTCTGACGTGATGAGACAAGCACATACACACAGCAGATAATAGATAGATAGATAGATATTAAATCGCTTCTTCAGCCTCATTTCTTAATGGTGAGCTCGGCCCTTAGATGAAGCGTGTCATTGATGAAATAAGGGCTATCATCAGCAATGAAGGAAGTCCACGGAACACTAAATAAATTACGATACCCAACCGCTTTCCCACCCGTGAAAGTGTAATTCCCCTTGTACTTGCTAATAAAATCCTCGGTAGGCTTAGACCTAGCAGCAAACTCATAGTCAACCGCAAACATCACAGAGCCCTTCTCTTGCATCCCCAAGAAGAGACCAAAACAGTGGAAAGAACTCTGCTGATCCATATTGCAATGAGCAGACAAGAAAAACCCTTGTCCCCCGAGGTGAAATGCCTGAGAATAGACCCTCCCCGACGGGAAAAGGTTGGTGCATTCGTCCCTTTTGAGATCTAAGTATACGACGCACTGTGGGCGTGGAATATCAAACTCCACCATCTTCACTGGCCTGTACTTATACGCCCTTTCGACGAATCGGCGACTCGACGACGAGGACGAGGAGGAATCTTCTATTGCGTGAGCTCTCTGGCGGTGTGGCGTCTCTGCTTTGAAAAATAAGGCATCGAGGACTGATTTAGTAGCGAAATCATGGTCCAAGTCGATACATGCGAGGACTTTCCTCAGTTTTCTGCAAGTCATGTAAGGGAAACGAATGTGTCTGCATAGACGCGAGGAGAGGATCTCTCTACGCTCCTCTAGCTTTTGATAGTGTGTTCGAGCCCATTTCAGGACGAGGTCATACACAGCATCTTCAGAAGCCACCTGAAGGTCATCGCTAGACAAAATTGCTTCGATCCCAGCTAGAGGCAGATTCATAACCTCATCTTGATACCTGCTCCAAACATGTAGCCGTCATAAATTATATAAAAAAAAATATCATGTTCATGTTTTGACTTGCTGACTTAAAAGGGTTTTACTTACTTTGATATGTCTTTATAACGAGCAGCTAGGAACTGTATCGCTGCATCTGTTAATGGTTGGACTGCATCAGCTATTAGGACACTAGAAGGAAGATCGAGATACAGCAGTGCTGACTCTGGCGTCATGGGCAAGTTCCTCAGCTGATGGCTGCAATGCCTCATGCATGAAGCTACCTCAAACTTATCAGCAGCCATTAGTACATCAAGCAAAGCTGGGGCTGTATTGGCGTTCAGTGTATTGCTGTACATGAAGTTCAAGAGGTCCATCAGAGCATCTTCCTCTGATTTCATTGGACGAGAAGTAAGCAATAAGATCTAAAAAATGCAATATGAAGATGATTATTGTGCTATAAGAATTGGTTAATATAATTGATTGCTTACCAGAGGCACAAATTCGAAGGGTTACATCTCTCTGCTCCGATTCCATCATACCGTTTGAGAACAGCTGCGGAAGGAAAAAGTTCAAGTGTTTACGTTAGATCTTTACTGAGGTGAGAAATGAATTTGGATTCATTTCTTCCAAATAGTATCCGTACCTTGTAAAAGAATGGACTTTTGGCGGCCAAGATTGGAGAGCTTATGTGCAAAGTTTCAACTCTTAGAACTCTAGAATCATCTTCAGAACAAAAAGAATCGTCACTGTTTTCCTCTTCATTGCCTGAAAAAAGACAGAAATCAAACCAAAACACGATTTCTGTTACCAACGAAGAGAGGAAGGATCTGGAAAAGTTCCATAATTTCATTACAGGATTAACATTCATGAAGGAATAGTTCAAAGTAGAAGACCAAGGAAGTACTACAAAAATTTATTTCATAACTTACCTGATGATGAATCTTCCATCATCAGAATTTCTTCTTCATCATGATTCTCTTCAGCTGCACCATCGTCCACATCCGGTTGGGGACAA
This sequence comes from Craterostigma plantagineum, assembly GCA_027422505.1. Lineage (NCBI taxonomy): Eukaryota > Viridiplantae > Streptophyta > Magnoliopsida > Lamiales > Linderniaceae > Craterostigma > Craterostigma plantagineum. Next base: position 4,273,630 of record JAPQWV010000009.1, on the reverse strand, counting down.
TCTAAGACCTGCTCTTCAGGGCCGTTGTTGATGTCCAAAGCTGCAAACGAGTGGCACATGTCTGATTATGATGCCAGGGTAAGAATGAGTCCAGGCCATGGATGAGTACAAAAATCTAAAAAAATCAACTCAAGACTAAAAAATGCATGTGAGTTATATCACCTTATTTCAAGCGGGCAAATGATTACTGGTAAGATGCAGAAACACAACAAAAGACCAAAGACATACAACATACATTCTCTCTCTCCCTCAACATAATCGAGCTTTCTCCCCAGAAAGCTTGAAATAACATGGGGGTAGTAAATGAAAAAGGCAGCTTAGACATACATGACCAGACAAACTAAGGATAACATTAAAACAAAGGTTTAATAACAACAGGCTCATACTAGGTAAACAACTACTCTTGTTAGTTCCCCAACCCACCCTTGTCAGAGTGCATCTCATTACGAAACATACCCTCTCCAACATTATTTCCTTCTGTAAGGAGTGACATGGCAAGCTTCACAAAGCTGAAGTGCCGCTATTTTTCAGCTCGGTTTGGTTTCAAATTGCCCCAAATTCAAAACAAGCATAAAGGAAGCTCCAAACAGAAGTTCAAATAAAGAGAAGTCGTCTCGATTCATTCAAGTACAGGTTGCAGAGATTTACCGGCTTAAACAAGTTCTATCGAGACAATATAATAGCCCAGAAAAGCAAAGTGAAGAAAGCGGCGACATAAAATAGAGAAATCGAGGTTTGACTGAGACTCACCAGAGTCTTTCTTCAACGCAGCAGCGTCTCCACGGCGACGCTTCGATTTCCTCGATGCCCAATCAGCCAAACTAGTGCTACCACAAGTGGTACCCTCCGATGCGGGTCGGGTATCGGGTGGATCCGAGACGATTACGATTCGAAGGATACGGTCGGAGAAGTTGCTGTCGTTGAAGGCGAAGCCAAAGTCCGGGTCTTGAGCTCGGGTCGGAGACGAATTAGAGTCCGAGCCATCCATGGCCGTGGAGCTCCGAGGGTCGAACAGATCCATTCCCCAATCCCTCATAGTCTACAAAAGGAAAGCCACCAATTAAATACCGATCGATGAAAGAGGTTTTTCCTTCTTTCTTTCTTTAGAGAGAGAGAGAGAGGGGAGAAAGTAGAGGACCGTGGATTTATTTGATTAGAATAGAATATAAAATGAGATGGGACCGATTTACGACTACGAATATTATTAAATTAGGTTACGCACACCAACTGCACTAACTTTCTGACTGTGATTCTGAATGTAATAAATTATTTTCGTTCAATTTGGTGTTAATGGAGCTTACGCATATTGTATAAAATCGATGCCTTGAATTCTTACATAGGGATGGCAACGCGCCGGTCTGAAGTGGGTTTGCCAAGACCCCGAGAGTCCGAGACCCACCTCAGATATGCCGTGTCTGAGTCGCCAGACCTGGTTGCATTTTTTAAATTTTTTTTAAGTTTTAAATTGGGGCTTCTACACTTAAATACCTACATCAATAAAAATTAAACAGTTGAGTCCCTTGTCAGTGTAATTTTTAACCTAGGTACCTAGTTGAATTTTATTTTACTTATAGGTACCTAACTGACGGATTTACCCCTAGTAGAACTGGTTTTTTACATCTCTTACCTTATTTCTTAATTCACGTTCGATCGCTCCTAAAAAAGAGAAAAAATCTCACAGCCTCAAACCAAATCGCGCGATTGCTTGCCAGAAATCGACCCGGGTTTTCTTGGCTTCAGATTCTACGTCGTCTGTCCACTCGTTCGTCGTTGTATTCCCTTCTGAAATCGATTGGTAAGTCATTCACAGTATTACCGTAAGTGGTCGCATTTCGTCACGATTAGGGTTCTTTTGTGCGTGTTTTTGGAATGACATTGATTTGTTGGTCGATTAGGGTTTTTTTTTGTGCGTGTATTTCGTCATGGCTGCTTGATTTGGGGTTTTTTTTGGAATGGGTCGATTTTGGTTTTTTCGAATGGGGTCAATTTGTTGTGGTACTATATCGTAACTGCATTTGGTACCCTCTATTTTGGCATATTGATACCCCTTGTATGAATAAAATGGTACTGCTTGCCAAAAGTGGTCGAATGGGGTCAATTTTTTTGGTACTACATTATCACTGCATTAGGTACTCTCTGTTTAGGCAAATTGGTATCCTTTATGTGAGTAAAGTAGTACTGCCTGTTAACATTGGTTTTATCGACTGGGGTCAATTTGTTTTGGTACTACATTATCACTGCATTTGGTACTCTCTGTTTGAGAAAATTGGTACCCCTTGTGTGAATAAAATGGTACTACTTGTTAACTGTTTTTTTGAATGAGGTCAATTTGTTTTGGTACTACATTATGATTGAATTTGGTACCATCTGTTTGGGAAAATTGGTACTCCTTGTGTGAATAAAATGGCACTGCTTGTTAGCAGTGGGTTTTCGAAAATGGGGTCAATTTTTTTTTTGGTACAACATTATCACTGCATTTGGTACCCTCTGTTTCGGTAAATTGGTATCCCTTGTGTGAACGAAATAGTACTGCTTGTTAACAGTGTGTTTTTCGAAAATGGGGTCAATTTTTTTTGGTACTACATTATCACTGCATTTGGTACCCTCTGTTTGGCCAAATTGGTACCCGTTGTGTGAATAAAATGGTTCTGCATTTGGTATCTATGTAAGAAGACCGTGGATCCATAGTTTAACCGGCCCCTATTTGGCGACGTAGACTGCGGGGTGCATGCTTGTTTAACCATAGAGGTGTACGTTGTCGACACCCAAGAGAAATATGGCAAAGAAGTAAACATGGATGTGTATCGTGCTTCTATGGCTGCTCGCATTTTACGTGACGAGCGTAGTTGTATGCTAGATCTTTTTCAGTAAGTTTCTTGGATATGCTGTTAGACTCTTTGGAGACTGTGTTGTTTAGTTTGGTCAACTTATTTATGAGTTGGGGATGTGACTGTTTGGAGACCTTTGGTTGTTTATGTTGGTTTTCTTTTGTACTGTGTTGTGTTGTTCTACTACTGTCCGTAATTTATGCAGTACCATATGTTATTGTATGACCGTATCTTATCTCTTACGTACAGAGTACCAGAATATGCAGGTTAACCGTACCTTATATATCGCACATGAAGTACCTTATCTGTTGTACCATTACCATACCTTAAATTTACATGTAGTACCATAACCTGAAATTTACAGTATCCATACGTATACATATACGGTACCCAGATATGCAAGCATATCGTACCGTAACGCTTACATATAGAGTACCGTAATATACAGGTTAACCGTACCATTACGTAAATATATACCGTACCTTATATATCGCACATGAAGTACCTTATCTGTTGTACCATTACCATACCTTAAATTTACATATGTAGTACCATAACCTGAAATTTTACAGTATCCACACGTATACATATACGGTACCCAGATATGCAAGCATATCGTACCGTAACGCTTACATATAGAGTACCGTAATATGCAGGTTAACCGTACCATTACGTAAATATATATCGTACCTTATATATCGCACATGAAGTACCTTATCTGTTGTACCATTACCATACCTTAAATTTACATATGTAGTACCATAACCTGAAATTTTACCGTATCCATACGTACTATACGGTAACCAGATATGCAAGTATACCGTACCGTATCGCTTACATAAAGAGTACTGTAATATGCATGTTAACCGTACCATTATGTAAATATATACCGTACCTTATATATCGCACGTGAAGTACCTTATCTGTTGTACACTAAGGTACCTTGTGTTTTACAGAAGGTACCTTATCATTTACCTTTATAGTACCATAACCTGCAGGTTTACCGTATCTATAATTACACATTTACAGTACCCGGATATGAAAGTATATCGTACCATTTGTTATACGATCGAAAAATAAGTACATTCCTAATCGAATCACGTTGTCCTGTGTGATTTTGCAATACCTAACAATAACGAAATGAAAAAAATATATGAAAGCCTAATGCACCGAATTTCCAGATGTAGCACTCACCACATTATTCAAATTATGTTGTAGATGTTCTTGTTTGTATCCTTATACTATAATGAATCTTGGTATTCTAAGATTTAATTCATGCGTGCGGGGCCTAATGCACAGAATTTGATCTGAAACGTATTTAATACTATATATTACTGTTCTACGTTGGTTCGAGATGAAAAAGTAATTCGATCGACGTCGAAAAATACTAACCCTAGTATGACGTATCATATATACAAGGGACACCGTACCTTAAATAGCTTTGTAGGGGTACTTGTCGTTTTGTTTGAAGCGTACCAACGCAGACACGGTTGCAGTACCCAAAATTACATATGACATGAAACATTTTATGAAAGCCACCGACATGCAGATGACCTGTCTTTTTTGATTTAATACCTTGTATGTCAGTCTCTATCCACTCATGACAGAGAAAACGTCAGAAAACTGTCCACTCATGACCAAAAAATGTCAGAAAAGTGTGCAATTATTACAGAAAAAGTCAGAAATTGTCTATTCCTTTATCCACATCAACATCTGCTGAAATGCTTTCTTTCTGACGAAATATAGCCAACTCTTAAATTCAAAGTCTTACTTTATTTATACGGTACCAACTTCTGAAACGATACAGTACCCTATGTTGTACACTTACAGTATCTAAATGACCTACATTACAGTACCAAAGTTGCGTATATTAACGTACCAATTGGCATATGTTACAGTACCAAGTTCGCTTATATTAGTACCATGTTGGCATATCTTACGATATCAATGGTACATTGCAGTACCAAATATGCATATCGTAGGGTACCAAATGTGCATATCGTAGGGTACCAAACTAGCATATATTACAGTATCAAACATGCATATATTACGGTACCAAATTTACATATATTACAGTGCAAAATTTGCATATCTTACGGTATATATTACTGAAACTTGTTGTCATATATTACAGTACTTTGTTGGCTTATATTACGGTACCTTGTTGGCATTTATTGCAGTACCTTGTTATCATATATTACAACACCAAATTGGCATATACTACAGTACCTTGTTGGTATATATTAATGTACCTTGTTTCATATATTACAGAACCTTGTTGGCATATATTACGGTATCTTACTGGCCTTTATTACAGTACCTTGTTATCATATATTACAGTACCAAATTGGCATATATTACAGTACCTTGTTGGCATCATTTAGACAAAAACAATGTCCGTATCCTATTGACACTGGATGTTCTATTGATACGGCTTCTCTACAAATACGACGATTATTATGGTATTTCCCACATATTTTGCACTTGTTGGATGTTCTATCTACCTGAGAAGGAATCCTCCGCGTCTTTCGGCGACCGGGAAGAATACGAATGTCCGGGTCACGAATAAAATTACCATCATCGGTTTGAGCATTCATCTCGTGCGTCGTCGCGTCATTGATCGTGACTAAGAATGAATCACTTTTTATACTCACACAATGCAAATAACGTTTCGCCACTAACCAAACTTGTAGACAGCATATTTTCAAATAATATGGCAACATGTATAAATGGTACGGCTGTATAGTTTGCTATGGTACTGCGTACGCGTACATCTTGGTACCGTATAGACATGTACAATGGTACGTAATAAACATAACAAATGGTACGTAATATACATAACAAATGATAACGTCGTAACAGTCCTATAAAAAAATCCAAAATCACGATGGATTAGCCTCAATAACTATCAAATCTTAACATCCCACCCATATATCGAGTTCTTGGATCGCATTCAGCTCCAGATTTGGGCTAAACGTTGAACAAACGAGTGCAATTGATTAATCAAACCTAAAGCAAAATAAAAGCTTACCTAGCAAAATGAGACCCAATTTCGAGAACCCAACGTTCAAGAGGCTCGTCGATCGTTGTTCGGCGCCGGCACGAGCGGAAGGAGGTGGTCGGCAAGAAGAAACACGTCGACGGCGGGATGGAGCTTGATAATTGCAGAGAAAAAAAAAACTGAAATGAAACTGTAAATCAACAAATAAGGGTATTTTGGTAATATTACGTGATTAGGTACCTATCTGTAAGATTTTTATTCAAATGGGTACCTAGCTTAAAAAGATGTCTGACAAGGGACTGAAGTGGCTTTTTTGTTTCCTATCAGGTATTTATGTGTTGATTCCCGTTTTAAATTCATATTCTTTATATAATTATATACTTATAAATTTATAAAATAAAATTTTATAATATAAATATATAATATTTTTAAATATATTTATATAATACATATTTAAATATTTACACATATGTTTATATTTTTCTACATATATTTACATAAAATATTATCCGGGGCGGTTTTTGGGTCCGGGTTTGGGGCGGATTGACATCTGAGACCCACGCCGGACCCAGTGGGGTTGAGTCCTTTGGGACCCATGATTCACCCCGTTATCTGAATATTGAAAAAATACTCGCCCCATTGCCATCCTATGGTTGTGGTCCGATGATTTTTTCAATTTTACCTTTCTTGAAGTAAATATTTGTACTCTTATATAATGAGCCTAGCCAGTCTAAAAACTGTCAGTTTGTCTGTTTGTTTATACCCTTAGTATTTTAGTTTATTACTATTTTATCATTATTTTATAATTTTACTTTTAAATATTTTAATAGATATTATAAAATACTCAAAATATAAAATATATGTGCACATAAATTGATGCTAACACTAGTAAAAATAAGCTTTTTTTTACCTCTTAAATAGGTTAGTGTGCCATTTCGAGTGGCGCAAATAGACTTGGGTAATGGATTGGGTCGGGCTGGTTCCACCGGTTCCGGTTCTACCAGTTCCGGCACTGTTTCGGTCCCGGTTTCGGTTCCGGTTTCGGGACCGGACCAAAACTGCGGAGCAGAACCACAGGCCACTAATGGGCCGGTTTCGGTTCCAGAACCGGTTCGGCCCATTCTTATTTTTTTCTTATTTTTTATTTTATTTTTACTATTTTTGGAATTTAAAAAAATTGAAATATCCGTTGGGCCGGTTCCTGGTTTCGGTTCGGAAGCGGAACCAGGAACCGTGGATCGGAACCAGGAACCGAAACCGGTAATCCACGGTTCCTGGTTCCCGGAACCGGCAATCCACGGTTCCTGGTTCCCGGAACCGGCCCAAACCACTTTAATGGACCGGTTACCGGTCCTGGACCGGTTTCGTGGGTCGGTTTTGGGCCGGTTCCGGGTTGACCCGGCCCATTACCCAGGTCTAGGCGCAAAGCATCACATAGCGCTTTTATGCACTTTTTTTTTTATTTATTTTGTTTTTCATTTTTTGATGGTTAAACTTTTCATATATGTCTTTTTATTTTCTGAATACCTTGTGGCACTTTCCATATCTTTTTATTTTTCTTATTATTTTAGTAAATCATTTTTAATCATTATTTATTCTGCCACTACTTTTATGCAACTTTCTTTTGTTTTTTTTATCACTTTGTTTTTGTTTTGTTATTTTCAATGGCCATCGACAGGAAATACCATAGCCGAATTTATACGGATTAATTTGTTTGTATAACTCCTTACGTAATTAAATCCTCCTAAATATAAACCTATTAACCAACGATCACAAGATACATAATTAAAATATCCTACAAAAGTTGACTTATCACAACCAAGAAACTAACTACAGTAGACCCTCTAAATTAATAACATTGGGACCCTTAAATTTTATTAATGTAGAGATATTAATATATCGATAATTTGATATTTTATTAATTAAAATGGAAACTTCTAAAAACTAAGCTAATTTAGTATTTATATGTTTTTCATTGATTAATTCATCCATCAACCAATTTGTTTGTAACTAATAATATTTAATCATTATATACAATTACGTGGACAACGGAACTCTTGATTGCAATTTAAAAAGTTAGGGGTGAAATCAAGTTAGATTTAAATTTTAAGAAAACGCTAGTAACAAAAGATTCATAATCATCATATTACAATATTTATGAATTATTAATTTAGAGTTTTAATGGGACCTAATATATATAAAGGCATTTTTGAAGGATTATTATCTTATCGAATTTGATGATTTTTTTACAAAGGCCCAAGCCGGGACCAAAAGATTTTATTAGTTTAGAGAGATTATTAATTTATCGAGTATTAATTTATAGAGGTTTTTATGTAAATAGTGAGCAGCCCTGGCCCTTAACAAAAGCCAAATCAATGGAGCCGAAGAGAGGAAACGTTGATAAAGAATCTCCCGATTAACTCGATATTGTGAATCCCCGCTCTGATTAGCTCAAGAATTTATACAACAAAAGACATGTGGGTAATTCTTGAGTTAATTGGAGTTAATTTCCTATGAGAATTTCATGCTATTAAGTATTTTGATTTAAGTTCTTTTCTTTCTAAGAGGTGAATAACCCGTTTGAAGCGTAATGATCATACATATGTAATGCATTATATGTCCCATAATAGGTCCCATTCTTCTACCTTTCCCGGAAGTCGATGATTATTAGACATGAAAGTACTTAATCTTCGTATCAGGCATTTAACCGACTCACGTAGGTCATGTAGTGCAGCTTCATATTTAGCCGTTCACGAATTCTCATGGTGTCGAATTTGGTGAATTTGTCGTTGCATGACTCTCACTAAACCAGGACATCAATGAAGATTTATACGCAAGACTATAACATATGGTTTTTTTAGTGAATCTACAATAGATCAACGTCTAGTCAACTCGAGATGAAATCGATGCTACAAGATTGGCAAGGTGAATGCCGAACTCTTGAACTATAAATTTTTCAACAAGGTTAACTCAAATGTAAGTTTATGTAAGTTGTATGCCATTTTTATTGTATGTAACTTTAAGTATTACCAATTTATGCATGTTGGATATAACTTCCGCTTTATATAAGTTAATATATTTTATAATTTGGACGCAATATTCTGTTTAGTTATCCTGGGTACTATGAGGAGTACCTTGTCCTCAATGTAAAATTAACTTTCTTCTAAACAATCCCATCTTCTGTGACGACTTCGTCTCATTCTTGACCGTGCTTATTAAAATTGCATGTAAATCTTATAGTCATTTATAGAACGGATGGTGTGCATAAATTTTACTCCTAAACCTTTTTATAGTCTCATTTGTGTATCTTATCCTCAATCTCAGAATTCATCCACGAAACTAACATAAATACGTACTAACATGCTCTGGCCCGTTTGCTACCCAATATTAGGCCATATAAGATAAATAATAACGGATAATAGTGTGTTTGGTTTATCTTTATCGGCCCGTAATTAATTCAGAAGCCCGCTAAGCCCTATATAATTAAACTAGGTGAAAGGGGCAATATAAACTATGCTGGGCTTACTAAAATAAATTTATAATGGGCCTCTACACAGACCTTATAACCAAAAGCAACATAAATTTATAATGGGCATCTACACAGACCTTATAACCAAACGCAGCTGTATCCTATTAATCCCTCAACACCATCATAATTAAAACACAAACGGTAACGCCCAACAAGTTTCTTAACCCTAATGTCTAAATCTTACTTCCACAAAAGTTTAAGAACAAAGAAGAGATAATGCAACCGCTTCATTTTATGTTGTGTTCAAGCACAAGGATTTCAACATCTTCCAATCCTTCTATCCAAAGCTCTCACATCATCGCCCATTTTTCTTTAGTCAAGCCTTGTGAATAAGACCATCTCCACTGGTATTGAAAAAAAAACGTCAAATCACTCCAACCGAATCTAAAAATCAATCCCGAAATGGGTTTTGCACCTTCTCTCTCCTCCATTAAACGCATCTATGTGCTTGAACGCAAAAATGAAGTTCTATATTTAGTAAATACATTTAAAGTCCTTTTATTTGTTTGAATAATAATCATCCTTATACAAATAAAAAATAAATAAAATATATAAAACAAAATACAAAGTTTTTTTTTTAAATTATAAAATTTATTAGAAATAATTTTATTTATTTAGATGTAATATAATATCAAAGTGTAATTTTTTTAAAGTTATAAATTTGTATGCAGTATTGAAAAGTTGTAAAAATCGGCGTAGAAGTGAATATCTCGAATACAGGTATTTGAGTTTGAGAATTAATTAGTTGGTGAAGAACGACTGCATCTTTAGTACGAGAAATTCGGTTGGAGATGGTCTAAGTCCGTTTATTCTTTTTCATTTTATATTTCCACCATATTCTTATTTAATTAGACACTTAAATTGAATGAAGAGTTCAATAATTCGAAATTATCCCAAACTTATCCATTCCAAATATCCACCGCCGGCCTTGCTCATTCTGAATTTTCCCCTAATTAGCCTTGCAACCAAACAAAAACCCATGTTCGACGCATATTCCTCCTATACAACAATTCCTTTCTGAGAAACAGAGTTTACGTTTACGATTCTAAAGAGTTCTTCGTACTCCATCATCAAATGGCTCTAATATCTCTTTCGCCTGGCGTCTCGCCACTCCCTGTGGACAGAATTCTCCCCAAGTTTCGCGGTCGAAACGTGCAATTGAGGATTTGTTCAGGCGTGAAGGGTTTGCAAAAGGACGGCGTAGCATCGAAGGCGGTAGGAAAGGGATATACGATCCCTAATTACGAGGATGGTGTGGTTGCCTGGCTGTACGGGCAAGTGAAGCAGATTGAAACGACGTCGTTGACTAAGAATGAGGATGAAGAAGAAGCAAAGAAGCGTGATTACTATGTGAATACGGGTTATGCGATTCGAATGTTGAGGGAAGAGTTTCCTGAGCTGTTTTACAGAGAACTCAGCTTCGGTATATACAGGTATACTTGTGCATATTCTTTTAGCGATTGATTGTTCAGCTAAGTAAACCAAGCTCCTTTTTTGTGCCAAGTTCTGTGATGGAATTAGTTATAGTTGAGGATGATGATTGATTATCTGCAGGGAGTTGGTCAGTGGGAAATTTTATATGAAAATTTCGGAAATGAGGATCATGTTTTAAGAGAAATTAATGAGAGTTTCATGTGTCGTTATAAGGCTAGATATTTCTTGATGTTCGCTACTTCTTTGTATGAATCTAGGTGTGAATCTCTTCTCTCTCTTAAACATTGATCTAGGAGGTTCAATCAGCAGCATATAGCATGCTATGATTGTGTCATTAACAATGATTTCCGTGCTAAGATAATGCTTTATATTTCTTGATTTCTTTTCCTCTTTACAGGGATGACATTGTGTTCAAAGATCCAGTGAACACTTTTACCGGAATCGACAACTACAAATCGATCTTCTGGGCATTGAGATTTCACGGGAAGATCTTCTTTAGGGCTTTATGGGTTGACATCATCAGCGTGTGGCAGCCCGTGGAGAACATGATAATCGTTCGTTGGACTGTTCACGGCGTTCCACGTGTGCCATGGGATAGTCGTAGCAGATTCGATGGCACTTCAGAGTACAAGCTTGATAAGGACGGTAAGATCTACGAGCACAAGGTTCACAATATTGCTGTAAATGGTCCTCAGAAATTTAAGGTGCTCGACGTGGAGAAGTTGTTGGAGTCAATAGGCTGCCCCTCTACGCCGAAGCCTACTTATTTCGAGTTATCGTCCTCGTGGATAGAAATTAGTGCTTCTGCTACTAAACGTTGGTTAAGCTCCTCTTCCGTATTTGCCCGACCAACGAAATCGAAAATGGAATCTTGATGTGGATTGTTTCAAGTGTTGATGTCTTAGATAACATAAGTCCGTAGCCATCTGAGCTGCTCCTTGTGTGAGGCTCGATGTCCTAATGGACGGTTTTTGTTGCTCAAGCTTTACTGTAAAATTGTGTATTATTTATTATGTATAGTTTGTATATAATACCAGCGTGGGTACAATTGGCTGGCTGCTATTGCCTTACCATTATGAGTGTTCATCGGCCGGTTCGGTTTTCCAAAATTTCGGTTCAGTTTTTCGGTTTTCCTTTTACATATGCTTAATTCGATATCCGAACTATTTTAGTGTGGTTCAGTTCGGTTTTTTACAATTCGGTTCGGTCGGTTCAGTTTTGCGAATATATATCACCCGCAATACATCTCTCTCTCTTTCAAATTATTGGTGAGTTATTTGTTTATAAGATTAGCCATATAGTTAATGATATCTTATATATACAATCAAATGTAGTTTTGTTCTCTATGCGCCACATGTCCATTTTTATTATATTAAACAAAAAAAACAAAAAAATGAAAAATCACCCACTAACAAAGTGGAAAATACTATATTGTATTAATTATACATATTTCACACCCGTGAAATGCACGGGCATAAAACTAGTTATCGATTTATTTAAATGTAATTAGTTGTAATATTAAAATTTTAGTATATCTGATTATACCTCAACAAAATATTGTTATGTTTTATCTCTCTTAATACGTAGCGTAGTTGAGCAGATTCTACACATAATATAGTATTATTATTTCTGGCACATCCTATGGGCTATGCGTGTGCAATAAAATAAAGTTAATTGTTATTAAATAGTTTTAATAAGAATAATCAAAAAATAGCATTTGATAGTTATTATGAGTTTATGGAAGGTACTTGGTTTAATAAGTCTTTTTATTTTATTTTTTAATAGATGCAGAAAAAATATGATAGGTCAATTGATACAGACCAATTGACGGTTTATCCTATCCCCTCACCTTTAAGGTTTCGGATCGTCTGTGCCACAACAGTGTTCCACCAACCATTCCCCGACAAGTGTTAAACTCAGTTGACCAACTGTACACTTGTCGCAATTTGGTTGGTGGAACACCATATTGGAACACCAATCTGGAACAGAGGATTCAATCTACACCTTTAATAGATGTTGTAAGAAGTATTTACTAAATGTTCTATATATATAGTATGTTGTAAAAAGTTTTTACTAAATGTGTAATCTAACCTATCATTAATCGATTGGTGAGTGGGTTTCTTTAAACTTAATTAATTAATTATATTTATTAAATAAAATCAATTGACAGACCAAATCACATTCTAATTTACAGTTCTTATCAACCCTAAGCTCCTTATAAAAGAGTATAGATAATCATTAATAATATCATAATAATCTCAATATAACTATAATTATAATAATTGTCGGACGTGATCGTGACTCGGTTGGGCTACGACGCTTGGTATGGCACACAAATCAGAGTTGTGGCGTGACTAGCAGGTCGCAAACGGTCGATCGGTGATCTGATCAGGTATGGGTCGTGGCACGTAGTAGGGTTATAACATAGGTCGTGATGTGCTTCTTGGTTGACTGTTGGCTTGATGTTCTGCCCAGTTAGCAATTCTTCTCGTATCGTCATGCACGTTCGGATATGCCAAAATGGTTGGGACACACCATCGGAACATGGCTAGCTGATGCTGGTGAAACGCGGCCGAGTTACGGGCTATGAAGCTGCTGGAATGTAGCTGAACTAAACGAGCTAATGGAAGGTGCCAACGCTGCAGACTCTGGCACGGCGTGGCACTTGATGCATAGTAGATGTGGTCAGTGCGCGCAAGTCTGAAGGCAACCATGTGCGCACAACTTGGTTTTGACTTAAAGACTACGGCGCTGAGCATGGTGCTCAAGCATGGGATGCCCATTGTAGGATATGAGCTCGGAAGGCCACACGATGATGGAATGTTATATGGCATAATCGTGAAATAATGTATTATTCAATTTTGTCTGGATATTACATTCCTATATTTATTATATGGAATAAAAGTTTTATTTGTTCCTGAAAGGCATATTATTTATTTGTCAATGGTTCTTGACATCCGTTAAAAAGGCATATGAAGCACATCTCTTAGAGAGGTTGTCTTCCCCGAAGTCAATTTGAGTTCCATTGTTCCTTTGCCGCTAACTGGTGTGGGGCTAGAGTCCCCCAAATAAATTTCACCTTGAGTCTTTTGTATTCAACGAAGGCTTCTTTGTTTCCACATATGTGCTTTCTTGCACCCGATCCACAATCTATTCGAGAGCGGCGAGACCATGTTTACTTATATCTTATAAAAAAGGGAAACTAAACGGTACTATTGGATAAAGTACAAGATTGTTATCTCAAGATATTGTTTACTTATATCTTATAAACGAAACGTATGTACTGTATATATATATATATATATATATATTTTTTAACCATTCCTAATACAAATACCATATGTAAGATGGACTTATGTGGTTGTTCGGAAACTAGACAAGCGGCAAGAAGGGGCTCAAATTCTCCATCATCCAGAAATAATCTTGTTTCCAGTCGACGTTGAACTTTGGCACTTGAAGCTCTCCAAGATTATTATTCCCACTCCCGACGATAATTCTGCAACGAGAAGATTGCTGCTCCTCCTTATGATCATCCGCAACAACGGCCGAAGGAACAACTTCGACCACAACCTTGTCGACCACTTCTTGTTCTTCTTCATTATCGTCCTCGTCTTCTTCCATCAGCACTGCGGCCCTTTGCTCCAAAACCTTTAATGGCGTCGCCTTCTTGTATATTTTGCACAATACTATGTCCTGGGGAATTAAAATGGAAGATACTAAACTATTACATATGCTTGTCGGAACGTAAAACTGAATTTTATTATTATTGCTATTAGCTTACCCTACTATTAGTAGTACATTTGTTGTTGTTGTGATTGGGCAAGCGATACTCATTCATAACCCAATCGGTCTTGACTCCTCGCGGGGCCCTTCCCTCGTAGAACACTAAGGTCTTCCTATGCCCCAACAGCACCTTCGACGACAAAGGGCTCACTACCTTCTTGTCTGAGCCCGTCGCCTTCCAAAAGCCCGTCTTTGTCGTACGGCTCGGCCTCCCTGCGCTCGTCCCATGCTTCCTGTTATCCCGGCATACAAAGAAGTACCACTCCCTCTCCCCTATTTTCGCCAGACCTATCGAAAACTATAATTAGAACAAGTATGATAAGATCAATATATGTATTGTATTGTTGTTATTGTATCATTATTACCTGGCAAGTCTCTTGGATCATGGTTGTATATGTCTAGGAATCCGATGATGTCGTGGCGTAGTTTGTTTCCGTACACAGCGTTCGTGAGGTAGAAGTTGAGGAGCTCTTCCTCGTTGGGGTGAAACCTGAATCCAGGCAGCGATAATCCATCCATATTATTTACTTATTGCTTGTCGTCGGTTGTTTATAATAATAAATTATGTGCTACTTGTATGTAATAACTAGCTAGGGACGTTCACAAACATTAACTTTGCTTCCTACCAAGTGCTCAGTTCATGCCATTTATGTATAGATTGATTGTAAAAAGAATAAGACAATTGTGATTTCTCTAGATGATGGCGACAAGCGTATTACCTACAGATTCTCTAATATCGAATGGACGCAAGAGAGACTTACTTTATTCACGCGGTTGTGAGCCATCATGCATTGACTTGGTCTCTAAGTACGTCTTCGAGTCATTAATTAATTAGTTATTCATCAGTATGGAAACAACTTGGTTATTTTTCCAAGTAGGTTCCAAAACCTCAACATCACACTTTCCAAATTTCATTCTCGTCGGACTCTTTTCTACTCGATAAATATCAATGTACAAAGTCAAGCACCTCGTAGACCTTTTAATGCGTGCTTAGATTGGTGTATAAATATTCCAACGTTGAAAAGAAGAGCAAAGTTGTAATGGTACAACACTCGAAGGTAACGTCTCGTCGCTTGATACACTAATATTGTTTTCCTTCCTTTTCTCCACTCACAAGTTTTGCGTATTAGGATAAATGTATAAAAATCAAAGAAACGTTATTAAACTTGGGGGAAACTGGGATATCTTTAATAATTATGAAGCCAACATGAATAATAGTCCCAGTTTAAGCGCGTGAAACCTTAGCCCCACAGTGCTTGACTTGGAAAATTTTCTCTTGACTGATGACATATGCTTCCCTGCTAAGAGAGACTGATTGGACATTCACTTACGGATGAATTTCTAATTTCCAATGAAACGCCTCCCACGACTTGTCCAAACACGATCCAAAGTTCCGATGATCTTAAGTCCCTCTCCAACTGATCAAGCAAGTGATGATCATGTTGGTCTCGACAGTGTCGGCGCCTGGTCGATGGCTAGATTATGACATAATATATGCATCTTGAGCGTGAAGTCGAGGCACGTACTACACACGCTCTCCGTAAGACGATATCGCCCCGATATTACGTGCTCACTCGAGTTACGGCGATCGCCCATAAGATACAGCGACTTCTAAAACTTCGGAATCGCAGCTCTACGACTCGACGATTTATGTGGGACGTGATAAGGACATAAACGAAATAACACCGAGGGTTGCGTGGTTGGGATTCTCGTGAATCCTACGCCCACGAGCGCTCTCATTTTATTATGCTTCAACGATTTACACACTCAATATGCTTATTTCCTCACTTTTCTCTCAAGAACATATAAGTGAATATCTAAAGACGTTTTTACAGTGACAACTATTTTTAAGTGTTGAAATGTGTTGTTCTTGTTAAAATGGTGAAGTCCCCTTTATATAGGAGCTCTCTGCAGTTAGTCAAGAATACATCCCAGAATTCCTGGAGATGCGACCTGCCAAGTACAATTCACAGTCTGATGGGCCGCCTGTCAGTGACAGCTTTTTACAGGAGTTCACAGCTTTTTGCAGTTGTGACGCCCCACCGTCTACTATCCATTTATGATCCTAACTTACGTGACTAACGATATTATAAACTAAAAGGTACATGAAAATGCGTGTAAAATTTTTCCTTCTATATAAGGAAATGATTCTGTACAAGACATAATATAGTTCAGATCCTAATTACAGAGGATGAGTACATAAACGCAGCAAAATAAACTTAACGCCAGTCATACAGGTCGCATTCATGTACACACCACCCTCAAAGGTCGCGGAAAGCTTCAAAAGATAAGTCTTGCCATCAAAAGCGATCACATACTGTGGTTGTGCGCACCTACAACACGTAAAATGAGGGGTGAGCTATAAAGCTCAGTAAGTAGGAAATATGCAATGCACGTGTAAACCCCGCAAAGGCATCCGCGCAAATGCATCTCAACCCGTATAGAATCAAACTCAATCTCATATCTCTCGGGCCCTCGGCTAACTTACTATGCACCATACTGAACTCATATCCAATATGGATAAACGTCAGGGGCGGATCTAGGATTTTTTGACCGGGGGGACGTAACGAAAATTGGAGTGGGTAATGAGACCATGTAGAAAATAATTTTCATTTGACGTCTTCTATTAAAAAAGGTCACCAATTGAATATATTTTTTCGTTGAAAACTATGAATCTTAAAACAAATACACAACGAATTATCAATAGTATAAATCAACTGTAATCTTAATGAAGATCTAACAATCACATGTCACAATACTAATATTGCGAAGCGAGATGCGATATCAAAGCTTTCTTTTATAATGCTATATAATATAAAGAAAATAGAGTACCAAATTTTGAATGGATAATGAAAATAATTAGCAAATGTTAAAAGAAAATTAAATATATATCAAATAAGACTTAATAAGGTAATGTATTGGGAAACCAGGCATGATATACTAGTTGAAATGAGTTAAAAATTGTCATTTCATTTCTTAGTTAAAATTTTTTATAGACTTAAAATAGTTAAGATCGTTATGATTTATTAGTTAAAAGAACTATTAAAATGGTGTATTAGTTAAAATATGTTTAGACTTAACATTAATTAAAACAGTTATTTCATGATGTTTTAAAACTGTTGATTGATTATTAGTTAAATATGTTTATAAATTAAAAATAATTAAAATCACTAAATAGACTTAAAATTAAACAATAATGATAATTGATGTATTAGTTAAAAACTATTTAATATCAGTCAACATAAGTAAATACACAAAATAAAGAAAAATGTTTCCAAGTAGAATCGAACCCACGTGCATACGTATCACATCAACCTACCACCCACATACTGGCCACTACGCCACTTATGATTACGTTATCATATGTTTAATATAATTAATATATAATAATAACACAATATACTACATATAGTAGTAAAAGTTTCGAAAACTCCCGGGGGGCCGTGGCCCCCTCCGGCCACACTGTAGATCCGCCACTGAAAACGTGACAACGACCTATGCATGGCCTATGCCAGGTTTTCCTAGGTCGCCCCTTCCCAGGTCGTCCCCTCTGCCATGCGATAGCCCACGCTGGTAGCCTACGCTAGGAATTCTTCCTAGGTCGCTCATTCCCAGACCACTCCTTCCAGGTCGCTCCTCACCGCTAACAGGGCAGTTGCCTACACCAGTTAGCCTACACTAGCATAGCTAGGTCGCTCCTCCTGCCTCAATAAATATAACTGGATTGCTATTCACCGCCACCTTTTTCCTAGTCACCGCCCCCTAAAGGGCTATAAAAAGACGTTTTTGCCCTTATGATATTTAAATTAATTTAAAAATAAAAAACTAACTAAATATATAATTTCGAAACGAAATATTGAAAACTACATACACAAATAAATTCGAACGATCGTTCGATACGGAAAAATAAATTTGATTAAACATTTTAGGACCGATCGATCGATATTTTCGGACCGATCGATCGATATTTTTGGACCGATCGATCGATATTGTCGTAAAAATCATTCGTACGTAGATGAATTAGCGAACACGGATCGAAATAGTTTGAAAAAGTCCCGACCGAAACACAATTTCGATCGCCACAAGGCACAACCGAACAGTAATTTCGGTCGCCACAAGGCACGACCGAAACAGGATTTCGGCTATGACATGCGGCGACCGAAATTGTGTTTCGGTTGTGCCTTGTGGCGACTGAAATTTCGTTTTGGTCGTGCCAGTTCCGACCGAAATTTTGGTTCGGTCGAAGCTGGCACGACCAAAACAAGATTTCGGTCGGAGCTGGCACGACCAAACAAGATTTCGGTCGGAACTGGCACGACCAAAACGAAATTTCGGTCGCCACAAGGCACGACCGAAACACAATTTCGGTCGCCGCATGTCATAGCCGAAATCCTGTTTCGGTCGTGCCTTGTGGCGACCGAAATTACTGTTCGGTTGTGCCTTGTGGCGACCGAAATTGTGTTTCGGTCGGGACTTTTTCAAACTATTTCGATCCGTGTTCGCTAATTCATCTACGTACGAATGATTTTTACGACAATATCGATCGATCGGTCCGAAAATATCGATCGATCGGTCCGAAAAAATCGATCGATCGGTCCTAAAATGTTAAATCAAATTTTTTTTTCGTATCGATCGATCGTTCGAATTTATTTGTGTATGTAGTTTTCAGTATTTCGTACCGGAATTATATATTTAGTTAGTTTTTTCTTTTAAATTGATTTAAATATCATAAGGGCAAAAACGTCTTTTTCCAGCACTTTAGGGGGCGGTGACTAGTAAAAAGGGGGCGGTAAATAGTAACTCCCTAAATATAATCGACGGCATACCACACCGTCATGGTGTCATAGAAGTACCCCTGACTCAACTGTGAGTCGACATCAAATGCCCACGTTGGCAAAATGTGTGTGGCGGTTGCCCATAGCCGGGCTGTGTGGGGATACCTCGGGACCGTAAAAAAAATAAATAAAAAACTTACGAATGGTTCTACACTTGCATATGTTATGGTACTAAAAACATCTATATATTGGTAATACAAACATCTATACATTGGTACTATAAATTAAAGTAAGAGTTTATCGAGCGATTCGAATTATTTTTTGGTCCGTAACTATGTTACGTACTCATTTGTAGGTCCGTGGCTATATTTTTTTTACAGCAAAAGTTTCCTGGTTATTGCGTTCGGTTTAATATGCAGTCTAGTCTAATACGAATTTGAAATTTCCATAAATGCCCCTTCGGGGCTAGCGGAGAATCACGAAGATTTATTTAGCCCTAATCGGTTCTTACGTTATAAAACAACATAAAAACGTTTCCAATCTGTGACGCGCTTCCGTTGGATGTTGAAGCACAATCGCAGTTGCACCCATTTTTCTTTCTTCTTATCTGCACAAGATTAATTTTTCACCATTAATTGCAAATTAGTCCCTTCTTCTCGCAAGGCTCGTGTGACAATTTTGGCCAAGTTGTTTAGGCGTCCCTTCCAGCTCGTCAAAATCAAGTCTTTGACGAAATTGTTCGTGAAAGGGGTACGTGCAATTTTACTATTATAGGATTAGGGTTTGTGCCTTCTAATCCTTTTAGGGCTCGTATTTTCTGTGTGCACACACACACACACCACGCACCACACACTTGTATCAATTGATAGAGATCAAGAGCGAGCGACACTGTTCAATTTATTTTATATTGGGGTTTGAGGATGTCAATTTCCACGATTGTCACCAAGGTTTGCCATTTGCCCATTTGCTTTTATTGTCTCGCCTTTTTTTTTTTTAATTTGGTGGCTGAATTCTGGTAATGCGGTAAAAGTCCTTTGTAGAATTATAGGTTTTCGGGACTGGGGCTCATTGATATAGGATACAAGAATGTGCCTCGATAAACTCTCTGCTTCTAATCTGTCACAAATATGTTGATTAACTGAGCTTTTGAATTTCTCGGTGGATATTTAGGAGTTTATTATGTTGTTCCACGTATAACAATTATCGTAGCTATGCCCAGCTGTTGTCTCTGATCCTATAACAGAGATTATGTGATTTCCATTCTGTTCTGTATACATAATATATGTGTGTTTGTGTGTGTAACTGCTTGAAATATAAACCGATTACTCGATGTTTAGACGATTTTGTCTTTGGCATTAAACAGTAACTCCAGCATGGCTGCAAAGAAAGTCATCGCAATCTGTCAGTGTGGCGGTGAATTTGAGGCTGATGCCGATGGGGAGCTTCATTACAAAGGCGGTGAAGCTCATGCCATGGATATTGACGAAGCATTGAAGTTTAAAGATTTTAAGACGGAGTTAGTCGATATGTTCAATTGGATTCGAGGTTCAATGTCCATCAAATATTTTCTACCTGGAAACAAGAAAATCCCTGTTAGCATCTCCAATGATAAAGACTTGAAGCGCATGATCAAGTTCTATAATGATGGCGATACTGTTGAAGTATATGTGAGTGAAGAAGTGGCAGCTGCTGATGTATCCAACCTTCAGGGCAGTAGGTAATATTCATTTTTTATTTTTTCCCTTTTTCTGATTATTTGTAGCTTTCATATTATAATTACCGTTTCTTACTTTTGCTGTGCAAGTAGGACAGCATTGTCAGAAGATGTCCCTATCACAGCTTCTCCAACAATGATGGAAAACATTGTGCACGACATAAACGAGCCAGGTCTAACCTTTGATGGCACTTTCGACATCTTTGGTGATACTAACCACAACGAAGAGCAACATGGCCTACCAAGTGAAATACCTCTACCAATTGATACCCTTCCTCCTCGTGACGAGAAGCATGCTAAAGCTGCACAGCAGTGGCATAACAATATCACTGGTGTGGGACAAAGGTTCAACAGCGTGCACGAATTTCGTGAGGCATTGCGAAAGTATGCCATTGCTCGTCAGTTTGCTTTCAAGTACAAGAAGAACGATGGCCATCGAGTGACAGTGAAGTGCAAAGCAGATGGTTGTCCATGGAGGATTCATGCATCAAGGTTATCCACAACCCCATTGATATGCATCAAGAAAATGAATCCAACGCATACTTGTGAAGGTGCAGCCACAAATGGTTATAAAGTGACGAGGAGTTGGGTTGCTAGCATCATCAAGGAGAAACTCAAGGTTTTCCCTAATTATAAGCCCAAGGACATTGTTACTGACATCAAAGAGGAATACGGGATTCAGCTAAACTACTTCCAGGCATGGAGAGGTAAAGAGATTGCCAAAGAGCAGCTTCAGGGTTCTTATACAGAAGCTTATAGTCAGCTACCGCTTTTATGCAAAAAGGTAATGGAAACAAATCCAGGGAGTTTGGCTACTTTCACCACCAAAGAAGATTCGAGTTTCCATCGCCTTTTTGTTTCTTTTTATGCTTCTCTGTACGGGTTTCAACAGGGATGTCGACCCTTGCTGTTTCTAGACAGCATTTTCTTGAAGTCAAAGTACCAAGGCTCTCTGTTGGCTGCCAATGCTATTGATGGTGATGATCGGTTCTTCCCTGTTGCTTTTGCCATAGTTGATGTTGAATCTGAAGACAACTGGCATTGGTTTCTTCAACAACTCAAAACTGCTCTAAACACGACATGCCGTGGGTTAACTATTGTCGCAAACAGAGAGAAGGGATTGACAGAATCAATTGCAGAAGTCTTTCATGGGGAAGAAGTTTACCATGGATTTTGTCTGAGATATCTCTCCGAGCAGCTGCTTCGCGATCTGAAAGCTCACTTCTCCCATGAAGTGAAGCGTCTGCTGGTCGAAGATATGTACAATGCAGCTTATGCCTCAAAGCCCGAAGGCTTTTACGAGTATATGGAAAGCATAAAGAGCATGTCTCCTGAAGCATACAACTGGCTGATGCAAAGCGAGCCAATCCACTGGGCAAATGCATTCTTCGAGGGCTCAAGGTACAACTACATGGTTTCAAACTTTGGGGAGATGTTCTACAATTGGGTGTCAGAGGCACACGAATTGCCCATTACACAGATGGTTGATGCCATACGCAGTAAGATTATGGAATTGATATATAATAGGAGAACGGAGTATCTCGAATGGCCAAGCTCTAGGAGGATGACTCCGTCGACAGAGGAAAAGCTTGAAAAGGAAAGCATTAAAGTGGGGAATCTTCAGGTGCTATTAATATCGAACGACGACAGATATCAAGTTCAGGGAGATACAGTTGAAGAAGTGGATATCGGTAAATGGAACTGCACTTGTAAAGGGTGGCAGCTCATGGGCTTGCCCTGTTCTCATGCTATTGCTGCCATTTTATGGATACAGAATGATACTTACAGCTACTGTTCCAAATACTTCACTTCTGAATACTTTGGATTGACCTACTCGGAGTCTGTAAATCCCATTTCGAATGTTGATGAGCCTTTACAGATTGAGAATCCTTCTGATGAAATGGTTGCTGTTACTCCTCCACCGACCCGACGTCCGCCCGGGCGACCCACAACTAAGAAAGGCGGGTCGCATGACACTGGTAGACGCCAACTTCAGTGCAGCAGATGCAAAAACACCGGCCATAATAAATCTACTTGTAAGGAGTTTTTGCTGGAGTGCTGAGTTATGAGAGTGAGATATATTTCTCTCTTCCTTTTCTTTTTCTCCATTCTTTCTTTATCTTCTTACTGAAGAGTGTACTTGATTGGCTTATGCTGGGTCTCCTTATCCATGTGGTTTTTTATGTTAGGATATGAACATTTTTTTTCCTGAACTTCTCCACATCTTTGATTTTTTGTATTACTCTTCATTCATATTTAGGTTCTTTCTAGGAAACAATGGAGATAGTACAGCATAGGAAGGGACAGCTGAACATCGCATGAGTTTTTTCTTTTATCTTTTCTTTCTTTTTTTTTTAGTTTTATGTACATGGTGCTTTGGACTATATATACCATCATTAAATGCCTTGAGTTGACCATACTTTACCTATGAAATCGTTTTTATCAGCTTTCTATGACAAGTTTAAATGCAACCGTCTCGACACTGGGACACTGAGGGACCTTGCTGAAAATTCAATGTTTTGGGACATCTGACCATTATATTGAGGCTGTGTTTACTTTTATCACACGAGAAAACGAAGTATAAAAAAGTCTAAGTCCAAAGTGATAATAATCTTGTATATGAATCATTATATCTCGTTTAGTTTCCAACATAATAAATTTTGTCTCTATATTATTTGTAAATTTACAAAGTAGGCTTTATTTCATCAATATATAGTTTACAAAATAATTATTTTTATGAATATCGAACAATATAAGATATGGATGTCAACTTGATCGCCATGAAATAAGGAATAAATTAGTGTTGTTTATTTATTTTTACCATATAAACTACATGAAATAAAAATGATTATGATTGAGTGGAACAGTGATATCATGGTCTTTTTGCAATTAATAGGGGTTGGATTAATTATCTTGGCCTTATACGTTGGATAAATTGTACGACTTGCAGTTTTATAACAACGGGCCTCACAATAGCGGAAACGTCATTACTTTCTTATAGGTTTTAAAATTTGATTATAAACATGCCATTGCCAAGCACATATACTTGGGCATGTTATTCTGATATAGAGAGTAAGCGTTAATTACATGTTTGTGCCTTCCAAGATAAATTAATTACAATATTAACAAATCTGACTGGTTACCTTTTGGAAACCGGTTATAAAGAGGTAGGTCACTTCACTCTCTTAGATACGCCGAGAACTGATAGCTCTAGTGTACTACCAACATCATTTAATAAAGCTAATTCTTTCTCTGTCCCAAATGTTTATGACTTGGGAGTTGGCACGAAATTAAGAAATTAAATATTTTAATAATATAGTACAATTAAATGGTAAAAAATTGTATATTTTGACGCGTCTTTTAAGAATATTTAATATTATTATATTGATTGTTTGTGATAGTTTTTCGCTAAATAAGGAACTGTACAAAAGATGACGCCCGATTTAGTAAAATGTATAAAATATTTTGGGACGGAGGGAGTATTTCAGTAACCTGACCATGAAGTGTATTTTCATAAAAGATACTCCCTCTGTTCCTTAATAATGCTGTTTTAGAATTTATTTTTGTTTTTAAAAACATGTTGTTTTACGGTTTTCAAGATAAACAATATTGATTATTTCCAGTTTAACCCCTTATATTTAATAGACTTTGTTAAATTAAATTAGATAACTTAATTAATTAAGGATATAATGGAAATTTTACTTTATTTCTTAATATGCGTGAATATTCTTAAACTACATGTATTAAGGAAAATATGGACTAATAACTATCAATACAATACGTACATAAAACTTGGGGAAAAGCGAAGGTCTAACGTTACACCGTCCATGAGTTTTTACTAGGCTAAGCCCAAACTATGGCCCAAACAAATCTGAGCTTGTTTATCTCTGCGTATGAGAATACCTTCCCTCCTCGTTATCGAAATCCTCAAAATATATATCCATCAAGGTAATGAATGATTTTGTTCCTTTTTTTTCCCCAAATCCGCGTAGAGCTGCTGTTAGTACATGTTTGATCACTAAATCCCAGTTGAATCTTTGACGAATCTGTTTTTTGTATGTGTTGTATGTATGCTCGCCGTTGCCGTTGGTTTTTGACGTTCCGAACCCTAGGATTTAGCATTAGATTATATGATTTGATTTTGGCTTCTATTTTCAGTTTGTTGGTTTACTGGTCTTTTTCTCTAATCAGGATTAATTGTTGAAACTATGGATAACAGCTGGTACAATGGTAAACAACAGATGTACCATAGAAGGCAACAGAAAAGTGATGAGGTAAAAACTTGAATCTGTTCTATATGTTCACCTCTTTTTTATTCCTTTGGGGATGATGTTTTGCTATTATGAAGTTTGATAGGAATGATTGTAGAACTACATCTTCATGATTTAGTTAGAAGAAACTGTTGAATTTTTGTTCTAGGTTGGTTTTGTTCCTCGTTAGCTAGTTGATTTTTACACTTACAACTTACAAGATTAAATACATAATTCCCGTGTAACCTGGATGTTGTGTTTGAGGATATTGGATACTCTACACGATTCGTAGTTCTGTGTTTGAATTGTGCTTTACAGTACTGATCTCATGCATTAATTTCTGATTCTGATCATAGCGGAGACTTAGTCTCTAGAACCAAGACAACCTAACTATGTTTAAGTTGCTGGTTCTGCTGAATTCCTACTTGGATAGTTGGATCGAGTCTTGTCGTGCATCTTAGGCTGGACCGCTTCTTCAGCAATAGGTTGATGTTAATCTTGGAAGTGTTATATTCTTGTTTGCTATGTTCTTGATTCAGGCACATGAAGCTTCTGTTCTTGAGGAACTCTGTGAGGATTTTCGTCTACCAATTGGTCATAGAGTAACGGAAAATGTAAATTTGGATAACATTGAGCAAGCATCATTGGACACGCAGCTGACATCGTCAAATGTTGGATTTAGGCTTCTGCAAAAGATGGGCTGGAAAGGCAAGGGACTTGGGAAAAATGAACAAGGTCAGCTAAAATCTAAAATGGGTTGTGCTTGTATGATTAGCAGTTTCAACCTTCCTGTGTTTCATTCACCTAATATTTTTTTTGTTAAGTATTAGTGTTATTCGGTTAGCTGGGATTGTATTTCGACCCAGAATTCGTATGATCATCAATGCTATTGCTAATTGTGAGTAGTCCATCTTGTAGGTGTTAAGTGATACTTAGGCATTCTCTCTCTATTCTTTCTTTTTTGGTTTTAACCATCAGGTATCGTTGAGCCGATAAAATCAGGAATAAGAGATGCAAGATTAGGCTTGGGTAAACAAGAAGAAGATGATTACTTTACAGCAGAGGAAAATATTCAACGAAGAAAGCTGGATATTGAGGTTGAAGAAACTGAGGAATTGGCCAAGAAGAGAGAGGTATATGCTTGCGTAAACCAATGGAATATTTACATAGCTAGGTTAAAATAACTTTTTTATTTCATTCTGAAAATATACATCTAATAACAGAAGGCAGCATATATGTCATATATGTATGTGTGTTTGATGGCAATGGTATCTGACTAAGAGCATCAATCAAGTTTGGAGGGTGTTGAGATTTCCCGCAGTTTTTATTTCCTATCCCGGTGGCTTCTACTGCCTCCCCCTTCCTTGCATTTTATTAAAATCCAGGTTACAGCAGAAAGAGAGCAAAAAATTCAAAGCGACGTGAAAGAGATCATGAAGGTGTTCTACTGTGAGCTGTGCAACAAGCAGTATAAACTGGCAATGGAGTTTGAAGCACACTTGAGTTCCTATGATCACAACCACAGAAAGGTTTGTGTTCATTTTCTTCCACATGGCTGTTAGGACTTAATTGAAATGCTCATTAAGAAAAGGGATTTATTTCAGAGGTTCAAACAAATGAGAGAGATGCAGGGAAGCAGCAGTCGCGATGATAGGCAGAAAAGAGAGCAACAACGCCAAGAAAAGGAGCTGGCGAAATTCAAACAAATGTAATGAGTTTTATTTTGCTATTGTTGGTTCGTTCATATGGGCTAAATTTTATCGAGAGGTTAATTCTGTTCGTTCTTTGATTAATCTGAGACAGGGCTATGCAAAAGCAGCAGCAGGGGCAGCAACAATTGCAGAATATGGAGGAGACGAGTGATCTTTCGACGCCAATCGTCACTGAATCATCAACTAGTGCTGCTGCTACGGTGGTGGCTGCAGATCAAGAGCAGAGGAAGGCTTTGAAATTTGGCTTTTCTGCGAAAGGCAACGCTCACAAGGTATCTATCTATCTACTCTCAGTGGTGTCTTTTTCTTGTAATTTACTTATTTATTTACTTACTTATTTACTTATTTGTTATTTGTCGATTGGCCTTACATTATTAACGATTCTGCTAATTCTAACATATTCTTATACACGGGAGCAGAGTTCTACTGGGAGTTCTATGAAAAAGCCAAAGGCTGCAATTGCATCAGTATTCCGCAATGACAGTGATGAAGAGTGAAAATAAATAGAAACCGCCGATTGTCATTCTGTTTGTTGTGCCTTCGAATTACAGTGTTTCTTTCAACTTGTGTGAAAGGTTTTATTTTATTTTCTATTTACCAACGGTATATGTATGCACACTCGTGAATCTTCGATATATATTTCCGTTAACAGTTATGTTAAAATATATTTTTTTTTTATCTATACTATTATATAATTGGTTTGGAGTGGATAAAAAATGCCACAATTATCCATACTTCTATATAATTGGTTTGGATGGATATAAACTACCACAATTTGGTGTATAACTTATTTGCAATATATTCCCTCACTTGTAATTTAATTAATTAAGTATTTTCATATTACTACTAATTTTTTTATTTACTATACTTATGCCTCTAAGTTTTTTTATATATTTAAAAATTATATTTCATCTTAAACACTAAAATTATAATTTCAAAATTTAAAATAATTTCAATATAATTATATTTAAGCACACACATCGGGTGTGCAAAAAAGTACTAGTATATATATTGCACGGATTTTAATCGGTCCCTCCAAAAAGGTTGTCTTTTTTCTTTTGGAAGCAAAAGCTCATCTTATTTATAGAAGATTGGAAAATAACAGGTTTGTTAAAGCTTGCGTAGGCAGAACACACCCTCGCCATTGCACCTAAGAACTTCAGCGAGATAGTGAGCGACCTTATTACAATTGCGTTGGACGAAAGAGAACGAGACTGAAGAAAAAGAGTTCATAAGGCATATGTAATACTCGAGATTGCTCCAATTAAGCTGAATCAGACAATTTCTTCGACAACTTCTCCACCATTGTTAGACAATCCCCTTCGAACAACGCGGATAGATAGTTCCTTCGTATCGCAAAATGCATTGGCTTATATACAGCCATTTCATTCTTTATCTTTGATGTTGTCGGTTGGTGTCTCGTCGATTGACTCTTTGGTTTAAGTTGTCTTATTTGTTTTGAAAAGAGGATTTCATTTCATAAATCCAAATGGACAAAAAGTACAATAGAGCAACAATCAACATATTCGGTTATTTCTATTGCGTAGAAGACCGATGATACCACAGATGTCCGTTCTCAAGCTCCAAAAAGGAGAAGAAATCTCCAAAGAAAAACTCCCACCATACGGCAGCAAAAAACTTCTCTCTCACGCTTTGAAGCAAAACCCTAACAGCAGAAGCGCCGCCTCCATCTTTTCCCCCTCCCTTTCACCTTTCATTTCTCTTCTTTCCTACTCGCCACCGTCCCCTTTTAGTTAGTTCGCTCCTCCCCCAACCTCCAATTGGAGGTTGGGGGAGCTTATTTTTATTTTTTTGTTTTTCATAAAAAAAAATAAAAAAAAAAAAAATTTCATGCCGCCACCTCCGTCAGCCACGATTTCCGCCCCACCTCCGGCCTCCCACGGTCGTCCCGCTGCCCCTCTTCCGACCACCCAGCCGCTGTCGTCAGATGTCCCCTGCCACCGCCCCGACGTCCCCCTTGAGTCTCCCTTGGCGGGAGCTCGCCTCTCTTAACCCCCGGGTTAGGAGTTTCTTCTCCCTCGTGGAGCCCCTTCTCCCATAGTGGAGCCTTTTCCGACGAAGATGAAGGCGTTGTAGTGACAATCAATGGAAATGAAGAATATTGTAAATTTAGCTTAACAGCTTTTTTTGTGGTATGGTCTTTAGTTCGTGATTGTTCGTTACGGTGTCTTTTATTTTCTGTCGGCTTTTCGTTGTCGTGTTTTGCCCGTTTGTGGGCCTTTGTTCTCCCGGTGATGATGTACCGGGGAGACCCTTTCGGCTATTTAGCCGTGTAACTTTCATTTTGTTATTGAAGCGATCGTTTCCGGGAAAAAAAAAAAAAACTCCCACCATGGGAGAGGATACGCTCCCACGAGGGGGAGGAGAAGGCTCCCACGAGGTGAGAAGGCTTCCACATAGGGAGAAAAACTCCTACAAAGGGGAGAAAACTTCATAAAGGAGAACTCCCCCGAGGAGAACACGCCATGACCAGAACGGCCGGGCGGAAGAAGGGATGGCGGCAGGCGGTGATGCGGCGGCCGGCAGATCGAGAGGAGACATAGCAAGGAGGTGGATGGTCGAGCAGAGGGAGGAGATGACGTCAGCGCCGGGGGCGAATGTAGGCAAATGTTGAAAACCCAACACAGATCGTCGTCGTCAGATCCACGACCGTCGTCCAAGCTCGCCGCCACCACCGTCGGAGCTCGTCGCCGCCAGATCCACCGATGTCGGAGCTCGTCGCCGCCAGATCCACCGCCGTCCGAGCTTCTCGCCACCAGATCCACTACCGCTGGTGCTTGTCGACGCCGAAATCGCCACTTCCTTCCAATTATTTATTTAATACACAACAGAAACAGAAAACAAGTAGGAAATGAGCTCCCCAACCTCCACTAGGGGAGTAGGGGAGGAAGAAGAACTGTTCGAAGACGGTTGTTGAGAGTAGGGTTTTGGAGGATATAGAGAGAGATGGAAATTCTAGTAAAAAGTTGGTTTAAGTTGTCTTATTATTCACCGTATTTAAGTTAATCAGAATGTTAGAATTATTGATTCCTCAATAAGAGCTTTAGTTCTTTTGATTATCTTTATTTATATGTAAAATTTTGATTTGCAAGAAAAAGAAAGGAAAAAAAAAAAAAACAAACTACGTATGAGCAAAACTATTTCTCCTTGCAAAGCAAAGGCTCCCTCGTCGATTTCTTTCGTATAAACCCTAACAGAAAATACCAAAAATACTTGGACAAATCAATCACATGTAGAACTACAATTCCATACTCCACAATCAGAACTGGCATTTTGTTACTATGAATTTCCGAGTCTTTGTGACTCTTGACTGAGGAAAGAAAAATCCCTCAATTGCTTTGCCTGGGAAATGAATTGAAGCTGCGATGAGTAGGCTGTCGTTTAGGCCTCGACCGCTCGATATCAACAAGAAGCTGCCCATTTTAAAATCCCTGAAGGACATTGATGACGATGATGTTCCAACTTCGACGCGCAACTCCCAGCTACTGCGCTTCGCCTCTGAGCCAGAGGCTTTTGAGGTGCAAGTTCAACAATAATTACTAATGAATTATCATTTTATCTTAGCCATTTTGTTAGTTATGTTGCCAATTTCAGCATCTTCTCCTTTCTCATTGATTTATGCAGCTCTAATTCTGGTTTATCATTTGAATACTCAAGTTTCGTCGTCTAAATGATGCATTTTGTGCTTTATTCCTTTATAAAAATGCAATTGCAATATGTTTTGTTGTGTTGTTTCTTATTTCTGCGGTTCATCATTAGCAGTAATCTAATGATCATCTCGATGAATTTTTTTACAGGTGCAGCCGACGCCCAGCAAAAAAGTTGCCTCAGAGATACCCACTCCTCAGTTTGTGGTTGTCGATACATATGAAAGGGACTACACTCGAACCTTTACCCAACCAGCTTCATACTTACGTGGGAGAGGGGGTTAGTTAACATTAACTTCGTGGTTTCTATGGTTGTACAAGAATCTACCTTAGTTGTGTTAACGTTTGCTTTATTTTCTTTCAGTGAGGGCCGAAATTGGAGAATTTATT
The DNA here is from genome assembly GCA_027422505.1 of Craterostigma plantagineum. Taxonomy (NCBI): domain Eukaryota; kingdom Viridiplantae; phylum Streptophyta; class Magnoliopsida; order Lamiales; family Linderniaceae; genus Craterostigma; species Craterostigma plantagineum. Next base: position 4,242,546 of record JAPQWV010000009.1, on the reverse strand, counting down.
GAGTATGATATGGACAACGAGGATGAAGATTGGCTTCAAGAGCTGAACAAAGAAAGAAATATTCTTGCATCTGAAAAGTAATTATCTTTCCGCCTTCAACGATGTGAATTTAGCCAAAAGCACTTGTTTTTATCTCATGAAGGATAGTTGTCACCACCATCTACACTACTCTCTAGAATCATAATATATTGAAAAGTCACTTTGCAGGCGTCGATGATATAGGTTGATTCACTTTTATCGAAATAGTTTATTATGTTATGCTTCTTCACATTGATAACGGTCATTTCCTACCTAAATCATATTGGTTTCAATGATGTTATTCACCGAAAGAACATTGAATGTAGCCTCAGTATAGTCCTAATATGAAAATATAACTAGGTAACACTTTCCATTCCAATTTGACGGATTTAATATTTTGATGTTGATGCATTAGACACTGGCAGCAGGAGTGTTTGAATTTGTTTGAGCGTTTAGTCCCCTCGAGGCTGTCTTGGAAGCTTCTGTACTATTTATCATCAGTTCATTTCTTTTTACTTTTTTTTTAGACTGGAGGCAATCATATTTAAGTTGGAAATATTAGATCGATCACAAGGCTCGCGAAAGAGCAGGAATCGTGAGTCTGACACTTGGTTCTACTGTTCCCGTGATTTTAAATTTTGATGCCGCCGTCGAGGTGAAAATCTAGTCTTTGTTACATTTCCGAATAGTATTTCTAGATTCTGAGTTTATCGACGCAGTCGCTTGGTTTTAGTTATTTCGTATACATTTGACGTTCCAAATATGAAATGAAATCATGTTAACGAGCACTGATGTTCAAAATACACGATTTAGTTTCTTAAACCTTGTAATGATATTAATGCTTTTTTTTTTTTATTTCGTTGGTTTTTTTTTTGGTTACAAAAATTAACTGTATATCTACATTCCAGGCATTGCAATCACTTTCTATCCGATATGGAGTTTTTCAATCTATCTATAACTACTGGAAGGAAAAGGTAGGCCACCTTATTTCTTCATATTTTATTAAACGTTCAGTGCTAAGCTGTCGATAGTATTAAATGTATAAAACCAACACATTCTCTGTAACTGATTGTTTCTTAGGTAAATGTTTCAGAGTTCGATATTTTATGAAATTTGTCACATATTCGGTCTAAAAGTACAATGGCCGCTGGCATAAATTTGATTACCCCGGGTTACTGGATTCCTTAGATAACATTCTGTTGTATTTGGATCATAGTTTGTAAAAGATCTGAATATATATATGTGTGTGTGTGTGTGTGTGTGAGTGTAGTGGTTTCATTTAACGGGCTAGTTGGTTCAGATTCTTTACAATGTTGCTTTTTCGTCTTCCCATGTTTTGTCTTTTCCAGCGCAAACGATGGCAAAAACCTGTTCTCAGGAGACTGCAGGTAGATTTGTAGTTGCATTTCGGATCGTGGTTTTGCATCAAGTAATTGCATATGGTTGTTATAGACTAGAATAGATATTATACTTTTGCAAGTATCCTTTTGAACAATCGTTCAATCAGATGATTTATTAACCATATTATATTAAGTTTAGTACATGGAATAGGAGAAAGTTTATTGGATCGAAGATCTTCCTATTCATCTCCACAGTATTAGCCCTTTTTGGTTTTTGTTTTGTCTAGTTGAGTTTCACGACGCATGTTCCTTTAATTATACTCACATATATAATTGCTAACATCAGTTCTATTGAATTTAATTGACAGCCTCCTCCGCCTGTTAATGATACCAACCCATATAATGTCTTCAGGCCAAGGGAGAAAGCTCATAGGCTTCACACTAGAAGGGTACATGTGTTTTATGACTTCCTGCCCGCTTACTGTAACTATCCTTTAGAATGCTTTTTATTTGTGCTATAAAATCATCTGTAACTGATACCCGTTTTGTTGTTTTCCCTTTTGGGATATTAGATGCAACGTAGAGAAAACAATGTGCAATCATTCGAAAAACTTCGTCAGGTAAACTCCAATTCCTCTTTCTTGTTTGTCCTTTTTCTACGGCATGCAAACTTGGTAGCTTTCCATATAGTAAATGTTATGTAGTGAATGAACGAAAAGGATGCAATGAGAAGCAAGATACTCAGTGAAGCTCAGAATTATAGTTCACATAGCGATCAGCTAGTTGAATTGAAAAGTAGCAGTATTGAGTCGTGTGATGGGAATTTAAATCTGAAGTCCTTTTTCTTGATTGCCTTTCCACTTATTGTTGACTCAGTTTCGTTTTTTTATATACTCAGGTCAGACGCAACCTCGATCAGGCAAAAGCAGTTCTTGATGCTCTTATCAAGGTATTGTTCCTTGTGGTTTTAGCAAGTCAGATTATTCTCCTCCATCGACCTTCAATGTGCATTCGTGCCCTCGTGTGTTACTGTAGAGAGAAGAGAAGAAAAGAGATCTTGCTGACAACGAGGTTGCCCTCCAAAGAGTACAAATGAAGTACAAGGTTAGCATCTTCCCAGAATCAAAACATGCGACTGTCCCTTTAGGTAACCCAGAGCAAGACCCTAGAAGAAGTGTTCCTCAGAATAGTTGGCTTCAGAAACTGGTAAGGGGCATCCCCTTATTAGCTTTTTCCTTTTCATTTCCTAATTCTCACATTACTACCTTGTTAGATTCAAGAATATGAACTTCACGATAATGGCTTCTTACCAGAAATTTGTTATTCAGGATCCTAATGAACCTGTTATGCTCTTCACTAAACCGTTGGTTCCCGATAAATTATCTGCGGCTGGAATTATACCTCCTATTCGAAATGGTAGCGTAGCTCGAGGGAGGATTGGGCGTGGTGGAAGAATAGTGTTCGATAGATGGAAGAACCCTTTGTCAAATACGCCAATCGATTATGTCGAAACACCGAGCTCCTTCTTGGTCAATACTTAATGTTGCCGATGAAGTTGGAGGTCATATACATTATGATTCATTCTCTCTTGTATAGAGAGAAGTTAAGCCCGTAAAAAATTTCACCGTGGAGAATGTTCTTTCGCATTTAAAAAGGTTGGGGGGTTGTTGGAGGGAGGTTTGGGGAATGATTGATGGTTAACGGTTTGTGGGAAATCATCATGGTCATTTGGTCAGATTGTTATTGTTATAATCGCGGGCTAAAATTTCAATATTTAAAAGAACTTGTGGAAACGAAATATGCCTGTATTTCCAAGCTGATAATTATTAAAATTTAATTTTGATAGAGAAAAATGTGTTTTATTTGGAACTTTATTTAATATATTTTAAATAATATCGTATCTCAAGTTTTTATATCAAAACTTTTTCTCAAACGATGGTAGATATTTGACATCAATTTAACCGAAAAATTCTCTTCCGTGACAAATGCAATTGTGAATAGAGAGATGGGAGAACACAAAATTGAACTTAGACGAAGAAAACTGAATTTATTACTCTTTAAATATCTAACAGTTTAATAAGAAATGCTACAAACTAATTAAAACTTCACAATAGACCAAGGTGCCGGTTTCGGAACCGGAATCGAAAATTAACGGTTCCCATAACCGGAACCGGCACATTATGTGTGCCGTTCCAGTTCAGAACAGAATCGGAACCGGAACTGGTTAACGCCCATTTAGTCGTTGATTTCCAACGGCTTTAGAGCCGTTATAACTTTTTTTTGCAGGACCAGAACATACTTTTTTTTTTCATGTAAGCCCCTATTTGATTACCTATAAATACCACCTCATTTCAACATTTTGTTATAAAAAATCTCTCAATTACTCTATAATTTTATCTAATCAACAATCATCAGTGTTATTATATATATTTATTACACATAAAAGCACAAACTTCTATACAGTACATATATTATATGCATTTCATGCACGGTTTTTTTCGCTCGCATACGTATTGGTCATGAAAACATGTTTCACGCCGTAGACACGAGGACTTGGTGGCACCAACTCCGCCAATGACGGAGAGTCTGAGCCAAACATCCACCGTGGAAACGAATAGGAAGCAACGACAACGGGGTCGCCGGTCGAAGGAATGGAATTTTCGGACCTTGAATTAAGAAATGATGACCCTAAACGTACATAACACAAATAAACATGAGTCGTGGTAGAAATTTTGTTATAAGTAGGAAAATTTATCAGAAAACATTAGTTAAATTCCCAGTAACTTGCGATGAACCTTTTTACGTTGCAGAAATGAAGGGTTTAAAACTTCACGAGTACGATACAATTCGGATTCTGTAGGACTTTATTTTGACTCAATTCTAGCCGAAGCCTAGGCCCATATATGCTTGTAGGGGTCATCTCTAAAACCAATATCAATAAAGGGAGTTAGCCCACAAGCTAGGAGCTTATTCGATATGGGACTTGGTATAATACACAAAAGTCCTCCTTACAAACTCAAGACTACCTACCTGGCCTCCCTTTCAATGATTATCTGCACCAAGTGCTTCCACCGCATCATCTATACCAAGCGCTTTCATCGCAATCCACCAGTATTTATTACAAGGGTCGGGCCACCATCCACATCGTATCTGGCCTAGAACCTTGATCTATCTAAAGGTCAACATCAGGTGTTCGCTCAATGCTCATCGCACCATGTAGAGATTTTTTGGCCCAATTCTAGCCCAAACACATGTAAACTTGTGCGGCTCCCTCTAAACCAATTAACAATAGAGGGATTTAGCACAAGCTTATAAAGGTTCGCCAAATTATCCAATGCGGAACTTGAGTTTGACACCCAACAGATTCAATAACGTTACGTATATGTATCCTTCTTCCTCCATTATGTTTTTGTTAGGATCGGTTTACGCGTTTAGAGGGGGGGTGAATAAACGCTTGTCTCCTTTTCGATTTGTCTTTCAAATGACAGGTACTCAATCAGTGACCGGTCAGTATAAGTGCGGAATGTAATACTGACTGGTTGAAACTGATATGTGATGAGTAAATGTGTGTGCGTGTGTATGTATGAGACCGGTTTGTTTCTGGAAGTTCGGAGTTAAAATCTCCTACGTCTCCCCTTCTTCCTCGCAAGGAAGGTTCACTAGATCTTCAGTTATACACTCTTGTACAACCTACCCAGCTGAAACACAGCTCAAATCTAGTGAATCCCTAGGCAGTTGTTTACAGCAATCCACCTACTTCAACAGCTTTTTACAGTCCGTCGGAAATAGTCACTATAAGCTTAAATCTAAGAAAGAATGTCTTTGGACTTCACTCTGATTTTTGTGCTCTCACCACAGCTCGTTGAACAGCTTCAAACTTTTTCTTTCTGAGGATGAGATTTTAAAATCGTAAGAATGTTGTAGTTCAGTGAAGTGTCGTTCTTCTTCTTGTCTCTCTCCTTTTATGCTTGAGGTTTGAAATTCAAACCGTTGTGAGATAGACTCTTCACTCTGATCGGTGCATTAATTGACTTTCCAAAAATGGGTCTGTCCGGTTTCAGCTGCAGTCTATCCTGTCAATAGCTTTATTCCTTATTTGCGTTAGTTGACCTTGTCTAAACTCTGGACTTGCAGCATTGCATTGAATGTCTGAATTTTCCTTTCTGTTTCAGCATGCACTTATCTCGATTGTCCAATCTGTCATTTGTCCGATATTGCACACTGTCGTGCTTTTTGAATCCTTTGTCAAGACCGGTATCTTCAGTCGGTATTAATCATAGTCTCTCATGCTTGCCCAGACCGGTCTTATATATATCGCTTTTAGTCCTTAGCATAGACGAGATACTTTAGATCTCCGGTTTTCTCATTATTAATCAGTTGCGTCAATTCACCAAAACCGATAGTCCGAATGTCTGAATTCGTGTTGCTAACAATTTCCCCCTTTTTGGTGATTGACAAAACTAGTCAGCAGAAAACCAGTTTTCATTCATATCAAAAGAGATTGATACAGACAACACTTTAGTTGTACCCCTTGCTCTTGAATATCCGCTCTACCTCCTTCAGCTTGTTATTATCCTTGTATGCGTCTTCCTTTATGTCGTGTAGTCTCCGAAGATCCGCCAGCTGTTCCTTTGTTAGATTGCAAGCAAGATGCCGTAAACTGCTGGCATCATATTGGACTTCAACTGGACCAGTTTCGCTGACTGGCACAGCCGCAGTCTGATTTTGTAAGACTGCATCCGGAATGAGTGCAGCTTCGATTGCAGCTCGTTTTGGATCCTTGGTTTTGACATAAAGTTTGGAGATAAACCTCTGAGGCTCAGATGAGCTAGAGCTGGGCGGTTGCTGCTGTTTTCTGCTGTCGCTTGCCGTACTTTCCCCCTTTTTGGCAATAACCGGGGTGATTAGCCTAGTCAGAGCCGTCAGTTGCCCTTTGATAACCTCCAGATCTGCACAAACATCCGAGCGAAGACCGGTGATATCTTCCTTCAGAGCTTGAAACTGCTCATGGTTGTGCTGCCGGTCACCATTGACAGTCTTGCTCAGAATGGAGATTGAGCGATAAGTCTGCTTGATCAAGGAGACTTCTCTTGGTGAACCTATGATATCAACCGGTATGGATACGCTTGCTGGAGGTCCCGTTGGTTGCGACTGTGGAGGAATGACAGACTGAGTGTTTTCCGGCAATGCAGCGACGGAGACAACAACAGATTCAGTCTGAATGGCAGAGACAGGGATGCCTTGCTCAGTCGAGGTGCGGACTTCGAGATCAGTTTCTTGCTCAGATCGAACCTCGACCGGTTGAGGTTCTACCACAGTAGCTGAGAGATCCTGAATGTTGTCTGGAGAAGATGGGGAAGAAGAAGATCCAGATGCACCAGCAAAGGTGAGAAGTAGAGGCAGGGGAGGTAGTGACTGTGTCTGAGAAAATCCACTGGCTGAGATTGGAATCGGTAGAGATAATGGTAGAGACAGCCAGGGAAACGATGGAATAGGTTGCCGAAAAAGCAAGCATTCCTCAGAGACCGGTTCTGGTGAGGAATGAAGAACTGGACTTTGTACCAGTTGAGATGTATGCTCAGGTGGAACAGAGGATGAAGGCGTGGGTGCGACGATCAAGGCCGTTGTCATGAGAGAGTCGTCCTGCGGCTGATCAAAAGAGGCAGGGATTGATCCAAGCGCCACAGCCGATGCACCGGCGGAGGATGCCACATCAGGCTGAAGTTTTGCCCAAACAGCAGCATGGTAGACCTGCACACTCTGCAGTTCTGCCTCCAGCCTGGACAGAATTTGGAGCTCATATATTGCATCTCTCCCTTCTGGCTGAAAGTTGTCCCTGCGTTGCTCAATATAGCCCGTCAGGTGCTTCATTTCAAGACTGACCCGGTATAGCTCTCGCGCGTCCAGTAAGCGCCTGATGGATTCAATGCCCAGAGTCTTTATGAGCTTCCCTTCTGTCTGTCTGGCCAGTTTGAGTCGATCTGAAAGGCCTTTGGACTTCCAGATCTTCTCACTATACGGGGTAAATCGGAATTCGACCCATTCATCATAATCCCGAAGATCATCTGCAATCGTTTCAATAATTTCTTCTCGAATGAGAGTCCAGGCAGTCTCATCGACCGATTCGTGTCCTTCAGGGACCGCAACAACTTTGCCCTTGCCTTTGTCAGTCGAGATACCTCGGACCGGTTCTTGAATCCTCACCCCACTCTGTGGTGACGCAGTCCTGATCACCGAACCAGTTGTCTCCGGGAATGGAGTGACAGTGATGGTTGGTGTTACTGTAGAAACCGACTGGACAAGTTGTGTAGTGTTTGTCGGTTTGCTTGACGGGACTGACCCGGTTGAGGACTTCTTGGTAGGCGTCATGGTCCTTTTCTTGGTAAGTACTTTCCGAAGCGGCTGAGTATCTTCAGAGGAGGAGGACGACTCCAGGACCAATTTCTTCTTGGAGGGCTTTGATGAGGCATGCTTGTCATCAGTCTTCTTCTTTTGAGTCGGCGAGGATCTGGGTCGGGAGACAGTCTTCGACGTTCCCAGAGAGTGATCAACAGCAGGCTTCTTGGTTGGCTTGATAGTGGGCAGATCGTCAGTGGCTTTTCTTTTAGCCGGTTTCTTAGTGAGCAAGGCTGTTCTCACCATCTGACGAATTGTTTCATCAGAAATGAAGTTGACATACCCAATCCCTTCAACAGGGCCAACATCTGCAACCTTGCGCTTGAGAAGGAAAGACAGTTGAGGCGCAAAGTTCTTGATCTGCCTATCACGGACCGGCAGTATGCCTTTGAGGACAGAGAAAATTACAGAAGACCAGTTGATCTTCATCCCAGTCAAAATAGCCACCATGGCCTGAACCTTATCACTGGTGAGCATATCAAAAGATCCTGCTTTCCCCAAGATGGATTTTGCTATAATATCATGAAGCAGTCGATACTCCGGTTTAAGAACTACTCGTTTATCCGAGTCTTTAAACGTTTCCCCTGTCAAAGACATCGTTGGCTTGAGACGTTCCTTAACGTCATCAGGCACGCTGATAACAGTGTCACCGGTGGTCGGTAGATTGAACAGCTTGGCAAAGTATTCTTCAGTGATGTCAAACTGATGTCCGTTGATCATACACTGAAAACGGTCTCCAACGATGAGTACTGTGTTGAAGAACTGATGCAGAGCCTCTGGATAAAATTCTGCAGAGCAGTCAAAGAAGGTTTGAAGGCCGGTTTGAATTAGGGCTTCGAATATAGGAATAAATTCCTTGTGTGCGGTCTCTTTGCAACTAGCAAAGTAGATTTGAAGCGCTGTCCGTGTAAATTCTTTGTGTGCTGGGGCCATTTGTTCGAAAAATTGGATAGGGTTTCTGTGAGGAGGTTTAAGAAATTTTGGGGAAGAAGATGATGAATCGGTTGGAGAGAGAAGGATAATGATGGAATGTTTTATTTTGAGTATGGGTACGAAATCTATTTAGCGGGAGAAAGCGTGTATTTGCATTAAATGCATAGGTAGTCTTGTCGCTTAGCTTTCCTCTCTCATAGACTGCGCTATTTTCCTGCAGTGTTGTCAGATTTCCTGCGAAAGTGTTATGATAAAATGTGTGCAATTGATGACGTATATTTAATAAAAACGATTTTGGTCAGTCACTGATCTAGGCAGTTTCCGGTATCAATACCGTTTTGTAAAAGTGTACAGATTTCGAAGAAGGTGTACCGGAAAAAAAAACAAAAAAAAATTCCGGTATAAAAAGAGAGTGTCCCGGTATTAATACTCCGGTATATAAAAAAATGTATATACGTATATATATATATATATAGGTGACGAGAATCAGTTTTGGACGAAACTGATAGAGTAATGAGTTTTGATCAGTATGAAAGAATTGACTGATAAAGAATAGATGACTTAATACGATCATCACTTTGCACCATTTGGTGTAGGGTCGAGATCACCAGTTATACCAATTAATTTGATATAACAAGGTTCCCCCTGACTCTATGCTTAGGTATTTAGGGTAAATCCAATAAACCTAAAGCATTTCGGAAGAAAAGGAACTTAGCTTCTGGTAGTGGCTTGGTTAGGATGTCGGCAACTTGCAGATCGGTTGAGATGTGTTCCAGCCGTACATCTTTCTTCAGCACATGATCTCGTATGAAGTGATGTCTTATTTCGATGTGCTTTGTCCGAGAGTGGAATACCGGATTCTGTGTGATTGCGATTGCGCTTGTATTGTCACAGAAGATAGGTGTGTCGGTTTCTTGTATTCCATAATCTTCCAGTTGGTGTTGTATCCAAAGGATCTGCGAACAACAGCTTCCAGCAGCCAGATATTCTGCCTCAGCTGTGGATGTGGCTATGGATGTTTGTTTCTTGCTGAACCAAGAGATAAGTCGGTCGCCAAGAAACTGACATGTGCCACTGGTACTGCGTCGATCAATTTTGCAGCCTGCATAGTCAGCATCTGTATATCCGTGCAGTGATAAGCTTGAGTCTTTGGGATACCATAGGCCAACATTTACAGTCCCCTTGAGGTACTTCAGGATGCGTTTTGCTGCAGAGAAGTGGCTTTCTTTTGGATCAGACTGGAACCGGGCGCACAAACAGACACTATACATAATGTCCGGTCTGCTAGCAGTAAGATATAGCAGTGATCCGATCAGCCTCCTATATTTAGTAACTTCAATTGATGTTCCAGTTTCATCTTTGTCTAGTTTGATTGATGAGCTCATAGGCGTTGTAGCTTGTGAGCAGTTCTCCATACCGAACTTCTTGAGCAGTTCCCTTGTATATTTGGCTTGATTTATGAATATCCCCTGCTCCGTTTGTCTTACTTGAAGTCCCAGAAAGAATGTGAGTTCACCCATCATACTCATCTCAAACTGATCCTGCATCATTTTAGAGAACCGCTTGCATAGCTTAGGATCAGTTGATCCAAAGATAATGTCATCGACGTAGATCTGAACGATCAATAGATGCTCTCCTTTTGTGAATCTGAATAGTGTTTTATCAACACTTCCAATTGTGAACTGATGATCAGTTAGAAACTTTGATAGCGTTTCATACCACGCTCTTGGGGCTTGTTTTAGTCCATAGAGAGCCTTCTTTAATCGGTAGACATGATTCGGGTACTCATGGTTTTCGAAACCTGGTGGTTGAGCAACGTATACTTCTTCAGAAATTGTACCATTCAGAAATGCACTCTTGACATCCATTTGATATACTTTGAAGTCCTTATAAGCTGCGTATGCCAAGAAGATTCGTATGGCTTCCAGTCTTGCTACCGGTGCGAATGTCTCATCATAGTCTATTCCTTCTTCTTGTCTGTAACCTTGAGCAACCAGTCTTGCCTTATTTCTGGTGACAAGTCCATCTTCATTTAGCTTGTTCTTGAAAACCCATTTCGTACCGATTACAGTTTGCATTGGCTTTGGAACAAGAGTCCAGACTTGATTTCGTTCGAACTGGTTTAGTTCTTCCTGCATGGCTTCTATCCAGTTGTCATCCTTGAGAGCTTCATCAACCTTTGTTGGTTGAATTTGTGAAATGAACGCATGACTGAATAGATTGGGGTTCGTCTGTCGCCTTGTTTTCATAGGTGCAGCAGGATCTCCTATGATCAATTGCTGAGGATGATTCAACTTTGTGCGGTTCCATTTGACGCGTTCCCCCTCAATTGATTCCTCTGGTGTTTCTTGAGTCTCTGTGTGAGTTTCACCTTCTGATCCAGCTTCGTTACCGGTAGTGTTTGGACTGGTTGTTTCCATAGGTTCCATCTGTATCTCAGTGGTAGTATTTTGAGTACCGGTTTCTTCTACAATAGGTATTTCTGTCAGCTCCAATACTGGTTGATGTCTTTCTTCATCACTTTCATCTTCTAGATGGGATCTTTCTAGCTGGTTGCTCAACCGATTGATATTACTGGGAGTATGATTATCAGTCTCTGACTCTTCAAAGACTACGTGTGCTGATTCCTCAATAGACAGAGTCTTTGTGTTGAAAACCCGGTAAGCTTTGCTGACTGAAGAGTACCCAAGGAATATTCCCTTTTCGGCCCTTGTATCAAATGCTGAGAGTTGATTCTTCCCATTATTGTGGATGAAACATTTGCTTCCAAAGGTCTTGAAATAGCTGATTGTAGGAATATTTCCGGTCCATACTTCGTACGGTGTTTTGCCCTGTTTCTTGCAAATCATGGACCGGTTCTGTGTATAGCATGCAGTGTTAATGGCTTCTGCCCAGAATTTATGAGAGATGTCCGCATCTGCTAGCATTGTCCTGGCTGCTTCCTTGAGAGTTCTGTTCCTCCTCTCAGCGACTCCATTCTGCTGGGGTGTCCTAGCAGCAGACAACTCATGGCGTATACCATGGTCCTCAAGAAAATTTGTTATTGTTATGTTTATAAACTCAGTACCCCGGTCACTGCGGATCCGGTTTATGTTACCATTTTGTTCATTCTCTATTCTTCTGAAAAGCTTTATTAAGTTGACCGGTGTTTGGTCCTTGGATTTTAAAAATACAACCCAGGTGTACCTGGAGAAATCATCTACAACTACTAGTGTGTATCTGGCACCACCAAGACTGACTACTGGTATTGGACCGAATAAATCCATGTGAAGTAAGTCTAGACACCGGCTTGACTCTATACTTCCTTTATTTTTAAAGGTTGACCTAATTTGTTTACCTAACTGACACGCTGTGCAGTGTTTATCTTTTGAAAACCTTAGATTGGGTAGACCTCTAACCAGATTGTTATCTCTAAGGGCTGATATGGTCTTAAAGTTTAGGTGACTGAGACGTTTATGCCACAGCCAACTTTTGGAGTTATGAGCTATTAGACAGGTCTTGGTAGAAACTGCTTGATCCCCCCAGTGGACCCTATATGTACCCCCAACCCTATGCCCGGTTATCAGTATGCGTTTCTCTTTGTCCTTGACAAAGCATTTATCTTTTTCAAACGATATTAAGTAGTTATTCCTACATAGTTGACTTACACTTATTAGGTTGTAATGGAGATTTTGTACTAAGTGTACATCTTTTAGGGTAAGGTTTCTGTGAGTAATCACCCCCTTCCCTATCGTTTTACCTTTACCGTTATCTCCGAAGGTGATTGTTGGTCCGGTATGTGCCCTAAGCTCCTTCAGTAGTCTTCCGTTTCCAGTCATGTGCTGACAGCATCCACTGTCCAGATACCATACTGATCGGTTCAGTTCCTCAATGTATTCCTGAAAAAAAAAATTATATATATATATATACATACATTGGTACCCAGTTTCACTTGGGTCCAGTATAGATTAGATTCTTAGGAACCCAGATCTGAAAGACTCTAACAGTCCGACCAGTTTGAGGGTCTATAAGATATTTGATGTTTCTATTCCTAGTCATTCCATATCTAGATGTATGGTGCTGTCTAGTCCGGTTTCTATACTCATATTCATACCTCCTATTCCCCCTATGCTCATGCCCGCTTGATATCGATCTGTTTTGTAAAGGCACTGTTTTTGGTAATCTTCTATTATGTTGAGCTTCTCTCTCTATCGTAACTGGGGAGCTAGGTATGTTACTGGTGTTGTTACCTTGCGAAGAGCTGGCTGAAGTAAACCTAATCCAGCCAGTATTCTTTTCTCTTGCTGTCGGTTCGCTCGATCCGGTTTCACTAAATCCTAGTCCAGTTTTGTCATTGCTATCCCTCAGACTATTCTGGATATTCTCTACTGTTTTCTTGGACTGACTCCAAGTTTTTACGATCGCATGTAGCTTATCGTTTTCAGTCCTCAACTGCACTATTTCGTTCCTAAGTTCTCTAACTTCCTCATTCAGCACCTTCGTTTGACTAGAATCACTTTCAGTTTGTTCGACTGAAGTGATTTTCCCTTTTTGTTTAATCCTAGCGGAAAGTTTCTGATATTCTTCAGCCATTTCTTGGAGAGCCTGAAGAAGCTCTTCCTTAGTAAAATCATCCGGTACAGAATCACATACCTCATCGTTGGTCATATTTGCCATGAGACATTCATGAGATTCCTGATCACTTTCGGTATCTGACTCATCGCTGCTTGATTCTTCGGAGTCAGAGTCGTCCCATGTTTTTCCACTCTTGGCCACCAGCGCCTTTTGATACTTCTTTGACTTGGTACCAGTTTTCTCCTTCTCTTTCTTTGAAGCTCGACAATCGATTGCAAAATGTCCTTTCCTGCCACATTTAAAACACGAGACATCAGTTCTTTCTGTTTTATTCTTTATGAAATTTTTACCTTCAGAACTGTTGCTTCGATTTTTCTTCATGAACTTTCCGAATCTCTTTACGAAAAGTGCCATGACTTCGTCAGTCAGTTCTTCTGATGTCTTCGAGGTTGAAGTTTCTGGTGCTACGAGCGCTTTGACTGGTTGTTCTGTGACTGACTCTTCCATTCTCGTTTGTAGCTCGAACTCATAAGCCTTGAGGTCAGCAAATAGATCGTGAACTTGTATCTTGCTGAGGTCCTTTGATTCCCTCATAGCCATGGTCTTAACATCCCATTCACGGGGAAGTGCCTTCATGATTTTGATGGCTACATCTCGGTTCTCTAGCGTTCTACCAAGAGCCGTGAGATCATTGATGATGTTCATGAACCGGCCCTCGAAGTCAGCCATTGATTCTCCCGGCTTCATCTTCACGCTGTCGTACTTTTGTATGGCAACAATGAGCTTGTTTTCCCGTGTAGACTCGTTTCCTTCACAGATTTGACATAGTTTTGTCCAGACCTCTTTTGCTGTTTTGCATAGCATCACCTGTCTGAATGTTCCGGTATCCAGTGTTTTGAACAGAATGTCCTTGGCAACATTGTCTAGATTCATTAGCTTCTTTTCTGGCTCTGTCCAGTCACTTTTTACCTTTGGAATCATTTGAGGCTGTGTCTTGTCTTGCGTATGCAGTGTGTTGACCTTTTCTAGCTTTGGAGGTCCATCTGTAATGACATCCCACATATCTTCATTCTGGGCAGCTAGATGGGTCATCATGCGAACTTTCCATTCCATGAAGTTTTCACGGGAGAACATCGGCAGCTTGCTTGATGTATTCATCTTTATCAGTTTGATGATTGAGTAAAACCCGCTCTGATACCACTTGTTAGGATCGGTTTACGCGTTTAGAGGGGGGGTGAATAAACGCTTGTCTCCTTTTCGATTTGTCTTTCAAATGACAGGTACTCAATCAGTGACCGGTCAGTATAAGTGCGGAATGTAATACTGACTGGTTGAAACTGATATGTGATGAGTAAATGTGTGTGCGTGTGTATGTATGAGACCGGTTTGTTTCTGGAAGTTCGGAGTTAAAATCTCCTACGTCTCCCCTTCTTCCTCGCAAGGAAGGTTCACTAGATCTTCAGTTATACACTCTTGTACAACCTACCCAGCTGAAACACAGCTCAAATCTAGTGAATCCCTAGGCAGTTGTTTACAGCAATCCACCTACTTCAACAGCTTTTTACAGTCCGTCGGAAATAGTCACTATAAGCTTAAATCTAAGAAAGAATGTCTTTGGACTTCACTCTGATTTTTGTGCTCTCACCACAGCTCGTTGAACAGCTTCAAACTTTTTCTTTCTGAGGATGAGATTTTAAAATCGTAAGAATGTTGTAGTTCAGTGAAGTGTCGTTCTTCTTCTTGTCTCTCTCCTTTTATGCTTGAGGTTTGAAATTCAAACCGTTGTGAGATAGACTCTTCACTCTGATCGGTGCATTAATTGACTTTCCAAAAATGGGTCTGTCCGGTTTCAGCTGCAGTCTATCCTGTCAATAGCTTTATTCCTTATTTGCGTTAGTTGACCTTGTCTAAACTCTGGACTTGCAGCATTGCATTGAATGTCTGAATTTTCCTTTCTGTTTCAGCATGCACTTATCTCGATTGTCCAATCTGTCATTTGTCCGATATTGCACACTGTCGTGCTTTTTGAATCCTTTGTCAAGACCGGTATCTTCAGTCGGTATTAATCATAGTCTCTCATGCTTGCCCAGACCGGTCTTATATATATCGCTTTTAGTCCTTAGCATAGACGAGATACTTTAGATCTCCGGTTTTCTCATTATTAATCAGTTGCGTCAATTCACCAAAACCGATAGTCCGAATGTCTGAATTCGTGTTGCTAACAGTTTTTATTCCGTTGAGTTTAATCTATTAACGTTTTAACGAGACATATTCGTCAATATAGAATGGAGAATATTATGAATATTATTATATCTTATATAATTATAGATATGTAAATGGCTTAGAATGTTGACACGTGTCAAATATAATAAATTATTTAACTTAAAAATATACAAGAAACATTAAACTATTCATATAACATGTTAATTCGACAATAACTACCCATTACGAAACATAAAATTCAATATTTTTTGTCAACATATAACAATTAATAGATGGAATGGAATGAGTTGGACAATTAATAGATGTATTTTTGAAGATGATGTGGTAGATTTTCTTTTATAGTGATGATCAATTTAGCAACTTAAAGAATGTAATTATTAATAGTGATGATGAATAGTAGTGATGAAAGCGTGAGTAGATTGGAGAATAGAGCCAAAGTTCAGGAATTTGCCAGTGCTCAACAAGCCGAAAATTTCAAAATTAAAAGCCATATAACATCATCGCCTGATTAAAAACAAACTCTCACCCGATATTATGTTAGGTTCTTCCCTTCCCTTCCCTATTGATATTTTTCTCGACAAAGACAAATGCTAGGCTTTGAATTTAAAGTGAATCTTAACAAAGAAAAAGAACTATATTCAAGAACCTAAAAGCTTCTTCCTTTTCGCATAACCGAGGATAAGAATGAACAAGGCTACACACGCAGCTGTCATACTCCAGACAACTTTCCAGAATATTCCATTGATGTCATATAGCGTGCAAGGAATGTTCATACCGAAGATCCCAGCAAGTGCAGTCTCTATCGCTATTGCAAAGGATGCTATAACTATTATCAGCTGCAGTTGGATCAGCTCATTCCTTTGATTGTCTAGCTGTATGTTAACATAATCCTCCGTGTCATCGATATACTCACGCACCTGAAATAAACCCCAAAATAAAAAAGGGTTAATTCATTTTTCAGTTCTGCAATTTAGGGTGTCATTATAGGGACAGAGAATTTCGGGGAAGACACTAGACGAACAATAGTTTTCAAAACAAATATAGGAACATTATACGCCAGGAACCTAGATTGTGTCCCAAAATTGCTTGATTTTAGCATAATGCCACCCACTATTTTTGGAACCCTAATTATACTTCGGAACTCTAAAATTTGGGGCCAAATCTGGGTTCATGTCCATAAATTGCTTGATTTGAAAGTTAATGTCAGTATAATATCACCTCACAAATTCGTTATCCCCTATACTACAAACCCCCTTAATTACCAGATTAAAAAAATAATTAACCCTTGTAAATAAAATGGATCATTCTACTCACAGATAATATTTTGTTCCGTGTCCCATCCAACTGCATGAAGTATGCTTCGAGCAGCATTTCGAGGTCCTCCACGTCGTTCTCGTTGTAATAATTGCTCACCAAGCTACCACTTTTGGCAGAACTTAACCTCTGAAGATGGGCTGTAGAAGGAACAATCGCCATGCCATTCGAAGCATCGTTTTGCTGGTTTTGTTGTGTCCATTTCCTTGTAAGGTACAGCTGGGCCATGTCCTCGTTATCGTCTAGAAGATGCTCAATTTCGTCTCTCACCTACCAAAATTGACGAGAATACAAAATTATTGTCTTGTCTGATCAGTTAGTTAGTTCTCGAAACAGAATCTATGCATACCTTTTGTACACGTGCAAGGAGGCGAGTAAGATTACTCTTCAAGCTCCTCACATGTTCGAGGTTCTTTGTGCTCACATTCACGGCGAGTTCGTCCAAAGCAGGGTAAGCGTCTCTTTCGAGCTCGGCAACATCAGACTCCAAATAGGTACATACGACTTCTAACGCCATTTCAAGGACTTGGAATTCGAAGGGAAGCTCATCTCTTAAGCCTTCGTTATCTCTTTGGTGGTTGCTCAGAGAGTTGTTTTGAGGTAACTGTCGCCTCAGCTGATCTATGAAAGGGAGAACTTGTTGGCAAAGAGGGTCCAGCAAAAGAACCTCATCAGCGGTAACTATGACTCTTATGGTTTCCAGATTGACGATCATGGCCTTCTCCCGAGCTGAAAATAATTGAAGGATGTTAAAATTGAAAAATGAATGCAGGTCGAAATCGAAAGAAATTAAACAGATGATTCTCGCCATGCACGCGTGCCATGTGTTATGAACGAGAGGAGCTCGTGACAAACAGACATAAAGACTACTTTCCAGATAAGGCAGTGACAAGGAACATTCTAGCAATTCAGATTTAAATGAAGTTGAAAGACTAAAGACAGGAAAAAAGCTTCAACTAGTGATTCGTGTGAGGCGCAACAAATTGCAAAACATAGTCCAGTGTACCAAATTGTTCAGAACTTAAAATGATTCAGCAGAGCCCAACAGGAGATGGGGACACAAATTACAAAAACAAAAAATAAAACAGAGATGCAATCTCCACAAAAGCCTCTACAAGCTATGTAGATGACATCTATGACTGCCATAGGAAAGCAAGCGAATTTGTCCAATGGATACATAGCCACTTGATCAAATCCAAACGATAAAAAAGGCAAACCAAACCAGAGGTGCGTGCAAAGAATACAATAGGGCACACCCTATGACCCAACATAACAACAGAAACCTCGGAGAATTCTGGGATTTTGAATTACCAAGAATGGTGGAGGAGTGAGAGAAGATGGGCCCAAGAATCCTCAAATCCCTCGCCGGAATTGAAACCCTTTTAACAATAACGCTCTTATCACATTCGATCAACTCCGACTGACCAAACCTGTCCATCCGCATCCAAAGCCGAGATCCGCCGGCCTTCTTCTTAGCCGCCGACGCCTTGCTTGTCGTCGCGAAATTCATCGGTGGCGGAGGCGGAGGAGCCGCGGAAAATGAATTTATTCCCCGGCGGATGGCTGGCTTGCCCATCTCGCCCTCTGCCTTCTCACCCCACAATTCACGTCTGTTCTTAAATTTATCAGTGAGAATTCAAAACGATGAAAAGAAAAAAAGACGACGGGTAAAGAATAAGGGATCTTGTGGGTGTTTATGTGAAGAAGGCTTGTGAAATTCGAAATTCTGGATCTTCGTTATCTTCTTCCTCTTCCATATATCGACCGCGAGGAGAGAGAGAGAGGAGGGGAGGTTTTGAGAGGTATGTGCTGGACAATGGATTCTTCGAATTTGGAGAATGGGAAAGGTATTTATATAAAATCTAGTCCCCACAAGGGCATTATAAAATAAAATTAATTATTATTAAATAATTTTAATAAATAATATACTAAAAATAACATTTGATAGTTATTATGATTATGAAAATTATGTGGTTCAATAAGTTTTTTTACTTTTTTAATATATGTAGAAAAAATCTGATTGGTCAACTGATACAGACCAATTGACGGTTTATCATAGGTCATTACCTTAACATAATACTCTCTCTGTTCCATAATACATGTCGTTTTAGAATTTATTTTGGTTTTTAAATACATGTCGTTTTACAGTTTTCAAGAAAAAAAATATTGATTATTTTCAGTTTTACCCTTGTCTTTTGAAATTGTTAAATTAAATTAGATAACATAATTAATGAAGGGTATAATGGAGATTTTACTTTATTTGTCAATATGCTTGTAATATCCTTAAACAACATGTATTGAGGAACATATGGAGTATAATAGATTAGGGGACTTCACTTAAATCCCTAACACTATAAAATACTATCACATAAGTCCCTATGTCAAATATTTATCATTTAGGACCTATTGCAAAGTTAACTTTCATTTAGGGACCAATTCTTGCAAAAAGATGATTTTACCCATTCCTTATGTTTTTATTTTGTTTTTGTTATAATAATCAAATGAAATATGGGGTCTTTACACATAAGTACCCATTTGGATAAAAACTTGTAATTTAGTACCCTCTCAGGATTTTTTTATATGTAGGTACCTAACAGAATAATTTTTTTGCACATAGGTACCCTATCCCCGAAGTACACCATATAACACATTTGGGTACCCTATATAACAGAAAATGGTACGACGTATGCTATATTTAGGTACGCCCTATGTAACACACAGGACTGTCGTAGGTACGACGTATGCTATATTTAGGTACCCTATATCAACGTGTTATGGTACGCAATATACACACAGGAAGGTACGACATACTAAAGAAACTGGTAAAAATTAAATCGGGTACCTATCTGTAAAATTTTCTAACATGGGTACCTATGTGTAGAAAATTTTATAAATTGAAAATAGATGTTATATCATACTTTTTAAGGCCATATATTGCATACAAGTTCATCCATTTTTGTGAATATTCTTAATACTAGCATGTTTCAAATGTTGGTGTATTTGGTGAATATATCAACAAGAGACAATGTTATGCTAAAATGATGTTTGTTGTGCATATAAATGTTGGTAAGGTAACAAATGATAAAAAGGTAAAGTAATCGTATGTAAATGGTACATCAACCACTTGTTAAATGGTAGGTTAAATGCATTAAATGGTACACTATATTAATAGCCCAAAAAAAGAGATGAATAATACAAAAGGCAACTATTGTTTGGAACAAAATCTGACATTTCAGAACTACTTTGGTATATGACAAATAACTACATCTGACACATGGAATAAATTCTGACACGGAAAGTTCTGACATTTGGAAAATTATAAAGTCATGAAGGTAAAATAAAGGGACCGTTCGTGTCTAATCACCAAGGGATAATGTACGCATAGAATTTCCCTTCATAGAAGAAGTTCGAAAGAGAATCTGGAGGTCACTGTACAAGATCAAGAAGTTGGACGAGTTCAGACTCAGAGGCATCTCACATTGGGATCAGCATAAGTGCATGGAACATCTTTTCATGCTGACCCATCTTGGTCCAGATCGAAGATTAGGAATTCCCAAAGACAAGCTGAAGAGTCACTTAAAGGATATATCTCCACTCTATCAGCTGCTGGGAGTTTCTCACACGATAGGTCAATACCCAACTCCAATCTACATCGTCGAGCGGATGAATAGAACTCGGGACGAGCTGAACGAAAGTGATCTGCCATTCCTTCCACCTGACGAGGTCTACCGACTTTTTCAAATGTACGTGAAAAAGTTCAAGGATCCTCAAGGGTACATCAAGAAGGAAGGGCTCGAGGGAATTAACAGATTCATGGTGCGCCAGGTCAAGTTTCATGCCGCCAACGATCTTCAGATTGCCTTGGAGAGCAACACGAAAAAGGTCAACATGACATCACCGCTCATGAAAAGTGTTATCGAAAAGCATCCCGCCAACTACATCTTCGTAGATCTAGCCTTGGCCATCACCGACTACAACCCAATCGCTAAGACCATTCGTGTGATGATGAAGACTGAGGTAATTGTGCCGGGAGGCTAAATATGATCTAGAAAGACATTGAGAAGAGATTGGGAGAGATCGATGAGGCGACCAAGTTACCCGATCTGAGATACAAGGAACAACCACTTCCGAGTCCACTACTTGAAGCCATTGAGAAGGCGACTCGAGCTGAGGGACGCCATCAGACATTATGAGCACGCGCTGGGCTTGTAAAAGTCATTCTACGCCCGGCAAAAATAAACAGAGCTGAAGGACAATCAAGCACAAAGAAGAAGATTGTAGAATACATTTTAGAATTGTGCATTGATTTATTAGCTATCTTTGTAATGGGGTGTTTAATTCATTATCAGAAGTAGAGGCGAGTTCACCACGAACAAGATTTGTTTCGATTTCCATTCCTTTGCGCTTATGATCCTTTTGATATACTTCAACAAGGTGTTTGGTCGTGCGACAAGTTCGCGACCAATGGCCCAAACTACCGCAACGATAGCATTCCTCATCATTATTCTTTTGTTCGTTGTGCCGCGATATCCACCACGTCCACGTCCACGACCATTGCCTCTATTATATTATTATTTCCTCTAACTGCATTCACTTCAGGGAGTGCCGTAGAACCAGTCGGTCGGGATTCATGATTTTTCATCAACAGCTCATTATTTTGCTCAGCTAAAAGTAAACAAGAAATTTGATCTTAATACTTTTCAAATTTTCTCTCCGGATATTGATGTTGTACTACAACATTTGATGGATGAAATGTGGTGAATGTTTTCTCCAGCATATCCGCATCGGTAATTGTTTCTCCACCGTAGAAGTAATTTTATAAACATCAGAATCGTATTCACTTACCGATTTAAAATCTTGTAATCGTAGTTCATCCATTCGTACCTTGTATTCGAAAGAATAACAGTTGTCTGGTTGTTATACTTTTCTTTCAGATTTCCACAAGTCAGCTGCCTTTACTGTTAAATATTCACTTTTCAAACTTTCATGGATGTGGTGGCGAAGAAATATAAGCGCTTTTGCCTTATCTTGCGCCGTTGGGATTTTCGTGGCGTCAACGGTGTCACCGCCACCTCCGGCTTGAGCATTTGTGGTTTTCGGGTTTCGCATTCAAATGAACATCGGCATCTAGTGCCCAAGATAAATAATTTTTCCCGAGATATCAAACTAAGCTCGTCAAGTTCGACATTATACTATCATAAGATGAAAAATATGATAGCAGTTAAATCATATAAGATAAATAATCAAAATCATAAGATCCAAAAATATATATGTAACAAGAATAACATAAACAAATAAAATAAATCTTTTATATTCATTTATTTAATTTATGTAAGGTCCAGTAAGGTAATTATGGTATCCAAAATCCGTGTCCGTTGTCCAAAGTCCGTATTCATGTCTGGAATCCGTGTCCATAGTCCAAATATATGTCCATCGTCCATAGTCTGTACAATCGGTAATTAATTTAAAGTTGTTTAACAATTTAAAGGCTAAAGGCGGTTTGTTGTATACCAAGAGGAATCGAAATCTGGACCCTCACCACTAGTGACGATATTCCGTGATACCACTCGGCTAAAGGCGGTTTGTTGTATATTGTAGTTTTTTTAAATATCCAAAATAGTGTACGGTTAATATAGAAAGTTACCGTACATAAAAATAAAATTACCATACCTTACTCGTGAAAGTATCTCGAGTGAGGTTCATCGTTGGCGGAAAGCGCTCGTACTGATAACGTGTTATAAAAATATTATTGTGATTAATATTTATATCATGACTATTATGATAATATAATTATAGAAAGAAATATTTAGAGAGAGGAAGTATTAATTAAATTCAATACTTGGTGTGTTTGCAATACAACTCAAGGTGCCTATTTATAGGCAAATTTTCAAATTACAACTTCAATATAAAATATTACATTCTCATAAAATAATCACACATAACTTGTAATCTCATCTGTTCCACCTTATTTCATTATATGGAATATTTCTTACAAACATGTAGATAGTTGCAAATTACTAAAAGAACATGCACGAGCCAAAAAAAACCTAATATTTGATTTATTTGATTTTTTTTGTCCATCAAAACCCAACCCAAACCCTAAATTTACAGGTTTCTGATTTATTATTATCTTCTCATTTACTGCTGCAATTTGTTTTCCCTTTCATTTTAATTTTTCGTCTCAGTGGCTTCCCTAAATCACACACTTCTCTTTCCGATCTA
Organism: Craterostigma plantagineum; assembly: GCA_027422505.1. Classification (NCBI taxonomy): domain Eukaryota; kingdom Viridiplantae; phylum Streptophyta; class Magnoliopsida; order Lamiales; family Linderniaceae; genus Craterostigma; species Craterostigma plantagineum. The sequence continues at coordinate 4,219,546 of JAPQWV010000009.1, read as the reverse complement.
AGAATCAAACCAAAACAAACATCAACGCTCTTGAGCTTCGTGCTTCTTCCTAACTGTTCTTTCACTTGCAGATCTCCTGAACCTGGACAGAGGATAGCCCGAATTCCCAACCCTAAAATTCACTAAGCGTTAACTGATATTTCCACTAGCGCAACACTCAGGTCGGAGCGTTTCTTTCAAACGGCGAAGGGGACCAAAGAATCCCCCATTGCAAGGGGACATTCATCTTCCTGTTGATGCGGTGTACATGAGATTGGAATTTTTGTAAATTTTTTGAGGGATTTCTTCGTTAATATCATTGTTGAGATGTCGCCGGAGGAGGTGAATAACGATTCAATGTCGGCTGGGTATAAAGGGATGTCTGCAGATAATATAAAAGGGTTGGTGTTAGCTTTGTCTTCGAGCTTCTTCATCGGTGCCAGTTTTATTGTTAAAAAGAAGGGGCTAAAAAAGGCTGGAGCTTCGGGTGTTAGGGCTGGTAAATCAGTGTTTATGTTGATTTACTTCCCAATATGTGTAGAGGAATCGTGGTCCTTTTTCAATAGTAATGATAAATTAAGTTATTTTAGTTGATGTTGTGGTAGGAATGGTGTTAGTGGGATCATATTGCGTTTTTTTGCTGGGATCTCGTTTTTTCGGGGTTGGATAGACTCCGTCCCTTACGTTTTATGCAGATCGTTATGAATGAAACAGATATGATGAAAATGACCAATTAAATAGTGGTTGTGTTGATAAAAGTTATCCGATCTGGGGTTATAGTGGATAATTGCCGGAGCTAAGTTTTCTCAACTTTTTCCCCAATAATGTTATGTGAGATTTCACTTCTAGGTTGTTTTGATTATGATGGGCAAGTTTCAAGCTCACCAGAATCTGTCATTCTTGACTGAGAGTTGAGACACAATGTGCTCATTGATTAATCACCTAGTTTATGTTAGAAAATGCATTGCTGTAAATCACCTGTAATATCTCTTGGTTTCTTGATCTGATATCATTGTTCTGCAAGAGGTTGCTTCAGGACATTAAGATGTCTTTTGCCTTTGGTTTAGGAAGCGGAGGCTATTCCTATTTGTACGAACCACTATGGTGGACAGGCATGATTACAAGTAAGTTTTGCATAGAGATGTTCTTTTACCAATATGCTCCAACTTTTTGGTGCTAGTATCTTGCATGGTTGGATTGCATTCAAATGAATACATCTTTCTGTCTGTTTCAACAGTGATTGTTGGAGAAATTGCGAACTTTGCCGCGTATGCATTTGCACCAGCTCTTTTGGTTACACCACTTGGCGCACTCAGCATTATTATCAGGTTTGATATTTTCTTGGGGATTTATTATCTCGGGTAATTGGCACTTAAACGTGTCATGTATGTATATTGCAGCGCTGTGCTTGCACATATTATTTTAAATGAAAGGTTGCACCTTTTTGGCATTCTTGGTTGTGCTCTATGTGTTGTGGGCTCAACTACAATTGTCTTACATGCTCCTCAAGAACGCGAGATTGAATCAGTGAAAGAAGTATGGGACCTTGCTACAGAGCCAGGTCATTCGAATTTTCAAATTTCTGAATTACATTGACATTTATTTGATAACCTCTTTTTTTCGTTTTGATGATTCTATGGTATATGTTGATGATTCTATGGTATATGTTTTTATTTACCCAAAGCACTCTATCTTTCTTTTTTGCAGCGTTTATGTTCTATGCTGCTTTGGTTATGGCAGTCGTCCTTGTTTTGATATTTCATTACGTCCCCCAATATGGGCAGACACACATATGGTTCTATATTGGTGTATGCTCATTGGTTGGTTCATTATCGGTATGTCTTGGTTTAAAATTGACATGATTCCTTTGAACTATGTTGAATACCAGCACGAAATATCAGATCACAAGCAACTGAAAAAATGATTCTAGAAATAACAAAGAGCACACAACTACACAAGTGATATATCCTTTTGGAGTTTGCAAGTAAAACGATAAATTATATAATTCTGCTCTGAAGGTCATGAGTGTGAAAGCTCTAGGAATAGCAATCAAGTTAACACTGTCAGGGATGAACCAGCTCATATATCCCCAGACATGGGCCTTTGCATTGATTGTCTTAGTTTGCGTCCTCACTCAGATGAATTACCTCAACAAGGTAAAAATGCTACTTTTCAAGTAAGATTTACCAATACAGTGGTGATATATTTACTGATTGGCCTTTTCTTCTAGAGTTATCTTTCATAGCATTTATTCTTATTGCTTGAAACACAATTTTTATATGCAGGCCCTCGACACCTTCAACACTGCAGTTGTTTCCCCCATTTATTATGTCATGTTTACATCCTTAACTATCGTGGCTAGTGTTATCATGTTCAAGGTAATCACGTTGGTTTGCTTTCATCTGCTACTATGTGGTAGTGTTCATATTTGACCCATTTCCTACATTGTTTTTCTTCACATATATCGCTCTTTCTGTGCAACGCATGTTCACACAAACAGGATTGGGATAGGCAAAATCCAACTCAGATTGTCACAGAAATGTGCGGATTTGTAACTATTCTTTCTGGGACCTTTCTTCTGCACAAGACTAAAGACATGGCCGATCATGGTAATTTACGAACACTCACACACACACACATGCATATATGATATACAATTTATTCGATACTTTTGATTGCTTTACATTGAGAATCACTAGTAGACTTCCTGGGGCATTTTCAACTCCCATGGCTCGGCTGTCTTAGTAGATATGAATTATGTATTTGTTAGGTCCATTATCATCCAAACTTCCGAAGCATGGCGATAAAGATGGTTTTGTTGAAGAAGGTATCCCTCTAAGGCGGCAAGATTCTTTAAGAATGCCATAAGCTGTGTGTATAATAATTTCCCTATCCCTTTACTCTTCTACGGATGGACAACTGAGTTATATTGATGATCTAAAACCACACAGACGTACCTACTAATCTTTTGTTTTTATGAGATTGAAACATCCAAAATGCTATTTTCTTCTATTTGGACACTGATCTCTGTTTCCTTCCCTGCTTCATGAATATCCGTTCGTTGTGCGTGTGTATGTATAAGCAAAGAAAGATTATTACGAACAGGTTAACCAATTTCTTCTGGACTTACGATGTGATCTTGCTTTTCTTTTGCTTCCCTCACATGTAAATAGAGCCATACACATTTGGGTATTGTATATCAACACATTTGGGTACTCTATATAACAGAAAATGGTACGACGTATGCTACATTTAGGTACGCCCTATGTGACACACATGTATATCGTAGGTACGCCCTATGTAACACACATGTATGTCGTAGGTATGCCGTACAAACGCATTTAGGTACCCCATATATCAACGTGTTATGGTACGCAATATACACACAGGAAGGTACGACATGACTAACGAAAATGGTAAAAATTAAATCGGGTACTTATCTGTAAAATTTTTTGATATAGGTACCTATGTGTAAAAATTTTATTCAATTGTGTATTTATGTGCATACGTGCCTTATTTTAATTTTATTTGCTAGTTTTTTTCTTTTTTTAGAATTTGTTCTTCTTTTGTGGATTTTTCTTTTTAATGTTAATTTACAAATTTTTAAGTCCGGCCAATCACATATAGACACTTGTCAATTTTTCATCCAAATTGACGACAAACCAACGAAACTACTAATTTTGTTCAAAATCGACAATATCGAGGACTAAATTGGTCAAAACAAAATATCGAGGACTAAACTTGTTCATATTGTATTAGTTACACAAGCTAAGGATCACATCACATTCACATATGAAGAGTAATTGTTTAGTTCACGACGCATTTTACAGAAGACAACTAGACGGACATCACAACTCTGATAGATAGGTGGGTAGGAGTCAACAAGCCTCATCATCTTCACCTATCTGTTCTTTGTGTCTCTTGCTTTGCTTTTCGTAGGCTGCTTCCATTGTTGACGATTGTTTCTCCACCTATCATCACATTAAAAATCAAACATATTGCCCTATTATATGGATTTCATTTGACGAGATTTTCGTTCAAAGAAAATATATAAGACCGACGATAATTTTCAGAAGCCAATCAGGCAATAGAAAGGGAACGCTGATTAGTAGTAGGCTCTCGTTTACTACTGACTGGTACATGAACTAAATGTATATAATTTTTCAAACTGGTATGTGATAACTTTTTTCATGTGAAATATAACAAGCTCAACAAAGTAGTCAAAGATCGTCATAGTTGTTTCATTAGAATGACACTTGCTTTAAAGGAGAGAAACACAGACCTGCTTGGAGGATCTCTTGGAACCAGAAGAACTGTGTCTGTGTGATCTGGACTGATGATCCTTGAGTTCATCAGGTGAATACGTGCGATGCTTATGATGTTTCTTATCTATATCCAAAAGGTAATAGTGAGAATCAGAACTATCGCTCTCTGTTTCATTGCTTCTTCGTCCCTTTCTCTTTTGGTGTTTGCTTCTACTCTCCTTTTCCTTGTTTCTCCTGTCTTTTTCTTGCTTGGACTGAGATAGAGAAAATGCAAAAACAAAACGGAAACTTTACAAGTGTATATATTACTATGATATCTGCAAAATACGTCAATGTATTCACCGGTGATGATTAACGAATTGTGAATGGACATACCTTCTCTTCCCTTCGCTTCCTTTCCTTGTCTTTTGTCTTCTCCTTCAGATCAGATACCACCTTACCAAATATTTCCTGGAAGAAATTATCATCTCCCACGAACCTGTACATGAGCAATCCTTAATCAGCAATGCTTTTATTGATTAATTTCGTTAGCATTGATCTTTTACCTTGCTTCAACTAGTGCTTTAAACTCTTCCCATCTTGAGGATCCTGTGATCTCCTGCTTATAATGAGAGTTATAGTCGGTCAAAAAACTACAAGAACGAACAGGTGTTGCACAGCACTTATACCTTCAAGTTAATCAAAAAGTCATAAATATCTTGGGTTAGACGTTTCCACTTCTTTGATTCTTTCTCCTCTTTCTCTTTAGCAGCTTCCATTAACTCGTTGAAAATAATCTGCAGTGTTAATATAACGGTATGAGTGAAGCACGCAACCAGGATTTTAACTTATCCAGCAATATTATCTGCGTTACTATATTTGGAGAACATATCTACCTTTAAATTTACTTGTGATACTGCTTTTGAGGCTATCTTGCTGGGAAGCGCTGCATAGAAGTCATCAAATGTCCAGCTAGTTGATAGAAGTATCTGCTTTCATACAAAAAGTTTGTTAATAGATCAAATAAATTGGGAAATGAATGCTACAACAATTCAAAATACCTTCTCACTCTTCATAGCATCCTCTATCTTCTCCTTATGACCCACATACTGACAAGTTATTCCGCAAACAATTAACTCAGATACACGGACATCATAAAACAAGATAAAAGAACACCATCACTCGATAGTAAGTCATCCACATCTAATGTACTTACTTACACGTAGCAAGCAACAGACTTTAGCATTCTAATTAAATACATATTCACGTAAAATTTAACAGTTAAAAGAGTGTAATTTATTGTAGCTACCTGTTTCTCAAGGTCGTCGATGACATCATCAAAAAGTTCCTCTGCAGTGGACCCTGAGGTGTTTGAAGAGACAGCAACATATGCTGGTGCATCTTTAACCTGTAAACCATGTCATTAACAAAAAAAACTATTCACCAAACCAACATTAAATTAATTTTTTTTCTCTCCAGCAATAACCTTATTGCAATACTCTCGCCAATGAGAACGGGCTGTAAGAGTGCCATTTGCAACATGTTCTTCCAATAACTTCCGAAATTCATCGCGATTCCTTCGTTCTTCTTTCCTCAGCAACGCCTAATTCGAGATACTTTTATACTTGGAGAAGAGATGAGACAAAAGATAGAATTAGAGATAAGCAAATAAACATGACTATGTTACCGTTCTTAATTTTCTCTTTGACTCTTCTTCTGCCTCTAGATCACGTACATATTCCTGAATGATGGCAGCCCAAAAACTAATAATAACGTATTTCGAAGAGGTAATATAGTGACAGATTTTTGTGTAATTCGATCTTGCAGTGGATAAGTATAAGAAGCATAGTACCTGGAATAGTTCGAGGCGGTCAATTTTTTCCAAGCGTGAGCACCTCTCATCTTCTTCAAGACGATGCTGAACTTTTCTCCATTGGCTATTGGCCTGCACAAGTTGCGTAATAACTTGGCATCGATGTCTAATTTAAATGTGGTAGATGCAAATGAATATATATATTACTATACAAGTAACATGCCTGGATGAAGTCACATGATTTAAGAAATTCCATATACTCCGCTTTATGGCGCTTGTGGTCCTCTAAAGCCTTAGCTCGTTCCTGAAAGACATAGACAATGTGAACTCGCGGGCATGTTATATCAAGCTAAGATATAGACATTAAAGCAACCGTAGAAAGCAGATCCAAACGATACCTTTTTCTTAAGATCTTCAATGTGGTCTTTAAAGAGGTCCTCACGGTCTTTAACTCGTTCAACTGCTTGAAAACGCTCATCTTTCTCAAACATAGATACAGCTTTGCTGTAGCAATGAGATAAACAATTGAAACAAACTCATTCAATAGATAGCATATATGTGGAAGATCTTATATAAGTTACAACACATTTTAATATACTCGAGTATATAGACAAAAAAATTGAAAAGAAACAATGACCTCCATCTTGTCGATGACGTTAGATCGTGTGCTTCCTGTGCCCATTAGAAGAGATGAGGTTCATCGATTGCGTCACAAACATATCGTATGGTTAAAAGAGTTATTATATACTTCCCAATAAAAGCAACAAGCAAACATTTACTTCTAACATGCCCTTGAAATCCTCTCGTGCTTTTTTCTGTCTAAACCTTCTCTCTTCAGCGTCTTGCTTCTTCTTCTGAGCAACAAACTGAAGCATACATGTTGAAACATGATCATATGTTGAAATAGAACGCATCTGCTTGAATTATAGATATATTAGCATCCAAACATAACACAGCTATAACCTTTCTACCTCATGAAAAACTTGCTTTCTCTCCCCCAAAGATCGAAGTACACCATATCTCTTGTCATTTATTATCATTCTCATAGCCTGTTCAAAACCATATGATTAGTGGGCAAAGAACCTCTATACTAACTAGTAAATTTCCTTTCAGAAAAGAGGCAAGAAGACCTGATCCCAATTTGCATCAGAACCAATATTCGCTGACTCCAGAAGAGCTTTGAAAGCATTCTTTGCATCCTGAATAAAAAAAAGATAATGTAATTTCTATACAACAAATCAAATGAATAAATGATGTCACTAGTAAACATTATGACAACTGCTGCAAATAAAATATATAAAATTAGAATATGATACCCTCCTTACAAGCCTAAGAGTTTAGGTGATGTAAACATTAAACATGGTATCAAAATTCAGATCAAGGGGTCATGCGTAGAAATCCTAACAACCACCGCGTAAAAAGAAATTTCACATCCAAGGCTAGATATAAGAAAGAAATCATCTTAGACGTGACGAGATGTGTTGGAAATATGATATCCTCCCCATAATCATAAGCTTTTAGGTGAAACTGAAATAGTCATTCAACAACCTCTTTGCTCTCGTACGTCAAAGTCCCTTGCTCTTTTGTTTTTCCCTCATGCACCTCAATGCCTACTGCTACAGAGAGTTCTGAGATTTTGGTAGATCCCTGCATGCCAAATTAATATGTTACGATAAACACCCACCAGGAACAAAAGAATAAAATTACTGCAACAAAGACATAAGTTTACCTCCTCGCTCCTTGGGGTTTTTGAAGAAGGTTCAGCATCCTGAGGAGTCATAGTATCAGAAATCCTGACAAAAAAATATAAAATTGATCATGTTATCACCAGAATCAGACAAACCAAATTACTCACACATACATTGGTGATGTGCTGGCATAAAGATGGGTAGCAGGCGCAGCTGACTCAGAATCAACAAGTGATGAAGCTGCTTCAGTAAAACTGACTTTTGGGTCTGATTCTTCTCTATTAATTGGGGGCTCATAGTCAGAACCAAGTTTAAGGTTAAGTGACTCGGCTGATACTAATACGCTAGTAGCTTCAGCTCCAGAAACAGAATTAGCAGCAGAAGGGTACACATGATCTCCACTTCTCGATTCTTCATGTGAAATCAAATTTGCTTTTTCCCGTGCCAACTGCTCACATCAGACAAGGAAATATCAGACGAATTATTAACTAAGAAGATTTCAATTGCTTGGGCAGCTACAATATTACCTTAACCTCATCCGGCATAACCCACTTCGATTTTTTCATGACGCTGTTATAGAAGAACCTGCTAGCAGTGCAGTATGCACATAGTTTAATGCATTCTTAATAAAGAAGTATTGAAAAAAAAAAGCATGTTAAAAAGATGTTGAGGAGCACGAATTTAACACCTCCGTCCATCAGGAGCAGTGACTTCTCTCCAGTCTGTGGTTGAATCCGCTCGCTAGAGAGTGATTAAAAAATAATTTAGGAGCAGCATAATGCACCATGAATATGATCGATTTCGATACAACTAACATGCAACGTCTATAAGAGGCACATGAGCTCGCGCATTTAACAGGAAAGCCATAGTGATAACAAGCAGTGTTTTGTCAAACAAAATGAATTAAAAGTACATAATGAAACAACACATGAATAAAAGATATAAATGCACAAGTTTATTATGACTAACTTCAGTAGGAGTCATCAGTTCGAAAGGCTTCTTCCAAGAAGAGACCTTAGTCCTTCTATTGTAATAAAACCTGCACTTAAGATGTGTTATATATAAAAAAAAAACTAAATAGTACACACAACTGATAGTTTAGCAAATGGCCGACATATCCGTAAAAATTCAAATTTATGGCAAAAAGCAATTTCCACTTTCCAGTATACCATATAATATTATAATATTGCCGTCATTGTCACTAGTATGAAATTATCTCAGATGCTGTACAGGCACACACAAAAACAGGGGTAGGGAGGATTTGAACATCGAATGTGTAAAAGCACAACAGGTGCATGTAGCATCTTACGTTTTGCCATCACGAGTGTGTACTTTCCAATCAGATGTAGCTTTCTCATTCTTATAAGAAAGATTATCATTTCCCTGGTACAAAATTTAAATATCAAGAGAATAAGCTTAGGAATGAAAGCATACTCTTGAAACGGGAAGAAAATCTGCTCGCAAAGTATAACATATATTATGACTAATTTCAGCAGTTGCATTTAATCTGACCATGGTCATACGATCCTCTGACTTCTTAGAAGATTCGCTAGGTAACTTCTGCTGTGACTCGATGCTCTGCTCGACAATTTTCCCAATATCATCACCCCCATTTGAGAACCACCTCTCTTCTCCATTCCCCTGTTGAACAATTTGTTGGTGAGGCAAAACTAATTGCATATCCTGACTCGCAGTACCAACCCATGTTTGTACGGCCTGGTATGTGGAGCCTGAACGTTGTTGGCTATCAGATAACTAAAGAAGAAGGAAAAAAGAATAGTCAGTAAATAAAATATGGTCTTTTGGCTCCAAATGAAAATTATCAACATAAAGCAGATGATTACGTCGAATGACATAGGAGCATTCCCTGGATTTGCAAAATTGGAATTGCTCGGAATCTGAGATTGTACAGTAGAGGCCATCACCTGTCCTTGAGGAGGTGGTGGTGGTGGAGGCGGGACCACATGATTATATTGGATGTGTGGAGGTGGAATTCCAATGTTTGAACTTGCCGGAGTAAATGAGGGTGGCGGCAGTGCAGCAACAGGTCGAAACTAGATCGAACAATAGAGCAAATCACAAATATAAAAAAATTCCAAAATTCACATGTCTCAGAAATTAAGAAGATGAAGATTTTAGCAAGAATAGTCCAAAATAAGTAGAGCTTACTTGCATTGACAGTGGAGAAGGAACTTGAGGATGGCCCATTTGACTAATTACGTGAGGTCGGGGAGGCTTTCGTTCCGAGATTCAAGTAAATAGGGAAATAATTAAGCAGATTAAAATTTCACAAGACAGAAGAATAACATTATAGTCGGAGGGATTCTGTAAGGGCGTGCAAGGTTTTAAATCCGTATCAGGAAGGACTAAAGTACTAAACAGTACAACTGTGACAGACAAGCTCGAATAAAATTAATTTCAACCATTAATTACACATAACAAGAGGAAATCATGTATTAGACGCTTATCCTCGCAATATTAGCTTAGCGCTTAGAAATGGAAAAAAAACAATATAAAATTGATTGACAAAGATCTGACACCACAAATTTTATTGCATCTGAGGATACTCTTGTCAGCATAGGATATTCAAGCATATATATATAATGATCTGGTGAGTCTATCCGTATATGTACATATGCTTTCAATACTAACACACAAACCTCAACCGATTAATGCTCCAAAAACATACGGAAACACATATCTTTATAATTTATTTAGATCAGCAAGATACGATAAGTTACGCAATTAATTATCTTTTAAAGTACATAAAAAATTAACAATTTAAGCCATCAATTTACAAATATTACCTGAAAGCCTGTGAACTGAGAATTATTAGCCATTTCAGGCGAAATTACTGAATCCTGTAAAAACACATCAAAGTATATGTGACTGCCAGCAAATAGTTGAATGAAGCTAACATCATCAAACAAATTTGATTGAGGAACTAAACCAATAACGAATCGATTGGATCTTTATGGCTTGTTTAGCATAACAAAAACACATCCATACGTAAATTTAACAATAAGAAAGCTTTCTTCCTCTTCGAACCAATCATTTCATCAAATCCGCATCTTTAAAACCAATGCATATACAATAAATATCTTTATATTGAAATCAATTCCTGCGCATTGAAATTCAATCTCAAATTATAAGCAACAAACAAAAAGCTTCACATTTGCATCGACTTGTATCCCAAATAGAACATAAAACACAAGACACTCCACTGAATTCAAATATAGTGAAATATTAGTAAAGTAGGACACCGATTGAACCCTAAAACATTACCACATCCCCGCGAAAATAACGATTGCTTCGTTTCAAGGAAGGGTGGGGGGGAATAGAGAGTAGCAGCGGTCAGGATACTGAAACCTAATATAACCTCAAAGAATAGCACTTAATTTTACATGGAATCAAAAGCTTAACCTTGAATTGATAAAGACTTGCGAAGACACGATCAAGAGATCGACTAATTTCTTCAACATAAAAGCAAATGTTGCTGAAAAAAAAAATTCGCTACGATTGTTTCGGTAGCTGTTTTTTATTTATCATTTCCTAGTTCATTCAAAATAAAATGGAAAAAAGGATTCTAAGAAAATAACCAACTTATGATAAATAAAACAAATAAAACAGTTCAAAGTTCATACGAAAAAATTAAACTATAAAGTATCTACAGTTAAATATACATCAACATAAAATCTTAACACTTCGGTAAAATGTTTATGTTAAGGTACCCCTTGAAACATTCCCCAAAGTACATTTTTAAGAAAATAAATTATTCATGTCATTTTGCGCTCGAACGAAACCAAAAAAAATAACAAAAAGAAATTTGTTTCGGTAGCTGTTTTTTATTTATCATTTCCTAGTTCATTCAAAATAAAATGGAAAAAAGGATTCTAAGAAAAGAACCAACTTATGATAAATAAAACAGTTCAAAGTTTATACGAAAAAAATTAAAATATAGAGTATCTACAATTAAATATACATCAACATAAAATCTTAACACTCCGGTAAAATGTTTATGTCAAGGTACCCCTTGAAACATTCCCCAAAGTACATTTTTAAGAAAATAAATTATTCATGTCATTTGGCGCTCGAACGAAACCAAAAAAAATAACAAAAAAAAAATTGGGGTAGTCGTCTTTGCCCAGCTTAAGACGTTGCGTTTAGGTGTGCATCAGATCGGGTAGTCGGTATCGAGTAATTCGGGTTAGGCTTAAGATTTTCACTACCCGAACCCGACCCGATCTTCAGCGGGTACCCGCTTGTCGGGTATATATCGGTTCGGATACCCGACGTCGATTGAATTGGAAATATGACTAAAAATATTATAATGCAATATAAATATCAAAATATTATACTAAATATCATATATAATATTGGATATTTTATATTAAATAAATATAGTATATACATATATGTTTAATAATAAAATCTTGAGAACATATTTTTAAAATTTTATAATAATTTAGGTATTGATAATAAAATATCATTTATTAATTATACAACTAAAATAAAAAAGTAATCGAAATATTATTTAAAACTTTAACATCACTCAAATTAGATAATGATATCTAAATATGTATTATACCTTTTATGTTTATATATTAAAACTAAAATATTATTTTTAAAAAAATATATCGGGTACCCGAATACCGGATATTCGACCCGATTAATAATTATCGGGGCCCGAACTACTCGAACCCGATCGAACTCGACTAAAACCCGAATACCCAAACCCGAACGCCCGAAATCATTTCTTCGTCTTCCTGGAGTGCCTTTTCACGCTGTCCAGGTTCATTCTCGTTCGGTACAGTTATAAATCTTCCTTATTAAGGAAACAATTAGCGTATGCTGTCGACTTTTCCCCGTCTGATTCAGTAATTCCCATTCTTCTTGAAGCTATTTCTGCCATACGCTAACCAACCTCCGCGGCAACTTTTAGATCGCAACTAGGGAACGGATTCTTCGTTAAGGGGTTTCCGAGTGGTGACGGTTAATTTTAAATAATGGCTAATGATGTGCCCGAATCAAATACCAGTTCTCTATCCAGTAAGCAGAACTAAGCTCCCCTTGTCTTGTTCCACTTCTTTCATGAATTCCATGTTTTTTTTAACTACGGTCTGGAATATATATTTCGGGGTTTAACCGAAAAAAGTTATTTTATTTTTTCACTCGTGAATGTATTAATGTATGTAGTATTTGTCGGTTTCTTGATTGCAAGATAAGGACGCTGATAATTTAAGCGTTGAAGCTGCTGAAAACCTTGCAAGCGAAGCACGGGTGACTTGGTTCTTCAACTTGTTATTCTCTCTGTGTGACATTTGGTTAACACTAATCGTAGTCCGCCTTTTTATGATGGATTAACCGATCTTTTTGTATCAGCGTTTGCCAATTTCAGAAGCAACGCCAATATATGAGAGGCTTTTGGCCACTTTCCCTACTGCTGTAAGAAATCAATGCTTGGGTTTTTTTACTTTACTTCTGTGCTATTAATTTGTCCAATTTGGCACTTCAACGAAGTGTATCTGTAATGTTGATTATTCAATAAGCTACAATGGGAATTTTTACTATGGGACTCAACTGAAAGGGATTGAAGATTTTCCTTTTTGTGTTTCTTACTATGTTGTAGTGTAGCCCCTTTTCGGCTAATCTAATTATTAGGTTTGCTGTATGTCCTTTACGTTATGTTTCAGTGCTCTGATTTCTTTTCTCTACCATTATGACTCTTCTTTTTCATGTATTGGACGTTTTTGTTCTCCATAGGCAAAATATTGGAAGCAGTATGTTGAAGCACAAATGGCTGCAAACAATGATGAAGCCACGAGGCAGATATTCAGCCGTTGTCTTTTAAATTGCTTGCAAGTTTCTCTCTGGTATAGATGATCCCATTTTCTCTACGTGAATGTTTTGAGAGGTCATAGAGATATTATTCCACTATGTTTTTCCATAATCTTGGCTACCTTTTTCGCTCCTTCGATGATAAATCTGTTGGCCTTTGATTAATTATACCATTCATGCAGTTGAATTGTTTTGTGACAGGCGCTGCTACATTCGCTTCATTAGGAATGTTAACGACAAGAAGGGAATAGAGGGGCAAGAAGAAACCAAGAAAGCCTATGAATTCATGCTTAACTATGTCGGTATGGATTTCATTACATTCTCTAAGATAGTCACTGTTGAATATTAATTTTGTTTCTCTATCCATTAGCAAACGTTACTCTTATCTGTGATCCGTTAGGAGCTGATATTGCATCTGGTCCAGTATGGATGGAGTACATTGCGTACTTAAAATCTTTACTGGTTTGTTTTTCTTCACCTTTGTCCGACTTGAAAATTCCCATTCTTTTTTTTTTCATCATCACTTATAACATAAGAGGTGAAATAGGTCCATGGTGCAACGGAAGAATCTCAGCGCATGACCACTATACGCAAGACATATCAGAGGGCTATTATTATTCCTAATCATCACCTCGAACAACTTTGGAGGGATTATGAGAATTTTGAAAATACTGTTAGTCGTACCCTGGTAAACCCCTTTTTTCCAATTTAATGTAAAGTTTTATTCTGAGACTCTAGGATGGTACATATCTTAATATATTTGAGAGGTCTCATCAGAAAATTATATTCCCTATGCTATGCTGATATTTTACACGTTTCATATCCAATGGACATCTGATTTGATTCGTATTTTTTCTTCTGTAATTTAGTAAATAAGTTTGTCAAAGTCATAACAGGGTGCAACGCTTCTAAACTGATTTTGAATTAAATACATAATCGAGCTTTGCATGTGACTTTCATAATGGGTAGTTTAACTCTAAGTCTGTAACGCTCGAAACACTTTGTAGGCAAAAGGGTTGCTGTCTGAGTACCAACCAAAGTACAACAGTGCTAGGGCTGTTTATCGGGAGAAAAAGAAATATCTCGATGAAATTGATTGGAATATGCTTGCCGTCCCACCATCAGGTTCTCCCAAGGTACATATGCTTATGTATTATTTTCGACATATTAGTTGAAGCTGTTATATCTAGATACCTTTCGCTGGTTGTGCTACCATTTGGTATATTTCTTCTTTAAGCCGATGCATGAGTGAGATGAATCATAAAGATGACTGCTTCGTGTTTATATTTGTTTCACTTGCTTTATTTCGTTAGGCATTTTCACAATCCATTTCACTTGCTAGCATTTGTTATATTTCTTGTTTAAGCCGAGGCGCGAGTGAGATAAATCTTAAAGATGACTGGTTCATGTTATATTCGTTTCACTTGCTTTATTCGTTAGGCATTTTTTCAATCCATTTTAGGTGAGTTGTTAGCTTTAGCTCGAAACACATTGTAACCAATGTTGGTTCAATGGACAGGAGGAAATGCAATGGATGGCATGGAAGAAGTTACTGAGCTTTGAGAAGTAGGATACATTCTGTTTCTTTGTATTTGTGTTAGTTCAGTAGCCACATCAATCTTTGTCATCGGCGCCTAACGAAGAGCTTGTAGTATATACGTATTCTTGATTAAATATGATTCTCTATCTCTTTAGGGTCAACCCTCAAAGAATCGACAATGTATCTGCAAATAAGAGAACTTCATTGGTTTATGAACAGGTAGGGAAATTAACTTTGTTTTATTCCGACTATTCTTAATGTAGCTATGAGCTGATGTTGTGACCTGAACTACCATGTCCTTCCATGTGAATTGTACTTTTCTAGTTACGATATATAAGGAAACGTGTGCTTTCTGTCTTTTTTCATGCCCAGTGTATCATGTATCTATATCATTACCCGGACATATGGTATGACTATGCTACATGGCATGCAAAAAGTGGATCCACAGATTCTGCTATTAAGGTCTTCCTGCGAGCACTGAAGGCTCTCCCTGGTACAAGCTTTTATCTCGTGAAATCACTTCACTGATTTTCTTACATATTGAAACCAATTTTCAAATACCATATTCTGATGATGAAGCTATTCATATTCCTAGTTGAGAATACTACTGGTGATGTTATATTCCGCCATTTTCTGTTTCGTTTGTGTCTTTATGTTAGATTCTGAGATGCTGAAGTACGCCTATGCTGAGCTTGAGGAATCTCATGGTGCTGTACAGGTGGCTGTTGTTTCTTTGGAGGTACTGTCTTTTGAAGTGTTTGCTATTTATGTTCTGAAGTGTTTATCTGTACATTTAGGCTGCCAGAAAGGTATACGAAAGTCTTCTCGGAGGTGAGACGAGGACAACAGCTCTATCACGCATCCAGGTGCGGAGTTATCTTTAATTTGTTTGTAAGAAAAACAAAAAGTGAACCACTCAGTTACATATACTCCTTGTAGATATTTAGCTTTGCTTTGCTTGTATGAAGGTATTTGGTTTAGAAAACAATGGCACTATTAACCTGAAGTTTACAGAATGTTTCATGTTTGATTTGGCAGTTTATGCGTTTTCTAAGAAGAACTGAAGGCGTTGAAGCAGCTCGCAAATACTTTCTGGAAGCACGCAAATCTCCAAACTGCACCTACCATGTTTACGTTGCATATGCAATGATGGCCTTTTGTCTGGACAAGGATGCTAAGGTGAATAAAATCATTTCTCAGATTGTCATATTTTTAAATTTTGATGCTTCTTGTTCTTCATCCTGTTTTATTTATTCTCATTTTCTTTTCTCTTTTTTCTCCATCATGCCTGACTCGTAATAGGCTTGCAACGTTTTTAGATTCGGAAAAAATGCCGGGTTAATATTGCTTGTATTTTTTTAATATTCAACATCACTTTCATTTCTAAATTTCTCTTATATGCCCTTTTTCAGCTGGCACACAATATATTTGAAGCGGGTTTGAAACAGTTCATGCATGAGCCTAGTTATATTATCGAGTAAGTTCTGCTGTCTACATTTTTTATGTAATAAAGTCTCCTTTGATTCTTTAAATCACGAGAATAACCTCAATCTTGTGAAGATATGCAGATTTCTTGTGTCGCCTGAACGATGATAGAAACACGCGCGCTTTGTTTGAAAGAGCACTGAGCTCAATTCCACCTGATCAGTCTGTAGAGGTAACTTGCATTTATGTTTTTTATTTGAGAGCAATAGTACAGCCACCATATCTTATCTTCCTTTACGATGCTTCAGCTACTCGTGTACGTAAGTTTCTTGATTTGGAAGGATGCTTAGTCTGTTTGGTCCCGGTATGCATTGAAAAAAATTGGTGAAGATTTTATTCTACTACAAACAGAGAACCTCGAACTGCGTATATTTATTTGATCAATTGAAGAAAGAACAATGATGGCGCATAAATCACCCTTCTATAAACTGTAATGCACAGCCAATCTTTTTTGCAGAGATCACATACTATGCTTCTCCTCTATCTTCCAGTACTTACCTTTTGTTTTTTCTGCAATTGGTTCCTTATTTTGCATTCCAGATCTGGAAACGGTTTGTGGATTTTGAGAAAACTTATGGAGATCTTAAGAGCATGTTGAAGGTAGAGCAAAGGAGGAAAGAAGCTCTATCTCAGATTGGTGGGAATGGCGAATTGGTTTTAGAAAGCTCCCTGCAAGATGTTATGTCGCATTATAACTTTATGGATCTGTGGCCTTGTTCCTCAAAGGACTTGGATTATTTAGCTCAACAAGAGGTACGTACATACTAAGCCCATTTTGTAAATCAGTATTTCGTTTTTATTTCATCGACAATACTCTCCTTTCTCTCGCAGCGGCTCTCCAAAAATGTCAACAAGATCGAGAATCCAGTCTTGCCTGTTGAAACTAGCCCTGCAGGTAAAAGTAAGAATTACTGATTCATGATGTTCTTTCACTATACTTCCACAACCCTTGACATAATGACGATTCTATTTTTCCATTATAAATGCAGACCAGAGTACTTCACGGGCTCCGAATAAGATTGTTCGTCCAGATGCATCGGAAGTGGTGGTCGATGCGCCGAACTTAAAGCCAGGTTATGTTTCTTACTTTTAAAGGGTACACAAACGCAGTACCACGAGTTATGTATCTTCACGATATCTATGTTGGAGCGTACGCTCTTAGTTATCGAACACTTGGTGGCTTAACAATTTTACGACGCTCTATGACAGTAGGTTTAGCTTCCACGGGGCTTTCAGGCATTAAAATTGGTGTAGGCACTTCCTCAATAAATGATCTGACCAAGGGTTTACCGCCAGCGCTGTCAGCTTTCGTTGCTAGTTTACCAGCTGTTCAAGGTATGTATTTATATACTTCCTCAGTCCCACTTATTTCTTCCCATCTTTCTATTCGGACGTCCCACATAATTCTTCCCATTTCCATTTTTGGTAAAAAATTATCTCACTAATTAAACTAATTACACTATTAATATTAAAAAAAGTCTTCTTGATTTGCGTGTCTAATAATAACTTTTCTCTCTCCCTACCTCAAAAGGTGTACTATAATATTAAAATAATGTGATTTCTTAATCTCCGTGCCCGCTAATCTTTGGGAAGATTTAGCTGGGACGGAGGAAGTATGTAGTATCTCTATTGTTAATATCTCTCTCGATGAAGAGAAACAACCGATTTATGTGTGTTTGTGTGTGTGTATATATCTTATATATCT
Source organism: Craterostigma plantagineum (assembly GCA_027422505.1). Taxonomy (NCBI): domain Eukaryota; kingdom Viridiplantae; phylum Streptophyta; class Magnoliopsida; order Lamiales; family Linderniaceae; genus Craterostigma; species Craterostigma plantagineum. The sequence continues at coordinate 4,201,254 of JAPQWV010000009.1, read as the reverse complement.
ATATATGTAAGTAAGACTTGGCTTATTTTTCCAGCGAGTAAGCTTTTATTGTTGTTGTTAACACTATTTCAATTACCACACTGCAGGTCCGTCCCCGGACGTTGATTTTGTGATATCGGTGTGCTTGCAAAGCAACATCAGTGCGAAACCCAGGCCTGGTGCTGCACAAAGTACCAGCGACGTGGGCGTACCGAAACAAACAAGACGAGCACAAGCTAGGAAAAGGAAAGATTCTGATAGCAGTGAGAACTAACTATTCTGTTATTTGATTATATTGTTTTCTAAAATCCCACTTCAAAAAATTTGTTCAATATAATGGTTGTTGACAGAGCAAGACGACGATGACACTTCTACCACGCAAAGCCAGCCATTGCCTAAAGACGCTTTCAAGATACGTCAAATGCAGTTACGGAAAGCTGGTGCAGTTAGCAGTTCACGAACAACAGGAGGAGGAGGAGGAGGTGGTTCCATGTCTTACGGGAGTGGATTTTCTGCTGATTTCTCGGCTGGATCCAGTTGACCTTTTTTCGTTTCTGTGTTAATTTTGTCTTTTGACAGAATGATTGGCATTGTTATTTATTGGTTGAAGATGTATTTGTTGTGTGCCCATTGTTACTACATAAAACATCTTCATTCGCTGGACATGAAAGTAATAACGATTGTGGCACTGTCCCATTGAGAGATATATGATCATCTTGTAGCACTACAAAGCCTGCCCACTTTTTTTCTTACTTTTGAGAAGGGCAATAATGAAGGAGCTTGTAGAAGAGAGTTGAAACATACGAACTTTAACGATGTGGAATTTTTCGAGGACCCGTTTGCCCTCGTTAGCTCGGACTAGAAATGTGAATATAAAAACGCACATAACACATAAAGGGCGGCTTTAACCCAAGCGTATTACCCTTGAAGCGAGTGGCAGCTCCCGGTCATTTTCTTCGCTCGTCGACGGTGTTTCTTTGCACTAGATCGTCGCGCTGACCTCTCAATCTATCCGGATCGTACGCCTTCTCAAATGTGGCTAGAGAAACGCCGTCCGTTGGAACAGAGATCCCTTCGAGTTGTGTAGGCTCGAAGTGTCACATCACGGGCGTCGAGCTTTATCGTAAAACTCAAGTGCGATTTTTTTCGTCAGATTTTTGCGTGATTTTTCATTAGTCAAAATGAGCAAGGCCCTCCCTTATATAGAGAAGGAGGACGAAAATTTTGAGTTCAAAACTCATTATTTTCGTTCAAATTCAAGCCAGGTTGAGATATTTTGTCACTTTTATCTTTATTCAACTCCAAGTTTAAATTTAATTCAAGTTCTAATTTAAATGACTTGATCTTTTACTAAATTTAGGATTGTAAGATTTCATATTCAAATGTAAAAGCAAATATAATTTTCGAAAATATTCTTAGTATAGATTTCGAAAATTGCAAAGTCAAAATTCCAATTTTACCCCTAGGCACATTGCAAGACTTAGCCCAGTCTTTTAAGTCTTGAATTTAGCTTTCGAACAAAGTCCAACTTTTGACCCAATTCTTTAACTTACAGTCCAAGGCCCGTTATAGCCCAATCATGTTTTCTCTCCAATTTCGATACAACTTTGATGATCATTTTTAAGCCCGACTCTTTAGGTTCGACTCAGTCAGCAAGGGAGGAATCTAAGAGTCCGGTATTCACCTATCCAATCCCGTGGTACCGGACAGATCCCGATTCGAGGGGGAATTTGTCTCTGAAAATTCTATGAACCATCTATAGATTATTGTCGTGCTTATAAACCCTTCACAAGTGTCCCAGTCGAGTCAGAGTCACGATTTATGTCAAACTCACTAACTCAACACTATGATAAAATCGTGACTTGCGAATTACCAAACCCTCCATGTCGCCACATGAGTTAGTTATATACCTTGGCCAATGATTTCGTAATTTCCAGCCCTCGTTCTCATAGGACACCAATCTTGATTACTTCAAGACCGTGAGTTCGTACTCAGCGATGTATGACCGACAATCACAAATCGTCATCAAGACCGCATTTCGCTGCTAACCCATGCTTTAGCAAGTTGGGTCTAGTAACCTAGTGATAAGTCAAGACTTCGAAGTCAACTCCGTTGTGCCCCTTTCGTTCAAAGCTTCACGTAGACTACTATAGTAAATCGTCGATAGTTGACACTCCCCGAGTAATACGCGATGTGATCGTACGATTGCGAGTTAGTGTCCAAATACATTCAATCCCCTGATTCGATTTGTCTCAATATCATGACGTTCACTTCTTATGTGAATGATATGCACATTCATTACAAGTCATCGACAAATAAGCCGTAATCTGTCATCTAACACCCAACTAGAGTCCTTAGGCTTATGGACGGTTTTTATGTTCGAGGTTATAAGTCCACTAGTGCCTTCTCGTACCTAAAGCTGTCAAAACGGGCCGGTGGGGCGGGTCGGCCCATAGCCCGCCAAAGCCCGCCACTGGCGGGGCGGCAGCGGGCAAGCCCCCTACTGGCTGGCCTGGAAAAGGAAGGCCCGCCCCGTCTGCGGGCGGTAGCGGGCCTGGCGGGCTTAGCCTACCAATGTTAAATGAGAAAAAAATATTAGATAAAAATAACATAAAAAATAGGAAATAAAAAAACGGTAATCTATAGAAAAATATCCAATTGAAAAAAAAGTTACACATAACTACCCATGTCAGAAAATTTTGTAGATAGGTACCTGATTTAATTTTACCAGTTTCTTTAGTCATATCGTACCTTCCTGTGTGTATATTGCGTACTATAACACGTTTATATAGGGTACCTAAATATAGGATACGTCGTACCTACGGGCATGCCTGTTGTTACACAGAGCGTACCTAAATATAACATACGTCGTACCATTTTCTGTTATATAGGGTACCCAAATGTGTTGAGATAGGGTACCCAAATGTGTTGTTTGGTGTACTTTCGTGGATCGGGTACCTATGTGCAAAAACTTTATTCTGTTAGGTACCTACATATAAAAAAATCCTGATTGGGTACCAAATTATAAATTTTTTTCCAAATAGGTACTTATGTGTAAAAACCCCATAAAAAAATTAAAGAATTCAACTTGAAAAATATATCTAATTTACTCAACTTTTTAATAGTAATTATTTATGTTATTAAAAAACTCAAAAAATATCAAAATCAATATAATTTATTTATAAATCTTATTATTTAATATCATTATATAATATATTATATTTTGCGGGCCTGCCCCCGCCAAAGCCCGCTCAGGCCCTACCTCTGGCGGGCCGAAAAATTAACAGCCTTCCCCGCCATCGCGGTGACGTTAGAGGTACCTAAAAATCTCCCTTCACAATCTAACTTTATAGTTTTCCTAGAAACGCATAAAAGTTCCCTTAATAATTATCGTAATCTTAGCCTGGCCTAATTATCGTTCCACATGGACTGTGGTGCATCATACCCTCCCACTATTCAACACAGAATAGTTCTTATTTGTCACGTTCTATTCAAACAAGAGAACCGATTTTTATGCTGCCTCAATTCAAAATGAAGGCATATTTTGATCTACGGAGGATCACTAGTTTTCCGTTGGCTGTTACGTGGCTAGAAATAAAATAATCGTCACCAGCTTTGGATAATTGATTATCCTCAACCAGATAAAATAAAAAAAAAGAAATAAAAGAAATAAAACCATGCACTTTCTGGAGTTTCTCGCAGTACACAACCCAAAGGTTGTTACACATTTAATAGTACAATAGCGTGCGCTTGGCTCTCGTACCGCCACAGCCATCGGTGCAAATAAAACAAGCGTCACGGCTCCTGAAACATGGCGTCGAGCCAACTTCTTCCTTTCCCAAAGTGCCATTACTCGAAAACCCACTTTAAAAATCTCTTTTTCTCTAACCGAGGATCACTATTTCTAGTGAATCAATCGTGTCGGTCCAAAGGCAAGAGGTTTTTAATTAGCGGGATAAAAAAGAGAATGGCGATCAGCGCTTGTGTGAAACTGGAAGAGCAGAGCACCGTCGTCGAGACTAAGAAGGAATGGGGTAAAGTATCGGCCGTGTTGTTTGACATGGATGGAGTTTTGTGCAACAGCGAGGAGCTCTCGAGGTTGGCTGCTGTAGATGTTTTTAAGGAGATGGGAGTTGACGTCACTGTTGAAGATTTCTTTCCTTTCATGGGCACAGGTCTTTATTTGCTGCCATATTGTCCGTTTTGTTTATTGGGTTCAATGTGGGCTGTTTTGGTTAAGTAAGGTTTTCTTTCCCGTATATGATCGTGCTGAAAATCAGTGCTTGTATGCTTATTTGATTTCAGTTATCAGTCTTAGTTCGCTTCTTGTGCTGATGCTAATCTATGTAAGAATTGATGAGATCATTTTCTCGTTCCATATATGCTTTTGCCCAGGTGAAGCAAACTTTCTGGGAGGAGTTGCGTCAGTTAAAAGCGTGAAAGGATTTAATCCAGAAGCAGCGAAAAAGAGATTTTTCGAGATATATTTGGATAAGGTTACTGCATATCACATTGCAAGATTATGTTCTATTTGTCTTAAATTGTTCATATCTTGAAATGATTTATACCTCTTTGTGTAGTATGCGAAGCCTGATGCTGGTATAGGTTTCCCGGGTGCATATGAACTAGTAATGGAGGTATATTTTCCAGCAAAGAAGTTATTGAGTTTGTTTCTCGAGTATTTTTCTGCCGAATCTTCACTCTGATTAATGGCAGTGTAAAAGAAAAGGCCTCAAAGTTGCTGTTGCGTCTAGTGCTGACCGTATTAAGGTTGATGCCAATTTAGCAGCGGCTGGTTTTCAACTCTCAATGTAAGTCTCGTAAAACTCCTTGATTTGCAGTTGGTCTTTTTGGCCTTGTGAGGATGGAATGTCATTATATTCTTTAAATTTTGCAAGGATTCGTTTTTCTGTTTTTTTACAGGTTCGACGCCATTGTATCTGCTGATGCATTTGAAAACTTGAAACCTGCTCCCGATATCTTCTTAGCTGCATCGAAAATCTTGGATGTTCCTCCAAGTGAGGTAAAGTTTTACAGAGAACATTCTAAAATTTCTACTCTGTTGTAGGCACTGAGTTTATGAATTTCTCATTGTTTATCTTCACAAGCTTACGAAATCTTGACATTTGGCGAGCTTGATGAGAAATCTGTTCTTTAATGGTTAAGGCCACTAGATTTAATCCTGATGATTCCTTCTACACAGTGTCTTGTGATTGAAGATGCATTAGCTGGAGTACAAGCTGCTGAAGCAGCTAAGATGAGGTAGTTTCTTAAATAAAACATTCTTGTAAAACATATTTATGTTTCATCATATATATTTATATTTCTGTACAGCGAGTTATGGATATTTCCTTTTCTCGTCTAGATCTGTTCTCATTTCGATGTTATGTTAATTCCTGTCCTGTCTTTTTCAGTAGTTTGATGATTTCATCAATTCCAAAACATCTTATGACCTTTAACAATTACACTCTTAACTCAAGTATTATGGATAAAGCAAACGCTGAAGTTCTCTTACTCAATGTAGTAACCTATCATATATGCCTTGTTGATTTGACTTACAGATGCATAGCTGTGACCACCACATTATCGGAAGATACTTTAAACGAATCCGGCCCATCACTCATCAGAAAGGAGATAGGAGATATATCTATTGTCGACATTCTCAGTGGCGGACATGAAGCAAATAGTATGTAGTCGTTGAAAGTATATCTTTTCAAATCAATTTCGCCTGAAGTGTATAGTGCACTTATCAAATTCGCGTGTAAGACATGATCTCTTGTAATGGATTGATTTACATTCTATAAAGAGTCATTGTGATAAATTTATTGCGAAATTATTTTCCAGCTTGAGGTTGAAGAGTTGTGGTAGGAAGTAGTAGCTAATGGCAAGAAAATAAAAACATTGCAGATGCAGAGAAGCAGCTTCCTGACTCTATTAACACTCGTATGAAAAGTCCTCCCAATATATACAGTAGAGAAGCTAGCATATCTCAGGATAAACATTCCGTGGAAGACTCATTCTTCTCCTTTGGAGGGTAAGGATATATTCTCGTTTGATGGTTCTTTTCATGCCCCGAAATCCAATTTCATGGCATGTTTCGATTGGTTTGTTCTTCTCTAAATGTTTCATATGCTTTTAATAAGGCTTTGAGGTATTCTTTTGCAAAGGTAATTCTAAAGACTCTCAAATGAATGGATTAGTTGAGATTTTCATTTTTGTTTGCCAACATTGATTATTGTTTGAGCTGCATCTTAATCGTTAACCACCAAAGGATGTGAGGTTCCCATTTCTCCATAGATTGCAGAGATGATTTATTTACAGATTGCAGAGTTCTCGTCGAGACATTTTGAGATATGGAAGTTTAGCAGTTGCCATTTCGTGTTTTGCCTTTGCTATTTCAAACAGGAAGGTTAATATGCAAACTTTGCTTTAGCCACGTTGTTGCTTCATGTAAATTAATAATGACCTATCTCGTTTTTGCAGGCTATGCAATATGCATCTCCGAAAGCCATGTGGAATTTGATTTTCGGGACTAGCAATCCATCATTTGGTTCCAAAGAAGGTTTGTCCATATCATGCTAGTTGGATTCTTTAGACATTAGATGACCTCTATTTTAATAGTGAGATCTTCACTCTCTCTCTCTCTCACTCACATTCGCTATGTATACTCTTGCCATGGTTTCAAATGTTGTTTGTATCTCTCAAGTGGGCGATGTGTAGGTGCGCCAATCGGAAACCGTTGACATTAGTATTGGAAAATATATAAATAAGTAAATAAAAAGCTCTATTTCTTCTCTCCTTTGTAGAAGAATCTGATGACCGCATCACTCGATTTGTGAACTACATAGCCGAGTTGGAGGAGAGGTGCTTAGTTAATCTCTTCTCTCCTTTGGTTTTTGTCTCTTACAAGTTTCACTTGCAAATAATGCATCATTACTCATTTATTGTCTCTCTTATAATATGTTTTTCCTACATTTAATGATGCTTGTTATTTTCGATGATGGTAGGGGATCTGCAACTACTGTGCCAGAATTCCCTTCTAAACTGGATTGGTTAAATGCTCCTCCTCTTCGGTTAAGCCGGGTAAATTTTACTAATATTCTTCCTTTTCTTAAAAAATATTACTACCTCCGTCCCACTAATTTTATCACATTTTGCCATTTCGGGCGTCCCACTAATTTTATCACTTTTCCTTATTTAGCAAAAAAACTATCACAAACAATAAATATAATAATATTAAATATTCTTAAAAGACGTGTCAAAATATACACTTTATTACCTTTTCATTGTACTATATTATTATAATAATACCACCTTAATATCCGTGCTCAACAAGATATGTGATAAAAATAACGGGACGGAGGTAGTATATTTTGGCTTAGGGGTTTGATGAAATGTGTATATATATTATCTATCTATCTATATATATATATATATATATATATATATATATTTAATTACCATGCTTTGGTTTTCTTCTTTCTTGGTTTTTTCTCTTCCCTATTATTACTTATCTTTCACCTATATGGCTATATCATATGGTCAGATATAGTTTCTAAATGACTTATGTTGGTGGAGACTACATAATTCCAAGTCAACTTTTGCATTTGTTAAAATCTAATGGTGATTTTTTTGTTGTCTGGAGAAAATAATGATTTCTATTCATATTTTTGTACGACGTTTGATATGCTCTGTAAAGAAGTTGAAATTTTGATCATATGATGCAAATTTCCTGACATATTTTGAAAATGGACAGGACTTGAAAGGAAGAGTTGTTCTTTTGGATTTCTGGACCTATTGCTGTATAAATTGTATGCATGTGCTACCTGATCTGGAGTTTCTCGAAAAGAAATACAAAGATATGCCGGTTATACACACTACATATCCTTTTTCTTTCCCCATGAATTTATTCTTAAATATTCTCCTAATATTTATTTGCAGTTTTTCATTATAATCCTCGTGATATTCATTATTCTGTTGGTGCAGTTCGTTGTTATAGGGGTTCACTCTGCAAAATTTGATAATGAGAAAGACTTAGATGCAATACGTAGTGCGGTTTTGCGGTATAAAATCAACCATCCCGTAAGAAGAAGTCCATCTTTATCTTCTTAATCAGCTCGAGCTCTTGCCTTGTTCAAAGTCCGTCGTTTGAATAAATTTTGCTTTCTTCAACTAAAAACTAGGTTGTGAACGATGGGGATATGTATTTATGGAGAGAGTTAGGTGTTAATTCATGGCCCACATTTGCACTTGTTGGACCTAATGGCAAGCTTATAGCACAACTCGCTGGTGAAGGTCGCCGAAAGGTAGCATCTTTTTCGTATTTCCTTGATAAATTCTAATTTTCTATGTATTCGCATTTTCGTCCTTCTATTTGCTTATTGTACGTTTGGTCTGTGGTCAAAGATTTTCTAATTTTCTTTTGCAAGGATCTTGATGATCTGGTAGAGGCAGCATTAATGTATTACAGTGGGAAGAAACTATTGGATAATAGTAAACCTATTCCCTTGAAGTTGGAGAAAGACAATGATCCTCGATTGTTAACATCTCCTCTGAAGTTTCCTGGTAAGCTGGAAGTTGATATTCTAAACAACCGACTCTTCATCTCAGACAGTAACCACAATCGAATCGTAAGTCCTCAGTACATTGTCTGTAATTTCCACGTACTAAAACATTAATCACCAGTTTAGCAATATCAATCACTTTATCAATCTATTTCCACACGAAAAAGCTTTTTTGTACGCTTCATATCAAAAGCTTGTTGGCATTGCATGTATGTAAGAAAAAGCTTAAACAATGCTTTGTCCACTACTCGTTGTCTTAGGTGGTTACCGACCTCGGCGGCAATTTCCTAAGCCATATTGGGAGCACTGGAGAACAGGGTTTCCGTGATGGTAATTTTGATGATGCTATGTTCAATCGCCCACAAGTAAGTCACCCTTTGATGCTATTTTCTAGTACTACCTACCATTCATTCATTTGATCGAATAAACAACCAAACATTTTTTTTTTCTTTTTACTTTTTTCCTGTCAGGGTCTTGCATACGACCCGAAGAGAAACCTGCTGTACGTAGCTGACACTGAAAATCATGCTCTCAGGTAAGAAGTATAAAATGCTGTTTCAATTTTCCGATTTTCTGTGATTGCCCAAGTGAGGTTAGGTGTGTAGTAACTATACTATATATGTTAAGCTGATGGAGTATTTATTTTTAGCTAGGAAGCTAGTTACCTTACCCAAAGTGATGTTGCTTGAGGATTTTCAACGTTTTTCTATTGCATTGTGGCTTAGTATACATGTGTGTAACTTTTCGCTGAAAAATGTAGGGTAGTTGATTTTATCAATGAAACCGTTGGAACACTCGCTGGAAATGGAACTAAAGGTTCAGACTACAGAGGAGGAGGATCAGGAATCTCTCAGGCAAGTTTCACTTTCATGGAATGGAAACACGCAACAATAAGATATATATTAGTTAGTTATATATAATGTATTGTCTGATATTAGTTTGAAATGGTGATGGTTCTACACCTCTCTACGTAGGAAAAAGGGATTTCGTATTTTCTACATAGTGTTTTGCATGAAAACCTAATTTATGAAATAAAATACAAAAGAACATGTTTTTGGTAATATTATAATTCCAGCTCTTAAATTCTCCATGGGATGTCTGCTTCGAGCCGGTAAGAGACATCGTGTACATAGCAATGGCTGGTCAGCATCAGATATGGCAACACAATATAGTCGATGGAACTACGAAGCTTTTCAGTGGCGATGGCTATGAAAGGAACTTAAATGGCGTAAGGTATTGGCAGCTATGGCCTTTCTTTGTCATTCCTTTTTCAACTCTACATGAAATAGTGTTAGTTTAATGCTATATTTATTTTTAATAGTTCGGAAAGCACGTCATTCGCTCAACCTTCTGGAATCTCATTGTCTCCTGGTAAGAAACTTGCTCAAATGCATGCATGCTTTGGCCTAACTTATGCATTGTTATTTTATCTAATTGTATCTTCTATTATTTCATAGATCTTAAGGAAGCTTATATCGCTGATAGCGAGAGTAGCTCCATACGAGCACTTGACCTGAGAACTGGAGGATCGAGATTACTTGTCGGTGGGGATCCATATATTGCCGAAAATTTGTTTAAGGTATTTGTTTAATATTACATTTCAAAAAGAAAAACATTAGATAATTATCATCATAGTCTCGTCTCACAAATTTAATGGTGTCGGTTACATTGCAGTTTGGCGATCGCGATGGTGTCGGTTCTGAAGTCCGTCTTCAGCATCCGTTGGGTGTAATTTGCGGAAATACCAATCAACTTTATATCGCAGATTCTTACAATCACAAGGTAAGCTCATTCCTCTGTTCGGATTTGAACACAAGTGACATTTGAATAATACCGAAATAATGTTAAATTGTTTTTCAATGAAATTTTCAGATAAAGAGTCTTGATTTAGCTAGTAAAAGAGTTACTACAATAGCAGGTACTGGAAAAGCTGGATTCGGGGATGGACCAGCTTTGCAAGCCCAGGTATGCTGTATTTAAGGCACCTTATTTTTTTTTCCTTGTCAACATTTAACAAATTATTCGAGAAGGAACTGAAGTTAATATCGATATCTTCTTGCAGCTTTCGGAGCCATCGGGACTTGTGGAAGCTGGGAATGGTAATAATATCTCTGTGACCTAAACGGTGTTTTTTTTTTAAGTTGCAAATAGGCCTTCGTCGGCCTAATCATAACTTGTTTTGGATTGAAAATAAATCATCAGGGAAGTTGTTTGTGGCTGATACGAACAACAGCATAATCAGAATCTTGGACCTAACTGCAAAACCGCCTACCCTTCAGACATTAGAGTTGAAGGATGTTCAATCTCCAATGGTGAGGTCGAAATCAATGAGGCGTCTTCGAAGGCGATCGTCTGTGGATACTGAGACTATAGCTGTCAATGGCGGTTCGTCCAACGAGGGGAAATTGTGTTTGGACATATCTGTCCCCGAAGGTTATCATTTGTCAAAGGTTCCCTCCCTCCCTCCCTCTCTCTCTCTCTCTCTCTCTCTCTCTCTCTCTCTCTCTCTCTCTCTTTGAAAATCTGAATTTAATTTCAGGAAGCTCAGAGTAAGTTCAGTGTAGAATGCGAACCTGAAAACGCAGCTTTGGCTATTAGCCCTTTGGAGGGTAATATTAGCACTGAAGGAACTGCTGTTATACAATTCAAAGAGTCGTCTCCTTCACTATCGAAAGCTCGAGTTTACTGCAAGGTAAACATCCTTCTTAACATTATTTGAATCTGAGCTTTGGTTTATGATTTTAGTTCTATTGATCCACAATACATTGGCATCAGATATACTACTGCAAGGAAGATGAGGTTTGTCTGTATCAACCTTTGATGTTCGAAGTGTCGTTTCAAGAAAAAGATGCAGCAATTTCAGATTCTGGCCCTGCAGATATATCCCTCTCATACGTCGTTAAGCCAAAAACATCTACATTTTCTTCGCTTCCTCGTTGATTTTATATTCGTGCTTCACATACGTTGCACGTAGTGTGCTTGTGCTTTTTTTTTTTCTTAAAGAAAGTTGAATGTATATTGCCGAGTTTGATCGAGTCGAGACAAAGTTGGATGAAATAGTGTTTGGTGTTAGTTGACAAATGACAGAGACGAACTTCAGATGCTTCCACGTCGCAACTAACTCGACAGTTCTTAAAGATCGATCGCCTTGTCCATCTTTAATTTAACCAATGGAGGTTTATTATCCTAAGGCCTGACGCTTGATAAAAGATTATAGATTAGATTAAATAATTAATTCTGTATTAAGGGAATAATGCATTAATCTGTATACATACGTTCGTCAAGCGAATTCACGATTTATATGAATGTTTTGTAATAAATTGCTACTTCACATATATTAGCCATATATAATAAGCCACTTAAACATGTGTTGATACATACATAAGTTATTTTGAACGAGTGGTCAAACAAGACGGTTGGAAATTATATTTTCCATAAAACATCTTCCAACGTTCTTGATGCTAAATAAATAAATAAGCAGTTTTCAGTTAAAACTAAATAAAAAATTAAATTAAATTAATAAGGTTGAGAATCACCGAAGCAAAAGGCGGGAAGTGAAAGGACACAAACTAAGTCTACACCAACGGTCCCGAGTGGATCGTGCGTAGTCCGCTTTTGAACAGTTCTTGAAATAACTCATCCCAAAACAAGCTCAATGTTATTATAACGTTCTCTGAAATAGGAGAAAGGCCACATATCTTCTCTGATCGAAACTATTTTTTCTTTTTTTTTCAGAGTGAAATAATAAAAATCTTGCAAGATCATCGATAATCAAGAGGTATAAATAAACATAAAATGTCGTGGCAAACATATGTAGATGATCATTTGATGTGCGACATCGAGGGTCAGTCCAGCCACCACCTTACAGCTGCTGCAATCCTCGGCCACGACGGTGTTGTCTGGGCTCAGAGCTCTACGTTTCCCCAGGTTTTATTTATTGTTCACGATTCTTGTCTCCCATAAGAATAAGATCATCAAATTGTATAATTCGATTCGACGCGTACAGATCATTTAAATTGTTTTAATAAACAGAAAGTCATTAGTGATTTTTTTCTTCATCTGCATTTTACTGTTGAAACCATTATTTAAATTAAAATGCAGTTTAAGCCTGATGAGATCAAAGGAATACTCACTGACTTCGACGAGCCGGGTCATTTGGCCCCAACCGGGTTATTCTTGGGTGGGGCAAAGTACATGGTAATTCAAGGAGAGCCAGGCGCTGTGATTCGTGGAAAAAAGGTACATTTATAGAGATCGCACCACCCATCTATTCTATTTTATTAAGCGTGAGTGCTTTGGTTAAAAGTGTCAATTGAAATTCAATTTTGGTCTGTAAATTTTTACATTATCTACTCTATTTTGGTCTGCACATTCAATCACGGGGTTACTTTTTTTTTTTTGAATCATCACGGGGGTTACTTGAACGTAGGAACTATTGCATCAATCCACTTATATAACTGCCCCATTATCCCATGTTCTATATAAAATATAACTGCTCATGTTTCTTTAATATAAATGTATGATAATATTTGACCCAATCAATTTTGTAGTGGCTGTTTTAGCATTTTTTAATCAATTCGTTGTTGCACCCACATCGGGGGTGCACTGTGACTAGTATAAATTATGCAATGTCTTGCATTCTACAATTTGTGATAGATTGCAAAAATTTTGATAGATTACTTACAAGTATTTAATGTCCCAAATTTGTGTTTCTTGTAAGGGTTCTGGCGGCATAACTATAAAGAAGACAGGCCAAGCACTCGTGTTTGGGTTGTACGATGAGCCTGTGACGCCTGGACAGTGCAATATGATTGTTGAAAGGTTGGCAGATTATCTCATTGATCAGGGCATGTAGGATCCCCCGAACATTCACTTACAAACTCCGAATTTTTGGCGTTTTTCTATGATGCTAGCTAGTAATTGATCACAATGATCATTATTAGTCTATCGTTAAGTTTCTGTTGTGGTAGTTGTCTTTACTTTTCTTCCCTGAATTTGCCTGTGATCAGTGTTCTTACGTAGTTCGGTGTTATTTTACGTTTTAAACATAATAAACATAAGTTGTCAACCATCTAATATAGGTGCCGAGTGTTTTAAGCAGAATCTCTGTAATATGCTGTTGCTTTTGTCAATAGAAGTTAAAACAGTACGGAATAACTACAGAATATATACGAACGAAATGTATACGCTCATAAAAATCTACTACACGGATTAATTATCGAAATGAAAAAGTAGCGGCAAGTTGAGATTGATTATAATAGTTATAAAACTATTGCAAGAAACGATCTAGGAGAGTAAACAAGAGTAAAATTAAGAGGGAGTTCTTTCATTCAATTGATCCTCCTTTGTTATAAAAAGCAGAAAGCACGTCTATTTATTAATACGGTTAATATAGGGTCAGACTCAAAACATATTTTCAATTAAAGTTAAGGATTTATGTAAGTTATATTTAGAGATAATGACTCAATTTAACTTTCATTTAGAGATAAGTACCCATGAAGTGGTACCACAGACCCACGAAGTAGTACCACAGACCCACGAAGTAGTAACACAGACCCATGAAGTGTTATTGCAGACCAATGAACTGTTAATGCAGAGTAATGAAGTGGTATGGGGGAGCCATGAAGTGTTTCTGAAGAAAATGGGCTAATGCATTTTCTGACATGGGTCTGAACGGTTACTGAAACATAAAATGAGACCTGATCTGAAATTTGCCCTTATTAATATTGTAGGCTAGGCATTAGTCCAGCAGGCGCTCAAAGAGGACCAAGCCCAGTCGCTATAGGCGGGGCCTAGTCAGTTTCTAGGCAGAAATTAAATGGTGTACTCGTTTTTTTATTATTTTTATTTTATATGATACTATACCGCAAAGGAAATGTATATTAAATTAATTCATCAAGGAGATAATATCATTAACCTTATTAATCGGCCGCCTAGCCTGCTTAATCGGTTTGACATATTGATCCGGCGCCTAGACGAATATCGCGCGGCGGCCTCCGCCTAGCGCCTAGGCGCCGCCGTCTAGGCCGATTTTTACAACGGATCTATTTATAGAATTGAGATAGAGCCTTTACGTCGGTCCCAAAATATCGTGGGTGTAAATGAGACTGTGAAGGTACTTTTAATAAAGAGTGAGGTGAATTGGTGAATATGTGGATATCTATCATTGGACATTTACTATCTTTGATTGCTCGTGTATAAATGATCGAAAGATCTTCATTCATCAACGGTTCACACTTCATTCATACTTTATGACGTTCAGTGTCATATTGACCAACGAGAACATTTAACTTGATAGTCATGGCCCCATCGGATGAGGCCGAGCTCATGCACATGATAGCAACTGCCGCAGCCATTGATGATCGTCCTAGTTTGCCTAAGATACCCTCGAGGCAACGGTATCGGCGTGCCTCTCCCAACAAACAACAAAGGAACTCCTTTAGAGGTATAATAGTCTCTACAATTATATAATGACAATCAATGAGAGAAGATAATACGTATATAATTACGCTGGGAATCGTAGATTGGGAAGGGAAGAGTGTTGCGAGAGGGAGACCGAGTGGCCATTCTAGGGTTTGGAACGATAGTGCAGAATTGCTTAGGCGCGGCTCAGCTCCTCGAAGATGAACAAGGCGTTTACGTCACGGTGGCAGATGCTAGGTTTTGCAAGCCACTCGATGGGGAATTGATCAGAGAATGGAGCACGAGTTCCTTGTAACAGTCGAGGAGAATTCAATCGGAGGATTCTGCTCTCACATCTCGCATTTCTTGTGCTTTAGGGTGCGTTTGGTCCGCGGAAGTCGACGCGGAAAAGAAAAGAAAAGTGTGCTCATACGCATTGAATCATTGGACATTACGCTTCGCGGGTCGTACCATTTCACTTTTCCTTTTCTTTTCCACGTTAAATTCCGTAAACCAAACGGAGCCTTAATGGACTACTCGACCACGGAAATCTTAAGGTAGCTAGCTTCATGATGCCAAATATTTAGAATTATGTATCGACGACAATCTTGTTCTTATCGTTACAATTGGCCATTAAAATTTTTTTATTTTAATTATCATTTTGCAGTGGAGATCAATGGTGCTTCCAGATAGATACATTGACCATGGTGAGCAAAGATATCAGATTGAGGAAGCTGGGCTCAGTTCGAAGCATATTGCTCGAACCCTTTTATCATTGATCGGAGAGGACAAGAGATATTACTACTACTAGTTATCTTCAATTGAGCGGTTAACACTCACCTAACAAAAGCATTGTATATTCATCCAAAGAGAACAAATTGAAAGATACTCCATCCCTCCGAAAAAACAAACTCCCTAAGAAAAACGAGAACAAAATGAAAAGCATCATTGTCGTCCGCTGTCATCATGTAAAGCTGTTTATTTATGACTATGAAGAGTCACATTATGTCCGTCGAGTCTTTTTTATTAGGCTGTCTTTGTTTAAGTTGATGTGTAGTATTTATGTTCGGTCACTTGCTTGACTTGCAAATTTTTTATACAAATGTGTATTTTCTGCATATTCCCCTTAAAATAAGGGTGATCGCGCACTGCCTATTGCAATAAATTATGGGCAACAACCTAAGCTGATCCTCAATGTTTACTCTCTGGACCAACCGATATTTCGCGAGGACCAATTTAGTCCTCGTTGTTATCGAATTTGAACCAAATTGATCCCTACCGTTAAATAGCCGTTAATTTGGATGGAAGTTGACACGTGTCGTGCGATTGGTCAGACTTAAAAAATCATAAATTAACATTAAAAATGAAAAACAGTTGAAAAAAAAAATAAAAAATAGAGTAAAAAATTCAAAACAAAATACCAATAAATATATGAATGCATAAGTTCAATTACAGTTTTGATAGTCGTAGAACAATCTCCCCCGCCGAAACCAGGAGTTCTAGCCAAATAATGAGCAAATACATTTGTCGTTTAACAAACACGTACTTTGTGAATTGAAGGACAAAATTAAAAATATGATAAAAAGGATGTTTGGTGTCCGAGAGCGGAGTTCCTTTGATTACAAGCAGCAAAGAACCCAACTTGAACCTTGTATATATATATTATATATATATATATATTATTAATTTATTTATATTAAGATTAATGTTACGATACTCACCTTGCGTTAGCACCTTTGTGAGCACCAACCACATCAACGCGCCAAATCGGCATATCATGGAATTTTTTATTGATTTATAACCTACACATAGGATTAGTGAACCCGTCGGGGGTTGATTTGACATGTTGACGTGGCACAAAAAAATGCCACACAACTGGTGCCCACGGATGGTGCTCACGCAAGGTGAGCACCATAACATTTCTGTTTATATTAATATATATATATATGTGTGTGTGTGTGTGTGATGTAAATAAATATATTTAATTCATCGTTCTTGTATTTTTCTCTAATCTGACACATCGTTAATAGCATCTTCAACCTGCAGCATAAAAATACAATTAACTTTGAATAATATTACAATTGTTATAATGATTTTACTCCAACTCATAAACTCTATTTTCTACACTAATTTTTACCCCAACCCATTAACTCTATTTCTACTCTAAAAATCAAATTCCTATATAATAACTAAAAAGTCAACAAATTATAATAATTAATATTTAAAATTAATTAAACTATAATATTTGCATATATATTGTATTATAATTTTATTAAATTAAAAGGAAAATATCAATAAAAGAAAATTAACATTATTTTTACTTTTATTATCATAAGAATATCAAGTATTTAAATGTAATTAAAATATTTTTATTAAATAAAACATAAATAAATAAAAAGTACAACACAATTTTTGTGTTGAAAATTGTGCGTACTCTACATCTAGAGTTTCTCTACTAATCAACACAATATTACTGTTTGATATAGAATCCTGTTGAAGAAAAGATGTACTTTATTTTTGTGTAACGATGCTTTAATATCACAGTCAAACATCAAAATAGGTGTCGTATCACGTTCTAATGAATCTAATCGAATTATAAAAGCCTAGTGTGTCATTTTCCTTAAACTTCACCTATAAAGCGGCAGCATCAAGTAACCTCGATTGTCATCTATATATATGTATGCATATGTAAACGTATATAGCACATGTGGAATAGACATTGACAATGTAAATAATGTATACGTATATAACACATGTAGAATAGACATTGACATACACATAATGTAAATTTACAGTGATCAATATATCTTAGTGACATGTAAAAGCAAAATGGGGGGTAAACCTTCACTGCAGTCTTATAATGCACTGAGCTTAAAAAGTATCAAAAGTGAACAAGACTTAATCACACATAAACCGCATCAGTTATTAGAAAAAGGCCCCGTGCTTAGTTAATTATATCGTGAGCGGTCTGGAGTAGGAAAAAACATTAGAAGGAAACGTAATAATACCATGAGAAAAAAAGGAAACGTAATAATACCATGAGAAACAAAAAAAAAAAGAAAAAAGAAGAAGAAGCAACACGGAAGGTGGTTGAAACAGAAGAACCTTAGCTTGTAGGCAATGGAGACTCTGCAACCACAGCTAAATGGGCAGAAGACTTAGGTGACCAAATGGGAAAGTGATACACGTTCTAACAAAAAAGCTTTATTTGCCTTCATTGTTCATTTATAAGAAACCACTCATCTCTTTCATTTCCACCGCTCTAAGTAAACACACACACACATACTCTCTTTACACTCATCAACCAATAATGGAAGCCAGCGCTGGTCTAGTCGCTGGTTCTCACAACAGAAACGAGCTAGTCGTCATTCACGGGCATGAAGAGGTGAATTACAAAGCATAAGCTCATGCATGCATAAAACAGATGCTTACCTATGTAAAACAACACACTGTGGTTCTTCTCTTTTTTTTTTTGCAGCCCAAGACTTTGAAGAACCTAAATGGCCAAGTCTGTGAAATATGTGGCGATGAGGTGGGTCTCACCGTTGATGGAGAACTCTTCGTGGCTTGCAATGAGTGTGGTTTCCCGGTTTGCAGGCCGTGCTACGAATACGAAAGAAGAGAAGGAACTCAGCTTTGTCCACAATGCAAAACGAGATACAAGAGACTAAAGGGTACTGATATTTTTTTTTTAAATTTTAATAATATGCAGCAAAGAGTGTGTGCCTTTTAAGAGACCTTGCTTTATTTACCTTCGCTTGTGAAGGAAGCCCGAGGGTTGATGGAGATGATGAAGAAGAAGATATCGACGACATTGAGCATGAGTTCAACATTGATGAGAAAAAGAACACAGCAATTGTGGAATCCTTGCTTCATGGTAAGATGAACTATGGTAGAGGACCAGAAGATGAAGATGGCATGCAATACCCACCCGTCATAGCAGGCGTCCGCTCCCGCCCTGTGAGACGAAAAGAATATTAAATAACTGTTTTATTATGGTCCCCGATAAATGCAATTTTCATCAAGAATTTATTTCTTCGGTTGCCACAAACATATAGGTTAGTGGAGAAATCTCAGTTTCTAGCCACGCAGCATATGGAGAGCAAATGATGGCCTCGTCTTTGCATAAGCGAGTGCATCCCTCCTTCGATGAACCTGGTAATTACGAATCTACATAACTGATATACCTAACACAACGTATCTAACAATTGGAATTTATACTCTATATAAACTAGCCGGAAGTGCAAGGTGGGACAATAATAAGAAAGAGATGGGATGGCCCGAAAGAATGGACAATGACTGGAAAATGCAGCAAGGAAATTTCGGACCTGAGCACGACGACTTAGCCGACCCAGACATGTCCATGTATGCATTCAACATTCAGATTGACTAAGTTACCATATAAATTTGTTCGAAATTTTTTTTGCAGTGTGGACGAAGCAAGGCAGCCCTTATCAAGAAAAGTGCCGATTGCTTCAAGCAGAATAAATCCTTACCGTATGGTGATTGTGGCTCGTCTTGTAATATTGGCCATTTTCCTACGTTATCGAATCCTCAACCCAGTGCACGATGCCCTCGGCCTTTGGCTCACTTCGATCATATGTGAGATATGGTTTGCCTTCTCATGGATTCTTGATCAGTTCCCCAAATGGTTCCCCATTGATCGTGAGACCTACCTCGATCGCCTCTCCTTGAGGTAGGTAAATTAACATATAATAAGCTTTTCGAAAATAGATGATGGCCAACTAATAACCAATAAAATCGTACCCCTTTTTTTATTATAGAAACCACTAAATAAAATCACGATGCAGATATGAGAGAGAAGGCGAGCCAAACATGCTAGCCCCAGTAGATATATTCGTCAGTACGGTGGATCCATTGAAGGAACCACCTTTAGTAACTGCCAATACCGTTCTATCCATACTGGCGATGGATTATCCAGTGGACAAAATTTCATGCTATATTTCCGACGATGGCGCTTCCATGTGTACGTTCGAAGCTCTCTCAGAAGCAGCTGAGTTCGCTCGAAAATGGGTTCCTTTCTGCAAGAAATTCTCCATTGAACCACGCGCCCCAGAGACCTACTTCTCGGAGAAAGTTGACTATCTCAAGGATAAAGTGCAGCCGACCTTTGTCAAGGAGAGAAGGGCCATGAAGGTTTACCTTTCTCAACCACGCACTATAACGCTCACTTGTCAAAATAATATTTTTTTTAGGTCAATAAAGAGTATTTTTCAATTGTGTGTGTGACAGAGAGAGTATGAGGAATTCAAGGTTAGAATAAACGCCATGGTAGCTAAAGCACAAAAGGTACCGGCTGGCGGGTGGATAATGAAAGATGGTACTCCATGGCCAGGAAACAACACAAAGGACCATCCCGGGATGATTCAAGTCTTTTTAGGACAGAGCGGAGGTCCCGACGTGGAAGGACACGAACTGCCTCGTCTTGTCTATGTCTCTCGTGAGAAGAGGCCAGGTTTCCAGCATCATAAAAAAGCTGGTGCAATGAACGCACTGGTAAGAGCATCGTATTTTAACAGAAATAATTAAAAAAAAAAAGACTTACGTTCTTTTTTAATTCTTTTCTTTCCCTCCATTTTCCAGTCTTGATGTATTTTACTCGATATAAAAATCCAGGTACGTGTTTCTGCTGTACTCACCAATGCGCCATTCATGCTGAACTTGGACTGCGATCACTACATAAACAATAGCAAAGCTGTGAGAGAGGCAATGTGTTTCTTGATGGATCCACAAGTTGGAAAGAAAGTATGCTATGTACAGTTCCCACAGAGGTTTGATGGAATAGACAGACACGACAGATATGCCAATCGAAACACAGTCTTCTTCGATGTAAGACCCAAAACTCGATATTTTTTTTTTTTTTTGAAAGAATTCACCCTCTAATGTGTTTCTTGTCCTTCGAAGATCAACATGAAAGGTCTAGATGGGATTCAAGGCCCAATCTATGTGGGAACAGGTTGTGTTTTCAGAAGGCAAGCTTTGTACGGCTACGAACCTCCTAAGGGTCCCAAACGTCCGAAAATGGTAAGCTGTGACTGCTGCCCGTGCTTTGGACGCCGCAAAAGGCTTCCAAAGTACTCAAAACATGGGGTGAATAGTGAAGCGGAGAACCAAGGTCTCTCTCTCAATATAGTTGTAACATAAGTCGAGTCAATAAAAAAAATTTAAACGAAAAAAGCTAATATATGCTTCTCCTGTCACAGGATTAGAAGACGACAAGGAGCTTTTAAAATCTCAGATGAATTTCGAAAAGAAGTTTGGACAGTCACCTATATTCGTCACCTCAACCTTGATGGTTGATGGTGGTGTGCCACCTTCTTCAAGCCCAGCAGCGTTGCTTAAAGAGGCCATACATGTCATTAGTTGTGGTTATGAAGACAAAACTGAGTGGGGCACAGAGGTAATCTAATTGTCCATATTTATTATTAGTTGCGCAACACAAATAAACATATGCTAACAAATCTAACACAAGTATTTTAGCAAAATATCTGTTAGCGTATTCCGTTGCTTCACATATTTTCATTCATATACTGAATCAAATCATCAAGGTGACACATACCTTTTTTGAAACAATGCAGCTCGGTTGGATTTACGGGTCCATAACAGAGGATATCTTGACGGGCTTCAAGATGCATTGTAGAGGTTGGAGATCTATTTACTGCATGCCTAAAAGGCCCGCCTTTAAGGGATCTGCTCCGATTAATCTATCGGATCGTCTCAATCAAGTGCTGCGTTGGGCTCTCGGCTCGGTGGAGATCTTCTTCAGTCGACATAGCCCAGTTTGGTATGGTTACAAACAAGGAAACCTCAAATGGCTCGAACGCTTTGCCTATGTTAATACAACTGTCTACCCATTCACATCATTACCGCTCCTCGCCTACTGTACTCTCCCAGCCATTTGCTTACTCACCGGAAAGTTCATAATGCCAGAGGTAAGCAAACCATTCATTTTCATCATCTAGATTGTTTCCCTCAACCTTTTATGTGTAACCAAAAGTTGTTTTCTTCTACCCTACGCAGATAAGCACTTTCGCAAGCCTATTCTTCATAGCTCTGTTTCTCTCGATCTTTGCAACGGGTATATTAGAGCTAAGGTGGAGCGGAGTGAGCATAGAAGAATGGTGGAGGAACGAGCAGTTTTGGGTCATCGGTGGTATCTCAGCTCATCTGTTCGCTGTGGTTCAAGGGCTGTTGAAGGTCTTAGCAGGGATAAACACGAACTTCACAGTTACATCGAAAGCAGCCGATGATGAGGAGTTTGGAGAGTTGTATGCTTTCAAGTGGACCACATTGCTCATACCTCCAACGACTATTTTGATCATAAACTTGGTAGGTGTTGTGGCTGGAATCTCGGATGCTATAAACAATGGGTACCAATCGTGGGGACCGCTTTTTGGAAAGCTCTTTTTCGCCTTTTGGGTGATCGTCCATCTCTATCCATTCCTTAAAGGTCTTATGGGGAGACAGAATAGGACGCCTACGATAGTAGTCATATGGTCCATACTCTTAGCATCCATCTTCTCATTGCTTTGGGTTCGAATTGATCCTTTCGTGTTAAAAACCAAGGGACCTGACACAAAGCAATGTGGAATAAATTGCTGATTAGTTGGTCTTAAACCCAGGTATGTTGTGTGCATTGTGATGTTTGCAGAATTTGGAATGATGCATATCAAACTGGATCTTATTGAAAAGCAAATAAAGATGTAAAAAAAAAGCAAGAGCAGAAGTTTTGTATGTATTCTGGGTGTATTTTTGCACATGTAGAACCCAAATCCTGTAATAGACATATTCAGCGGATTGCTTGATGCTATCAAGAATTTAACGTTTGGTAATGTTTAGAACTTATTTCTCTCCTTCACATATCATGTCAAAGTTATCTCCTAATTGAACTTACATAAACGAATCCAACAGGAAAAGGAACCACCACCATGGACATCAAAAAGGATAATTTTCAGCAAAAAAAAAAAACATAATCAAATATAAAGACAAAGCTTTAGTAGTTCATGAGATGATATACTACACTCTCTTCTATGAAACTTGAGTGTCAAAATTGGTTGAATAAATGGATCGAAATGTAAAAATTTAGATGGATCGCGCTAAAGATACGTAAATGAAAGAGGGAGCTATGTACCTCGTAAGGGACAATTGAAATCTTCTTGTGCTGAAACCCAAAAAACGTTTCTTTAAACTAAATATCTGCACAAGAACAATCTCCATTGGCTAATGATGAAACCTGTTTGCATCGCCCGCAATAATAATCCTCCGAGTACTCATAGAAATAAACCTAGTAAAATTGTAACTGTCCAAACTCACTCTTAAGGTTCCTTTCCTTCTTGATTACCCTAATCTGTTCTCCATCTTCCGACACCAAAACTGTCAAGTTTCTCGTTTCGAAGTCCGACCATTATTTCCTTCTCTTCGTCCTCCACGTCATGCAGAGATTTCACAAGATATCCAACATCTTTCATCACTGCCATCAAATTTTGCAGTATTGCATAGATGTCATCAGCCCGGGAACTTAATGTAAATATGTGTTGTTGCCACTTGATGTCAATCAAAGTACGGACTGGGGTGATGTTTTTGGCCAGTTAACGTAAGGAAGCTGCTTGAGATTAATCTTGGCTTTTTGAACAATGATTCTAGACATCACAATGCGCTATGTTTGAGTCCTTTTGAAGCTTACATGAAGCTAATAACGCATCCCATTCAGCAAAACTAGGATAAGAGGATTTGTAAGAAATCCCAATGCATCTTTCAGTCGTCGAGCCTGGCTGACTACAGCAGGCATACAAAAGTCACAACAGAGTGGATTTATTTCATTGAACAACTGTGGAAGTGCCTCTTTTCCATTCCATGTCCCCCTAGCCAGAGATCGTCGATTGCAAAGTTACGGTTTTCTATTCCCTAACCGTGTCGAGTAGTTGTCTCGCACCTTCAACATTGCCACATTCCATGTACAACGATCCAAGCATTTTATATAAACCTAAAGCATCAAGCTGAGCAGCATACGCTGGTAATTATGACGGGATTACCGAATATCTTTAAAAGAATTACAGTTCCTATTCGGTGTGCCCTTTTGGAGGATAACTCGAAATCACAGCGTTCCATGACTCCACCGTTCTGTGAGGTAATTGATCGAATAGCTTCACGGCAAGGTTTAACACTTTTGCCATACTCTGACCATTGCTGTTGAAATAGATTGATACCTGTAAAGTAAATCATTGAAACGTTGAAGAAGTATTGAACTGGGAATTTTCCCTACACTGATCATCGATCACTCAGTGAAAAGTACTGTACGGTATTATATACTCTATCGAAGAGGAAGATGACCTATTTTATCTAGTGCAAATTACGAGTCAGGCCCAAACGATATATTAAATTAGGTTTTAGACCCCTATCAGAAAATTTATAGTTTTAAGGACCCGATTTTTATGAAATTTAGAGATAAGATTCTAAATTTTCGCAAGTGTTATACAATAAACATGAAGTGGTATTGTAGACCCATAAAGTGGTACTGTAGACTCATGAAGTGGTACTGGTGAACAGTAAAGTGATACTGTAGACCCATGAAGTGGTACTGGGTGAACAGTGAAGTGATACTGTAGACCCATGAAGTGGTACTGTTGAACAGAGAAGTGGTACAGCAGAACCCTAAAGTGTTTCTGCAGAAATCGAATCCTTCAAACTGAATTTTCTGACATGGTCCTTAAATCCAAATGAAACTTATGTTGGGGCCTGAACTTTAAAAGCCCGTTTTATCTGTTATATTTACATACTAATCCATGAACAAATAAAAGAACTGATTCTATCTTAATTAATATTGTTACAAATAGGTCCCTAACAATATTTCAATATTCCCCTTCAAGTTTGCGGTCCATATAAATCGATGACCCCAAACTTGGACGGTAAGTATTCAAATTGTCTCTTTCCCAAAGCTTTTGTGAGGATATCAGCTGGTTGCTTAACAGAAGGAATACAGCATGTCTGAGTCACTTTCGCTTGAATCTGAGTCACTTTCGCTTGAATCTTGTCACAGATAAAGTGGCAATCGACCTCAATGTGTTTTATCTTTTCATGCAACACTTGATTGGCTGCTATTTGCAGTGCTGACTTGCTGTCTGAATACATCTTAACTGGCTCTAAACCTGTGATCTTCAAGCGAAAACACATCCGAGTGAACGAAACCTTATTATCATTGACAAAGCCCTACTCCATTTTTTTTTTCAAAGCCCTACACAACCTTATTATCATAAAAGAATCATAGAAGTGGTGGCATGAACCACTCATGATGAAGATTCAGATTCGAAGCAAACGAATAATGCCATGCAAAATCATATATCATATATTAGACCGCATCTCCTTCCCAGAATCTGAGGATGCTGAAAGTCGAAAGAAATGAATAAAAGAAAGACGATAGCAATATACACGAAACTTCAGATTATGATAACACATCACATGAACAACAGGTTGAAAAAGACCGATCAACCAACTGTGGCGTTGTTATATAAATATCAGGAAATGCGAGAAAAAATACAAATGTGGTTTCATTAGTCTCCCTCAGCACCGCAGACAAGTTTCATACCAACCTTTATAATCCCACTTCAGCATCTCGAGATTGGTAGAAATCGTTTGATCGCATGATGTTTACCTCTTCAAAATCATTATCATCTGAAACGTAACACGATAGAAAAAAAGTCAACAACCACTGGACTGATAGCAACAGTGAGTTATTCACTTATTTGTACATGCAGTCACTAATGTATGTGTAATCATTCTCATTCGTAAGTTATTTATTTCTTATCAACTCATCGATGCAAATGCAAAAAGGAAAATAGAAGGTTATATGACAAAGAACGTGATAGCAAAGCATGTTAAGTAAGTATTATGTTAAAGAACCTTTTCTCAGAGTCAGAGCAACAACAGCATCGTTCTCAACCTGAAAACACGATAAAAAACTGGAATTAGAATCTGGGCGATGAACTTAATCACGCCTATACATACTAAAATATCAAGCTTTTAACTAGTTACTATGACAAAAAAACTCACTAACAACTATGATAACCTTTTGATCGGCCAATGATTTCAAATCGTCAAGTACTTCTTGATTTGGCATCAGTACCAAACGTTGATTATCCGCTGGTTGATCAATTACTTCTTGCAGCTTTTCCTTGATTTGAAACACCGTCTCACTCGGAAGACATTGGACAAAGTATGTAGTCTTGTCTCGCTTGACACGGATATACATTACCTGTGATTTAGGTTGATATGAGAAACAAAAGGTAAAACAACCATGTCAGGCCCGTCAAAAAAAAATATATATGAGAACTGTGCATTGCAAAACAAGAAACACGTTGGTATCAAGGTAATTCTTCAATATCTTTTGCCTCAAATAAAGCAATGGACAAGAATCTATTAAAGTAAAACCTATGAGTAAATGGTCCGGAAACTAAACATCAAGAAAAGTCACTTAACGTAACATAGAAATATTCCAGAAATCAAATACACAAACTTTTAACCTAAGATTGCACATATCGGGGCCATCACCAAAAAGTAAGAATTAACCATTTTACGGAAGACATTCAGAAATCCTTCAAAAAGCAGCTCCAAATCCAAGTTACTTCTGTTGCTGCCTTAATTAAAAAATTGCCAGAAACTATAAATTTGATAATGAATATGGATGATAGCTTCTATAATTTAATAACCAATACATGTAATGGTATCAAACAGCTGCTCCATCAAACCAAAGCATCATAGACATGATAAGAAGAACATCCAATCTTTACTGAATAAAATTCTCGGTCAAAAAAATTGATACCTTAGATCACATCTTCGTCCAATCAAATTTGAAGAGAGGAAATTTGAAACCCTTCAAATACTGATTAGAGTGATTATCCATGCTTCTATAATTTCAAATCAAAATGATCGATCCCAAAATATACTTAACTATTTCACTGACTCATCACCAACTAAAAGATCAATTGATCAACAAGAACACAATTTGTTTTCGCGTCCAATTCATTGAAGATTCAGAATTAGCTCAGACGATTGAATTCGTGGAAAATTAAAATAACCCAAGTAATAAATTAACCTGGTCCTGGGATGAAGTGAAGATATCAGCGAAAAAAACAAAATGATTTAGTACTGTAAGAAAAGAATAACACCGAAATAAAGCTCTCGCATTTACGATTAACCAAAAATTATACTTACAGTTTGATCTTCAGGAGTCTTTGGACGAGATGATTGCGACATATTGCTGGAAAAAAAATGATTCAACGAAATTTCTCGCTGCTTGGGTTTTGATGTATAAATGAGCAAGTGAAGTGGAATTTTTTTAGTTTTAAAATATCATCGTTAAGACAAACTTAGACAGGCCTTAATGTTCGGCCCTCCACTAAAATACGATATAAGCCCAATATTAAAAGACTTCTAAAATTAATATATTGAATATAAACTTACGAAATTCTGGGAATATCATTAAGATTAAGAAATAATATTTAGTCATATGCATAGACATTATTACAATGTTGCTTATATAAGGATTGGTAATTATCCGAATATTGAACGTTGAGAAAGTCCGGTGGTGGTAAGAATGGTAGGAATAATATTTAATTTTACAATTTGTAAATGAGACACTCGCCTATTAATAGATAATTTGTGTTTTGTAAAAGCAATTGAATAAATGGAGTTGTTTATCTTTAATCTTTGTCTAATATTTATATAATCAATTGATATAATATTAAAAGTAATTAATTTTATACCAGTTAGCATATATTTGAAAACCAAAATATTTTCTTTTGGGCGACGGATAATGAACTAATAGTGAATGTGTCAATATATATATATAGGAAAAATTGAAAATAATAATCCCAACTATGAGTAATCCACTTAAAATAATCCCAGCTATGATTTATTTCTGAATAATCCCAACTATATGAATAGTCTTCCCAAAATGCACCCAAGTGACTTGACACTTGTTTAGTAGGTAAATTTATATATTTTTTTTTAATTATAATCACATAGACACTTTATAAAATGGAAACTTTATTTCAAAATAAATAAATAATGTAAAAACATAACAAATTCATAAATCGTTTTTTAAGGAAATTCTATATAGACGCACAATGATAAAGGTAAACTTACACTTTGGATTTATATTATTATAATATATACATAATATTTAAATACTATTTATTATTAAATTTAACTTATATACTATGTAAAAAATGATTTTTTTAGAAAAATCACATGGGTCAAGGATCCCGGCGAGGACTAAGATGGACAATTTTATCCCGCTACTTGCCGGGACAAGGATAGAGATTAGACCCACGCCTCGAACTTGCCGTTTGTCATTCCTAACTATGGTTTACAAAAATCTTAGTAAAAATACATAACCTACTAGTGGTAGGCGGTAGATGTGTTCAATCAATTTCTGTTCCGGTTTCGAACCGTTTAATATTTTTGAAATTTTTTTATTCTGTTATTTATATAAAATTTAAAATTTAGAAAAAAATAATAACCCGATTAGCAAAAATTAAATCCAGTAATAAAATTGGCATTTATATTGTCAAAAAATTGAATCGATGATAATAATAAATTGGCATTTATATTGTCAATATAAACCCGTGGTTAATTATTGATTAACCGATGGTTTCCTATTTAGGGAATGGAACACCGAAATCGGACAGTTATCAATAACGATCGAATTTTTGTTGTAACCGAACCATTAACCGTTGATGCGGTTCCAATTTGGTTTCGACTTTTAAAACCATCTGAAAAATTTAAGGAAGAAAATAAATTGATAAAAAATCAAAATGAAAAAATTTGTCAATTAATTAGATGACGTGTCATAGGTGACCAGTTCAACAAATTACGACAAGTCACGGGTGCATTTTCAGAAGACTCATCATATACTTGGGATTATTAAGAAATAACTCATAGTTGGGATTATTTTGAGCGAACCAATGATAGTTGGGATTATTATTGTCAAATTTTCCATATATATATACATAAACTTTATTGTCTTCATCATTTGTTAGCACTTATTAATTGGTGCAACATCAATACACCACTATTAATTTAAATTAATTAGGCTAAAATAAATTAATGGATTAACCTAAATTAAAAACAAGGGATATGATTCTTTTGATTTAAGAAACTCAAGACTAGGCTAGAAAGTTTTTCTTTAATCATCGAACCTATTGGGTTCCGCCCACCTTAGTTGAGGCATCAAATCTCAATAGATGAGACATCTTTTGTTCTACAACCAATATGCAAAAGAAGTTGGATTCAATGCCAGAATTACCAAAAAGCATCAGAAATATGATGTCATATGAGATAATATGAAAGCAGTTTGTTTGCTCTAAAGAACCATAACCACAAAATTCAAGATGTTTCACAGGTTAATAAATCAACAAAGAAAGATCTGGTGGTATAGTTAGAACTTTTGTGTGGCAAGAGTTTCAATTGTTAAGGCACAAAGCAGAGCTTCTTGCTTTGTTAGTTCTTTAACACATAATCATACTCACCATCTCTCGAGTCCTTCAAATGCGCATTAGTAATGGTCACATCGCAAAATTACGGCATTAAATGAAAAAATTGTCTCAAAAATTTGCAGAAGCGACCATTCTAACTTGTCAAGAAAATGTATTTGTTGGGGGAGGGAGAGAGAGTAAGTACCGAGTTCATGCGCATATTGGGTTCACAGAAATATCGTCAAAGAAAACCATAACCTATTTACGTAGAAAAGCACGGGGAACAACTCGTTCATGGTCGCCTAAAACCTGGCCGGAACAAATTCGTCCATGGTAATATAAGGTATAAGAGAAACACAGTCGCATTAAGGTTGGTTCCTTTTTGAGGTTTGACCTCATACAAATGAACCTTCTTACACAAACATTGATATCAATACTGAGGTAGTCTCCCCCTTTTAAATGGCTACTGGAGATATTATTGCATGGAATGTCTATACTAATACTTGTTTATATTAAATGCCTAACGAGTGAGCCCCATTTTCGTGCCTTAGGTAAATTCTAATAGGTTGTCGGATATCTTCGTCTAGCTTTACTCGGTCATCATTCTTCGTATCAATAACCTCGCACTTTCATCTATTTTTTGTAGCGTTATGCAGATATCCATTACTCCTTCGTAGTCACTTTTATATAAATGATAGCAATCAACTTAAATATCAGTGTATCAAACATCGTAGAAAGGAAAACACACTTCTCAAAGTTGACTACGCATTCAATGAATGCTTCCTATATGTGCATTAATATCACTGTTGACACGCAAGCTATTCAATAGGGTTCTTATGAATAATATCAAGTTTTATTACACAATCATCGTGGTAGGAAAGAAAAACAAGCACAGCCCTTTCCTTGTATAACATTGAAACGAAGGATATATAGGCTAAGGCACGATGAGATTATGTTGTTAGAAAGAACTGACCAAGTGTTGAAGCCCTCGCATCGATTTTCCAGATAAATAGGTTGTAATGAGAGCGAGAGCTTGCTTTGGCCTATGCAGCGGAACTTCATGGCCAGCGCCTCTCACCGTAACAAAAGTGAGCCCTCTGTATTCTTGCGTCCACCCTCCCACCTTTGTTTATATATTTATTTATATTATTTTTTTTAAGTAAGAAGAAAACTAATATCAAACACAAAAAAAAAGCAGTACGTGAAAAGATGCTGACCTGGCCATCGACATACCAAGCACTCCACGGACTAACTTTGGGCAGTTTCAAAGCATTAATGCTGTATCGGGTCGATGTGACCGGTACAACAGAGTCTGCGTCACCACTATCATCAAGAAAAAGGCGAAAATTGTATGTTATAAAGTTGTTGCGGTCTTTATTGAATTCTTGCATTTTTTGTTGTGTACCTGAAAACCCATATACGGAGTCCGGCCTGTAATAGCTCGCGATACACATCTAACACCGACCTAGGAGAATCCTTCCAATTATCTCCCACTGCATCACTGAGCATTATATATATATATATATACATTTATAATAAATATTACGTATAATATGCAAAAAGAAATTATAACTCAGTTGAACTTAAGTGCCTCATATAATTCTAGAAGTTCTTCATCATACCCACCTACAGGTTTCCCATTTCCATGGAGAATTTGTGCTAAGGACATGAATTGCGCTTTGAACCTCCGGAAGATTGAAATACACAGTCGAATGCTTCTCCGTGCACGGATCATATGATTTTCGAAGTAGACCAACCTTCTATACAAATAAAATTTACTAGGAATCTATTTGTCTACAGTTGAAAATGGAATTTATGAAGCATTCCCTTCCTTGAAACAAATGGCATGAGAGTGCAATGATATCGAGAAAAATGACATAAAATTGTCCCATAAATTTACCCTTTTCTTAAAAAATAAATATATGTGTGTGTGGGTGTGTGTGTGGCAAAAATGTGATGAATGAAGTGAAACACGTACACTCTTCTTTTTTCTCCAGCGATGGTTCAATAGGGTTGAATTGTCTGTGCACGTTGGGGTGAAGATGCTATACATATCAATGTCTCCGATCTCTTCATCAGCAGAGTCATAAGCTTTATCGCATCGCTCGGAGGGTTGCGTAAAAGACTCGAAGTCACAAACAAAGTTCAACCGTCTGTATGTCTCGTCCGAAATCATTCCTACTGACCACATGTACTGAAAGAGTCCATACTGGTCATGGTAGTCATCAATACATGCATTTCCAACCTGTATTATTTTTTTGTTCCCTTTCATTACGACAACATACTTAGCAAATAGCAATAATAATATACCACGCAGGGCAAGACAGATGTAGAAGGTTTTACCATGAACCCTTTCAGATTGATGGCTTTCTCTTTATTTTTTTTGTTGTGCCTCACTACGACTTGGCTAAGTTGAGGGACATAGTGTCCTGAAGATAGTATGGAGCAAGATATCGATCATTGTGTCATGATTCGAATTTTTCGACTGTAAATGGGATAGCAAAGTATAATGACAAACCAGCGTAGCTCTCTCCAGTGATATAGAAATCTCTCTCTGCGTACTGAGGAAAACGCTCAAACCACTTCAGTAGAAACACTAGATTGTCGGCAGCTGCGATGGCAGTGGATTGATTTATATGAACATCAGTCTGAATTGCCCGAAAAACTATTCGAATGTATAGAGAAAAAAACCGAACCTGTCCTTTTGTCACCGTTGTTCAAGATGTCAGAGGAAGTATTTGAGTATGAAAAACCAACTCCAACTGGAGTGTCCAAGAACAATATGTTTGCAACTGCAAAATGCTAAAATATCTTAATCGTCGTTGAATGAGACACTCATATGTTAGCTTGCTCACAGAATATATCGACGAAAAGCATACCTTTATTCCACGAGTAGGGATTCAAGTACAACGTTTTCCCATCTTTTTCAACATGGAAAGGCCCAACTTCTTCGCCGAGTCCGTATGCAATCGAGGAACATCCGGGCCCTAAGCATAACAATCAAGATTAAATTCTAGTTGAACGAGAATTTATTTCTACGATATTTGAGCTCCGAGATCATGCACTGGAAAAGAACAAAAGAAAGGAAAGAAAATTGCATCTCTTGCTTATCATTTACAAACAAATATCCGATAATCTTGTTGGGATTTCAAGGATCCTTCTGAATCAGCTGGCAATTATTATTAAACAGAGAGTCAAAGCTTAAACCTAGGCTACAACACGCTGCAGTTAATATATCATATAATTCATAACCATGAAAATTACGACAAAGCGGAGCCTTACACAGATGAGATATAGATAAAACAAAAGAAGGAAAGAAAAACCTCCATTGAGCCAAAGAACAAGTGGCTTAGAAGAAGGATCCTTATCAGCCTCAAAGAACCAGTAGAACAATGCTCTCCCAGACTCTTCGTTCACAGTCACATAACCAGAGTAGTGATCGAAGCTCACAGTAAAATTCTGCCCCGGAAGATTCGAAACCTTGTCCAAAACTTGCTGATTAGGTACCTCCGAAGCAAAAACATTAGTCCTGCAACCGATCGAATTGAGATTGATAATGCAAATTATAAGGAGAAGATTGAGAACCCTCTTAGTAGTTGACATTTTATTTTTGTTGCTGATTAGAACTTCCTCTTGCCATGGGCTAGGTCTTTTCAAGGGAGGACCAATCCCGTTGTAATCTACTCCACTCGTTTTTATTATTCCCTCATTCCCAAATGTTTATGGAAATTTGGAAGTTGGCACGAAAATTAAAAAAATAAATATTTTAATAATATAATATAATTAATAGGTAAAAAGGTATATATTTTAACACGTCTTTTAAGAATATTTAATATTATTATATTGTTTGTTTGTGATAGTTTTTTTACTAAATACGGAAATGTACAAAAGATGCGGGACGTCCGATTTAGTAAAATGTATAAATGATTTGGGACGGATACAAACATAAGGTGATACAATACCAATAGATCCACACACTTGCTACTTAAAAAGTACTTCAATATCTTATTGTTTTCAAGTGCATCAATTCTCTTCTTAAACTTCTTGTCATTGTTTTCAAGTGCACCAATTCTCTTCTCAAATTTCTTCTCATTGTTTTCAACTGCATCAAACCTCTTATCAAATTTGTCACATGCATCAATTAGGTCGCCCATATATTCTACATGGATGTGGCATCGTCGTCTTGGTTGCACATCGTTTTTCGGACACATTATCTTCAAAGTTGCTAGCAATCGGACTCAACCACATGAAAAAATCACAGACTCCATCGCTACAGTTACACAATAACTTACCTTTCGTGGCTTTTGTAGGACCGACAACTCTAATTGCCGCAACCATCCCACATTTGCACAAATGATTTTTGTATCTCATGTCCCTTTCGAGATATTTCATTGAATCCATAGACATAGCATCCACTACGTAAATCGGATCAACATAATAAAGAAATCTGAACATTATGTTAAAGAAACCATCACAGTTGCAATCTAAATCTGGTCAGACACTTAAAAACCATGCGAGATTACATGGACATTACAATGCATAACACAACACATGAAAGTATGCAGAAATTACGAGCGAAATTACGACAATGTGCAGAAATTACGAGCGAAACACGAACCTTACTAGCTTAAATGCAGAAATTACGAGCGAAATTCCTCAACCCAACCCATATGCAGCTTAAAGGCAGAAATTCCGATAATGTGCAGAAATCACGAGCGAAACACGAATCTTACTAGCTTAAATGCAGAAATTACGGGCAAAATTCCTCAACCAACCCAAAATATGCAGCTTAAATGCGAAAATTACGACAATGTGCAGAAATTACGAGCGAAACACGAACCTTACTAGCTTAAATGCAGAAATTACGACAGTTTGAAGTAAGACCTAATTTTCCTCCGAATCGATTCTCTGTTGTTAGCGTTGATGTTTAAGATGAGTTGTTGTAGTAACAATTTGGGGGTTATTTTCATCTTTACACATCAAAAAGTTTGGAACTACCATTACCAAGACGCACTATGAGCGTGTGTACTGTAAACTCGGGCGCGAACTGCTGCGGAGGGGTTAGATGCTATATTTCCAAAACCATATGGGAGTATCGCGTAATAAAAAAAATCATAAGGTAGTTTAGTGAATTTATGTGTAACCACGAGGGGAACACCGTATTTTGCCGTAAATTTAAGGCCGAGATGTAGTTGTTGAATCAAATTAATGTGAAGCGTTTTTCAGGACTACCGCAAACGACGGCGTTTTCGTCATATTGAACTATTTATATATCGCTGAACCCGAACGACCTAAATTTGAAAGCTGAAAAATGGCGAATCTGTCCTCTTCATCGCATCGGATTCTCTGCGCTTCTTTTAACCAAGATAATAGGTAGAATTCCGTTCTTGCTAGTACGAGAATCACCTTTTATCGTCAACTAGTATTAACGCTGACCGTTTTGTTTCTTTTGCTTTCAGTTGCTTCGCTGTTGGAACGAGAGATCGGTTCAAAATATTTGATTGTGATACAGGGAGGCTTCTTTACGAGCAAGGTAGTGTTTGTGTACACAGACTCTTATTTAAATTTTACAAATTTGTGGATTTTTTTTTCTTGATCAATTGTTTCCTGTGCAAACTTTTCCACTTGTATTAAACTTCGTGTGGTAGTTTTGCTTGTAATTCAAGAGAGTGGAGTCTAACAACAGCAATGTTTGTCTCCGGTTCTCGTTTCTGGTTGTAGTATTATTTTTGGACAAAGCTGCTTGAGTTTGCTAGAATTCATTCTTTTTTTTCCTTGTCTTTCTGGTTGGCTTGATGAAACCAAAAGTTGAATTCTAAATACATTTGTTTTATCATCAACGCCTTCAGAAATTTACGGGCTCCATTTTTTGCCTTTCTGCTAGTTATCGGGGCGTTTACCATTGTTGAAATGTTGTACAAGACGAGTCTTTTGGCCATTGTTGGGGCTGGTGAACAGGTTCTTATCCTCCCCATCCCATTTACGGATACTCTTTATGTTGGGTATTTGCTTGTTGAATCTCAGGCAACGATCACTGATTCACTTCGCTTTTCATCTGTATCTTTTGCAGCCATCTTTATCACCAAGGAGATTATGCTTATTTAACACAGCTAATGGCACTGCTCTCCGAGAACTCAGCTTCTTGACGTCAATTCTTGCTGTACGCCTGAACAGGAAAAGGTCGAATATGAAATTTGCTTGCTTTTTCTTGATAGGTGTGATCTGACGATGTTTAAATGCATGTATTTTGCATTGCATGTGTAAGTACCACTGAGATGTACAGATGTATGCTTGTGTATGTTTGTACCCAATTTTAGATTTTAAGAACAGGATTATCTCTTCAATTTTCTCACCTTGAAAATAACCTGCATGTGTAGATTGATTGTTGTAATGCTAGAGCAAACATATATTTATGATGCTAGCACGCTGGAGGTGAAGCACATCATCGACACAGTGCCAAATTCTAAAGGTATTATCAAACCATCTATCGTCCGTTTTAATGGTCATAAACATCTTATTTGTTGTATTTTTAAATGTTCTTGGATTTTCTTATGTTCAGGACTTTGTGCATTCTCAGATAATGCCGATAACTCCTATTTAGCTCTTCCTGCTGATACAGTGAGAGGATCCGTGTTAGTCTATAATGTTATCGATCTGCAATCGCACTGTGAGGTAATTGTTTGAATCACTTTTGTCAATTTCTTATTTATTTGGTTAGCAGTATATTCTTTTGTCATTATGTGTATCATCCTCTTCTTCAACTATGTTGCAGAGATGATTAGTAGGTGTTTAATAGAGTAATTGCATCTGTTTTTGATGTCTAAATGTTTGTCTTGGGCGACATTTGAAACCACAAGCAGTTCCATAATGTGCTGAATATTCCTAAGGATGAAGATATTATATTTTCCTTCTCATAATTATCCTCATCTCCAATTCAACTATGTAATTTTGATATGAAGATACACGCCCACCGCTCTCCCTTGGCTGCTATGTCATTTTCTTCTAATGGGCTGTACATAGCTACGGCATCCGAACAGGGAACAATTATCAGAGTTCATCAAATCTCGGAAGCAACTAAGGTGAAGATATTGTGCTACATGAGTGAGAATCATGAAATATATGGCATCTATCTTTTTCTTTCTAAACTTTACAGTATCTCCTTTCTGAAATGATTTTGCTTGCACCTTTGGATCTCTGTCAGTTGAGCAAGCAGATTGATCATGATATGACTCACTAGTACTAATTTTGTGTTAGAATCGTTATCCTAGGAGCATGGGACTTTGCCTGCATCAGCTATCACTTTGGTCTTTTGGGTGATTATTTCTCAAATTTTGAGCTTAGATGTCTTGATTTTTATCAGTCCTACAGTTTCCGTAGGGGGACATATTCGTCGACCATCTTTTCTCTATCATTTGGGCCATCCACTGATCTTCCAGATATTCTATTAGCCACAAGCTCTTCTGGTTCTGTCCATGTCTTCACCCTGGGCCGGAATCTGAGTGATAGGTTAAAAAAAACTACTTTATCCAAACATGAATTTTGTTTTTTTTGTTTTGTTTTACATCTTACTTTGGACTCGTCGTTTGTTTTGCTAAGTTTCCTTGTGTTTAATGTTTTTTGTATTCCACAGGAAATCAAATAGTTTCCTTGGATCAATAATGCCTGCTTCTCTTACTGATGTGTTGGATTCCGATCATCATTTAGTATTCCATCATGCTTTTGCAGCTGGAATGCGCAGGTTATTAATTTTAGATACGAATCTTCACGCAGTACCATAATGTTATCATTACTCCACACCAAAAAACTTCATGCATCAGTCAGCAGTTGCTTCCTCTTAAATCTATACATGCCTTCATATTCATATGATATGTGAGATTGAAAATGGCCCTGCCAGAATGCGTCGTTATACTATATATCTACTCAGAAAAAGTCCTCAGAACCTATAAGTTTTAAGTAGCCGAAAACATAGGAGTGGATGCAATAAGTTATTACCACGTTGTTCTCGATGGATACCTCTGCCTGCCTTACAAACGATTTATCATTCAAATCATTCGCAGTGCCGCTGTTGTAAGGAAGATGGACAAATTCAGTTCAGGACCTGTGGCGTTACGGTGAGTCCATACATTTTGCGTCTACTTTCAGCTTCATACGGATATCTTAGTTCTCAATGCACTTATACTCGAGAGAAATTCTGTTTTTCTTTTTCTGGGTGGGTGTTGTAATGAAGTTACGTTGCGTTTTGTAGAGCCATTGCATCAGTGATTACCTTCAACGGATACTTTCAAGAATACAGCTTACAAATCAACCGCAAAAATGAAGCTTCGTGGACTTTAGAACGTGAGTTCAGTGTTTTGTTTGCTGATACTGCAGAACAAAGCACATCATAAATTTGATCTCGATATATCTTACAGTCGACATCAGAATACCAGTCCATGTAAATTATTCACCTATGTAATGTTGTATGTATGATGTTTGTGAATGTTTGAGCTAATGGAATGTAAATATTTCATATTCTGAGCAGAAGGTGGCTTTACCCGAACTTATTGCATGTATGCTACATAATCTTAGAACCTGAACACACCATTATATTATTTCACACTACATGAAATATTAACACAAAACCGAAAGTTACATATCGGACATAGAAAAGAGCAGAACGTACAAACAATACGCACGAATCGCTGATGATTAAGTCGGTGATCGATAGTCACCGAGCATCCCTAGAAAACAGAGATAGAAAAACAAAAGAATGTGGTTTCATCCAACTTGAGTCTACTTCCACGATTTGACTCTTTTACACAGTCAATCCTTAGATTACAAGTCCTAAGCTTTATAAGTACAAAGGTCAAAAGCTCAAATGACATATTTATACTGAATATCAAGGTTTCCTACCTAAACACAGAATTCGGCTACAACCTTAGCAGTAATAATGGTTACGCCATATGTATGTGAGTCTACCTAACCAAATCACCAACCAATGGAACTCACAAACTAGGAATCAAGAAGCACTACTCCATCTAGCATAGCATTCACACACCCTTTCACAAGAAAAGTATATCAATAAGGTGAAGTGGAATACCCACCCTTCACTCTAAAGATTCCAAGCGCAACAAATCCAATTTCAAAAGCAAGAAAGAATAGGTTACATTTCTAAATCAGTCACTCAAGAAAATGTATTACACCAGGAGAACAAAAACGAAATCTTTGCCTCCAAAAGATAAAACTTTATAAGAACACAATCACTGTGCACCTTCTTCTTCCAACTTCTTGCAATAAGCCTGCAACACCATAACCAAATCCCTCGCTGGGGCCTGAATAGTCCCCACCACCGCACTTGCCGGGCCCTTTATCGCCCGCAAAAGATTCGCATAAACCTCAGCCCTCGTCGGCAGATTCTCCAGCGCCTTAAACTCCTCGGGCCCATAAAACCTCCCTTCAAACACAGCCCCAGCAAAATCACTCTCCTCCAATTTCTTCTCCTTCTGGAAGGTTCTATAGGGTTTCAAAGCAGCTGGGATTTCCTCGCTATGAACGAACATCCATGCATTCATACCCTTCATGCAAGGCTTTAGAGCTTCCCATGGCGTGCCTTCGATGGCTTTGAGTACCAAAGTGTTCTTGGCCACTATGAGCTTTGAGGTTTCGGGCATTTGGGTTCTTAGTTCCTGAAATTGCTGGACGGTGAATCCCTTGTAGGATATGGCGGCTATGAGGTGGCAGTCTTGGAGTTGGTTCTTGACCTTCTCTACGGTTTCCTCTTTCTTGGACCGGGAAATGGCGGATTTGATGGTCGGTATGTGGGCGGCGCGTGTGGTGGGCCGGTGGCGAGTGGGGTAGGTGGCGAGGAATGGGTTGCTGAAGTGGGATTTGAGGGAGAGGTGAGTGGTGGTGAGATCCATTGCGTGTGTACTCTGAGCTGATGAGACTGATGGAGATGAAGCAGCGAGCGTTGGGTGTGTGCCTTATCTGTTTGATGAGGTGTGCCTGACAAATTACCGCAAAAAATATACGAGCCTAACATCATAAATTTCAGTCACTCAACTCTCCCGAAATTTATCACTTACGGACAATTAGGAAACTTATCTTTCATTTGAAGGACTAAAATACTGCAGGATTAGAATGTAATTGATCCTGTAGATGTTCGAATTAATGAAACTAGTTTTTGCCCCGTGCGATGCACGGGTCTGTTTTCTCTCCCGTTCATTTATTTCACATGAGGTAATAGTTGGAGCTGAAAATGTGTTATGGTAATAAGGTTGAAGTCTAGGAGGTAATTGATGGAGATGCACCATATATAAAAGCAGATATTTGTGTCTGGTCAATGAATGAACTTCAAATAAAAAATAATTGAACTGAGCAACCCGAACACCCGAAAGGAGTCCACTTTTGGACTCACTTCTGCAGTTCACCCGTGAATGACCTACGAATGTTGTGTAACGGCGTGATCTTGTGGTCGTGTCATTCCTCTTCAACATTCATGCTCTCTACTACCTCGATTTTGGCGACCCTTCATTCGATTTGGGAAAAAATCGTACCCACTCATGCCATTCCGCTTAATAAAAGGTGTACTCATAAGCAGAAGCTTGACATCATTCTTTGTTGGCTGTTGGATAGCACTTTGGCCATTCATTTGAAAAAGGTAAACAAAACCAAGGTTGTCTTCTCGTCCGACCGCTTACCCCAAAAGTAGAGAGCCGTGTTGATAGGCAGTTGTAATTTATATGATTGAAGTAGATTGGATGCACTTGTGGGATCTCGCCCTGAAGCGTTACCTTCAAGGTATCGACTTAGAGCACTAACACATAATTTCTTTTGTGCACGGCTACACAACAAAGTATTTGCAATCATATGGATGTGTGTGTATCTACCATTTTAAAGGGAAAAAAAGAGAAGACGTAGTTTAAAATTTAACGCTAGCGAATATGAAGAAAACAAAGCAGAGCATTCATCTCGAAAGAAAATAGTGCGACATGTATTGAATTATCACCTTTAAATTTGTCATCTTCCGCAATGACGCCAAATGTTTCAGCTGTTTCTTGATCCATGATGCCATGGATATCTCTCTAAGCAACTGTCTCACAATTCACAACTCATGAATGGAAGAAAAAGTATGAATGAATAACCCAGCAGAAATTTATGTACATTCATTGTATGGCTAACCAAAATGTGACATCTTTACCTAGAATAATTGCACCATGTAGGTCGGAACTCTGAATCCGCCTGGCCAACTGATCTTTCCTGCAAGACCATTGAACACTCAGTAGTGTCGGGTGTATGATCTGTATAGTACGCCAAAACAAATTATCACAAACCCAGTATTCTTCAGAAGTTATCGGGTGGTCGATTTCCATGGGCTTAAAGTTTTCAAATCTGAAAAGGTTCAAAACATTATATTACCTCTGTCCTGGCTATTTCTTCCCAAAGATTAGCGGGCACGGAGATTAAGAAATCACATTATTTTAATATTATAGTATACCTTTTGAGGTAAGAGAGAGAAAAGTTTATTAGTAGACACGCAAATCAAGAAGACTTTTTTTAATATTAATGGTGTAATTAGTTTAATTAGTGGGATAATGTTTTACCAAAAATGGAAATGGAAAGAATTATGTGGGACGCCCGAAATAGAAAAATGGGAAGAAAGTGGGACGGAGGTAGTATATCTCAATCGAAGAAAATGCCAATTTTGAACAACAAAATTACTCATGATTATGATTATTTGTCTATACTCGTGATTATTATTATTATTATTATTATTATTATCATCATCATCATTTAAAGGTCCGTGATTATTATTAAAGTAGTATTATATATATATATATATATATGCGCACATATGTTATAATAATATACAACATTACATTTAGAGCCATTTATAACTTAAAATGTTAAATTTTTGTTTAAAATTTAAAATTTTAATTGTGAAATTTTAAGGATATAAAAAAATTAATTTCGGAGGATATATCTAATAAAGCTAATATCAATGGATAAAATGACAATTACTCCAACGAAACAACATTTAAAAGTTTAGAATAAAGTAGGAAATACAATTTGACATACCAAAAAAAAGTTATTATCCAACCACAAACGATAATAAATACTAAATAGGAGTATAGATTATTGCATCTCATCTCAAACAATTGAAGTCAATTCACACGCCATAGAACTCACAGTCCAGAAGCACATCTTTCCGAAGATCAAACAATTCGAAAAACGTTTTATTCTCCATCGTCCTCAATAAGACTCATCCACTTCAAGGTACAGAGAATGAGACGCAGCTAAGAGTGCCGCACCTATCCCAGACCCATCTTTAGAATGCTCGAACACAACCCTCTTAGCGGAGAACAGAACAGAACAGAAGGCTTCATAAGGAAAGAACCATGATGAGAATCAAAACTAAAACTTCAAAATTATGTGGAAAGACGGCAAAGGAACAAAAATAT
Source organism: Craterostigma plantagineum (assembly GCA_027422505.1). Classification (NCBI taxonomy): domain Eukaryota; kingdom Viridiplantae; phylum Streptophyta; class Magnoliopsida; order Lamiales; family Linderniaceae; genus Craterostigma; species Craterostigma plantagineum. The sequence goes on along the minus strand of JAPQWV010000009.1, from coordinate 4,159,377 downwards.
TCAAACAACAACAACCATGTCGCCTTTGATATGATATATGTCGTGCCTTTAGGTTGTGTTTGATATAAAGATTGCAATGTGGGAACAGAAAAGAGGTGTAAAAAATTATAATATTCGATCGAAAACCAAGCCACCATGCGTGATTGTACTTTTCAGTTTCGAAAACCAATTGGATAAGAACTCCATTGGCTGTCTGCTTTGCTTAAGTCCGAAATCAGACATAAGTAATGTTTCTTGATTGTACTGTTCGGTTTCGAAAACACTTCACTCAATCATTCGTTGCAAATTCAACACCATCAGTGAGAAATTCAGATTAAAAAATGCCAAACGAAAAAAGAAAAAAGAAAACCTGGTTGACAGGTTGAAGCATCATCTGAGCATACACCTCGTCAGTTTCGGGATCAGCCTGATATAATGTATGATTTCAAAATCGTGAAAATCCTCTTTTTTTCCCACATACAAAAATATGTACACAGAGGGTAATTATTGTGATCATACATGTAGGTGACGTTGTGGAGCATGCATATCAATTTCGAAGGAAAATTGGGATAGCTAGGGATTCTGTCAGCTGCCTTCTGAATTGAAGCTGCCACCTGAACGTCGAAAGATACTAATACATGGACTAACTATCTGAGATTCTAATAATCTCATCGGAGTTTAACAGCTCAAGAAACATAGATAGAATAAAAACATACTTGCTTACCGTGACCTTGAGGAAAATAAACCATTAAACTTCCAACGGGAGGTAAGGAAACCAATGGGCCAGTACAAGCATGCCATAACTCAGAATTGATCAGCTTTTTTTCACCTGCATATATAGAAAATCAACTAAATGAAGAGGATAATAAACTAACACAGAACTATTGATAGTTGGCATTTCTTTCAATGTTTGAAAGCGGGCAGATTTGTCCGAAATCGAAGTCTTCAATGAATAAACGTTATGGGGGAGGCCACATTCTGGAAATTAGGGGATTATAATGTTTCTATATCTTGAGCAACGTGAAAAACATTGCATAACTTTGTTCTCATCTGACGATTGACAACGGTGCAATTAATATACTCTATTTTAATTCAGTTAATATTGCAGGAACTCTATATATTATTATGCTACACTATAGTTCACATGAATGAAACTGGAAAGTCTATAAATAACTCTAAATATGTAATCATGGAGGATGAATGTGCGTCCGTTGATGGATATTTGTATGACTGTTTGAAGCTGACATTTGTATGACTGCAAAAAGCTTGAACCATTATAGCATATACTATTTTAAGAGTTTGTAAGACTATTATGAAGCAGATTAAGTCGTTTTTCATGCTCAATACTTCCTATACATATATTGCAGCTGTATAATTACTTTTATTCCGAAATATAATAATAACACGAAGACAGGTGGGAAAGACTAATACTGGGTCACACCTGGTTATATGAAACAAATTCTGTTATGAAATATTATATTATATGTAAGTAACTTGACTAAATCGAACTCCTACCGAACAATACAACTAATGTTTAAAAACTTCATTCATTCAGCATGTGCGTAGATGTTATTAGCCTATTGCACAGTTATATAATGCTTGTTCCATGCTCAATATGCATTTCATCAGTAATTAAATATGCTTTATTCTATTTCAGTGTTATACAGCATTAACACATTTCTGCCATACAACAATTGATGTCAGATCTGTTTAAATAGACAGTGTATGACTGCTACATGCAATTATTCTTTATCACGATAGAATGAGCACACGGATTTCAGGAATGCGGTTAATCGACCACTATTGGGAAGAAAATAATGTGGTCTTTTCATAGACGGACCCTCGAATGCATTTAAATGTAATACTTTTTGTATTAAATTACAGGAAAACACTAACTTTACATATGTCCAAATCTACATAAAGAACAAATTTTATTAAATGTTTTATCCCCAAAGAGAAAATATCAGAAATACTATATTTCATACATTTCAGTGCTGTTACAGTCGTACAGACTTTCAGTCCACAGGCTGACAATAAATCTATAGACTATAGAGGGTTCTGATGGTTTTACCATGCGGTGTTCTAATAATGATATTGCAAAAGACTGTTCGATTAGGATTTATACGACATCATTGATCCTGTCGGTTCAACAACGAATTTACCTGCAGTGATACACCCCGGAATGTACATGTCGGGGCCCATTGTTGTTGTACTTTTGCGCTCATGAAACTCGAACTCATACTTTTATAGGCGCATTCCTGTTTGCAGTAATAAGTGATACGTAGGGAACTGTCATACACAACGTAATTCATACCCGAATGAAGCTCGTAAATTCACGGAAGTCGTATTCTTATATTTCTTAGTTGTGACACCTATGGAAGTCTTCATACATTACGAAATTCACTGCAGTCTTACACTTCTGTAAAGCCGTTGCTTTACCTTCTTCATTGCCCGAATTTACCTGTAGCCATACACCCCGCAATCTTAAATACTGAAGACAAATAGATGTGAACTTACGAACTCGAGACCCATTGCCTATCCTACCCGTGCTAAACCCCGAATAAGTGGGATCTGATCAGACAGACCCCCCAGACCCGATTGCTTTATAATTATCTCAGTGGCAAGTAAACTGTGATGACAATGAACCAAGTTATTCACGTCCATTGACATGATATACTTCGTCGTGTCCTCGTCAAAAGGCTACACCAGTATAAGTCAACAAATTTGCATGACTGCGACTTCGTAAGGCTATATTGGTGTCAGACTGCGATTGGCAACTTTGTCAGACTACACCAGTGTAAGGTTGCGAATTCGCACGATTATTAATTTGCAAGACTTCCTGCCAGCTAAGAGTGCCGCACCCGGTAACTTCTTGTTTCTTTTATTGTGTGATATAAAATTTTTGCATAATAAATCTTAACTTTTTTAAAAACAATAATAAAAAACATCTTCAGTCGTGCAGTCTTACAATATTTAAGTAGTACAGTTTGCTGCTAGCTGTTCATCGTACATCTAACCCGATAAAGTGATATTGATGTCAAACTATACAATTATGTAAATCTACTAATGAGGAAGATAAAAAATGCTTACCAAGTTTAGAACCATAGCTTTTGGAGGCAAATGAAGCGACAATATCACGTACTTGCAGTCTTATATTTGTGAACAACATTACATTATTGTAATAACACTTCAGTCACACATTTGGCAAGCAGTCATACAAACTTGCAGTCGTACCAATTAGCAGTATCACACTGTTGCAGTCTTAGAAATCCGCAGTCGCGCAAATTTACAGTCTTACAAATTGTCTACCTTACGAAATTATAATTTTTTTATTTTTAAAGCCAAGTATTTATTCCCCCGTCCCCGCCCCGCGGGGTAGATTAGCGGGGATTCCCCGCCCTATTCGGGGCGGATCCCCGCGGGGACGGGGAATCCCCGCCCCATTGACAACCCTATTTATTGCTTTTAGATACCATAACTTTACGCGCCTAATTGTTGATAATATGTGATCATAACACACGTATAATATGGTCATCACTATGTATGCAGAACTCTTTGAATTATAACAGGCACTCATCAAGAAAATTGAACTGCAAATATTATTTTTACCGCCAACATAGATACCCAAAACTTCTTGGTGCATCGCAAAGTCTGAACAGACTGTATATAATGTATTACAATATAATATATCATAATAAAATGTAATATCATAATAAAATGTAATATCATAATATAATATATTATAATAAAATGTAATATAGTATAATATAATTTATTACAATGAAATGTAGTGTACTGAAAACCGCTAGACCGCAAAGTTCGAACTTCACTACGATATAATATACATTAATATAAAACAATACTATCCTATAAGATAATAAAATGTAATACTTATTGTATACTGCAAACTGCCTGAAGTCCCACAAAGTTCTATAAACAAATTTTAGACAGTCATTAGATTCTTTTTTTTTTCTATTTTCTACCGTGCAAGAACTTCCGTACATGCAACAGCTGGCTGCTAGCATGTTCTTCACTGGCTGGAGCACGCCTTCGAGAGAGGGTACGTGGCCATCCTTGATTGCGTAGTTCCGAAAAATCTACACAAAGATAAATTACTCTCTACTCCGTATATATTACTGTAAAGTATTTCCATTTGGTTGAGAGTATTTACCGTCCCAATCGAAACACCACAATCGCCAGTCGATGTAAGAAGATCCATCCAATGAGTCGAACACTACGCAGTACCTACAAATGATGTTAGAACGATGTCGCCACGCACAACATTAAACTCGAAGATGTCGGACTGTAGCCAAATCTGGTACACCCGATAATGTCGTCTTCTCTTTTAACACAACCACTCTCTTTTAAATAATCATGTATGCACCCTTCTTTTAAAATGTGGGATATTCGACAACAATAAAACATGTAAGGATACTGAAAATTTACCATGAAGAGGAAACACTTCTTTGACTATCCCTAGCTGTTCCAATTTTCTAACTAAAAATTCTTCAGGTGCCCAATAGATGCTTTCTTTCCCATCCTTCCTCAACATTACAGCAGACATTTCTGTGTCGTCCTGCACAGTTCTTCATCTTAAGTTAATGAGCAGAATTTCAACAAAAAGACAGAAATATCTGAGTAACAACGCACAATTCAAGAGATGGAAACAAAAGATCTCCTTCAAAGCACCTTCGTCCATGGAACTTCAGACCATCTTCTCAGATGAGTCTTTCATCGTCGTTTTCGCTCGAATCGTTCTTCATCGTCCTCACTAAGCTCAGCAATCTTCAGAAGCTTTCCTTAGTCTCCTTAGGATTATGGGGACCTTTGCCTGCTAAGATCAATAGGTTTAGATCACTTCAGCTGCTGAATCTGAGCTCCAACTTCATCTATGGCGAAATACCACAATCTGTTTTTAGTTTTCAGAGCTTGCAAGCCCTTCTTCTGAGGGATAACATGTTCAATGGGAGCTCGCCAGATCTGAGTGGGCTGACCTCGTTAGAAGAAATCGATCTCAGCAACAACGACTTAGGACCAGAGTTTCCATCTCTGGGCAGCAACCTTGTCCGAATACTGCTGAAGAACAACTCACTGAGGTCTGAAATTCCTCAGAGCTTCAAGAATCTGAACAGCGTGATTTTTGGAATAATGAATACCTTGGAATTGAAAGCGTTGTATGCGTGTGAGGTTTGTCTATCTGTCATATAATATTTAAAAAAACGAACAGTCTCTTGATAATATGAACCACCATTTTTCCACTGTTTAAAAAAGAACAGTCTTTTGATGATACCAACACTGAATATCTATCATAATTGAATAGTTTTTTGGACTGTCATTGCCTATTAAATGGGGACAATGAATCCGATAAATACAATGTATATTTGTCATGCACATACAAAGAACATGGACATATTAATCTGCAATGCCATATACATTCAACCAAAAAAAATCATCCTCACATTTTTCTAGGGGGAATTGTTGCCACGTGTCATCACAATAGGGTCCCTATCCTTCTTTTATAGTATATAGATTAGCTTTCGAACGGGCCCAAAGACAGGCAAGAAATTCGGCCCAAATAATATCCTACCCAAAGGAATTCGACCCAACCTCCTATATAAAATAATATTAGGGCTCAACTAAATTAAATATAGGCCCAAATAAGAGTTGGCCGAATGAGAGGGAAAAAGGCCCAAAGGGTTGATGAGGTGAACTTTTCTTAATTTCAAGGGAATTCACGTAAACTTTTCTTAATCTCAAAGTAAATTCGTATAGATAGGTACGCTACTTACTGTTTGTATCAGTTTATGTGTAAATACCGTACGTTGCTATGTGTGCATAGCGTAGCATGTCACGCCTTTATACGTACCCCATACGGTTTCTATATGTTACCTAAATGTGCTAATACGACGTAGCATTTTCTATACGTATTCGTATACGTTGTTATTTTTTTACAGATAGGTACCCAACTTACTGTTTGTACCAATTTATGTGTAAAGACCGTACCTTGCTATGTGCACAGCGTAGCATGTCACGCCTTTATACGGTACCCCATACGGTTTCTATATGTTATCTAAATGTGCTAATACGACGTAGCATTTTCTATACGTATTCGTACCACAATACGTTGTTATAGGGTACCTAATGTGCTAATACGGCCTACCTGTGACGGGTCGGGTACCTATGTGCAAAAAATTTATTCTATTAGATACCTACATATAAAAAATGCTGAAAGAGTACCATTTAGGCCCGACTAGGAACACGTGGATCCAGGGAACCTGGCTCGGGAACAACTTCTTACTTATTAGTGGGGGCTAATCACAGTAAGAAAGTGTAATCTCTGAAATAGAGCTTAGTCTCTCCATAGTAGTAACATATGAATTGAAACTAATGCGACGGTTGTCAAAGACCGGAAATTACAAGTTTTTTTTGTAGGATATTTATGTATACCCTCCTTTCTCTATTGGATCCTTAAAATTATATTTTTCACGGAGAGGGCTGAACTCTAATTAAACTTAAATCAGGGCTTGATACGAAAGGCTCTATTAAAATCCGAGGTGAGGATCGTATGACCATTTACCGCCGCTGCAAACCACGAGCAAAATCCGCATCGGGACCTTACTGCGCCGATGAGACGAATAACCTTCAACTCGCGCTGCAAGACAGTCCTCACTCTCCCTTCCGCACCTCCAGCCACGCGCGTGCTCCCCACTCTCTTCCTTAAACCCCACGCGAACTCTTCCTTGTCGGTATACCTCCGACGCCTGTGCCATACGTCGTCTATTGGAAAGCAGCTCAATCACAGTTTTCCGGAGCCGAGATGCATTTCGTCAATTTCATCTTCAATCGGGGTGGAGCGGAACGACGTCGGCCCGGGAGACGAAGTAGAGCAGAAAGGCAATGAATTTGTTGAGAATGCTTCAGTCGCTTCTTCTATTCCAGTTAGGGCTTTTTTCTTCTCCACAAGGTTTGAATGAAATAGTTATTTGCTCGTCTGAGTTTTATTTTGGAATGTGTTTTTGTTTTTTAGTTCTTTCGTTCTTGTGATTTTGCAGTGTGGACTTGAGGAGTTTGGTGGATCAGAATAAGCATAACTTCATACCTCCGTCATCGAGGATGACTAATTACGTGGTTCTGAGATTTGGCGATTTGAAGCCTGAGCCTAATGTAAGTATCCTTCTTATCTTTCTATTTCTTTATCTTTAATTTGGTTCAGTATCCCTGATTCGAGTTGGTAGCTACAATTTAAGAAATATGTAAGTAACAACTAGGAATCAAAACGACACAAGGCAATTATTCTTTGTATTATTATAATAGAACGGAACTCACTAGACGATTCTGGGGAAATTGGAGTGGTTATGGAAGTTCATGTTTTTTTTTACGATTTGACTAAGCTAATCATGTTTTCAGCAGATGAATATAAAATATGCAATCTTTTGCGCCGTTGATAAATTTATTTTATATCTGACCTGATAATTGTAGATCTTCGAATTAATTGGATATTCAGTTACTATCTTATCAAAACATAAACAAAAAGTTTTTGGGCGTACCCCTCGCCCGATAATATGAAGCTCCCAACCCAACAAAGCTAGAGGATCAGAATATGAGTAGAACTAGACTTTTAACAAGTTGACGTTTCTTGGCTGTGAGTGGCTTGATTTGAGTTGTACTTTTATTTCATCAGGGTTCGCATTCAAGCTTGGCAGGAAGTGACTGTTGTTATATGGTAGTGTTTCAGTACGGATCAATTGTCCTGTTCAATGTTGATGACCATGAAGTTGATCGTTATTTAGAAATCATAAAAAGACACGCTCTTGATTTGCTTCCAGAGATGAAAAAAGATGGTGAGCTCAATGCAAACTCATAACATGTACTTCCCAATACAGTATCTTATGAAACCTAACATAATTATATGTTTTCTTCAGAAAAGATCATGATGGTTTCGAGAGTGTTATTTTTCTCCTTGACATGTAAACTGTAGAAAAATTCTTGAAGTTTCAATAAGCTTGATATGCATCATTCTGACCTTTGAGATTCCATCTGAAAATAGAATATGAGGTACGAGAGGATGAAGATTCGAATACCTGGATGGAAGGTGGACTTGATTACATAATGCTGCAATACTTAGATATAGATGGTATTCGCACAATCGGCAGCGTTCTTGGTCAAAGTATCGCCCTTGACTATTATGTTCTTCAGGTAAAACTACATGCCATGCTCACACCTCTAATCTATTTGCTTGTGGTTGTTTATCTTTGCTACCTCTTGTCTTGTTTAATTTTTTCTTTGGATTTTAGGTTGATGGAATGCTTTCAGAATTCAAAGACATTAACCGGGAGATGGAGAAGACGGGAAATTTTGCAATGGAGAGAAAGAAGCTATTTCAACTAGTTGGAAAGGCGAATTTAAATCTCTTTGATGTAATTATAAAGCTCGGGCTCTTTGAGAGGTACTATATATATTATTACATATACACTAATTATTTTACAGTTGCATGTGCACATGTCAATGATATGGTGCTGAGTGTACCCTACGTTTTGGAGAAAGTAAATCTACCTCTGTTATTTGAGTACTTATGTAGTGTTGGATTTGAAGAACATGCTTTTATTAGACTTAACTAGTATTAAGAATCACATGAAAACAGATCTGACATTGCATGGAAGAATGCTAAATATGCTCAGATATGGGAGTATTTAAGGGATGAGTTCGAGTTGACACAGAGATTTGCTAGCCTCGACTTCAAATTGAAAACCGTGGAGGTAAGAATTGAACTTGATTATTGGGATTGGTTATACTCTAAATTCATGCATTTGAGAATGCCAGTAAATAAATTTATGAATTTTTTTTATGGTTTGCAGCACAATATTCGTTTCTGTTTGGAGGTTCTACAGAACAGGCAATCAGATTTTCTAGAGTGGCTTATAATAGTACTGATTGGCGCTGAAATCGTAATATCCATTTATGACATTGTTCATAGGTCTGCAATTTCATCCTGAAACGAAAGTGTCGAGTAACTAATCGTGTGAAAGAGGACACTTCACTTGTATGATGGGAGTGAACTGATTAAGTTTTGCAAAAATGTTATTCCTGAAGTATAGATTTTTGAAATCTGAACGGCAAATATAATCCATGCTCTCAAGGGTTAGAGGTAGGTAGGATTCGTTGCAGATAATAAGGTGAGGATGATCCGTCAGATGTTTTGAAGTATGGAGTAAACAAGTTTTATTTAATGTTACACGTTATTATAGAGAATTGTATTAATTTCTCTATCCAATTTCATCATATTCAATTGCAACCTAACATATCCTTGAGCCTAATATATATATATATAAATATATATATATATACTCATGCTTTGATAAAACATAGTATGTGCTACAGCTTTCAGTCATGCCAAAATGGTAATTGATCACACAATCGTAATCTTTAACGAGTTCCACCCACCTTTGCATATTCAAGTCCTTTCAAGTGAAGAAATATTTTAGACTTTGTAATCCGTCTAAATCTCGCATCGTTCACCGTATAGATAGTGACGTAATATCTTTAACGCGAACACCACGACAACACGTTCTAAGTCATGAGTAGGATAACTCTGCACGTACTCCTTCAATAGTCTAGAAGTATATGCAACAACCTTCCCATTTTGCATAAATACAGCCTAAGCCGGTCTTAGATGCACACTTAGACTGAGAATCCTCCCGTTCCAGTCGGAATTGTCAAGAAGACAGGCGCTGAAGTGAGTCGCTTCTTTGGTTCTCGAAAACTTCGTTCACACGAATCAGTCCATTGATATGAAGTATCTTGCGAGTCAAGTCTGTCAACGATGAAATAATTTTCGAAAACCCCTCGATAAATATGCGATAATATCCGGCTAAACCAAGGAAACTATGCACCTCAGAAGGATTCGTCAATCGAGCCCAATTGTTGATCGCCTGCTCGACTCTATATATATTTCAGCCCCAAATATTACATGTCTTAGGAATACAACTATATCTAGCCAAAATTCGCATTTCTTGAATTTCGCATAGAGTTGTTTCCTCAGAATATCCAACATTGCGAGAATCTTTAAAGACACAGAACCATCAAGTCCATGAAAATCAGATGGCGCACTTGTCAACCCAAATGGCATTAGAAGAAACCCGTAATGCCTATATCGTGTATCAAATATTCTCCTCTATTTTCAACTGATGGTAACCCAAACGTAGATCGATCTTTGAGAAAATCGATACTCCTTGTAGTTGATCAAAAAGATCGTTAGTACGAGGCAAGGGATATTTATTCTTTACCGTAACTTTGTTCTCTACGAACAGGACTAGTGCACCATAAGCTTGCGGTAATTCATAAGATCATTCAATCTCTTGATCCGGCGGCACACCAGAAAAATCATCCAGAAATACATCTTTTACTCTTTTATAACAGTTACTTCATCGAGATTTGGTTCATGTTATTCCTCTGCCTTTACTTCATAAATGACAACATTCATCATCTACCTATTGACAAGTCTTCGGTGAAGATATTTTCAGTATCCTATAGTTGTTCCATTTCTCGTGAAAGTGATAGGCTCTTTGCTCGCCAAATGAAAATATTATCTTGTCTTTCCAGACAATTACCGCTCCATACTTCGATAATTAATCCATGCCCACGATGACACCATTATCATCCACCAGGACCATTGAATGTGATCTCGATGAAGAAATCAAGTTTGCTTTCTCTCCTCAGGCGCCGAATACAAAAGTAAAAAAGACAGCCATATTAATGGAAAAGATAAGCTCCAATGATAGCGATGAGCTGTCGTTTTCTCACAAAACTGATGAATTAATAGGCATTGTTCAACGAGGGCAAAGACACACCACATACCACCACAACATAAAAATTATGTCATCTTGGAGCATATCATTTTTGGCATCTCAGATGGATAAATTTGATAGAATGAAGCTCGAATTACTCATCATATTGTATTTACTCGGAGTAGCAATAGTTGCTTTGTGTACTGGGTTCTTACGAGATGTACTTGCATGTAATATCCCCATGTGGTAAAGTAAAGCAGTTTTATCTTTGCATTATCTATTTCTGCTTCTTGGGTATAATGATTCTCGTCTACGCTTGCTCTGTCATGAAAGCTCGTTTTGCAACTTCTTTTTTTTTTCATATGACGGCGGCCTACTCCTAGGTGTCCCTAGGTCGCCCCTACCGTCGATGGTGCAATATTAATAAACACATACGACTCAACTATGAGTCGACAAAAATGCTAAAAATCGGCAAATATATCGCTCTCAGGCGATTTAGACTTGCATATTACGCCTCGACGTAACTAGCTAAAATGCTCGTGAAACGTCAATAAATGATATGCTCATGAATTCACGTAATGCATATGTAAATTTCAGCAAATAAATACACAAATTTACGCGGTTCAATATAAAAGCACATATATTATAACGAATATAATGTCCACGCGTCGTAGTTGGCTTTTTTACTTACTTGTAAGTTGTATTCCGTATCCGTAACTTTGATAGCTAATTACGTTCTTCGAATCATGAAAACATATATACGCGAGCCTCCTCTCCTCCCGTTGATTTCCCCTCAATTTATTATATATGTTAGTGTTACTTTCGTACAGCATATATAAACATATTTATACTTACCAATAACAAGTTTCATGCTAAAGCACCAAAATCAAGGAAATGATGATGGAGATAATGATTGTGGTGTCCAAGCCTGCTTCCTCCGTTCTCCTCCTTTTATTTATTTCCTATTTTATCTTCATTTTTTCTTTCTTTTCTTTTCTCCCCATCCCATTGTTCGCTACTTGTTTTGATGGCATGCTATAATTAACCTTTCTATTTATGACTTATTATTGATTTATTTAATATGACGAAGACATTATTGTTCATAAGTAACTTCTAAATTTCCGTCATTATCGCATTTTTCCATAATGACCTTCAGTAATTTTAGTTGATAATTCATACATGAAGAATTGAGATGGTTTTTCACCAATTTGGTCACAAACGTCGGATTACTTGGGTTTGTAGTATGATTTTTTGTTCCATCGTGGGAATGACGATGGGTTTCCCCGTAATAGATGCGTTTGTGAAGGACAATTGAGTGACAGTTTAATGTAATTTTCGCAACAACTGAAGGATAAAAATGTCTTCTTAGACGCGAAAATGTCCTTATTTCTAAAAAAACATATATGGGTCCCTTTTTTAACTTAAAAGTTAAACTATTTTGAGGCCTAAAGTCTACAAGGCTAAGAGCATCTCCAACCCGTAGCGTAAAAATACAGTTAAATCTGCACAATATTACAGCAGCTACAGTGCTTTTACTCCAATCCATAAACTCTATTTTCTACACTAATTTCACTCCAACCCATTAACTCTATTTTCTACTCGAAAAATCAAAATTTTATATTAAACTTTATATTATAATAATTAAAATGTCAATAAAATATAATTTATAAACTTCGCATATTATTTAATTATTATAATTTTATTAAAAAACGAAAATATAAATAAAAACGAAAATTAACAAAATTTTTACTTTTATTAATATAAGAATATCAAATAATGTAATTAAAATCATTTTATTAAATAAATTATATAAATAGAAAGTACAACACAATTTTGTGTTGAGTATTGTGTATACTCTACATCTAGAGTATCTCTGCTAATCAACACAATATTTGGGTTAGATATAGAGTCCCAGTGGAGTAAGACATATTTTATTTTTGTGTTTTCCACAAAAATAGAGTACCCGTTGGAGATGTTCTAAGTAAGGCTTAAAGACTACCTCTAAATTTTAATGAAAATTGGAAAAGTCGATGTCCTATGGAAAGAAACCACCATTCATTATTGTTACGAGTCAAAGACCACAAGTCCCGCGTCTACCTTTCAGAACAAACAAAACGATCACTAGAAAATCATTTGACAGCTTCTACGATTCCTTTTGTGTAGTAATGCCATTGGTTAACCGTTAACGTAGTATCCAATTCTTTAAACTATAAGTAGTCCAAGAATTGAAACCAAACCTAATGAAATAACCAAGAAAACACCCGACGACTCTAATTAAACTATTTTCTTTTTTCACAATTTCTGCTCTTTGAATAGTTCAATGCCTTCATCCAACTACAAATCAATTCAATCAATCAAGAAAACACACTAATAGCAAAAAGGATGGCCATCAAAGCCCGGAGAATAATCACTTCAATCCTATTATTCATATTCCTGCATTTTTCTTGGTCGTACGACCTCGCCTTGAGCCAGCCGCCCGACTGCACCGTGAGCCTAAACTCAGCCCTAATCGCAGGGTCAGACACGAGCCACCCGCCGTGGTCCTCCCGCTCCGGCGAGTTCGCCCTAGGCTTCCGCCCCCTCTCCAACGGAGAAGACCACTTCCTCCTATCCATATGGCTCAGCAACATCCCCGAGCAGACCATCGTCTGGTCCCTAAAGAGCCACGTGGTCCCCAAGGGCTCCACACTCCAGCTCACGGGCAGCGGTCAGCTCGTCCTCTCGGACCCCCAAGGCTCACAAGTGTGGAGACCTAATTCCCCAGCGTCGTCGTGCGCCTCCATGCTCGATTCGGGCAACTTCGTGCTGACCGGCGGGGACAGTCGTCGCCTCCTCTGGCAGAGCTTCGACGAACCCTCCGACACGATCCTTCCCGGGCAGCAGCTGACCGAGGGCATGAGCATCACGTCGAGGCAGACCAAGACCAACTATTCGGACGGGAGGTTTCAGCTGCGCATGCAGTCGGACGGAAACCTCGTTCTCTACTCCATTTTCTTGCCCACGGAGGCCGTCAGCAGTGCCTACTGGTCGACCCGCACCGTAAACTCGGACCCGAGTACCCGCCTCGTCTTCGACGGCTCGTCGGGATTCGTCTACCTCGAGAGTGGCGGCCGAAACATACTCAACGTAACCTCGGGCGAGCTGGGCCCGGCCCGGGATTACTACCAGATGGCCCGAATCGACTTCGACGGGGTTTTGAGGTTCTACCGCCGCCCGAGGAGGGCTGCGCAAACCGTCGAGGAGGCGTCGGGCTCGTGCACGTCGGCCTGGTCGGTGGTTAGCACGGTGCCGGACGACATATGCAGCGCCCTCATAGACAGCCTGGGCAGCGGCGCGTGCGGCTACAACAGCTACTGCGTGAGCTCGAGCGGCGGGACCCAATGCGTCTGCCCTGAAGGTTACTCCCCGTTGGACCCGCTGGACCCGTACAGGGGCTGCAGGCCGGACTTCAGCCTGCCGAGCTGCTGGGCCCACGGATGGGAGTCGAGCCCCGAGCTCGTTGATTTCAAGGAGATCAACAACACGGACTGGCCGCTGACCGACTACGAGCTTCAGACAGGGGTCGAGGTGGACAAGGAGGCTTGCAAGGCCTTCTGCTTGAGGGACTGTTTCTGCGCTGCGGCCATCTACTACGGTAATCATTGCTGGAAGAAGAAGTTCCCCTTGCCCAATGGTAGAAAGTCCCCGGACGTCAATAGGGTCGCCCTGATTAAGGTTCCTAGGAACAACAGCTCGACCGCCGTTGGCTCGTGCCCTAAGAGCAGAGATCGAACCACGCTTGTCCTCGTCGGGTCCTTGCTGCTCGGCAGCTCGGTCTTCGTCAACGTCCTCCTTCTGCTGGCGATTGCTTCCGCCGTCTTCTTTCTGTACAATAAAAGGATTCTGGGCAGCACTTCTTCTGTCCCGGGGATGAGAAGGTATACCCGCAAGGAGCTCGAAGATGCCACGGGAAACTTCAAGCAGCAGCTGGGCAAGGGCTCTTTCGGGACGGTCTACAAAGGCGTCACCCCAGAAATCCCGAGGAGGTTCATCGCCGTAAAACGGCTGGACAACCTCGAAGGAGGGGACGCCGGCGAGAGGGAGTTTTCCATGGAGGTCAAGGCTATCGCGCAGACCCACCACAAGAACCTAGTCACCTTGCTAGGTTACTGCGATGAAAGGGACAGCCGAATGCTCGTCTACGAATACATGAGCAGCGGTTCCCTCTCGTCCCTCTTGTTCGGGCTCCGACGGCCACGGTGGAACAAGAGGATGGAGATAGCACGTGGGATCGCCCGGGGGCTGACCTACTTGCACGAAGACTGCCCTACTCAGATCATCCACTGCGACGTGAAGCCCCAAAACATACTGTTGGACGAGTACTTAACCCCAAAGGTCTCCGATTTTGGGATGGCAAAGCTTCTGTTGACCAATCAGAGCCGGGCGGCTCGGACCCACATAAGGGGTACGGTGGGGTATTTCGCGCCGGAGTGGTTCAAGAGGGCGTCCGTATCGGCTAAGGTAGACGTGTACAGCTTCGGGGTTATGCTCGCAGAGATTGTGTGCTGCACTTCTTGCATAGCGTTCTCCGTGAAGGAAGACGAGGAGGAGGAAAAGGCGCTCGTCGAATGGGTTTACGAGTGCTATGTGGAGGGGACGGTGGGGAGGCTGGTAGAGAACGACGAGGAGGCGTTGGGCGATTTGTGGAGCGTCGAGAGGTTCGTGATGGTGGCGATTTGGTGCGTACAGGAGGACCCGAGCATGAGGCCGACCATGAGGAGGGTCTCGCAGATGCTCGAGGGCGTCGCCGATGTATCGGTTCCTCCTCGGCCGTTCGGCGTGTAGTTTGGGTTGGGTCCTCTTTCGGTATTACGTTGTTAATAGCGGACTCTGCTGACATATATATGTAGGTAGTTGCACGGCGTTGGTGTAACTATAGCAGCTAGCCGGGACAATGAATGTATTTTTGATGTAAACAGGAAACAAAATTGCGTACGCATATTTTACTTGTGTTGGGTTAACGTAGAAATAAATTAATACTATTTTTCAGGCACGAACATGCATAATCCGTAATCGTAACATATCAAAATAAAATACATCCTCACGTTTAGTTTGATTTTTTTATTTTTTTTTATCAAACTATGATATGATAGATGCAGTACCATATACCACATACGTTGAAAATACCCAAGCAATGCGGCATCTACCCTCTAATATCTGCCAAAAAAAATTGGAAAACAACAGTTCAACTCATGCTTACTTTGAAAATTCTTTTGTTCAAGTTTGCAACCGTAGTAAGTTTGTATCATTTCCATAATTGATATGGCGTTTTGTCTCTACCTTCATGGTGTATATTATAAGCATATAATTGCCGAAACTGTCCCCTGCAATTATGGAATAAACCCAAGCTTAGCTGCTTATTGCATCATCTGTTTTTTAATTTCCCTACTCCTTGCTAGACTTCTCGGGCAGGGATTCCCGTCCCTCCGAGGTAGATTGAATTCTCTGTTCCAGATTGGTGTTCCGATCTGGTGTTCCACCAACCAAATTGCGACAAGTGTATAATTGGTCAACTGAGTTTAACACTTGTCGGGGAATGGTTGGTGGAACACAATGGTGGAACACTGTTGTGGCACAGACGATCCGAAACCCCTCCGAGGATCTGTCCGAACGGGGTGGAGAATCCCCGTTGGTGGTGATGGAATTATAGTCTCCGTCCCGTTCTTCGTCAATAATAAATTTTAAATAAATAATTATACCTATATAATGTTAAATAATATTTGTATTACAAAATTCATATTGTTATAATATAAAATAATATTTAAATAATATTTTTTACCCAAATTGTATTATTATAACATAATATTATTTAAAATATAATTTAAATAATATCTCCAATTTATATTATCATAAAAATATAATATTTTTTTTATATAATGCGGGGTGGGGAATCACCTGGTGGGCATGGAACCGGCGGCGATGCATACGTGAACGATTTTGTCCCAATGGGGGACGGAGATTTGTAAAAAGTAATATGGTATTTAGATAAAACAAGATGCATCTTCTAAAAAAAAAAAATTGTGGAAATTTCATTCTCGGACGAAATTCAGATAACCTTAATCGAAGAAAAGGCGATAGAAACCTTAGAAAACAAACAAACATTAGATAAGATCTACCTTACAAAAAAAATTAACCAACAAAAAACTCGAACGAAAAGTGAAGGTTGTCGTTCCAAGAAATCAACTCATTCACTTTTTAAAACGATCTTTCTGTCTTTATTCGTATTATTCTCCTTTCACCAGAGAAGAAGCACATTCTTCTTCTTCTCTAGGATATATATGATCATCAGATAGTATAAGGCTTCGGTATAGCCATGTCCTTGACAATCCCGCACGTCAGGCAAAAATCGTGCATATTGTACTCGTCCCTTAGCGAAAGCGCGGGAGATAAGACGCTGACGTAGAGCTGCTGTCCCAAATAGTTCCTTTCGAGCAACATCGACCTGATGTTCCACATCCCAGCATTGTCCCACGTCGTCATAACCGCCGCCCAACTCTTTGGATACACTTGTATCGTGTGCCTCGACACCGCGTCCACAAGATTGTACTTCTTCCTTTGCTCTGGCGTCCACGTTCCCGGCTCGATCCTATATCCCGATCCAAAACAACGAACGCATATAATAAAATTACGCAAGTGTAAGAGTATCCTTATGACTAGGGTTTTTGCCATCGAAATTCTATTCGACATAACAATAAATATTTGAACTATTTCGTGAGGAAGTACTCACGCGACGGGGAAGAAGGAGTATCCCGACATGTGCCACGATTGGACACTCTTCTCGTCATTTTGGAATATGACCTCCACGAAGTTGCGGAAGATCCCCTTAATGACGTTCGGAGCCAGAGTGACCTTACTGCCGACGTCCTCGGGCGGATCGTCCTGAATTAGATCGTACTTGAAAACCTTATCCGCGACCCCATAGTACTCGGCAAGCTTCAACGGAGTCTCGGGATCGACATGCGAGATGCCGTTGATCGCATACCTAAGCTTCCCGTCGACCGTGGTCGCCGTGTTCACCAGCTTGATCGTCCTCGTGATGTTGATTTTTCCGTAATGGTACGACCCTTGCGGGTTCGGCCGAGCCGCGCTAGCCGTGAGGTTCCACCTAAAGGACCGAAATTGGTTCAACGACCAAGCCCAACCGACCGGCGGCTTGGGAAGGACCGGCGAGGCGGGCCCCTTTCCCCCGACGTACCGTATGATAGCCGTCGAAGTAAGGTCCTTCTTCGTAAACCTAGTCGAGGCGACAAAATAGTAGTCCGTGGGCTTTTGATCGGCCGTGACCAGCACGGAGTAGCACTGGCCGACGTGGACGTCGATCGAATCGTAAACGTTCTGAACCGTGTGGGAACCCTCGACCTCAACGAGCTTCATGGTGTGTCCCTGAAACCTAGCGTTGATGGAATTCTTCATCCCGACGTTGCACACCCTGTACCTGTAGGTCTTTCCCGGGATCATTGTGAAGAGAGGCTCGTCGTCCGCCCCGCCGGGCCCTTGCTTGCCGTTGATCACGACCCCGTCGGGTCGGCCCAGCCCGCGTCCCTTGTCGAGGAGCTTCTTTAGGGTTTCGTGGCCCTTGGTGTACCAATCGCCGACGAGAAGTACGTAGTCGTCCTCGGGCCAGTCGAAGGGGACGGGGATGAGGTCTCGGCTGTAGACGGTCAGCGGGCCGTAACCGCCCGAGGCCCGGTGGAGGCCCGTGGTAGGGTAGTAGAAGTAGCTGCCGATCTGATCCTTGACCTGGAATTTGAAGGTGAAGTTGGTGCCGGGCTGGATGGGGCAGTTTGTGCCCAGCGTCCCTTCGACCCACGAGTTTTTCCTCTGCTGTATGCCGTTCCATGTGAAGAGGAGCGGCTCGTTGAGGTTGTTGAAGACGTTGACGACTATGTTGTTGTTCGACGTGCCGTTGATTCTCGGCCCGGGGAATTGGCCGTTGATGAGGATTACTTGTTGGGGGACGTTGTTGAGGAGGGTGAGCGTCGAGTATGTGACGTTCCACGTGTAGAATACGTATGGGTCTTCCGCTCGGGCGAGGATGAAGACGCAGGAGAAGACGATTAGTAGGGCGGTGAAGGGTATGTACGAGTGATGAGGCTTCGTCGTCGTCGTCGTCGTCATTTCTTTAAATGAAGAAGAAATCTTTTCACCAATGTGTGGTTTGGTTATTTGATTTCAACGAATGAGGAACTCATCTTTATATATGTGGTGAAATATATATATAGGATTTAGGTATTAGTTGAGTTTTGGTGCATTGTCCGCAAGCAGCGTTTCGTGTGTGCTTGTGGCGAGTTGTTCTTTTTGTGGTTTGCCTTCAGTTTCTCCTGCTAGTGTCTTGTCTTTAATCTTGATTGCGATTGTTAAGTTCTATTATTGGCATAATAATATATTCATTTCAATGATCTTGACAGGCCCGTAGCCGAAGAAGTCGGGACCTGAAGCGAACCTCGAAAGTTGGGCCCTAAATTTTTTAAGTAATTTTTTTAAAATAAGGTATGTAATTTAACATAAATTTAACCATAAATGTAAGTTGTCTAAACCGTAAATTTAAAACCATCTAAATGTTTTATAGGCAATAATATTGATCAAATTCTACATAATCTCGTTGCAAAGAAAAAAAATGAAATCACATAATCTAGTTCACTCGGCAATGATTGACCTAAATTCACCCACGCCCACGCCCACGCCCCTTCACGTGTGGCATGATTGACCTAAATTCAATATATGAATCTGTGACGAAAAGCGGAAGATTGCTTAATATCATATTATAAATTAATGAGTCATTGTTAAAACCAATTAGTGATACAAGGGAAAGCTCTTATATATACTAGTATATTTAGCACATCCTATGTATGTGCCAATATAAAAGTCATTGTACATTGTTATAGTATTAATTAAGTTATTTAAAAAATAAAATTTTAAATCAAAGGATTAAATTGTAGTAAATCAAAATATTAAGGATATAATTGTAGAAAAACTAACTATTTTACAGACCAAATAGCAGTTCAGTCCTCAGCAATATTAGAATAGATAATAGCTTAAAGAGATTGATTATTCGGTATGTGATAAATTCCAACTTAAAATCTCAACAAAGGCAAAGTGTTGTTACTTGTCGCGACTCAGCGACATTTAGGGATGGCAACGGGGCGGATATGTGTCGGGTTTGGCCGGACCCGGGGCACGCCCCGCCCCGGGCCGGACCCGAACGATCTGGGTCTGACCCGCCAAGCTATGTTTTCATTTTTTTTTGTTTTTTAATTCGAATATTTTAAATAGAATAAAACTAGAATTCGATATCATGACCTATAGTAACTTAACTAAAGACTTATCCAGTAGGCCACAGAACTTTTAATTAGTAATTCGAACACTTTATATATATACATTAAAAATAAATTTAAATATAAAATATATATCGGGGCGGGTCTCGGGTCGGGTCTCAGGGTGGGTTTAGCAAGACCCGAGACCCGCCCCGGACCCCGTCGAGGTGCGATTTTTATTATTAATAATATAAAATAAGTAAAAATTTAAAAAAAAAGAAAAGAAAGAGTAACTCGTATTCCTGGAATACGAGTTACTTGAAAAGCCATGTCATGGTCAGCAGGCCAGCGTGGAGTAGTAACTCGTATTCCTGGAATACGAGTTAGTAACTTGTACTCCGAGAGTACGAAAATTGCTGTTTTATTAATAGTTTTCATTTGATGTTTATTTTGTTAATGATTGCTTTTTTTTTTTATTATTTAATTAAAAACCCCGGGTTTAGACCCCCTCCATTGCCTTCCCTAGCGACATTCATTAGTTACCATGGCTTTGGAAGAAAAAAATTAGTTACCATGGCGAAGACCGACAACTACTCAAAAACGTCCAAACTAAACTTCAAACCTCATCCCAAAGCTCGGTGTAAGTACCTCATCCTAAAGCTCGGTTTAAGTTGTTGGTAATTATATTTCATTCACTTGGCAAAAATGGAGACTCAAAGTGATCTTAGTCACAGACGTAAGCTCAAAGATCAGATCCATAACCTCCCAAAAGAGATCATCGAAGAAATCTGCCTAAGACTCCCAGTAAAGTCTCTCTTGAAATTCAAATCAGTTTCCAAGTCATGGTGTTCGTTGATCTCGAGCAAAGATTTCGCGAGAGCCCACCTCGACTTGTCATCAAGACGCAGATCCTCTACCCACCACAGAATCATCGCTACATCGTTCAATCTTAAGCAGTTTTCTTTGGAGTCGTTATTGTATAAACCATTGACTTGCGCCGTTGACTTCGATTACCCACTGTACGAATCAGATGATGCATTTAACGTCGTGGGTTGTTGTAATGGCTTGGTGTGTATCCTTACCGGGTACAAAGGATTGATCTTGTGGAACCCTTCCACTAAACAGTGCAAGGAGCTGCCTTCGATTAGTCATACGATGCCCGATAATTCCATGTTTATGTATGGGCTTGGCTACGATGAGTCTGGTGATGACTACAAGGTGTTTGTGGTATTGCCTCTTTCACAGGTCTCAGATCCAGGACATGGTGTGGCTAGTGTTTATAGCTTAAAATGGGATTCTTGGAAAAAAGTTGAGAACTTCACCACAAATTTACCTGTCCATTCGGGGGGAAAACTCGCAAGCAACAATCTTCACTGGATCAGAAATAATGATGATAAATGGGAAATCTTATCCTTCGATTTGGTGCTTGAAGCGTTTGGTTCGGCAGATTTGCCTTGCTCGATCGACGATCATTATCACCCGTCTCTAAACGAGTTCAAGGGATGCCTCTTTTTAATCTGCGAATATACTCTGAGCAGATTAGATGTTTGGATGCTGAGACAATATGGTGTTAAGGAGTCTTGGGATAAGTTGGTGTCAATTACTTATCCTTGCTTTCCCAATCCTAGTTATCCATGTTATGGTCCCTTTATGGGTCCTTTTTGTGTGGGTGATAACGGAGAGTTTCTCTTCGTTTTATTTGATAAAAAATTCGCTCTTTACTATCCGAGAGAGGCTTGGTTTTCACGTCCCATGGTTTTGAACTTGGATTACGTCAAGAAAGTCGATGTCTATGTCGAGAGTTTGGTCTCACCTTTTGCCTGACGATATTTGAAAACAGAAGCAAATGTTTTGTGCAATGGATAACTTCTCTAGGATGAATCAGAAGTAAACTCGAAAAAATTACATCTAGTTATCTCTCTTCCCTTTCTTTCTAAATTTTTCTCTCTAAAACCCTAGCAATACAATCGGCCGCCTCTCTTCTTCCCTCCCTTTCTCTTTTCCCCTCCTCCACCTCCATCCACCTCCATTACCTCCATTAATGGAGGTGGGGAGGTTCCATTTCCACTTTCTTTGTTCTTTCTTCTCTTGTTTCGTTTTCTATAAAGAAAAATGTCTTGTAGCTCCACCCACCTCCGCTCGCCGCCTCCACCGCCTCCGCTCCACCTCCGCTCGCCGCTGTCTCCGCCTCAGCCAGCCGCGCCCACCTCCACCTCCGCCAGCCGCGCCCACGCCCACGCCCGGCTCGCCTGCCGCCTGTCGCCGACATCCCTCCCACTGCCCACTGCCCGCCGCCCGCCATCTGCACCCCGTCTGCCCTCGCCACAGCCTCGAGTCTCCCCGTCGTGGGACCTCGCAGGTCGGGAGCCTTTTCTTCCTTGTGGAGCCATCATCAGTCCGATGAAGACAAAACTAAGACGTCGAATGCCAGGTTAAAGTGAAGAGTATCGTAGATTTAGCCTAATCGTTTTTTTTATTATATGTTCTTTAGTTCTTGGTCGTAGATTATGGTGTTCTGTTTTTGTCGATTTTTGTCTCTTGTGGACCCTTTTCTCCCCATGTGGGAGTCCCCTCGTGGGATTGTTTGGTGTACCTATATGAGCTTTTGTAGTTTTGTTCTCCCAGTTGACGATGTATCGGTGAGACCCCTCGGGCTATTTAGCCATGTATGTTTGTTAATGCAAGCTATCGTTTGAAAAAAAAAAAAATAATAACTTCTCTGAATAGCTTATTGGAATAGCTTATGATTTTATATTATATAGCCATCGATTGCGAATGGGGGAAGCTCATAACAAAGTTGAAATCGCTTTCCTGCGATTTAGAGAATACAATCACTCCTCACTATATGTTGTGTATTTATCGCTTTGTATTGTATGGTTTTCGAACAGTTCAAGTTTTTGTTGAGTTGTGAAAAGAAAACAGGGTGAATGAATCTTCTGTAAAAGTTTAGTCATCTCCTTAAAAAGATGATTAGTGTCAATTTGCAAAAATATACTTAAACCAACTCTTGACTTGAATAGTGACGAGTTGAGTGTAAGTTCCACGTGATTTATTAGTCTTCTACCCTTATTGTTCATTACATGAGACTGACATCCGTTTTCTGAACTAAAATCATACTCCCTCTGTTCCTGTATAGATGTCGTGTATGCGAGAATCATGAAAGTCAACGGATCGAATATACAAAATTCCGCATTTGAAGAAGGGGACGTTGGAAAGAGAAGATCGTCTTCCTATACAAATAACTTGTGATCCGAGTGTAGTAAAAAATATAGTAAATATATTGGCATCTTAAGTCATTTCTCTAGCATTTCATCGTTATCTTTCTTACATACGTTCACTTAATTAAATACGTTTTTAAGTTTTCCACTTAAGAGTAAGGCTCCGTTTGGTTCGTGGATTTCGACGTGGAAAAGAAAAGAAAAAGCGTGATTGTACGACACGTGAACCGTAACGTACAATGATTCGATGCGTACCACCACACTTTTCTTTTCTTTTCCACGTCGACTTCCGCAGACCAAACGCACTGATAGAATATGAAATATGGGCTTTCAAGGGTTTCCATTTAGATATTTCCGATGCTCCATACATTTTATGAAATATGGAAACGGTGCACCTACACGAGATGGAAATTGTTAGAACTAAGAACGTAAAGAGGGTTTTTAAGGGCTGCTGTAAATAAAAAGAAAAACAAAAGAAATGGAGTACAGTAATGTCAGTACTACCGAGTTTTTGGGAATTATGGAGTATAGTTATGGTTCATCCTTTTAGGCAGGAACAACACATAGGAACAAAATCACTTACAAGCATTTTTATAACTGCAAGTAATCTAAAAATATTTTGGAAGATAAATTTTCAACACTGTGTTGAATTTCTTTGTTGTTATGGAAATCTCCTTCATCGAAAATCAAACCCATGTTTAACTTTGGCAATGACTTCATGATCTTCGGATCAACTTTGGGAGATACTCCATCCTCCTCAATATCTTGTTTGGAAATGAGTAGCTGTTATCTCAGTCAATGCAATTTGGGATGCCCGGGATCAACATGTCACTTCGGAAGAGTAACATGAAGCTCAGAATTAAGGTGTAGTAAATACTCAGAAATCATTTTTTTTTTTCCAAAAGGGAATTGATCTATGGAAAGAATACAAAGCTTTTGAAATGGGTTGCTTTTTTCTTTCTATCTTCCATGCAAGTGATTTTCTTCTACAATTGCAGGTTCCTGAGGTGTTCACAGATTTTTTTTGTACATGTTTCTATAGATATTTAAATGGGAGTTGTGGAAAATTTAAGAGATATTGAAAGTTGGTGAAATTGACATTGGAAAGACATCTTAGAAGTTGGACAATTGACTTTTAAGTTGGTATAGTTTTTTGTATAGAGTTTTGTTTTGTTATTATATATGAGGCGCGTATATCTGGAAACTAGAAAATACCAAAACGATATCTTTTGAAGAATAAAGAAATGTAGTAGAAAATACCAAAACGATATCTTTTGAAGAAAGAAAAAATGTAGAACGACATCTATACAGGAACAGTGGGAGACTTACACTATAATTAATATAAAGGACTCTTAGCAAAGAGACAAAATCATAGATGTGTTCTAGGTTGTTTCAGTCGTTGTTTGGACACTAACAACAGTTAAAACTTAAGTGCAGTTGCGAGAATATGGAAAGGTTTCAAGCACAGAGCTGAATGACGTCTTCCGACGAATCAAGACAAGATTGAACTACTAAAACCTAGTTAAGCAAATGGATACTACTCTTACTACTACTACTACTAATAGTAGTTTACAACAAATCATAACATCTCCTAAGAACAAATACATCATAACCAACGTAGTAAATTAAACAGCTTTGAGTTGTTTCTTATCTTCAGCATTCCCATCTGTGCTTATTCTCAACCAAAAGTCAAACACTCAAGCACCTGTAAATATTTAACAAGAAAAAAGAAACAAAAGAGACTGTGACATTTACCTCCAATCATTATCAGAAGATTTCGAACACAAATTAATCAGGAAAGACAATCAATTCACACGTAACACTTACAAACATGTCGAACCAAATCAGGGCATCATAACCTTTTAATCCAATATCACGAACCACTAGCTATCAAAGATTTCATGCATCGGGCGACAAGAAGAAAGAGAAAAGATAAACACTACAACAGAGGAGTATAGTTATGAATATACCTTAGTCCTTCCAATGCTAAGCCATCAAGTTCTGGTCTTCCTGGGACTGAGCCACCACAATGGGTAAAACCTTCACCGAAATCACAGGACTGTAACCTATTGTGTAATTAACTTGAACCGTCCCAAAGATGTTGAACTTCTCTGCACTACTGTGTGCAATTTCTGCATCAGAACCCCTCTTGAAGATCACTCTTGCCCGACCAGATTCAACGTCAACCTCTGTCTCTGACTCCATGATAGGCCCAAATCGCCTGAATATCTTATTAAGGTTGATCTCAGATGGAACACAGTTTCTCTCCGCAAAATTCAATATAAGCTCTGCAGGTGAAGTCTCTTGCTTCCGTCGCTTTGCAGCTTCTTCTTCAGTTGTTTCAATTGATTGATGACTCCCAGTCGAATATCTCTTTCTCGAGTGTGGTTTAGGGCCACGCTTAGCGTATCTTCCCAAATCAACAGGCACTAGCTGAACGTTACTACCATTATTGTTGTTTTGCATGAGCAGCTGCTCCTCGGAATAGTTTTGTACTATCCTATCCGTCCAATAAGAGTATTTCACATCATCAAATTCGAATTCTTCAGCTGCACCACCTGCTGATGTCGATGCCTTTCTCTTTCGGCCCCGTTTGTTCAAATGGATCGAGCGTCTATAGGCAGAAAAGAAGGTTATCAGGGGTTCAGGGATGCCATTGCTTTTCTTCTGGTTAGGGTTACGAGCCAATTGCACGAGCTGTGATAGCATATCATCCACAGAAGAAGATTCCGCTGAAACGGCCAGACTTTGCCTCATGTTTTGCTCGTTGAGAGATCCATCGACGACGTTTTCATTTGCAGATGATGCGTATCCAGTTAGTTGTGTGGCTACCCTACGTATGCATTCACCAATCTTGAACGAAGGCTTAGGCGTTTGAGTTGCTGACCCCAGATTTACTAAGTCGAAATTATCAGTCTCCAAAGAAGGTTCCCCTTTTGCTGCGTGATCAAAGTACATAGCTTCCGATTCAGACATAGGACCTTCCTGTAGATGATAGCCATTATCCTTGTTCAAATTATCATGAGAAGTCAGATCGGTTACCGAAGGTTCTCCAATATGAACTCCACCACCAGTCAAGAAAACGTTAGAAGCAGAATCTTCCCTTTCAGTGTTCTCAGAAGCAGTCATCAGAACATCATCAGGAATCAGATCAGTGCTCTCAAAATATTCTTTATTAATTTGAGAGGACCCATCTCCTTCAATAATATTGTGAAGCCCTGAATCATCCATAACCATATGTTCCACAATAACTCCAGCTGCCTCGACGTTGGAAGGTCCACCTTCAGTTGGGAGATTCACATTATCATCAGCTTTACTATATATTCCCTTCTGATCTAAAGCTTGCAATGAAATTTCAGAATCAACTGCTTCAACCTTTTCATTAGATCTATCCCCAGCCATCATTTCTCCTGAATCCACAACATCTCTCTGGTCATTAGCTGCTTCACTTGTTGATGTGGTAATGGGAGGTTCATCTGAATTCCCTTGTTCATCACTTTTGAGGATTTTGTCATCGTTTACTTCAAGAATCTTATTGAAACTGCTATGATACGGTTGATCAAGTTCATCTGAATTTCCGTTGTGCTGATGGACACCATCAGTCTCTAAGCCATCACTGGGTTCTGCATCTACGACCTTTTCTCCAATGCTAACGACAGATTTCTCATCCTTAACATCTCCCGCACTAAATTCACTTAAACTGTTCACTTCAACTACATTTTTAGAATATTCACTATCAAGCTTAGGCGAAACCTCAGAAACTGCAACTCGAACAACATCTGCAGCATTATTTTCTACGTTCTTTTTTATGTCTTCATCTTCCTTGGCAACTGCTACTTCAATAGGATGTTCTACATCAGGGGCCACCATATTATCCTCCGTAATAAGTTTCTCCTCACCGTTGACCACAGAATCCTTAACCACAGGGAGTTCACTCTGCATATTCATGGTTTCTGTCTCTTCCAAGGAAGATGAGGGCATTGCTTTGCTTTCGTCCAACTCGTTTATGTCTCTATCAGTTACAACATCCTTAGCTTCGGACATACTGTTAGATGTTCCATCTCCTTCTCCGATATGCAACAAATTACTAGCGGCCGAGATCTCGGTTTCTTCCACAATCGAATCGGTCCCTTTGTTGCCATCGACGCCATCAATAAACACATCCGACCCAACGATTTCCACCATTATTTCATCTCCATCACCGCCATCATAGGACTCTTGAACGTGGTTTTTAACCCCAATTTTTTCTGTTGCAGTTTGACCCTCCGATTTTCCAGTTAAAGACTGTGAAACAGCAGCATCAGCTGCACCCCCGCAGATTTGCTCATCTTCCATAACTATAATTTATGAACCAACTTAATCAAGAAAAAGCGACTGAAATAGAAAACCGAGACCAGACACTTGAAATTTAACCAAAACCCTAACAACGAAAGAGCGCCCAGATCCACGCATAGACAGATAAGACTCAAGTTGGTGGATACAAAATTGCCGTAAAAGACCCTTCTAAAGCAAGAATTTCATGATTATATAGGACAGTACCTGAAGTGTAGTGCGCTCTTTGGAAGAGACCGGCCTCGAGATTGTTGAGTCGAGGGTTTTTAGAGAGAGAGAGAGAGAGAGGGGTACAAGGAAGAGAGAGTAATGAAGTCCGACGCGATGAGCGTACAACACGTGTAGCGAGATGTGTGCGGACGAATTATAATTTGATATTCAGAGGGATTCGGATTTGTTAACACAACCTTAATTCGAGTTTATATAAGAAAATTAATTATAGTTTGACTATTAACGATAAATAAAAAAGGTACCAGTACTTTTTGTACATTCATACGTAATATGTATTTGTAAGTATATAAAATACGTAATATGTATTTGTAAGTATATAAAAGACAATTTATTTATTATAAAATTAAAGGTGGAATAGCTAAAAATAGTAATTAAAGTTAGTGGGTGGTTTTTTTATTTTGATAATTATGTTTTTTTAATAAAGCTTAATTTGACAGAGTAATTGAAAGTTTATATCAAGCTCTCGCGCTTAATAAAATGGTAAAGATCTTATAGTATTATATAAATGTGTGTTTCAAATTGTGTCACGTGTTCCATAATAATAAATTGTACTCCGTCCGTCCAATTTCATTTTGTACATTTGAGATGTGACACGGTTTATAAGAAACTGAATATTTTAGTAATATAGCACAATTAAAAGATAAAAAAGTATATATTTTGACACGTCTTTTAAGAATAATTAATATTATTTATTGATTGTTTGTGATAGTTTTTTGCTAAAATAGAAAATGTACAAAAGATAGCGGGACGCACGATATAGTAAAATGTATAAAAACTTTTGGGACGGAGGGAGTAATAATTTAAAAAACAAATATAATAAAAACATGAAAACTAGCCACTATCACATTATTCACTATAAATAGGTATTTATTAATCTTATAGTATTCTACAGATGTATGTGTCCTCAAATGCTGTCATGTGTCTCATAATAATTAATTATAATAAAGTAACAAACAAATAAGATAAAACATGAAAACACCCACTATCACACTACTCACTATAAATAGTTATATATTAATCTTATTATTACCAATATATGTGTCCTCAAATACTGCCACGTGTTCCACAATAATTAATTTAAATAAATTAAAAAATAAATATAAAAAAGATGATAAACTCTCACTATCACACTACCCTTTATAAATAGTTATCTATTAAGATATATTGATACATTACAGTAAATAATAATAATATTACGTATCACATCTCTAATAGATACGTAATTATTATTATATTTTGAATATTTTATCTTATTAATTATGTTACTTAAAAAATTAATTTTAATAAGGACAAAACTGTAATAAAACAAAATATTAAGGATAAAATGGTAAAAGCATAAGATCAATTGATGGGTTTGGAGACCCCTATGCTCTTTGTATAAGAGTATAGATTAGAAAGATTTAAACAGAAACTCGATTAATAATACCAATTATTTAATATTCGAGAATCTTTTGTGAGATAATAGAGTTGATCAACCCATCCCGCTTATTTTTCATGGCGGGGCGGGATGGGTTGATCAATACCAATTGTCATATTGTGTGTTTTCGAAATCCAACGTTGAGCCCGTAATGACTTTCCGTAAATAATAACAATAATAATAAATAATAGTAATAAATACTATAATAAATAATAACAAAAATAAAAATTATATTAATAATTAGGGGTTAAGGATGGGTTGAGCTGACTCACGAGCTCGATAAGCCGGCTCGAGTAGGCTTGTGAATGAGTTGGCTCGAGCTCGAGCTTACTCGTGGGTGCTCGAAAGCTTGCTAGCCAGCTTGAAAACTTTTTTGTTTGATTGTTCTTATATTTTTTTTTAAAGAAAAATTTAGAAGTCTAGTTCGACGAGCTTCTGGAGCTCGAACTTTATTTTGGAATCCAAATTTCAAAATCCTTGCCAAACTGTGGATTTGGATTTGAATTTATGATTTTTGAAATTCATAATGTAAAAGCATCTGATTCCGTTCAAATACGTGAATCCAAACGCACTCATACAGAAACTTTTGTGTGGACAATGGTACTTTGAACTTCAACCATTTACCTTTCACACATTTTCTTTTCTTTTCATAATCAAAATCCGCGTAATAGCCAAAATGAACGCATCTGAGGCATTTATTTTTTTCAGGGAAATTTTTATCATTTCGCAATTAAAACATGGGTTGGATAATTTATCTTATCGAACTCAATTAGATAAGTTATGTTGGTTTGACGGTTTATAGTAGCGGGCCTAATTTTATCAGAGGCTTTACACAGATGAAGTTTTGGAAAGTGACAAGATTAAAATATAGTGTTTACATGTGCATAGCACGAGCATTAACTATCAATAAATTATACATTAATAAATAACTAAAATGTATATATGATAGTGGATTTGGTCTTATGTGTGACAAAGGGTAGTTTTAGATATTTTATATATGTATTTTACTCATTTATTATAATTAATTAATTATTATTGGACACATGTCAGCATTCTCAGCCATCACATTTAAAAAAGTTATCTTTCTATTTTGTTAAGGCTCAGGGCCTCATAGAAACTATCGTAGTATGTCAATTTTAATTGTATAGGAATCTATTTTAGTTAAATTAATTCCTCATTTACCGTAATTAAAGTATAAATAAATAAATAAACTATCCACTATATAAGTTGAGTAAATTACTTTTTCCTTCACAAGTAATTATATTAATTGCACAAACATAGAATTGGCAAAAGTTACTAGTATAAGATATGAGCTTTATCTTACCTGTAAACGGCGCCTTAGTCCTCTCTAATTAGATTGAATCATCTGTTCCAGATTGGTGTTCCAATTTGGTGTTCCACCAACGAAATTGCGACAAGTGTACAGTTGGTCAATTCAGTTTAACACTTGTTGGGGAATGGTTGGTGGAACACAAAGGTGGAACACTGTTGTGGCACAGACGATCCGAAACCCTCTCTAATCTCTCTTTAACTTTTTCAATTTTTTTTTCAGAGGGAACTTTCTCTAAATTTTATTTGGCTTCAGAAATGTCAACGGCAAAATGCATTAAATAGGGAGGTAAGGTGCAAGAGCAATGCAAGATGTTTCTTAAAATTAATTTTCAACAGCACCACTAATAGTCTAATACCATCAACCTTTCCATTCATTTGACCCCATCTCATTAAATCCACAAATGAAACAAAAACAAAATAAACAACAGTAACACTAAACTCCAATTTCCACTTAAACAACTTTAAGGTTTAGTACATTGACCAAACTGAGGCTTTTATGACAACAACTACTGCTGTCTTCATATCTTTTAGTTTCACCATCCATCAGCTGCTGGTGAAAACGGAACACCCTCTCTCATGCATATATATTGAGGCAGCCACGCCTCTCCAATTCATCGTCATCACTTTATTATCAAAACATAAAGATATATTAGGGTTCATCTTTTTTACGTATACGCCAAACAAATGTCGAGATTTACATACTCATGGACCTTTTTTCTACTGCTACAAAGCTCGGTGATTTGTGCGCAGTCGACGGCTTTCTTTGTGTTTGGAGACTCGTTGGTGGACAACGGCAACAACAATTTCTTGGCTACCACTGCAAGGGCCGACGTTCCGCCCTACGGCGTTGATTATCCGACCCATCGCCCCACGGGTCGTTTCTCCAACGGCCTCAACATCCCAGATGCTATAAGTAAGCAAGATTTCAACCGTTTATTTATCTTTTTCTTACACAACTTTCTATTCGTGGACTTTTTCTAATCTAGCTCAATGATACGTTTGCATTTTTCTAGTTTACAACAACTCTTTATGCCTTTTCTATGCAAATACTATGTATTGAAATTTGTATGCAAGTACACTTTTTGAAGGAAATGCCTTGCATAGATTAAATCAAATTCATTTACGTCTGTTGTAATCCTCAGTTCAATTTAAATGGTTCGATTGAATGTCAACTTTTCCATGAAATGTCTGTTTAGTATCTTTTTCGTGGAAGTGTTTATAATAACTAATGCACGTTTGTTAGTTAAGTTTATATTTAGGGGAGTCTAAACTTATAAGGTTTGTATAAAAGTAATTAATGGGTATAAGTTAAATAAATGTGTGTTTAGTTAGTAGGTTTGAATAAACACGTATGAGGAGGTGTGCTTATCTAAACCCGTAGACATTGATTCAGACCTCTGTTAGATAAATACATGCTTTATATAAACTAACATGATCTAATCTAACATTTAAAAGTCTGAACCTAAGAACCAAACAACTTTTGAGTAGGTGAAATGATGGGTTGGGAGCCAACACTGCCATATCTAAGCCCAGAGTTCACTGGTCAGAAACTACTCATCGGTGCAAACTTCGCCTCCGCGGGAGTTGGGATATTAAACGACACTGGACTACAATTTGTGAGTTACCACTTTTATTTAAAAAATGCAGTTTATCTTTTTATTATTTAGCTCCAACAAAGATTATTTAATGCACTGCACTATCAAATTGCCTTGTAATGAAATTAATCGCGTTTCAGGTGAATATAATACGAATTTACCAGCAGTTGGCTTACTTCAGGGACTACCAGCAGAAGTTGAGCGCACTGATCGGAGAAGAATCCGCTCGAAAAGTCGTCGAAGAGGCGCTCGTCCTAATCACTTTAGGCGGAAACGACTTTGTGAACAATTACTACTTAATACCTTTCTCCGCAAGGTCTCAGCAATACGCCCTCGAAGATTACGTGCCTTACCTCCTATCTGAGTACAGAAAAATACTGGAGGTAAATTAATCAATGTATTATCTTACATTGCATTCATTCGCTATTAGAAACCGAGGGCTTCAACATAAAACCAATTGATGAAAACCGCAGCTCCCCTAAGCCTATTAATTGATTGCGAAAGCTTGATTTGTTCGATGTGGGACATTTTTATAATCTCAACAATGGAACACTAAAATCATGTCTCTCAAAAAAATAATAAATTAATTTGTAACAGGGACTTTACGAACTGGGAGGTCGTAAGGTGATAGTAACGGGGACGGGCCCATTAGGCTGTGCGCCGGCCGAGATGGCGCTTCACAGCAGAAACGGAGAATGCGCAGAGCAGCTTCAGAAGGCGGCGTCGCTATTCAACCCTCAGCTTATCGAAATGATCGGTCAGCTCAACCAAGACATTGGCGACAACGTCTTCACCGCGGCGAACGCTCACAAGATTCACATGGACTTCATCTCATATCCATCGTCCTTTGGTACTACTAATACTTTATTATAATCTTGCATGGTTGTTGTATTTTATTGTTATAATGTATTACTACTATCTGTTTATTTATTATATGTTTATGTGTGTAGGTTTTACGAGCTCAAAGATAGCGTGCTGTGGACAAGGACCGTACAATGGCATAGGTCTGTGCACGCCGCTATCGAATCTGTGTCCGAATAGGGATTTATACGTTTGGTGGGATGCGTTTCATCCTACGGAAAGGGCAAATAGGTTTATAGTGAAGATGATGTTCAACGGCTCCACAGATTACATGCATCCAATGAATCTCACCACCCTCATGGCTATGTGATGATATTATTCTGAGTCACTTCATTTCAGCGAATAAAATATATGTATTCTATGTTATTAACAATATGACTGCTGATTCTATTCTCTGTCATTTGAAATCTCTAGCTTTTGCGCATTTGATTTTTATTGAAGTCGTCGTTATCCGCAAAATTAAATAGAAATAAATGCAAAATTTGCAACTCTCTGTGAAAATGTGTTTTTGGAAAAGTTATATAGAAATAAATGCAAAAGTTGCATTGCTAAAAGATGTTTGTAAAAGCAACAATCTCATTGAACAGGATCGGAAAGAAACACTTCCCCAAATATTGCATCTATTTGGTATCGAGATAAGTCTGTTCAAAGGTGAAAATATGTCATCAATCGTAAATAGACAGAGCTCTTCAGAGAATTCCAGCTCATCTTATCTTATCTTATACTCCCTCCGTCCCGGTAACTTTATCACATAAGTTGCCGGGCACGTAAATTAAGGTGGTATTATTATAATAATATAGTACAATGAAAAGGTAATAAAGTGTATATTTTGACACGTCTTTTAAGAATATTTAATATTATTATATTGATTGTTAGTGATAGTTTTTTTTGCTAAATAAGGAAAGGTGATAAAATTAGTGGGACGCCCAAAATGGCAAAATGTGATAAAATTAGTGGGACGGATGGAGTATCAGAATAGAAACATAGGTGCCATCTGCCACCTGTCCGCTATAATAATTATCATAATTTTAAATAAATATAAAAAAATATTCAAACTACCCACTATCCCATGTTTATACTACCTCCGTCCCAAACCGTTTTGGACATTTGGGGTATGGCACGGTTTTTAAGAAATTGAATATTTTAATAATATAGTTCAATTAAAAGGTGAAAAAGTGTATATTTTGACACGTCTTTTAAGAATATTTAATAGTATTATATTGATTGTTTGTATTAGTTTTTTGCTATAAAAGGAAATGTCCAAAACGGTTTGGGACGCCCGATATAGTAAAATGTCCAAACGGTTTGGGACGGAGTGAGTACTATATAACTACCCACTCAAATAAAAAAATTAATATTTTATTCACATAATAATTATATATGTTTAATGCACGGGTAAAAAACTAGTTCTATAAATAGAATGTTTGTTTGCTCGTTCCTACACTTCGAACCAGTGACCGATCCAGACTTCGAAGCCGAAGGTAATGGGCCTTGAGGCCTTTATAATGCTTGAAAGCCTGCAATAAGTAAAGACCCCAGCTATATATTATTCTCCTCTCATTCTCATCATATAATTCACTCGGACTCGACCGTTTTCCTTTCACTCGCCGCAGCAGATCTGAGGAATACAACACGCCCGAAATGGTGAGCAATCAATCAGCAGATCGTTATTTCCGATAAACGAATACATGCGTTGCGTAATTTTTTTTTTTTTAATTTTGTTGTAATTTTACTTGGGTTTTCTATAGCCGTTCAAGAGGTTCATCGACATTGGCCGGGCTGCTTTGATCAACTATGGGAAGGACTATTGCAAGTCAGTCGTTATTGATGTCAATCGGGTACGCCTTCGCATAGCCAAATTTTCTTTTACTTTTTTTTTTTGTTTTTAGTACATTTTGGCCAAGTTACTTCGATTTTTCGGCTGAGCTTATCATTGCTATGAAATCGGTTTTCATGATGTCATCTTTCTGTTGCAAGCATGCCATTCTATTCATGGTGTCGATTTGCGTAAGTCGTATGAATATATGCTTGATTTTGATAGGGGATATAATTAGCTTAGGAATGCTCTTTGTTGAATGATTGAGCTTTAGGTAATTAATAGTCGAGGTTTTTTGTTAAGTTAATAGCTGAGAAAATCCTGATTTGAGTTCCTGGAAAAAAAATCTTAGTTTTCGTAGCTCAACATGATGGATCGGTCTGGCAAAACAATTGTGTCGATTTTTTCATCATTGATTGTAGGATTTACTAACATCTTTTTGTTTCTGTTCTAGCGTCTATGTAGAAGGACTCCAATTAATGCACGGATTCGGAATTTCTCATCATCCGTTTATAGAAGAGGTTGGTCATGATTTAATAAGACGATTAACAGACTTGATGCACAATTGATTACTTACTTAGCATGACAAAAAGAGTTAAAGATGGTTCAAATAATCATGATGTTTAATGTTGTAAATATTGACTAATTATTAAGCCAATTAAACGTGTTCTTTTGCTCATCAGAAGCTTTTGAGCTGCCACAACATTCTTCGTCCATGTTTACTATTTTCTGTTTTAGTCATTTTTACCTTTCTCCAAATTTTACCATGCTTTCTGATAGATGAAAGGTCTATGGAAGAAGAGGCCGAAAGAAAAATAGGATGGCTGTTGAAGTTAATATTTGCTGGAACTGCCACTGTCGTTGGTTACAACTTATTTCCTTACTTAGGTAACTTTTGGAAATAATGCTATATAATTTAAACTTTGATCCATATTCTGTGTTAGAATGATCAGATATGTTTAATTTCTAACTAACTTTCGTCAGGTGAAAACTTGATGCAGCAAGCTGTTCAACTTTTGCATGTGAAGGATCCTTTGTTCAAAAGAATGGGAGCATCAAGACTCTGTCGTTTTGCCATAGATGGTAATGTTTGAGCAAAATTCTACCAACTACTTTGTCATATGTCCACCTTTCACCTTGTGATTGAGCTGCCAATATCGCTTATTTAGTTTCAAGGACAAGCCCAATTATGCGCTGCACATTATCATATAATATGGACGTATCTCATGTTTCAAGTAGTTTAGTCTTAGCATTCTCATTTTCAGATGCACGGAGAATGAAAATCGTTGAAATGGGGGGAGCTAAAGAGCTAGTAAATATGTTAGCAGCTGCGAAGGATGATAAGACTCGAAAAGAAGCTCTAAAGGCTCTTGTTGCCATCTCAAAATCAGGTAAAGGCAAATCTCATGTGTTCAACCTTCATTCAAAATGTTACCCGTTATTAATTACACTCTATGCTGGCTTGTGATTATTAGTCTTGTTAGTTTCTGTCTTCACTTTACCCACGGGGGTGGTGGAGGGGCCATCCGTTTAAGTATTGATTGAATCTTCTAATAGTAAGGATTGTGGTGAATCTTCTGACTTTGCAATAGTGAGATGTTTCACGTTGATGACCTCATTTTTCATCTTCGATTGGTTTTTGATAATATTGTCAGATGAAGCTGTTGCTGCGTTGCATGAATGTGGAGCCATATTGGTTATCAGAGCAGTCCCAAGTTCGTCGGAGTATCCAATAAACGAGGAATACAAGTTGAACTTGCTCCACAGATTTGAAGATATGAAATTCAAGATTGCTGATTAATTGATGATATCTATGGAAGATTGTAATGTAATCATATATCTATTGAGAAGAAGACAACAAAAAAATGTTGTTTAGAAACTTGACTTCTCATTTTCTTGTTCGCTCCGCAGCTCTAACATATTACAACTGGATCATAAGACAACACTGTATTTCTAGAGATAAAGCTGTCAAAACGAGCTGGCTGGCCGATTTGGCCCGTGGCCTGCAAAAGCCCACCAATTGGGTTTGGCTTGGCCTATGTAACGGTGGCCCTCCCTGCCCTGCTGGAGGGCCGCAGGCCCGGCAGCCTGGCCCGCCGACAATAAAACAAAATAGAAGATAATAAAAACGAAGAATTAAGCTCGAAGCTATTTGTTTCAACCTCTTTCATAATGATTTATTTGTATTGTTAAACATATAATTTATTTGTATTGTTAAACATAATGATTTATTAGAACAGATAAACTTTATATATTGTTAAACATAATGATTTATTTGTATTGTAAAACATAATGATTTAACAGAACAGATAAATTTTATGTCAAAATTGACACCAGGCTGCCTCATGGTTTATGAAAAAGTAATGTGTTTGGGCTGGGCCTCTTCATCTTGAGGGTTCGATTCCAACATAGGATTATTTAAACTATTCTCTTTTTTATGACCGGGGTCCGGGGGAACCCTGGCGGGCCAACCCCTGAGACCGACGTGATAGCCTGCAAACCAGGCCGATCAGGAAGCCACCCTAGGACAAGTCCATGTGTGACAAGCTCACTACAAGAAATTGGTAGTTAGGGAGGTTCGAACTCATGACCTACCCCTTTTGGGGTCCCATGCCAAAGACTTTGATGCCTCAGATTGACCCCTAGAGTCAAGCCTCATTGACAACTATTCTTTTTATATATTAAGAGATTAGAGGTAATTTAGTAATAATGAGCTAAATAATAGTTGAGTTATAGTAATAATACACTGAAATTAAAAAAATAGAATAACTTCATTTCATATCATCCTTACATTGTCATTTTTATAGGTGCTAGAATTAACATTATTTATTTAGAATATTGAAAAAAATTATAATATTGGTATGATCTGTAGAAAAATAAAAATGAAAAATAGATATCCCGATTAGCTCCCGCCTAGAACTCGCATAGGACGGCTAGGTGCTAGCCCCCTCCGGGCGCCCGGTTGAAATCCTCTGTCTCATAATCCCTGTCCCAGTTCCTGTCCCACTCTCCTAAAATTGATTTTTATGATTATCGAAAAATATATGATATGGATATCAAATCAATCCTCATAAAACAAGATATAATGTGGATATGTTTATATATCTTTATCATATAAATCTCATGAAATAACGACGATTTTATGATTTGGTGGGCTATAGGATTAAAATAATTAATAAATAAAAAAGAAATTTTGTGAACCGTCGGATTTAAATTTTAACAGATCTGATCATTTTGGGACATAGAAGGGACATATTTTGTGGGACAGATGATTTCATGGGCCGGGCGCCCGACAAGCGCCTAGGTAATTTTACAACATAAATTATTACCGATGACTGATGAGTTTTTGGAGCGGTAACGTGCCGTGATATTTGGAATAAATTACACGAACTGCCAGCCAACGGTCAAAATTAGCTCAATATTATTATTATTATATTTATTATCATACAACAAAGCTGAAAATATTTTATATAAGAAAAGGATGCATGCGTTAGTATTCAGCGCCATACACTCAGCTTCCAGATATACAGCCAGGCTTCTATGATGACGTGTTCTCTAATTAAATATTGTCCATATTTAGTAAAGTATTTATTACATTAGCAATCGCGTTCTTTAAATGACAATGTTGATCATTACGAGTGGCAAAGTAGTTTTTAACGCAGACTTTTTAAGGCCGTAAACAGTTATTTAGTCGTAACCTTTTTCAATGTGGCACGGAACAGGGTAAATAATAAAATTAAGAGAATAATTAGATTAAGGTGATGACTTAGTAGAAATTAGAGTTTTGGTAAAATAAGAAGACAGGTAACAATGTTGTAAAAAACTCTTAATTCCAGTTGTTTCTTTCATTTCATCACTTTTTCCTCCTCGTATCTATTTATATATATATATATATATTTAATACGAACTGTCTTAGGAAATCTCAACTCCCCAAGTACTGTCTATCATATGCCCAATTCATAAGAAATTTCTAAAACCGTATGATTAATTACTGTTACGTTAGTAATTTCTTATCTACAACATGGGTTAGTTTCTTTTTTAATCAAATTTTAATTGTATACAAAACATTATTGATTGAAACTTAGTTTTGACGGACCAAATAAAAAAAATTAGAAATTGACAGTTTTTATAAGGGCTAGGATCTTTATAATATACTAGTATTTCCAGCACACTCTATGCATATCAATATAATATATTTATGTTACTTCAATTTGATATTTATAATTTTTAATAATAAAATATAGTTTCTAAATATATATAGTGAAAACTAATTTCAATAATTAAGAAATTTAGACGTGAGATTATAATTTATTGAATTAATTAAAATACAAATAGAGATGGTATTGTAAATAAAATGACAGACCATTGACAGTTTTTAGCCAACCTAACTCTTTTATATAATAGATACTAATACTTTTACCACACACCACACACTATGTGTGTGGAAAATTATAAACTTAATTATTAGTTGACGATTTTAATAAATTATATAATACAAATAGAATGAGGTGGTTATTATGAGTTTTAAAGCTACCTGGTTTAATAATTTTTTAGTAATTGGTATACTAAAAATATAATGAAGTGGTTATTATGATTGAATAGGGTTTTTAGTTTTTATATTAATTAAAGTATAAAAAATTTGATTGTTCAATTTTGACCGACCAATTTACAGTTTTTATCCGTTAGGCTCATTATATAAGATAAGAATAAATATATGATTATATTTTAATATTGGTTATTCCAGCTTTTATTCTCCACTTCAGACCGTGTGTAGTAAGTAGTAACCCTCCAATAAAATTCGCGTAAAGAAATAAATTACCCAAGTCAACTTTGCTATTCAAGTTTCTACAATGTAGTATATTATTTCCTGAATGTGTGCAGCTCATATATAACATAATATAATTCATTTTACGTTTGTGTATTTATATTATATCCTT
Organism: Craterostigma plantagineum; assembly: GCA_027422505.1. Taxonomy (NCBI): domain Eukaryota; kingdom Viridiplantae; phylum Streptophyta; class Magnoliopsida; order Lamiales; family Linderniaceae; genus Craterostigma; species Craterostigma plantagineum. The sequence goes on along the minus strand of JAPQWV010000009.1, from coordinate 4,119,582 downwards.
CGTGGAATTAGACATAGAAGCCTGACCACAGATTTAGAGAATACGAAACATTGACATATACTTCCCTATACAATAAACCAAACTCTTCCCTCAAACCATCAAGAGGCAATAATATTTCATCATCCAATATTCAATCATCCGTTCATCGTAAATGCAAAAACTCACTTAAATATTTCCTTCCTTCTATGCTTCCTTGAATACATCCATCTATCTCAGAGTATTGGATCGTGGTCAAAATGAGAGGTAACTGGGGAGGAACGTTAGAAGTCAACAGCGTAGATTCAACGGCGTCAGCAGATGAGAAATCCCGAAACATGGAATGGGATCGAGCGTCGATTTCACATCCCGATTATCGCAGCAACTTAGACGAGACCCAACAGAGTTGGCTCTTGGGACCCGCCGAGAACAAGAAAAAGAAGAAATACATCGATCTTGGATGCGTAGTTTGCAGCAGAAAAGCATTCAAATGGAGTCTGTGGACTTTACTCATTGCCTTCGTCGTGATCGTTCTACCCATCATCATAGCAAAGTCTTTGCCCAAGCACAAGTCCCGCAATCCCGGGCTGTCTGATTATTCGAAAGCCCTTCGCCTCGCCCTCGACTTCTTCGATGCACAAAAGTGTAAGTAATTGATTAATTAATTTCCCATTGATTTGATCTTTTTTTTTATCTAATATAGTTTCCTAACGTTTGAGATTCTTCCATATTGCTTAGTCTTGATTAGGTTAAAGAAGAAGGGCTAACTTACATGTTAATTGATTGACTTTTCTTTTTCGTTTCGTGGATGAATATATGGTTTAAATCGGGCAAGGTATATGTGATCCTTAGGTTTGACTGTGTGTTGTCTGTCTGCCTGTAACGATAGAGTGATCAGTGACATATTAATATGATTTAGATCGATAAGAGTTGATTTTGTGATTGGCGATTTTTTTTTCGCGTGGAATTTGATTGGTGAAGGTTTTTTAATTAGATTAACTAAGGATAGCACTATATAAGGCGAAAATGAAGGAGCGTGAATGCTCTAAACCATGTGGTATGATATGCATATTATTTTTTTTTCGGAGGGTAGATATGCATATAATTTTTACATGTATTTCTATTTCTTTTAACAAAGCGTTGACTCCTTATATATGTAGCATCTATTCAAGGAAGATGTAGAAGGTAATATGAAGCTACCTTTCGCAACGAGCTTGAATATTTATTAAGCGTCTTATAAAACGAAGGCAATTTAGAAATCTGGATCATTAATTGTTTCAATGAAAATTTAGGTCATTGATACTCGAGTCCTAGAAAAGTGATTTCCGGTTATTATATCCGGAAAGGTATTGGAGACTACCAAATAAAAAATAGCATATTTAATGATTCAAATGTAAGTTTCGCCGAGAAAAGTCCACAGTTTGAAAGCAATTGTAATTAATTATATATACGTGTATGATATTATATACTAGTGTTTGGTATGTCTTAGCTAGCTGTAGTTAAGAAGTCATAGCTTCATACGTCCTTAGCTAATAAATAAGAAATTGAAGTTTTGACCTTACGTTAAAAAAATATATAACAAAGAATATTTCCTCAGATCTTGCCTTTGTCCTTCATCGTGCACGTTCGGTCATTTTGGCATCTTTCCCTTACCACATACATAAATAAACCTTATTATTATTATTATTATTACTTTTTTTTTTCAGCGGGAAAACTGCCCAAAAGCCACAACATCACGTGGAGGGGAGACTCGGGACTACAAGACGGGATGAACCAAACCGATCTTCCGTGGGGTTTGGTCGGCGGTTACTACGATGCCGGTGACAACACAAAGTTTCACTTCCCAATGTCGTTTGCCATGACAATGCTGAGCTGGAGCGAGATCGAGTACGAGGCCAAGTATCGCAACATCGGACAGTACAACCACGCTCGAGAACTCATCAAATGGGGCACGGACTACTTGCTCCTCACCTTCAATAACACCGCTACTAAAATTGACAAAGTTTACAGCCAGGTCGGCGGGTCGATGAACGGGTCGACTACTCCCGACGACCACTACTGCTGGCAGCGTCCCGAGGATATGGACTACCCTCGTAAGGTCCAGACTGCAACCTCCGGCCCTGACCTCGCCGGAGAGATGGCCGCCGCCCTCGCCGCCGCCTCCATTGTCTTCCGAGACGACGCCGCCTATTCCCAGAGGCTCGTTAGGGGGGCCGCGACGGTCTTTTCCTTCGCCAGGGATTCGGGCAGGAGATCCTCGTACTCTCGGGGAAACCTCTTCATCGAGCCCTACTACAACTCCACCGGATACTACGACGAGTACATGTGGGGATCCGCGTGGCTCTACTACGCGACGGGGAACACGTCGTATTTTTCCCTGGCGACCAATCCCGGGGTTCCGAGGCATTCCAAGGCGTTCCTCAACATCCCGGATTTGAAGGTCTTGAGCTGGGACAACAAGTTGCCCGCGGCGATGCTTCTCTTGACGAGGATGAGGTTGTTCCTAAGTCCGGGGTTTCCGTACGATGACATGCTCCATAGTTATCATAACATGACGGAACGGACCATGTGTTCGTACATGAAGAGGTACAACGTCTTCAACTTCACCAAAGGTGAGATAATAAATACTATCGTTCCTATTTACGTTGTTGAATGATCATTTCGCCTAACAAGGGAGTGTATCCATTTATCACCAATGCTCCGTATGAAATGAGAAAGAATTGTTGACGTATTATTAATTTTATACGAGCCACGTTTATTATATCTTGTGTGATGGGGTGTTATTATTTAGGTGGATTGATTGATCTAAGTCGTGGAAGGCCACAAAATCTACAACATGTGGCTAACGCTGCGTTCTTGGCCTCGCTATTTGCCGATTATTTGAGTGCTAACAATATACCTGGGTGGAACTGTGGCCCGACTTTCTTCCGTAACAGTGACCTAAAAGATTTTGCGGCTTCTCAGGTATGTAATCTGTACTAACCCCCGCAAAAAACCATATTACTCGTATGATATAAGTAAGTAATAAGGGGCAAATGTTTTTTTATTATATATATAGATAAATTACATATTGGGCGACAATCCCATGCATATGAGCTACGTAGTTGGGTACGGACGCAAATACCCCAAGCATGTCCACCACCGAGGGGCGTCGATCCCGCACGACCGCGTCAAGTACTCGTGCACAGGAGGATTCAAATGGCGCGACGCTCAGACACCGAACCCCAACACGATCAACGGGGCAATGGTGGGCGGTCCAGACAGATTCGATAACTTTAAGGATGTTCGGGGAAATTACAGCTACACGGAGCCCACATTGGCCGGAAATGCCGGACTAATTGCCGCATTGGTTTCTCTTACCGAGGACGGTGGCGTTGGAGTGGATAAGAATTCGATTTTCTCCGCCGTTCCGCCCCTTACCACGCCGTCACCACCACCACCGGCGCCGTGGAAACCGTGAGATCGCCGAGGTTTTTGTGTGTTTTAATTTGTTTGACTTGTTGCTTCGGGATTTCCTTTAATGTGTTTTAATAATGGTTCATTTGACTATTAAATATATTATTTAAACGCAGCGTAAATTGATGTATTGTAAATATACGTCTTTTTACTATTAATTTTATTTGCAGTAAAATCATAGTCAGATATCTTAAACTTTTTTTAAATAAAATTATCGTTAATATTATTTATGGATATGATTCGTAATAAAGATATTAAATAGAAGGAAACTAATATAGAGAACTATTAAAATTAATAAATCAATTTGTTAATTTACTTAAATATTTATATAAAATAATATTATTAAAATTTTTCAATTCATTTCCTTAATTTTAAGCTTAATCTCGAATAATTGAAATTTCGAATATTAATAGATATTAGTATTGTAATTGGAATGGGCCTAGGCAATATTTTTAGAATACAGCCAAGAAATATTCAGCCCACCCACTAAGAGGTCATCAATTTAGGGTTCTTTCCTAATCTTTCCTCATCCTCCCTCTGATTCCGTGTCTGATTTGCTGCTAGAGGAAGAAGATGAAGGCAAAACAACTTCTTCTTCCATCAACGATAAAGAACAAAGAAAAGAGGTCAGAAGTCCACTCAAAGCTGAAGCACGAGAAGAAGCTTGAGAAACGTAAGAAGGCCAAAGCTCGTGAAGCAGAAGAGAAAAGGGCCCTTGAGCTCGGCGAAGAACCACCTCCAAAGAAAGTCCCTCGAACGATTGAGAATACACGGGAATTCGATGAAACTGTTTGCCAACCTGACGATGAGGAGCTTTTTGCAGGAAATGATGTTGATGAGTTCAGTTCAATTCTGAGGCAGGATATTATTCCTAAAGTCTTGATCACCACATCACGGTTTAATTCCACTGTATGTCTCAATTTCTGTCCTTGTTTGAAATGTTCCCAGCTCTTTTTTATTGCTATCGGGGATTGATCCCTTTTGTGTTTTTTGGTTGTGATTTTGTTTTGCAGAGGGGACCTGCATTTATTAAAGATCTTTTATCTGTGATTCCCAATGCTCATTACTACAAAAGAGGAACATATGATCTAAAGAAGGTCTGGGGTTTTGTATGTTTGCTGTTGATGATGTTTTCCTGCTGGTGGTTAATTAAGTTTTGTGCTGCTGTGTTCATCATGATGATTTTTTCTTTATGTCTTTGCACTTTCAGATAGTTACATACGCGAAGAATAAGGACTTCACGTCGATCGTGGTTGTTCACACTAATCGTAGGGAACCAGGTTGATCTGAAATCTCATTATCTCTCTAACAGTTAATTTAATGTTTTTTTTACTGAATAAATTTCCTTTCGGGAGTCTCCCCTGCTTTTAAAAGTTAGTAACAATCTAATGACACTTGCTTTTCTCAAACTAGATGATGAAGATGAAGTTTTTAACTTCTTATGTTGCAAAGTAACTTATTTTTGGAAAAGTGGAAGATGTTTTTTCGCTATGGAAGTTTGGATTATTGAACTCTACTTCGTATGAAGCTTCACTTCCATTGTGTCTGTGTTGAACTTGCCAGTTGCCACCCTGCAAAAACTTCTTTCCCAATTATGATATCTAATCCCTTAAGTGAATGTAAACCTTGAAGAGTTTTTTTTTTCAGATGCTTTGCACGTTATTGGCCTGCCTGATGGCCCCACAGCACACTTCAAACTATCGAAGCTAGTTCTGAGGAAGGACATTAAGGTAACATCACTCTTATACATTGATTCTTTTATCAAATTTACATATTTGGTTGTCTTTTTTTTTTCTTTATAGATTTTACTGACTGTTGCAGAATCATGGAAATCCCACGAGTCACGATCCCGAGTTGGTTCTAAACAACTTCACTACACGATTGGGGCATCGAGTAGGAAGGTAAATATTGGCCAGTTTATAATTTAATATTTCAACTACAAAGCATAATCACCATCTAAAAAAATTGTCCTATTTTTACTTTATTCAGGTTGATTCAATCTTTATTCCCACAATCTCCTAACTTCCGTGGCCGCAGAGTTGTGACCTTCCACAACCAACGTGACTTCATCTTCTTCCGTCATCACCGGTTTGCAATAATATTTTTCTTTTTTTCTTTATAACTTCGTATCTTTAACTTAAAAGGCATGTAATGAGTAACCAATTTCTTACTATCATCAAATGTGGCAGTTACATTTTTGAAACCAAGGAGAGTAAGGAGTCTGATCCAAAAGAGAGAGGCAAGGAAGCGAAAGAGACCACCAAGGCAAAGGAAAAAGTCATTGCCCGGCTTCAGGTCTGAGTCTAATTGGTTTATTATTTATGGGCATTTTTTAAGCAACTGCATTCTTATCTTGATTCACAGGAGTGTGGCCCTCGCTTCACGTTGAAGCTCATCAGTTTACAACATGGCACTTTTGATACAAAAGGTGGCGAATACGAATGGACACACAAGGTAACGTTTTGATTTAACTATGCATGTCTGAATTACGCATTATCGATATGTTTGTTTTCTTACGTTTTATTCTGTTTTCATGGGCAGCCTGACATGGATACAAGCCGCAGGAGATTTTTCTTATAAATTCTCATGGATTTTTGCAGCCCACCATTCTTACTAGGACAAAAAAATTAAGTGTATGAGGCTCTGCTGGCTATTTCAGTGATGGTCATAGCATGCATTATAAACTTATTGTTGCTTGTTTTGGTTTTTCTATTTGAAGTCTAACTCTGTAACTTAGTGATCAATGACCACTGGTAAGAAATGAAATTTAGGATAGGAGAGATGCAGAATTTCAGATTTTATGCTTAACATGTGGATGCTAATGTAATACAACTAGACAGGACAAATTCCCGAAAAATAAGTCCTACGTACAAAATTGATTCAATATTCCTCAAACGTACAACCTCTCGTTTATCTAAACCAAACTATACATGCATGTTGCACAGAATCAATAAGGTCTTAGAAATTATTTTGCAATTATCAAATATAGCAATTCCCATCTTCAAATTTTAAAACTCAACTAATTGATTTTGGCACAATACACACATATCAGGGCTATTAGTCCCCGTGGAAGTTGATGTCTGGTTTTTATAACGGCTATGAGGTTGTGACTTAGCACACATTGAACAAAGTCAGAATGTAGGAACCGCAGTGACGTTTATGCGTCTGTGAGATAGATACTTTTTGATCCAAAAAGAATAAATATAAGTTGCATCTGGCCAATCATCTAAAGAACGACATGTGCATCATTAAGTCTGTGTATTAAGTTCGATATTATCTTATTATCTCCAAGGGATTGGGATTGCTCTTAATGCTTGGTTGAAGATAATCTCCTCATCAATACGTTTTACCAATAAACAAATATGTCTGACCCCTTCAAGAAAAATAGGGAACAACCTTATGCATTTAAAAATGGACAAACAAATGCATCGCAAACAACACCACCAAAATTTGTAAGGAGTCCATGAACAATGGCTGCTTCTTTCTTGTTGGTCTTCTTATCAGTCTTATTAGTAGCATCACATACCAACAGCAGTTTCATCATCACTTCAGCACAGCCGAAAACCAACAAAAAGACAGTAACAGTAACAGATGAAATCATTCGCAGCATTTGCTCCAACACAAGGAACCCTTCATTGTGTGAGAAGAATCTCAGCCCTTCAAAAGGCAAGAACCTTCCTCCCAATTCAATCTCGGCCCTCGGCAGCACCACCATGAGCATGCTCCTCTCGCGCGCTCGTGCAATAGATGCTATGGCTTTGGCCCAATACAGTGCTATCTCCATTCATAGACCCGAACTGAGGATCAGGTACTTCAACTGTCACTCGAGGTACGAAGATATGATGAAAGAACTCGGACAAGCACAGAGGTTCATGAGGGATGGATCTGCGAGGTTTGTTAAGAACTATGTTTCGACTGCTGTCGATAGAGCTGATTCATGCAGCAAAGAACTGATGAAGCATCCTCAAGACAGGTCGGGGATTCTCGCACCAAGTGCTAATCTTAAAGATCTCTGCAGTATTGTTTCTGCCATATGTGATTACGCAATGAGAAACACTTAGATTGTCGAATAGAATCGTATGTCAATGTTGTACTGATACGAACAACACGATATGAGATTCGTAGGAGAGCGTTAAGACCGCCCTTGATTGATTCGAAACGCCCAAAGGAACCAACACGAATAAAGAAAATAAGTAAAATAAAATAGAACAAAATAAAATAAAACCAAAAAATATGGACACGATACGAACCGAAAATGTTAGTATGCTATTTGGAAGACTCGAATCCTGCAAGCTGGAGACGATAAAAATAGGATGAACTTATCTCCTTTGGGTCACAACGAACGATCTCCGAAAATCATATCCCCTCAAACAACAACATTAGGACGGAGTCTAACACCATTCAGTTATGGGCTGTTTTGGTTGAAAGTTTTGACGCTACAACTAGTGAAATTGCACGAAATACTAGTTGATAAGTCGGAGGAATTGCGAAGCAAAACCGGCTAATTTGCGAGAAACTAGCGAAAGGAAATAAACTCAAGGGTTTATTCGAAATAAACTCGTCTTTTTCACATGCATAAACATAAATATAAGGAAAAAAACAATGCTAAGAAGTCAGCGACATAAAACTACGGACTTGAAGAATTTTGAGCTCGAACAATGAGGTGGACTTTTCAAACGTTGAGTGATGTTTCATCTTCAAGTCTCTACAGCTTCTCTTCCTGGGCGGCCTTCAGAAATTGCAGCTACAAGGTGTTAAAATATAGGCCTTGAGTTCACTTTATTTCGACTCCGTTACTCCTAGTATGTTATAGCATTTGGCTTGGATCACCTTAGTCGGGTTGGGATCTTGAACAAAGGTTTGATGAATTAACCCGTTCAAGGCCTATTCCATTTGTTTCTTTCTCGATCGGGTCATTGGTCCGAATATGTTGTGGAGCGGATCGTTGGATGTCTTCTTATTTCCTTCTTTAGCCGTAGTCGCGCCCTCACCGGTGACTTGTTCGCTTGCTTCCTCGAATCCACATTATCTGTAAAGTCAAATGGAGACAAATCAGCAACATTAAACGCTGTACTAATGCCGTAGTCACTTGGTAGGTCGAGTTTGTAGGCATTGTCGTTGATCATCGCCGACACTTTAAGAGGTTCGTCACCTCATGGGTGTAATTTAGTTCGCCTCGAGTTTGTAGGCATTGTCGTTGATCATCGCCAACACTTTAAAAGGTTCGTCACCTCGTGGGTGTAATTTAGTTCGCCTCTCTGCTGGGAACCGCTCTTTCCGCAACGCGTTTTCGCCCTTTATTTGCCTTGGCCGCTACCTTTTTGCTAATTTGCTCCAGATTTGTTGAGATTCTAAGTGGATTTCGTCCCACATCGGATAATTCAAGCTCTTGAAACTAGTATATATATAAGAGGCTTTCTCCTCCTATCACCAATTGATTTGCACGAGCTTGTTCATCACCTGTTTAGCTCGTTCAACACCATCCATATTAATCTGATCCTCCAAAGGTAATGGAGTTAAATCTAGTGGAGTTAAACGGTTAAAACCGTAAACAAGCTCAAACGGAGAAAATTGTGTAGAAGAATGAATCTTACGGTTGTAGGCAAACTCAACTATTGGAAAACAATCCTCCCAACTTTTAAATTATTTTTAATCAGCGCACGAAGTAAAACGCCTAGGTCCTATTCGCTACCTCGGTATGACCGTCGGTTAAGGGATGACTAGTGGTGGAAAATAATAATTTTGTTCCCAAATTTCCCCAAAGACTTATCCAGAAATAACTTAAAAACTTAATAACATCTCTATCGGAAACCAATATCAAACGATCCACAAACTCACCAATCAAATCAATAATCTCAAACACAGATGTGCCATCATGTCACGTACTCCCGTAAACCCTGACTCAACTCACAAGACCGCTATACGACCAAGGACTCGTCAACCACAACGACCATGTACAACCTATACCCGACAAGGCTCTCTACCACAAATCTCCACTATGTCACAACAATTCGTAGAACAACGACGAAAACGATGACATAAAACGACGAAATAAAACGACCCGACGAGGTCCACACGTCACGTGAAGGGAACATCCCCATATTATCCACTCACCGAGTCCAATCCTAGCGTTCCCCAAGAGGCGAAGCTGTCCTCGATCCGTCTGACTGATGTTCCTTCATCTAACAAGATGATAATGAGTTAACTTTAAGATTAAACGTGAAATTTCCTTCAACAACTGCGGTAAATTTCCTGCTTCGTAGCAGTTACTTCAAATGATCATAGAAAATTGTAGGACCATCCGATTGAGATATTTTTGGTGGCTAGGAAAATGGTAGGAAATCGGTTGTCGAAAGAAACTAGTTTCAAAGAAATCGAAGAAGTATAGATGGGTCACATTTCAGGAATACTGCAACTGTGACGGAAGTTTTCTGAAAAACAGCTTCACCCTGTCAACTTAAAAAATTCATATAAAATCGTGGAATGATCGGATTGAACATATTCTAGCTGCTATAAACATCTTAGCAAATTAAATCTCCATTGAAATAAGGTTTATAAGGAGCTGAGAACTGTAGCTAGGTCAAAAATGTTTAACACAGAGGCTGCCAGAACCAGGATTTTAAAGGAGAAAATTTAATTTTGAAACTAACTAATTTGAAGAACACTCCTTGTCTCTATGCAACTCTATTTATGCAAAGATTTATTTAGATGATTAAGTCTCCACAGTTTTTCCTTTCTTCCTTGCTTGTTCTTTTCTTTTTTCTCACACTAGCGTGGGTCAAAAAGGAAAATGGTGATTAAGAACTCGCTAAGAAGGTAGAATTTCTATATGGGCTGGGCCACTTGGTCGAATTTGAGTTGGGCTGCATTAAAAAAATGGGCTCTGACTAAATGATCTAGAGATGTTATAAGATATCCCCTCCTTGTGCGTCGGAGGGACGTAGCCGAAATGGTTCCCTTTTAGCGTGTCTTTTTTGGGATGTTTCAGGAGATCCGTGAAGACGAAGAGCTTGAAGCGAAGACCCGATAGCTTCTAGCACCATTGATTCTTCGGATTTTTCCTTTCGTATCAGGAAGCTGTAGCAAGCATCCTTCATATCATTGTAGTTTGTTTATATGAACTAGTATTGTGCAAATATGTTAAATTTGTTATACTCCGAGCATTCATATCACTTACGGATAAATCTATAATAAATGAAAATATCAAGTATAAAATTGTAATTTAACAATTAATGGTAAAATTGTAAATAATCATTATTAAATTGTCAGATCAAATTCGGCATAGCCGCCCTAGGCTCTCTATAGAATAGTACAGATTATGGAAGCTAGGCTTGAATTAATTACGAGTATAAGTTCTCCAATTTGATAAGGAACACCCCCACCACAGCTTTTATTCATCACATAAATGCGAATAATCAATCTCACAAACAACAACAAAGAATAGCGAAGCACGCTTGACGACAAAGAAACGAAATTTAAATCGTAATACTATTAGGTATCCCCCACACATTGAGGCCACTCTCTTTACTCGTATCGGACGTATTAGGATACAGAAGCTTATAAGGCACATCCACTGGCCCTCTCCTGTTCTTCAAACCCTTATCATCATTCCTCTCAAGAATCCTCCCCTCGATCTCAACCAAAGCAGCGCCGAACCTCTTAAACGCCTCCAAAGCCCGACGATCGGTCGTCCAATCGCCGACATCATCTCTCTGACCGAGGTAAACCTCATCAGCCGAATGCCTAGATAATATCTCTATTAAGGAGAGGCCAAGCAGTGTCTGAAACTGAGCCGTAATAGTCTTCAAGAACGCTAGCTCGGGGTTTTTCTCCAACTCTTCGTATTCTGGCGTACCCTCTTTAGGCATGAAGCGTCGGCTTATGCTCGGGCGGTTCAGCGAGAAACCACCGTAAGAGTACTGACCGAAGTTTACGGCAGCGTGCAAGGCTGAGGCTATCCATATGATGATCGTAATCGTTTCGATAAGCTCGGCCCTTGTTTCCATTTTCGGCCACCATGGCTCGTCTTTTAGGTCGCCGTGCCCCTCATGGCGAAGCTCATGCCACCACGACTGAAGCTCAGTGTCGTCCTGGACGATTTGATCGTTGGGGTAGTAGAAATTTACGTAGTCTTCTACCCAAGATTTTATTGCGGACCATATTTCTAATCCGTCGACGGCGTACGGATAGTCCTCGATCGTTAAGCGTAGGCCGTGTGGTTGAGTGGAATCTTCAACGGCCATGCCTCTGGTAGATATTATAGTTGGAGAAATTTAAATTCGACGTGCATGATGGAAAATTGCGGGCTATAGAATGTATGTATTTTTTAAAAAATATTACCAACCTTTTGATGAGATCTTTGGGCAGTGACTGCTCCGTGAAGTTCCAGTTTCTGTACACCACGGCGGACATTTCCATGGTGTATTTCCCGGGGAGAACGGTCGTCTCTAATATGCCGCCGGCGTTGATGAGAATCTGACGAGCCAAAGCGTTGATGTTCGCCGTGTCGCGAAAGTGAGGCTTCAGAAGCTTGTGTATCGGATGAATCACGCTCAGCTGTCTGTTTGTCGCGATCACGAATGGCTCAATCACTGCATGGGTATTCAACCTGCACACGAAACAAAATCAGATCGGCGGACTATATTTTCATTCGGATTGTCTGTGCCACAACGGTGTTCCACCTATGTGTTCCACCAAACCATTTTCTGACGAGTGTTAAACTCAGTTGACCAACTGTACACTTGTCGCAATTCGGTTGGTGGAACACCAGATTGGAACACCAATATGGAACAGAGGATCCAATCTACGTAAAACACCTTTATGGTTTTGAAACGTAGCAATGTACCCCAGCTGAGCAGCTACTGCCCTCAAACGCACTCGTAATATGCGACTAAGGTTCACTCTAACCACGTTTTTTTAGTTTGTTCCGAACAACGTACCATACCACACGTTGTTAAATGATATTGACAGTGGAGCTTGAGTTCGAGACATAGAGCTCAAGAAAATTATAATACGAACGCGGTTAATGTGTTCGCGGGCAGACGCTCGTGAGTGGGGCTACGTACAGTGATACGTTTTAGAAATCATAAAGAGGTTTCACGTAATAATCAAACCACAAGGTAATAACGTGCATTTCGGTGTGACCACATGAGGTATAGCAGAAATTACCCTAGCTATATATATGTAATTAACGAAGAATAAGATTATTGATAATTAGACTTAGTTACCAGTGGCTTATGAGCTGGTGAATTCCAGCATCATTTACAGCAACGTAGGCCTTAGCTAGCTGCCAAATAGAGTGTTGAATCCCATGATCGCTAGGTGTGAATACTTCGCTCACAGCACCGTACGAATCTCCATCTTCGTGCGGCTTACTCAGCTCTATCGCCAATGGCTTCAACGTTCCGTCGTCTTGAAGCAAAAGGATGGTTCGGCTAGCGTACGTTCTCGTCGCTGTATTCGTGTTTATCCTTCTCAAGTACGGCATCAATGCGTCGTGGTGGTCGAGTATGAACAGCTTATTCTTCTCAATAGCCTGTAATGAAAACATATGTATCCATCCGTGCTGATCAATATCAAACAAAATATTCAAGAAAATATATATATGATCGACGATCTTACTTCTTCAACGGTGAGACCATTCATGTTCTCCTCGACGTGATCCTTCGTCACGGTGCTGTTCTGGTTTCCGTACGCTCTGGGGTCCAACTTGCTAGTTGGTGGGAATTCCTGTAATAAATTACAAAGTTGTCAGCATCTCCATAGACAAAATGCTTCTTTTTTTTTGGTTTTTTCCGATTCTTCTTCGACTCGATTAGGGTGCACATGCGAATTCGTGCATGGAAACGACAAAGACAAATTAACGGTTGGAATCCTCTATTCCACTTTCTGTATTCCACTCCGTATTCCAACGAACGAAAATCGTTACACCTCCCCCCGACAAGTGTTAAAACACACATAAACATCATTACACCTATGAATTTCATTACAACAAGTGTTTAAACAAAAAAAAACCTCATTATTACGTATTTTTCTAATATGAAGTAGAAAAAATCAGTATTATATATTAAAATAGAAAAATACGTAATAATGAGTTTTTTTTTTTGTTTAAACACTTGTTGTAATGAATTCATAGGTGTAATGATGTTTATGTGTGTTTTAACACTTGTCGGGGGGAGGTGTAATGATTTTCGTTCGTTGGAATACGGAGTGGAATACAGAAAGTGGAATAGAGGATCTCAACCCGACAAATTAATTTAGTACATCGAATATAACGGTACGTTACGCTTTAAATGCCGTACACATGACACTTTTTCATTATTTTTTCCAAATCGAAATCATTATATCAAATGCACCGTTAAAGTTTGGTTTACCAGAAGACGACGGATAACAACGGGGTTCAGTCCAGCCAACATTTCTCGCCCGAACTCTTCATCCGTCCTCCAAGCTGTTTTATCGCCTACATTTAATATCCAATCCACACAGCAATTGTAAGAAAATATGTGTTGAGTGACCGCTTCACCTAAGGCTCGTAGGGAGTGTAGTGTATCATTTTTTAATCTTATATATTTTACTTCCAACAATATGCAAGACTCATCGTTAAGTTACGGGGGCTGCTGTTAGATCTATTACCTTTGATGACATCGGGCAATGGAAGCTTAAGAAACTTTTCTCCGTCCGAACGCGCGAGTTCTCTGAATAATTCCGACGGAATGCATTTTCGTATTTTCTCGAGCGCATGGGCACCGCCTTGAGGAAGAGAAATCCCACCTTCGTATAAGTTCATTACGTCTTGGAATGTGTCGAACTCGTCGACAGTCTTATCGAACAAGGACCTGATCTCGGGCGCTAGCACTTGTCCGATCGATTTTATCGCATAGCCGATAAAATCCGAGAATTTCACCTGCGTAAACCTCTCATCCCTCGGGACGTATATGTCTAAGCTTAGGAGAAACAATCTGCTTTCGGTCTTCGAATCTGCATGCATAGAAAATTTGCATTTTTCACTCAACCATTCAATAAAATAAATCTCAGAAGAAATCACCGTCGCTTTTGCAGAATATAATAAGTTACGTACCTTTCTTATTAGGTTTACGACCGGTTTTGACTCTACGAGGATACGGATATTCTGTGGATCCACCGAGGACGGGCCTTGCCGAGTCTTGGCCTTTCTCGGGCATTCCCAAGTCGTTGTAATAAGCATAGTCGTAAACTCTATCCCACGCCTTAAACATGCCATCGTTATTACCACGATTTTCTCCACGAAGAACCTTCAGTTCTTCTTCTCTGTACCATAGTAGAGCTTCTGGCGTTTGCGAACGCAGATATGTCTGATGAAAAGCAAAAAAGGGGAAAAACTAATAAACATCGAAACCGTGTCGACAATTCTTATAACTCGACGACCTTTTACATCCTTAATTATATTTAACAAGGGCAGCCATCATTTCTGTGTTGAACATGAATAATATCAGAATAAGTTGAAAGAAAAGATATACCTTATTCGCAAAGAAGACACGGTCATAATTGTAATGTTTCGTGGGATAAACCCAAGAATCGCAGGCGAAATGGACCCTTCCATGCCCAGGAAGATCGTCGATGGTGAGACTCTTCAGATAAAACTCGCTATGGTGACGGTTTTTGATGATGAAAGCACCTGGACATCCAAAATCCCCGTCGTCCCACTCGAAGTTAACATCGAAAATTGCTTCGTCTTCTGCATTTAGTGAAGTTATCTTGGTGATCCAATCCTCTAAGTATGCTTCTTTTCCCAGTTTCCCTCTTTTGCCATCCTCTAAAATTTAGGAAAAAGATATACAAACTTTTAAGTACAAAAACATGATAGCTTGAAACAGAAAAGGACATGTGAATATAGGATCACTAACTTGTTTGTTCGACATGAACGGAGCTTATAAGCTGTATCGAAACGCCTTTGCCGAAGAGCTCGTGGAAGCGATCGACAATCGAAGCTCCAACATTTGTCGTGTCCATCAGATTCTTCTTCTTTAATACAACAGTGCCTTTGATCTTCTTTGGCTCGGACAACAATGGCTCATGATCATCTTTCAACTTTCCACAAACAGTTCCCAGTAACTTGTCCAAAAGTTCAATCCCCATTCTTTAAATCTTTCACAGAACAAGCTGTCGAGGTTATATGATAGGTAAGGTATAAATGTAGCTAGTAAGAAATTATATGAAAGAATTTATGGGTTAGCGAAGTATGTATATATAGGACATAAACAGCGCAAGATGCGTGTCACCATTAATTGACTGTATTATTCTTGGGAAGTAACATGAGAAAGTTCCCATTGCAAGTGCTCGGCTGTATTGAATATTTAATGACCGGGAAGCAATGATCAATCTGAAGTATTTGAATATTAATGTAATGAACTTCCAGTTATCCATCCACATACAATGACCATCATCTAATTTGAACATTGACACCACTTATTTTCAATAAAGTATTATTATTAGGTACAAGTTGGAATAATGAAATTTGAAAAACCATTCTTTAGCTGACATGCTTAATATAAGTAAGTATAAACACAGACAACTAGATAATAAAATATTTAATGAACAAACTAAAAGTAAGACCCAAATGGATAACCACCTAAGAAAATCCAATCCGATAGTCTTTAAAATAAATGTGTAAGAAAAGTCTTATTGGCGGATATTGGAAGTACAATATACATATCTGCAAGAGGCCATTACAAGGAGTTGAAACCCAGCACACGGTTTGATACATATATGTTCATTCGCATAGGAAGAATAGAGAAAATGCCTTCCACATTGTCAACATTAAAATATGGCCGTCAAATATAAAATGATCATTTCTTTACTAATTGGGCCCTACATTCAAAATCGATATGTTAAATGCGGGGCGCTTAAGTGCGGGCGTGTGGTGTAGTCTAGTGGCTGTGTAGTCAGACGTTAAAATAATAGATCTTGTTCAAATCTCAAATACATAGTATTTTTATATAAGGATGGTCAGACGCAGAGACCCCGCATAGGACCCCTCCTATATAGCAGGGTCCTCGTGCTATATGCGTCTTGCTAAAAGTGGCCTTCAATCACAAATAAAATTAAAGAGATTTACCACGCAGAATGGAAAGAATCGAAGCAACAACGTGGGTGAGTGTGTGCGTGTTCTTGAAGGATGAGTGGTCTCCTTCTCTCTAATAAGTCTTTCACTATAATTTCACACACAAGCACATCTAACTATGTGCTAGAGTTTTAGTATTTATACCACAAGTTGACATATACTATTTGGGTCCTTGTAATCCCATTACAAATAAAAAGATCACTAGGCTCTACAATATTAAATCCTAGTTCACTTAAATAAATTACAAGCCTAAAATACTAATTTAATTGAACAAAATTAATTCCTAACAATCTCCCCATTTATGTTCAATTTACAATTAATCGCTGGTTATCTTCGTCTTGTGTGGTGATCCTGAGTCCTAGGAGAGCACGTATCAAAGTATGCATCGGCGGAAGCGTGTGCATGCGTGTTCTTTTGAGATTATCTCCTCCTATGCCTGGCGTCTGGTCCTTTCTTTAGGAGATCTTCAACAATGGAGAAGATGTAATACGCAGGTACGATAGTGGCATCGACCATTATCGCGGGAATTAGTCAAAGGAGTTATCTATTGTGAATCTGCTCAAATGATTTGGAAGGACTTGAAGGAAAGGTTTGATAATGTTAATGGAGCTAGGCTATTTGCTCTATATCGAAAACCAATACAACATGTCAACGTGAAGCTATAATCACAGAGTATTATTCGAAGCCGAGGCATTTATGGGACGAATATGACAACCCGATACCATCTCATGCCACTGCGATATCCAAAGACTGTAATTTGGATATCAACTCAAGATGATGTTCTTGTGGAACTCAATGAAGGATATAATCATATGAGGTCGTAGATTCTCATGATGTCACTGCTACCTTCACATAGACAAGTGTATTCAGTAGTACAAAAAAAAAAAAAGAATGGACGACAGTTGTTATGGACAATGGACGACGGTTGTAGGGCGACGCCAAGAGCCCTGACACTCATAGTTCATATTATAGGTGATGGTTGTAAAGAGTCGCTCATAACGGACTATGGGCGACGGTTGTTTAACAACCGTCCCTTATAGTGAACCATGGGCGATGGTTGTTAACAACAAACGTCACCTATAATCTGTAGTATGGGCGACGATTGTTTGTAACAACCGTCACTCATATTGTTTGTAACAATCGTCGATGTTTAGAAAATTTCATAAGTGATTTTGTCCTGCTTGACCAAAAATTCACGATTTGATCGAAAATTCGCGAACTTAATTGAAAATTAAAATGGTTTTGCCAATCTGGGGTTTGACTGAAAATAAACGGGACGTATTCGAAATTTCGCGAATTTTGACTCTAATTTCGCAAGATTGACATTATTCGCGAATCGAATTCGATTTTGCGATTTTGTTTGAAGCTTCGCGAGCCAGTCAGAATTGAATTTCACGAATCATCGTAATTCTCGAATTTACAACTACAGTTCGCAAACTTTTTACAATAATTTGTGAATTTAACCTACGAATATTCGCGAGTTGACTAGTTGATTTAGCGGATGGAGTTTCACTATGCAAATTTTAACATGTATGCAGAATTTAAACTTCGTGATTCGATATGAAATTCGTGAGTTGTTCTTCCCCAATTTCAAACTGAAATTTGGGAATTCGATCAGAAAGTTTTTCGACGAATTAACCCAGGGTATCGTTCGAAAGACTTAAAACATCAAATTCTAACGCTCGGTTAATCGAGATTAAAGCAAAATACGCACGACTTTGATGAAAAATTGAAGAAAACCAGTTTGAAATTGAAACTCAAATTTTCGCAAAGACAACTATATTTCATGCAAAATTAGCTCGGACTCAATCACGAATTCAACTTTGATACCAATTGAAAAGGTTTTCTCTATCCAAACATATCATCTAGGCATCGAATTAAGCGAAATATTACCGAGTTTTGTGCGGAAATTAGGCTTTGGTAATTACCTATTGGGTCTTTTCGTTTCACGCTCCATTTTACGTTTCAGTTACAGTTCAGACCCATGTCAGAAACTCGCGAATTCATATTTTGTTGTAATATATCTTGATTTCGAAAAAGTTATTATTAGACGGATCTTCCGCGACTTACGTTGTGAAAATCGGTCACTAACTTCATTTTATTGAAATAATATTAGTGAAATTTACTTTAGGGACTGGGAAAAACTTTTGATGAATTTTCGAATGGATACTGATTAGTAATTTTCAACTCACATGCAAAGTCCACCACGACATTCCTATATATACCAAAGACGCATTTCAATATATTTACAATTTAAGTCCCCACACTCTTAAGGAAATTACAATTAAGCTTTGAATATTTCATCTCTTTCCTTGCACTTCTTGTGCAGCTTGATGTACTGTGCTCTCGGACTCTTGGGGTCAGATCCACCTAAAACTATTCACAATCTATCTTAAGAAAAATTATCCCGTGAAATTGTTCTGGAACTAATTCTTTTTTCTTTTCGGACTGAACTGAACTGATAACTTTTTCTTTTACTTGACAAAAATAATATAAGTTGTTCCAAAATTCTATTAAGGGTTGGTTGTACCCTACGTGTTCAATAGCTGTACCTTCTATTTTCTTGGTTAACTTAAACTCTGTCCAAAATTAAAATTCAGGAGAGCAACCAGACCAAGTTAATTTCTCTCTCTCTCTCTCTCTCTCTCTCTCTCTCCTCTATTGTAATCGTCATTAGCTTTAAGCTTTATACAGAGGAAGGACCGATCAATTAAGTCCAACATGGATTCTGAAGATGAGATTAAGGCGGCGACGGAAGATTCCAACGACGACGATGAGTTTTACGGCGATTACGAGGATGAAGACGATTCCGACCCGGATGACGTAATCATGGATTACGATGGCTTCGTCGACCACGAATCCGACGACTCCGATGGTGTGTCTTCCTCTCACCGATACGGCCGCCATAATCGATCGCAGGTCGATTTTGATTTTATCATTTCGTGTCAATCAGAAAGTTGAGTCCCGATCGCTTTAATTGTCTGTCGTTATCGCAATTTTTTTGATTGCAACGGGGATTATGTGTAAATTTAACAGTGGGTTGGTTGTCGATTGATGTTCTCAATATATTTGGCGATGCTGGTTCAGAATTGATAAAAGGGTTGTGTTATTTGCGTATTGCCTGTTGTGAAATTGGGAGTTGTATTGGGCTTAGTGACTCTTTCGTTTGTTCAGGATATGAACATTTTCTATATGGGCTGATTATCAGGTGCAAATTTGCTGGCAGCAATCGTGGTAGTTATGATAAGATAATTGAATGAGAAATTGGGTTAAGGTAGAAAGTCCGGTTCTATGGTTTGACACTGTAAGATTATGGGCATACATGAGAAATGGATGTGTGATGGTTTGGTCTCGCTTTGATATTAGTTTTCCCCTTTAATTAGAAATATTGGGTGCTCAAAATCAGGTGGCATGAGTTCTGATTCAGAAATCCAGTGGTGTTATACAATAAAGATAGACATTTTTTGAAAGTTATTTTTCATTTTCCCAGAGCTATACGATTTTAACTGAAAAAGATATTGGGCTATGTCAAGAGGAAGACATAACAAAAATATCCAGTGTACTCTCGATTTCAAGGGTTGAAGCAGGAATCTTGCTCCGGCACTACCACTGGTACGCTTAAGTAATTTACATTTTCTTTTTTCAAACTTAAGAAAATTACTCTTTAAGACATTAAAACTCAAATCATTTGTGACATTGAACTGTAAATGTGTCTTCATTAAAAATATTACTCATTAACAACAATGTACTCTCAAATGAAAGTAGCAACTCACTTATGGTATTTACCTTTCAGTTTTATTAATTTTTTTGTCAATTTGGTTCGTATAAATAAGAAACCTCTGTAAGGGCCGTTGTTTTTTATTCTAATTCTTTATTCGTTTTATCTTGAGAATGCCTTTTGTATGCTCTAAAATCAGGTATTATAACTTTGACTTTTGCTTATACTTGGTGATCCGTAGAGGTCTTTTAACTTGTTGAAGCCTTCGTGTTTGCTTGAACTACAGGAGTGTTAGTAAAGTGAACGATGAATGGTTTGCAGATGAAGAAAAGGTCCGCAAAACCGTTGGTTTGTTGGAGAATTGCATTCCCCTGCCATATGATACAGAGGTGACCATTAAATTGTCACTAGTTTCAGTTGGTCTAAGGCTAGGTATATTTTGGCTGCTGTGTTAGTTTCTGCCCTCCCTGGCTTTAATGTTATGTTTTTCTTGCAGCTAACTTGTGGAATCTGCTTCGAGAACTATCCGCGTAATAGGATGAGTGCGGCTGTGTGTGGTCATCCTTTCTGTGTCACATGTTGGCAAGGTTTATATAACAGACTTTCCCATGTTTCCTTTTGCTTCTTTTTTTCTTGTCTTTTCCTTTTTTCATTTAGTACTCTTTTGGCCTCATGTGATTTTTATTCTGGATCAGCGTACTCTGATTTGGTTTTTTGTAAACTTCAAACAATCTCTGTTATGATTTTATTTTACATTTATGTACTTCTCCCTGTTTTTTAGCTTTTGCGATAAATTTTCCCTATTTCTAGCTGCAGCATAAACATTTCTTAATAATAAGACACTATATTATGGCATGCAGGATATATTGGAACAGCCATTAATGATGGTCCCGGGTGCTTGATGTTACGTTGTCCTGATCCTTCTTGTGGTGCTGCTATTGGTCAGGATATGGTGAATAATTTAGCTTCTAATGATGACAAAAGGAAATACAACCGTTACTTTCTGAGATCTTATGTTGAGGATAATAGGAAGGTGAGTACACTTCGTTATGGTTTAGAGGAATCATATACTTTGTTTTGCATTTCCTAAACATTCAACTATAACTTTCTTTCTCCCTACCTTTTAGTTAAAGGAAGTTATTTTGCTTTTTCATGTAATCTTCATCTCCATTGTTGACAGACAAAGTGGTGTCCAGCACCAGGCTGTGATTATGCAGTGGATTTTGCTGTTGGGAGTGGAGGCTACGATATCATTTGTCTTTGCTCTCATAGCTTTTGCTGGAATGTGAGACATAATTTTCCTTGATAAATATATTCCGAGAGCATTTCCCTTTTTTCGACAGCATATAGATCTAGAAAATTTGAAGCTGATAGCTAATTTCAGTGTGTTGAAGAAGCCCACCGTCCTGTTGATTGTGAGACTGTGTCGAAGTGGATAATGAAGAACAGTGCTGAATCGGAAAATATGAATTGGTATGTTAGTTTCTTCAACGTGTGTTGAGAGTGAGACCTCAAAACGTTCTAATGCATTTTGCTATATTAGAACTTTTTTATTTTTGTTGTCATTCATTCTGGTGTGTTGAGAGTGAGACCTCAAACGTTCTAATGCATTTTGATATTTTAGAACTTTTTTGTTTTGATGTAATTCATTCTGGGATCGCAAAGAGTTTGGTTTTGTGCATCACATAAAGAAAGGTTTCATATTTATGGTTTGCTGTTTGCAGGATATTGGCTAATTCCAAGCCTTGTCCAAAGTGTAAACGGCCTATCGAGAAGAATCAAGGTTGTATGCATATTACATGCACACCACCGTGTAAATTTGAGTTTTGCTGGTACGTTGCATCGTACTTGAGTGTCGTATAAACTAGCCCTTCCCATAACATCCAATTATATGAATAAGATGTTCTTCACGGTTCCTTAAATTGGCTGCTGAATTTAGTCTTGTTGATAATCAATCTTCCTAATATACTTCTTACTGAATATACTTCTAGGCTCTGCCTTGGTGCATGGTCAGAGCATGGTGAAAGAACTGGGGGGTTCTATGCGTGCAACCGCTATGAAGCTGCTAAGCAAGAGGGAGTGGTATGTTTGTCTGGTTTTATAGTTTGTACCTTGAATATCGTTATGTTTACTTCACGTGGTCTGTCTTTCCAGTACGATGAAACTGAAAAACGAAGAGAAATGGCTAAGAATTCACTGGAAAGATACACGCATTATTATGAAAGATGGGCCACAAACCAGTCGGTATGTATTCATTATAGTCATCATATATATTTTAATCTAGTTCATTGTAGAAACAAAAAGTTCTATAGCATACCTTGCATCATGCCTTCAATTATTTGTCGATGTGCTAGGCTCGTCCTTATGCTTCTTCCACCTTTCTTATTTTAATTCAAATTGTTATTTCTTGCCTCATGTGATTTATATGTACATCTAGCTCTTGTGTTAGATGCCCTAGCTGAAAGGTAACATTATTGTAAGAAAAGGCAACCTGGTTTGGCGACGGTCTATGGCTTTTGAAGTTTCCAAGACTAACATACTATCAGTATGATATCTTGAGGGAAACCAGTAATGCCCTTCATGAACCGTTAAAACATTACTGGATAACAAAGTTTTATGTTACATCTAGCTGATAATGTGTCACGTGTCTTTAATGACAATATCAGGAGTAGGAACCTGGCCGCCTTTTAAACTGAATATATCACTTTTAAACTGAATATATCACTTGTCTATATTGAATGCATAGATATTCTTGTATTGGAAATTTTTTTTACTGTTCCAATTTAAAATTTTTTTACTGCTGGTTGATTTCCTTTTTCAATCTGGCCGGTTTTATTTTGCAGTCACGGCAACGGGCAACTGAGAATCTAAACCAAATGCAAACAGTACATGTAAGTGACATCCTATTGTCTGTGAAACTTGTGTCGCTATTGTCTGTTTGTTTGACGGTGCCAGTAAATTCCATTTATGCGGAAGTTCGTTCCTTGCTTCAATTTGAGTATATAATTCCTTTTTTTATATGTTGGAAAACTGAAATTATATATATATATCTTTAATTACCTGACGCTGATGATCTCTCTATCTTATGCAGCTGGCGAAGCTGAGCGATATACAGTGTCAGCCTGAATCTCAGCTTAAGTTCATTATAGAGGCTTGGCAACAGGTGGATCCTAGTCTCAACATAAAATTTTTGTTTTCATCTCTACGAGTCAAAAGCTACATGTGTGTTGATAATGTTTGCCTTGGTAAAAGTGTTGCTCATAAAATATCTCACTTGTTCTTCGCATGCATTTCAATTGGCTCATCTCTGATATCGTCTTCATTGCATTTATTTTAACGATATATTTACATGTACCAGTATAACCTGGTCTGATACCAAATAAATCTTTCTGCTATCAAAATATAGAATTTGTTCAGTTTTTTCTCTTGCATCAGCTCTTGAAAAGCTGGTTATGCATGTTTCTTTAACGTGTTCAATTCTCCTTCTGCAGATTGTTGAGTGCAGACGGGTTTTGAAGTGGACATATGCATATGGGTTTTATTTACCCGAGCACGAAAAAGCAAAGAAGCAGTTCTTCGAATATCTACAAGGTGATTGTCAAATGCCTTTTCTCCTATTGCATAATGAGTTATTTTTTCCCTCTTCTGGTTGCTTTAGTTGTTTAATTTTTTTTTTCTTTTTTTTTTTATCTTACTCTGTAGGTGAGGCTGAATCTGGTTTGGAAAGGCTTCATCAATGTGCCGAGAAGGAATTTCAGGGTTACCTTAATGCCGAAGGTCCTTCAAAGGACTTCAATGAGTTCCGCACAAAGTTAGCTGGACTAACAAGGTAATAATGCTTACACATATTGTAATGAGCAGTTTTCCTAACTAGTTTGCATTGCATGATTCACATTTTCTGAACTTCTCCACCACAAATAGCAAGCAATTTCATTTTATCAATCCCTGCAACTCATGATAGCGGTTTCCATGCTCTTCACCAAAACAATTGATCCAAACTGAAAATTTTGAAACTGTGCTATTTACATCAGGGCTTGCATCCAAATGTTTTATGGCCCTTCACTTCTTCCTTTGATTGAACATAATGTTTTGAAGTAACCTAATGAATGATTATCGATCACAGTGTGACGAAGAATTACTTTGAGAACCTTGTCCGCGCACTGGAGAATGGTCTCTCAGACGTGGACACACGTTCTTCAGGTCCATCCAGGGCAGGCAGCTCAAAGCATTTAGGAAGCAGTAGTAATAGTAGTAAAGGCAAACTTGGTGGTAGTAGTGGTAAGAACAAAGGTGGAAGTAGTAGTAATACGTCAAGATCGAGCAGTTCGACGTCAAGGTCGAACAACGTCCACCACCGTAATAGTAGTAATAGTGTAGAAGATGATAGCCAACAACATTGGTCATGCCAACACTGCACCTTCGCCAACGTCAGCTCAGCCAACGTCTGCGAAATTTGCCAGCAACGTCGATGATGATGAAATGAACATCCATCCATATAATGCAATGCTGCCATCATCATCAATAGTTCATTCAAAACTGCCCCCTTTCCTTCTAGCTAATTAATGTTGTCATCTGTATCGAATTATTATATAAATTAATCGTGTACATACATACATGCATGCGTTACCTGGCTGTGTTGTGATTGTCGTTCAATATATTTATTTTACTATGAAAGCTATGTTCCTTCCGAATATGAAAAAGGACCAGGTTTCGTCTTAAGTTTTTCCATTGAAAAGGCAAGAAATCTTATATTGTAAAATGGTCGGTGAGACAAAAACGGTTCTTTTTAAGACCATACCATACCATACAGTTGGTCGGATGAATTTATTCATATTGAATATGATATAACATATGCATCTTTTTTCTTGCACTACTAACTAAGCTATGCATCCATCACTTTTGAGGTGGGAGTCGTCGTCTTCCTCTTAAGACAACCACGGGGACGATGCTTTTGCTGCTTTGCGTTGAGCCCTAACCATTTCTGTATGAGCTGATGCACCTCATCGCTGTTCAATAGCCCTCGATGGCCTGCCTTCACACCAACTCTTTCGACCGCCTCGAAATGATCTGCCTGCCGTCCCAACAATATTATAATCTCAGATTTATTCATACACTCATATCAAATACAGATTAAACAGTAGCAATATTATGTACCATTGCTGATTCTGAAGGTACTGTTCCATCACCATCAACGTACGAGTATGTGGGCTGCAAGGGAACGAATACAAAGACAAATTTCAGACACAAGTTTCTCAGCATATCTGTATGAATTCAAAAAAGGTTGCTGCTTACCATTGTATGGCATATCTCCGATAGCTCATCAACAGGGGAATCTTCTGAACCGTAGCTACAAATCGAAGAGAAATGGATGGACGAATAGTATTGTATAGATAGTACCGTCAAAACTCAAACGAACAAGCCTAACTTAGATGATTTTTTTCCATTATTTATTCGGCTAATAACTCACTTACCAGACATCAAAGGGCGTGTCGAAAGACATTCCGTAAATGTTATAGAAAGAAACTCCTTCGGGCAGTTGAGCATTGTCTAGAACTTCCCTCGTACCAGAAGCCCATTTAAGGATATTGTGGTTGAAAGGGAGAGACACTGTTTTTCCTCCGTATTTTAACTGCACTTCACGTGTACTTTACCAATTACGACAATCATAAACTCAACAAAAATTGAGAAGCAATTAATTAATAATCACCTCATTGTCTTTTAGTGCTTCCTCGAAGACGGACAAGCATCCGTCGCCAATATAGGCCTCCAATTCGGTTGATTTTTCTCCATTTTCCGAAGTGTGCTTTCTCCACACTTTAATTTCTGCTTTCTTCTTCCAATTGAAATTAGGGTTTGCCAACATCTCGTAGATCGATGGACATTCCACCAGCTATATATATGTCAAGAGTTGCATAAAGTATTAACATTCTTCTCAAATAGATTCAAGGTTATAGTACTCTTACAGCATTCATAGGTACAAAACACACTGAAATTTTAGGGATCACAATCCATTTGATTAAGTTTGCTTACTTACCAGTTGATGCATTGACCATCTTGAGACGAAAAAGAAGCTTTCAAAACCATCAACGAACTGCACTCCAGTTATTAAAGAATCATTGATGCAACCCGGGGCACCTGCTCCAAATATTGTGTAAGAAGTCAGGCAAAAGTGTAATAAAAAACGGCCCAAGTGTTTTGGAAATTTTCATCACCTTGAAATGGAGTGGCAATGGTTATCCATTTATTTACATATTTGGAGAATATCTGCAGTTTGAAGTTTAGCTAATTAAGACATCTCTACCATTATACGCAATAAGCCACAGTAATAAAATAAACAAAAGAACGGTGAAAGAAAAGAATTCATCATTGGCTTCATTGAACTAAAAACATACTTCTTTATGAAGATACGT
This sequence comes from Craterostigma plantagineum, assembly GCA_027422505.1. Taxonomy (NCBI): domain Eukaryota; kingdom Viridiplantae; phylum Streptophyta; class Magnoliopsida; order Lamiales; family Linderniaceae; genus Craterostigma; species Craterostigma plantagineum. The sequence continues at coordinate 4,092,923 of JAPQWV010000009.1, read as the reverse complement.
AAAGCATGACACCAGCAATCCACCCATGGAATGTGAAATTATGTTGACTTTTCTCCCACCCGAAGCTTTATAAGCAGCCTCTAATTTCTCTTTTAAGCCATCCATTAACCGATCAATTCTGCAGAAACAAAACAATAGCAGTTGGCTTTTATATTAGTGATTTAAGACCATTAATGTTAGAAGGAATTAATAAGTTTATGATCACTTGAAGACGCATCTCTTTGGAAATAACTCAAAAAAAAAACAAAATCATATATAAACTGCGTAGTACCTCACGCTTTGTCGGAAATCATATCCATATCCAAACAAAGTCGTCCCCTTTTTATAACCGCAACCAACAAGCATTTCAATCATGTCATGAAAATGGTACACACCGCCCAAATGCAGACACTTGACACACTGAAATGTCAAGAATTGCATAAGACAGCTTAAAGAGGGGCACAATAAATTAAGACAATAGTAATGGGTTGGTTGATTTTGGAATGACAGCTAAAGAATGAACATCATTACCATGTTGCATCAACTCAACTAGTGCCATTCATATTAAAAAAAAAATAGAAAAATGTATAATGGAAACATCAAGCTGAGTGTGATAGCAAGTACAATAAAACGTCAAAATAACTGAATTATTAGACAATAACAAGTAGGGAAGAAAATTCTTACTGAAGAAGGGTCCAAAATATCGATGGCATAAAGACCGTAATCATCTTGAGGCACCACTATCTCCGTACTGCTGTCCAATGACTCGGTGTACCCTGCCAAAACGAAAACAATACATAAAACAACAACTCAAATCAAATCCCAAAAAGGAAACAAATAACGAAAAAGAAATTCGGAAATAAGAGAAAAACAGAAGAAAGCCGAGAAAGCAAAACCAAAAAAAAAAAAAAAAAGAATGCGTCAAAAACCTGTTTGAGGATTGTAAGTGGACCAACACTTCTGCTTAAACTCCAAATCAGCTAACAGAATCCGAACCCATACCCGAGTCTCCAGCCCGAGCTTCTTCGTCTTCGAATGGAGGATCGAACCCGCTATACCCGACACCAACAGAACCGGGTCACGGTCCGCCTCTTCGTCCGGGTCCGACCCGAATTTTTTGCGGAAACAGCAGCACAAGTAGTCTTTCTTCACCATGATATTCGACTGACCCGAGAGAGCAATCGGGTTTTGGGTGGGTTTATGCTGTCGGGAAGGAAATCTTGGCTTAACGATTGATTTTAGTGTAGAGAAACAGATTATATAGGAAGTTTCTCGGACTTTGCAAGATTTTGTCACAACAACGTGGCACTCGTGGAGCGAAGATTGGATTAATTATATTATTTTAAATTATCCAAATTCCGTATAGATGAAAAATAAATTGAATCAACCAAAACTAGCGTTTTGCTTTACCGCTTTCGATTATACTTTTTGGAGTTATTAGCATAAAGGAAAAGACTACTACTATAGAAACTTAAAATTAAGCGAACTATGGCTAATAATAATAATCATATAATAAATTATTCCTCAAACAACTAGTCGAATGAAATTGATTAAACTACGATTGGTTTTACGTGTTTTATCGACTAGCTAGGAGGATTAATAGCGTATATGATGGAAAGATATCCCAGGGTTCTTTAAAAAAATGGTCTCCCCACCCAAAAACTTTAAAAAAGTAACCTTCTTGACTTTCTTTTTAGTCAATAGCCCCCACTTTGATTAACTACTAACCATCTTCCTTAATAATTCTTAATATAAAAGAAAAGGAAAAAAGAAAAGAAAAGTAAAATATAATGAAAGAAAAAAAGAAAAACAAAAAAGAAACTCCATTAACGCAAGAACAACCACCCACACCTACCCAAACATACGTCTCATCAAATCTGAAAGAAGAAATTAATACGAAAACGCGTATATATTCACATTATCGAGCTAATCGACCATTTTTCATATGCGATCTGTTGAAAGAAAGAATTAAACACAACTCATTTATCACAGTAAGTCATTTTTTTTGGGTTTCTGATTTCACACTTGAAAGTCACGATTTTTCAGTCAATTAGATGCGGAATTGAGTGGGTTTCGATGTATATGCTTGATGACGGTAATTCCAGCGAAATTCGAGCTGAATCGATGCATTTTCGAATATTCTCATGTTAGAACTGAAGAACAGGCGTAGGGTCCCCTGAATATGCACATGGTCCCCTGCTGCATGGGACCCGTATGCATATGCAGGGGACCCAAGCGCATATGCAGGGGACCCGTGCACATATGCAGGGGACCCAAGCGCATATGCAGGGGACCCGTGCACATATGCAGGGGACCTACAAGCATATGCAAGGGACCCGTGAGCCTATATAGGTATTTTCATATCACGCATATGTAAACAAAAAAATGGCACATTATTCTTTTGCAGAGTCAGATCTAGAGGCAAATGAAGTCCAGTTCCACAAATCATTGTTCTTCTTCAGAGGCAAGGGATTCAATTTTCAAAAAAGTTATAAAATGCAACCATGATGTTGTGGCAAAACTGCAGATGGCGAGGAAAGGATCGAGATCTGGAGAACGGTTCTATTGTTGTGGTTATTGGCCTGTAAGTGAAAAGTCTAATACATGGTTAGATACGATGGTTTACTTTTATAACTATCGTGCGGGTATGTTGTTTTGTAGGATAGCAATTGCAAATTTTTTAGGTGGGAGAGTGATGTTACAGGGGAAGAAATTTGTGCGGAAAATATTTCAAAAAGATTGGAACTTTTGCAATTAGAGAATGCAAAAATGTTGGAGAAGATTCAAGCATTGAAGTTTAAAAAACAAGAGCTTGGAAGAATTGTTGTCAATTTGAAGCTTAAGGTCGCTAAACAAGCAAATGCAGAAAAAGCTTTAGTCTTTATTCTAACTTCATCTTGGATTTTGTTTGGAGTCTTTATTTATATGATTAATAAATGAATAAGTAAAAATTATAGAGAATTAAGTGGATAAGTAATAAGTGTGTCAATTGTAGTAAGTTAAATAGACTACTAATGCATTGATGTTTGAATGTTTAAGATATATCATTTACTATTGTTTTATTATGTGGCGTGTTTAGAATGGTACTTTGTTTATACATATACTAGTTTTAAATTTACAGGTATAGATTTAGGAATCCGTGTCATGCATGAGAACCCGTGTAAATGGTACAATTTTTACTTCTTCATTTACCTACAATACTAACATGTTTTGGTGTGCATATGGTTAATTAAGCGACTGAAGTAAGAAGTGAGTCAACTGTAGTAAGTTAAGTAAGCTAGTCATGCATTGAATTGAATGTTGAAGAATTTATCATGTAGCGTGTTTAATATTGTACGTAAATGAATAAATAAAAATTGTATGCAATAAAAGATTGAAGTAAGAAGTGGTATTGTAATCAGTTAAGTAAGTTAATAATGTGCTGGCGTTTAAAGGTTTAAGATATATGAATTAGTATTGTAATTATTATGTAGTTTTTTTAATAACATCATATATTTATTATATATTGATTCAAATGGGGAATATTAAAGACAAGAGCATCGTATCTCCAATGATGATCAAAATACATATGTTTTGTAGGCTAGAATAAGCTTCATTCTGAAATATGGAACTCAATCAATTTCTTACATCAACATACCTATTCTGATATATAATTATCTTTAAAATTTGATTTCATTAATATGATACTATTGTGGTATACATAAAACATATTTAGAGTTTCATGTTTATGGATTTAGAGTTTTAGGAATCCATGTCATGCATGAAAATCCGTGAAATGAGCAGGGGCCCCATCCATACATGCAAACGTGCACAAATACAAGGGACCCGTGCATAAATCCAAGGGACCCTTGTATATAACCATGGGACCTGAATAGATGCAAGGGATCCGCCCATAAAACTTTAAAATAAGACAAATACCACCAAAATGTGCAGAGAACCACATACATCATGCGCATGATTCTCATAGGGACGGGTCCCTTGCATATATGTGTGAGTCCCTTGAACCAGGGGACCCGTGCATATAATCAGGGGACCCGCATATGTGTAGATCCCCAGCACAGGTAACACATCTTTTTTAATTGCATATTCGAAAACGTATCAAATTTCACTCAATTTTCGTCGGAATCAGTGTCATAAAACATATGGATCAGGTCCCTTCCATATATGTGCGGGTCTCTTGCATATATGCGTGGGTTCCTTGCATATAAGCGCAGGTCCCTGAAACAGAGGACTCGTGCATATAATCAGGTGACCCTCGCATATGCAGATCCCAGCGCATGTAACCCATATTTTTTAATTGCAGAGTCGAAAACGTATCAAATTAAACTAAAATATCGTCGGAATCACTGTCATAAAACATATGGATAAGGTCCCTTGCATATATGTGCAGGTCCCTTGCATTTATGGGCGGGTCCCCTGCATATAAGCGCGGGTCCCTTGAACCAGGGGACCCGTGCATATAATCAGGGGACCCGCGCATGTGCAGATCCCAGCACATGTAACCCAAATTTTTTAATTGCAGATTCGAAAACGTATCAAATTTAACTCAAATTTACTAGGTAGGTAGGGTTCCCTACGAAATACTCAAGGGTCTCCTGCGAATCCTATGGGTCCCTTGAGAAGTATCACGGGTCCAAACTGCACGGGTCCCATGCGAATAGGTATGGGTCCCTTGAGAAGTCTCACGGGTCCCCAGCACAAATTGCAAGGGTCTCTTGTAAATTCGTATGGGTCCCTTGAGAAGTATCATGGGTCCAAACTGCACGGGTCCCCTGCGCAAACTGTATGGGTCCCCTGCATATCACTCAAGGTCCCCTGCAAATTCGTTCGGGTCCCTTGAGAAGTATCACGGGTCCAAACTGCACGGGTCCCCTGAAACTGCATGGGTCCCCTGCGAATGACTCAAGGGTCCCCTGCAAATTCGTTCGAGTCCCTTGGGAGAAGTATCACATGTCCAAACTGCACAGGTCCCTTGCGCAAACATGGGTCCCCTGCATATCACTCAGGGTCCCCTGCAAATTCGTTCGGGTCCCTTCAGAAGTAAAAGTTTGGAAAAACAGATTTTAGGTTTTGATGGATACGCTTTGAAGAAGACGAAGTCAAAGCTTGGAAAACAGCTGTAAAAAGTAAAAAAACTCTGACAAGATGAGGAAAGGACAGACACTGTAGCTAATGAACAGTAATTTTTCATTAATATGGTTAAGTGAGCGTTGGGATCTTTAAATAAGGGTAATATTGTCCTTTTAGGGTCACTTAGTAAGGGTATATATGTCTTTTTGGAGGGAGGAGGCCATTTTTTTAAAATTTCTGATTCAGGAGTCCATTTACCCAATAAATCCGATATCCCAAGTCACTGAAAATTGCCACGTAAGCTTTACACTTACGTTCTAGCAAAAACACGAAATGTGGCAACGGAGTCCAAACGATTGCTTCTAAACTTGTTACAACTTAAGCCTAACCATTCTCGAATCAGAAATTGGCTGACGAAGCATTATTAGTTTAATTACACATATGAAAGTAGGATGCGGTCTCTACTCTGATGACACGGCGGCAACCATTTCCCCCATCCAATCAGAATCCTCGAAGCAGGCCCGTAGCTCACGAAGTCGGGACCTGAGGCGATCCTCGAAATTCGGGCCCTAAAATTTTTTATGTAATGTTTTAAATAATATACGTAGGCTAACATAAATTTAACCGTAAATGTTAGTTATTTAAAAACCGTAAATTAAAAACCATCTAGGTGTTTTACAGGCATGGTTCGCCGTCGCGGATGCGGACGTCGATGCAGAAGCGAGCGATACAGATACGTTGCATTGTCGCGACTCGGTCGCGGTCGATACTTACTTTTCTTAAAAAAATGTAAAATATATCAGCTTCTTTGCAACTATACTAGATTATATTTATAAAGAGGTTAAAAATACATAATAAGTTTATATCACAATTCACATATGTATATTACAAATTTTCTATTATATTACATATATTTCAAAATTTTCTATTATATTACCTATATTACAAATATTTTGAAAATTCTTATTAGTATTAAAGAAGTCATTAATAAAAAATGGAAAATAATGCAAGTCAAACATCAATAAGCATGTTCAAACGCGTATATTCAATAAAGTTAAACAATGTACGAAAATTTAAATAATAGAACTATAAGACTATCATAATATATAGGCTAATAATAAAGTATTTAACGAGTTAAATAAACTTTCAAGATATTCCTCTTTTTTTAAACTTCATTTACATTGCTTAATGTATTTGGACAATATATGTTATTTTCTATATTCTAATTAACAAATGCTTGTTAAAAACTGGGCCAAATATTAGAAAAGTCCAAGAACAATAAAATAGAATACCAGAGATGCCCTAATTAGTCCCGTCTACCTCACGACACATAATTTCAGAAGTTATGGGCGAGATATATCCAACCGCGACAATATATATACATATAAGTATGATTTTTTTGGGCCCCTTCGAAAGCTGGGCCCGAGGCCACCGCCTCACTGGCCTTATGGAAGCTACGGCCCTGCCTCGAAGCATGTCAAGTGAATGGTTTTTATGTCCGAGTTCAATGTACGTCGTTGAGCAGATGTGTTTGTGCTGACATGCTGTGTTAGGATTCATTTCATTCACTTTTAGTTGTCTTTGTTTAAGCAATGCCTATTATTGAAATCGAATTGTCTTCCTAATAAATGCATTCTCTGTACCTATTCGCACGAAAGTGCTTCTTCATTCTTACGAATGAGGGTGTTATTGTTTCGTAATGTATTGTTACGAATAGAGTATAATGGTTAGTAAATTATAGTAAAATGGTATGATTTACATGTAACGCGGTATCATATAAAGATGGAGATGGTAATATTCTCTGACGGCCCAAGAAGTTGCTGCAATGTTCTCCTTTATTTGTTACAAGTCCTATGATTAAATGGTATAATTCGTCGAGTTTTTTTCTTCTCGACAACTTTCTTCTCCTTCTTCCGGCCACTTCCTCGAAGATTGACGGCGTTCTTCTTTCTGGCAACTTTCTTATCCTCTTCCGGTGACTTCCTCGGCGATCAACGGCGTTATTCTTCGGAGCCAATGCTAGATTCGTCGATGAAGTGTCGAAATCGATCGGGTCTCGTCGATTAAGGGTTGAAATCGGTAAATATTCGGATTTTCTCAAGGGTCGAAAGGTAATGTTAGGGATTGTGTTACTAGAAAGCGGATTTTAGTCTCAGTTCCATATTTGTGTTCTAATTGGTTTATATCCCAGAACTTACAGCTCATTTGGAAATAATACTTCACTTTTACTAAATAGTTGTACTTTAGTAAAGAAAACCTAGCTATATATACCACTTTATAACGATGCTCGATAACACGTGTAAATTATGTGTAAATTTAGGTCCGTACGGAAGAAACTTCAATTTAAGGATATAACATCGTAGTAACACTTCATTACTCGGAAATAACGCTATATGGTCCAATTTTAACGATCCAATTGCGTAGTAACACTACGTTTTTTGGTAACGAAACAAGGACTCTTTATACCACTTAATAAGTACTTTATATCACTTGGGTAAGTTTAGCTCCTTGTGGATCCAATTTCGTAATATCAATTCATCACTAGAAAGTAACAATATATTGCATGCTCGTGACGTAAACCCGATGTATGATAACACATCATAGAACCATTTATACACGTTTGTAAGTTATATGTTTACGAAACTTAGGTCTTTAAAATAAAATTCAATGGATACGGGTTATAAGAACTTGTGTAAGTAAAACAAATCCAAGAAATGATCGTGATACTTAATCAGAGCTACAATTGTTATAAATTCACAAAACGTGTTACTTGTTTTTTCATGCAAAATTAATTTTTTGTGACATTACAGAAGTGGTTATGGCATAAAGTGATACCGACTGTCAGAAGTTTCATTCTTTAGGGAAATTTGATTTCCGAAATTTTCATGCCGATTTGACGAAATGTATGGTTAATATTAAGACCCAATATGAAGTTGAAAATCCCAGTAGCAACTGCGTCAGTGAAGGGTAATGGCAAATTTTGATGTAATTTCTGGAGAAATAAGGGTAAAAAAAGTTTTTTCAGTGGGAAGAAGTCCTTATCCCTAACATAAACATTACTTGTGTCCTTCTCCCTATTTAAAAGATATTTAGAGCATGATTTCTATTGAAAGTTGTTAATAGGGCATGGACTCTAATAATCCCATAAAAAAATACACCTCTCACAATGTTTATTTAAACCCATTAACCAAACACACTATACCTATTAATTAGTTTTAGATAAACTTACAAAAATTCTTCTAAATATAAACCTATTGAACAAACAAACACTAATACAAAATTTAATGGAATATCAAGTAATTTTCCACGAAGTCTTGCAAACAAAAATCCGTCTTTTTTGCTTTCCGTCAAATAACCCCTCACCCAAACTATACATATTTTTAAAACCCTAAATCGGAGGATAGCTCGAAGCTCCAGGACACAAAATGGATGCCATAAGGAAGCAGCTCGACTCTCTGATGGGTGCGAATCGGAACGGCGATGCCTCGGAAGTGAAACGCCAATACTATGATCGTGACGTTTGCCGCCTTTACCTCGCTGGCCTTTGCCCTCACGACCTCTTTCAACTAACTGTACGGGTTCTTTTATGTGTAATTTTGAGTTTTGGTAATCATTTGGCATATGCTGGTTGTTAGTTCGTGGCCTAGAAAGCTATATTGGCAGTTACAGATCAGGTTTCAGACGAAAGCAGGAACAAATACTGTGTGTGTCTGAGTGTGTGTGTGTGTGTCTGATTGTGCGGAGAACTTATGATGACTGTTGTTTAGCTTGTGGGCTTTGTAAATAATGTTTACTTATGCTGCGCATTACTTATGACATGCTTTATTTATGTTTCTTGGAATTTTGATGCAGAAAATGGACAAGGGCCCCTGCCCGAAGGTTCACTCGTTGCCGCTGAGAAAAGAGTTAGTTCTGTTATTTATTTTGAATCTGTATATAGCGTTGTACACTGGATTCATAGTCATGCATGTGTATATATAGCTAAATTAATTGGATGGTTCTATGTTTCTCTCTGGTCACTTCTCCGAGAACAAAGATCTCATGGTGCGATGACGCAAAAGGAATCTTAATATGTCAAGGAAGGTGGCTTGGAAATGGATATTAAGTATTTTTATTTGTTAATACTGTTCCTCTTAAGGAACAAATAATGTAATAATGTGTGGATAGTTTTCGAAGATACATCAGTTGTCTATAAAATTGACCTGATTATATGTCATGCTTCTTGTTTGTAGTTTGAATATTCCGTCATATGTTTGTTAATTCTTTTTAGGTATGAGGAAGCAAAGGCGAAGGGTCTTGATAATTATGACAGGGAATTAGAGGATAACATAGACAGGTTTATTGTTGAATGTGATCGTAAAATTGAAAGGGCTTTGAGAAGACTTGATGAAGAAGATGCTAAAGCAGCTATTGCAATTTCAGTTTCAGAAGTTACCCAAGTAACTTTTTTTTGCTTAGTTAGTATTTTTTTGCCATCTCTCATTCATGTTTCAGCTTCGTTTGCCAATGTGTTTGTGTTTGTAGACTGCAGAGGTTAATGAACTGTCACAGCAAGTCAAAGAGAAACTGAAAGCAGCTGATCAGTTCGGTAAGTTTAGTCCATGTGTATTTCATCATATTTTAGTTGTTTCACCTCTGCAGTTGTTTCTGATGTATATCTAACATGCTATGTTGTTTCATTTCTACTATAGATCTTGAAGGAAAAACAGACATGAAAATTCGAGTTATGGAAGAGCTTGAAGAACTCAGAATTAAGAGAGCAGACATGCAGGTTCTTTTAGGCTTATGTTCCATTTTGTTAACAAAAATACATGTTGCTGAACTTAATAGATGAAAGTGCAATGCAGGCCATGCTCCTTTTGGATGCTTTCAACAAAGATCGGGCATCCCTTCCTCAGCCCATGCCAAATGCTCCTGTGCCAGTTCCTGCAGCCGTTTCAGATCCTCGTATACAGGAGATGATCAATGAAAAGCTAAAGAAAGCTGAAGAACTAGGTAATTAATAATTTTTTATGTTCTGATTTTAAATATTTCTCAATTTATATGTAGTTCCTGGAATACTCTTAATAGGAAGGAGACTTTCTTTCTATGCAAACTTGTAAAGGACGATTGAGTTCTTTTAGTCCTATTTATGAAAGAATTATGAGAGTATACAAGAAGTTGAGATTTTCCATATTAAAATGGATCAGTTGTATTATTTTTCTTTTTTTTTTTATCGTATTATGCCAAAGTTTCCTTTCTTCAGTTCTGAAACCAAACGCCAATATTCTGGAAACATTTGAATCATTTTATATGTTGTGTTGTTTGGAATTTATTGATGACTAAGATGCAAGTTCTGTGGGAGCTTCTCATTGATGCCATCATACTGTTACTGTCCGCGTTCTGATGTCTGGTGGTTAGTTTTGTACGCAAAATACTCTCTTTGTATGTATGTTAATGGAAAATTTGATTCAGGTGAACAAGGAATGTTAGATGCCGCACAAAAAGCTCTGGAGGAAGCTGAAGCCCTCAAGAAGGTTTGCATAGAGAATCTTAATTTGTCCACATCATGTTTCTCTCATGCCTTTTTTCTTACTCCTCTTGAACTTTTGTACTGGATTTTGACTTTCATACTAATCCAGCTGCCTGGGCGACCAGAGCCTGTTGCTGATTCATCTAAGTACGCTTCTGTGGATGTGCGCATTGTATGTACCACTTCACTATCCTTTTGGATTCCGTTAATGTTCTGTACTCCCATTCATGATCTTTAACCCGTGCAATTAAATTATTTTGAATCAAGTATGAAGATGTTACATTTTAATACTCGAAGTATTGAGATGGGCTTCAATTGTATTTCTGATACTATCTAGGAAATGCAAACTGATGTCACTTTGTTATATGTTAGGGAATGTTTTAGTTTGTTCTTCTTTGATTCTAAATGAAAGTAAGAATACATCTGGATTGATAACTGTGAATATTCTCCTTACTTGCAGACTGACCAGAAGCTTCGTGTCTGTAACATTTGTGGAGCATTTTTGAGCGTTTATGACAAGTAAGTACCTTTGGTTGCAGTTGCAGAATATCTGTAAGCTAGCATTCGGGTGAAAAATAGTTATAAGGGTTTTGGTTCCCTTTTTGACCTCGGAAATACTGCATTTGTCACCAGCAGGCTTTTGGGCCAGTTTTACCAGGATAACTTTTGCTGCTAAAGAATGTGCGTTGCTTTATGTTATGCTCGTAGATCATGTTTTGTCATGGATCATTGAATGCTTTTCTTCGTTCAAAATATTCGTGGGCACCCATGCTTGATATAACAATGACAATGCCAGCCGCTTATGTGATTTTCAGTGATCGACGTTTAGCAGATCATTTTGGCGGAAAGCTCCACCTTGGTTATATGCAAATTCGTGAAAAGCTAGCCGACCTGAAGGTAATACTGATGCTATCTGCTTGGTGCTTGCGTCTTATCTTTTTATGCCACAGTTCTATTTCATCTTCGCTATACATTTTGGTTTTTACCTCAGGATCAGTTGTATTTTGACTCAGGTGCCGCTATAATATATCAGTTTGTTTATGAGATTTTCAGTTTTACAGTGCTCTGTGAGTTTTCCTTTTCCTCTAAGAGCTACTTTTTGAACGAGTGCAATTATCTTTTTGACTTCACGAAAGGCCTTTATCGGGTGTTAAACATGTTGGAGGTTTCAAAAATTTAAGGAGATACATAGATAATTTATCTTCATATGTACTTGAATGGCTTGCCCAATCAGTTTAGTAGTGATTGAATATCCTATGACGATGCACGTCAGTCACCACTAAATGATTCTCTCCTGATCTGTGTGTAGCATCTACAGTTGCTTTGCGTTGCCAATCTCATCCTTGTATCACTATCACCATCACATTCAATTCGTAGTTATCCAGTATATATTTGCTGGAGATGTATGCACACATGATAATATCAATTTTGATTTCACCAAGAAGGGAAATGAGGTGGATGACTAATATTTGGTTACTCGTATAGCTTTATAGTTATTCTTCTTATTTACAGGAAGAGAGAGACAAAAAGCGTATATCTCGCGAAGAAGAGCGAAGGTTCTTTTTTTTGCAGTGCTGCCCTTTTACTTTCCCGGGCACTTAGGGTGTGTTTGGTTCGTGGAAATTAGTAGGGTAAAGAAAATGAGAGAAAAAAGTTTCCAATAAGTTTTTCTTTAGCTTTCCTCACAGTTTTCCTTAGTTTAAAGTATGAACTTAAGCAAGATTTTCTTTTATTTTTTCTTTTCTCATTCATTTCTTCAATCAACCAAAACACAAAAACTGATCGTTTCCCTTTCATTTTCTTTTCCCTACTATTTTCCACCACAAATCAAACACACCGTTAATGACTCATTTTTCTAATGTGTTGGCGTCTATTTGCTCCTTATTCCTGTTCAGGTCTAAAGATCGCAGCAGCAGGGATCGTGATAGAGACGATACTCGTGAACATGTTAGGAGAAACGATCGTAATGGCAGCAGAGACCGTGATAGGCATTCTGATTATGATCGGGAGCGTGGGACCCGTTCTCGTAGCCACAGAAGATCTCGTTCTCGATCAAGGGAGCGCTCCAGAGACTACGATCGCCACAGGTTTTTGTTTTACATCTATCCCGAATATAGCACGTCGTTAGTTCTTTCGTTTCATTATTGTATTAATGATTTGTTCGAACATTTTGCACATAACTATTGGTAAGTAAGATACACATAAACCCATTTGAAACTCGATTATTTCACTAAAAGCAATATAGTAGTCTTGCCCTATGCTTAATTTGGTGATTGCGTACCTCTACTGTTTGTGTCGAATTATAGGTCTTTGATTTATGAGGCATAACCAATGTACAACTAACTATTGGCCTTGTCTTTCATGAAACAGGCGCCATGATCGATATTAGGTGGGGTGGGATCGCAATCGGAGTTGCTTTTGTTTTATGGTTAGCTATATATCTAGCTAGCATTATGTGGAATATTGATATTCAAGAGTGTCTTTGAATTTTAATGAAATCGTCTCTCATTTTGCGTGGCTTCATGGTTCAGAATGGTATAGTAAGATCTCGCGTCTTTTCTTTTATCGGCACTTCATTCTATCGAGATTTTTTAGTATGGGTTGTTGGTGCCATTATTTGAAATTATTTATAATATCTAGGCTCCCCATTTTTTCTGTCGGAAAAGATTGCGTTGCTTAATTCCATCAAAAAGTACGTACAAACAGCTCAGTAGCCAGGGGGTCTAACGGTTAACAATGAATATAGTGGGCAGAAGAACCACAAACGGCTCAAGCATACAACACAAATATCGAAAATCAACAGAATTGATCCAAAAAGGAGAATGACAAAAGGGAAGAAGTGCCACCTCTGCATAAGTGCATCATTTAACCTAAAGTTCATTTATGCCCCGTTTGGCTTTCGGATTTCGATTTGAAATCCGAATTCGCCCAAGTCTTCCGTTTGGCAATCGCACCGATTTGGATTTCGATTTCGTCAAAATCCGAGGGGAAATTCAAACTCTTATAATTTGTCGGATTTGAAATTCCGTGTCAAATGGTCGTTTTCAAATTTCAAAGCTGAGCACGTAACGAGTTTTTGGTAACTGATAATAATTATAATATAATTATAATAGTATAATAATAATAAATAAGAATAATGAAAAAATATAATAATAATAATAATAATAATAACAGTAATGATAACAATAATAATAATAATTAGGATGGAGACGATAAGTCGAGCCGATTCGCAAGCTCGATGAGCCGACTCGAGCTCGTCATGGATTCGCGAATCAGCCGGCTCGAGGTCGACGAGCTCTTGTCGAGGTCGAGCTCGTCAGGGGTTCGCGAATGAGCCGGCTCGAGCTCGAGCTCACTAATGGGCGCGCCAAAGCTCACAAGCTGGCTCACGAGCTTGTTTTTTTATATTATTCATGATTTTATCTTATTTTATTTTGTACTTTTTTAAATTATTTTAGAAAAAAGTTAGAAATCGAGTTCGACGAACTTCACGAGCTCGAGTCGAGCTCTGTATTGAAATTATTTCGAAATCCTAACGTTTGTCAAACAGTGAATTTGGATTTGAAATTACGATTTTGAAATTCATAATCTAAAATCAAATACGCGAATCCAAACGTACTCTTAGGTTTTTGTGATATTAATTTGTTGGGCTAACAAATCCGAAATTTAATGAGTATTTTATCTATACTTTTTTTAACAACATCTTCACGGTTTAAAAAACTATCCAATCACCCTGTAAAACATCTTCACCGTAGATGTAATTAACCCCATTTGGGTTACGATAGTTCTCAAGATACAATGATTTTGGGTTTTGTTCTTATAGCACAACGAAACAAAATCTTCGAATCTACTTGATACTCGGGTTTTCTAATACTCGAGCTTTCTAGCTATAGGGAATGAGAGACGGTGTTTGTTAGGACTGACAACGGGACAATTGTTCCTCGCGGGGATTCACCACGAACAACGACGAGGTTTCCCTACTTTCTCTCCCCTCGGGCTGCGACAGGGGAAACTTTTCTTCCCATTTGCGGGGACGGGGCGATATAATTACGCTTAGTTGTAGCTAAACACCTTTGTTCGATATATTAGTTTATTTAGGATGGATTAAACTATTAAGGTTGGCTATAAAACCTGTCTTGCCTACAGACTTGGGTCCCAAGTCCACTTATTAAGTGACATGTGTGTTACACCTTAGGAGGTGCCAAGTAAGCCAAGCTTGATCATTGCCAAGTATGATGCAATGATGTATGATCCAAACTGCACGAGTTGATAAGTTTAACACTTGGAGCTATTTGACCCAAAACGCATGCGAGTTGGGCAGCAAGGCTTAGGGTGGCGACGGACTGTGGTGCGACAAGGGTCAGACCGAGCACGTGCACGGGGCGCGAGGTGGCGCGACGGCGGTTTGACATGAGCAAGGCGGACGACATCGGTTGGTGGCGATCAGCAGGTGACGACGACATCGAGGTGGCCGGCGAAAGGCGAGCTTAAAACTTGGAAATTAGCCGACATGATCCCAGGTATGCATTTGTACGCTAGAATCTAACCAAAGTTAGCAATATTATTCTTTAGGGTTTGTTGAAAATTTACAAGATACTTAGCTAGGGTTTGTTGAAATTAATTCCATATTACCTGAAGCGGATGTGCGAATCCTCTCACGCAGAAACTAGTGTAGTCGCTACCACCTCCACTCAATTT
The DNA here is from genome assembly GCA_027422505.1 of Craterostigma plantagineum. Taxonomy (NCBI): domain Eukaryota; kingdom Viridiplantae; phylum Streptophyta; class Magnoliopsida; order Lamiales; family Linderniaceae; genus Craterostigma; species Craterostigma plantagineum. The sequence goes on along the minus strand of JAPQWV010000009.1, from coordinate 4,077,664 downwards.
GGTCTCGAACTCACTCTTCTTCCGTACAAGATCTCTTTTTAACGAGGTCAGAACCTCATCGAAAGCCACGGTCCCCCATGGATATTGGTTCCATGAAGTAAAGTCTTCTACCAACGAAAGAGCCCAGGTTGGCACGGAGAGATCCTTCTTTGTTCGACGAGGAAGGAGGACGGATGTGGCAAAGTACTTCACCTTCTCAACGTTAACCAACTCCGTAGCATCTTCACCGGATAATTCTACCAATCGGCTCTCCAAGTAGGATTTTCTTATTGGATCCATCCCAACAAAGTGGCGATCATGGAACCCCGTCCTCTCGTTCACGTTCGGAATATTGGAGGAGCAGTTGAGGCATGTGATCAAGCAGTACTCCTTAATAGAAAAGCGGACTGGATGATCATCCATATTTCATTTTGATTGTTAATCGAAATTTGCCTCTTCATTAAAAACCAAATTAATTGGTTCGAAAGGTTCTTGAATCGTGCCGCAACACGGATTACGTGGCCAAATTGTGATGCCAGTATTTCGCGAAGCTCGGCTTTGGTTCAGGAAATGGATTATACGCTCATAGACTTGCACGTAATCCGCGGTGATGACGACTTTGCAGTCGAAGTCATCATCCTGAGAAAGTTGTGGTTTCAGCAAAACCTTTATAAATTCAGAAGAAAATCATTTTTAATCGAGTAAAAAACTTTTGTTTACAAATGGTGTGTTGGGTTCTCAGACTTTATACAGGTCCTCAGAAGTGAGCACCAATCTGAGGACCCATAAAAATGTGTGAACCCATCACATCGCGAAGGTAGGTTATCAGACCACGAAAGGGTTCTCAGATCTTACACGGGTCCTCAGACATAGACTCAAATCGGAGAACCGGTCTAACATCTGAGAACCTTTGCTCAGATAGGTTCTCAGACCACGAACGGGTTCTCAGAACTTACACGGACCCTCAGACATGGACTCAAATCGGAGAACCGGTCTAACATCTGAGAACCTTTTCTCTTCTAATCGAACGAGTTCTGAAAACCCACTTCACGATTTAAACTCGACAACCCTGAACCCTATCTCACCAACCATCAAACACCCACAAAATCAACAACCATATAATGACCGGCTGTGTGAAACTGTTCTGCTGTGTGAGTACCCACGAAATCAACACACGTCAAACACCCAAATAACAGAGAAAACTACTCGGTCACGTCTCGAAACAACTGAAGAAGTAAAATAACTTACAGTTTGAGACGCCATTGCGTGAGTTCTTTTTTTTGGAAGACTCGATGTTGTCTTTTTTTTTTGTTTGGGTCTCACGTCTGTGGTTACGTTTTAGTTTTTTATCTTTTTTTTTGTTTTTAACACTTCTTAGCATTTAATTGTATTTTATGCCCACAACTACCCTTTAAGTAAGGGTATTATAGTAATTTTTCCTTAGTTAACAAGGGTATGATTGTATATTAAAAAAGTGGAGGTCATTCACGTTAAAATGAATTTGAGATAGAGCTAAAATACCCTGACTATTATTATTATCATTTGTCCAAACTACATCGGCTCGAACCTCACTCTTCCTAAAAAACATTTTCCCATCTGCGTTCGCTTCGAAAGCTAGAGACTACGATTCCGCCCTGTACTCGATCAGGTAATTCAGCGTTGAAGTGTTGGTTTAACCTAGATCTTGACTACTGAAATTCCTCACATTTTTTGGTTTCCAACCATTTGTTGTGGATTGATGTAAGATCTACTCACTTTTATTGTAATTACATTAGATGCGCGATTTATTGTGAAGCTTATTATTTTTCTCGATTTTTGCAGTTGCATTTGATTTGAAAATTGATCAGTCGGACTAACCTTGATTTGGTTTGAATCAAACTTCGCAGAATAAATTATGTCGAAGTTGATTCAATTTCGATTTAATTTCTCTCTGTCTTTCTGTTTTGTAGTTTTAAGCGTATGCAAGTGTATTTGAAAGCACATTTCTTTTCCCATTTATTTGCTTGATCGCTGATCTCGAATTCTCTGTTATATCTCTGGAATTTTTCCCATTCAGATCTAGCCTTATTCATTTTTTTATCTGGATGTCAATTTTAAAGGTCGATTGTTTTATTGGCCATCTGATATAGTTCTTAGTTCTGAATCACTATGTTAATTTTTTTGGTCTTTCTACTTCCGATTATCTTATTAATTACTACTGTATTACATCATCGATTCTTTCCTTTGTATCTTTCTTTGCTGAAACAATGTGATCTACAGATCTATGTGACAAGTTTTGTTATTTAGTTATATTGCAGCTATAATTTAGTTTCTGACAATAAGTTAAGATGGGTTTTATAGTTGTTGCTGATTTTACACTATTTGTTTGGTTCATTGAGGTTCTTCTGCAAAGAATTTGGTATTCGATGATACATATTTTTGGCTTCATAATCGTAATATTTAAGACTATTGTAACTCAATAATAATCTGCTAATAAGTCTGATTCAAATGTGAAACTGAAACTTATGCTGTTGAAGATGGGATATGTGAAACTTATGCTGTTGAAGATGGGTTATGTGAAACTTATGCTGTTGAATCAAATGGATCGAAAACCACTGAACGATTCTACTTCTTTACGCGTTCATCCACACGTCGTCTTGAAAGTTCTAAATCTACAGCATTATATCTTATTTCTACATGCTTTTGTTTTTTTTTTGTTTTTTTTTTGAATGATCCAACGTCTAATATTTCCAGGTTATAAGTTCGAATGGAGAAATCAGTTACTGTACTGGTTCATTTTGACAAGGGCACGCCTGCCCTTTCCAACGAAATCAAGGAGGCACTAGAAGGGAATGATGTCGCAGCTAAGATTGAAGCCATGAAAGACGCAATAAGGCTCTTGCTGAACGGGGAAACCCTGCCCCAACTATTTATCACAATTGTCAGATACGTGCTGCCCTCGGACGATCACATTGTTCAAAAACTGCTCTTGGTCTATCTCGAGATCATCGATAAAACTGATGCAAGAGGACGCGTGTTGCCAGAAATGATCCTCATCTGCCAAAATCTCAGGAACAACCTTCAGCACCCGAACGAGTATCTCCGTGGAGTCACCCTAAGGTTCCTTCGTTGGCTTAAAGAGACAGAGATCCTCGAACCACTGATCCCCTCCATCATCTCGAACTTGGAACACCGACACCCATTCGTGAGGAGAAATGCAATCATTGCCGTGATGTCGATCTACAAGCTTCCTCAAGGGGAGCAGCTGTTGGTAGATGCACCAGAGGCAGTGGAGAAGTTCCTCGCCACAGAGCAAGATGCATCCGCAAAGAGGTTTGCCTTCATGATGCTCTGCGATTGCGTGCAGGAGCGTGCGATCAATTATCTCTTGACAAATGTTGACAGAGTCCCAGATTGGGAGCAGTCTTTGCAGATGGTTGTCTTAGATCTGATCCGCAAAGTTTGTAGGACTAACAAAGCTGAGAAAGGGAAATACATCAAGATCATTATCTCTCTACTGAATTCTCCTTCGGCAGCTGTTATGTATGATTGTGCTGGAACTCTTGTCTCGCTTTCTTCAGCTCCTACTGCGATTAGAGCTGCAGCGAGTACGTACTGCCAACTCCTTCTAACCCAGAGCGATAACAATGTTAAGCTCATTGTTCTTGATCGGCTCACCGAGCTCAAGTCTTCCCATAGAGATATCATGGTGGACATGATTATGGATGTTTTGAGGGCACTTTCGAGCCCAAACGTTGATATCCGAAGGAAGACCCTTGACATAGTTTTGGACCTTGTCACTCCACGAAATGTGAATGAGGTAGTTCTTACCCTGAAGAAGGAAGTCATGAAAACTCAAGGTGGAGAGCTTGAGAAGAACGGAGATTATCGCCAGATGCTCATCCAAGCGATCCATTCGTGTGCCATCAAGTTCCCGGAAGTAGCAAGCACTGTGGTGCATTTGCTGATGGATTTCCTAGGAGACAACAATGTAGCCTCCGCAATGGATGTTGCTATATTTGTACGAGAGATAATTGAAACGAATCCCAAGTTAAGGGTCTCCATCATTACCCGTCTGCTGGATACCTTTTATCAGATTCGGGCTGCGAGGGTTTGTTGTTGTGCTCTTTGGATTATTGGAGAGTATTGCCTGTCTCTTTCTGAAGTTGAAAGTGGTATTGCAACTATAAAGCAGTGTCTCGGAGAATTACCCTTTTTTTCAATTTCTGAAGAAGGTACTGACGATTCTGCAAAAAAATCGCAGCAGGCTACGTCAATCACTGTCTCGTCTAGAAGACCGGTTATACTTGCTGATGGGACTTACGCAACTCAAAGCGCTGCTTCAGAAACTACATTTTCTCCTCCTAATGTTGTTCAAGGATCTCTAACAACTGGCAACTTGAGATCTCTTCTTCTCTCTGGTGATTTTTTCCTTGGTGCTGTAGTTGCATGCACCCTGGCGAAACTCATTCTTAGGTTGGAGGAAGTTCAACCAGCAAAGATTGAAGTGAACAAAGCATCAAGCAATGCACTGCTAATCATGATTTCAATGCTCCAACTAGGGCAATCCTCAGTCCTTCCTCATCCAATCGACAACGACTCTTATGACAGGATTGTTCTGTGCATAAGACTACTGTGCAACACAGGGGATACCGTGAGAAAGATCTGGTTAGAGTCTTGCCGTGACAGCTTCGTCAAAATGCTTTCGGAGAAACAGTTGCGCGAAACAGAAGAAATCAAAGCGAAGGCGCAGGTTGCTCATTCGCAGCCAGATGATCTTATTGACTTTTACCATTTGAAGAGCAGAAAGGTGCACATTCCATTTCCCCATCTATTGTAGTATCATCAAATTATTTACGTTCATCATGTGCAAATATCTCAACCGTCATATCTACTAGCTACCGTGACCTCATTATTTATAGTTTTGTCTTTGCTACAGGGAATGAGCCTCCTGGAACTGGAAGACGAAGTACAAGATGATCTGAAACGTGCAACTGGGGAGTTTGTTAAGGACGCGGACGATGCAAATAAGCTTAACCGCATCATTCAACTCACAGGTTTCAGTGATCCAGTATATGCTGAAGCGTACGTTACAGTTCATCACTACGATATTGTCCTGGATGTTACTATCATCAATAGGACTAAGGAGACCCTTCAGAATTTATGTTTGGAGTTGGCTACAATGGGTGATCTTAAGCTTGTGGAGCGACCCCAGAATTATACTTTGGCGCCTCAGTCGAGCAAGCAAATTAAGGCAAACATCAAGGTTTCTTCTACTGAGACCGGTGTGATATTTGGCAACATTGTGTATGAGACCTCAAATGTGCTCGAACGCACTGTTGTTGTTCTCAATGACATCCACATCGACATCATGGACTATATATCTCCTGCTGTATGTAGTGACACTGCTTTCAGGACTATGTGGGCAGAATTTGAGTGGGAGAACAAGGTAGCACAATGTGTTTCATCTATGTTTCATTATTCAAGAAAGTGGGTTTTTTACTGCCTTATTTCCCTTAAACAAGTTGAATAAGAAGTGGGAATTCCTTTTTTTGGTCGATCAGCTTATTTTTAAACCCAGTCGCGATGATCTTATGCTAAAGTGATTGATGATTTCCCCCCTGTAAAACTAAGAATATGTTACGTTTTTTTACGTATTTTTAATCTGTACGAAATATCCTCCTCTGCTTTTGTGGAAAGTGATATGTTTCTCATCGGTAGCTCGGGTTTACTTCTTGTACTTAATTGATTCCTCTTTCCTCATGACAGGTTGCTGTAAACACGTCAATTACAAGTGAAAAAGAGTTTCTTGATCACATAATCAAGTCCACCAACATGAAATGCCTAACTGCACCGTAAGTACACTGTTGATTCAAAATTTTCTTACGTTCGACCCCCTTTCTGTTTACGGAATTCGTTACTACGCATCTCACTACGTCAAACTTACTTTAATCCTGTCTTAATTTTACTGCCATTCTTATATAGATCGGCTCTAGAAGGCGATTGTGGATTCTTAGCTGCGAATTTGTACGCAAAGAGCGTGTTTGGTGAGGACGCATTAGTCAACGTTAGTGTTGAGAAGCAAGCAGATGGTAAGCTGAATGGATATATAAGAATAAGGAGCAAAACTCAGGGAATTGCACTTAGCTTGGGTGACAAGATTACTCTCAAGCAGAAAGGAGGAACCTGAAAATTCTCAACTGGTAACGTCATAATGTTTAATGTTTATTTATTGGTGCTCTCCTCATCCTAATTAATGATTAAGAATCATGAAGACATGTTTACACTGTAAAACGCACTTGTAATAGATTTCAAGCTTATTTGTTGGATACTTATGTTGTAAGGTAATCGGAAGATTGGACACATGATATTAGCAGATTAGAGGACAGTTAATCAGACATCGGTGTAATAACACCCCTAGACTGGACATGTCGTGAAATTACTTTAGATTGGGGATGCCATATTCTTAAACAAATCGGCAGTAGATGGGAGTTCTGGCCTTATTTATCCATCCTATAAAACCATTTTTATCATATCACGTACTTTCTGTTTCATTGTTGATCTATGATGTGCAGTGTTCCGGAAATCAGCAGGCGTGTTCGGAGTACTTTCTCGAAGATTAGAATAAGATATTTACGATTTATAATCTTTTGACGTTTTAATACTTTGCTGATACTCTGCTACTGTTGGGGTATGCCTTGAAGAGAGATTTTTGTAGTCAAGAGATGTTTTTGGTTTCTTAGAAAATTTGCTTGTGCTTGAAACACTTTGAACTGATTGCAATTTTCCTTTTTTTTTTTCTTGTGTTTGTGTGCTCTTTCTTCTTTGTCGCCTCTTTTTCAAGATACATGTTGCTCATGACGGGTTATTTAGTGGTTTATCACATGTTGCATAAACTTAGCTCGTGGGATTGTTGATGCTGACTAGACGCGGCCAAATGGGCTGCGGACTGGTTCCAGTTATGGCGGTTCCGCTAGGCTCGCAGTTCCGAATTCTGGGATAATTTTCGGGAACCATATGATCCTGGCGGTTTCAGGCTGGGTTTGCCCTCTAACTTTTTCTGAAAGAACTCCAAAAAATTTTACTAAAATGCTAAGATGAAAAAAATTGTTCAACTTATGATGTAAGTGACTAAAAAGTATTCTCTACTAGAACAATGAAACTTAAAAAATTACATTAAAAATTACATATAAAAAAAAGTATATTAAATTACAATTCTTATCTACGTTCTTATTAATCAATAATATGTATTCTTTACACCTCTTCGTGAGAATCGGAGTTTGAAGCTTGGAATTCGTCGATAGAAATTTCCCTTCGGTTCTTCGATTCGGCCGAAAATCAATCCTTCAGCAAAGTTAGCATTGCTGGAAAAGTTGGATTACGCTTGTTCTTCGATCTCTAATAATTCGACCACACGTAGAAAATGCGGACTCAAATGCGACACTAGAAGCTTGCACGACCAGAAGATCTCGAGCCATGGTTGCTAGCGTCGGGTAAATATATAACGATATAATAATAAAAATGTGAAAGCGTTGGAAACGAAAAAGGCGATCATTTCGAACCAAACCACGCTATACATCCCTATGAGTCAAGTACAAAAAGAAAAATACTACAGCAAAGAAAGAACACAGACAACATATTATCATATGATCAATCAAACATGAACCCTACAATGCCCAGATTCTCCAAGCAAAGGCACCTGCCCAACAAACCCTTGCTTCACCCCAGCGAAGAGATCACACCTAACGTAAACCCCATTACGACCGCTCGTAAAAGCACCCATTTTATACCTCAACTTCCCAACCATCACCAAGCTCAAGCTCACCACACCATACATACTCTCATCCAATATAAGCCCATTCACCACCTCATTCTCCACATGCACTTCGGAACCTTCTAGAACAGGAGACAAGGCCACCGTGCTCTTCGTCTCATGGTACAAAGGAGGCATTTCCACTTTGTCCGTAATGGGCTGGTTCTTGTAACAAATATAAGCAGAGAGCTCATCGTAGAAAATTGAGACGCGCTTATTAGGGTTTCTTGTCAGGAAGTTGAACTGCATGTTTGTGGAGACTGAAGGTGTTGGCGTATATGTTGTGTTGAGTTCGTAGATGCCTAAGTTTATCACGGTGAACTTTGGTTTTTGGGGGCGGTACACTAGCCAAACTGTGAGCACTGTGATTGAGGCTAGGATGAGGAAGATGGCTATGGAAGTGTAGATGGCTCTGCGATTTTTTCGGTAATAACTGCTTGCTGTGGGGAATCGTTGTTGTCGGGGAGATTCGTGGAGGGTTTTCGTGGGCTGTTTGGGGTATTTGTGGGCTGTTTCTTCTTCCATTGATGATAATCCAGCAATCAAATGATCAACTGAGAAGATAACCAGGAGAAAGAAAAGAAGATGACTAAATGCTAAAAGCTAAGTTTCCAAGTGTGATGTTTAAGGATGTGGGGTTGTAGCTTTTCCTTTTTATTTTTTATGTTGCCGTTGGAATCAAGTGAAGTATTACTTGTCCCTTTGGCAAAACGGTAATACTGTATATGTATAAATAAGAATGAGTGTAGGATGAATGTGAAAACAAAAAACATGCATCCAGAAAATGAGCTAAGATCCTCTTTCATAACGTATGTAATAACTATACTATATATGGATCTTTCCGTGATCCAAATTCCCACAGCAAAATCGAGCAAGCGCCGAAAACAACCACTTAAGGACAGCATTTCAGAAACTACCGAGTGAATTCCTACTCAAAATTAAACATAAGTACCTCTTCACTAGATGCAGCACAGTGCAAGCATAAACAAGAAACTGTTATCTCTCTCTTTATGTGATTTCACATAATTAATATTAATTAAACCTGAGCTGTGCCTTGGGTAAACTTAGGATCTTCGCATCTGTATCTTCCATCGGGCCCAATTCCAAAGCCTCTTGGATCTGCAAACACGTTCTCTAGAAGCTGGCTACGAGGTGGGACTGGGCTGCTATCAGCAAAGTCGACCGAGTCTTCCACCACTTCCTCAATCTTCTTGTCTATGGCCTTCAACTGTGCTTCGGTTGCAAGCTTCTTCTCCAATAAGTGTTTCTTTAACGATGTAATGGGGTCTCTTGTGGCATAGTGAGCCTTCTCAGCTATTGCAAGAACAAAGTTTATACTTGTTAGCTTATTACTTATATATATGGCAAGAAATACATCGACGTATGAACTAAACTCTAGTTCTCAGTTGCTCTTTAACGATCCTAAACAACGAAGGTGTGTGTCCACTAGGAGCAGTTCCACTCTCGTTTGCAAGAGCCTAAACCAGCAATTAAAAAAAAAAAAGTGGCTTAAATGCTAATGCATGTAATCAGTCCAATAGCAACTGCCATATGGCTTTAACTGCTAGTAAATTATTCTTGAAGCGCACATACTATCCTAAACCGAGGTCACACAGTTATCTAACAAAACCTCTGCAACTCTTCAAGAAGGTTAAATGAATTGTGTTTTTTTACCATCATCATGAGATCATGAAAGCATCGACTAAATTTCTCCAATAAATAACACTAAAAGGTGACAATGTTAACGCAGTAAAGTTCGCGTTTTATCTTTTTTTTTTTCTCTTACCAGGATCACGAAGCTCGTCAGGATCAGCCAAAGAGTGTCCTCTGAACCTGTAAGTCTCACACTCGACCAAAGTGGGACCCTCGCCTCTCCTCGCCCTATTAACCGCCTCAATAGCCACTTCCCTGACCTTCAACACGTCCATACCGTCCACGTGCACGCCTGGCATTCCAAAAGCGGGACCCTTCTTCCAAATCTCGGGATCAGAGGTTGCCCTAAGGTGGGACATACCTATAGCCCACAAATTATTTTCGACGACAAATATAATAGGCAGTTTCCACAGAGCAGCCATGTTCAGACACTCGTAGAACTGCCCATTATTACAAGTCCCATCTCCGAAAAAAGCCAAGGTCACATCATCGCAGTCCTCCTTCAAGACCTCCCTCTTGTACTTGCTCGTGAAGGCAGCACCCGTAGCAACTGGTATACCTTCGCCAATAAAAGCGAATCCACCGAGTACATTGTGATCTTTAGAGAACATGTGCATAGAACCACCTTGGCCTCTGCAACAGCCCGTGGTTTTACCAAAGAGCTCGCTCATGACCTCACGGGCAGGGACGCCTTTGCTTAGGGCATGAACGTGGTCACGGTAAGTGCTGACCACAGAATCTGATTGCTTTAGAAGCTTGATGAAGCCAGTGGAGACAGCTTCTTGGCCGTTGTAGAGGTGGACAAAGCCAAACATTTTGCCACGGTAGTACATTTGGGCACACATGTCCTCGAAGGCTCGGCCTAGGACCATGTCCTCATACAGTACCAAGCCCTCTTCTTTTGTGATCAGCTGCATGTGTAAAGACACGGGTTCTTTTTCATTCAGTTGCAGCTTAATATAAAAGAAGATCTTCCGTTTATATAACTCATGATTGAAACTATAAAAACTTCTACGCAGAAGAAATTGTGTTAATCTAAGCACAGTAATTAGCAGCTGAATAAAAAAAAAGGGTCCGTCAAATTCAATCGAGTATTTTCCTGAAGCAAATTGAAAAAAAAAAAACCCGGACCATATGGAGAGCACATTCATGTATACAAAGGAAAACAGATGGCAGATCTACGACATTACATGAATGTAAACAGCATAGTGATAATCAAAATGCATATTTCATAATTTATCACCAGATTGGGGGCCGATGAAGCTGGCTTGGGCTTCTTATCCTTGACAGCATCGGAGGAGACAGCAACGACTGCATTGGATCGACCGCCGAGGGGCAAAACCGACTTTTTGTCAAGAGGAGGTGCAGAAAATGGCTTTTGGGATCCGACGAAAGAGCTTTTAGGGATTCTCGAGCAAGAACCGTACTTCTCCGAGGATCTTCCTGAGAGGGGTTGGACGATTTTGGCTGTCGCTGAACAAGCCATGAATTACAACTGATAAAATCAAATGAAGCAAAGGAAACAAAATAAACTACGAAGATTATGAGAGTGGGAAAAATGAGGAAAGGATGAATAGGTGGTGAGGACTGACGATGCAGATAAAAACGGGGAAGGAAAGGGGCGGAGGGAGACTACTAACTAAGGTGTCTACGTTGGAAATAACCGCCGAGGTCGGCAGAGAAGGAGAGATAACGATTTAAGTATTTTACCTAAATAACTTATTTATTAAACATTTCTTAATATTTTGCACAATATAAATCACCTATTTAACTAGATCACCACAATGTATTTGAATATTAACATATTTATTTAGTTGTCTTAATGTATAAAAATGTTATAACAATTAGTATTTTACTAATTACGATAGTAATATTAGAGAGATAATTAGAGGTAATACCTTCTTTATTCAATACTTGTCGATATATTTTTACATAATCCAAATAACCTATTTATACACAAATCTCTCAAATCACATCAACAAAATAGTATTACATCAACCACACCATAATCATATCTGCCATTCTAATCAATAAAATAACCACATCTAACTTTCTCAACGCCGCTCAACCACCAATCTTTTATTCTAAATAATATATATCCACATTTTATTTGTGATTTATATTATAGTTGATTATTTTGATGTGAATGAGGAATTGGAATTTGAAATTAAATGCTATTGGGCTTCGGTTTTGGCCCAATAACGCCCCAACTTCTAGAAGCCCCAATTTCTAGAATGCCCGACTTCTAGAAGGTTGAGCTTTGATTGAATAATGGAGTGGTTTGATGGAGTGGTTAAAACCACTCCTCAAACGTGTATGTCATCAAAAAAAAATTAAAAAAAATTCTATTATAATTCTTTTGGCTATAAATATGATCATTAAGCCTAAGAAAAAATACAAACAAGATAAGAAAAGAAAAGAGGAAAAATACTAACATTCATCAATATTGTTTCTGCTATAATTCTTGTTCCGTTCGCAGCCGGTGTTGTTTGTGTGCTAAACGAACGACGAGCTTTTCAAAGTATCCTGAAAAATAGACGCTCGATAAAACCTCTAGCACATACGTGAGGGAGCGAATCTATTTTAAGAAAATTATGTGGCGCAATCTTCGAATATTTTTTCTTTACGGCCAACATATTTATTTTAATATTGCATAACACTTTCAATTGTTCCTTTTTTGATTAAAAGACCCGAATTCCGATCGAAACCGGCAGGTACGGTCAAAAACCATGGTTCAAGCAATGGGTTCCACGTGTTCGGCCATAAATTCATTAAAGTACATCCAAAGAATATACGTGAAAAATAAAATTTTAAATGACTTGGACTCTCTATCCATAGAACTAGCTCCACTTTCCAACAAGCGAGGGTGAGTTTACATTAATAATATGGAGCTTCCTATTTAAGGCCCCATCGTATCTTTTTTCTTGGTTCAGGCCCTACTCATATAAAATATAGTTTTAATGATTCATTCATCATAAAATTCAAAGTAAAGGACATAAAAATATGATTTGACAAAAATACCCTTATATGTGTTATATGAAGAGGTATTTCTCGCTATTGCTCCGTATCAATCGAAAAAACTATTTCAACGTTCGAATCCTTGCCGTAAAAAGATTCGGTATCATAAATGCGTAAAGTGGTATAATTACCATAAGAAGCGTTAACCAAAACTGGTACGAGATATTACCTATTCACATTTGGTATTAGTTTTAGAAAATGTGGTACTAGAATGGAATAAAGTGGTATATTTACCATAAGAAGCGTTAATCAAACTGGTACGAGATATTACTTATTCTCATGTGGTATTTATTTTAGAAGATTCGGTATCATAAAGGCGTAAAGTGGTATAATTACCATAAGAAGCGTTACCAAAAACTGGTACGAGATATTGCTTATTCTCATTTGGTATTAGTTTTAAAAGATGTGGTACTAGAATGGAGTAAAGTGGTATATTTACCATAAGAAGCGTTAAACAAACTGGTACGCGATATATTCTCATGTGGTATTTATTTTAGAAGATTTGGTAACATAAAGACGTAAAGTGGTATAATTACCATAAGAAGCATAAAAATGGTACCCAGCAAGAAGGATATGCTACCCAGAAGCATGGCGTGTTACACAAGCGTGGTAATCGTATACGTTTCAAACTTGATTCTCATCAAAATTATTCCTTTCCATGATAGTGAGTCCATTATCACCTTATTTGTCAAATGTAGTCTAGATTTCACCCATTTTTAAAGATATTTTTCGAACTGCGTTTAACACATTTTTTATTCCTTTTGAAACTACAAAAAATTCGTTGATTACTAAGACCCATGAGAAATTGACACCGATCCAAACTTATTCGTTCTGTAACGTCGATATTGAACCGACTTTGAACATGAATTTTGTGCTTCGATCGCTTTGTGAGAGATGATGGCAGATGCTCGTAATATTTGCATATTGAAAATGTCAAATATGTCTTTTAACAATATTTGGAGCCTGAAATCTAATAAAAACTTAATTGGGTCATTCTATTTAACTCAAACATTAGTGGGCCTGAATTCTAGCCAAAATTACTAATGGGCCTGAAATTTAAATAGCCCTTAATAATAATTGAAAATATGATATGATAGGAGGGATTTCAATATAAGGCCCCCTCCAAAAGGGAAAGAAAACATTAAGATATATACAAATAGAGACAAATTGTCAACAGCATCACAAAGGGAAATAAAAAACTTCCAAGACATAATAGGAAAAAGACAAGTGAAAAAAGTTACAAGTGTTCAATGAACAATTACTTTCTTTTTAGTCATCCACCTCCTCTTTGTAGCCTCCAACTCCTCTACCCTCATCCTCGACAGTTCTTGCATCCTTTGTTGATACTGTGTTTTTATTGCATCGATCTCAAACTTGAGTTCGCTCAGAGAATCCGATTCATGCAAGTTCAAACTCGACGGAAAGCTCGTTTCACTCCCAAGTTTAAAAGCTCTATTGATGACCGAGCCCGAGTCCTCGGAGAGTTGATCGGTGCTGTAAACTCTGCAATTCTCATACAACAGATTGCTGAAGTCAAACTCAGAAACTTCACCATTAGACCCTTTATGCATTTTATTCTTCGTGGAGGAGTCGACCCTCATTGCCTCGTAGGACATTGAACCTTGAGAAAGGTTTCCATAGCTGGTCATGCATGGAGATGAGCTGAACGTTTCATATGGGGACATGAAACAATATTGGGAATCATCTTGAGAATCGTTGGTCTGTGTCTCCCCTTGATCGGGAATCAAGGATAGGTAGCTTTCACTTCTCTCCTCAGTGCAGCGAAATTCAGAGGAAGGTCTCCAATTAGGAAGCATTTTCATTATTAGGAAATCGATGAAATTGGCTATGAAAGCTACGTCGTGATCGGCTAAATCCAATTCCTTGACCATCTCAGATGCAACGACAACAGCTGTTTCTGAAGCAGGATAGAATGGGAAGCTTATGTTCTTAACTTGACCTGTGATTTGTGGAGAAAGGAAGAAAAAACGAAACTAGTTCTTCAGTTACTAATCATTCTGATAAAAACAATTATGCAGTGAAAATCTATTAAGCAAGCCATTACCACATTGATCTGCAATGCGCAGCGTGAATGAGAATGAGTTGTCTTCATTTTGCACCCCCTTCAATCTGAATACGTTGTTCTGATGTACCCTTTGAAACTCGAGCACTGAGGAACGTGGACTCCCAGAATTTGAGTCTGTGCATGCGAACTGGCTATATTCATGATCTGTGTCGGTGTAATGGTTATCGCAATCAGTTGGACTTAAGAACCTAGGAACTTCAATGGGTATTTGCACTTCATCACGGCTAGGAGCTTTTGAATTTGCATATTGAAGAAAGGGGTCTTTTAACAGTTCCCTAGCTGAAAACCTTTCGGAGGCTGGAAGCAAACATTTCTCAATAAATTCTTTGACTTCAGAAGATGTGACCTTGCCAAGAGAAGCAGGTTTGATACCCTGGAACATGAAAAACTTAAGACAACAGCTAGGATATAATAATTAGTAATGTTGATTAAATCAGTGAGAATAATAACTCTTACCAATGTAACTTTCCTGTAAATTTGTGCTTGATTGTTGCATTCAGAATAAGGATATTCCAATGTCACCATTTCTAATAAGCACAGACCAAATGAATAAATGTCAACAAGTTCGTTATATTCCTCCTTGTAAATTTCAGGAGCCATGAACTCAGGTGTTCCTGAATGAAAGGTGAAAAAATATCTCATTGAAAGAACCAGCCTTAACACTCATGATCAGAAACCGCATACCATGGACACTCTTAGCAAACTGTTGATGCCTGATGGTGGCCAATCCAAGGTCCCCAATTTTGATTTGCCCATGATTTCCGTTGACAAATATATTGTCACACTTCAGATCCCTGTGAATGATAGGTGGATTTTGACTGTGAAGATGGTCTAAACCCTTGAGGATCTGCCTTGCCCATTTCTTAATCGCTTTTATATCCACACTTTTGTGCTTCTTACGGTATCTAGCAGCCAAAAGTAGTGAATATCAGAACAAATAAGACTGCCGTACATAAGAAAAGCTTTCTTCTGTAGCTGAAAATCCTTGCAGACAGTGGATCACAACATATATAAAAGTTAAATATAAGGAGAAACTCACTGCCTCAAGCTCCCAGAAGTGAAAAGCTCTGTGATCATATTAAACGTCTTCTTTTCTTCATCAATCCAGGTATCGTAGAGTATCATAATGTTTTCATGCTTCAGATGTTTAAGAAGCTGAACCTCCGAGTACAACTTTTTTTGTTGCAGATCTTCTTCTGATGACTGCAACATTTCATCAGTTTTTACTCTGTTCCATGCAACCTCTATTCCTTCAAGTTGGTCAAACGCTTTGTATCTAAAGTTCACAATTGAAAGCATATATTCAGATGAGTAAGATGGTCAGCAGTTAAACATAGAGAGTAATAACCACATACACGGTCTTAAATGCACCCCTGCCGAGGACTTCTTTGTACTGCATTAGAAAATCAACTCCTCAAAAATAATTCATGAACAGATGCCCAAAACTTACATATCTGTCTTCAAAATCGGTCTTATAAAATACGTATACAACAATTTGCATAAGGCACATATCAAACAAAAAGGTTATGATTGATATATTTCCATGACAACTAAACATGTTAAATAGGATCATTTGTAGAACCCGCAAACTACAAGTTAGATACTAGTTACATATCCATGTTCAAAGTTAAAGAAACAAAAAAGACAAGAAGCTAATCCACACAATAAACAGAGTATCATTACCCGAACAAATCGACCTTTGGGGCACTCTTCAACATAATCAACATGACGATCACAAGAAGACTTATCGGGATCTTCAGAAGTTACCAGCAAACGGGTCGAATTCCCACTTCCATTTCCTAAGCCACGGCTCAGCCCCGAAGTCATCCCAGGGAAAAAGAAAACAGGAAAAAAGATAGCAACAACGTGGAGAAGAAGAAGGACCAAAGAGGATAAGCAACCACCACCAAAGAACAAAGAGGAAATGAAGGCGAAGACGCTACAAATGATCAAAAAAGCCCATTTTGGTGTCGGAAAAGAGAAGGGGCTTGTGATCCTTCGAGTTCTGAAGAAACGCAACAAAAATTCTATAGCAGAGATTGAATACGTGATCGGCATTTCCGATCTGATGAGGAGTTAATCCCAATCGCACCATTTGGACACAAAATCGAGGCAATTTGCTAATTCCTAAAGAATGTAAATAACATCAGTATGGTGGCAATGCTGCAGCACTAATTAACTTCATTATTAACACCACCCTACCATCATACGGAAAGATCATAATCTCAAAAAACATAAAAATAATCTACCATCTATAAGAAACGAAAAACAAAAATTGAGGAGAAGAGCATGCACTATCAGCAGATTAATGGAAAAAAACCGAAAGAAACAGATTTCGTCGCCGAAATTCGATTGTGGATCTGTCAATTGCAAATGTAGGGAAAAGAAAAGAGAAAAGCGATGGGGCAAGAAAGAAAATTAAAGCGATGCTCAGACGTACGAGGAAAGCGACAATTATGGCGAAAACGAACACTGATGATGCACAACTTTCGCCAACAGGCAGTTATGGATATAGATTTAGTATTCGCAAGAAATACAATTCAAGTATAATTATGTATTGTAATCAATAGTAAAGCCATTGTTATTACACTTAAAACCACATATTCAATTTAGTAATCCATTGGGTGACTATACTGATATTTGGTCTCGAAAATAGTTAATATTTTTATAATTTTACCCTTAATATTTAATTTATTACAATTCAATTCTTTGATTTAAAATTTTATTTTTTAAATAACTTACTTAATAATATAATAATCAATGTTTTAAAACGCTTGTAGCGCAACGCGTCGCGTTTCAGTTCATATAGCGCGTAGCGTAAATAGCGTAGCGTATTGCGTGAGTATTTCGGACAAACCACTTATTACGTTGAAAAACATAATTTGTATACATCATCTTTAATAGTATTTTTAATAATTTCGCTCTCATCAGCACTAAAAATATTGAAAAATTAATTAATAAAATTTGGGAACTTAAAAAAAATGTAGTATTTAAAAAATGATTCTTAAGAATATCGAAATATATAAGATATGCATGTCATTTTGATCGTTGTTAAATAAAGAATAAATTAGATAAATTTATTTATTTTTATCATATAGATTACATTAATTAATCGCTTTTTATGTTTTGAATGGAAGTAATTAAGAAGATAGAAATAAATTCTAAAACTAAAATAATAAAACTCATAAAATACTCTGCACCGTCACAATCATTGCATCTCTTCTCTCCTGTCGCAATAATTACTGCCATTGCATCTCTGCTCTCCCATCGCAATAATATAGGGTATTTTTAATTAAATAAAAAAAAATCAATCATTAACGAAATAAACGAAAAAGAAAAAGCATTAATAAAATAGCGATCTTCGTACTCTAGGAGTACGAATTAGTCGTACTCCCAGAATACGAGTTACGTTTGGGCGTTGACCCGCTGACCCGACACGTCGGCTTAACTCGTATCGGGGAAATACGAGTTAGTAATTCGTACTCTAGGAGTACGAATTACCTGCTGACCACGCTGACCCTGACATGGCAATGACATGGCGCGTTAAATCGTATTCTCAGTATACGAGACAGTAACTCGTATCCTAAGGATACGAGTTACATTATGTGGCCGACCAACCTGCATGGCCATGCGTGTCGGCAATAATTCCCCTAACTCGTATTCCGGGCATACGAGTTACGTGAATTATTACAATAATTCACGTAACTCGTACGCCCGGAATACGAGTTACTTAACTCGTATCTCCAGGATACGATTTAAGTTCCTATAAATCCCCCCTCGCCCAGAATGGACTCGTATATCATTAGCCCTTCTCAACATTTATATTAATAACTCAAACAATGGTGTCGAGTCGCGTACAAATCATAGTATATTTCGGCGGCGATATAATTCAATCATCTGATTCTACCATCAAATATAGTATCCGCCCTGTTGGGTATAGGCGAATTCGTCGCACCACCAGTTTTTCCGAGTTTATTCGTTGTTGTTCGAAATTACGGGTGCTGATAGCAGTCGTTGTTCGTTGACTATCCATGCCAAAAATGAATATTTTCAACATTCCCAATGCTTCGTCGAGTTCGGCGTCGCGAGATAAACATGTTGTCCATCTGCCGCAGTAAACTGATCGACTGGTCATGCTCGCCGGTCTCCGCATAGTGAAGGCTGTCGTGAACCCCGCGTTCCTAAAAATAGAAAAGTAAATTATATAAAGACTATCAATCACACTACATTAGTACATAAATTAAACTTACGATGGACGACATAAACACCGCATCCCCCATCTGAAAGCCCTGTGACATCTGTCTCGCATGAGGAGATATGTAGAGTCGAGTGATCCGATGGTACCACCCGTAATACCCGTCCTCCACCGAGCTGAAGGTAGTCGCGGGAGGACCATTCACGACGGCCTCCTCTCGTTCATCCCACAACCCAATCCAGCCTGCGTGATGTTGTCTCCAATCCATCCCCGACCGCTGTCGACGCTCGTACGTATGAAGATTCGTATCTCGATACGGCGGATTAATGGGAATTCCTTGGACTATTCCGAACTGCCGCAACACCCGTTCGGGGTAATGAAACTCCACGATATTGAAGAATATCAGTGGACACCTCGATCGACAAGCCATCGGTAAGCACTCTGGAGGAAGAGCGGTAATCTCTGGGTCGTCCATGTTGTATGGAGTCCACGCAAATTGATGCGGCTGCATGCGATCAATGCACTCGCGGATTGTGCGTACGTTCGAATGGGTCGACGTAGTAAAATTGAAGAATGAGTTCCACCTGTCAAATATTTACACGCCATTTATAAAAGTAAGAATGTAAAATATTTGCCAACTTTCGGAAATTTTTCAGACCTCGCTGCATGTGGCGGAGCCGGTAAGAGTATCCCGTCGACGACATGGGGCTCCATCGTGATACGAATATCACCCCGTACTGGCTGAAATGGCAAAATCCTCACATATGCCCATGCCTAAACGAACTATCCATTCTAAGTAAATATTTAATACCATTAAAATATAATAACGTTTGCTATATAATTACCTGCAACAGCCGTAGGGGTCCGCCTATATTTAGCTTTTTCGGCTCGCATGCCGAACAAAGCTCTCTGTATAGGAATGCCAGCACCGCACTGCCCCAACTATATGTGCTCACCTCCTCTATATCCTCCAACAGCTGAAGGTAAGTCAGTGAAACGGTGCTGGCGCTGCAATCGGGGAACATCACGGCACCGAATAGCAGCATCGCATAACCACGTGCTGATTGTTCGACCTCTTCCTCATCGCTATCATCCGTTATCGGATGGTCCAACAACCAACTCGATAAGCACTTCATCGAAAGCGATGACCCCCTAATTTTATCCGCAGGCGGTCTAAAACCTAGCAACTCCTCACACCCGTCGATCCACTGAGTGACCGTCCTAGTATGGATCACACCAGAGACACAACTACCATCTATAGGTAACCCCCACAAGATACCTACGTTCTGTAAGGTGACAGTCGCTTCCCCAACATAAAAATGAAACGTATGGGTCTCCTTTCTCCAACGCTCTACCAACGCTGTAATCAAATGAGGGTCAACCCTCTGCGACATACAGCTGTAGACGCTGTATAGACCCATAACGTTCAACTTTCCTAATAAGCGACCGTGTAAGATATTCAGTGCTTCTCTAGTACCCCACACAACATTTTCTAACGACCTACATTTAATAGTACTATCTATCACACTCGCATCTAATAATAAGTCCCTACTACGATGATTTGACTGCATCGTCAACACCGAACTATCAATAGGCCCGTAACAAGCATCCAAATCCATTCTACATTTAGTGAAAAAACAAATCGACAATCAATAAAAGCATTTGATATGATGAAATTAACACAAAAAATTGATTTTCGAATCATAACGGGTACCCAAACTACTCGCGCGTACGACGTCGTCTGGGCGGGGGAAAGACGGGGCGCGGGGCAGCGACGGGGGGGGGGGGGGCGGGGCAGCGACGGGGCAGCGGTCGCGGGGCAGCGACGGGGGCGGGGCTGCGGGCGTGGCGTCGGGGCGTCGGGGGGCGGGGCAGCGACGGGCAGCGGCGGGCAGCGACGGGCAGCGGCGGGCAGCGACGGGGGGCGGGCGTGGGGCAGCGGCGGGGCAGCGACGGGCGGCGGGGCAGCGACGGGGGCGGGGCTGCGGGCGTGGGGCAGCGACGGGCAGCGGCGGTGCAGCGACGGGGGGCGGGGCAGCGACGGCGGGCGGGGCAGCGGGCGCGGGGCAGCGACAGCGGGCGGGGCAGCGACGGCGGGCGTGGCGTCGGGGCGTCGCGTCTCAGTCGGGCACGGCGTGGCGTGGCGTCGGGGATCGCGGCGGTCGCGGCGGGCAGCAGTTCGGCGTCGTCTTCGTCGTCTTCGTCGGCTTCGTCGTCGTCTTCGTCGTTTCAGTTCGTCGCGAGGGTTTCGTTATAAACCAGATCTAATTCGTACTCCCAGAGTACGAATTACTAATTCGTACTCTGGGAGTACGAGTTAGTCCAGGTAGGCGCACGCGCCAGCTGGGCCCGTAAATCGTACTCCCAGATTACGAGTTAGAGTAACTCGTACTCTGGGAGTACGAAAATACCTATTTTATTAATACTTCTGCTTCTCCGTTTATTTTGTTAATGTTTGTTTTTTTTTTGTTTATTTAATTAAAAATACCATAATATAGTAACTGTACGCTTTTTTTATCACGCCTCGTCGCGTTTTGTGTTAGATTTACGCTATAGCGCGTTATAACGCGCGCGTTTCTACGCTTTTTTAAACACTGTTAATAATATAAAATGACCTTTTTATTTGCACATAGGATATGCTAAATATAAGTATATAGGATATGCTAAATATAAGGGTGAAGGGCTAACATCAAAATTGAGATTGAAAAAATTAATTAATAAAATTAAAAAAAAATCACTAAGTAACTTTAATTACTATATTTAGTTTACTACTAATTTTAGTTAATTACTATCCTACTTTAAATTATAATAAATCAAGTTTTCTTTCTTATTACATATTTCACACTAAAATAAATTAATAAGAAATATTTATATAAATATCACACGTATTTGGGTGTGCATGAGTTACTAGTTCTTCTAAGTAAGTGTCATGCTTGCATGCACAATAAGAATGTGAATTTCAACAATGAAGAATGAATATACAAAGGAACACGGATTTCACATTTTAAAATCGGTGGCTGATTTATAGGTGGAGATTATATGGGGTAAGTCGTGGCACGAGTTATACTCAGTTATTCGTAAGACGATATTCCTCACATTACGTGCTCTCTAATCTCGACAATCGCCTCCAAAATAGAATGACATGTTATTTTCGTTATTGCAGCACCACTGACGAACTACTCGATTTTCAAGACTTTTCTGCTTATGGAAAGTTGAGATGTAAAGTGTCGATGTAATCGTCGGTGGTTGGTCTATAGCGTAAACTGTTGTCCGTAATGCGGTATTGCGCAACTCTACATGTGCTCTTGGGTTTCGTCTTTCACCCGCCAAGATACAAAGACATCTTAACTTTGTTACCGTAGCACAACGAATAACGTTTATCAGCAGACATATTCTTGCTTTTGGGACGGGGATGTGAAGTTCATTACATACGAATGCAGATGTTTGATTGAATATTTTCTAGTTCTCTTCAGACACCTATTGATAGGAGTCAACAAATCTTAACTTGGACAGAGTGTTGAATAAATGGAAAGTGATATTAAAACCGATATCTGGTAAGGCCATCTCCTACTGGCATCACAAATAACTGATAATCTTACAGAAACTTACAGTTACAGTTAGTACAATATTGTTATACTCCAACACATTAGTTTTATATTCTACATTATTTTTACTCAACTTATTAACTCTATGTTTCTAAACTAAAATAATGTAGAATATTAACTCTATGATTATTAACTTATTTATACTCACAGAAATTAACTCTATTTTTACTCACAAATAACTGATAATCTTAACTCTATGTTTCTACATTATTTTTACTCAACTTATTCTACATTATTTTTTACTCAACTTATTAACTCTATATTATACAGAAATTAAATATTATGATTATTAGTATAATACAGAATATAAATTAAATTTAGTTATGCCTAAAAATTTAAACATTAAAATTCAATTAAGTTAATAAAAAGTATTACATATGATTTTACTTTTTTCCTACTTGTATTATCTGTATTACTAATATCGGTGTGTATTAACTTTATAGTCTAATAAGTTAAGATTATCAATTATTAAAAATTCAATATATTATAATAGTTAAATTTCAAGTTTTAATTAGATTATAATTAACATGTTATTTTAATTTCTTTTTAAACTAAAAATGATAGATATAAAAAAATAAAAATGTTACTTTTAGTTGCTATAGACTATACTCAATAAAAAATGAACTAAAAATAAAAATTATAACGCTATTTATAGCATTGACTCAAGTGTTTCCTCCAAAAATAGAGTATCGTTGTTCCTATAATAGTTTTAAGAGTTCCATTCTAGCGGAGATATACTCTACTTTTGTATTTTCACACAGAGTGAATTGAAAGAAACCAGTCTCAAGACGGAGACCGAAGAAATATAATGATGGGAGTGCAGAGTAAATATTAAAGTTCAAAATCAAGACTGCAGAGATCATCAAGCCAGTCAAAATGAGTGACCAAGACCAAAGACGAAGACCGGGCGTGAAAAAAGGACCACGAAAACATTTATCGAGAACGTAGAACTAAGAAGTTGCTCAAAGCTCATAGAGTGAAGTGCTCAAACGTGATACTAGTCAACTAGACGACGTAGTTCCAATCAGGGGCGGATGCAGGAATTTATGCTCGGGGGCCCCGAAAAATAAATGTAAAGACAAATTTAAAAATTAATATATCGTGACGAGACGAGAAATATAGTAGTTTGAAATACAATCATCGGGGATAACAAAAAACATTCTAACTAAAAGGAATCCGACATTCTTTCAAATTTTCGAAGTCTTCAATAACAGTTTCAACACTCACACTGTTAGCATATTCTCCCTCAATACTATTAATGTGTCGGAGAGACAATCATCCTCAATTTTGCTTCGAAGCCTTGTTTTCACGATATTCATTGCGGAAAATGAGCGTTCTATCGTAGCAGTAGAAACTGGAAGAGTAAGCACAAGTACAATCACTCGAAAAACGAGATTATACGTCACAGACTTGTTGAGCCGATCAACCCTTCCCGAGATAATTTGTAGAGATATTTGATCGTCAAGTGACGTCTTATTGAGCCAAGTAGTTTGTGCAAATGTGGCTGAAGGCAGTTTCTATTTTGGAATGAGGAACGGTTACACTACACGCGGGAAGTTCTTCATATATCACTATTGTCGCATATGGCAGTTGAGAGACTGAGAGATAGAGCTTGTAGCATGAGAGAAAAACAAAGAGAATGCTCGGTAGATTTTGATCTTGTAATCGAGAGAGGAAGATCAAGAGAGTGAGTGCGTAATCTCTGTAACGATCAATACAAGCGACATGTTCTCCGGTGGACGTAGGATTCACATCGAATCCAAACAGCGTAAATTCCTTGTGTTCTTCGTTATTTTCTGCTTTGTCGACGTATCAAATCTGTTTAGTCGAAATTTTCCAACACTACAGATAATACAAGAGATCCATCCACGAATCATCTACACGATTGCAATTATTTCAATGATGTAGGAACTATAAGATAATAAATTCGCATAAAACCCAAATTTAATCAACAAGCATATCATATACAAAGCTTCAAACACAACACAACAATGGGTCTGCAATTAATTCACACAGATTTGACCTAATTCTAAAGCAAAGGAATTGCCACAATACACACACACACATGTTGAATCGATTGATGCCCACGTTAATTACCCGAAAAGCCGAAATTAAAATCCAAAGCGACGATTAAGCTCCGAGAGGCCTCGTAGGGTTGGGGAGCGAATCCGCCGGCGACGGCGACGGCTGCGGATTCGCCGGGCGGAAGTCGAAGGATGGGTGCTTCGTGAACATGAGCGGCCTGTCCTTAGCCTCCTCATCGATGAATTCGTCGTCGGTGGAGAGGTTGATGCACGCGCACCTCTCAAGCGAAGCGAAGAACGCGGCGGCGACGCTTTTCCCGACGCGGGTCGTCACCTTCTCGCACGTGTTGCTGTCGTCGGCGATTTGATTAGACATAGCTGCTGAGAGATGAGGTCGAACGACGACGACGATTTTAAGGGGTGGATTTTTGTCGTGTTTTCCTGGGAAGCAAATATAAGATTTGATTGATTGTTGGACTTTTGAGTGGTTTGTTTGTGATGGACGGCTTTTTTTAACCTTTTCATTTGGATGGTGATTAAAGCAAAGCCCGTGATAATGATAAAAGAAAGCTGTATTTGTTATGATTATCTTAAATTAAAATTATATCCATCGTAGCATATTTAATACTACCAAAATTATTGGTATAGCACATACATCGTGTTGCGTAGTTGTATTTTGTTATATCTTAAATTAAAATTTATATCCATCATAGCATATTTAATATTACCAAAATTATTAGTTAAAACTATCGTAAGGTAAGAAAGAATACCAGAATTTTTACGTGGAAAACCCTCTGTTAACGAAGAGGAAAAACCACGGCCGAGTCGGCAAAATCTTCACTATAGTAAAAATTATAACCCTCGAATTACTATCTCACTTTTACCACTCGTATTTACCTGACACCTCTCTGTGGATGTGAAATATCAGTTTCTATATGAACTGATAACCTCACAATCCACTCGAACTACTTCACTCTTTTTAGTAAAACTCGAATGAGCTTGTGATGATAATAACTGAAGAATCATCGGCCTATTTATAGTGTCTTCAGCTCTTCTGGACCGCTTGAAACCGGTGGCTAGGAACCCGTCGCGTCGCCCTTCAATATGAACCTTTCATCCGTGGCTACGAATTCGTCGCGTCGCCCTGCAAGCGTCTGAGATGTTTGCTTACTGGCAGTTGATTCAGCTTCTTGATGGCGCGAAGATGATCGAGGATTCAAAGATGGATCATGCGGATGATAAATATCAAGCGTCAGATCGAATGCAGATCAACGGCTGAGGACGATCGCGAGTCACAAGCAAAGTGGGACATTCAGCTATAAATATCAAATTTCAGGGTTCAAGTAGTCATCTTCTCGAGCATGTAACTTCTTATAGAATGAGAATCAACGTAAGGTGTAAACACGAGAGTCGTAGACGAGATAGGGATCTATAACTTTCATGTTGGTGATTATGCAAAGGATGCTCGGTTGATCTGTGGACGTAGCCTGAAGTTCAGCCGAACCACGTTAAAATCTGTGTTCATGTGTGTGCGCTTTTTGCTGTTTTCGATCCGATTGAACTCGTTACTGATCGAATCAATCCACGAGGTTTACATACACATAAAACACGTCCAAATTCGAGTCCAAAGGCGGTTCACGATCAACATGTATAACATTCTAGTTACGTCTTCATGAATGCCAAAGTTCATTCATAACAACGTAGAATTAAATAATTCAATTTGTACCGTGAGAAGCATGGTGGAAGTAATTTGAGTCAAGTCGCTCAAAGGTATAAAAGGTTAAGTGGATGGGATTCCTTGAGGTGAAGCTCAAAGACTCGATCTCACTCGAACTGTTTGATTATCGTACAATATGCAGACATGGAATAATACATACAAGGTAGAGGGATTAGTCCCGACGGAAGTTTGGCCCGTATCATAACCGTCGGAATGTGAGAATTATTATATTTTTTTGTTATTTTAAATGATTTTTGGTAACATTGACGCACACATCATCCATTGGTGTAATCTAAAAATGACAATAACTATAGATGAAATATTTTATATTTCTCAATAAATCCTTGAACACATATCTGCTTTGTTGGTCTCATGGATATACACAACTGCCGTAAGCTGCAAAATAACGAACAAATGTCATCAGCAATAGATAAATAAATCAAATGTAAAAACAAACGGGGGAGAAAATAATCATTACATGGATTTTGATAGAACAAATCTCCGATAGCAGTGTTGCATTTGCCAGTGACTAAATAAACGCTGTCGAGTGCATAAGATGCATGGGCTTGGAGGTTGTTGGGCTCGAAACACGCACCGCCCGGTTTGATCGCGTAACAGTCGACGACTCCACAAGTGTAATCTATGAACCCTTGAAGCTTATCGGCTGGCGCGTTCGGTCTCGCGAGGCACCATGCCTTAGCGTTGGCCCTTGTTGTGGTCAATGTAAGAACTATTGCAGCCATGATCATATAAAAGATAGGGTTTGTTCTCTTCATGGCTGTGTTCGAAAGATTGAGTTTTTTTTTATATATGATGTATATTTTGATGGGCTTGATGACCTTTTTATAGTGTAGGAGGCAATGGAATGTAAGAATCATGGTATATTCAAAGTCTACCTATAGTGAATAATGATATTGGAAATTTGAAGTATGTTGCATAAGAATAGTAAGGAAATAAATGAATTTCCTAATGTATATCTATGTATTAAGATGGGATTTATTTCATCTTAGCTAGCTTGTCACATTTAATAGAGATATAAATATTTTCTTTGACTTTTGAGTTGTAATAAATATCCTATATTTGAAAAATTCGTAAATCAAATTACTACTTATCTTTAAACAATCTCATTTAGTCAAACTTGAAAAAAGATATAATATATATATATATATTATATATATATATATAAAACATTGAGACAATTAAGTTTTTTATGAATCTAAGACCTCTCATATTATTAGGATTTTGCCCGTGCGATGCATGCATGAGTTATACTTATTCATCTCACTGTTTATTGCATTTTTGTTGGAAGACGTAATTAATATAGTTTAGTATCGTTTATCAAAGAATGGAAGCATGCATCGAGCAATATGCTATGATTTCGTAATGAAAATATTTCGTCAAGATTTGAGAGTAAATCATCGAGCAGTGATTTGATAACAAAGCCATATTCTATGGTTTTTTTGGACTAATTAATAAGATTGTAGAATTCCTTATGGTTTGTTTTGAAATTAATAGTAATGAGAGAAACTTGACAATAGAGTAAATCAAAATGAAAAAATCACGTATTTATGTTTCCCCGTTGAAAGCATACTGGGAGTCCTCAATGAATGTTACGCGGTTACTTGGGAAAAATTGTCTAACCATGTCGTCATCGTCGGTAACGTAATTCAAATAAACGTAAGGCTTCGTGCTATAGGTGCATAAAGATAATGCATCTTACGCTCATCATGCAGTTGCTGAGATAGTACATAAGACTTCGTGCTAGAAAAATATGCAGAATAAATCTGTCACATGTGCTTAAAATAATGCATTTTCATACTGAATTATATATCTTTCAGAGAGGTAATTTCCTACGCTAATTATTTATACAGTTTTGCTGACACAGTAACTTAAGGCTTCTGATCGTATGATGAGACGAAAAGTGCGAATTTTTACAGGAAAATCTTAGTTAAATTGATGAATTGAATAGCCTGGTCATTAGCAACAGTTGTAGGTGAAAGAAAATTAATCACAAATACGAATAACAGTATTTGAAATATAAAATACTTAAATTTCGAGAAAAAATACAGATCTTTATTTAGCAAACTTCTTGAGTGTTTGTGACGATAAGTTTGCGAACAAACTTCGTTTAAGCTTTTGTGAAGGTAGATGTCATTATGATGTAATATATTTTATGAAAAACAACCATTTTAATCGACCCAATTATTTTTTCCATAAATATCGGTGCTTTTTTACGAAAATTAGGTACTTTAATCTCAGTTAACGTATTTTAACATCAAATTCAAGTACTTGAGTTAGCTTAAGATTAACTTAGTGAACAAACTTCTTTTTCAGTGTTTGTGATCATAAACGTTATTATGATCTTGTGGAAAGCTGTCATTTTAGTCTTTGATGACTCTGTGCAATTCAAATGTATTTTCTGCATAAATATCAGTATTTTCGATCCATATTAGGTACTTTAGTCTTAATTAAGGTATTTTAACATAGAATTCAAGTATTTCATTTCGTTTTAATCACCCATTTTTCTCTCTCACTCAATTAGTTTGTACTTTTATTGTAAATATCAGTATCGTTTGTTCAAATTTAGGTACGTTTGTCTCGATTTAAAGTATTTTATCCCCATATATAAGTATCATTGTCTCATGTTGCAGGATTTTTCGAAGAAATAACTAGAATTCATATGAATGTCGAAAAATATAAGATGGCATGAAACAAAGAATATTATAGATATATTTATTTGTTTCTATCACATAAATCTCATGAAATAATAATGATTTTATAATTTGGTGGAATGTATAATTTAAAAGGACATTATAGTAATTAATCACTTGGGAGATAAACTAATTTTTAGATGGGGCAATTTTCATTCAGGCCCTGTCACGACAAAAATTAGTTTTAAGGTTCCGATTTCTGCAGTACCACTTCACTGTTGTGCGGTACCACTTCATTGTTCTGAAATAGCACAAAACGATCATCCGATACCAGTTCATATACACTTTATAGCACTTGTGTAAATTTAGGTTATTATCTCTAAATTTCATAAAAATTGGGTCCTTTAAGATAGTTTTCTGAAAACCTATTTTAAACAGTTTTGGGGCCTGAAACGTAATATATCTTTTGTAGATATCTAATCACAAAGCCCAATGTGTAGAGTCTGAATCATAATACTAAAAGTTGGTTGGGTATTTATATCTAAATTCGCCATAATTGTTCAATTGTTCGTATTAATAAATAATTCATCATAGTTAACCAACATTATTATTTAAAATATCCACAATTCAATATTTTGACAAGAATTTAAACAAGTTCAATAATGAACTAATCAACCATATTTTGCTTTCGATGTCTCTTTCACAAGACGAGTAGATTTTTCTTGTAATAGTTGTCAAGAAGACAACCTCCACCGATGCTAAAAGTTGTATATGTATCCAAGTGGTCCTATATCTTTTACTATTTCTATATTTATTATTATTATTATTAATTAACTACCAAATTTTTAATAGGAGAAATAAAATAAAATTAACTAAAATAAATAATCACTTCTTGCTCTTCCCACGAAACCTACAATTCACATAAAAAAATATTTAAATTCCGTAACTTTAAATACCAACTAACGTCACGTCTCCTTGCCACTTAGCCAAATTTTTCGCTTCGCCGGGTAGGACACGGCACGGGACGAATAGGCCACGCCCCGTTAAGCCTCGCAAGAATCGCTCGACAACACTAACTCGTCTCACTCAAGCGAAATATCGGTATCGTTCGGGAATACGGCACTCGCGTTCCCACTAAAATCACATCAACGATATTTAGACGAAGGGACGAGTACATGGCAGTTTACGAGAAAATCTCCCAACCCTTTTTCATTAACGAAATTACGGGGTTACAACTCAGACTTAACACCTCGTCATAATAACATTACACTAGTATTTTTCCTACACGCATGTACATACATAGAAAATCTCCCATTCCTTTCTCATTTTCTCTCTTATCTTCCATATGCTCCATATATATAAGCATGAGAAATCTCGTTCCTTAAGCAAATGAGGTGACAACATGCATGGGAGGTTTAAGACACCTCACTACATGCATAATTATTACTTAAGGAGGTCCACTGAGATGTCCTGCTAATGTTAGTCCTAGTGGTAAACGGCTAGGTATCGCTTAAGCAAGGTCTCGGATTCAAATCCTTATGTATGTAGCACCCCCTTTAGGAGCTTCACCTGCCGTTACCAGGTATGCGACGCGGGGCGTACCGGATTAGTCGGGGCAACCCGAAAACCGTCGGGTATCCGAGAAAATATTGGAATGTATTACATCCAAAATATAGGTTCCGTAAACCGATCATGGTATATAAGCTTTACGACAACAAGATTACTTTCGTAAGTAGCAAGCATAATCTTGAAGCAACCATCTCTAATTAAGTATTCAAACTAACAGTTATATATGTATTTATATATATACAACTTATTCTTATCACTACAATGATGCTATAGAAAAGACAGACGGGAGTTTAAAGTAAAATAATAACTCAAAATAACCCAAACCGTCGCAGCGTGACACGTTCACAGCAGCGTCGAGGCACAAACCGACAGCTCAGAGTAATAATAACTGAAAAAGGAAACGTAGTGACACTCCCCATTAGATAGACTTTTGTCCATGTGCGAAAAAATTCACACTCTACACTCATGGATTGAATTTTCATTCTGATCCCAAAAAAATCAACTATTTCTTTGTCAGCTACTGAGAACTTGAATCTTCCTTTATTTATCAAGATATGCACCTCTCTCTCTCTCTCTCACGGTGAAGGCTTAATTCCGTTTAAATAACTCTAATTATCTCGGTGAGTGGATTTTTCTTTTGATTCGAATTTCATCTTACGAAGGTGTGTGGAATTCGAGGAAATACATGCCTTGCGTAGATGGGCTCTGTTTTAAATCGTTCATATTTCTGCTTTTTGCTTATCTTAGCTGCAGAACATGGGAAGAAATCTGAGTTGCCAGGTGTAATTTAATTTTTCTTTTGTAATTTTCAGACTGCCTTGTGTCTCTCGGTCTGTGCTGTTAAGCCCACGGTGAGTAACGCAGAAACTATCTTTTCTTTTTGGATTTTCCCCTAATTTATAATTTCTGGGCAGATTCTAAAGTACATACACATATCCCCTGTTTTCTCATCAGTTGCGTTTACCGAGCAAGTTTTTAGTCTATGCTTCTTGATGTTCTACAAAACGATGTCGCTTCTATTTATCCTTTGAATATAAAATTTCATATTGGAATGAAATGGAATTGACCAGTCCGTGTGGTGTCCAAGAAACGGAATCAGAACCTGATCTTTAACTTGTCTCTTTTCCATGTCCCCATAAATCGTAGTAAAGATTCTTCTTATAAATAACCAAATTTGAGATGTGTTTATCACAATTGCAAAGCTGTGTTCTTTGTTCTGATGAGGCATCGTATCTCTTTTTCGAAAGTTTCTCAAAGAAATGGAGAACTAATGGCGCTAGCAGAAGCTCGAGCCGCCTGGCAAAGAACGGCCAATCGATTCATCGTCCAAGAAGATGCAAAGAGAGCTCCCAAGCTCGCCCCTTTCTCGTCCACAACCGTTTGTAATAACAAACCCACCGTCAATTCGGGGCCCACCAGCGACCCTAATGGAGAAGGCAATACTATTCCCACTACATTTTCTTCGCTCTTCGAACTAAACCCTTCGTGTCCTAACTTCTCCCCAAACACGAGATGGTGGCTTCAGCTTCAACCGAGTTATGGCTGTCATAAAGTTGATGAAAATCCTATTGGTAGTTTCGAAACGCAAGAAACTTCGCGGGACTATGAATCGCTGTTTGGCGATGGTAAAGTCAAGAACAAAGCAGACAATGATCGATGTTTCGATTCTGAGCCGTCTATGATGGGATTGGCCAAACACGTTCCCTGGTGGAGAACAGCAGGCACAGAAGAGTTAGCTTCTTTAGTTGCTCAAACTTCTGTCGATCTTTTCGAAAACTGTGATCTCCCTAGTCCTAGAAATGGTCGTGCTGTGAAAGACTTTAACTATGGTAGAGATAGAGATATCAGGGCAGTGAATCAGAACTGTCTGGACATGAATGCTTGTACGCCAATGAAGAGCGTCGGGAATTCTTACAAGAGGCTTAGAGTGGCTGTTGGAAATCAAGCCTATTGTGCATCTGATCAAAGCAAGCCGTTGAGGTAATGTGTTTTGGTTAGATTATCACTAGTGACAGACATCTGAGATTTTATCGTTTCACATAACTCATTAATGATCATACGAGTATTTCTACTGCAGCCCAAGAAAACCACCCGAAAAAGGCAAATTCGAGTTGGAACAAGGGAATGCCAAGCTGCTCGAAGCACTAAGGCATTCTCAGACACGAGCGAGAGAAGCTGAGAAAGTAGCAAAGCAAGCGTGTGCAGAGAAAGAACACGTCATCAAGCTTGTGTTAAGGCAAGCGTCTGAGATGTTTGCTTACAAGCAGTTGATTCAGCTTCTTCAGCTCGAGAATATGTACCTCAGCTACATAAGCAGCGCGACTCAGTCCTTGTCCAAAGCCTTGCCCGCGGTGTTGCCCCTAAAGCGTAAGAAAAAGAGGCAAACGAAGTGCACGTCTGAGAAAGATTTGGAAGATTGTTGCTCGTGGGTCGAACCGGTCGTTTTTGCGCTGGGGGTGGGTTTGATCTGTGCTGGGTTTTTGCTGGGGTGGAGCGTTGGATGGATCTTGCCAAAATGGTGAAAATGTGATGAGGTGGTGTGTTGTGTGTATCATACATTTAGTATAATGTATAGTGATTTTCATTGATTTTTTTTTTTTTTTAATGCTGGGGGATTCTATTGTAATGTATTTTCTTTGCATTCCTTGTTTGGTACACGTGGTAAAGTATTTGTAGATATTGTAGATTTATCTTTTATACATTTGAACAGTTTATCGACTTATTCCGTGGAGATAATTAGCATCTTTTTATTTTATTAAAAGAAAGTATTATACTCCATTGTTCCATAATCCATGCTGTTTTAGAATTTATTTTTGTTTTTAAATACATGTCGTTTTACAGTTTTCAAGATAAACAATATTGATTATTTTCAGTTTTACCCCTTATCTTTAATAGAAATTGTTAAGTTAAATTACATAACATAATTAATTAAGGTTATAATAGAGATTTTACTTTATTTCTTAATATGCGTGTAGTATCCTTAAACGACATGTATTAAGGAACAAATGGAGTAGTATAGTAACTGTTTTCAATGATTGGTGTGACTACCATCGGAGTTACTATTTTATCATTGATTTTAAATTTATCTCATTTTTTTATATCCAGAAATAATACTAAAATTAGTTTATTGCCCGTGCAATACAAGTTTCAAATATGTAGAATTAATGTATGTTTTTTATCGGCAATTATTTTGATAGAATACTTCATCAAACCTAACCACCAATATGCATATGATCCTTAGTTTTGATGTCGTGATTAAAGTTCTTTCCCAGTGATAAAATATTTATGAAAACATACTGAGGGAACGTTGACCCCTTAATAAGAATCAAATACATTTTATTACTACAATTTTGGCCCCTCACCTATTAAAAAAAGGCGATGCGAAGTGTTGAGGTGTCCAATGTTCTTACACTAGAACAGTCATGGCCATCGCTCATCGTAGTAAACAAAGAAGTGAATCTCACCACCCCTAAATGGAAGGTGAATCAGAACATCTTTCATACCCTATTCTCCTTCACAAATTGAGGTCATCAAAATTCGGGCAAACAACCGAAATTAGCGATGTAATATTGCGATCGATCATCCAATCACATGTTGATATCACATTAGTGCTGAGGTGTTTTCCCTACTACAAAAAAACAGGTTAATTTGCGAAGATGATTGATATTGTCCGTCACTATCACAATCGACGAAAAAATTCGAGACATAATGTTGCGACCAATCATTTTGCCAGGAAATTGACGCCGTAAATAGTGAAAATATAAAAGAAAAAAAACAAGCACACCGCGCCGTAATCTCGCACCGCTCACAACCTTGCCCGATTAGATTTGAAGTTGTCGCCATCGCTTCCCCTTCCTCAACCTTTTTAAGTGACCACTTTCCCTAAAAGGTTAACCTCAAAGGGAGTGCATCACTTTTAATTTTATATAATTTATTTCCAACACGCCCCCTCACGTCTAGGCTGATTTCTCTATTATCTAGCATTAAACGTGCAACTCTCATAAATGGGTGGTCGTGAGGATTCGTACCCAGGACCTGCGGGTCCCTAAGCTCTGATACCATGTTAAGTGACTACTTTTCCTAAAGGGTTAACCCTTAAGGGAGTGCATCAATTTTTAATTTTATATAACAAAAAGTAGTCACTTAACAAACCTTTTAGAGCCGTCGCCTCACAGTGAAAATCTAGCTCGTGCTGCCTTCGCAACTCAACATCATAGCAGTTGCCGTCGAGGATGACTCCGAATCTACATGCACCGGCGACGCCGTTTCTAAACTATTCAATTATGAGGCTAGAAACTGATCCAACCACAAGCATACAATTTAACAACGGTCGACTATCTAGCAAACATGCTCAAAATAGATGTATTCCATTAAGCCGGAAATCAGTTAGAGCAAATATGTGTTGGAGATTAACAAATGTTCTACCCAATTACAAAATTGGGGAATTAGTATATAGATAATCTTTACCTAGATAGAAAGCTTCTCTTATTTTTTTCTTCAGACTGTCGATTTGAGCTTTCTCTATGATCATCAGCGCTCAACCCAATTTTGTTATTATATACATACTTAGTGACCTAGTTTTGTAAATGACAAACATAGTGATCCAAAACCGAAAATTGACATACTTAGTGACCCATTTTTATAATTTTCCCTCATATTCAATATCTTGCCGCAATAGATGATAAATAAATCAAACATATTCTTTACTATTACCAAACATCTTCGATAACAGGTAAACAATGATCAGAAAGCCAGTTGTAACTGAGAGATATTTAAATACCAAGACAAAGAGGATTAACTAAACCTACTTTGTCGTCTCCAACACCTGATAATGTTGGAGGATCACCCCAAAACAAACACCCCTTACGATATTTAAAAACTGTCAATTGCTCTGTCTAGTAAATTAGTGTTTTACCAATTTTACCCTTAATTTTATAGTTTATTACAATTCCATCTTTAGTTTAGTTTTATTTTTTATTAACTAAATTAATAATATAAAGTATTCAAAATAAAAATAACTTTATATATTTGCACATAGATTGTATCACGACCTTGAAGTGCCACGTCAGCAAGACCTGATCTTTCCCAAGCCTAAGAAGCAAAGAAGAACGGTCCAAGGTGCGTGAGTGGGAGAATTCTAGCCCAAAACGACCCAAATGCTTTTAACGCGGCTATAGGCGCAGCAGCGCTGGGCAGCGGCTCGGAGGCGAGGTTCAGGACGACGTTGGGGAGATTCGGCGAGGTCCGGCGGAACGTTGAGGTTCACGGAGGACCATGACGGCGGCAATCGGCGGCGGTGACCTCAAGGCGGCGTGGTCAAGTCATGAGGACGAGGCCACACTGGATGTATGCCGCGCGCATGGAAGCGAGAACAGCGTGGATTGCTCCGCGCGTGGCTGCGAGCGCAGCATGCGGAAGGCAGCGCGCGGGGCTTCAAGGCGGTGAAGCTGCGGGGCGCGCGAGCTGGAGTGCAGGCTGCGAGCGACGAAGCTCATGGGCTGCAAGAAAGGCTCTAGAAGAAGGTTTGATTGCGACAATGCGGATGAGAAATTTCGGGAAAGATTCAAATCAAATTCGGCCAAATTTGGTAATGATCTTCAAGGAGATAATGAAGTGAGCTTGTTGAGATATTTTAGGGATTCCTTTACCATTCAAACATGAGATATGCCTACAAATACAAGGCGTTTTCGAGCTGCCCAAGACATCCACAAAACGAGAGCCACTTTCGAGAGTTGAGAGCCACTTTTGAGAGCAAGCCGCAAGTCGAATTCTTGAGGGGACGAGAGTTCGGCGTAAGGGATTGCGAGTACGTGTTTACGAGCGAGCGAGTGAGGGGAGCGGGTGATAAGATCCCGACGAAGGAACTTAGAAAATAACCGTGTAGCTTACTTTTCGAGTGTGAGAGAAGTGAGGCCGAGACGTGTTCGCACATTGAACAGAGTTGGATGATTTAAAATTACGGATTTCAAGATCTTAATTTCAAATCTAAATCCATTGTTTGACAGAACGTTAATGATTTCGAAATTCGGATTCAAAATGAAGTTCGAGCTCGAGAAGCTCGTCGAACTCAACTTTTAATTTTTCTTAAAAAATTAAAAAGTTCAAAAATAAAAATAATAAATAATAAACAAGCTCACAAGACGGCTTGCGAGTTTTCGAGCACCCACAAGTGAGCTCGAGCTCGACAAGAGCTCGTCGGCTGAAGCCGGCTCATTCGTGAGCCCGTAACAAGCTCGAGCTGACTCATGGAGTTCGCGAGTTAGTTCGACTCATCGTTCGCCCACTAATTGTTATTATTTTGTTATTTTCATTATTATTTAGTGTAATTGTTTATTATTATTACTATTAATTTATTATTATTTACGAAAAACTCATTACGTGCTCAACTTTGGATTTCGAAAACGGACTATTTGACATGGAATTTCAAACCCGACAAATAATAAGGGTATAAAATTTAACCTCGGAGTTGGATGAAATCGAAATTCATATGTGCTCGATTGGCAAACGGAAGATTTGGGGGAAACACGAATTTCATATCGAAATCCGCAATGGGCCATTAGTGAATTCGAAAAACATTTAAGTCCCGGGACTCGCGAGAGATTGAACGTGCTAAACATACTAGGTTTATATAATAATATTATGTTTCTCCATAAGTGAATCTTTGATTTCGATATATAAGCAGATAAATAAATAATATCTACAAAATTTGAGGAAAATATTCTCATGATTCCCATTGGTCGAGCACCGAAACAAAAAAGAAGAATTCAAATAGGATGATGGAGGTGCGGGGAATCGAACCCCGTGCCTCTCGCATGCGAAGCGAGCGCTCTACCATATGAGCTACACCCCCTTGTGACATAGGTTAGAGGTGAAACTTTAAAAATCGTTGCCGTTAACCCATTTAATTAACTCTTTAAGGCTTCTAATTTCCAACGAATCGTCTGACAAAAGATTGAGATTTTTCATTCATATGAGTTAAGACACAAACAACTTTGCGGTCCGAAGTAGTTCGCGACGGAGACAATGTAACTCGATTGATGTTATAACACCATAAGTGTGGTGGTTAATTAATTAAGGAGATAAACAAAACAACATAATAATGATGATCGTCAGCCACCTTCAACCACCATACTCAGCCCCACCACGCCACCTTCCACCGCTCAAAGCTTCCAATTCAAGAAACAAAAAACCACTTTGCCACCAAATTCTTTTCAACAACAATAAATAATAAAGAAAAAAAAAAACACAGACAAGAACAACAAAACTCGGCTCTGTCCTCTATCATCTATTTCTACTATAGTCGTCGTCCCTTTTGCATTTTCCTCCACTCCAAGGCATTCATCTAAGAAATAAACACTCACCCTCGAACCTATGATGAAGGAAAATAATATAAGATTCGGTCTCTCGAATCGCAGATTCTCCCTATTCATATTCTTGATCTGTTTATTACAATCAGATCGTGTATTATTAGTACAAGGCGACACTACAAGCAGTCGCAATAATGCGCTTTGCAACACCGATCTCAGCCCTTTCCTTCCTCTTCCTTACAGCAACTTGCCTAACATGATCTGCCGTCCACTTTGGAACTCATTCCTGCTTAGGGTAAGTAAACTAAGTTCTTGTCTACATCAAAACACATTCGATATATAGCATCACAATCTCTCAACACTTAACTATCTTTTTCTTCAACAGTATTCGCATTCTAAAGACAATGTGATCACCATGGTCTTATCAGCTCCATACACCGTTGGATGGGTAGGAATGGGATTTTCGAAAGATGGCATGATGCTGAACTCGAGCTGCATGGTGGGATGGGTAAACCTTGAAGGCCAAGGAAGAATCAGACAGTTCTATGCAAAGGGCTTTACGCCATCCGAGGTTAAAGTTGATGAAGGGAACTTGCCATTGACCAGTGTTCCCCCTTATGTAGCACTCTACGGCGCTTCGATATACTTGGCTTTTCAGTTGAAGTACGAGAAAGCTCTAGGGAAGCAAGACGTTTTGTTGGCCTTCAGCACTAGGGTTCCTCGCCATCACCATCTCACCGTTCATGACGATAAGGCTAGCATAAAATTCGATTTCTCCTCAGGTTTGTAACAAATAAACACGTACGTACGTACACCTGTCGTAGAATCTTGACTATTAATTTAATACACAAACATCGTCGATCCTATGTATGTGTTCGTTCTAAGGTGGCAAGCATTCGACGAATGATGTGGATCGATCTCCTTCCATCTTTAAGGACAAGAGAACGCATGGAACGCTAGCAATCCTCGGATGGGGTCTTTTTCTCCCACTCGGGGCGATCTTTGCAAGATACCTGAAACACAAAACGAATAATCTGTGGTACTTTCTCCACGTTCCACTTCAGTTCGTAGGATTCTTACTTGGGATCTCTGCTGTAGTCGTGGGATCATCCTTAAACAATAGGCTCCACGCTTACATCCCCCAGCACAAGGGCATTGGAGTCTTTGTCCTTGTCCTCACCATTCTCCAGGTTGGTCTTAACTTCTTACATACGTTTCTTGTAGAAAAATAAAATGTGCTTTTAGAATATTTGTTAACATATTATTAGGTACTTGCTTTCTTTTGGAGGCCTAGTAAGGATGGGAAGTACAGAAAGCATTGGACATTGTACCACAATTGGTTTGGTAGGGTTTGTCTCCTCTTTGGAGTCATTAATATAGTATTGGGGATTCATCTGGCTGGTTCGGGAAAAGCTTGGCGGATAGGTTACGGTTTCCTTCTTGCATTTACGTTAGTTACGGTAATAATTCTCGAGACTTTACGGAGGATCAGAATGAGGGTAGACCACGAACAAGCAGAGAAGCCTCCTGCTTTGTCTATGGACTTCATGTCATCAAGAGATGCGCCAATGTGATGATATACTACTATTGTGACTATAGATATACATGACGTCGTACAATGTCGTCGGGGCGTTCGTAGAGGTTTTTCATGTTTTTGTGAATAAGTGTTTTTTGGATGCTGCTGTGACGTTATACCATTTCCTGCTTCTTTGTACAATAGCTTTGCTTGGGAATTATTGTGGTTTCATGCATGATATGATGTGTTTTAACAGAGATGGTCTATAACGCAAATATGTTTGAGTGAGTAGACATGCCCAACCGCTGATTTACTAACCGGCGTATTAACGGGGGACCAACCGTCTCCTAACCGGCTAGGGACGGTTGACGGTTAGACGGCCCGGTTGCCGGTTAATCCAACCATCGGTTAAATTTTTTTTTAATTTTTTTTGCAATTAGCTGCAATTTTTTTTTTTTTTTTTTTTTGCAATTAGATGCAATTAAATAAATTTTATGCATATTTTTCGTTCGTATTTTACTATTTTAAAATAAAACCTTAGATATAATATAATTTAATACGATACAAACTACATAGTTTCAAAAATTTCTAATTAATTATTATGAATATAAGTAAAGTTAAATAGTATTTTAATTTTTTATATTTAGCGTTATAACTGTCGGTTATGACCGTAACCGGCGGTTGGCGGATTGGGAAAACCCCTAACCGCCCCGTAACCGGCCGATAACGGTTGCCGAGCGTAACCGGCGGTCAGTCGGTCGTAACCACCCGTTTAGTCAAAATTGGGCATGTCTATGATTATGATAACGGATGATCATATGGATAATCAGAAATTCCATAATTATCCATTTCTGATAATAGATTTTGCTTTATGCTGTAAATTTATTTTCCTTATTTTTCATATGTTATTTCTATATATTGGAGAAGTAATAAAGTTTACATTTAGAGAAAAATATTCTATCATGGTATCAACCTAATAATACTATCCTTGTCCCTTTCTTCCTCGTTCTTCCTCCATGGCGCAAAACATGAATAAACTTCCCTTCGGCACTCTCATCCATATGATAACGATCAAACTTTCCTCTCAAAATTATCTGTTATGGAAGAGTCAAATCACACCGATTATTCCGTGTCAGTACCCCATAGGCTTTGTTGATGGATCCAAATCCACGCCGTCTGCCACCATTACCAACGCAGCTGGTCAAAACGTGCAGAACCCAACCTATGAAGCATGACGCATGAAAGACAACAGCTGTTAAGCCTTCTTCCCTCTTCTCTCACCGAAGAATTCATGGCCAAGGTTCTTGGGTGTACAACATCTCGTGCCGTTTGGCTCTCTCTAGAGGCGCCTTTAGCCATAGCTCCAAGTCACGTGAACTACGTTTAATAAACATTACTTGCAACTCATGAAGAAAGGCTCTCGAAGTGTCGCTGGGTACGGTTGCCAATTCAAATCGTTATATCTTCATGGTCTTATATCTTCCTTCTCAAGTTTCTCAGCTGCCCAGATGGCGTTAACTCCACTACCCACTTTTCGAGATCTTCGGTCAAAGGCGGAGAGTTTCTCTTTGTTTCAAGACTCCCTCGAAAATTTGGGTACTTCAGCTATTGCATCTTATGGACATCCCCGATACTCGTGGAAATTAAAAGTCCAATTCTTCTACATTAAACAGATGTCGTGGAAATCTGTCTAATAATCTCGTGTCGGGGCCATGGAACTCTAGACGTACTCGTCGTGGTCAAATCTCTCAACAAGATGGTCACTACGCCTCCACTTGCGATCATTAATATGTTCGTTCCTCATCTGCTAATTTGGCTGAGGCTTTTTCGGCGGGTTATTCCATTTCAAACAGAGTCGCTTCTTATTGGTATCTCGATATTGGTGCATCATCACACAATGTTCCGACATCATCGGCTTTGGACTCGACTCGTGAAAGTATCTCGACGGAGGTTGATCGTTGCCGGAGAGCGCTCGTGCTGATAACGTATTATAAAAATATTATTGTGTTTAAATTTTGTATTATGATTATTATGATAACATAGAGAAATATTTAGAGAGTACGTATGAACAATTTCAATACTTTGATGTCTTCTACAATACAACTCAAGGTGACTATTTATAGGCAAATTTCTCAAATTACAACCACAAAATAGAATATTACATTCTCATAAATAATCACATCAAATTTATATTCTCATCTATTCCATCTATATCTTATCAACCACTCCATAATATATATCCACTCCAATATTTCATAATACATTATCACATTTTTTCTTTTCTTGATTATAAATATATCATCAAACTCTTCTTTACAATTTTGGACCCCCGGAACAAGTATGAATAATCATTTCATCGATAATTACAACCTCATCATCAAAATATGACGCATTTGTGCTTCCGAACCTCTTCTAGGCAACAATGAAAATATAAGTTTTAAAAGCTCACCCATTATCTACGCGCTTTAGCATTTGTACGCTCTTACTATTATTATTAATATAAGTGACCATTCCAAAAAAAAAATAGAAAAGAGAGGTTTTGAACAGATTGTTACGATTGATGCTGATAAGTGATAACTCATTCGGTCATGCCTTGTATGAAGGAACAAATCTGAAAATTTGTCCCAAACTTTTGTCCACTCGATATTTGTATGCGACAAATATGACATATATAGCGACGATATTTTCTGGCCATTTTGATGCATTCGATAAGCAGCAGCACGCTCAAGCTATAAAGCACGCACTTCATAACCACATACAATACAACAAACAATACAGGCGATAAGAGACTGCTTCTAATTCTTCTTCAATTTCCTTTTATTACAAGCTTTCACTAATACCATCTACAACTACCTAACTAATATAATACCCTTCGAAAGAGATACAAACTGAAAATGAAACTAATCCGTGGAACCAATATTGTATTGATTGGAGACTCTTCCAAGGTATACAGAACAAACTTACTTGTCAATCACATCAACAGTTCTTTTGTTCTCTTCTTCCCTTCATCTTCAAAATCTTCTGCAGTGGCTGAGATGATACACAGAAAAATAGTTTCTTTTAGACACAACATGAACAATATTAAAAGACATTTAATAGAGAGAAAAAAAAAGACGAGGGTATTGGTAGATAACTTAATTACCGGGAATCCCTAATCTTTGTGTTGACCTTGGACGATTGCCTTTCAATAGATCTAAATTCGTTAACTTCCCTTTTATTAGCTACAAAATTGTTTTTTCTGATCATCCTCTTGTGATGATCTTGTTTGATGAGGCTTCCCCTTTCTTGAAATTCGTCGACGTTCGAGCACTCTCCATCAGATAGAGAAACGCGTGAGAGGATCAAAACTAGGTTAAGCCCAGCAAGAACAGCAGAGCCACTCATGTCCGAAGAAGAATTCTCACCATTCATTTCATCTTCATCATTATCATCGCCTTCTTTTTCAACCTTGGCGTCTTCGTCTTCTTCGTTCAACGGCTTGTTATGTTTTTCTTGATTACTTTCTCGGTCTTCCATCTCTCTCTCTGAGGAATCTGTTTTTGGAACTGAAACTTCTATGGGAAAGGGGAAATGGGGTGATTTTTTTCTGCCTAGTTTTTTTTACCAATCCATGGTGATTATGTTAATCAAGGGATTTCAAAATCAGTTTAATAGTCATCATGATATTGCCCTCAAAGGTCAAATCAGGAAAATTTTATATAAATAGAAGAAAGTATTGAATGCGTTTGCTACAAATGAGGCTAATGGTTAGTTGACAGGTTTCGTAAGCCGCTGGTGGTGGTGTGGTTCTCAATTTATCCTTACTTTTTTTTTTATGAACAGTTCGTAATATCATACTTTTCCACTTATACGTCCCACATACATTAAACCGTACAATCCAGAATTAGTTCAAGTATGAATCAATTCGGCGTGTATTTGGCTTACTCTTGGCTTTCTACTTTGGATTCATGTCATATCAGACTATAGTTTAGAGTACTTCAATGTTGAAGACAATATAGTTTAGTTTTTTTCTTGTTATTATAATTTGATAGCCTATTTCGGTTAACTACATGTGTTTTGTCCGTGAGACGAAATTTGCCCAAATTACATTTTGCTCTTGGTTTACGGCAATCGCCTCCAACGACTTTGGATTTTGTCATGGTAGCACAATGAAAGAAATTCTGGCGAATTACTGGATACTCCTGTCTTTCTTGCTTACATGGGAAGAGGGGACTTGCTGTGACTAAGTTCTAAAATTATGTGACCAATTGAATAATTATTCAAAATTATTCATTCTGCCATGGAACATATTTATAGCTTCTGAAGAGCTGCTGGGGTCAATTCGCGAAAAGTCATTTTTATACCCCGCAAAAGCGTATTTTCGGTCGTTATTCATAATAATATACTTCACTATCCTACGGTTATGTTCGCATTTTGTGTTTAATAGATATCGGAGTAGAAAGGACCGAAGTCGAGGAATCATGCGCACTAAGTAGGACTATTAGAAGTTGGATTGAACTAAAATCATCACGAGAATGGTTTGTGGGCTCGTTAGTTTAATTTAAGTCCATCAAAGTCATTAAACCTATAAGAGACGTGATGAAGACTTAATGTGAAGTCAGACGATGGCTTATATATGCCAAGTTACGTGCGTGCACTTCAAGGCAGGAAAAGACATATATTCCATATCTACATGGTCGCATATTCAATCTTGAAAGAGAATCATTCAAATCTGAGACGGCTGAAATAAAAAGACGGCTGTGAACACCTCACG
This sequence comes from Craterostigma plantagineum, assembly GCA_027422505.1. Taxonomy (NCBI): domain Eukaryota; kingdom Viridiplantae; phylum Streptophyta; class Magnoliopsida; order Lamiales; family Linderniaceae; genus Craterostigma; species Craterostigma plantagineum. Next base: position 4,033,799 of record JAPQWV010000009.1, on the reverse strand, counting down.
GGGAGAACTCTTAGACGCTATGCCCGCGGCCCGCGCGGGTTTAACCGCCTAGGCCCGCGGACTGCAGGCCCGTCTGACAGGGCTATCACAGAGTACCTAGTCGGTTATGTAGCATATGTATATTTTTAGTAGTGATATTGAAACTACCGTTTCACAAAAGGAGAAAAAGGGATCTGCGGACCTTCTTCAATAAAATTCTGAATCGAATATTAGCCCCGATATGTTCGGTCAGGAATTTGATTGCTCCAAGCGACTCGCTCACCGTTATAAAGCATCCTCACAAAGCAAAATTAATGAAGAAAAGTTCTACGACGGTGAATCTCAACCAGAGAGTATTGAGGCCACTGGCTGTGCTGTGGGCGCTGGAAGTTGCGCAAAAATACGGATGGAGAGTTACTATAGAACATGATTTTGAATCACCATTAATTGAAACCGCGACACGTCTTCCACTCGTCTCAATTAGGTTCAAACGTAACGAAATAGCGCATTATTCGGCCAAACATCTTGGCTACTGTGGCGAGGAGTCTTCTCCACCGTGTTAAGCTATGTTTGAATTGATAACCGTTATGTCCATTAAAAAAGATTTCCTTTTACATCCCGAAAAAAGAAAAATCAAATGATATACTATCTGATGAAAAGCTTTCAGCAACCAAGTAGGAGAATATATCAGTGTTGCCTCTCTATCAGTAGTAGTTTCTGAGTGTGTCTGAAATGCAAAGCGTACTTGACAACCTCATAAACGGACACGACGATACCTACTGAGGGCCCCGTTCGAGCAACGCGTGGGCCCATCCCCGTAAATAATCCCGTCAAACCACTGTCTCTGTTTTTTCAACATGAGACAAAAAAATCAGAACATCCAGCGCAAGAAAAAAGCTATGTAATGACATACTTTCTCGAGGTTGTTTTATCATATCATCAGAAGACGATAATAACTAAGAGAATCCAAATCAAACTCACTCTGCTATTATAATAAAAGTTTAGGTTTTTATCATTTGAAAAAAACTAATTGGCAATACAAGAAGCAGTTTCGTAAGCTTCTTATTTTGATCAAATGTAGCAGCAGTTTCATAAGCTTCTTATCTTATTAAAAGGAAAAAGGGCTTTGCGAACTGTACCTCCAAACCTCAACAAGCGTATGCCTCGTGGTCATGTTCAATGCTCGAGTAGGATCTTTCTGAATATTGGAAAAAAAAAAAAGACGATGATACTTTTAAACAAAAAAGGACAATGAGGAATCAACTCAAGAGAACAAAGATCACATTTCCCAAAAATTTTAGTAATATAGTAGTTTGATCAATCCATTAGAATAGATAAAGAAAGCATCATGGATCTTTTGCCCTATAGCTTATACACAGAACTAGTTACTGTGATCTATAAACGCATAGATATTCAGAAAAAATAAAAGACCTCTATCTGTCGACGGGTCCTCGCGACATCTAATGGGCACGTGGCAGCTGCTGCAATACTTCCCGCCACAAAACCAGCACAGAAGTTTGCACCGAGGATGGTGGGCCCGCTAGCTTCATCGCCGATGTTGCTCAACATTTTTCTTCTTAGCTATTGATGATGTTCATATAATTAGCAAGAAGAATAGAGATCTTATTAAAAAACAATCATGATAAGTGTTATCTTACTGGCTCTAACAGTGCCCAGCACACAGCAGAAAAAGGAACATCTCGTGCTAGTTGGGCTCCGAAGCCAGTCCATAACATGCGATATTTCTGATCTGGAAATAGAGAGCATAATCACGCATGTGAGAAAAGAAGAAAGAAGAAGCGAATAAAACGGTGAATACAGGGAAGTAAATTTTCTAATGTAATGCAGCAAATATGGTAATGTACAATAGGATGTGCTGTAAGTTTCGTAGAGAGGGATCGCGATAAAAACATGTATAGATTATGTAAGAAGAACGTACAATGTGCCATATTTTGAAACATATTGGCTCCACAAGATAAAAACAGGGTCTCCACTGGCAAAATGTCTCATTACATGAAACATAGAATAATTTAAAACGAACAAAGGAAGACATACAAATTTTTTGAATATTAGGGCTCTTCATTGGTGGGACAATCCCTACCAATGTTTTCAACACTCCAGGAGGTTTGACTCCGGCTTGGTCGTGCTTAAATGCCTGCAATTATGAAATTTCGTGTTTTGAACAAATTATGGAAAAAAGCCCAAAATAGTAATGTGAATGTAAGATTTTATTACTGGGAATATATGTAATGCAGAAATTTACCTGCATGCGTGTTCTTGCAAGCTCGACCGGATAACAAGTGACACACGCTATTGAACGTGCCAAAGATCCAGCGACTAGAGGGACATAGGTTGTCATAGATGGAGCATTTTCGGATGTAAATTCTTCCATGTGGATGCGAAAAATATCATATAGCGGCATATATATTCCCACCTACAGTAAATAATATTTAGAAAAATAGAATATTATTTACAATTCCAAGATAATCATTTGCAAGTGCTCGAAACTATGCCTCCATAAAAATTAAAGACATAATAAATTACAAACTTACAGATGGGATTGCCAAAGCTAAACTGGCATTAGTGCCTCGCCATAATCTAGAAAATCCTTCCTGGTTCATTTCATGTAGGTTTTATTTAATATATAATCAACATATAAAACTATACATCATAGTAGACATAATCGATATCTCAAAAAACATTACAAGTTTGAAATAGATGTAAGAAAAAACAACAGTGATCGATTTGAAGAATGACGATGTTATACCAACCTCTCGTATTACTTTGTAGAATACATCGAGTGTTCCTCTGTAATGGGTACATTCGGAAGAGCAAAGTGGTTGGCCGCCTAGTGCTGTACGAATGGACGAGTTTCTATACTTTGAGTGTTGTATATTCTGATAAAAAATCAAACACAAGGCCTCAAAAAAATTGCTGAAATACAGATTAAAGCAAAAGACATATTTATTTGAAAAAGAAAATTATGGGCCTTCTATTACACTTGTACATTTGTTCCTTCTTGACAGGAATTGATAAGAAATATTTGAACCCGACACATTGTTCTTATTATTGTACCGTGCTCGTGCATGTCGACTGAAGGTTGTCGTATGGAACTCTAGCGGCCTGAGCTTGCAACCTAGTCTGAATAGAAAAAAACAATGATGTAATATAATAAATAAGTAACCGAAACTAACGAATTTTTTTACACCGTCATATTCTGGTTTATTCTATGAACTTTTCGGGGTTATACACGAACTGGCCCAGATTAAAAATCATCAAAAATTTAGATAAACCGCAAAAAACTTAAGTAGAGTTGAGAAAAATGTTAAAGAGAACCGAGGAAGACTTCTATTGATAAGAAGAACCACGTGACCAAAGATATCAATCAAGAAGAATCACAGCAAATCATCATAATCAAGAACATTAATCAGAAAGTCACGAATATAGGCAAATCATACAAGTAAATCCCGGAATCATTTAAGCGTATATAAGAACCATTTTTCAACGAACTCGCTCTAAAACAGAGATGAGAAAACGGCATACAGCCATACTCGAAATTGAAACGACAAAATACAATAAAAAAACCCGCAATTGCACTGTATATCAGACATATATTAATGAATAGAAATAGGGAGGAATTAAGTAAAGTAAAACCCACTTTTGCAACATCGAGAGGGTTTACAATGATTGCAGATATAAAGGCGGCACCTGCAGCTGAAAATGCCCTCTCCCCAAAACTCAAATCGCCATCAGCAACAGCAGCTCTGGTCGTCGCCGATGGTTCTCCACTCGTCGACTCTTCTCTTACAACGCTTTTGTCTATTTCCACTTTTGTTTTCGCTGTCGCCATTCCGACCCATGAAGGCAGGCCTTGTTTCGGCGAACCCACCATCCAAAACGTCGAATCTTTCTCCCCTGTAATTCGTTCTTGTCTTCTGTAATGTGCCGCCTAGGTCTAACTATCTCGTCTGTGTTGCATGAAAATTGGGCTTCCACGGTGGGAAAAGGAAAAAATGAGAATTCAGAAATGCATATTAATTCGTGCGATTCGTGGCGTGGGCACGAAGCCGCCAACCAAGAAAAGAAGGTTCGGAATCTTACACGTTCAACTCATAGTGGCGAAGAGAGAGATGTTTTCTTTATATTGTTAAGGGCGTGTTTGGATTAGACAACTAGCGGAATATTTAAGAAAATGACTTGGTCCACGTTAAAAAAAATAGCTTCTATGTATCCTTACTAACTATGCGTAAAGCACTATTTTATCCTTTTTTAATGACAATCAACAACACTTAACGAAAATTATAGCTTTTCACGGAGGTTTACCGTAGAATCTGAAAAAGAAAGAATAAAGTAAATAAATATTTCTGAAAAAAGCATCCATTTCACCGTTTGTTGCAAAATCGATCAAGCATTAACGCGAGATCCGAAAAAGTGAAAGTAATTTTTTTAATTAATGATGAATCTGTCGTCTACATCGCACGGGACGCTAATTTCAAGCCGCTTGGGTACCTTAATTCCAAGCGCAGGGTACCCGTGCTTGCAACAGTAGGGGACCCGTGCTTTGAAGCTCAGGGGATCCGTGCGTGGAAGTGCAGGGGACTTGTGGGGCAAGCGCAAGAGGCGCATTGGACCCGTTCTTTGTCGCGTAGGGGACCCGCGAAGTATAGTAGGGGATCTGCGCAGCATAGCAGGGGACCCGCACAACATAGTTGGGGACCCATGCTTGCTAGCGCAGAAACCCATGCTATGCTGCGCTGGGGACCCGTGCATGCTAACGCTGCGGACCCGCACAAAATATTAGGGGACCCGCGCAGCACAGCAGGGGACCCTCGCAATATAGTATGAGACTCGTGCTTGCTCGCGCATAGACCCGTGCTTACTAGCTGGGGACCCGTGCGTGCTAGCGCTGGGGACCCGCACGTAATAGCAGGGGACCCGCGCATGCTAGCGAAGAGACCCGCTTGATGCGCTGAGGACCCGTGCGCGCAACACGGGACCCGCACGTAATCTCAGGGTCCCCGCGTAGCATAGCATGGGACCCTTGCGTTCAAACAGATCTAATTATAAGCACTTTGCCGCAGCATAAATCATTCGATCTAATTAGCTTACAATGTTTTATTTTTAGGTTATAGTGAAGCAATTGCACGACTGGGATTCTTATGTTCCACCGCAATGGGATGGCGACGACGATGCGCAGAGTCCGCTGTATTGATGTGGCCCATCTGCTTGGAAGGGCGGCGACCGCAATGTGGCTGGGGCGCATGAGTCGACGGCGCCAATTTTGGTGGCGGCGCAACAGTTGACGGCGCCATCCCATGTGGCGGATGAGACGACGGCACCAATTTTGGCAGTGGCGGATCAGTCCACTGCTCCTCGATCGACGTGGCTGACAAGAGAAAAGCTGTGGTCGAGTCGACAGCAGTGTTAGGAAATCATAAACTACGCTAGACATATAGCTTAACGTGTGTTTGGAATTGTTGTTGCGTAGCGACAATACCTTCACAATCTCATCCTTCATGTCTTCTAACGTGCATGTTTCCTCGTCGACCAACAGCTTGTAAAAAACCCTAACAGCTTGCGAAACCCTAGTTTGCGAAATCCTAGTTGTAAAAAGTGATTTTCGGATGCAAAGTGTTCGAGAATGTGATTTTGAAACATAATTGAAGCCCTAACAGCTTGCGAAACCCTAACAGCTCGCAAAACCCTAACAGATTGCGCGGGCCCCAGCACTACCTCTAGGGACCGTCACACTGATGCGCGGGACTCCTGCTCTACTGCGCGGGTCCTACACTGATGCCCTGGTCCTTAGCGCTTATGTGCGCGGGACACCGCACTAGCGCTCGGGCCCCTGCACTGATGCGCAGGAACCCTGCTCTAGTGCGGGGGACCCCTACTCCAGTGTGTGGGGCCTGCACTGATGCGCGGGACCCCAGCACAAGCACTCGGGTTGTTTGTTTAATATGTGTTAAGATTAATAATCGAATGCTCAAGGATAAAAAGAGACCGATTTACGTGGTTCGGATAGATATCCTACTCCACGGACCGCCAAGAAACAATATCACTATTCACAGTCGGGATACACCCTCAAGTTCACTTTTCTCTCATTACAGTGTTCAAACAATGGGGAGAGCTTTCTTTAGGAAAAATCTCTAAGTGTATCTCTCTTGAATTTCCTGTGTCTTTCTCCCTTTTTTCCTTCTCAATATATCCGTTCGTCCCTCCTCTCCAGCTCGCCCCTTGGGACCACTTAAAAGCAGCTACAAATGTACTATTATTAGACTGGCATATCCTCCTTCTGGCCATAATGTCCTCCAATCGGTGCACTCCACGTGTCCCCTGGTCGGCTACAAACAATGCCTCGCCTCCTCAAACATCTCGTTGTCAGGGCCATTTGTACTTCCTCCGTACACTACCTTTGACCTCCATCTCTCCCACTCATTTGCCCCATATCTCGAAACCTAACCTTTCTAGATTACTAGATCAGGAGGAGTGCTGGATCGAAGACCACCCTTCACGCAAGATATATACTAAGACGAAGTGAGAAGTTGTTTGAAAGTTCATCGAGTAGAACTGAGATCATTTTATTCAAAACATACCAACTTAGTTCCACGTCCAACAGAATGTAAATGTCGGCGAAGCAAATAGCTTGAGGAATAAGATACTACGAGTCTGGTGAGAAGAGTTGTTAACTAGGTGGATCGTAAAATCGGTGTTAGTGAAGCGAAGTCTTCTAGTAAATATGATTATTTAATGGAAATAAGTGGATATTTAGAAGGAGTTAGCATGCAAACTTTCAGAAATAAATTTGTGCATACACACTGGCAAACCACTCTTCACACAACGCACAAATTCACAGGCTTGATAACATTCGCATTTAAAATTCACTTTCAGATTGAGAACCGGTTGTCAGTTCAAACTAGATCAATTATCAACCGAAACCGCTAAAAGAGCGAAAAAAGAGAATAGTTATTCATATCTCTCTAAACGCCGAAAGAAAAAAAGCACACAAATCGTGCTACACAGCATATCACGCAAAAGCGAGAAGTGTTGTGAGAGTGTAGTTTTTAGTATTGTACTACAACTTATAATTTAATAACTCAATTGAAGCTAATCTTTGTGTAAAGTATAGCATTAATTTTGGCTTCCTTCACTGAAATATATCTTATAGTATTACGCAAATGTATATGTCATCAAATGATGCCCACGTGTCATAATAATAATTTGTAATAAATTAAAAAACAAATATAATAAAACATGAAACTACCCACTATCATACTCCGCACTAATAATTTTGACTTCCTTCATTGAAATATATAAATAATATATATATATATGTATATATTGAGATAGATAAATTAATTAATAATAAACAATACCATAGACCAAATGAATTTCCTCGTCCTCATCGGATTCGTTTAGTAAATAACGACAAACGTAAAGGACGTCGAAAAGAAAATAGGTTTTTCCACAAGCTGCATTGTGTGGACTTGTCTCGAATACAGACGACGAACCCGCTCACATACTTAGATATTTCTAGTCATTCTGTGTCCCTAAATTTTTGTCAGAGGTATCAACAACAACAGCTTGGATCTAAGTTGAGAAAGTTCAATCTTATTACAAGTTAATCTTGGAAAAGGTATATTCATCCCCGTATACAGAAAACTGATGGATCCTACGCAGATAAGGTGTTATATGGTTATTCTTGTGTGCTTCTCACTTGCGTCTGCCCTCTCTGCTTCAACGACGTTCATTTCAGGTTTGATTTCTTGAACTGCTTGCATTAAAAATCTTAATGTTGTAATCGTTTGTGTAAGAATAAACGAGATGCAGATGGTGTGTTTGTGCCTTATGCATCGAGTGAAAGGAAGCTTCTTCAAATTCCTAAAGGTAAGACCTTCATTAGAAATTGAGACTTCTATCCTAAAACGATGATATGTAAACTTGTCTCTTGTTATATAAGAGAATCTCACAGCTTTAATTTTGGGACAACACCAAGTTTTTTATAATCTCAACATTCATGTTGCTTTGTAGTTCATATGTGGAAAGGAATATTTAGTCATGCATCGAACAACGATACTGTTTGCTTTGATCGTTGTACCTTGACACATTTTCTTTTCCTTTCCTAACCAAATCTGCAAGCCGAACGCACCATAAAAGAAGTTTAGGCAATAAAACAATCAGATTGTGTTGGTCGTAAACTGGTTTTCCTAGGTTGCCCGGTGGACTTCGAGAACCAAAACTACACGATATTAACGAGCCAGTGCAAGGGACCTTCTTACCCGTTGGACATGTGTTGCTCCGCCTTCAAGCAGTTCGTTTGTCCCTTTGCGGAACAACTAAACGACCACTCGAACGATTGCCAAAGGACAATGTTCAGTTATATCTATCGATATGAGGGTTATAGCCAGGGGCACATATTCGCCAGGTGTCGGGGAGATGAGTCCGGGCTCATATGCCCGTCGCCGCCTCCCTTATCGCCTTCGGGTGAAAAGAATAGTGCATGTGGCTTTGGTCGCGTTTTTAATTTTCAGCTATTTGCGATATTTTTCTATTTTTTTTTCTTAGGCTGTGTTTGGTATGAGGAATTTGATGCGGAACGAAAAGATTATGCGTAATGGCACACGATGCTGATTCATCTTTATCATTTCTTTTTCCTTCCATTTTCTTTTCCGCCGTGAATTCTATGTGCCAAACACACTCTTATGGTTTTAGCTATGAAAATTAATAAATCCTGGACATAAATGTATGTTTTGTAATTTTCTTATCAATGATTCACACGATGAGTTTGAAGCTCTCAAGGCATTGAATCTATCGCTTCCAGACGCTAATGCATTTTACGAGATTTCTAGAGGTTGGACGAGTTTTCAGAACGTATCTGATATGAGTAATGCATCAGAAATGTTTTTCGAGACACCATCACAGCCGTCAATGTCGAGTTCGAGTAGTGCGCCATCTTGGACTATACAGCTGCAGGCAAAGTTGCAGGCTACCCGTACCACTCTTGCGGACGAGACACAGACATGTGGCTCTGCAGCGTCGCAAAACATAAATGTTAGTCGGAAATTACTGGCTACAAAATTGTAGTCGGCGACGGTATTTCCAACTACTTGCCGACTACTCGTTTTTCACCGCGAGACCGAGTAAGATATGGGATCTTTTTTTTTTCTCGAAACGATAGCTTGCATTAATAACAAAGATACAGGGCTAAATAGCCCAAGGGGTCTCACCGGTACATCGTCAACCGGGAGAACAACGGCTCACAAAGGAGCAAAACATTCCCACAAGGGGAAACAAACACTCCTAGCTTTGGGAGAACAGGGTCCACAAGGGACAAAAAAACCGACTGAAAACAGAACACCATTATTTACGACCAAGAACTAAAGAACCTATAACAGAAAAAGCGATTAGGCTAAATCTACGATACTCTTCACTTTAACCTGGTCTTCGACTTCTGGGTTTTATTTTCATCGGACCGGGGCTCCACTAGGGAGAAAAGGCACCCGACCCCGAGGGTCGGGAGAGACGAGGTCCCACAACGGGGAGAGGCAGCGGCGAGGGCAGGCGACGAGGCCGAGCGACGAGGGCGAGCGGGCGGCGGGCGGCTGCCATTGACGAGCCAGGTTGGGGTGGTCGCGGCCGGTGAAGGCGGAGGTTGGCGAGGTTGGCGGAGGCGGAGGCGATGGCGAGCGGAGGTGGAGCAAAGCTCGGCGACGACGGGGAGCGACGACCGGCGGCGACGGCAGACGGTGGGCGGCGACGGCAGTCGGTGGAGGTGGGCGGCGGAAACGGCACGGCCGGCGGAGAGGGCGGCATAGATGATGGCCAGCGAAGGTGGGCGGCCGACGAAGGTCTACCGACGGAGGCGAGCGGCTGGGAGTCCGGCAAGGAGGATGGCAGGCGATAGTTTTTTTTTTAATTGAAAGCCTAAAAAGTAAAAAATAAAGAAACAAATCTAGCTCCCCCAGAGGAAGGCCACAGAGAGAGAGACGGGGAGAGCGGGAGGAAGAAAAGGGGGGGGGGGGGGTGTGTGAATGGAGGGAGGGATAGTAGGATATGGGATCTATCGACTACAATTTGTAGTCGGTAGTTTCTTCCTTTTTTTTTTTTTTTTTGTAGTGATCGAAATCGTGACGGCATGTTAAACTAGTTTGAGCCATAATCGTCAGTTCAAAACCCAAATGAGAATCATCTGAATGAAGATCTTATCGGTTTAACGCATCTCGACCCGTAACTGACGGAAACTAACACTAATCAACCATTACAACGACGCAAGCACCAAATTAGTATACACAGGAAAAGAAAGAAATAGTCAAACGTCACGCCACAAACAGCCATTACAAAAGGACACAAGTGCAAAGATTCTTCACACAACTACACCTACACGTTACAAAATATGCTTAGCATTAGCATCTATCTATAAAATGATAAAATGATTCCCAATTTCTTTTTTTTTTCAGGGCAGTCATATCATTGGAATCTCTACAATGACCCAAAACCAAAAAAAAAAAGAAATTCCACTCACCACTTCACCATCCATATGCTTCTTATTCTCCCACCCTTCTAAGCGTAATGAATCCAATCATCATCTTCTTGACAAAGCATCCCAAGCCATTCTTACCATCAATCCTCAGAAGGCTGTCCAAAACCATCCAACCCGCATTTGGGACCCGCCAAATCCTCCAAACCCGCAAAGAAATCATCGTCGAGGGGAACGTCAGAATCTTTAATCGCCAAAGCGTCGTCTTCATCCTCGGCCTCGATCTCGAATTTCTCTGAGCTGCTCGACGGCGGAGATGGGATATCACCGCCCATGGAAGTGGCGGCACTGCCGCCGCCGGCGGTGGTGGTGGTCCTTGTGGTTCCGGCGAGGGAGCTCCGGTGAGTGGGCATTGCGTGGTTGTGCTCCGACGAGTATGTGACGATGAACGTCGACGGGTCTGATCTGTCGCGTTCCACCTGTTTTCTCGCCGGGCAACTCTTTGATGTGCTGCATTTGTAGTATCCCCTGTTTTTTTGTTAAGGAAAAAAATTGCAAATGAGATGAGATGAATCTTTTACGATTTAGTTTTAGCTATCCTATCATAATATTATTGTGAAAAAAACAGAGCAAGCCCAAGCTAGATACAAACTCTCAGTCCCAGTTCCTATATTAACCTTATGAATAAGAGAGTTTGAATTCCTATTTCTTTCTTCTTTTTTCTTTCGGCAATCAGTCTCGGATTAGCTATTCAATCTCGTCATTGCTAATCTACTCATCAGTGCCATGAATTAAGAACCAGGCGAACAAAATTAGCAAATATGAGAAGTTATTCCAAGTTTCCTTCCTTTTTTTTTTTCAAGCAGCTTGTAATATGAAACAACAGTGAATATTGCTATCTTTGGCAAGCACAGTGTGAGTAAGTAAGAAGGTAAAGGGAACAGTGGTAATGAATGAAGAAAAAACCTAGGATAAGGTGAGCCTTTAATGGGTTTCTGTCCATATTTTCTCCAAGACCACGAGTCTGAAGATAGCTGCTCCACAGGAACACGACAAACCTTTTTCAAACTGATTTTCCTGAACCCAAATTTCAGACAAACAAAAACAAATCAGGACATCTTCATCCAAGAAGACGAATGATGATAATGAAAAGCTAGAAAGAAAAAGAGAAAGACCAAACCTTTTCTTGCTCCTCGGACAAGGTTTAGAGCCGTTAGCCACGGAAAGAGAGTGGTGCTGCTTTTGCGTAGGCAATTGCTCGAAAACTATGTGCTGCGTTTGGCCGTTCATAAATTTCCTCTGTTGCTCGCAAGATAGATCTGTTAATCCATTAAGAACAGAGAGTGGAGAAATGGGCAAACTCTGAGAAGGAGAAAGCGCTGTTATCTTGTTAGTCGCTTTACTCTGTTGCTGCCTTGGATTTGGGTAAAAGGGCTTGTAGATATCGTGCAAGTCTGAAGCTTCAGCGTATGTCCTTGGAGAAAAGGGATCTTGACACCTTGTAATGGAAAAGTTTGTCCAATCTTGGTGGGAAACGGTGGCTGTTGCTGTTGTCGAGCAGGCAGCGGCGGCGTTGGATGCGGCGGCGCAGCTTCTGACCACCGCGTGAAGGTCCCAATCGGCGGCATCCATTACGTTTTTCTTTTCTCCGCTTTTTTTTTTGTGGTGAGGAGAGAGGTAGAAGAGACAAAAAGAAGAAGGCGCTGACTTTCGAAGGTGGGGTAAGGGTAGAGAGAGGAATGAAGGGTTTCTGTAAAGAAATGAGTGGAAAAGGAATAAGGATATTTATTTCTATTAAGTTGGTTGACTATGGAAATAGTCAAAAGGTTTTTGTACAGAAAAGTCAGACGTGTGTTCATGTGTAAGAGAACACACTGGTAAAACACTTTGCCGACAAATGTGTACTTGCGATGGCCACGTGGTTTACGTCTGACGCTCCTTCGTAGGCGCGTGCGTGCACTCAACAACACTGTGTTCTATTTGACTTTCCACTAGTTGCAAACGAACCGAATCGGATCGAATACTGCCATATTGTATTTGGATTCGTTTATTTTTTCGAATATTCCGATTCGAATTCATTTTTTATTCGAATCCTAAAATTGATTCGTATTCGATTCGATTATGATATTCGAATATTCGGATTCGAAATTGTTTTACAATACCTGTATAAAACAAAAAAAAACATGATAAAGGATTTGATGGAAAACCCTTTTCAACTTTGTGTTAATTAGACTTTTTTTTTTATTTTTATTTTAACAAAAAGGATTTTATGGGTTAAATGTTGTGTTCTTTCAAGAATATTTGGGCCTAATAGCTTAGTATTTGATATCAATGGGCCGACTTAATTGCAAATATTATAGTATAATATATTATTTAAATATAATAAATTATCCGAATCCGAATATTCGGATAATATTCGAATCGAATCTTGACATATTCGTCTTCGTATTCGAAAATTTTTCGAATCGAAAAAATATTCTTATTCGGATTCTATATTCGAATCGTAAATTTCGAATCGAACAAAAAAAAATTATTCATTTGCAACCTACTTGCCACCGTATAGACCTTGGTTCAATTCAACCATTATTTTCTTGAAATTTTTTACTAAAATAATGCGTTTTAAATTCAATATTAAAAAATAGGGTAATTTTGTGTAAATTAACAAAATCGAGCAAATCCTGAATAATAGACGCGACGTCACGTCTAATAACCTTGCACGGGCCTGTTAAAAAATATGTTGGGCCAATCGTTGGCCCAATAACTCAAGCCCCCGCGTCTAATAGACGCGACGCCGCATCCAATAACCGCAGCGGCGGGTTTAATAAACCCGATCTCTTCTCTTCTTCCTCCTCACTTCGTCTTCTCCTTATCCCGTGACGCCTAGGGGTGGGCATCGGGTCAGGTAATAAGGTATCGGGTAGTTCGGGTTCGGGTTAAGATTTTCACTACCCGAACCCAACCCGATCTATGACTGGTACCCGCAAGTCGGGTATATATCGGGTTCGGGTACCCGACGTCGGGTACCCGATTTTGAATTGGAAATATGACTAAAAGTATTATAATGCAATATATATATATATCAAAATATTATATTATTTGTCAGTTATAATTTTTGGATATTTTATTTTCAATAAATATAAGATATATATATATATATTTTTATGTTTATTAATAAACTTTGAGAATGCCTTTTTAAAAAAATTTATAATGATTTATGCATTGATAATACAATATCACTTGTTAATTATACAATTAAAATAAGAAATTAATCGAAATATTGTTACAACTTTAACATCACTCAACTTAGATATTGATTCTAAATATGGAATTATCAAATGTTATTGTTTATGTACAAAAACTAATTTTTTTTATAAAAATAATATATCGGTACCCGAATAACCCGATCGGATAATCCGATACCCGATAAATAACCCGAACTACCCGACCCAAACTACCCGAACCCGATCGGATTCGGGTAAAACCCGAATACCCAAACCCGAACGCCAACTCCTAGATGCCCCTCACCTCGTCTTCTTCCAATCCCGCGACGACGACCGCGAACCTCCAATTGCGACGGCGATTCTCAAACGGCCAATCATACTTCTTCCTCGTCACCTTCGATTAATGTTCGTATGTTAAGTTTTGATTTGGATATTTTCTTTAAATATTGTCGAATTTGTGAGTTTAAGTTTATGTTCTTAGTATAATATGCGTTGTAAATATCGTGGGTTGTTAATTAAATTGATATAACCCATCAATTTTGGATATTTGTTTTGATTTAAGAATTTTCCCCAATTGTGAACCATAATTTAGGGTTTGTAGTTTGATTGATTCAATTTTTTATGTCTGATTCTCTTTATCTGTTGAGTGTGCTAGTTTGTTGTATTTGTAGCGATATTGACTTGTAAACGTTCGATTAGGATGGATGCGAACGAATTTACGGTCCGATCGATCGTTCATTGTTGATATTTCAGGATAGTCATCGTTGTAACGATGTGCTATCCAATTTGGAGCCCTAGACACTCCTTTGACCGTTAGGGGTTAAAAGGTGTAGCACAGTCGTATTCTGGAGAAGTTGGATACAATGTCGTTTTACGGTATGTACAATTGTGATATCAGAAGATAGATCCACACTTGATTACGGCTCTTGTAGAGAGGTAGTGGAAGGAGACGCACGCGTTCCACATGCCTGTGGGGCAGGCGACAGTTACACTAGAGGACGTCGATTGGAAACTCCCCAATCGATAAAAAAGCCCTATTTTCTTTCATTTTTCCTTCTAAGAAAATAAAAAAATAAAACGACATAACTACAACAACCTACAATACAATATACAACCTTACCATATAATTAAATAAATACATATCAATAAAAAGTGAAGAAAAAATAAATAATCGGGCTTGAACTATAATAAGTTTCCTATGTCTCGATGTAGAGGAATCAAATCCAATTAATTTAGTTTCTTACATTATTATTGCATCGGTATTATAATATTTGTGTTCGATACATATTCGTCTATGCTTCTTCGCAAGAATATTTGAATTTCAGTTTTTTTTTTCTTTTTAAGTAAGTTGTTTATGTTAGATTATGTAAATAATATCTATTTATTATAGTCATATCTGTAGGCTTAATTATAGCATGAATGTAGCCTAATTTATAGCCTAGATTATAGCGTGGTGATTCTCATTGTAAGTGTATATATTATTGTGTGAATGAATGAAAGAGGCACGGATGATTTCCTTCATGGTATCAGAGCCTAACATACTCTGCTAACCAATCGCAGTATCGTCCTCTATTTTCCTCTTCTTCTCTCCCTAACTAACATCCATGGCTGAACAAAAATTCCATCCTGCTCTTGCAGTTAACAATGTCAAAAATTTCATTCCTCTAGTTCTTGAGATGGAAAAGGGTCAATATTCTTCTTGGGCGGAGCTGTTCAAAATCCATTGCCGAGCATACCAGGTCATCGAACACATAATTCCTCCAAAAACAGCCGAGACAGACAAGGAGCGGGCGCCAACAACTGACAAAGACAAGGAGCAAACGGTCGACCATGACCAAAACCTTTGGTCGCGCTTGGATGCTATCGTCCTCCAATGGATTTATGGCACTATCTCGAATGATCTCTTACACACAATCTTGGAACCAGATTCGACTGCCCATCAAGCATGGGAGAGATTGAAAAATATCTTTCAAGATAACAAAAACTCAAGAGCAGTTTACTTGGAAAATCAATTCACTCAAGTTCATCTAGATGCTTTCTCCAACATCTCTGCTTATTGTCAAGAGCTAAAGATGCTTGCTGACCAACTATCAAACGTCGGTGCACCAGTGACCAATCAACGTTTAGTTCTTCAACTAATTGCGGGCTTAAATGAAAACTATGATGGTGTTGCTACTTTCATTCAACAAAGCGACCCTCTGCCTCCCTTCTATGAGGCTCGCTCGAGGCTTATTCTTGAAGAAACCCGCAAGGCCAAGCAAGCTGCAGCAGCTGCCACCGCCGCTGGTACCGCTCTCATCCACACCAACAATACTATAGATGATCCCAAGGGTACAAGCTCTGACTCCAATGCCCACAACACAAATAGTCAGCGGCGCGGTTCGAACCACAACAATCGTGGCAAACATAATGGTGGTCGTGGTCGTGGGCGTGGGCGTAACAGTAATAACTACCACCACCAACCACAACAACATTGGGGAAAGTACCCTTGGAGTTGGACCCCGCAGCCATGGGCAGTTCCACCATGTCCATACCCTACATCTTCTTGGACAAGGCCACCACCTACTCCTCAGCCTGGTATCTTAGGCAATCGGCCGCAACAAGCCTATGCAACGTCTGTATCTCATGCCTCAAACTATGCTCCCACGGACATCGAACAAGCAATGCATACTATGTCTCTCAATTTACCTGATGATAATTGGTACATGGACACCGGAGCAACCTCAAACATGACATCATCTCAAGGTACTCTCTCGTCTTATTTTAATTTGAGCACTTCGAAAAATATTACCGTTGGCAGTGGTCATGAAATTCCAATTCAGGGTTTTGGACACACAATTATCCCCTCTCCTCGCCCACCTTTAAAATTAAACAATGTCCTTCATGCACCTAAACTTGTTAAAAACTTGGTGTCGGTGCGTCGCTTCACCATCGACAACAATGTTTCAGTTGAATTTGACCCATTTGGCTTTTCTGTGAAGGATTTTCAGACGGGAACACCACTAATGAGATGTGATAGCAATGGGGCCCTATACCCAATCACCACACAAGCCACTTCTCCCTCCACCTTTGCATCCTTTTCTCCGACTCTTTGGCATACTCGTTTGGGACACCCGGGAACGTCTGTTTTACGCTCTCTTCGGGAAAACAAGTTCATTGATTATCATAAGTCTTCTAGATCTCTTTGTCAATCTTGTGTCTTTGGGAAACACGTTAAGCTACCTTTCTCTGATTCGTCTTCTTACACTATCATGCCTTTTGATATTTTGCACAGCGATTTATGGTCATCACCTATTTTAAGTTCGGCTGGTCATAAGTATTACCTTCTCATTTTAGATGACTTCTCTAATTTTCTATGGACCTTTCCCATTGGTAAAAAATCACAAGTTTACTCCGTCTTCTTGTCCTTTAGTAATTTCATCAAAACCCAATTTGAGAAAACCATCAAATGTTTTCAGTGTGACAATGGGAGGGAATATGATAATGAACAATTTAAATCCTTTTGTCACGCCAATGGGATGGTTTTTCGTTTTTCTTGCCCTCATACTTCTCCTCAAAATGGAAAAGCCGAACGTAAAATTCGTTCCATAAACAATTTAGTTCGTACCCTTCTTACCCATTCGTTTCTACCACCAACATTTTGGCATCATGCCTTACACATGGCGACATATCTTTTGAATATTCTCCCTAGCAAGTTACGTTCACACTATTCCCCCACTCAAATTTTATATCATAGGGATCCTTCTTACACACATCTTCGGGTTTTTGGGTGCTTATGTTATCCCCTTTTTCCTTTTTCAACCATCAATAAACTTCAAGCCCGGTCCACACCATGTGTCTTTTTAGGCTACCCATCTAACCACAGAGGATACAAATGTTATGACTTGTCGAGCGGAAAAATTCTCATATCTCGACATGTAGTTTTTGATGAGTCACAATTTCCTTTTGTCAACCTTCATACTCCAGCACCACGCACATATGATTTTTTAAATGATACTATACATCCTATCTTGCACCATGAGCTTATCACTCAAACCAATCCACCTCCTCATGAGCCACCAAGTATCGACCCATCACCTAACACACCAAATGCTACTACACAAGTCAACTTACCACAGCCCACCAACTCACCAAGCAACCAAGATAGCCACCCAGCTACATCCCTGACACCCTCTCTTAACCATCCAAACCACTCAGGCCAACCTTCATCTCGTTCCATGACAACCCGGAGCATGCATGGAATTTTTAAACCAAACCGACACTACAATTTAACCACTTCAATTACACCTTCACCTTTACCCCGTAGCCCCAAAGACGCCTTGTCCGACCCGAATTGGAAAGCAGCCATGTCTGACGAATTTGGTGCTCTCATTAAAAATAAGACGTGGGTTTTGGTACCACGACCTTCTAATGTAAACATTATTCGGTCCATGTGGATTTTTCGTCATAAACTGAAATCTGATGGTTCTTTGGAGCGATACAAAGCTCGTCTTGTTGGTGATGGCAGGTCTCAACAGGTTGGTATTGATTGCAATGAAACTTTCAGCCCGGTCGTCAAACCAGCTACTATTCGGACGGTTCTCAGCATCGCTCTCTCAAAATCTTGGCCCATTCATCAGTTAGACGTCAAAAATGCATTCTTACATGGACAGCTTCATGAGACCGTTTACATGCATCAACCTATGGGTTTTCGAGATCCGGTACATCCTAATTATGTCTGTTTGCTAAAGAAGTCATTATACGGCCTCAAACAGGCTCCTCGTGCATGGTATACAAGGTTTACCGATTTTGTCTCGACCATTGGATTCTCGCATAGCAAATCTGACCATTCATTATTCATTTATCGCCGAGGAAACGACATGGCATATATGCTACTTTATGTTGATGATATCGTCCTCACGGCTTCTAGTGAGGCTCTTCGTCAGTCTATTATGTCTCTCCTCGCTTCTGAATTCGCTATGAAGGATTTAGGTCCTTTGAGCTATTTCTTGGGCATTGCAGTCACACAACATGCTGATGGGATTTTTCTGTGTCAAAGCAAATACGTGGGGGAGATTATCGAGAAAGCTGGTATGACCTCGTGTAAGCCCGCGCCAACGCCAATTGATACTAAGTCTAAGTTGAGTGCCTCCTCAGGATCTCCATGCAAAGATCCTACTCTTTATCGCAGCTTAGCCGGCGCATTACAGTACCTTACATTCACCAGACCGGATATATCCTACGCCGTACAACAAGTCTGTTTACATATGCATGCTCCAACTGATGATCATATGTCCGCACTGAAGCGAATCATGCGGTACCTTCAAGGCACTCGTACCTATGCCTTACATCTCTATAAGTCATCAGTTGCTAGTCTTCTTTCTTATACAGATGCTGATTGGGGTGGCTGTCCAGATACAAGACGCTCAACCTCTGGTTATTGTGTTTATTTAGGCGATAACTTGGTCTCCTGGTCTTCTAAGCGCCAAGCAACTCTCTCTCGATCTAGTGCTGAAGCCGAGTACAGAGGGGTGGCTAATGTTGTTTCTGAATCTTGTTGGCTTCGAAATCTGCTTTTGGAGCTAAATTTTCCTATCAACAAGGCTACCTTAGTTTATTGCGATAATGTTAGTGCCATATATCTTTCTGGTAATCCCGTCCAACATCAGCGCACTAAACACGTCGAGATGGACATTCATTTTGTCCGCGAAAAAGTTGCACGTGGACAAGTTCGAGTTCTTCATGTTCCGTCCCGTTATCAAATTGCTGACATTTTTACTAAAGGGCTTCCGAGCGTACTGTTCAATGACTTTCGAGACAGTCTCAACGTTCGACAACCTCCAGTTTCGACTGCGGGGGTGTGTTAGATTATGTAAATAATATCTATTTATTATAGTCATATCTGTAGGCTTAATTATAGCATGATTGTAGCCTAATTTATAGCCTAGATTATAGCGTGGTGATTCTCATTGTAAGTGTATATATTATTGTGTGAATGAATGAAAGAGGCACGGATGATTTCCTTCAGTTTATTTAACCGTCATTTCTTCTTCTCCGATTGTCCTCATTGGCATCGACTACCTCTTTTTGTAACAACATAGAGCAGTATAGAAGAAAACCAAAACCAAAAACTAAAGCAAAGACAAAACTTGAACCAAACGTTTACATATCTGATATAAGATAGTTTTTACACAAGGTGATATATAAACCTACGTGCAGAAACATAACATAGAGGATTCGTACCTGCTATGGTAAACATAAGTGCAAACACAACAACATTTATTTAAAATATGAAAAATTAGTTTTCACTAATTAACAATACTCCCCCTTAGTTCTAACTTTGCGCTCCAAGAGCCTTGGTAAAGAAATCCACAACTTGAGCTTCTTCTTGAAATATCGTCTAAGTTATACTCTAGCTTTCGAGAGTTCTGACAAGATCACAAGGGAACTGAATAAATCTGCGATATCTGCATATCTAATAGTGATTCCATCCTTGAGAACGTTTTACAATAAGTTAATCCATCACTTCATTCTCGTTCTTCTTAGTTATTTTGCGATAAGTTTTCAGTCTTAAAGCATTATTATTTTCCTTTTTAATTCTGAAAGGGGAGAAATTTGAGTAATTAACGATATAAGAGTCTAAGAACTTTCTTTGATATTCATGATGACTTGCTATTGCCTATCTTAGTGCTTATTTGTGCTGACTAAATTTGCATAAAAAAATATCTGCACATATGCAGGCGAGCGTAGTGGTATGTGAATTCTGAATTTTTTGCGTATATGATATCTATGCTCTAAGTCGAACTTTGAATTTATGCTCTAGACAGTTGGAATATCTTCATTTAGGCAGGGGGAACAAACTAGTATAACTTGGTAAAATCTCTGAACTTCAGTAATATTTTTGCTCTGATGCTTGATCATTTTACTTGGAATATCTGCATAAAAGACATGGAATATGTGCACTCACGACTGGATAGAGAGTGAAAGGGGGAGAGAGGGATGGAGAGAGAAATTTGTATTGAAAAATTAAAACTTAAAATTTTATAGTTTAGCATTTTTGGGTTTAGTTTAGGTTTTGGTTAGGGTCCAGGGTTTAGGATTTATGATTATGGGTCTAGGGTTTAGAGTTTACGGTTTAGGGTTCATGGGTCAGGATTTAGAGTTTACGGTTTAGGGTTCAGGGTCTAGGATTGAGTTTATGCTTCATGGTTCAGGGT
This sequence comes from Craterostigma plantagineum, assembly GCA_027422505.1. Taxonomy (NCBI): domain Eukaryota; kingdom Viridiplantae; phylum Streptophyta; class Magnoliopsida; order Lamiales; family Linderniaceae; genus Craterostigma; species Craterostigma plantagineum. Next base: position 4,012,926 of record JAPQWV010000009.1, on the reverse strand, counting down.
TTAGAGTTTAGGATTTAGGGTTCAGGGAAAATAATCCAAGAAGATAAAGGAAAAAAATTTATATTTTAGCATATGCACATGTGATCCAGAAATTTTTTCCTCTCTTACAGGTGAATTTGTCATCACTCTATGCTATTTTCTCTCTTTAATTTCTTCTATTGTAAAATGTTATAATTTTAACATCAACAATATAATTAAATACACAATATGGGACACAGGATCTCGTCGGCCTCCAAATACCTAAAACAGATTAAAAAATATCAGCTCCAACTTTACCCATCAACAGATCAAATGGCCCAGAAATAAGCTACTTTATTTTTATTTATTTTGGGGAAGATCAGATCAGTATGTTTCATTTCCTCGTTCTTATTCTGAAACTCTAGCCATTGCGATATATATATATATATATATATATATATATATATAATCAGCTGATTCGTCCGTGGCGATTATGCTTAGAAAGTCAACTTTAATCATAATCACAATGGGCAAGGGAGATAGATCGCAAAACTTGCTTGGCTTTGCATCTTTGCTTCGTTAGTAAGATATAAAGAACTGCATGTTCAATATGCGTCCATTTTCGCCAAAAGTCTTAGATCTTCACGACTTTCGGCACTTCTATACTCTAGTCTCAGAGTAAATAAATTACATTGAATTCTAACGTGAAAATTACGTCTATGCACAACTAAAAGCCAATCTTTGAGGCCAAATAAAAACAAAGTCGTTCCAATACACGCATTCATTCAACGAGCCAAAGGTTAATAATTCTTCGTTCCCAAAACAACTACTATTCGTCGAATCGATAGAGAAACAAAATTCGTTACTACCACAAAAATGAATTACCCAACTAACAAGCACAGAAATAGTCCCTCCTCAAACAAGCACAACTACTGCAAGAAACCCCCAATATTCTTCCTAATCCTCTTCGCCATCCCATCTCTTCTCCTCACTCACACGCTCTCCACCCGCCGAACATGCGCCAACCCGCCCACGCCATCGTCCCCCAAGTCTTCGTGGGCCGGTGACCTCCGCCTAGCCGAGTTCTCATGGAACCACCTCGACTTCTCCGGCGGCAAAATCCCGCCCCCGCCCTCCCTAAAAATTGCCGTCTTCTCCCGAAAATGGCCCGCAGGCTCCGCCCCAGGCGGCATGGAACGCCACGCCCTAACCCTACACACTGCCCTCGTCCGCCGCGGCCACAGAGTCCACGTCTACACCTCTCCGCCTGTCGAGAACACCCCGCCCTTCCCCTCCGGGCCGGGCCCCACCGTCCACTGGCACGATGGCGAGCCCGGCAAGTGGAGGTACAACATGGCTTGGGCGCAATTTCTAGAAGAGAACGCCAAAGAACCGTTCGACGCCATTCATTCCGAGAGCGTAGCCCTACCATACTGGCTAGCCAGAGAGGTCCCTAACCTGGCCGCGTCTTGGCACGGGATAGCCCTAGAGAGCCTTCATTCGAGCATCTACCAAGATTTAACTAGGAAGGCAAACGAGCCCATGTCTCCTTCGTTCAACCAAAGCATGCAGTTTATGATCCATAAAGTCCTCAATGAGATAAGGTTCTTCTCAAACTACGCACACCACGTGGCCACGAGCGACAGCTGCGGGGAGATGCTTAGGGACGTCTACCAAATCCCGAGCCGACGGGTCCACGTGATAGTCAACGGTGTGAACGAGGACGAATTCATACAGGATATGGGATTAGGGTTAGGGTTCAGGTCGAAGATAGGGATTCCCACCAATGCGAGCGTTGTACTCGGAGTGGCCGGGCGGCTCGTGAAGGATAAGGGTCACCCGATTCTTTACGAGGCATTTTCGAAGCTCATGTTGGAGCACCCTAACGTTTACTTGGTCGTGGTGGGCGTCGGGCCATGGCGGGATCGGTACAAGGAGTTGGGCCCGCAAGTCGTGGTGTTGGGCTCGATGAGCTCGTTGGAGCTTCGGGCTTTTTATAACGCTATTGATGTGTTTGTGAACCCGACGCTTAGGCCGCAGGGGATCGATCTTATGCTGACCGAGGCGATGGTGAGTGGGAAGCCCATTTTGGCATCGAGGTTTCCGAGTATTAAGGGGACTATTGTGGTGGACGACGAGTTTGGTTTCTTGTTTGCACCTAACGTAGAATCGTTGAGAGAAGCCTTGGAGTTGGTTGTTAAGGAAGGGTCGGAGAGGCTGAGGGAGAGAGGCGAGGCTTGTCGGAAGTACGCGTCCTACATGTTCACGGCCACGAAGATGGCTTTGGCTTATGAAAGGTTGTTTCTTTGTATCAAGAATGAGACGTACTGTTTGTACCCGTAGCATGGTATATCTCTTTTGACCATATGATATTTTTTTTTTTTTTTGGTATAATGAGAATTTCATTTACCACAAATCCTCAGAGCCTTACATCAAACATCTTACAACTCGGAAACAGCTAAGTCACAGTCTAACTACAAGCTGGCTTGAAAAACGGCTGATCTTACAACTCTACCCACATGGCCAAAGCATTGAAACCTCCTCTTGATATCCAATTTGATCAAGCTACTAAGTTGCTCCTCTGTCATCCTTCCTACCTCATGTACGCGTCTGTTCCTCTCGCACCACAGGTGATAAAGTGTAGTTGCGTAGCTGGCCACAGTCAAGCATTTCTGAGCATTCCTTTTCCTGCCTTCCTGTTCCATCCATTCACACAACTCTTCAAACGATTGTAATGATCCTCCAATATGCAGCCAATCCACAATACTCAAAAATACTCTCTGACTATATACACACGCAAGAAACAGGTGCTCCACTGTTTCCTCTTCATTCTCACAGAGCCAACATCTGGTTCTGCTTACAGAGATCCCCCAGCTACTCAACCTATCCACAGTGAGAAGCTTCTTCTGTAGGATTAGCCAAAGAATGAAGGAGTGTTTAGGTACATTAAACCTGTTCCAAACTGCTTTAGAGTAGGGAAAGGCTAGCAGATTGCCCTTGAGCCATTCATAACCACTCTTGACAGAGTATTTCCCATCCAGTGCAGGCATCCATTTGCTACCCGGATACCCTGCTCTGAACCTCTCTTTCAATCTATGGAGTTTCCTCCAATGCCAGCTAGAGTCACTTACTGGTGAATAGCCCCAAAAATTACTACCTTTTAAGTAGTAGGCATGGATCCACTTAATCCAAAGTGAGTCCATTTCCATAGTGACATCCCAGATCTGCTTCCCTGCCAAGGCTACGTTCCATGTCTCGCAGTCCCTCAAGTTCAAGCCTCCTTTATTTTTAGGACAACACACTCGCTCCCATCCCACCACTGGAATACATTTGCCATGCGATTTTTTGCCCCATAGGAAATCTCTGCACATCCGATCCACTTCCTTAGTAATAGCTTTGGGCAGGAGAAACATTGAGCCCCAGAAACCATGCGTAGATAACAGAACTGCATTGATCAAGCATAGTCTCCCCGCATATGAGAGGTTCCTAGTGGTCCAACACTTGATTCTAGCAGTAATCCTCTCAACTAGAGCTTGACAGTTACTTCTGCTCCATTTGATTGGTGATAAAGGAACTCCTAAATACCTCATAGGATAACTGCCCAATCGAAATCCATATGATATTTTAATATTGAACGTACGCTAGTTTTCATTTTAAGCACATTTTGATCACACGTCATTGATGCATAGGTCACGGGGTCCAAACGTTAAGTATTTGATGCGCATTGACATATCGCATTAAATCTGTAATCACATATCCGCATACATAGTCTATAAAGGTAAAATGTCCATATAACAACGGATTGACATGTTCATACCGTACTTGGTATTTGATTCCAATTCTTCTTGTCGTAAAGTTAAATAAGCTCAAACTTCCTCATGTACTTTGTTCAAAATAAAGATCGTTAGGGATGTGCCATCGGAATGCAATATTTTGATGTGTTCCCCGGCAATTGACTTCCATGAAGCCATGTCCCTTCATATTTTCTTATTGCTGGATCAACTTTTTAGGCCTCTTAATCGGTTTTAGTTGGTCTTGGAAACAAGGCTAGGTTGCGGGCTCGCTTAGCTCTTGATCAATTAATTCTAAGGTATTAAAGCATTTGGCCTGGCCCTCTTTAGTTGGCGTAGACTCTTGATCAAAAGTTTGAGAATTAAATGATCAAGAGCTAAGCGAGCCCGTGACCTAGCCTTGTTTCCAAGCCCAACTAAAATCGGTTAAGGTGCCCACAAAGTTGATCCAGCAACAAGAAAAACTGATGATCCGAAGAAATCTAGGTGTAAATATTGTGAGAAACTGATTGGTTGTAGTTTAAAAATTGGGACTGAGCAATCACATCCAAAGAGGGTGTCCAAAAGCCCTGCTCGGTTGGATCTGAAGCAAAAGAAAATGGATGTTCATTTGAAATCTATTGTGAACAGTGTTGGTACAACAGAATTTATCAGCATTCCTAACTTGTGGCAATTTGATCAAGAATCGTTTAGGAGGGCACTATCTCGAATGATAGTATTGGATGAGATACCCTTTCGGTTTGTGGAGCTGAAGGTTTTCGTATCTTTTGTAAAACTTTGAATCCTCAGATTAGATTGTCATTCCTTCACGATTTACGGTAGCGAGGAATTGCTATAGCTTCTTTATACAAGAAAGAAACAAGCTTAAGGATTTTTTCAAAGCTTTCTTCTAGGGTTTATCTCACAACTGATACATGGACATCTGGTCAAAATATGAGTTACACGTGTGTATTCGATGAGACCTTTGAAGTATTCGATGATTTGGACTTCAATTTGGAAACATTTGATGCTGTCGGCGTATTGTTTTGGATTCTTTAATCTATCTATCTTAAGTTAATTTTGTTTCTGAGTTTCAGCTTATGTTAGTTATGTACTACTGAATATTTATCGTTGACTGTTGTGCTGTGATGACTTGATGACTTATAATTTTCATAGTTTGAACGTTGTGTGTTGAAGATAATTAGCAAAAGTCTTCCTTTCGAAATCTGTTTAGAACTCCCAATTGTGGAATACGATACAAATTTTATAGAAAAAATTGTTGCAATTAACTACAGAAAAAGTAATAATTTTAATTTATTAAACTCGGATATCCGATTTTAATATCCGAATAAATCGGATATCCGATACTTGGATAGCCGATTAAAACCGACAGGATACGGATATCATTTTTAGATATCCAAAAATCGGATATCCGGTTTTGGCAGTCCTACAATCATTCCATTTTGTTCTATTTACTTTTTTCCAACAAATTATCAAAAGTTTTGTTGAAATCAAATAAAGATAAACCAATATAGGAGTCAAAGATGATAGAGTAACAAAAATGTCAACTAACGCATTAAACCATCTCCATTCCTATCGTTCTTATTACATAGATATTAAATCTTGACCGTTATTGTTTTTCCTTCATTTCTTACTCAAGGAAACCGTTATTATGAAATATAAAGGTCTCTCTACGGCAATATACTCTGCTGCCTTCATCGAATAGCGATTGAACACATCGTCAATGGTCGAGCTTTCAAATCTGAAATGATTAGCCAGCATAGGCTCCATGAAAGCTCGAAGACAATCAGCCACGATTTTCCCACTTGTGTGTTTGTCAAAGCTCAAACCGTCGTTATCAATATCATTACCATCCCACGGAATATGAGAAATCTCCATCTTATCTAAATTGAACGACCCTTCTTCTAAAACTAGTGACATGACTTCTTCTCGACATGGTGTATAAAAGGGAATGTTAAACGAGTAAAGGTCAACATCACGTACATGTCCCTAGAACATTTCAAAGGCATTGTATTCAAAGTTAATTAATGATATGCGTATAAAATAAAATAAAATATACACTATTTTCAATAATTTAACACGCGAGAGCATATCATCTCCTTTAGTCGACTTAAACCGCATAACTCATCTTCTTCTTCGACGTAAACACACTTGAACATCATTACACGCCACATTTACAAAAGGATTGACGACATTGAAGTTGAGCTAAATGTGATGCGCGGCCATGCCAATGTGCGCTTAAGTCGAAGAAGAAACTGATTATTAGGTTTTTTAACACTAAAGTGAGATTGGTCCTGCGTGTTAAATCTCGTCTAGCGTAACGATTAAGTTATTCGGGGGATTAATATGACCCAAAATTGGTAACATTGGGGACTAAAAAAGTAGTATCTTGGGATATGAGAGACTAGAAACGCCCATAACCCAAACGTCAGGGACTATGTCTCACGAAATGTAATATATAAAATTAAAATCCCAACCTGGCATGATAACCACAAAATCTCATGCAAAACATTCAAGGCAATGACTCATATACTTGAGATGGAAAACCCCTTGTAAATTTCAGTGCATGCATGTAGTAATATATTCGGTTTAAATCGAATACCTCGGTGGCCATTTCAAGAAGAGTTTTGGCTAGTAGCGTGAATTGCGAGTTAGTGTCTTCAAGATTATGATCCGATAAACTTCTGCCTAAAAACGTAAAAACCATACGCCCGCCTGGTATTACTTCCACGCCCCGCATCCTTAAAAACTTGGAGAAATCACTTTTATATTGATTTTCGTACGCTCCGAGCACTTGTGGAGGACTTGTCCCCGCTAGGCATATATTTTCTTTGTTCTCCTTATCGAGTCCTTGAGGAACCTAACAAAGAGTAAACCATTAGTATATTAGTTCATGGATAGAGTATAGGTAAGAGTTTGACGATATAACGTGTAATAAATACCCTCGAGAGCCAATGAAGACTGAAGGATGAGTAGGCAAAGTGGAGACTGTTTCTTGAGAACAACCTTCCATAGAAAGATTTGGGCAAGCCATAGACTAAACAATTTTCGTACAGGTATTTCGAACTCGATAGAAGCTTGAAAAGATTGTTGAAGTCGTTGTCTGGAAGATCGTTGAGAAAGACCTCTATCTCGGGTAATTGAGAGTGGTTTTTATTACACAAACGCTTTATCGCATCGATGATTATATTCATGGAGAAGAGTGAGTTCGGCCCTGACGAACAACCTAGGTCGACAATCTTCATGCATTTGGGTAAGCTTTTAATGTATTCCTTGATTATGTCTTCGAGGACCTCGTATAGTACAAACCGCGTTTTTGAGATTACGGCTTTCTGCAATATATATAGTGAAATCAGTTTACGTTGCACGCCGATCGAATAAGACGATATATGAATTTCTATTGTCAATATATGATCGTAAATTGAGATGTAATAAAGAAAACGTACTTGAAGGTTTGAGTTGTTTGCATAGCTCTTGGGACCATTCCCAGCGTTCATGTGAAGAAGTTTCATTTCCTCCATAAGCTTACGCGCGCAATGCAACTTTTCTATGAAATTCCAGATGAATTTTAGTCCTTTATTGTGAAAGAAAAGTGATGCTATTATAATACTTATATCTTGATCACAAGTTTACCTATATGCAATAAATACATTTGTCGTCATGCGTAATCACGATCTACGACCCTAACTATGCATCTGTGTATGCCCATTAGATGGCCGTGTAATGGCCCGAATAGGCTGCCACGTTTTTGCTATCGATAGACCATTTGCAAATTTAAAAAGAATAATATAATATTTATAATTGAAATGAGAAAATAAAATCAAGCTCGAGCATTGATTAACCAGAATCAACAATGTGGTAACACATTTTTATTTTTACTTCTTATTTTGTGTTAGGGTTGATATATGATATCCTCTCATTTTTAATTCCGTGAGCTTATATAACATTAACTAGGTGATGTGCATGTATGGTGATTTGTATAGAAAGTGCGACTAATGATAGTCAACGGGAACCCAAATTGCACGAAATCTGGGGATGTAGATGTAGTTTCTTAATGCTTTCTTATAATTTGTTATTAGTATGAACTGTCAGCTACTAATGGATTTGCGCATATAATTTAATTCTGCTACACATTAGAAATCTTGACTGATGCATCATAAATAGTCGTTTACTTTATTGATGGTTCCATCAATACATTATGATTAAGATAATAATAAAATGATCGAACTTTATTTATTTGTTCGATTGAAGAAAGAGGAATGATATCATTGACTCCCTTTATATGATATGGAATCTTTCATTCCAATAACTGTGTGCATCTTAACATATACTTAATTCTTTCAATAGGTTCATAAAGAAAAAAACCAATACATGTAACTAACTTAAATACTATTGGTTTTTCTGTTATATCGTCCCTGCACCAAAACCAATTTTGGACATGTTTTTGCAAATTAGTACAAAAAGTCATTTGCACCTCCAAAAAGTCAAATAGACTACGCAAGTCATTTTCTTCTTTCCCTCCTCAGTTCCACACATTTATATTTTATTACAACTCCGAAAAGAAATTCTGTAACACCTCGAATAATAAATAAAAATTCAAAAAACAAACGCATCTCGCCCACTACTAGCCTTTATATCTCCAAACCATTGACAATTCATCACCTCATTTTTCAAACTCCCTATATCAAGAACAATCAAATGCACTACCCAACCACTAAACATTACAAGATCAAACGCCCATCCTATTCCCAAAGGAACGAAATGTCATCTTCAAACAAATACTCAAAGAAACCCTCATCAATAATGAGCTCAAACCTAACCCTAACCCTCTTCTTCATCGCCATCCTCACCGTTCCTGCCTTTCTCCTCCTCCAAACGCACCCTCCGAGCCAATACCTATGCACCAACAACCCATTGACGGCTCGCCGGTCGTGGACCGGCGACCTCCGCCTAGCCGAGTTCTCATGGAACCAGCTCGGCTTCACCCGCGAAATACCGCCGTCCATCTCCCTCAAAATAGCCGTCTTCTCCCGAAAGTGGCCCACGAGCTCCACCCCGGGCGGCATGGAACGACACGCCCGAACCCTCCACAACGTCCTCGCCCGACTTGGCCACCGCGTCCACGTCTACACCTCTCCCCCCGACGAGCCGCCACCGCGAGCTGCTGGCTCGGAGCCCACAGTCCACTGGCAAGTAGGCGAGCCCGAGAAATGGAACCCTAGCAAAGCTTGGGCTCAGTTCCTAGAAGAGAACGCCAAGGAGCCCTTCGACGCAATACATTCCGAGAGCGTATCCCTACCATACTGGCTAGCCAGAGAGGTCCCTAACCTGGCCGTGTCTTGGCACGGCATAGCCCTAGAGAGCCTTCAGTCGAGCATATACCAAGATTTAACTAGGAAGGAGCATGAGCCGATGTCTCCTTCGTTCAACCAAAGCATGCAGTCCATGATCCACAAAGTCCTCAACGAGATACGATTCTTCTCAAAATACGCCCACCACGTGGCCACGAGCGACAGCTGCGGTGAGATGCTTAGGGACGTCTACCAAATCCCGTCTCGGCGGGTCCACGTGATAGTCAACGGGGTGAACGAGGACGACTTCATCCAGGATTCGGGATTAGGGTTAGAGTTCAGGTCGAAGATAGGGATTCCTACCAATGCGACCCTTGTCCTTGGCGTCTCTGGGAGGCTGGTCAAGGACAAGGGCCACCCACTCCTCTATGAGGCCTTTTCAAAGCTTACGATCGAGCACCCTGGCGTGTACCTTATAGTTGTGGGCTCGGGCCCGTGGCGGGATCGGTACAAGGAGTTGGGCCCGCAAGTCATGGTGTTGGGCTCGATGAGCTCGTCGGAGCTTAGGCCATTTTATAAACGCGATTGATATTTTCTTGAACCCTACGCTTAGGCCGCAGGGGGTCGACCAGACGATTTTGGAGGCGATGATGAGCGGTAAGCCTATCATGGCGTCGAGGCTTCCAAGCATTAAGGGGACTGTTGTGGTGGACGATTCGTGCGGTTTTATGTTTGCACCTAACGTGGAGTCATTGGGAGAGGCGTTGGAGTTGGTTGTTAGGGAAGGGTCGGAGAGGCTTAGGGCGAGGGGCGAGGCTTGTCGGAGATTTGCGTCGTATATGTTTACGGCCACGAAGATGTCCCTGGCTTATGAGAGGCTGTTTCTTTGTATCAAGAACGAGATTTATTGTAAGTATCCGTAGGATAGCAAAAAACAATGTAATTCGATAATCATATCTTATTTTCTTGTTATTTTGTTGATTGTTTTTTAAATTTTCCCACTTTATAGTCTAAACGCATTTTCTTAACAAATGCTATTGAAGGAGTGTTAATTTGGTGAAATATAGTAATGTGTGAGTCCAAATATTGTGCTACTGTGGAAACAATACGACAATACTCGATCTTATAAAATGACTTGACATACTTGAAGAATGCTTAAAATGTTTATCCTATGCTTGAGTTTGTATCAAGCTGGCTACGCGAAAATAAAAATAAGAGACAACTACTAGTCACCGCTCCCTTTTCCCTAGTCACCGCTCCCTAAAGGGCTAAAAAAGACATTTTTGCCCTTATGATATTTTAATTAATTTAAAAAAAAACTAACTAAATATATAATTTCGGTGAAAACTACATACACAAATAAATTCGAACGATCGATCGATACGAAAAAAAAAAATTGATTTAACTTTTTCGGACCGATCGATCGATATTTTCGGACCGATCGATCGATTTTAGGACCGAGCGATCGATACTGTCGTAAAAATCGTTCAACACGGATCGAAATAGTTTGAAAAAAGTCCCGACCGAACCAAAATTTCGACTGGCGCTTGGCACGGCCGAACAACAATTTCGGCCGCCACAAGGCACGGCCAAAACACAATTTCGGATGTGACATGTGGCAGCCGAAATTACGGTTCGGCCGTGCCAGCGACGGCCGAAATTGTGTTTCGGTCGGAGCTGGTCCGGCCGAATTTATGTTTTGGCCGGGACAGCTGTGGCCGAAATCTGATTTCGGCCCACTCATGCAGGGCCGAAATCTCACTTCGGCCGCCTATACAAGGGGCCGAAAATTCGGTTTGGCTGCTTAAATTTTTTTTTTTGTTATTATTTTGTAATATTAATATTTTTTTTTGTTATTATTTTGTATTATTAATTTTTTTTGTTGTTATTATTTAGTAATATTAATATTTTTTCAAGCCCTTTAGGGGGCGGTAACTAGGAAAAATGGGGCGGTGAATAGCAATTCCCTGGTAAAATCTCTGAACTTCAGTAATATTTGTGCTCTGATGCTTGATCGTTTTACTTGGAATATCTGCATAAAAGACATGGAATATGTGCACTCATGACTGGAGAGAGAGTGAAAGAGGAGGGAGGGAGAGAAAAATTTGTATTTCCAAATTAAAACTTAAAATTTTATATTTTAGCATTTTTATGTTTAGTTTAGGTTTTGGTTAGGATCTAGGGTTTAGGATTTATGATTATGGGTCTAGGAATTTAGAGGTTACGATTTAGGGTTCAAGGTTCAGGATTTGGGTTAGGGTTTAGGGTTTAAGGTTCATGGTTTAGTATTTAGAGTTCACGGTTTAGGGTTCAGGGTCTAGGATTGAGTTTAGGGTTCATTGTTCAGGGTTTAGAATTTAGGATTTAGGGTTCAGAGTTCAAAGTTCAGGGGAAAGTAATAAAGGAAAAAAAATTATATTTTAGCATATGTACATGGGGTCCAGAATTTTTTTTCTCTCTTACAGGTGAATTTGTCATCACTCTCTAATATTTTATCTCTTTAATTTCTTTTTATTGTAAAATATATAATTTTAACATCAACAATATAATTAAATACACAATGGGACACAGGATCTCGTCCGCCTCCAAATACCTACGACAGATTAAAAGATATCAGCTCCAACTTTACCCGTCAACAGATCAAATGGCTCAGAAATAAGTTGCTTTATGTTTATTATTTTGTGGAAGATCAGATCCGTATGTTTCATTTCCTCGTTCTTATTCTGAAACATATATATATATATATATATATATATATATATATATAACTAAGCGTAATAAGTGTAAACTAACCTAATCAGCTGATTCGTCCGTGGTGATTATGCTTAGAAAGTCAACTTTAATCTTAATCACAATCGGAAGGGAGAAAGATCACAAAACTTGCTTGGCTTTGCATCTTTGCTTCGTTAGTAAGATATAAAGAACTGCATGTTCAATATGCGTCCATTTTCGCCAAATTTCTTAGATCTTCACGACTTCCGGCACTTCTATACACTCTAATCTCATAATATTTTACATGGAATACTAACGTGAAAATTACGTCTATGCACAACTAAAGCCAATCTTTGAGGCCAAATAAAAACAAAGTCGTTCCAATACACGCATTCATTCAACGAGCCAAAGGTTAATAATTCTTCGTTCCCAAAACAACTACTATTCGTCGAATCGATAGAGAAACAAAATTCGTTACTACCACAATAATGAATTACCCAACTAACAAGCACAGAAATAGTCCCTCCTCAAACAAGCACAACTACTGCAAGAAACCCCCAATATTCTTCCTAATCCTCTTCGCCATCCCATCTCTTCTCCTCACTCACACGCTCTCCACCTGCCGAACATGCACCAACCCGCCCACGCCATCGTCCCCCAAGTCTTCGTGGGCCGGTGACCTCCGCCTAGCCGAGTTCTCATGGAACCACCTCGACTTCTCCGGAAGCAAAATCCCGCCCCCGCCCTCCCTAAAAATTGCCGTCTTCTCCCGAAAATGGCCCACAGGCTCCGCCCCGGGCGGCATGGAACGCCACGCCCTAACCCTACACACTGCCCTCGTCCGCCGCGGCCACAGAGTCCACGTCTACACCTCTCCGCCCGTCGAGAATACCCCGCCCTTCCCCTCCGGGCCGGGCCCCACCGTCCACTGGCACGATGGCGAGCCCGGCAAGTGGAGGTACAACATGGCTTGGGCGCAATTTCTAGAAGAGAACGCCAAAGAACCGTTCGACGCCATACATTCCGAGAGCGTAGCCCTACCATACTGGCTAGCCAGAGAGGTCCCTAACCTGGCCGCGTCTTGGCACGGGATAGCCCTAGAGAGCCTTCATTCGAGCATCTACCAAGATTTAACTAGGAAGGCAAACGAGCCCATGTCTCCTTCGTTCAACCAAAGCATGCAGGTTATGATCCATAAAGTCCTCAATGAGATAAGGTTCTTCTCAAACTACGCACACCACGTGGCCACGAGCGACAGCTGCGGGGAGATGCTTAGGGACGTCTACCAAATCCCGAGCCGACGGGTCCACGTGATAGTCAACGGTGTGAACGAGGACGAATTCATACAGGATTCGGGATTAGGGTTAGGGTTCAGGTCGAAGATAGGGATTCCCACCAATGCGACCGTTGTACTCGGAGTGGCCGGGCGGCTCGTGAAGGATAAAGGTCACCCGATTCTTTACGAGGCATTTTCGAAGCTCATGTTGGAGCACCCTAACGTTTACTTGGTCGTGGTGGGCGTCGGGCCATGGCGGGATCGGTACAAGGAGTTGGGCCCGCAAGTCGTGGTGTTGGGCTCGATGAGCTCGTTGGAGCTTCGGGCTTTTTATAACGCTATTGATGTGTTTGTGAACCCAACGCTTAGGCCGCAGGGGATCGATCTTATGCTGACCGAGGCGATGGTGAGTGGGAAGCCCATTTTGGCGTCGAGGTTCCGAGTATTAAGGGGACTATTGTGGTGGACGACGAGTTTGGTTTCTTGTTTGCGCCTAACGTGGAATCGTTGAGAGAAGCCTTGGAGTTGGTTGTTAAGGAAGGGTCGGAGAGGCTGAGGGAGAGAGGCGAGGCTTGTCGGAAGTACGCGTCATACATGTTCACGGCCACGAAGATGGCTTTGGCTTATGAAAGGTTGTTTCTTTGTATCAAGAATGAGACGTATTGTTTGTACCCATAGCATGGTATATCTCTTGATCATATATGATATTTTAATATTGAACGTACGCTACGCTAGTTTTCATTTTAAGCACATTTTGATCACACGTCATTGATGACACTGGTCACGGGGTCCAAACGTTAAGTATTTGATGCGCATTGACATATCACCTTAAATCTGTAATCACATATCCGCATACATAGTCATATAAAGGTGAAATGTCCATATAAGTAAACCAACGGATTGACATGTTCATACTGTACTTGGTATTTGATTCCAATTCCAATTCTTGTCGTAAAGTTAAATAAGCTCAAACTTCCTCATGTACTTTGTTCAAAATAAAGATTCTTAGGCATGTGCCATCGGATTGCCATATTTTGATGTGTTCCCAGGCAATGATTATTTGACTTCCATGAAGCCATGTCCCTTCATATTTTCTTATTGCTGGATCAACTTTTTAGGCCTCTTAATCGGTCTTGGGCTTGAAACAAGGCTAGGTTGCAAACCGGACGAGATCATCTGTCCCCACAGATGTCTCAATAGGTGTACCCAATAATTAATTTGATGACATGGATATTGGATTTTCAAATTAAAACTAAAAAACAATTGTGGATACATGCGTGAGGTTGGTTTAATATTTTAAACTTTAAGAGAGAGAAATACCAATGGAGCCCACATAGATATCTATACATAGAAAATTTATCTTTCACTTTCCTTATTAACACATATCTTTCTTCATAACAAAAATCGCTTGAGAACACATGAACAAAATATTACATAATCCCAGAAATCTTGAGTTTTTGCACGAATTTCCTTGACAAAAATTTACGATCAGAACATGACTACGGTAATTTTTAATTACATCTTTTTTTAACTGTGCCGTTCCCAGTTTAGGATGAAGAAAATACGTCCGCACGTCGCAAGCTTGACTTTGATCATGGTTGTCACGCATTCTAAATTTATAATAAATTATGCAATTTCAACATGAATTCTTTCGGGCACAAAGGCAACGTCAGGCTAATAATGAGTTCTGTTTTATACATAGATCACAAGAAATGTCGATAAACATTGGCCAAAGGAAGCAATTTCAAGAAGGTCGCGATGGAGTAGATGGTCGAACCGATGAACTTTAAGTAGATGAAATTGTTTTAGAACCTATTACTTAAGCATCTATCTTATCTTTTAATTATTGATTCTATAGTCGTATCATTTGATATAAAATTCATTGTAAATTTTAATTTGTCTATGTTTATATTTTCATAAAAAAAAGTTCATTTGATAATCTTAAAAACGATTATCGTCAACAAAATTTATATAAATATAATAATTGTAAGAAATACTTTTATATGATCTTAGTAATAATAAAGTGAAAAATTTATATTTTAGCATGTATACGTGGAGTCCACAATTTTTTTCTCTCTCCCCCATCTTTACACGTGAATCTCATCTCAATGTAATATTTATCTCTTTTATGTTAATTGTAAAATGCTATGATTTCCATGTCATTAATATAATTAGTGGGTACATGCATTGAGACACCTATTGGGACAGATGATCTTGTTCAGTTGCAAACTCGCTTAGCTCTTGATCAATTAATTCTAAGGTATTAAAGCATTAGGCCTGGCCCTCATTAGTTGGCGTAGACTCTTGATCAAAAGTTTGAGAATCAAATAATCAAGAGCTAAGCGAGCCCGTGACCTAGCCTTGTTTCGAAGCCCAACTAAAATCGGTTAAGGTGCCTACAAAGTTGATCCAGCAACAAGAAAAACTGATGATCCGAAGAAATCTAGGTGTAAATATTGTGAGAAACTGATTGGTTGTAGTTTGAAAATTGAGACTGAGCAATCACATCCAAAGAGGGTGTCCAAAACCCCTGCTCGGTTGGATCTGAAGCAAAAGAAAATGGATATTCATCTCGAATGATAGTATTGGATGAGATAGCCTTTCGGTTTGTGGAGCGAAAAGGTTTTCGTATCTTTTGTAAAACTTTGAATCCTCAGATTGTCATTTCTTCACGATTTACGGTAGCGAGGGATTGCTATAGCTTCTTTTTAGAAGAAAGAAACAAGATTAAGGATTTTTTCAAGAAGCTTTCTTCTAGGGTTTATCTCACAATTGATACATGGACATCTGGTCAAAATATGAGTTACACGTGTTTATTCGATGAGACCTTTGATGTATTCGATGATTTGGACTTCAATTTGGAAGACATTTGATGCTGTCGGCGTATTAATTTGGATTCTTTAATCTATCTATCTTATGTTAATTTTTGTTTCTGAGTTTCAGCTTATGTTAGTTATGTACTACTCCCTCCGATTTTATTTACATGTCGTTTTAGCTCTCTAATTTTGTTTCTAATTAGATGTCGTTTTGCAGATTTCAATACAAATTATAATCATATTTCCAGTTTTACCCTTTTTTTATTTTCAATGGAATATGTTAAACAGGCTTAAGCAATTATTAGGGGTATATTAGACATTTTATTCTATTTCTTAATATAAGTGAAAAAACCTTAAACGACATGTAAATAAAATCGGAGGGAGTACTGAATATTATCGTTGACTGTTGTGCTGTGGTGACTTGATGACTTATAATTTTCATAGTTTGAACGTTGTGCGTTGAAGATAATTAGCTAAAGTCTTCCTTCTGAAATCTGTTTAGAACTCCCAATTGTGGAATACGATACAAATTTTGTAGAAAAAATTGTTGAATTAATTACAAAAAAAAAAGTAATTTCAATTTATTAAACTCGGATATTCGATTTTAATATCCGAATAAACCGGATATCCGATATTCGGATAGCCGATTAAAACCGGACAGGATACAGATATCATTTTTAGATATCCGATTGCTCAGCCCTACAATCATTCCATTTAGTTCTATTTACTTTTTGCCAACAAATTATCAAAAGTTTTGTTGAAATCAAATAAAGATAAACCAATATAGGAGTCAAAGATGATAGAGTAACAAAAATGTCAACTAACGCATTAAACCATCTCCATTCCTATCGTTCTTATTACATAGATATTAAATCTTGACCGTTATTGTTTTTCCTTCATTTCTTACTCAAGGAAACCGTTATTATGAAATATAAAGGTCTCTCTACGGCAATATACTCTGCTGCCTTCATCGAATAGCGATTGAACACATCGTCAATGGTCGAGCTTTCAAATCTGAAATGATTAGCCAGCATAGGCTCCATGAAAGCTCGAAGACAATCAGCCACGATTTTCCCACTTGTGTGTTTGTCAAAGCTCAAACCGTCGTTATCAATATCATTACCATCCCACGGAATATGAGAAATCTCCATCTTATCTAAATTGAACGACCCTTCTTCTAAAACTAGTGACATGACTTCTTCTCGACATGGTGTATAAAAGGGAATGTTAAACGAGTAAAGGTCAACATCACGTACATGTCCCTAGAACATTTCAAAGGCATTGTATTCAAAGTTAATTAATGATATGCGTATAAAATAAAATAAAATATACACTATTTTCAATAATTTAACACGCGAGAGCATATCATCTCCTTTAGTCGACTTAAACCGCATAACTCATCTTCTTCTTCGACGTAAACACACTTGAACATCATTACACGCCACATTTACAAAAGGATTGACGACATTGAAGTTGAGCTAAATGTGATGCGCGGCCATGCCAATGTGCGCTTAAGTCGAAGAAGAAACTGATTATTAGGTTTTTTAACACTAAAGTGAGATTGGTCCTGCGTGTTAAATCTCGTCTAGCGTAACGATTAAGTTATTCGGGGGATTAATATGACCCAAAATTGGTAACATTGGGGACTAAAAAAGTAGTATCTTGGGATATGAGAGACTAGAAACGCCCATAACCCAAACGTCAGGGACTATGTCTCACGAAATGTAATATATAAAATTAAAATCCCAACCTGGCATGATAACCACAAAATCTCATGCAAAACATTCAAGGCAATGACTCATATACTTGAGATGGAAAACCCCTTGTAAATTTCAGTGCATGCATGTAGTAATATATTCGGTTTAAATCGAATACCTCGGTGGCCATTTCAAGAAGAGTTTTGGCTAGTAGCGTGAATTGCGAGTTAGTGTCTTCAAGATTATGATCCGATAAACTTCTGCCTAAAAACGTAAAAACCATACGCCCGCCTGGTATTACTTCCACGCCCCGCATCCTTAAAAACTTGGAGAAATCACTTTTATATTGATTTTCGTACGCTCCGAGCACTTGTGGAGGACTTGTCCCCGCTAGGCATATATTTTCTTTGTTCTCCTTATCGAGTCCTTGAGGAACCTAACAAAGAGTAAACCATTAGTATATTAGTTCATGGATAGAGTATAGGTAAGAGTTTGACGATATAACGTGTAATAAATACCCTCGAGAGCCAATGAAGACTGAAGGATGAGTAGGCAAAGTGGAGACTGTTTCTTGAGAACAACCTTCCATAGAAAGATTTGGGCAAGCCATAGACTAAACAATTTTCGTACAGGTATTTCGAACTCGATAGAAGCTTGAAAAGATTGTTGAAGTCGTTGTCTGGAAGATCGTTGAGAAAGACCTCTATCTCGGGTAATTGAGAGTGGTTTTTATTACACAAACGCTTTATCGCATCGATGATTATATTCATGGAGAAGAGTGAGTTCGGCCCTGACGAACAACCTAGGTCGACAATCTTCATGCATTTGGGTAAGCTTTTAATGTATTCCTTGATTATGTCTTCGAGGACCTCGTATAGTACAAACCGCGTTTTTGAGATTACGGCTTTCTGCAATATATATAGTGAAATCAGTTTACGTTGCACGCCGATCGAATAAGACGATATATGAATTTCTATTGTCAATATATGATCGTAAATTGAGATGTAATAAAGAAAACGTACTTGAAGGTTTGAGTTGTTTGCATAGCTCTTGGGACCATTCCCAGCGTTCATGTGAAGAAGTTTCATTTCCTCCATAAGCTTACGCGCGCAATGCAACTTTTCTATGAAATTCCAGATGAATTTTAGTCCTTTATTGTGAAAGAAAAGTGATGCTATTATAATACTTATATCTTGATCACAAGTTTACCTATATGCAATAAATACATTTGTCGTCATGCGTAATCACGATCTACGACCCTAACTATGCATCTGTGTATGCCCATTAGATGGCCGTGTAATGGCCCGAATAGGCTGCCACGTTTTTGCTATCGATAGACCATTTGCAAATTTAAAAAGAATAATATAATATTTATAATTGAAATGAGAAAATAAAATCAAGCTCGAGCATTGATTAACCAGAATCAACAATGTGGTAACACATTTTTATTTTTACTTCTTATTTTGTGTTAGGGTTGATATATGATATCCTCTCATTTTTAATTCCGTGAGCTTATATAACATTAACTAGGTGATGTGCATGTATGGTGATTTGTATAGAAAGTGCGACTAATGATAGTCAACGGGAACCCAAATTGCACGAAATCTGGGGATGTAGATGTAGTTTCTTAATGCTTTCTTATAATTTGTTATTAGTATGAACTGTCAGCTACTAATGGATTTGCGCATATAATTTAATTCTGCTACACATTAGAAATCTTGACTGATGCATCATAAATAGTCGTTTACTTTATTGATGGTTCCATCAATACATTATGATTAAGATAATAATAAAATGATCGTCTATGTTGATGTTGACTAGCTCAGTGATCGAGCGGATCGAGTAATAAAAATAAAACGAATATCGCAAACTATCCTACGCTCAACAGGCAAGTGTACCTATCGAAAATAGTATAGAAATGGCAAGTATTCGAGTATCGAACCCAAAGGAACTATATACTTTAGAAAACCGTCGTTTAAATATTCTAGTGAATATTTTTGGTTTGATACAAATATAAATAACGATAAACTAAATAAGCCATACACACGAAAATTAAATTTAGATAAAATAGCGATAGCGGAGTTGGGACGATTTTATAAAAGCCAACGTATTTGAGACTTCGAATCCCCCTAGCTCGACCAAACGAGTGACAAGCATAATAATATTTAGCCAACTATTAGACCGTGAGGATTCCTAGAGCATGCGTACGGGTTTCTACGATTGGGCGAAACTGCGCTTACTCGCTTCGACTCGTAACAACTAATCTACGAATTAAGTAGCTGGGCAAGCTTCCCTAACTACTTAAACGAAGATCGCATTAAAACACGATGAATCCCGCTATTAGATTTGACTCTAATCCGACGGGATAGCCCAACCTATCTCTAGCGATGGATTTATTCCGCTCGTTTACGAGTGGTCTAATCGTCGCCCCTCTCTCGAGCGCAGCGTACGATTTCCCAATTAATCTATCTTACACACATAGACATGAATAAGATAAATAAGAATTTCAATTACATAGACATAATCGAAATTATAAATTCATAAACGAGTCTTAACAATAGCATAACATCGAATATACTTAAAACATACGATCGATCTTTCCAGGGTTCATCTCATCTCAAATACACAAGAAATTAGCTACTCATTTCTCAACTAAGAACATAAATAAACGTCAAAGAAAATATAGATCTTCCTGATTTGTGACTTCGATTCCCTTGTTCTTCGTTGAGGCGTTTATCGAACACCTAGCGTATAAGCTAAGTGAATGAGTCTAGCTTGCTCTCTAGCCTTTCTTTCTCTTCTCTAAGTGTCCCCCTTCTCCCAATGGATCCTTCCTCTATTTATAGCAAAGGGAGCTCGAAATTTTGTGCATGCAAGTCTTCCTTGTGCCTCCTTGCTTTAACTCTTTCACATTGAGAAAAGCTAGCTTTGTCTCCCAAATCTTTCATCTTTAGACTTCTTTATTGAGTTTACATGGAATGAGGTGTTCCAATGTTGAAAGTTAGGTCTAAAGCATGCCTCTTTCCTTGAATAATGGTTAAAGTTTCGACCAAGAAGAGACAAGTTAGGTAGGAGTCGTTTTTAGTGTTTTTGACCGCAACACGGCCTCAAACACGGCCATGTAAATTGCTTTCCACTATAACCTTGCTTTCGGCCAAGCTACACGGGCTCCAACATGGCCGTGTTGATTTCTGAGTTCAAATCACAGCATTCGGATATTTAACATGGCCTCCAACATGGCCGTGTGAATTTCAGAGCTGCTTTCGCATCTTCAACATGGCTTCGAACATGGCCGTGTTGACGCACAGTAAAATGGCAGCAAATTTAAGAAATTAATATCTCCCAATCTAGACCTCCAAATTTAACTCCCTTTGGTCGGATTCAAGGCCAACGAGTCTTCCATCTTTGGTTAAAATTTCAGCTCCATTGGACAACATTTACTCCCTCATCTGTTAGGAATTCGAAACTGTCGCAAATCTGTCGTAAATGCTGTAAACTCATAATAATAACCAAAATTTATCATGGAGACTACATTTTAACTTGCAAATACTTTAATTTATAATGCATATAAACGTAAGAAAATACGTTTATCAAATCTCCCCACACTTGAGCTTTTGCTTGCCCTCAAGCAAAGAAATGCAATGGCATGTAAAAGGATAAAATCGTGCAACATATCAATCAAGAACGAAATCACGTAGGAGAAAATGCAAATAAAGTCGGAAAGCATATTTGAAATCAACGACTAACCACACGACTTCCTTAGGAATACCTATCAAGATTCGCACCTCACAGAGATTCACTCAAGTCACTAAGTGTATGGGTTAAAATGTCTGTGAACTCTCTCGGCTCATGCGCTAATCTAATCTCTACCATAAGCTTGCAAGTGATTCGTAAATCTACCACTTTCAATGATCATGCATGAATCGAAAGGTCTTTTCGGGCTATAGTAGGGCTCAGCTGACTATATTGGAGAATAAACTTCAATCGACAATATCAAAGTCGTTATGTCGGTGCCGTGCCGTTGTTTGATAGCGCGCCGCATACATTGTGATTAGCTATTGCCGTCTTTGCTTTTTGTTTTTTTTTTTTTTTTCAGCATTGGCTAAGCCCTTCTTCTCCCAAAATTTTTTTAGCATGAGAGATTATCGATGGAAGGGTTCTTAACATCTTTTCACGTATATAAGCTCCTCTTCTCGTGTCGTTAAGCCCCTCTTCTCTCAGTCCCTTTGCGGGTGAAAGATTATCGATGGAGGAGTTCTTAACGACAGATTATTTAAAGGAGATTTTTTTTTTTTTTAACAACGGCCGGGCTACGCTTTTCGACATTGGCACTCAACCTTCACTTTCTCTATTAATCGGGTAAGATGTATCTGAAAGCTTCTCAGGTCAACGATTTATAGTTCCCGGGATTTTTCAAATAAAGGGCTCAGGCTCAAAGTGGCTAACTACGGGGGCCAATCGTGGTTGGATACTTTGGCTATGGACTGAATTCCTAATGCCTTCCTCATTTTCACGCAATCACACGTCAAGTAGTTTCAAAACGCAATACACAAGCAAGTTCTGAAGAGAAATAAATTAAGCACGATTCACACAACCGAAGAAATGAGCAAAAAGCTCTCAGGCTCAAAAATCTCACAAAAATAGGGTTATGTGTACGAATCTATCAGGTATCGCCAAGTTCATCATGTAAGAAAGAAGTCGCTCGCATATGTATCCTAATTACTCACAAGATTTCTAACATAAAGTCATCCTTTGATCAAAGTAAACATGATTTTCAAAAAAAAATTCGCGCCAATTTTCGAAAATTTTATAGCAAAAATGAAGTCATGCACATATATAAGATGTTCGCATCAATTTCGCAGAAATTTCCCTCCCCACACTTAAGATTTACGTTGTCCTCAACGTAACAATTACGTAACACAAGGAAAAGAAATAAGTAGATAAGCAAACTTCCCTGAATAGTCCGATGTGCATGTTTTGTACAGCTCCTCCCCACAATTGAGATTTTGAGTTCCCTGCGATCATACGAAAAACAAAATAACATAAAACTAGAAATGCGCATAAGAAAATAAAAGGAAACATTGGATAGTCTTGGGGTGCCTCCCAAGTAGCGCTTTCTTTAATGTCTTTTAGCTAGACATCATTCATTAACGATATGACCACCGGTTTACTTAAGCTCCAAACATGGCGGTCCCTCGAATGAGCGCCTTTCTTTATCATGCTCCTTACTTCCCTTAACAGCCATGTCATTCTTCTTAGTGACTTGCAACATACAGAACTTGCCACCAACCATGTCCTTTGTTCGGCTAGTTGGGTATGGAATCGCCGGTTCACACGCCTTGACAGGAAGCTTAGTCGCAATTTCTTGTTGCTCGCTGAGTTGCTCATCCTCTACATAAACTTCATCCGTTTCGACCTTCTCTACCACTTCCTTTACTTGCTCTTCTTCGTGTATCTCTTTTTGTTCATCAATGGCATTCCTCTTTGCAGCTTTCTTCATGGCGCTTATCTTGGCAATGTGTTCTCCGAATGGATCTTTTGGTATTCCCCGTGTTAAAGCTGTCGGGAAGGGAATTTTTGGTTGGTATGACCTCACGAATGGTTGATTGATCTCCTCCTCGCTTAAAACAGTACGGCAGTTCTCCTTCGGATTTTTCTCCATATTGCTTTCTAATGTTCTGGGAGGGCACTGTTGAAGAGTCTCAACTATCTGTCCGACTTGTTTCTCTAATGCTCTCAATGAGGACTCGGTATTTTGTAGTCGGGCTTCTTGAGTATCCAAGCGATAATCGAGCTTATCCATCAACTTGGCAACCCTGTCTGCAAGCTTATCCATCCGGCACTCGGGATCATTCTCATAATTTCCGCCTTGGAACCCATTTGCTCTTTGATTCTGAAATTCTAGAGGAGCTGGTTGATATTTGTCGAAGGCCATGTTCGGATGAAATTGGGGGGCAACATTTCTCGGACCTTGGTAGTATCCTAAATAGTCGACCTGCTCCATCGAAATAAAGGATGGACATTGACTTGCGTCATGACTTCCACCGCAAGTATTGCATTGTGGGATATATGTAGGGTATGAACAAGGAGGCACAAAAGCTGTAGGTATCATCGGGGCATGCTGCAACTGTGTGACGGCTGGCTTCGTTGTAAGATGCAGCAAGGCTGCATTCATTAAGGTTTGCATCTGAAGGCCGTTTGTTGTAATTTGTTGTTGTAGGACGTCGAACTTATCATTTAACGCGGTTGTGCCGGTGAAGTCATACATTTCTAGCAATTACTTTGCCTCCGATTTACCTAGAATAAGAGAGAAAATAATAATCGTAAATAATACTAATAATAATAATAACTCAAACACAATAATAATAACAATAACTATACCAATAAATAGTAATAATAATAAGAATAAAAATAAGAGTAATAATAAAAATACTCGTAAAGTAAATATAATAATAATAATGATAATACTAATATTAATAATAATAATAACTGAACACACAATAAAAAAGATAACAATAATAATACTAATAAAAATAATAATAATAATAACTAGAATAATAAACTAAAGTTTTCCAAATATCAATAGTTCCCCGGCAACGGCGCCAAAAACTTGATCGAGCGGATCGAGTAATAAAAATAAAACGAATATCGCAAACTATCCTACGCTCAACAGGCAAGTGTACCTATCGAAAATAGTATAGAAATGGCAAGTATTCGAGTATCGAACCCAAAGGAACTATATACTTTAGAAAACCGTCGTTTAAATATTCTAGTGAATATTTTTGGTTTGATACAAATATAAATAACGATAAACTAAATAAGCCATACACACGAAAATTAAATTTAGATAAAATAGCGATAGCGGAGTTGGGACGATTTTATAAAAGCCAACGTATTTGAGACTTCGAATCCCCCTAGCTCGACCAAACGAGTGACAAGCATAATAATATTTAGCCAACTATTAGACCGTGAGGATTCCTAGAGCATGCGTACGGGTTTCTACGATTGGGCGAAACTGCGCTTACTCGCTTCGACTCGTAACAACTAATCTACGAATTAAGTAGCTGGGCAAGCTTCCCTAACTACTTAAACGAAGATCGCATTAAAACACGATGAATCCCGCTATTAGATTTGACTCTAATCCGACGGGATAGCCCAACCTATCTCTAGCGATGGATTTATTCCGCTCGTTTACGAGTAGTCTAATCGTCGCCCCTCTCTCGAGCGCAGCGTACGATTTCCCAATTAATCTATCTTACACACATAGACATGAATAAGATAAATAAGAATTTCAATTACATAGACATAATCGAAATTATAAATTCATAAACGAGTCTTAACAATAGCATAACATCGAATATACTTAAAACATACGATCGATCTTTCCAGGGTTCATCTCATCTCAAATACACAAGAAATTAGCTACTCATTTCTCAACTAAGAACATAAATAAACGTCAAAGAAAATATAGATCTTCCTGATTTGTGACTTCGATTCCCTTGTTCTTCGTTGAGGCGTTTATCGAACACCTAGCGTATAAGCTAAGTGAATGAGTCTAGCTTGCTCTCTAGCCTTCTTTCTCTTCTCTAAGTGTCCCCCTTCTCCCAATGGATCCTTCCTCTATTTATAGCAAAGGGAGCTCGAAATTTTGTGCATGCAAGTCTTCCTTGTGCCTCCTTGCTTTAACTCTTTCACATTGAGAAAAGCTAGCTTTGTCTCCCAAATCTTTCATCTTTAGACTTCTTTATTGAGTTTACATGGAATGAGGTGTTCCAATGTTGAAAGTTAGGTCTAAAGCATGCCTCTTTCCTTGAATAATGGTTAAAGTTTCGACCAAGAAGAGACAAGTTAGGTAGGAGTCGTTTTTAGTGTTTTTGACCGCAACACGGCCTCAAACACGGCCATGTAAATTGCTTTCCACTATAACCTTGCTTTCGGCCAAGCTACACGGGCTCCAACATGGCCGTGTTGATTTCTGAGTTCAAATCACAGCATTCGGATATTTAACATGGCCTCCAACATGGCCGTGTGAATTTCAGAGCTGCTTTCGCATCTTCAACATGGCTTCGAACATGGCCGTGTTGACGCACAGTAAAATGGCAGCAAATTTAAGAAATTAATATCTCCCAATCTAGACCTCCAAATTTAACTCCCTCTGGTCGGATTCAAGGCCAACGAGTCTTCCATCTTTGGTTAAAATTTCAGCTCCATTGGACAACATTTACTCCCTCATCTGTTAGGAATTCGAAACTGTCGCAAATCTGTCGTAAATGCTGTAAACTCATAATAATAACCAAAATTTATCATGGAGACTACATTTTAACTTGCAAATACTTTAATTTATAATGCATATAAACGTAAGAAAATACGTTTATCACTCAGCTTTGACAATGTTGGACTAACATTTCAGCCAACATTGTTGTCTGTCAACATTCGATTTTATCTTTCATGCCCAAAACCGTTTAACCTTTTTTGTAGCTTTATTTACTGATATGCAGGACGTGGTAAAGTGCTAAAACGAGTCCAAACCGTGTGGAAAGCGTGTGGAGTTGCTTGAACGAATTTAGGAAGTGCGATTACCATAAATAGAAGATTTGAAGATCAAAAGAGATCAAGTCAAGCAACGACCAAGATTAGAAGATCTGAATATCAAAGAGAATCATTCAACCAGCTGCCATAAATAGGAGATAAGAGATCGACCAATGAGATAAGAAGATCGAGCTAAATATATACTATATTTAGGGAGATCTTCAAAGAGATATTTGAAGAGATATTCAAGGGATCTTTTTACCAATTCAAGAGGGAGCCAAGGTCTATAAATAAGAGTTATTTTCGAGATTCAACTTACGACTTTCGAGTGAACTTTCAAGGAGTAACTTTGAGCGACATATTGAGCGAAAACGATGAGCGAAACACTTATCGAGTTTGAGCGATTTTTACATCTTGCGAGAGTTGTCTTTTAGTCTAGCTTTTCAGAGGTCGAAAGATCTTGTAGTTTGCAGAGTCCTTTTTGATTCGTAGGTTTTGCTAGACGTGTTTTTGACTATCCTTTTTGATAGTTTGTAATCCATCTTTATAGTGGAGTTTTGCGCCTTGAGGCACGCAGCAAGTTATTTGACTTGCTGCACAGATTTACATCTCGTGTTCGGTTCAGTTTCGTCACTAAGAGCTTTATATTTCCGCTGTGCGTTTCTGAGTGAGTGTGAATGTTAGCCTAACATCACGTCCAACATCAGTTTACAACTTAGTGATTTTACATCCATTCAGTACGGGACCACTTCAAAGTGGTATCAGAGCCTACGCTTGACGTTACTAAGCGCTGAAGATCATCTACAATGGATGTTTCAAATTCAAATTACATCGGCAAAGTCCCTGTGCTAGACGGCTCCAACTACGCCTATTGGAAGGTTCGTGTTCGGCAGTGTATCAAATCCATAGACGTGCGAGCATGGGAATCTGTTCTCAACGGATATACCCCACCTCGAACAGCTCCTGACGCTGATGGGGAAGTCGTCGACCAGCCGGTCGAACAATGGACGGCAGCCGAGCGAAGCTTAGCAGAGTTCAATGACAAGGCACTCAACGCCATCTTCTCATCAGTGGACATCTTCATGTTCAAGATCATCCAAAATTGCACTGTAGCGAAGAACGCGTGGGATCTACTTCAGAGGTACTGCGAAGGCGATGCGAGCGTGAGGGAAACCAAACTGCGATATCTCCTCAATCAGTTTGAAAACCTCAGAATGAAGGAAGACGAGGATATCACCACATACTTTGGGAAGATTCTGACGATTTCAAGCGAGTGTGCTAGCCTCGGAGATCCGATTGCAAATAAGGTACTTGTTTCTAAAGCTTTACGTACTTTAACTGAAAAGTTTAATGTGAAGGTAGCGGCGATCGAGGAAGCACACAACCTATCCACTATGGAATTCAACACGCTGATGAACATCATGAAGAACTATGAGACCAACCTCGAAGTCCAAAAGAGAGCTTCACGTGGCAAAAGCATTGCTCTAGTCAGTCAGTCATCCAAGGTGCAAACTGAAGTTGACCCTGACAATGATGAGGATATGGCTATGTTCGTGAAGAAATTCACAAAGTTCCTTCAGAAGAAGAATGTCGAGCAGAATGTTGGCCCAACATTCGGGAAGGGCCAGAATGTCAAAGGAGAACCTACGTCTGCTCCTCCATTCATCAAACGCAAACCAGATGGTAAGAAGAAGAATATCAGTTATGACTCGGTTAGATGCTATGAATGTCAAGGATGGGGCCATTTTGCCAACGAATGTGCAAACACACTTCGGAAACGCGGGAAATCGCTTTGGGTGGACCTATCCGATGATGAAGATGAAGAGCAGTCCCCAACACAGCACATGCAATCATCAGTAACGATCCAGTCATTCTCTGAGGGTGAAGACGATGAGGATCAACAAATCGGCTTCACTGCGGTAACTGATGTTGAGCCAACATTTGACTCAACATCTGAAAAACATATCATTTTTTATTATGATGACTCGAACTATTTTGATGGGTATTTGAGTTCTGATGATGCAGATACAGGATGTTGCGAAGAAGTTCAAATGAAAGAAGCCTTTGAGTTGATGACCGCACAATACAAAATAGAGAAGGCGAAAAATCAGCAACTCAAAGCCGCGGTGGAAATCCTGTCCGAGGAGAATGAGAAGAATGAAAAACTGATCGAAAGCTTGGTGGAAGGAATGAACAAGATGGAAGCCGTACTGACACGAAAGGACAAGGAAATTGACAAGCTTCAAAGGCGAGTCGACGAGGCCGATGAGACCTTTAAGAAATTGAACAAGGGTAAATCGACCCTTGATGAGGTATTGTCTCTTGGTATTTTTGATCAGCAAGGCCTAGGTTTTAGTACTCAGCCTGTAAGTGATAATCCAAAGCCCATGTCGCCTGCTCAGCCTAAGAAAGTTTTTGTTAAGTCTAATGCCACGAGTGATGTTAGTGAGAATGTGATTATCGATTCTGTTGCTAAGCATGTTAATACTAAGAGTAAGGATAGCACATATATCTGTCATCATTGTAAGCAAACTGGTCATTTAAAACCATTTTGCTGGAGATTGAAGAGGGAGATTTCTGCAAAGAAATCAATGTCGGCTGAGATGTCATCCAACATCCCGCTCAACATTGAAAAATCAGAGTTGAGTCGTGTGTCTGGAGAAACGTCAGCTGGCTCATCTTCAACCTCTAGCAAACAGAATGCTGTAGTGTTATCTAGGAATATTTGGGTCGAGAAATCTGGTCATAAATGTCATGTTGTGTACACCTCTTTGCGAGCTAACGTGACAGGTTCATGGTACTTCGATAGCGGGTGTTCCCGACATATGACGGGTACCAAGGAATATCTCAGCGATTATACGCCTTTAAGGAGTGGAACTGTGACGTTCGGAGGAGGCTCTAAAGGACGGATTCTCGGCCGTGGCAGATTAAACGTACCCGACTTTCCCAAGCTGAGCAATGTACTCCATGTTGACGGGCTTGTAGCGAATCTGATCAGCATTAGCCAGCTATGCGACGACGATCTTGAGGTAAGGTTCAATAAGGAGTGTTGTGAAGTTTTTAACCGGGATTCTGTTCGAGTGATGGCAGGTAAAAGATCGAGTGACAATTGCTACCTAGTCGGCGACAAATCGAGTTCGAAGGACGTGTGCCAACTCTCGAAGGCCGAAGACGATGTCATTCTTTGGCATTACAAACTGGGCCATGTCAACTACCGAACGCTGGAGCAACTTATCAAACACGAGGCAATCAGAGGCATTCCAAAGCTTAAGGAGTTTGGTAAGGTTGTTTGTGAGTCATGTTTGAAGGGTAAGCAAGTGCATGCTAGCCATAATGTTGACCAACATGCTGCCCAACATTTTAAAACTGCTCACTGTTTTCAATTGATTCACATGGATTTGATGGGTCCGATGGAGGTAGATAGTATAGGAGGTAGGAAATATGCTTATGTGCTCGTGGATGATTTTTCTAGATATGCATGGATATTTTTTCTTAGGGAAAAATCTGAGTCTTTTGATTTTTCAAGAATTTTTGTGCAATGATTAGAAATAATTTCAGTGCATCTATCTTTCGTATTAGGTCTGATCATGGTAGAGAGTTCGAAAATAAATACTTTGATGAGTTTTGTGATAAGAAAGGCATTATACATGAGTATTCATCTCCTAAGACGCCTCAACAAAATGGGGTGGCCGAAAGGAAGAATAGAACTTTACAAGAAATGGCTCGTGTTATGTTACTTTCTAGGAATATATCTAAGCGTTTTTGGGCTGAAGCATTGCATACTGCTTGTCACATATCGAATCGAGTGTTCTTTAGGCATGGTACTAAGAAAACGTCTTACGAGTTATTAAATGGAAAAAAGCCTACGGTTAAATATTTTCATGTCTTTGGATGTTTTTGCTACATGTTGAATGATCGTGAATATTTGACCAAGTTTGATTCGAAAAGTGATAAGTGTATTTTTCTAGGATACTCGTCTAATAGTCGTGCTTATCGAGTTTATAACTTGCGTTTGAAGTCTGTTCAAGAGTCCATTAATATTGTGTTTGATGATACTAATGACGCTAGCAGAGATGCTCCTCAAGTTGATATTGCAGATCAATTCAAAGCTGTCCATGAAACAGAGGAGCAAACAGAGGCGGAACCTGAGGACAATGTTGAGCCAACATCTGACTCAACATCTGTGCCAGAACAGAACATTGAGGCTGGACCCAGTGAAATGCGACGAGATCCGCCAGCTAAGATTCAGAAATATCATCCCACTGATTTTATTATTGGAGACGTGAATGAAGGAAGGAAAACCAGAGACAAACCACGCAAGGATTATAAGTCTATGGTAAGAAACGTATGCATGAACATAGTATACGCTGAGGTACGTTATAATTGTTTTGTTTCTGAGGTAGAACCTAAGAATGTCCTTGAAGCTCTCAAGGATAATTTCTGGATAAATGCGATGCAAGAGGAACTCCTGCAGTTTGAGAAAAACCAAGTATGGACCTTAGTCCCACGGCCGAAGGACATTAATGTCATAGGCACGAAGTGGATCTTTAAGAATAAATCTGATGAACTTGGTAGAGTTGTTAGGAACAAAGCACGTTTAGTAGCTCAGGGTTATACGCAAGTTGAGGGCATAGATTTTGATGAGACTTTCGCTCCCGTTGCTAGGTTAGAATCAATTAGGTTGTTATTAGCTATTGCATGTTGGCTTAACATCACGTTACACCAAATGGATGTTAAGGGTGCGTTTTTATATGGGTATATTGATAAAGATATCTATGTCGAACAGCCTAAGGGGTTTGAGGATCCACATTATCCTAACCATGTTTTTAAGCTGCAGAAAGCTTTGTATGGGTTGAAACAAGCTCCTCGAGCTTGGTATGCGAGGTTAGCCACGTTTTTACTTGAATTTGGGTTCGTACGAGGTGAGGCCGATCGCACTCTTTTTGTAAAAAGGGTCGGTTCGGATATTTTGATAGCCCAAGTTTATGTTGATGATATTGTATTTGGCTCAACCTCACAATCTATGCTAGATCAGTTTGTGCAGGCGATGAATACTACGTTCGAGATGAGCATGATTGGGGAACTAACATTTTTCTTAGGATTACAGATTAAGCAAAGTAGTGACGGTATATTCATGTCTCAGGAGAAGTACGCGAAGAACATGGTGAAAAAGTTCGGACTCGACACAGCTAAGGTAATGAAAACTCCCATGGGGTCCTCACAAAAGGTTAGTAAAGACAATGTTGGACAGAATGTTGACCCAACATTATATCGATCCATGATAGGCAGTTTGCTTTATCTTTCAGCGAGTAGACCCGATATTATGTATAGCGTATGTGTCTGTGCTAGATATCAATCTGAACCTAAGGTTTCCCATCTTAATGCTGTTAAGCGTATTCTTCGATATGTGAGTGGATCGTGTAGCCTAGGGTTATGGTTCTCTAAAGATACTAATATGAGTCTTGTAGGCTACAGCGATGCTGATTGGGCAGGTGACGAGGATGATCGCAAGAGCACAAGTGGCGGCTGTTTCTTCTTAGGTAACAATATAGTTGCATGGTACAGTAAGAAACAGAATTGTGTGTCTTTATCTACTGCTGAGTCTGAGTATGTTGCTGCGGGTAGTTGCTGTACGCAATTAATATGGTTGAATAGCATGTTGTGTGACTATGGGTTAGAGTGCGAGTCAGTCCTCATGTATTGTGATAACCTTAGTGCCATCAACATATCTAGGAACCCTATCCAGCATTCACGCACAAAGCATATAGATATAAGGCATCATTTTCTGAGAGATATGGTAGAGAAAGAATTAGTGCGCATTGAGCATGTAGACACGAAACATCAGTTAGCTGACATTTTCACGAAAGCATTGGATTTTGAAAGGTTTTCGGACCTGAAAAAATCCATAGGTTTGCATCAGTCTGTCTGAATGTTGGTCCAACATTTGGATCAACATAGCATATGTCGAACTTGATTGTCACTGCTTTGATGTTTGATTTAATGTTCTCTCTGTTATTCTGTGAAATGATTTGACTCATCTAGACCGTTCCTGAAATGACCCACTTCCAAAAAAAAAATATATATATATATATATATATATATATTGCTCTGATTCTTTTTCAAGATATAGGTTCAGGTAATAAGTTCCCTAGGTGCACGGCATTCGCGGTGACGATGCACTCTTTGCGACAAAAATCCTAACCTTGATGATAAGGATCTTATAAGGGCTGTGCATAATATTACTAGTTTATAATGAGGTAAGTAGGGCAGAAAATGAAAGGGAATTGAGTTTAGGGTGTTGAACAGAAAAGTCTCGAATTTCAGAGTAGAATGTTGAGTCTTATGTTGGGGCAACATATGTGACTGTCAGTTTGATCATGCTATATTTTTGTGCTTTCGTTTATGTGCATTAGTTTTAGGTCAGCATTTGTTGGTTTCATGTGTCTAGTTTAGATATCTCTCAGAATTGCATTAGAACTCTCGAAGAACAGCTTGTTACATTTGTCTCAAGTGCTCATCATCGTCGCTCAAACGGTTAGTCTTGCTTGATTCTACCTTGACTTTTGACTTTGTGTCTTTGGGTTGAATCATGATCTGATGTGCTCATATCTGCTCGTATAAGTCCACATACTATATTTTAGCTCCTTGTTTATTTAGACAGTTGTGACCTGATTCGACCTTATCCTCTACACTGTCGAAATTATATTTGAGTGGCTCGCTGACATTACTCTCTGCCCCTACGTTTCTGGTATAATTCACGGGTTATACATTCTGTGCTCCTATCATTTTTTTTGGATTTATCTTTGATTTCTTTATGGCGAACTAACTTGTTTCTGAGTCTCAGAATGCTGGGCCAGATGTTACCTCAACATCTGCAAGTTGGCTAACAGAGAAGTTCTCTGAGTCTTTTCTTTCTTCCCAAAAAGGGGGAGAAAGGTTGTGCAGATAAAAAGGGGGAGATAAGGAAATTCAGGGGGAGCAGAATAAGGAGTCGAACAAACAGGGGGAGCTGACCAAGAAGGAGAAGCGAAAGAGAAAGCATCAGAAGGAAACTCCATACTCCATTGAGAGTGAAGCTCTGATCCTTTCTATTTTGCATGCATAATTGAATGCTGATTTGATTCTCCGATATGTTTACATGATTGCCTGCTTACTTGCCGGATATTTTTATTTTGCAGATTCGCCTAAAGATCGTTTCTTTTTACATGCGTAACTTTATGGTTATTTTGTGCATGCTGATATGGTTAATTCTGCTTGTGTGACTATGTGGTTTGCCGGCATGCGTATGAACGGTTTATATTGTGCAGATGTTTAACTTAAGACCTTGTTATGGCTATGTACTATTGTCGTAGTACTTTGAATAGTTTAATCGCTATTCTGTTTGCGTCTACTCTAACCATCTTTTAATGTTTTGTGGTTGAGTAGACTTTGCCTTCAGGGGGAGTTTTGGAATTTTAAATCTGCACGGGTTTTGGGAAGAAAGATAAAAAAGGGGGAGATTGTTGATGTTGACTAGCTCAGCTTTGACAATGTTGGACTAACATTTCAGCCAACATTGTTGTCTGTCAACATTCGATTTTATCTTTCATGCCCAAAACCGTTTAACCTTTTTGTAGCTTTATTTACTGATATGCAGGACGTGGTAAAGTGCTAAAACGAGTCCAAACCGTGTGGAAAGCGTGTGGAGTTGCTTGAACGAATTTAGGAAGTGCGATTACCATAAATAGAAGATTTGAAGATCAAAAGAGATCAAGTCAAGCAACGACCAAGATTAGAAGATCTGAATATCAAAGAGAATCATTCAACCAGCTGCCATAAATAGGAGATAAGAGATCGACCAATGAGATAAGAAGATCGAGCTAAATATATACTATATTTAGGGAGATCTTCAAAGAGATATTTGAAGAGATATTCAAGGGATCTTTTTACCAATTCAAGAGGGAGCCAAGGTCTATAAATAAGAGTTATTTTCGAGATTCAACTTACGACTTTCGAGTGAACTTTCAAGGAGTAACTTTGAGCGACATATTGAGCGAAAACGATGAGCGAAACACTTATCGAGTTTGAGCGATTTTTACATCTTGCGAGAGTTGTCTTTTAGTCTAGCTTTTCAGAGGTCGAAAGATCTTGTAGTTTGCAGAGTCCTTTTTGATTCGTAGGTTTTGCTAGACGTGTTTTTGACTATCCTTTTTGATAGTTTGTAATCCATCTTTATAGTGGAGTTTTGCGCCTTGAGGCACGCAGCAAGTTATTTGACTTGCTGCACAGATTTACATCTCGTGTTCGGTTCAGTTTCGTCACTAAGAGCTTTATATTTCCGCTGTGCGTTTCTGAGTGAGTGTGAATGTTAGCCTAACATCACGTCCAACATCAGTTTACAACTTAGTGATTTTACATCCATTCAGTACGGGACCACTTCAGTCTACTTTATTTATTTGTTCGATTGAAGAAAGAGGAATGATATCATTGACTCCCTTTATATGATATGGAATCTTTCATTCCAATAACTGTGTGCATCTTAACATATACTTAATTCTTTCAATAGGTTCATAAAGAAAAAAACCAATACATGTAACTAACTTAAATACTATTGGTTTTTCTGTTATATCGTCCCTGCACCAAAACCAATTTTGGACATGTTTTTGCAAATTAGTACAAAAAGTCATTTGCACCTCCAAAAAGTCAAATAGACTACGCAAGTCATTTTCTTCTTTCCCTCCTCAGTTCCACACATTTATATTTTATTACAACTCCGAAAAGAAATTCTGTAACACCTCGAATAATAAATAAAAATTCAAAAAACAAACGCATCTCGCCCACTACTAGCCTTTATATCTCCAAACCATTGACAATTCATCACCTCATTTTTCAAACTCCCTATATCAAGAATAATCAAATGCACTACCCAACCACTAAACATTACAAGATCAAACGCCCATCCTATTCCCAAAGGAACGAAATGTCATCTTCAAACAAATACTCAAAGAAACCCTCATCAATAATGCGCTCAAACCTAACCCTAACCCTCTTCTTCATCGCCATCCTCACCGTTCCCGCCTTTCTCCTCCTCCAAACGCACTCTCCGAGCCAATACCTATGCACCAACAACCCATTGACGGCTCGCCGGTCGTGGGCCGGCGACCTCCGCCTAGCCGAGTTCTCATGGAACCAGCTCGGCTTCACCCGCGAAATACCGCCGCCCATCTCCCTCAAAATAGCCGTCTTCTCCCGAAAGTGGCCCACGAGCTCCACAACGTCCTCGCCCGACGTGGCCACCGCGTCCACGTCTACACCTCTCCCCCCGACGAGCAGCCATCGCGAGCCGCCGGCTCGGAGCCCACGGTCCACTGGCACGAGGGCGAGCCCGAGAAATGGAACCCTAGCAAGGCTTGGGCTCAGTTCCTAGAAGAGAACGCCAAGGAGCCCTTCGACGCAATACATTCCGAGAGCGTATCCCTACCATACTGGCTAGCCAGAGAGGTCCCTAACCTGGCCGTGTCTTGGCACGGCATAGCCCTAGAGAGCCTTCAGTCGAGCATATACCAAGATTTAACTAGGAAGGAGCACGAGCCGATGTCTCCTTCGTTCAACCAAAGCATGCAGTTCATGATCCACAAAGTCCTCAACGAGATACGATTCTTCTCAAAATACGCCCACCACGTGGCCACGAGCGACAGCTGCGGTGAGATGCTTAGGGACGTCTACCAAATCCCGTCTCGGCGGGTCCACGTGATAGTCAACGGGGTGAACGAGGACGACTTCATCCAGGATTCGGGATTAGGGTTAGAGTTCAGGTCGAAGATAGGGATTCCTACCAATGCGACCCTTGTCCTTGGCGTCTCTGGGAGGCTGGTCAAGGACAAGGGCCACCCACTCCTCTATGAGGCCTTTTCAAAGCTTACGATCGAGCACCCTGGCGTGTACCTTATAGTTGTGGGCTCGGGCCCGTGGCGGGATCGGTACAAGGAGTTGGGCCCGCAAGTCATGGTGTTGGGCTCGATGAGCTCGTCGGAGCTTAGGCCATTTTATAACGCGATTGATATTTTCTTGAACCCTACGCTTAGGCCGCAGGGGGTCGACCAGACGATTTTGGAGGCGATGATGAGCGGTAAGCCTATCATGGCGTCGAGGCTTCCAAGCATTAAGGGGACTGTTGTGGTGGACGATTCGTGCGGTTTTATGTTTGCACCTAACGTGGAGTCGTTGGGAGAGGCGTTGGAGTTGGTTGTTAGGGAAGGGTCGGAGAGGCTTAGGGCGAGGGGTGAGGCTTGTCGGAGATTTGCGTCGTATATGTTTACGGCCACGAAGATGTCCCTGGCTTATGAGAGGCTGTTTCTTTGTATCAAGAATGAGATTTATTGTAAGTATCCGTAGGATAGCAAAAAACAATGTAATTCGATAATCATATCTATTTTCTTGTTATTTTGTTGATTGTTTCTTAAATTTTCCCACTTTATAGTCTAAAACGCATTTTCTTAACAAATGCTATTGAAGGAGTGTTAATTTGGTGAAATATAGTAATGTGTGAGTCCAAATATTGTGCTACTGTGGAAACAATACGACAATACTCGATCGATCTTATAAAATGACTTGACATACTTGAAGAATGCTTAGAATGTTTATCCTATGCTTGAGTTTGTATCAAGCTGGCTACGCGAAAATAAAAATAAGAGACAACTACGTGAATTTAATATGAATTGATTTTAAAACACGCCACTCGATATAAACGATTTTCCCACTTAGATTAATTGTAGGAGTTGACTTGAAATTTAGCAATCTTGGATTTCATTTGACGGAAGCAGAAAAAAATTGGTGGACTCGATTTCGAAAGCTGTGGAGATTCGACCATGTTATGCGGATACTTATATTTGTTTATTGTAACGTGTTGAGCGGTGATGAACGTGACTTCATAGATTCATATGAGTTGACTAATATTAAGATTGGATTTTCATATTATATACAACATCGCTATTGACCCATAGCCCAAGTCAAGGACGTGCCAAAACGTGATGACGCATAAGACAATCATATATAGGCTGGGCCTCAATAGGCCGATATTATGGCCAGGCCCATATTATGCAGCTCGGACTAAGTTTCATGCTCGGACTTAGCCAGATATTTTAGCTGCTGACTTTCGGGCCCCTTGAGCAGTAAACGCGAGTTGAGCCTAGACGGAACTTGGCTATGCTTGAGTAGAGGTGTTCAGACGGTTTGAAAAACCGTAACCAAACCGTAACCGAACCGTCGGTCAACGGTTCGGTTAACCGTGGTCAACGATTACGGTTTAAACCGTAACCGAACCGTAAATTATGAAGGTTCGGTTACGGTTCTTCATTTTCCTAACCGTAAACCGGCGGTTATAACCGGCGGTTAACCGTCTTTTAAATAATAATTAAATATATAATTTTATTGCTCTTATCATAAAATCCAATGATAATTTATTCACCATATTTAATTTTTATTTTGTCAAATATCATAAAATTAACTTTAGAAAACGTAGACAAATATTGAGTGATAAACATGATATTTAGAACTAAATACCTACGACGAATGTCCGTCAAAGATTTTCTAATCAAAGAATGAATGTTAATCATAATATTGTTTAATATTTAAGGTGTAATTTATTTTTTCAAATGTTGAAGGTTATTATATAAATTCTAACATGGAATGGAAATTTCTTTTTTTTTTACATTTTATATAAAAATATCAAAGTTTTTAACTATATATTTAAATTATTATAAAAGAAAGAAAATTCTAAAAAAGAACTAGAAAAAAAAAATCGTAAACCGGCGGTTCAAAACCGTAACCGTAACCGGCTTGGCCGGTTCAAAACCGTAACCGTAACCATGAGTACCACGGTTCGGTTAAGGTTAGACATTTTTATTAACCGTAGACCGGCGGTTCATAACCGTGAACCGTAACCGTAACCGTATGAACACGTCTATGCTTGAGTAGACTTATGGGCTAATTTAATGGATAATATTTCACCGGTGCCTCTCTCTCATCCCATGAAAATCGGTGACTAAACTCACGACACATTGAATTTATTTATTTGTTACCGTCTCACCGGATACCTAGTAAGACTTTTGATAGGTAAATAAATAATATGCCTTTTAAGGAATGAATAATAAAATATAAATTTCATTATTACGTATAAGAATACATTATTCAAATGCAGAGCGAATAATACATTGATTATTAAATATATTCCCCATTCATTACATCTTCGAATTGCATTCCGAGTCCACATCCCCAACAAGAGCCTCACAGCACGAAACCTCCACGATCTCATCACGTCGCCACTGACGAAACGTGGGAGAGAAACCGCCGAAGACCAAACGAGCTAGGGAAGAAAACCATGTTAGGAATCGAACCCGGGCCTTTGATAAAGTAAAAACTTATGCTAATTCTATCAACCATTCGGGCAGAGTTAACATTTCGTTAAATTTATCTCTCAATATACCAAATACAAATGTTGGGGCTGGGGCAGCTGACCCCCCTTACCCCAACGTAGATCCGTCGCTGTGACGATCGGCGGAGCTCAAAATTTGATTGATCGCACACTATTAGTTTATCTACGCATAAATACCTCCCCTTATTAGTTTATCTTGGATTGTTTAAGTATTTTTTTCCTGGCTTGGACACTGTTGTATACGTGAATTACCTTTTAACATATTTTATACAGCCGATCTAGAACAGAATCATCTTTCAATTCCAATCGTAGGTAATTCGTTTATTTCATCAGATCCCTTCTCATCGTTGATTCGTAGATTTTTTTCATTGGATTCCAATTCCTGCTTGCTGTCGCATCTGATTTTTGCGATTTATTTCTTCAACATTTATATGTAAATTCGTCTACATGTTGGTACGATGTCGTGCCTCTGCGTTATAATCCCTGAAGATCTTGGAAAAGTTCCTTGTGTAATTAACGTTGCGGTTTGCAACTTATAGTTCTTTCGAATGGTGTGACTTTATTTGGGGTGAATCAGAAGTTTGTGCTGAAACGGTGCCGTAAATGCCCTTTTGTATTTGCACAAAAGGCGTTTGAAACATCTCCATCTGTTTCGCGCTGATGCCTGAATGAATGTTGATGGCCCTCAATCTGAAGCTGAGATTTACTGTGTCATTTGAAATGTTAACTCATGGTATTGTGCAGTATTTCTGGGAATTTGTAAGCATACTCTGGTTATTTCTATTTGCCAAAACGAATATCTAGAACAGATGAGTCAATCTTGTCATCTCAGCATCATTCATTATTGACTTCTATTAGAAATTGGGGGGCCTTCCTAAAACCAATTGGTGATAGGATGATAAAAGCTTCTTACATATATGGCGGCACGAAGAACTTGAATTAGTCGATGTTGGACAAAGTCCAAATTATAATCTCAACAACTTCTAATAGATTCGTACTGTCTCTTCACATAGTTTTAAGGATTCTTGCTCACATGTTTTGCACTTCAATTGATTTAAGAATCTGGCAAGAGTATGTCGAGCACAGAGGAAGTGAAAGAAAAAAAAGAGATTGAAACAGAGGATGCTGAGAAGCCAACTCTATCAGCAAAGGATGAAGTATAGTTCAGATCTTTGCTCTTATTTTGTTGTCTGATTTGATCAACTTATTTTTTTATTATTATTATTATTGTTATTATTATTATTATATTTATTAATTTTTTTCATTTTCTCTCTTGCAGGAGGAAGTCATTAAGAAGAAATATGGAGGCATAGTGCCCAAGAAACCGCCCCTCATTTCAAAGGTACTCAGTTAACCTTCTTTCGTAGATTCGTCTATCAGAATTAACAAGTCTTATTCGTCTTGTTTTATGAATACAGCAAGATCACGAACGTGCTTATTTTGATTCTGCTGATTGGGCTCTAGGAAAGGTACTATATATATACTTTTGTGGTTTGAAAACTTGAAACAATGATAAGTTTTGTAATTCCACTTGATATTTAACCGGTGTTTTTCGTGAGGGTAGCAAGGACAAGGAGTAATTAAACCAAAAGGACCAACTGAGGCCCTCAGGCCAAAATTGCAGGTAGTTTTAGATATACGATTTTAGTTGCTTCTTGTTGTTAAGGTGTTTCAGTTATGGACTGAATATTCCTAACATTGCTGTATGTATTCTATCTGCTGCTGTGATAGCCAACGCGAACGCAACAGCAAACTCGATACCGCAAATCCCTTTGTGCACCATCAGAAGGTGAAGGTAAGAACTATCTAACAATTGGTTTATTATTTCAAAAAGAAACAAAAAAAAAAAAGAAAGAGAGAACTCATGTTTTATTATCGTTGTCCAGATGGAAACAAGCCAGAAGAGGATCATATGAATGCTGATGAATGAGATTTCTCTGCCCAAGTTTTACTGGTACTCTACTATTATTGCAATAATAAATTTTAAAAAGAACTTCATGGGAAGAAAACGTGTATGCACTGTGAACTCGGGGTCTCATCTTGTTTCTATATTAAGAGTATTGTATGTGGGATGTCAGATTAATATATTTATCGATGTGGACTACCTTCTTCGTTTTTGAATCAGTTCCTTGTCAGGATAATAATAGCCCTGTGAATCTTGCTTTCAGTTTAATTTTGTAATGGAAACGAAGACAAAGGCACCACAATGGAATGAAATTTCTTCCAGGTGTCATGTTTCTTTGTTTCGATCTAAAACGATTGAAACAAATGAGACGATGGCTGGCGAGGAACTTAGCGCTCTAAGGAAGATAACTTTTTAACCTAAGATGCCACATTCTTTTGCTAGAGTTGTGGCATTATTACTGCGATATAATGCAGACACCAACTTGTTTAGGTTTGGTGAGAAATCGGATATTAGGATTCTCTACCGCAAATATTTAGTTTCCGGTGGATCGCGAAGTTGAGTTCCATTTCCATGGAAATATATCAAAGCAACTCGTCAAACATAATAAATCTGTTGGACGTCTTGTAGGAAAGTTTGGGCTGGAGAGCACATATGATTTTATTATGATGTTTATTTTTTTATTTAACTATGTATTATTCCGGGTGGGTAATTCGAAAAACACATCCTTCATATTTATCTATGTTCATGATTTCGTTAGGTACACCTTTCTTATCTAACTGTTTATTATTCTCAATGGGTAAAGTTCATCGTACAAATTGAATGACTCCATGCATCTATTGAATTTACTTCAAGTTATATTCATTGGAGCCTTCACTATCCTCTTATACCATAGGAACCTATTTAAAAATATTATCAATCATTGGAAGAAAAGCAACATATATAACGACGGGTTTTCATCGGCAGGTTCGGTTTTTTAAAACTTCGGTTCGATTTTTCGATTTCTGTTTTACATTTAGTCTGGTTCGAACCATTTCAATTTGGTTCCATTCAATTTTAAATTCTACAATTCAGTTTGATTCGGGTTGATCATCGTACGGAGTCCAAACAAACTGCTCCATCGACATGCTATCGAGCGACTTTCGAATAACACGCAAATTCGAATTCGCTGATGTCGTGGATTCAATAGCACATACCACATGAAATAAAAAAAATAGACTACAAACTATACGCATAACAATTCATGAAAAATATTAAATAAACGTCGTCTTAAATATATAGAGCATGTGCCGGAATGGGCAACTCAATTAATATAAAAGAATGTTACTATAGGCATCACATCATCCTCTCCCAAGTACATTGAACATGTTACAAACATAGGCGGAGCCACCATTGGGCCAGTGGGGTCCATGGATCCCATTGGAAAAAAAAATTTATTAATAATTTATGGTAAAAAAATTAATAATAGGAGTAAATTTGAAAAAAAATTATACTGCAGGGACCCCACTGAAAAATTTAAAAAATATTGAGTATGGATCCAATTATAATGGACCCACGGATTAAATCGGCGGGCTCCGCCACTGGTTACAAATATCAATCAATTGTACGCGCAGAAAATGTTATTACAAGCAATCGCAATAGCATCTCTCAAGTTGATATATACAACGTGGCATTGAATTTGAAATTTGCTTATTATGTCAATGTTTCATAA
Organism: Craterostigma plantagineum; assembly: GCA_027422505.1. Taxonomy (NCBI): domain Eukaryota; kingdom Viridiplantae; phylum Streptophyta; class Magnoliopsida; order Lamiales; family Linderniaceae; genus Craterostigma; species Craterostigma plantagineum. The sequence goes on along the minus strand of JAPQWV010000009.1, from coordinate 3,970,830 downwards.
ACGGAGATATTTTGTGTCCACATGTCTCACCCGCATGAAAGCACCGATCAACTTTTACATATACTATACTGTAATATGTTGTCCCAATCATCTTTTACCGATCGTCTTTTGAAAATAATTCGCTTCCCACATTGTCACTCACTTAATTTTAGCGGTTAGATAATTGATTGCCGTGCATGTTGTTGTCGGTCAAGTGAAGTAGGTGAGCAAATTTAATGGGTACCAGAATTCGATTTTTTTTTTTCTTTGGAAGTTAACGTATACATAACAATTAACAACTAGCTAGCGATATAAAACAATGGGTCAATTCCAAATCAGGCCCTATTAAGGGTTTGATTTCGAATTCAGGCCCTCTTTGAGAATTTTTTAGGTTAAATGATCCATTTTGTGTGGTGTAAAAAAGTGGAAAGATATATGAACTGGTATAGAATAATCGTTTTGTGTTACAAACTTTCAACATATTGGTATGTCAGAGCAATGAAGTGGTACTGCATAAAATAAATCTATATCAGATGATCATAAACTGGTACCGAATTATGGTTTTGTGGTACAGAATTTCAACATACTGGTATGTAAGAGCAATGAAGTGGTATTGCAGAAAATGGGTCCTTAAAACTAATTTTTTGCCAAGAAGGTCTGAATCCTAAATGATAGTTGTAGGGGGCCTGAAATGAAAATGCCCCTAAAACAATCAAATCACTCCTCTATCAGCATTTTCTACATGTAGAATAAAAAATTGGGGGTTTTGCAATTCAGGTCTCATTGAAGTTTAAAATCGAGTTCAGGCTCTGTCAGAAAAAGTAATTAGCTTTAAGAACCTGATTTCTGCATATCACTTCATCGTTCTGCAGTACCACTTGTTTGTTATTCAGTGCCACTTCTTTGTTATACAGTACCACTTCTTTGTTATGCAGTACCACTTCATTTTCTGCGGTGAAAATGAAGTGGTACTGCAGAACAAACGAACTGGTACTGCAGAACAATTAAGTGATATTGCATAACAAAGAAGTGATACTGAATAACAAAGAAGTAGTACTGCAGAACGATGAAATGGTATGCAGAAATCGGGTCCTTAAACATAAATGCTTTTTCTGACAGGGCCTGAACTCGATTTTAAAACATGAATGGGGCCTGAATCATAATTAACTCTAAAAAATTTACCCATAGGTACTCGTTTACCCTGGGTACGTAATAACGAAATTTTCGTACCATATGAAACGTAATTTCGTGCATAATATATTGAAAAAATGTTTGTTATGCTTACAGATATCACACAACACATTGGAGAATTCTACCACATAAACACGTGAGATTATAAATTATAGTGATGTGTAAAAACTTTATTCTACAATATCCCTAGATATAAAATTTTTCTAACGGGTGTACTGAATTGATAATTGTTTTATCTTTTGGGTTTAAAGTGTAGATACACCTTAGTTTTTGTGTGTTTATCTAAACGAGGAACATGTGTCACTCGTATCTCCATAAAAGCTACCCAACACTCCAAGCTCCAACACGCTAACAAAAATCTAGCCTCCCCTCTCTAAAAAAAAATAAATAAGAAATAAATAAAAATGAATATTGAAAGCAACGGATCGCCATCAACGCATGTGTTGATGCTTCCATGGTCTGCTTTTGGACACTTAATCGTAATCCCATTCCTTGAGCTCTCAATCGCCATAGCCAAGAAAGGCATCAAAGTCACTTTCATCTCCACGCCTGGGATCATCCAAAGGCTCCCAAAAATCCCAGAAAACCTCCAAAAAAACCTAAAATTCGCACCATTGAAGCTCGCAAAGCTCGAAAACGGCACAATCCCAGAATCAGCTGAGGCCTCCGTCGATATCCCAGTGGACAAAATCGACCACCTTAAACAAGCCGTCGACGGTCTCCAAGAACAGGTCAGACAGTTCGTGTCGGAGAACAGAGTAGATTGGATCATAGTTGACTTTTTCCATCACTGGGCTGTCGATATAGCTCGTGAATTCGACGATATCCCAGTCGTTAGATTCCAAGTTTTGACTGGTACGACTACGGTGGCGTTTAATAAGCACGGTAATGGAAGTAAGGTTTCTTACAAGATACACGAGGAGAAGATTAAGGAGGAGATTGTAGAGGGTAATGAGTCTGGGATTTCTGACCAAGAAAGGACGATGAAGATAGACAAGGGTTGTTGGGCCGTCGCGATAAGGACGTGCTTGGAGTTCGAGCTCGAATCGGTGAAGGAGAATGAGAAGTTTCTTAGTAAGCCTGTCTTGCCTGTAGGGTTTTTGCCGCCCGAGAAAATAACATCATCATCAGCCTTGAAGGTATGTGTTTTCTTCATAAATTATTGGTTTTTGTCTCAGTTTGTGTTTTCTTCATAAATTATTGGTGTTTGTTTCAATTTGTGTTTCCCTTTTGTGTTTGGACTGTGGAATTTGGTGGAGAAAAGAAAATGGAAATTAAAGTTCAATTTCAGCATTTTCTTTGTGTAGTGAGGGGAATGAATTTCACAACTTTTTAGTTGCATTTTGTTTCCTTTTCATTGCCTTTCTTTCCAAAAACAATATATTTTTCATACCATTTTCTTTTTTCTTTCCCCGTCAAAATCTTAATCAAACTGATTGTGAAAGTGATAGTCGCATGACTTGTAAGAACATTGACAATGGTGAAATGTCCTATACTTTTTCAATATAAATGCCTAATATCCGAAGAGGGAAACCGAAATTCATAAAAATGAAAAAAAAAAAAATCCACCCATAAAGCTGTTAATATCTGATCTGTTATTACATATCCTATTCTTGTCCTAATATGAAAAACATAGGATGGTACTGGCAAAGATGATCCCTTCCACGACATGTTCCAATGGCTGGACCAAAACGAGCCCAAATCGGTCCTCTTCGTAGGTTTCGGAAGCGAATGCAAACTCACCAAGACCCAAATCCACGAGATAGCGAATGGGATCGAACTCTCGGGATTACCATTCATTTGGGCCTTAAGAAAGCCCGAATGGGCCCAAGACGACGAAAGCATACTCCTACCAACGGGCTTTCTCGAGAGGACGAAGAACACGGGCCTGATCCATATGGGTTGGGTCCCACAGAGACGAATCTTGGCCCACGGGTCGATCGGTTGCTGCCTCTTCCACGCGGGTTGGGGTTCGATCATAGAGAGCTTACAGTATGGGCATTGTTTGACGTTTCTTCCCTTTGTGGTTGACCAGCCGCTGAATGCGAGGCTGATGGTTCAAAAGGGTTTGGGGGTTGAAGTTGAGAGAAGCGAAGATGGTTCTTTTAGTGGTGAGAGTGTTGCCATGGCTTTGAGGAGAGCTATGTCTAGTGAAGAGATGAGAAAGAAGGCGGCTGAGGTTTCGAGGGATGATGGAATTTTTGGTAATGAGAAGTTGCATGATTCTTATGTGGAGAGGTTTGTTGAGTACTTGACGAGTGAGCAGGGGAAGAAGTAAGTTGCGTTTTCATTTTACTATGTAATATTAAGGGGCGTCTATTTTTTTTTTTTGAAACAAAGCAGACATGTTATTTCTTGATATCTGCAAGCATTAGGTTATACATGGTTTCAGTCGGTGAGACGACCCTCTCCGCAATTACCTAGTTTGGCTAAATAATGGGCGACATTATTTCGTTGTCGCTTAACGAAGGAAAGGGACATATGTAAACTGATCATCAAATATGCCCCCACACACAGTCGAAAATCGCCACATCTCTTCCTTAGATTGACGATGATCGATAGGCAATCTCCTTCAATGACAATGGAGCTCCATTGATGCTGTCGGCCATTAGAATCTTGTGCGACGATCTCTACCGATTGCCCATCTCTACTAGAGTGTAGTGAACCATCGAAGTTGATCTTAATAGTTTGAGGTGGGGGCGGTTTCCATCGAACAACATCTTGAGCAGCTATTGATCGTGAGGAGGGCCGATAGGTGCACATTCGTAGGTGGACGTCATTTCCTTTTCGTCCAGCGGAACCACGCAATGTTCCATTGTCCACTTATTTCGTATAATCCGTAGGGCTCAGCATAAGCATAACACCCTTTTAAAGTATTCTTGCCTCAGCTTCGGATGTAATTCCCGAAGCCACTCTTCAGATGAAGAGCACCATAACTTATAAGGTTTAAGGGTATGTCCGTGTTGCTCCAGAAATCATTCGCCTGACTGCATAAAACAAGCACATGACGATCTGTCTCAGTGTCAAAGTTACGAAAGCCGCAGATGGGGTTTTTCACGCACTTCCTACAGAGCATATTTGACGCGGTGGCAAGTGTGTGTGTACTGAGTCTACAAGTTTCAAGAACTGATTCCCTTACTTGTAGATGGTTGATTCCTCTTAGCGATGTCCCTCGCTAGCAAATATGCTGTTTTAACCGAAAACAACCCTAATTTCGTAAAGTGCTAGATAAGCAGATCATCTTCAAGTATAGAGCAACGAGGGAAATAACTTCAAAGTAAGGCACACGCTGGATCCATGGATCAACCATATATTCATTGCATCCCCCTTACGTACTTGCCATCGAGAATCTCGCTTCACATAAACTCCTCCATGTAAGCGATGAGCTTCGTCCCTGTCCAGCTTTTAGGAAGTCGCAATTAGGGAAATACCGTGTTTTGAAAACCCTAGCTCTATGCTTTCCGGCCTTGAGATCATTCGCCAAACTTGACATTAGCAAAGCTTACGACCGTGTCAAGGGACCATTTCGACGGATGTTATGAGTAAGCTTGGATTTCGTAACTCGTTTATCCATTTATTCATGAAATGGTTATGTCAATTTTGTAATCCTTTATGCTTTTGCTTTGACCAACTAACCACCTATGCGATGCGACCTGGGGATCCTCTGTCTCCGTATCTTTTTCTCTTTTGTGCAGAGGCGTTAAATAGCATTTTACGGAACACGGATGAGTCATGATCTACCACATGTATCTCAGTTCGGTGAGGAGCACCATGCATCTCATATCTTCTCTTTGGAGATGATATGGTTGATGGTCTTGTGATCGAGCGGGTCGAGTAATAAAAATAAAACGAATATTGACAATTATCCGACGCTCAACAGGCAAGTGTACCTATCGAATATAGCATATAAGTGGCAAGTATTCGAGTATCGAACTCCCAAGGAACTGTGCGATTAGAAAAACATATCCTAGTAGAAAATATTGATTTGTTTTAAAACTGCAAATACGAGTGAACGATAAAAAATGATAAAAATTAGAGAATACGACGACGATATGAAAGCGAACGTATTTTTGAGACTTCGACTCCCCCTGGCTCGCTCGATCTGCTAAAAATATATTTCGGGGTTCTAACTAATCATTAGACCGTGAGGATTCCTACATCATGCGTACAAGTTCATATAACTGATGAAGCTGCGCCTTATCATACAAAGTTCGTAAACAACTAATCTACGTATTAAATAGCCGGCAAGCTTCCCAAACCACTTAATCGCATACCGCATTAAATCATGATGAATCCCGCTATTAGATTTGACTCTAATCCGGCGGGGTAGTTCAACTATCTCTAGCGATGAATTTATTCCGCTCGCTAATCACGATGAATCCCGCTATTAGATTTGACTCTAATCCGGAGTGGTCTAATCATCGCCCCTCTCTCGAGCGTAGCGTACAATTTCCCAAAAATTATCTTCATCACATAGACATAATCAAAACAATAATATAATTCGCAACCGAGTCATAATAATAGCAAAACTTCAGTACTGCAAAACATAGGTTCGAACTCGCTAGGGTTCATCTATTCTCAAACACGAGTGATTTAGCTACTCATAGAATGAATTACACAACGGATAAAAAAATAACAAATACGAAACGTATTTGCTTCCCAGAAATTTGGCTTCGAGTTAATCCTTCATTGAGTGTGTTTGTCAAACGAGTGGTGCGTGACTGTGAATGGGGGTGCTTGGTGTTGAGTCGATGGCACCATATGGTGAAGAGAAGCCCTCCTTTGTGCTTGAAGTGTGCGTCTTCAATTGTTGGTAAGTGCACCACTTATTTTGGGCATGAAAGACAAAATCTATTTCATATCTTCGACATTAACAATCTTCCTTTTAGATTCATTTGATGATTTACATCAACATTAACATAAGTAGAAAAAATTTAATTGGTCAATTGAGACAAAATAATTGACGGTTTATCATAACCCCTCACCCTTAATATAATAGAATAGATAATAAGCGTTACTAATATTTTTTCTCTCAACCGATAGCTTGCCATTAAACTACAAAAGTACAAACGTGCTAAACAGCACACAGAGTCGTTTTGTCGTATTGCGCCTCGAAAACTAGTCCTCAAAAAGTGAAAACACAACCACACAAGGGGAAACAACACACCCACATGGCGAGAAAAAAGTCCACAAGGGATAAAAACCGACAGAAAACGAAACACGTTATCTAATATCAAGAACTAAAGAACCTATAACCGAAATAGCTAATAAGCTAAATCTAGACACTCTTCACTTTCTTCGGCCGCCGACTTTTGGATTTTGTTTTCATCGGACTGAGGGCTCCACAAGGAAGACAAGGCTCCCGACCCGAGGGTCTGGAGAGACGAGGTTTCCGGGCAGATGACGAGAGGCAGAAGTGGGCGGCTGCGGCTGGTGGAAGGCGGCTGACCGGTGCGGGAAGTCCCTTTCTTGAATTTACTTGAAGACTGAAGTCATTACAAGTGAGAAAAAAAAAAAAAAAAAGAAAGGAAAGTGAAGTCCCTTTCTTCCTCGTTTCGTACATGTAAAGAGCAGCTGAATAATCTAAGTAATAACTAATCACACAAACAGTTCGTTCAACTGGAAGCTATTTCTCACATTCACACTAGCCTCGAATACACGTGTTCCTGACCTCCTTAATATTTTCCTCTGCGATAATTTAATTCTTTTATTATATTGGTTTATCATACCTGATTTATTACGTAGATACAAGTGTGTTAATGTGGTGATTTATATTATCAAGTTATAAGAAATTTTTTTGAACAAATTCAATTCATCACATGATTAAATAAGGCCCCCGTCAATACAACTCATCCTTCCTTTAATTATTTATATAGAGAATAACATTCGCCACGTATTTTATAGTCACAGGTATCTTGAGGGATAAATATTAAATTGGCTACTCTATTATTTCAACTTTATTATATCTCATAGTACGCGCACATTTTCTAAGTTAGACGAGATATCCCGACAAAACTGACGTCGAACCATGTGAATGGCGCGATTAGCTTAATAACATACGATTTATTAAATTCATAACTATACGCGTGTTCTGCTCACGAGATATAGTAATATATAATTATTACATGCTTTACTTGCTGATGCAACACGAAATATTATCGTATTCGAAAGCTGGCCCCTGCTGACCATATAAAATCAAAATCTACTTCGTAAAAAAAAAAAAAATTCAAAATGTGTGAATATACCAACGTGACTAAATTCTCCATATATACGATAAATTTTTCTCTAATAATTGGAATGGAATGTTCCTGGACATCACGGTTTCAAATAAACGAATTCGTGATATTAATCAGTTGGGCACTCTATATATATGACAGAAGTATTAATCTCTAATCACACTAACACACAAACACACACACACACACATACACACACAGACACAAGAGTTTAAATCTCAATTGCCCTAATTAATACTCACAAGCTTCATCTGTTCACTTTGAGATATTGTTCACCTCAAGTGCAAAAAATTATGCAAACCGTAGAGGATTCATCGGAGTACGGTCTTCAATGGCTCGACGAAATTCAATCCTTTCTTCTTGACGATTTCGATTTGGCTCAGGATTTTTCGATCACCGAAATGCCACAACCGAGCCAAAACAATAGCGACAAAGAACCATCACGAATGGTTAATAAAGAAACCCTAAATAACGTTGCTTCGTTTAGCAGCGATAGCAAACACACCTCCGAAATGGTTCAAGAGCTTCTATGCGAGGATGTTCCATGTGATTATAAGTTGAACGAAAACGTCGTGGAGTGGAAGCGTTATAGAGGCGTGAGAAGAAGGCCGTGGGGTACTTTTGCGGCCGAGATAAGAGATCCCAACAAGAAAGGGTTGAGAAAATGGCTTGGAACCTACGAAACCCCCGAGGAAGCAGCTCTGGCCTACGATCGATACGCCTTTAAACTGCGTGGATCGAGGGCTAGGGTTAACTTTCCTCACTTGATTGGATTGGATGATGTGAAGCTCAAAAGGGTTACCAAGGGGAAATTTCCTTGTTCGAAGGGTTGATCGAATTTTTACAAATGCGGATCAAGATCAAGGGGTTTGTTTGATCATATGTGCCTTCTCGTGAAATCCGTAACTGTGGTTTAGTTTCGTTTCGTTTCGTAGTCTCTCTTTGCTTAATAATTCATGGTAGCAGTAGGGATTCGATCACCTCACTAGTCTAATTTCATAAGCCTTGTGGGGTTTCAGTCTAAAGCCATTTGATAATGGAGGAGGTAGCACACAAGCTTTTATATAAGTCATAATTGTTTCAGTTATCCAACGTGGATTTGAGTTTGATAGACAACGATGACCTAAAATAAATTTAAATAGTCTTCACTTCATCATAATACATAGCAAAATCGATCCTATGATTATTTAATCAATCGCATCCTAGTTACGAGTATTTCTGATTATATTCAACCGATGAAATTTCCAGTTTGAAATTTCAAGATTACATGACGATTGAATTTGAAAGTGGAAACAAGTAGGTTAAGAAGTGAAATGAGTGGCGATATTTTACAAATGAAAATGTCACGTCGACTGTGGCCCTATATAGAAGTCGGGAAATTCCCTCCTTACCAGAGCCGACTTTTATGTAAAGCAAGTCAAGTAATTAATAGGCTTTAGGCCATAATATTGAGGGCCCCCAATTTAGAATTGTGTTATGTAAATAAAATTTAGTTAGTAAAAGAAGTCCAAATTTTACATTTGTTATTATCCACTAATCTATGTTTCACATGTTTTTCACTGCTTCAAGCCATTGTTACAACAAAAAGAAAGGCGGTAACGAAAGTCCGAGATCAATAAAATATTTTATTAGAAAGCAATGTAGAATAATTAAGGACAAAGATCAATAATTTTTTATCATAAAATGTTTAAACTTGAAACTTTATGAATACGCGTGAGTGTCTAAATATTAGTGAAGAGTTATTTGAAGAACTAAAACATTTAAAGATTATCGTAGTTGCAAAAGTAAACACCCATTTGAAATACTAAATTATATTAAAATGTCCATTTTTTTCGTATGTATATATTGCATATAGGACAATGTTAATGAATCTCGCGACTGTTGCTTATGCATAAAAAAGTTTTCAAATTATTGTAAAAGACTGTTTCAGACTATTTTAAAAAATTCCACTAAAAGGAAAAGAAAGTGTTTTTTAATTAATCATTTTTTAACTTCGTCTTCGATAAACTTTAAGGTTCCGTTTGGTAGGGAGGATGCGTTTAATGGTATTAGCTTTAGTTGGGTCTAAATAATGGAGGGTATGAATTTTTATGATTTTTCGTTGATAGATTTAAATATTGATATTTGATGGATTTAGTAGATGAATTTAGATGGTTTTCAATTTAATTAAATTCAATAACAATTTTATCCTGAATTTAATATTTAATAAATAAATAGTAATTTTATCATAAATGCTCAGATTAGCTAAAGGTAGGAGGAGATGTAACTTTCGTTAATATCTTATTAGGGGTATTAAGAGAGTATTAACTAAAATTCACCTTCAAATAAACTTTCATACACAATTAATCCTCCCTAATACCCCCAACAGAACACACAGTGTTATAGTTTCCAGTTCCAACCGGTATAAATGAGGATGATTGTGCTAAATTGGAGCCATAAAATTTGTCAATATACAATATCTAATTTTATTTCCTTAAAAATGCATCATTTTTTAAATCGCTTTAGGTCCCGTATTACAATGAATCGGCTCCGCTTCCTACTAATAGTCCCTTCTACAAAACTTAATCTAAAAAATAGCTCGATCTCGGACTTGTACCAAGATTTTAGTCGGGCATTGAAACTAAAATTGTATTATTGGAGGTTCTTTTTCCGACTATCGTTTTTGTATGTTTCGAGTAGGGATAGTAACTTTTTTGGACCCGGTCCATACCCATAGGACCCTATCCATTAATTATGGGTATGTGTCTTTAAAAATTAAATTTAATGGGTATGGAGACCCAGTCCCAATTAAATTAATTTGGATCTTAAATGGGTATTACCCATTTACCCGTTTACTAAAACCATTTAAACTAAAGGTTATTCTAGTCACTCAGTTTTCCACAATATCCCAAAATTAGGGTTGACACATATGAACAAAAATTTCAAACTAACATTCGGTCTGGGCTGTTGAGGTGATTCTTCTTATTTCTGAGAACCCCAATCTGCAATTGGTTCTAGTGTCGTTACTACGTCTAGCAGTGCAAGGTAATTTTTCGAAGTCCTCTGTTTACATACTTAATATGCTTCGTTGAGTCAATTTTTGATCTTGATGCGACTGAGTTTGAATTGTACAATCTGCGACCAACCTATTATTGTTTGATTCAGAATTTGAGGCAGTTTCCTTTATTGAATAACACTTTTTCAGATTGGTTTTTGTATATAATATGTATGTTTTGGTTTCTGCATACAATCTGTGACCAACCTTTGTATTTGCGCTTGGCTCGGTTATTGAGGATTTGGATGGAGATGAACAAGAAGTTGATTGACATGGTATTTTATATTTTTGAAAATATTAAAATTTACTTTAATCTTATCATTATTGAAATGTTTTTTTAATTTATTTTAAGGATCTCGATGATGTGCAATCCTCTCATTTCGAAGATGATATTTGAAGATTGGAAATGGACTTGGAGCATAGATTTACTACTTATGAAATGAATAGTCTTTTCGTTTTCGTAATTCTTAAACATCAAACTTTGTAATAATTTCTTATTTACAGCTTAATGACTATTGCTATCATTGTTGTCGTCATATCAATTGATAGTACAAAGTACTTATGGCTCATTTAGTTAATTTTATGCTAAAAGTTAAAAGATTCATTCAGTACCCAATTAAGACCCGTTTACCCGTTAGATTTAATGAGGTTTGAGTATGGGTCTAAGTGAGTCTACCGATGCCCTAACCGTTGCATCCCTAGTTTTGAGTGAGAAGTGTTAGTCCGCAACTAAATTTAAAGCATGAACTGATGGAAAATGTTAGAAAGTTCAGTGAATCTTAAGCAAAGGTGTTGTTCCTTTTAGGTCAACGAGCATGTGCACATTAAACGAGGAGAAACCATTTTCTCGTTTGGCAGCCGCGTTCGATTGTCAATGAAAGGAGTTGAATTCTTTTTCTTTTGTTCACATGGCAGATCAAGGCAATCCCACACCTATAAATGGGCATAAGACGAGGCAGTAGCAAGCACCACTCAACAAGATCTTCTCTTCGATCATTTTGTCTGTTTAATTTAGCTCCTAGTCACTATAGCTGATTTTACGACATATATCATCTTTACGATCGCGTACATGTCTGTAACATCTCCAATAATAAAGAAGTTATATCCCCCGGCCCGTGGACGTAGGTCACTCTCACTGAACCATGTCAATTCTTGTGTTAGTTGTCCAAATTTATTTTTATTTATTATCGTCATTTTCGGACAATTATATTATCGGAATCAAACTATCCTAACATCATTTGTACACTTATTCTATTTTCAATTTGTTTTGAAAATGATCGACTCGAACGTGTAAGAAAGAATTCAACGGGCTGCGTGTTTGTGATAACCATAATTATCCAATATTATATATTAATCTTTAAATTACCGGGCCACGAGCTCTTTCTATAATCGTAATTATTTGATAGCTACTCTAGGTCGACACAACAAACAAATTATATGACGTGTGCCTTAAAAAAAGCTAGCACAATCTTTCTGTTATATATAAGATGACAAATGATGTGTATGTATAATGTATTGACAAGCGAACATATGGACATATATGCTACCACGCAACAACTTGGACAAAAATAGAAAATAACGATTCATGCAAAACACAGCACTAAACACTTATCTTACCCCACACATTAAATTGTTTTGTCCGGAATTAAAGTGCTTCACTATCCACAACAAACTTAGTAACGTGCACGGTAGCGATTGTGTGTGACTCCTAATCCGAAAAGTCTGTGTAAACGAGAAATTTATGTTGATAATAAAATAAAATATATAATACGTGTGATGAGAAATGAGTTCTATGCTTGGCGATGGTGGCTGCTCGTCCATAAATAGAAAATGCTATCGAGGAGAAAGATGATATATTGTCACAATTCAAACATTCTAAGGTTTCGATCTTTACACATAAGTACCTAGTTGGATAAAAATTTATAATTTAGTACCCTGTCAGGATTTTTTTATATGTAGGTACCTAACAGAATAATTTTTTTGCACATAGGTACCCGATCCCCGAAAGTACACCATACAACACATTTGGGTACCCTATATCAACACATTTGGGTACCCGATATAACAGAAAATGGTACGACGTATGATATACTTAGGTACGTTCTATGTAACACACAGGTATGCCGTAGGTACGACGTATGCTTTATTTAGGTACCCTATATGAACGTGTTATGGTACGCAATATACACACAAGTAGGTACGCCATGACTAAAGAAACTGGTAAAAATTAAATTGGGTATCTATCTGTAAAATTTTCTGACATGGGTACCTATGTGTAAAATTTTTATCCAATTAGGTATTTTTCTATAGATTCGCCTTCTTATAAAGAAAAAGAAGAAAAAGCATATAAAGTGACTTCTAAAAATCATTACTTATAAAAAATAGAAGATACACCGATTAACCTAAAAGTTCAAACTCGTAGAGTGTGTACAATATTCCTAATTTACATTTTTATTTCACCTGAACTTTTTCGTTTTCGGTGGTCATGAGTATTCGTATACGTGAACCTAAGATGTGAAGGCATGGCAGTGCGGTTGAAATCACCTATTCCACTATTTGTATTCCACTCTGTATTCCAACAAACGAAAATCGTTACACCTCCCCTCGTCAAGTGTTAAAACACCCGTAAACATCATTACACATACGTATTTCATTACAAGAAGTGTTTAAACAAAAAAAACTCATTATTAAGTATTTTTCGATTTTATAAGATCATCTATTCCACTCTTTGTATTCCACTCTATATTCCAACGAAAGAAAATCGTTACACCTCCCCCGTCAAGTGTTAAAACACCCGTAAACATCATTACACCTATGAATTTCATTACAACAAGTGTTTAAACAAAAAAATAACTCATTATTACGTATTTTTCTAATATTGTGTAGAAAAAATCAGTATTACATATTAAAATAGAAAAATAAGTAATAATGAGTTTTTTTTTTGTTTAAACACTTGTTGTAATGGGCGTAGGATTATAGAATGGATCGCTTCTAATGTACAAGAGCTAATTCTATTCTTTATGCATCGAATTGGCAAAAAATGGAAGATAAAAATAAAGAGTCCAAAATTTGATCATTCATTATAAATAAGAGAAAAAAAAAACTGGGTTAAAATTAGCGAAACTATTTCCATCGAGAAGCACCTTCGTCGTCGTCGTTTCGCCGGTCGCTAAATCTGATAGGCGAACGACTGCTGTAAATATCATCTCTGTGGTGCGAACTCGACGATTCCCGAGCGATTCTCCTCTCCTGCAGAATTTTCTATTTAGCAAAAAAAGCTTCGAAAATACAACTTACCAAAATTCAGACACAATCAAAACTAGATACAGCAGTATGAAAATTAATTATTTCACGTACGTACTTCGCGAGAAAGCAAGTCTTCGGATTCAAGCATGTGAATAATGTGTCCCATCTTCGGCCTCTTATGTGCGTCGGGGTCCACACACCGTAGAGCGACTAATATCGCACGTTTGAGAATCTTCGAAGGGGTCATTTCTGGTATTTTAGGATCAACTACTTCCTCAGTTCGTCTGCTCCCCACCATCATCTTCAGCCAATCGACTAGATTAACCTTTCAAAAAATATACGGTGTTTATAGTTGATGAGCTGATATATTATGCAAATAATTTATGAAGTAAGCTAGCAAAACAACAAAAATTATATGCTTTTTTTTTCAAACTTACCTCTTCCTTTGGTCTGCTATCATCAACTGGCGATCGTCCAGTGATTATCTCCATGATTAAAATTCCAAAGCTGTAAATATCGCTCTTCTCCGTCAGCATTCCCGTGCAGGCATATTCTGGGGCTACATACCTAGAAAAATTCGTATATAAACGTTAGTCCAGTGGAAGAACTTATATAATATATCGTATGAACTATGAAACATTAGGGTGTTCTAAAGCATCATTCGATCACCACTAGATGCATTAGTCTGTTTGTTTGAGACGTAAAACTACAAATGAGACAAGACATAAATTAAGTGCATTAATGAAAAAAAGAAGAGTAGTAGCAGAATTTGGTCTAACCCGAACGTTCCCATGACTCGAGTGGTGACGTAAGAGTTGTCAGAATCCATGAGCTTAGCCAATCCAAAATCAGACAACTTGGGCTGCCACTGACGGTTGAGGAGTATGTTGCTCGATTTTATGTCTCGGTGAACGACCTTCGGTTCGAGACCCTCGTGGAGATAATTCAAACTGCCCCACGGTTTCATTTCAGACCAAAGAAAAGCCAAGATGCAAACAAATATAGCAAGATAGCTTATATTAATTACCCTTTCGCAGTTCCTATGATAATACTCATCCTAATATCCCATGTCAAAGGGCTCACATCTCCTACATCTCCACGAAGCCACTGCGCCAAGTTTCCATTGTCCACATATTCATACACAAGCATCCTACATTTTTTCAGAGTAAACATTATTAAGGAACAAAAGTATGGATGTATCGACTCAGTTAACATATATAAAATACCTATGAGCTCCTTCGACGCAATAGCCCAATAACCTCACGAGATTCTTGTGTCTTACACGCCCGATCGTTTCCACTTCGACCTTAAACTCCCTCTCGGCCTGACCCCTAAACAGACAACAGAAAGAAGTCAATTTTTTTTTATTACCATCTTTCGTTGGTTTTGAGAGAGCTGATTAGCATACTTTTACCTATTGTTTAGCAGATTTTTTACGGCAATCTTTGTGTTATCAGGCAATATCCCATAGTACACGATGCCATAACCTCCTTCGCCAATCACATTCTCGTGCGAAAATCCATTACACGAAGCCTCGAGCTCTCTCAAAGTGTACCATCTTCCCCATCCCAAGTGTGAGACTTCTGGCAATGGACTGCTTCGCCCTAACGAAGGAGTGGTCTCTATCCCGCTAGTGGCTCGAGACTCACCACTCGAAGCACCTGGGCTCGAGAAAACCACTCGGTGACCAACTTTTCCCATGTCGATTTGAATCGTTGGTATGGCCTAATTGAAAAGGTAAGAGATGAAAAACAATTACTACTATCTTTATTGTGCCATGAATTTCTACAGCAAGAACACTTTTTCACTCAATACATAAGCTTCAAATTAGAAGGTTTGAAATACTATTCATGAGCAACATGCCAGTGATCTTTACTATATTACTACAGCAACAGTGTACGGTATAGCACAATAGCAATCTAGCAGATCTTGTAATTGGCTCAATTTTTTTACGTCACTCACACTCAATTGAAAGATCTTCGATAACGCAAGTTAATGATCGTCTGCAAATCTAAGCATACCTCCGCTGTAATGGGTCGTTGATCGGCGTTAGATTCGTTTACGATCTCCTTAATCTCCTTGGACTCCACAGGGGTGGCGGCCGCCTCCACTACGCCGCGGGAGGGTTTCGCCTTCGACCTGCGGCGGCGGCGCAGGGCGATGATGCATAGGGAAAGGAGGAATAGGAGGACCACGACGGAGGCTCCGATGAGGATTCCGATAACCACCCAAAGATGGAGGCCGAAGATCGAAGTCTTCTTCGATAGCTCGGCGTCCACAACCACCGCATCGTATATCGACATCTTATCACTTCTGCGAGAATATCTATCTATCAGTGTATTGGCGTGAGCTTCATTCTCCGGCGAGAGAGAGAGAGAGAGAGAGAGAAAGAGAATCTGATTTATGTACTATCAAAGTAGAGAGAGCACTCAGAGCAGAGTTCCTTTCGCTTTTTATTCTGAGGTTTTCCTTTATCTTTTTTTGTTTTTGGTTAGATTTTTTTCTTTTTTTCTTTTTCTTTTGGTCTTTTTATATTGAAATTAAAATCAGGTTGAGATCATTTGGGATTAAATGTTCCGATATAAAAGCGAATTTAAATCTGGACCGATTAAATTTCGTAATTCGTTTGAATTTCGAATTTTGTTTTAATTATTAAGCAAATGTATTGATGCTTATTCATATGTATGACACGACGCAACGTTATATCTTTCATCGGGTGATATCATGTTCACCTCATTTCCCTATCCTATTATTTAGTTTGGTAAGATTTTAAATGATTATTATTATTCTTGATCTGGATATTCAACAATTATTAGTGTATTCAATAAATAGAAGGTATGGAGTTATTTACATTAATAGTATGTAATAAAAAATTTTCTTATTTTCAAAATGAATTTGTTTTACACAGTCAAACTATGAATTTCTTTTAAAGAGCTTTTGTCCATTTCTACAGGGTTATTAATTAACTTCCTTTTAATTGTATTCAACGATAATGATAATGACCACAATAATAATAGTCTTTTATTGTTTTTGCATGAGAATCCTTTTGTCCACTTTCTTGATAAGTCATTTTAAGTGTATTTATTGTCTTCCTTTTTTTTATGTATCTTCTTTTTAAAATTTCTTTTTTTTTGTCTGATAACGAAAGCTAAGGACATCTCCAATGAGACGCTAAGCACAACGTTAAATGCCACGAATGGCATTGAAGAAGCTCCAAGGAACTCCAAACGTACCCTACATCTTGAGGATTAACAGTGCTACACTATTTGAAGCAGCGGTCTCTCTCTCTCTCTCTCTCCCCCTCCCTCCCTCCAATTTATGTGTTCTTTAATTAGTTACGGGTTTAATGTAGATTTTGGCATTTTTGGTTAATTGACATTATGCTGAAATCGATTTTTCGTTGTGGAGAAGATGATGAACAATACCTTCATGAGGGGTAAAGGGAACAAAGAACGTTGATCGTGATTGTGCTTATAAAAATAATAATTTTTATTTTAAATATAAGATTCATAATAAAAGTTAAATTCTATCCTTCATGCCAATAATAACTGTTAAATTAAAAAAAAAACTAGTTGATATTATAAAATAATATATATTAATACTTATAAGTGCCAATGGGAAATGAATATGAACTTTGGTTGTGATCTATAACCTAGGGTAATGATTACCTACGTTAGACTATTTCTAATTTGTATAATCTACACATAAATACGTACTTGAATAAAAACTTACAAATCAGTACCAATGTCAGAAATTTTTACAGATAGGTAGTCGACTTACTGTTTTGTACCAGTTTATGTTTAAAGACCGTACCTTACTATGCTATGTGTGCATAGCGTAACATGTCATGCCTTTATACGGTACCCTATACAATTTCTATATGGTACCTAAATGTGCTAATACGGCTTAACATTTTCTAAACGTATTACGTACCACAATACATTACTATATGGTACCTAAATGTGCTAATACGGCGTAGCTGCAGTGGGAGGGTACCTATGTAAAGGTACATACATATAAAAAAATGCTGACAGGGTATTAAATTACAAGTTTTTTTGCAGATGAGCTATTTATGTGTAAAGACCCCGTCTAATTTTCCTTTCATGTCCTTTTATTTTGATATAGGATGATGATTAAAGTAGGGGAATTTAAGTCATTTGGCTTATTCACTAACAAAAAATAGTAATGAAGAGAATTGCCTCTAGACCTGAATAAAGGCCAACGAGCCAGTTACGGGCGCGGGCACGAGCCGGCCAATTATTTTATATTCATATGCTACTCATTCAAATTCCTTAACTCGTGTTCAATTCATGTGCATTAATTACGTCTAATATAATATTTTAATATATTAATTACGGCTATTTTCAATAAATAGTGTATTAATATTCTGTTAGTCTTATAAATCATTAATTATAGCATTCATTATATAGTATATATAATATGAGATTTGCTATGGTGTCCACCTACCGTGAGCAACTACCATGAGCACCGGTAGTAAATCTCTCGGCTTTGCCTTTTTTCGATCTTCGACGCTGCCATCACCTCCGTCGACCATCTCAGATATATTGTCACCTAAATCACCATCTCCAACATGTCGATTTTTAAGAAAAGTTCATCATCTTGGTATGTCGTCCACGTCGATATAAGTGGACAACTAAAGAAGATGGGAACTTTTTACACCATCTGGAAAGTGGAACATTATTTTATTTGAAAATTATCATTAAATAATAAAATGTAAAAAGCAAAAAATGTGCTCGAACTAACCACGGTCTCAGTCTTGGTGCTCAAACTTTTAAATGTGTCATTTTGGTTTCGAACTTTTACAAAATCTGTCATTTTTGGTTCTTTGACCTAAGTAACATGTAAAAGAACCAAAGGGAACAATTTTGCATAGTTCAGGAACCAAACGGCATTTAAAAGTTTGAGTACCAACATTTAGAATTTTTTTTATATATACACTATGTGTAAAATTGATATAAAATTGATATTCGATCTCCACGAAACTTTTTAACTTTTTTATTTAAAATATGTTTCAAACAACTATACTGTAATCATGTATGCCTCTTGAAAAAAAAATAAAGTTAAAAAACATATGTAAAAAAATTTAATTGTTGTTTTCAAACTGTAGAAAATTTCGGTGTGATTGTGTTGGTATGCCTCGTGAAAACAAAAAGAATTTATCATGGTAATCCAAATTTAATTTTGTATTTAGTTTTTCCTATAAGGTGTATGTAAAAAAAATCTAATGATTGGTGTTCAAACTTATAATGTGGTGTGTTGGTTCCTGAACTATACAAAATTGTTCCTATTTTGTTCTTCATATGTTCTTTAGGTCAAAGGAACACAAAATGACGGGTTTTGCAAAGTCAGGAACCAAAATGGCACATTTAAAAGTTTGAGCACCAACAGTGAGAATGTGGTATAGACCAAACAACATTTTGCTAGGTACTCAATAATATCATAAGCTTGGGAAGGGATCCTCTGTCCCACAATATGTGCCATACATGTACGAACTAATAAATCTGCTATATTTTATAATTAAAATAAAAGAGATAAAATACTATATATAAGTGAGACACGTTGAAATAGAGAGAAAATTCTATGGGTTCCAATAATGCACATGCTAATTTTTTTTCTTGTTAATGAATTTCCCCTTTAATATTAAGGATGATATGAAAATTTTAATTTCTTTAGTTTATATTTATACAAATATTGTACATCATTGTTTTTTAGTTATACTCCTAATTTTGATCTAAGTAAAAAACGTCACATTACCAAATATAGAAATATAAATATAGAGTGAAATAATTAAATTGGCTGGCAATGAATTAAACACCAAATGATACGACTATAAACAAAGTAATTGAAAGATAAATAGATGCATAAATTAGATAGATGCGTAAGTTATAGGTTCTAAAACAAAATTCAACTATATTTCAATTGATGATTAAACTTCATCGGTTCGTGTTCTATTCTCCATCGCGAACTTCTTGAAATTGCTTCTTTTGAAATTCATCGATATTTCTTGTGATCGCTAAATAACAGAGTACTCGTTATTTGACTGATGTTTCATTTATGCCTGAAGAAGTCATATTGATATTGCATATTTTGTTATGATTTTTGAATACGTAACAGACACATTTTAATGTTTTACCGTAGCGTGTTTCTCATACTTTAATTGTGTTATTAGTGTAGTGAATGATGCAAATACTGATAATTTTGCTGATAAATACCTGAATTAGAAATCTACATTAATAAAAATATGGTCAAATAAAATTTATTAAATGAATTCAGTATCTTGATGAGATGTCATGTCAAATAACAAAAAGATGTGAAGATGAAACTTCTAAATAGTGTGATATTTATGTTGGCCCCACCAATTTTCTATCTCCTAATTTTAAAGCCTTTGAAACAGTAACGTACATACTAATATTTCTACTTTTTATTTTAATTAAAAATAGAATTATTCCACATAAGTAGATATATTAATTGGTTACATGTATTGAGATACGAGGGGTGTAGTGTAGTGTATCTTACCTTTAAGACATTGTTGATGCCGTGGTGTAGTGTAGTTGGTTATCACGTTAGTCTAACACTCTGAAGGTCTCCGGTTCGAGTCCGGACGGCGCTACGTACTCTATATTTTTTAATTTTATTAGTTTATCTAAATCTTTATAAGAAAATACTATGTAAGGTAATGAATTAATAATGATGGCGTGAATCAGCACTATAAGAATTCTTTACGTGTCCCATCTGTATTCTCTTCTCTTATCATTCATCGTCGCTAAACCTACTAAAATACAATCATATTTTCAACTCCTCTCGACTTTTCCAAGTTTTTTTTTTCTTCTACTTTCTCGAGAATTCATTCTGTGCGCCAAGTCTGCTCTCTCTCTCTCTCTCTCTCTCTCTAACCAAAGCCACCCTTTTGTACGAGGGTTATGTGGGAGAAGAGAGTCTCTCTTGTAGGATATTTCAGGTAATAAAATCCTCATAGCTTCATCCAAGTATGCGGTTCTTGTCTCAGTTTTTTCCTGGGTAACTGGACTGAAACTCAATTTGCTGTCCCCTCTGTTTTTTTTTCTCCTGTATTTGGGTTTTGGCCAAAATTGCAGCTTTCTTCTGATTTTCCACTTTGTGTTTCTGTTTATCATCGTAGTTCTATCCCTTATTTGACTCGGTTTACTTTGTTCGAGTTTCCAACTCCTAATCTTTTGCTTGTCCTCGTGGGCTTTGAATGCAACGTTGGTTAACTAATTTTCTGTCAGCCCTTTTCGACTGTAAAATCATATCTTTCCTTTATGTGATATCGCGCTCAATTTTCTTTCCCCTTTCCCTCGTTTCACCCTTCGTCCTTCAGTTGAGTTCTTTCTTTTTTTCTGTTCAATTTCAATATCATGTAAAATCGTTTATGACGAATGCCTACGTAGTATTTGCAGGTGCACGCCCAATCCTTAAAGCGAAAGCCACGAGCAAAAAGACTCGAGCAAAACAGTACAATGGGAGGCTGCTGTTCTTCTTCTTCAAGAAAGCTTCAGTTCAATGGAACCCCAGTTTATTACTGTGTTAGTCACCAATCTTCATCCACCAGCAATTTGATTTGATGATTGAAAAACCTGTAGCTTTTAACTCAACAATCAAACTCTTTAATTGGACAGTATCCACCAGCAGTTTCTGAAGGGCACGAGGCTGTTATTAGTTCCCGAGAAAGTGGCGTTGCTACTTTAGTCGCATCGACGATATCAACCCATGATTTGAATCTCAACATGTCGATCGATACTTTTCGACGGCCTCCCTCGCCAATCCCCTACGATGCCGTTTTTGGGAGCAAAGGCGTTGTTCTGAAAGATCATTGCATGAACCTCAACGAATCGAAATGCAGATCTCTATTTCCATCGTCTCCTCCTAGGAAACATGAAGTAGAACTCTTTATCTCAGAAAGAATAACTCTTTTGTCGGATGATGAAGAGGATTGTTGTCCCACTTGCTTAGAAGGTGAATTTGAGTACAGCCATGGTGGTTCTTTTCTCTTCTGAAACGTTTTGAATGAAATTGATTGATGATAAGTTGTAAATTGTTTTTTGGGGGCAGAGTACGACGAAGACAATCCTAAGATTACGACCAAGTGTGGGCATCAGTTTCACCTTTCTTGCATACTCGAGTGGAGGGAAAGAAGCGAGACTTGCCCTATTTGTGACCAGGTTTTTGCTTAGTTCTGTTTCTCTGGTTATATTTCCTACAGTTCGATTCGATTCGATTGAAGCTCAAAACCCTTTTTAACTAACTGTAGGAGATGATGTATGAGACATGATTAAAGGAGCAGCAGAACATGTTTGATCTACAAGGTCTCAGTTGCAGTGATCACATAGAAGGTTGCAATAAACTGCCATGTATATATCATTTTCTGTAAAGTTGGGTGCTTTGTAAGGTAAATAGTTGTTTCTTTTTCTTTTTTACACATGGAAATTCATAGATTCTCTTGTCGATCAGCAGATCCAAGAAAGCAAAGCTTGTATATTGGTTTCTACTATGTGCAATACGTTGCATTATTGATTTTAGGGTAAATTATGCTATACTCTTAAATGCACGATATTATTTATTACTGCACGAAATTCCCTCATGTTGTATTAAAATTAGCATTGTACTCCATGTGTTGTCTAAAACCAAGCATTATACCCAATTAAGGGTGTAAACGACAAGAAGCACAGAATTAAATAAATTACGAGGGGTTTGTCGTTTGTGTGCGATTTTTAAATCATAGGAGTTTACACTTTTTAGCCTTGATTTTAAGCAGGTTTGATTGGAATTTTCTGAGTTAGAGCTTAGCTTGAAATGTGGGGGAAAAAAGCATGTTTCTCAATCATTTCATTTCTTCAAAAAGATTAGTGATATATTTAAAAAGAATACTCGCCTTCTCGCCTTCCACGTGTGGGATCGAGAGAAAATGATTTAGTTGTATTGTATTATAATAATGGTTTGGTTGGTAAACTAACTTTTGATTATTTTATTCATGAGGTGGAACACACCGTTGAATTGATAATACTACTACAACATTACATTAATTTCAACATAGTAGTTTCCTCCCTTAATGTTGTTGAATTATTATTTTAAAAAAAAAACAACCTCAAAATCATAACCGGAAATATGGTCCGACGCCTAATCATACCTATTAATGCAGTCAAATTCCGAATAATAGGAGACGACAAGAAATTTTAGTTTGGCCAATACAACCTACAAAACTACAGAACAGATAGTGTAATTTTACTGTATTTTAGATTATTCAACAATTACTTTCGTGCTTAACTCATCTCATATCCATTCGAATAATGTATCTGTATTTTTACTCGCAATACACTAATAAATAGACACACACTCAAACCTCTTTGGCCAGTATAACTTTTGTTTTGTTGAAAGATTATGAGCTTAAAATCTGCAAATTGAGGCCTTCGAGATGGTCAGACAAAGAGCTAGGATCATAACAGCTTGGGCAAAGAAGGATTGAAGTTGTAGAAATAAGGGCGAACAACACTCTTAGTCCCCCGTGTTTAAAGCACGTGCGTTCCTGATCCCCATGTTCTAAGGTGCCACCTTTAGTCCCTAATGTTATCGATTTTGGGTCTTTTTGGTCACTCGTTTAATTTAATAACTGATTTAGACGGAATTAACACGTGAGAGCACATAAGGTCCTTTTACTCGACTTGAAACCTCATACTTCTTCGGCTTAAGTGAACATGAACATCATTACACATCACATTTAGGGAATGATTGACGACCTTGAAGTTGAGTTAAATGTGATGCGTAATGAAGTTCACGTGCGTTTTAGTCGAAGAAGGTGATGGGTTATGAGGTGTTAAGTCGAGTAAAATGAGATCATGTGCTCCCACGTGTTAAACTCCGTCTAATCGGGGGACCAAAACGGTTTAAAATTGGTAACATTGGGGACTAAAAGTGACACATCGGAACATGGAAGATCGGAAACGCCCATGCTCCAAACACCGGGGACTGAAAATGTCGTTTTCCCTATAAATAATGTCCCAGATTCAAACATAAAGTTGTTGATACTCTTTTTATTAATTGACGAGTCGCACGAAGGTACAACAAGAAAGGCACGTGCTATAAGCCGATTAAAGCTCAGCCGAAGATTTTGTACTCTCATAAATATCAGAGTTTCTGTTTCACGTAGCTATGTTCAAGAGTTCATAACATCCGATAGAGAACGATTTAGCGAGTGATGTAAACTAGGGAAATGAGGAATATACAATCTTGTAATTCCAATTCTTTATTTGGAATAAAAAGTTTCAGTTGATCCCTGGAGGAGTAGGTCGAAAGTCGAGATCGATACACTTTATATCGATTTCTGATTTTGGTTTTCTTTCTCTGAAATTGGATTCGATTCAATCAATAACTTGTTTTTCATTCAATCCATACACACAATCAATAGAAGAGAGAATTGCGAATCGCGGGTCGATTTGCCAACATGTTTTTTCCTTTCTCTCCTACAATTTTTCTCACTGGAACAGTAGAACTTTGTGTGACTTAAAGAAACGTCAGTCCATGCATCATCAACAAAACCCAAGTAATATGCGATATACTAATTGGTAGGTACTAGGTAGAGAATTTTTGTTTATTTCTTAGATAGGTGGAGATTTTAAATAATTAAAAAAGAGAGAAGCCTTTTGATCACGTGTCAATTGCCATGTTAAAAAAAGAAGTATGACGAAAACTGCCCTTTTACACCAAACGAAGGAAATTCAAGTGTGGATCTCCATAGTTTTCTCTCTCCCCTCGACGAATTGTCAGTTCATTCTTCCTATAGCCATGAATACTGAAGCAGGTGCGGTACAGAGTGTTTATGCTGATAAATTGCGTTCCATCTTCTTCTATGAAAGTTAGGGTTTGGATTATTCACCGAGCACTTCTAATTGTGCAGTTCTCGAGTTCTTGGCGGGTGTGCCTTTGCTGCAGAAGCTTCCGAGTTCTCCCCTGATGAAAATAGCTCGAGTGGTCTCTGTTCGACGCTACGGTGATTTCATTGTCATCATCATCATCTATGCTTTAGTTATTGCTGTCTTGATGCTTTGCTGAACGTGATTTCGGATATCTTTGTCGCCGTTGAAATACTGTGATTTGAGATTGGTTTGATTTCCTTAGATTGATGTCTGGCAAGCTGATGTGAATGTTCTGTCTGGCTGGTTAGTGACCTTGAATTTGTATAGGACGCTATTTGATTGTTGTTTTGATCATTTGCGCTTTTAATTTGCTTAAGGCTATCTCAAGGATTTACAAGTGTTCTAATCACCGGATATCCCTGCTTCATATCAGCCTACAGTATCTGAGTTCATTTTCAGTTGATCACATTGGGAGCAGCTTGTGTTATATCAACGTCTGTTGCGAACATAAATCATAAGTTATCTGATCCGACTTGGCTTTAAAGTAATTGTTGTTACTCGCTCTCCATCACTGATAATATATACTTGTTCCATAAGAAATATCTTTCAGTTAGGTCGCCAATATTGGCACTGAGCTAGGCTGAAGTTCAGAAATCTCATGTACTGACTTTTTCTTGAGAGGCTAATTTTGTTGACTATTGACCATCATGTTAGGGCATAGAATTTAATGAGCCAACATAGTATTATCTGGAAGATCTGTTATTTAATAGATCAGCTTCCTAAATCTAATCTTTATACTGCATGCGCTTAAGATCAAGGAGATTATGTGGTTCGTGAAGGAGAAATAGCAGATGGAATTTATTTTATTTGGGAAGGAGAGGTAACTTCAATTCTTTCTTATTTGTTTACGTTTTTTTTGTTGTTTCCCACTGTAGTCTTGTGTTTGTCTAGGCTGAAGTCTGTGGGTCATTTAATACCGATGATAAAGATCGTCCCGAATTTCAACTGAAGAAGTATGACTACTTTGGTCACGGTTAGTTCTGGAATACTTGATATTCTGTTATGCCTATATGGGCTATGCGTGACTCAAATGATTTATACCGATGGGAATATCACCCACAAGTGTATTCTTGATGACTTCTAAGAGTTTGCAGCAGATTTGTAGCATGTTTGCCCATGGTTTTATGTAATCCACCTCAAAGCATTCCACAGTTTCAGGTGTATCATCATCTACTCAGCCAGCAGATGTCATTGCATTATCAAAGGTTGCTTCTGTTATGCATTCCATGTCTAATAAGTGGCTCTGCAGAAAATTACTGACACGTCTCTGTTGGTTGCAGCTTACTTGCTTGAACCTACCTAGTGAGCATACACATTTGTTAAAATCAAAATCAATTTGGAGCTCAGACGATCATGAGAAACAGCCGCTAGTGGAAAGAATTCTACACTTGGATCCTGTGGATGTATGTTTCAATATCCCAGTCCTCTTTGGTTTGTCGCAATGACGTATCCTCACATTTTGACATGGTTGATGCATATTTGACATATTGTGCGACTTTTATTCTTTCTATTCTCTTTCTTTAGATATGTGATTTGGAATACCAACTCATTTTCTTTGTTGCTTCTGGCACAACTTTGTTGTTGGCATGAAGGTTTATAACCGATAGGCGCCATTTGTACTTTCAAGAAAGAACATATTAATACATTCTGAGCTTCACACCTGAAAATGGCCTCATTATATGATATGGTAGTCCTCCTATTGGTATACTCGTATTTTAACTCCTACCAGCAAATGTGGCATAGGCAACCGTTGTGGAAGTTTCACATATATTGATTGAATCTGAGTATTGTCTGTTCTTCGTTAGATAGTTCAGGAAGAACTACCATCCTAAGATTTATATTTTACACATGCTTTATGTATGTTAAACTTTGTACTAAACTATTGAATTGTTGTATGTTGGTTCGGTTCGGTGTTTTTGTTTCTCAGTTTCTACTTTTTTACGAGTTCTCATAATTGACATGAATATTTGACCTGATTTTCCGTAAGGCAATAATGCAGCTTTGACATTTTTGGTTGGCCACCAATTAGTAAATTATCGATATCCAATACTACGAAAAAAGTAAATGATAATCGTTTTCTTTGCAATTATGTAGGTTAATATATTTCAAGGAATTACTTTGCCCGAGGCTCCAAAATTTGGAAAAGTATTTGGAGGGCAGTTCCTTGGACAGGTATACGATCAAACCCATTTTTAACTCAGGTCCTATGTTGTATTGTTGTTAGGGGCCAAGATGGTTGACCGAAATCTTGGTTCAGTGGTTTGATTTTTGAAGATTCTTTTTTCATGCTAAGCGTTGCTTACTTAGACCAATTGTCCATTTTTTCTGGGCTTGCTAAGATGGTGGATTTTATATGCAGCTAATATTTTGTTATAAGATTGTTTTGTGCCAATTGTCATAATATGCAGGCGCTAGCTGCAGCATGTAAAACGGTTGATTGCCTTAAGATAGTTCACAGTCTACATGCTTTCTTCCTGCTTATTGGTGATTTTGACAGTAAGTATCCATAAGTACTTACTTGGAATCTCTGTAGTTTCTTGTTTCTTTCTAATCTCCTGCTCATCAAGAGCTGCATCAAAATTTGGTTTATAATGCCTCATAGCTCATGAGATTTTCATTCGTATTTCCGGCTAACGACACGATGTTGTTGTGCTATCAGTGCCAATTATATATCAAGTGCATCGCGTGCGTGATGGAAAAAGCTTTGCAACCCGAAGGGTAGATGCAATTCAAAAAGGCAATGTCATTTTTACATTGCTCGCTTCTTTTCAGGTATTTCTTCAATGTGTGGTCGGTTGGCTGGTTGGAATAGTTTTCTGCTGAGACAATACCACGTCGAGTATACTTTATGCCTACGTCTAGTATCCCTTTGTTTCTATATATTAGTAGTTCTTTTCTCCGTAATATTTATGTAAGCATAATAGTTGTCAAAGTTTCTGACTCTGTCAAGATTGAACTTCTTTGGCATCAGATGCATTTTCAAACTTTTCTCAATGCACGTAGCTAACAATAATTTGTGAAATACTTTACAGAAAGAAGAAAAAGGCTTCACTCACCAGGTGGCAACAATGCCCTCTGTGCCCAGTCCAGAAGAGGTCTGTTATATGATCACACGAGTTCATATGTTCTTTCTTATTTACAGTGCTTGAAATGTTTCTTTTTCTAGCTTTTGTCAATGGATGATTTGCGAGAACGACGGGTGTTTGACCCTCGCCTTCCGAGGTTAGATTGTTTTTGTCACCTTTCTTCTTGGTCATTAGTACTTGTTTTTTTTTTTCTAAATTTTGCACTTGTCGCAGTCAGACATTGACCTTACTTTATTTTCAAGGATGCTGGCTTTTATCATGCAACAATTCTTGAACTTTGTTGCTGTCTTTTATTATCGAGGCTGCTGAATTTTTATCTCCACACCCGCTGCAGCTCTCTAGCTTGCTCATTTTAGCTAACATGATCAGTTTGTTGTTTTTTGAATTGATCTTTGAGCATGGATTGCGTGAAATGTAAATATCTTGATCAGAATTTACCGATTAGTAGTCATTGATAGCTACTATTCTTTTCTTTCAATCGTCTCCGTCTTATAGCGTTCACTTGCAACAGGACATACCGAAACAAGGTCGCTAGTACAGAATTTATTCCCTGGCCCATAGAGATTAGATTCTGTCAGCCTAATACTTCCACGAACCACACAAGATCTCCTCCAAGGTTTCTGTTTTTTTTCTTGGTCCCCTACCTTCACTTATGGTGTAATTGAATTTGAACTTGTACTTATGAGCTGCTTTCACATTGCAGTCTATTGTACTGGTTTAGAGCAAAAGGGAAATTATCTGATGAACAGTCTTTGCATAGGTAAGACAGGGACTCTCTACGAGCAGACTCTATTTTCATATTGATCGATGGAAAATATCACTACAGTCAATGATGATTAGGAATTTGAGGAAGAAGGAAAATACACTCTGAAAGAAATCAACATCTGAACTAACAATATCCTTCTTTAGTGCACTCATATTTTCGGTATATAGATGAAAGTATACGTTGTTTGGCAGCCGTTCCCAATATTTTCAGTATTTTATTTTCTTTTCACCAGATGTGTCGCAGCTTATGCTTCGGATTTGATCTTTCTTCAAATCAGTTTGAATCCTCACCGTGAGAAGGGTTTGAAATCAGCTTCGGTCAGTTTAGATCACTCGTAAGTGGCAAATTTCCCAGTCTTAGATTATTGATTGTTTTATTTTCGTGATCCATGTTGTTCAGATGATAGTCCTAAATTTCCGGTCATGCAAACATTGTCCATCTTTGATATCCATATTATGAACGATCAATTTAAGGGAATATCGTGAGTTACCATCTCTTCTGATTCTTGGATTATAAGATTCTAAGTCAATAGTAAAACAAAAAAGTTCCATTTGATATGTTTTGTTAGGATGTGGTTCCACAGGCCATTCAGAGCTGATGATTGGCTGTTATATGTGGTGAGTGAGTTAAGACATTAATATCTGTCCTCCTTTCATTTCCTTTCCTTTTTTCTGTAATATCCCTTATCAACTGTAACTTATCTTTTTCTGTAGATTGAGAGCCCAAATGCTCATAATGCACGTGGATTTGTTACTGGGAGAATGTTTACCAGGACTGGAGAGGTAATAAATCAGAAAATCATTTTTATTATATTTTCTAAGTAAAAAGATTTGCTAATGTTGTTTAGTATACAGCTTGTTGTGTCATTGACTCAAGAGGGATTACTGAGGAGGGCCAGAGAGTCCAAACTGTAATGTATGACTATTTATGGAGAACAAAGGGGAATCATATTATTATTGTCCATGATTGGTAAGATTTTGTATGTTTTCAGTAATTACTCCTTTTAACATTGTGGAACTATGGGTTAAAAATAAATGTCTTGTGCTATCAATGTTTGAATAGATAGAATTCCCAATGACCATTTGATGTAATGCAGATGATTTAGTAACAAAATATGTAGAGATCTAAATGTGGGGCTACCAGTGACAACAATATTCTCTTCCTTTCAACTTTGGCTTACAATAAATCAAAAAAATTTAAGCAAATAGACAAGAAACACACACACACACAGAGAGACGTACCTTGAATGATTGATCGATCACATGCATGCTGTATCATTCGAAACAGGATCTGAATAGCTAAAAGGTTTCGGATTATTGATTTAAGTTTTACAGAAAAGATAGGCCGAAAAGCTGCTCAACTGTACAAACGTCGACTGAAGGTAGTACAAGACATGGTTGTCATGACCGGACCGGACCAGCCGGTTCCGGCCGGTTCTGACCGGACCGGTCAAAAATCCGGTCCGGTTCCGGTCCGGTCTTTTTTTTTTTAATTTAAAAATAAATAATTTTTTTTTGCTTAAATAAATTACACAAAATAGAAAAACTAATAAATTAGTTTGGTCTAGTGGTTAAGTTGTGAATATTTTACTTTATGGTTTTGGGTTCGAATCCACCCAACACCCTATTTTTATATTTTATAAATTAACCTATTAGTTCACTATTTTATTTTTATTTAAATTTGACCCCAACTCATAAATTTCAATACTTGTCATACGATTAATTTATAACAACCCACACAATTTACGTTTATTTGATTTTATCCCTTAATTTAAATAACTATAATTTGAAAAAAGTTCATAAAAACATGTAAGTTTTCATATTATTTGATTAATTCATAGATAAAATATATATTTATTATATTTAAGATACCGGTTTTACTCCGGTTTGATTCCGGTTCTATACCGGTTGAACCACTAAACCTTAAACCACTAAAATTTCCGGTCCGGTTCGAAAACCCGGTTTCAGAACCTTGGTACAAGACAAGTATTGCTAACTAGCAAATCTATGCATGTTTCTGTTTAGAACTTGGAGGCTCTGCTTTGCTTACCTCGCTTTCCTTACTCTGTGAACCCAATACAAAGTTCTTCACCGATCGTTCGGCTGATAATATGCTATTCTTTATCTGCCGTTTTCCAATGATCATGTAAATGCAAAAACAACAAGCTTAGGTAATTGAGACATGCAGTAAATTAGGTGATGATTTAGACACAAGGAGGCAATGAATTACATAATGGCACATGCAAGAATGACACCGCCCCACTATAAAATCCTATATATACTTTACGGTTTGGTCCTCGAAACAATTTTGTTTATAGGAGATAAAATCAAGATCACTAACGCATGCAAAACAATGTGGGATATGCATCTCAATAGAATCTCTTTGGAAAACCAAATGCTAGACAAGATTAAGTCTACCAACAACCAAACTACTCAAGTAGACTTAGATCTGAGTTCTATTAGTTTTATTTTCTTCCCTTTTTTCGAGAGAATCTCATTCATAAGAGGGATGTAAGTAATAATATACATCTGCTGAAGGGGCTATCTTCTAGCAGAATGGTTGGCGAATGGCGATAATAATGTACTAGTTGAACACTTAAGTAGTAGTGCAGCAAAGGCCCAACATTCCATTGAATGAATTCACAGTAGCTCGATATGAAAAAGGTCACACAAGTACTCAAAAACACATTTAGTCCTATTGATATATCAACGGACGTCAAGAGTCTTCTTCAAAGACATTGGCTTTACGTACGTTTTTCTCCACTCAGCTGATAGAGACTCCATTATCATATGTCTTTCATTAAATACTATAGCCGCAACAGAACAATCATCCAAGAAATGATAAAGAGGAAAAGAAAAACGGAACAAAAAATTCACACCCCATTATATATACTCAAGTGGGAATAAGCATCCCACGATTAGGGAAAGGGAGGCAAAGGGCATACTTACAGGGTCAAGAAAGTTAGGTTCAGGGCCGTAATCAGCAGTGAGAAGAAAATATGAAGCGACGACAGTGGCCACCATTGTCGTCCTCCTCACTAGCTTGTCTGTTTGTGGATTCATATTAATTTCTTCGCACTTCCGTAGGGAGGAAATCAGTAGAAACTGACGAGGGTTGGGTTTTACTGCTGTTCAATCCTTCGTATCTTCTAGATAAATCGCCAATCAATAACATATTCCGTCTTTATCCGATCTTTATGTTTAGCGTTAGATTACATAAAAAGGTAGCTCAGTCAAAAACAGCAAGGGGTCCATAGCTCAGTGGTAGAGCAATTGACTGCAGATCAATAGGTCACCGGTTCGAACCCGGTTGGGCCCTTTCAATTGTTATTTATTTATTTATTTATTTTTTTTTTTTGTGAAATGAGATTTTCATTTACCACATTCAAGATATGGGCCTACAACCATCAAAGACTATTACAGCTCATTAGACAAATTGCATCCTAGCGTAACTAGCGTTGAACAGAGTGAAAAATAACTGTCCGCACCACTTTATCCATATGCTTAAAGCTTTGCAACCTCCCTCGCATTTCATGGATGATCATAAGGGCTATTTGATCTGCTGTCTTCGGAGCTGCCCCGTGTAGTCTCCTATTTCTTTCACTCCACAGATGGTAAAGAATTGCAGCATAGCATGCCACTGTGATGGCGCTGTTGAGGACTTCTTCTCCTACCCATAACCAACATCCAATTGCATAATTCCTCGTAGGTCTGGATCGACCCATCTATATGCAGCCGGCTATTAATACTCCTAAGTACTTGCTGGCTATACTCACACATCAGGAAAATATGTTCCACAGTTTCATCCTCCACCCCACAAAGCCGGCAACTAGAAGGATTAATGTCCATGCCCCATCTAAGCATCCTGTCTGCAGTTAGAATTTTCTTTTGAAGAATCAACCACATCATGAAAGAATGTTTAGGGAGGTTAAACCGATTCCATACTGCCTTACTATAGGGGAAATCAGGCTGAGTCCCCTTGAGCCAGACATATCCACTCAGCACAGAATAATTCCCATCGGCTGAGTGCAGCCATCTACCACCCGCAAAACCCGTTTTTTAATTTTTTTTCCCTCCTTTACTTATGAATTTTGTTTCATACTCTTTTGAAAGAATTATATTTCACACTCGAAATAACCTCCCAATAAACGAAATGCACAAGTAACGAAAGATAATTTCTCAAAATGAACTATGTGATGACATGAAGAATCTAGTGAAACTGAAAAGAATTCTCGTATAACACCATCTGCAACCGACAAACACATTCTCAAACTCAAACGCATTCTCAAACTCAAAATGCAGTAATTCTTCTCCAACCGATCAACTCATTCTCAAACTCAATAGATTATTTTGTAATATTCAATTCCACACAAATTTTGACAAATTTCGATACTACCCACATATTGAACCATTACAAATTAAACTACCGATTGCATCGTAGACTCTTGAGTCACATTGGGGACAATAGCAGAATGTTTATTACAAGAACTCTGAGAAGATCGTAAGATAAATCAACAATCAAATATCAAACGAAATACATTTCCATCTGCTGCACGGCATTACAAATCTGAGGAGTAGTAACCCAAATTGCTAGTGTAGTATTAACTGGGAAGAACAAGAAGAAAAAAAGAAGGCGTTAGAAACTCAGTGCCTTCACCTCCATGAGAGATTGAAAGAGAAAACAGACAAGAAATAGTTCATGATAAAAAAAAAATCAGTCGCAATACAAGAAAAGAAACCAAAAATGCAGGGAGATTCACATAGACGTGAAACAATACGAGAAAGGTATTAGATGAAATAACCGAATAGCGTCTCCCCGGCTCGAGAACATAAGCAATCCGCCTATTAATTTCAGCAAGGTCTTCTGTGCTGAGTTCACTAGGCTTGTCAGCATCCTCAACAGAATGGATTTCTTTTCAGGAAAATTTCTATGGAATACAGATTCACAAGATGGAACACATACACAAAAATGAAATTACACCACTCTTTCACTTCCCTTAATTTCATTGTGATCCACATATTCAACATAGTTTCCATTTTCATCGAAGTACCCTTCATCCTCGAGAATCGTGGTGCTTTAATTGCTAGCAAACGGGACTTTTATGCAATTTAATATAAATATTGGATTATTATGTTATTTTAAAAATTAAAACGCAAAAGTCAGTTATGAATCGTATATATGCGATTATTTAGGTGAGAGAAATGATAAATCCCATTTTGGGATTGGTTTTGGGGTTCGATTGGAGTAAATTTCAGATCTTTTTTGGGTTTTGCAGTTTGAGTGGAGATGCTCTAAGAATACTGAATCACATGAGAAAGACAACGAAGAAAAAAGATCATTACTCGTTATTATACCCCAATCGATATAATTTACACTGCCCGGCTAATATTTCATATTAGGAGTTTGTTGAAGAAAGGAAATGATTTCAGCGAGGTTAGCGAGGCTTCTCAGGACAGAATGCATGATCAAGTGAAGACATCAGTTGGCTCTGTTCTTATTTGCTCTGTCGAAGGATTAAAGGTAACAGCTAAAAGGAAAGCGTCACTTACTTATAAAGGCGCATTTAAGCAAAAGCCTTTTCCTCTCAGCTAGTTAGTTTAAACAGTTAAGTGAGAGGTTTTTCGGTCTTTAACCAATCACCTCTAACTGGGCTCAAATGAGCCCATATTCACCTTTAAAAGGGAGCGCGCGAAATCTCTCGTGATTGTACTGTAGAATCGAGCTATTCAAAAGAAGCTGCTACGAGTTCTTGCTCGATGTATCTGTAAAAGCTGTTCATTAATAAAATTGCCAGTCTTTTCCCGTGGATGTAGGATATTAGATCCGAACCACGTTAATTCTTGGTGTGATTTCACAATTGATCGTCACAAAATTGTTATGGTATCAGAGCGTTTCTGCGCACACTCTGTTTCAGCTTGATTAATCGACCTAGCTACTGGAATTATGTCCTCAGCGCCACCACCGCCGCCGCCGCCGCCGCCGGGCAATCCCACTGTACTGCAGAACAGCATGAACGATCCATATGCGTTAGGCAGCAATGACAACTCAGGTCAATTGCTCGTACAAGAGCCCTTGAATGGTGATAACTACATGACTTGGAGTAGGGCAATGATGATTGCCCTAATCGGAAGGAACAAAGAGGGGTTTGTGAATGGTGAGCTCGTCGCACCCCCGGCCACAGACATAGACAAGGTCAGTTCATGGAAGAGGAATAATAACATAGTTATCTCTTGGATCTTGAATGCTGTGAGCAAGGATATTTCTGCGAGTATTTTATACAATTCTGCTAGAGAGGTATGGACTGATCTGCATGAAAGGTTCGGTCAATCTAACAAGCCTAGAATCTTTCAGTTGAAGAAGGAATTAATCAATCTTGCCCAAGGATCAAACAGCATTTCAGTGTACTTTACTAAGCTCAAGGCGCTTTGGGATGAGCTTGCAAGTTACAGACCACCCTGCATATGCAGCTGTGGAGGAATCAATGGAATCAAGAACTACCTGGACGAAGAGTATGTCCTTACATTTCTTATGGGACTCAACGATAGCTACTCGCAAATAAGGGGACAGATACTGTTGATGGATCCCATTCCCACAATTAACAAGGTCTTCTCACTGATTGTGCAAGAAGAGAAGCAGAGGACCATAGCGCCTGGGTATACTCGCATCTTGGAAGATCAGACTGGAAACATGACCATGATGGTGGCTAAAAATGACCAAGAACTCACCAAGAAAGGATATTACAGTACCAAGAAAGGCACTGGCAGAGCTGTATGTATCCATTGTGGGAAGAAAGGCCACACGATTGAGAGTTGCTACCAGTTACATGGATTTCCACCAGGGTATAAGCAGAGCTTTAAGTACAAGAATGCCAGAGTAAATCAAACTTCAGCTGAACCTGGCGCAAAAGGATCCCAGCAAGGCTACCAGGTGAATCAGGTTAATCATCAGCTCAGCACTGGTTCTGCTTGTCAGAATGATGGACTGGTTCAGTTGCAAATAACTCCCATCCAGCTCCAAAGTTTGAGGACTTTAATCAACCAAACTGGGCTCGCAGCTAACTGCTCAGAGAATGCCCATCAGGTAGACAAGGGATCAGGTATGGTTCTGTCCTTCAGCTTACCAAAATTTGAGGGTCAGGCAGTATGGCTCCTTGATTCAGGGGCCACTAGGCACGTATGTGGGAATATAGAATTATTTCATAATTTGCATGACATAAGTGAGTGTAGAATCATCCTACCAAATAATTCCACCATCAAAGTCAGCCAAGCAGGTTCTTGCATCTTGAATCACTTCATAACTTTGACCAATGTACTCTATGTTCCGCAGTTTCACTTCAATCTAGTTTCTGTCAGCTCTTTGGTGAGAGATATAAAATGTACTTTTGTGTTTCAAGCTGATGGATTTTTGATACAGGACCCTTCATACCAACTGATTGGGAGGGGTAATGAAGCTGATGGACTCTATCTGATGAAGACTGATTCTTCTAGTCATTTTGCTAATAATTCTGCTATGTTGAATAAGATGGTGGTTGTTCCTTGGCATGCTAGGCTAGGACACCCTTCCAATAAGATCCTAGATTTACTCAGACATAAGCTGAAGTCTGTCTCGAAGTCTCATGATGATTTCTGTAAAATTTGTCCAGTTTCTAAACAGAGAAGGAGTGCATTTCCTAATGAAAACAAAACTGCATGTTCCATCTTTGATCTCATCCATTGTGATGTTTGGGGGCCATTCCACGTACCATCTCATTTCAAACATCGATACTTTGTCACAATTGTAGATGACCATTCTAGGTATACGTGGCTTTTCATGATTAAACACAAATCTGAAGTACATTCTGTCATGACTTATTACTTGAATCTGGTAGAGGTACAATATGCACACCGAGTGAAAGTGGTAAGAACTGATAATGCTAGAGAGTTTAGTCTAGAAAATCTTTTCAGGGATAAGGGAATCATACACCATTTGTCGTGCGTGCAAACGCCTCAACAAAACTCGGTGGTCGAAAGGAAGCATCAACACCTCTTGAACGTAGCTAGATCACTCTATTTTCAGTCAAGCATCCCTATTGAGTATTGGTCCGAGTGTATCCTAACCTCAGCTTATCTGATAAATAGGACTCCCTCGGTTAGTTTAGGAAATA
The DNA here is from genome assembly GCA_027422505.1 of Craterostigma plantagineum. Taxonomy (NCBI): domain Eukaryota; kingdom Viridiplantae; phylum Streptophyta; class Magnoliopsida; order Lamiales; family Linderniaceae; genus Craterostigma; species Craterostigma plantagineum. The sequence goes on along the minus strand of JAPQWV010000009.1, from coordinate 3,934,200 downwards.
AAAGTCCATATGAAATTCTGCACCAGAAAAATGTGGATTATACCAATTTGCGTGTGTTTGGTTGTCTTTGCTTTGCTTCTACCCTTGCTGCAGGGAGGAGGAAGTTCGATCCTCGGCTCGTGAAGGTGTGTTCATTGGCTACCCAAATGGGATGAAAGGGTACAAGATCATGGATTTAAACACAAGGGAAATTTATGTCTCTCGAGATGTCTTGTTCAAGGAAGATGTTTTCCCCTTTAAGGGGCAGTCTCAATGTGCAGAGGAGGACCCTTTCAGTTCCTGTGTGTTGCCTAGACCCTTATTGGAGAAAGATCTTAACTCATTTGAAGATGGTCCTGATAACTCTGCTGCTCAGCATGGGCAAGACATGCCTGAGCACCAGTTTGGTGACCAGTCAGAGCATACTGGGGAGCTTCAGAATGCAGCTGAGGGGAGTGCCCATCAAACAGAACCTGGTTTACACACCAGGTCAGGCAGACAACCTAAGAAGCCAATGTACCTTCAGGACTACATCTGCAATGGCATCAGGCAGAAGCAATCTCCATATCCTATTTCTGAGATGCTCAGTTACAAGAAACTATCCAATGACTACCTAGGATTCATCAATAGCATCTCTACAAGCACTGAGCCTAGGACCTATATGCAGGCAGCTCAGTCAGCTGAGTGGCAACTAGCCATGAAGGAGGAATTACAAGCTCTTGAGGATAACCAAACCTGGACTCTTGTCACACTCCCAGAAGGTAAGAGCACCATAGGCAACCGATGGGTTTATAGGCTCAAGTATGACTCACATGGCAAGATTGAGAAGTATAAAGCCCGGTTAGTTGCTAAAGGCTATAATCAAAAGGAGGGTGTAGACTACATTGACACATTTGCCCCCGTTGCTAAACCCAATACCATCAAGATTATACTCTCGTTGGCAGCTAAACTGGGATGGGAATTGGCACAACTAGACGTGAACAATGCTTTCCTAAATGGGGAATTGAAGGAAGAGGTTTATATGGATCTCCCTCAGGGTTTTTATGATGAGTACAGAGGACCCACCAAGGCAAAAACTGTGTGCAAATTGCAAAAATCCATATACGGATTGAAACAATCTTCCCGGCAATGGAATCTGAGATTCACTGAAGCTGCGAAGAAGTTTGGTTTTACTCAAACCGAGTCTGATCATACCCTATTTTTTCGGGGCAAAGGGCAGGATATGGTCATCCTTTTAGTGTATGTAGACGACATCATCCTAGCTGGACCCTCCACAAGTGAGATAAACCAGACTAAAGAGTTTCTGAAGTCACAGTTCAAAATCAAGGATTTGGGGCAGTTAAGACTCTTCCTGGGAGTTGAGGTAGCCAGGAACAGAGATGGGATTTATGTGTCTCAAAGGCAATACACCTTACAGCTTCTAGAGGACACTGGTTACATGGATTCCAAACCTCTAAATACACCAATGAACCCGCATGAACGGTTGGCTGAAGATGATGGTGAAGCACTGCAGAATCCATTTCAGTATAGGAGACTAGTTAGTAGACTTCTTTACCTCACGTTTACGAGGCCGGATATATCTTTTGCAGTGCATAGGCTCAGTCAATTCATTGGGGCTCCTAGAACCACTCATCTTGCAGCCGCACACCATCTTTTGAGGTACCTGAAGAGCACACCTGGACAGGGCATATTCTATGCAGCAGAGACTGATTTTGACATCAAGGCCTTTTCGGATGCGGATTGGGCAGCATGTAAAGATACACGGAGGTCTGTTACCGGGTTTTGCACCTTCCTGGGGAGCTCCTTGGTCACTTGGAAAGCCAAGAAGCAGACAACAGTTGCTAAATCTTCAACAGAATCAGAATATAGAGCACTTGGCAGTGGTGTCTGAAGTGCTTTGGATGAAATATTTGCTGTCAGAATTGAATCTGAATACATCACGCAGACCTGTCGTGTATTGTGATAATTTGTCTGCCCTGCACTTGGCCTCTAATCCCAAGTTCCATGAGAGGACCAAGCACATAGAAATTGATTGCCACTTCGTACGGCATCACGTGGTAAATGGTGACATCAAGCTCCTGCCAAAACGCTCTGTTTCAGCTTGATTAATCGACCTAGCTACTGGAATTATGTCCTCAGCGCCACCACCGCCGCCGCCGCCGCCGCCGGGCAATCCCACTGTACTGCAGAACAGCATGAACGATCCATATGCGTTAGGCAGCAATGACAACTCAGGTCAATTGCTCGTACAAGAGCCCTTGAATGGTGATAACTACATGACTTGGAGTAGGGCAATGATGATTGCCCTAATCGGAAGGAACAAAGAGGGGTTTGTGAATGGTGAGCTCGTCGCACCCCCGGCCACAGACATAGACAAGGTCAGTTCATGGAAGAGGAATAATAACATAGTTATCTCTTGGATCTTGAATGCTGTGAGCAAGGATATTTCTGCGAGTATTTTATACAATTCTGCTAGAGAGGTATGGACTGATCTGCATGAAAGGTTCGGTCAATCTAACAAGCCTAGAATCTTTCAGTTGAAGAAGGAATTAATCAATCTTGCCCAAGGATCAAACAGCATTTCAGTGTACTTTACTAAGCTCAAGGCGCTTTGGGATGAGCTTGCAAGTTACAGACCACCCTGCATATGCAGCTGTGGAGGAATCAATGGAATCAAGAACTACCTGGACGAAGAGTATGTCCTTACATTTCTTATGGGACTCAACGATAGCTACTCGCAAATAAGGGGACAGATACTGTTGATGGATCCCATTCCCACAATTAACAAGGTCTTCTCACTGATTGTGCAAGAAGAGAAGCAGAGGACCATAGCGCCTGGGTATACTCGCATCTTGGAAGATCAGACTGGAAACATGACCATGATGGTGGCTAAAAATGACCAAGAACTCACCAAGAAAGGATATTACAGTACCAAGAAAGACACTGGCAGAGCTGTATGTATCCATTGTGGGAAGAAAGGCCACACGATTGAGAGTTGCTACCAGTTACATGGATTTCCACCAGGGTATAAGCAGAGCTTTAAGTACAAGAATGCCAGAGTAAATCAAACTTCAGCTGAACCTGGCGCAAAAGGATCCCAGCAAGGCTACCAGGTGAATCAGGTTAATCATCAGCTCAGCACTGGTTCTGCTTGTCAGAATGATGGACTGGTTCAGTTGCAAATAACTCCCCTCCAGCTCCAAAGTTTGAGGACTTTAATCAACCAAACTGGGCTCGCAGCTAACTGCTCAGAGAATGCCCATCAGGTAGACAAGGGATCAGGTATGGTTCTGTCCTTCAGCTTACCAAAATTTGAGGGTCAGGCAGTATGGCTCCTTGATTCAGGGGCCACTAGGCACGTATGTGGGAATATAGAATTATTTCATAATTTGCATGACATAAGTGAGTGTAGAATCATCCTACCAAATAATTCCACCATCAAAGTCAGCCAAGCAGGTTCTTGCATCTTGAATCACTTCATAACTTTAAACAGTTAAGTGAGGGGTTTTTCGGTCTTTAATCAATCACCTCTAACTGGGCTCAAATGAGCCCATATTCACCTTTAAAAGGGAGCGCGCGAAATCTCTCGTGATTTTACAGATACATCGAGCAAGAACTCGTAACAGCTTCTTTTGAATAGCTCGATTCTACAGTACAATCACGAGAGATTTCGCGCGCTCCCTTTTAAAGGTGAATATGGGCTCATTTGAGCCCAGTTAGAGGTGATTGGTTAAAGACCGAAAAACCCCTCACTTAACTGTTTAAACTAACTAGCTGAGAGGAAAAGGCTTTTGCTTAAATGCGCCTTTATAAGTAAGTGACGCTTTCCTTTTAGCTGTTGCCTTTAATCCTTCGACAGAGCAAATAAGAACAGAGCCAACTGATGTCTTCACTTGATCATGCATTCTGTCCTGAGAAGCCTCGCTAACCTCGCTGAAATCATTTCCTTTCTTCAACACCCCCTCGCAAGATGGATGATATAGATTCCTTACAGACATCTTGAGCAGTAGACGTTGTAGGACAGGGGCAGTAAGAGGCTTAGTGAGGAGGTCAGCTAGTTGAAATTCTGATTTGACTGGCAGGAGCTTGATGTCACCATTTACCACGTGATGCCGTACGAAGTGGCAATCAATTTCTATGTGCTTGGTCCTCTCATGGAACTTGGGATTAGAGGCCAAGTGCAGGGCAAACAAATTATCACAATACACGACAGGTCTGCGTGATGTATTCAGATTCAATTCTGACAGCAAATATTTCATCCAAAGCACTTCAGACACCACTGAACCAAGTGCTCTATATTCTGATTCTGTTGAAGATTTAGCAACTGTTGTCTGCTTCTTGGCTTTCCAAGTGACCAAGGAGCTCCCCAGGAAGGTGCAAAACCCGGTAACAGACCTCCGTGTATCTTTACATGCTGCCCAATCCGCATCCGAAAAGGCCTTGATGTCAAAATCAGTCTCTGCTGCATAGAATATGCCCTGTCCAGGTGTGCTCTTCAGGTACCTCAAAAGATGGTGTGCGGCTGCAAGATGAGTGGTTTTAGGAGCCCCAATGAATTGACTGAGCCTATGCACTGCAAAAGATATATCCGGCCTCGTAAACGTGAGGTAAAGAAGTCTACCAACTAGTCTCCTATACTGAAATGGATTCTGCAGTGCTTCACCATCATCTTCAGCCAACCGTTCATGCGGGTTCATTGGTGTATTTAGAGGTTTGGAATCCATGTAACCAGTGTCCTCTAGAAGCTGTAAGGTGTATTGCCTTTGAGACACATAAATCCCATCTCTGTTCCTGGCTACCTCAACTCCCAGGAAGAGTCTTAACTGCCCCAAATCCTTGATTTTGAACTGTGACTTCAGAAACTCTTTAGTCTGGTTTATCTCACTTGTGGAGGGTCCAGCTAGGATGATGTCGTCTACATACACTAAAAGGATGACCATATCCTGCCCTTTGCCCCGTAAAAATAGGGTATGATCAGACTCGGTTTGAGTAAAACCAAACTTCTTCGCAGCTTCAGTGAATCTCAGATTCCATTGCCGGGAAGATTGTTTCAATCCGTATATGGATTTTTGCAATTTGCACACAGTTTTTGCCTTGGTGGGTCCTCTGTACTCATCATAAAAACCCTGAGGGAGATCCATATAAACCTCTTCCTTCAATTCCCCATTTAGGAAAGCATTGTTCACGTCTAGTTGTGCCAATTCCCATCCCAGTTTAGCTGCCAACGAGAGTATAATCTTGATGGTATTGGGTTTAGCAACGGGGGCAAATGTGTCAATGTAGTCTACACCCTCCTTTTGATTATAGCCTTTAGCAACTAACCGGGCTTTATACTTCTCAATCTTGCCATGTGAGTCATACTTGAGCCTATAAACCCATCGGTTGCCTATGGTGCTCTTACCTTCTGGGAGTGTGACAAGAGTCCAGGTTTGGTTATCCTCAAGAGCTTGTAATTCCTCCTTCATGGCTAGTTGCCACTCAGCTGACTGAGCTGCCTGCATATAGGTCCTAGGCTCAGTGCTTGTAGAGATGCTATTGATGAATCCTAGGTAGTCATTGGATAGTTTCTTGTAACTGAGCATCTCAGAAATAGGATATGGAGATTGCTTCTGCCTGATGCCATTGCAGATGTAGTCCTGAAGGTACATTGGCTTCTTAGGTTGTCTGCCTGACCTGGTGTGTAAACCAGGTTCTGTTTGATGGGCACTCCCCTCAGCTGCATTCTGAAGCTCCCCAGTATGCTCTGACTGGTCACCAAACTGGTGCTCAGGCATGTCTTGCCCATGCTGAGCAGCAGAGTTATCAGGACCATCTTCAAATGAGTTAAGATCTTTCTCCAATAAGGGTCTAGGCAACACACAGGAACTGAAAGGGTCCTCCTCTGCACATTGAGACTGCCCCTTAAAGGGGAAAACATCTTCCTTGAACAAGACATCTCGAGAGACATAAATTTCCCTTGTGTTTAAATCCATGATCTTGTACCCTTTCATCCCATTTGGGTAGCCAACGAACACACCTTCACGAGCCCGAGGATCGAACTTCCTCCTCCCTGCAGCAAGGGTAGAAGCAAAGCAAAGACAACCAAACACACGCAAATTGGTATAATCCACATTTTTCTGGTGCAGAATTTCATATGGACTTTTATTTCCTAAACTAACCGAGGGAGTCCTATTTATCAGATAAGCTGAGGTTAGGATACACTCGGACCAATACTCAATAGGATGCTTGACTGAAAATAGAGTGATCTAGCTACGTTCAAGAGGTGTTGATGTTTCCTTTCGACCACCGAGTTTTGTTGAGGCGTTTGCACGCACGACAAATGGTGTATGATTCCCTTATCCCTGAAAAGATTTTCTAGACTAAACTCTCTAGCATTATCAGTTCTTACCACTTTCACTCGGTGTGCATATTGTACCTCTACCAGATTCAAGTAATAAGTCATGACAGAATGTACTTCAGATTTGTGTTTAATCATGAAAAGCCACGTATACCTAGAATGGTCATCTACAATTGTGACAAAGTATCGATGTTTGAGATGAGATGGTACGTGGAATGGCCCCCAAACATCACAATGGATGAGATCAAAGATGGAACATGCAGTTTTGTTTTCATTAGGAAATGCACTCCTTCTCTGTTTAGAAACTGGACAAATTTTACAGAAATCATCATGAGACTTCGAGACAGACTTCAGCTTATGTCTGAGTAAATCTAGGATCTTATTGGAAGGGTGTCCTAGCCTAGCATGCCAAGGAACAACCACCATCTTATTCAACATAGCAGAATTATTAGCAAAATGACTAGAAGAATCAGTCTTCATCAGATAGAGTCCATCAGCTTCATTACCCCTCCCAATCAGTTGGTATGAAGGGTCCTGTATCAAAAATCCATCAGCTTGAAACACAAAAGTACATTTTATATCTCTCACCAAAGAGCTGACAGAAACTAGATTGAAGTGAAACTGCGGAACATAGAGTACATTGGTCAAAGTTATTACTTGAATCTGGTAGAGGTACAATATGCACACCGAGTGAAAGTGGTAAGAACTGATAATGCTAGAGAGTTTAGTCTAGAAAATCTTTTCAGGGATAAGGGAAATCATCCATCTTGCGAGGGGGTGTTGAAGAAAGGAAATGATTTCAGCGAGGTTAGCGAGGCTTCTCAGGACAGAATGCATGATCAAGTGAAGACATCAGTTGGCTCTGTTCTTATTTGCTCTGTCGAAGGATTAAAGGCAACAGCTAAAAGGAAAGCGTCACTTACTTATAAAGGCGCATTTAAGCAAAAGCCTTTTCCTCTCAGCTAGTTAGTTTAAACAGTTAAGTGAGGGGTTTTTCGGTCTTTAACCAATCACCTCTAACTGGGCTCAAATGAGCCCATATTCACCTTTAAAAGGGAGCGCGCGAAATCTCTCGTGATTGTACTGTAGAATCGAGCTATTCAAAAGAAGCTGTTACGAGTTCTTGCTCGATGTATCTGTAAAAGCTGTTCATTAATAAAATTGCCAGTCTTTTCCCGTGGATGTAGGATATTAGATCCGAACCACGTTAATTCTTGGTGTGATTTCACAATTGATCGTCACAAAATTGTTAGAGTTATTCTCCTATATACAGGTAATGGACGCCTAATGAAGCAAGAACCAGAAAATGCATTTTTTTCTTAATTTGAACCCATACCCATATCTTGAATAAACCTTACGACTGACTTAATGAGATAAGACTAGGGTTGATGAGTTTTTCATGTGTCGGTAATTATTTTTATCATTGTAATAATTAACATAGAGAAAACACCTACCAAAAAAATACTTAACATGATTTCACGCCATAAAACAAAAGAAAAGAAATAACAAACATGACAACTAAGTGTTGAATCTTTCATCATCTTGAAACCCCTTTTGAATTCGATAAATGCTTGGATCGGTACGGTACCCATATGAAAATAAAGTAAAAAGAAAAAAAGAAACATAGTCGAATAAAAAAGATGTAATAACGACGCATGCCTTTCCGAAGTATCACAGCAAGAAAACCAACTGATTCAGTGAATTTAACCAAAATGACGGAACAACCGAAATAGAAAGATTTTTGTTTCTCAATGATTAATGTGACAAACGGTTCATTATTACTATTTCAACTTCAAACAGTTAATGAGCTTCTTGTCTTCATAGCCCACACATACACTTCACTCCATTGTTGATTCTTTCCATCCACCAAAGTTCTCCACATCTGCAGTTCTCTGTAATAATGGAGAAATATAGTCAACCAAGCTCAGCTTTGTAAATAAAAAACAGAAACATTGGGCGGCAGTTCCTTTTGTTGATGTAATAATTAAAGAAAAAAAAAAGAGTGCAACCAACCTCATAAACGAACTTGAGCCCAACCCTAATCTCACCACGGTACTTTTCATCCTTGACAATATTGTACGGTGTTGTAGGAAGGTTCTCAGCTTCAAACACTTGCCACAAAGGAATCCTACATATTTTTTGTTTGAACATTAAAAACTGTAAAAGTTCAAAGGTATTTCATAATATTATTGCGTGGATATAGTCAATAAGGTGTACTCACGTGGCCTCTCCCACAAAATCATCGCTAGTAAAAGTGTCTTTATCCATTAGTTTGATTCTGAGTTCTTCAACACCGCTCGATATGGTGAACAAGAAAACCTCGTTCCACTCGGGATTGCTTCCTTGGCCTTCAAAAATATTAAAAATGTAGGATTAACAAATATCACATTTCTTTAGGGAAATGGAATAGAATTTGTTTTATTGGGAAGAACATATATACATATATATTATCTATATATATGTATGTACCTGATGCTACACTGCTTTTCTTCTCTTGCGTTCGACAAGTGAGTATTGCATAAGGATCCATGCCAGCTGCAAAATTCAGTCAAGGGGAAATCAGATATACTATCCATTGCGAATAAGATTCAAAGCAAATTGAATGAGATATAGTTGAAATAATGTGGTACGAGCGAAAACATATTATTTTAAGCAACGTTGATAGTTCCAAGTTTAAGGTTTTCATATACCACTGGTCTTAATTAGGTTTAGATCAACAGTGACTACACTAACTTGCAACCCCTATGAATAAACGTGGGATGGGATACTCAAGCTTGTAAGAACGGTTCAGCATCTAATTTTAAAAAGCATTGAACAGTCAACGAAAGTCATCTATCAAAAAAATAATAATAATTGGATGACCTTGATATTTCTATTACATCTCGGAGATCTATCTGTTAACCAAATTGAAATGGAGAGATGATCAATAACATTCATAAAAATCCAATATGACTTGGAAAAGGATATATTTCTGTTCCATCTCTGAGATCTGTACAATAAAATTGAAAACGAAGAAGATCTAATGCTCAGGAAAACCCTATTTGAAATGATTTGACTAAAACCTCCATTCTCTCAAACCCATGATTCGTCAAACCTTACATGATCGTCGCAAGAATCCATATCAAATAACGATCTCTTAGATCAGACAAGAACCTAATCATGAAATTTTTTTAACATGTAAAAATGAAGAATAACATAACGTACATAGAAAATCTGTGTTGTCGAGCCCTTTGGCGCTGACGAGGAGAACTTCGAGCGTTCCACGAGGCATCTTGGGATCGATCGAGAGAGAGAATAACTTTACGAAGGAGCTAATTAAAAAAGATGAAAACTTTCAGAGGATTCTCTGACAAAACCTTTCCTCGTCTGTCTTAATGAGTAGTTGTGAAATGAATATTCTTAGTCGTGAAAAGAACCGTTGAAGATGTGATTGGCTGGCTGGCTGTCTTCAAACTAAAACGTGGGTTATAGAGTCGGCTGGACTTCGAAAATGCTTTTTAATGGTTTTGACCATTTTGATTGTCAATAATATGAACTTTCTTTGAAGATGTCTTACGAAAAATCAATTGCTCATTTGCCGTTTGTTATCCAAGAGATTAATATCATTTATCTATTGAATTTATTATCAGAACGTAATATATTCCGGTAATTTGCCACTTTATTATTATTATTATTTTTTTTAAATTGGTTATTTGCCACTTGAATATATCCTTTTCCTTTCTATTTTTAATTTATTTTTTTCACCTAGAGCACGAACAACTCACATTTAATTTATTGAAGTATAGAAACAACCCAAGTTGGTTTAATATAATCACATAGACATTGCTATCTAACCCTTTAGCTACCTAACTCTCATAATTTTCTTATCCTTTAATACCTTTGTCTTTCTTTTTTTCTTCCAAATGATATAAATTATTGTAATACCTACTTACGTATTAATATCCGGTATCATTATTAGTGTCATTTCTCCACATGAAACGGTCAAACTATACCCATTACATGTAAAACGTAACTTTTATGCGTTACAATTACGATATTTTATTATGTCTGATGATATAATCGGCTCTTGGTGAAGGGAACAACAAAACGTTGTGGTAAGCAACGATTATCTCATTTGATGATGGGAGTTTCATTTTTCATGCAGCATTCGATCATGGGAAGCTCTATGAACTCTTGATGGATATTTTATTATGTTATTGAGAGTTTTCTAACTTATTTTTAATGAAAACTTACCCCTACTCTTTGATTAGAAGAAATATTTGCTTATGCCTATATATGTCAAAACGGGCCGGTGGGGCGGGCCGGCTGATAACCCGCCAAAGCCCACCACTGGCGGGCCTGGAAAATGAAGGGCCGCCCCGCCTGCAGGCGGGTAGTGGGTCTGGCGGGCTTAGCCCGCCTGTTTTTTAAAAATAAATAAAAGAAAAAATAATAAAAAATAGGAAAAAATTAATAAAATAAAGAATTCAAGTTGGAAAGTATATACAAGTTAATCAACTTTTTTAGTATTAATTTTTTATGTTATTAAATTATAAATCATAGCTCAAAAAATATAAAAGCAATATAAATTCTTTTTATTTAATATAATATTATTTTCTGGCAGGCCAGCCCCGCCAGCCCGCGGCCCGTGCGGGCATGCCAGCTCAGGCCCGCGGTCCTGTTTGCCAGCTCTATGTATTTTAGTATGGGTTATAAAAATATTTTATTGGGATTAAGTATTTTATTAAGCTTATTACGATAGTATACTCGTAGTAAGAATACTATTACGATGATAAGCTATGGAGAGATATATCTAGAGCGATAAAAATATGAAAATGCATTGCAATACTTTGTTGTATTTTACAACTCAACTCTAATTGCCAATTTATACAACTCAATTCGCTGTTATAATTATTTTCATTAAATACAATTTAATCAATAATCAACATCTCTTATTAACACCCAATGTAATAAAATTCTCCATAGCTTATCAACATTTAGAATAATATCAAGGTCTACACTTAAACAAAAAATTTGAAAAATATTAGTTGTGTACCTTGTCAGAACAATTTTCTATATAGGTAGCTAGTAGATAAACTTTTTTACATAAAACCTACCCGTTGTGTTGTTACTACCATTTTACCATCGTTTTACCTATCGTTATATATATATATATATATATATAACATTTATGTTGTATTTTCCTTCTCAAATATGTTTGTGATATCTATGTTAACATGACGTACCTTTTTAAATGTTTATACGCAAATATGTTTTCTTATGGTACCTAAATTTCTAATATGATGTTTCAACCAAACGGATACCAATGTGTAAAAATTTTATTATATTATGTACCTACACATAAAAAATAATGAAAGAGGACTGATTTTTGATTTTTTTTTTTTATGCTATTAGGTAGTTTAAGTGTAAACTTCCCTAATATCAATCAATACTAAGCGACCATCATCACCTCTCGGTTTATGTAAATCATTCGACCCTTGTTGTTTGTTTGGTGCGTTCGTTATGATTCATTGTATTGGCCTGTAAATGAGTGGTTCAAGCCGAGCTTGACTCATCTTCTAGCCTCAAGCTAGAGCATTTTCATTTTAGCTCAATCTCGTCAAACTTTTTTTTTAGCTCGATGATAGTTAACTAACTCAGAGCTCAAGCTTGAGGTATGGTCATGCATAAGAATATATTATAAAAACTTAAAAAGAGAATGAAGAAAAGCTTATGAGTCGACTCGTGAGCTTTCAATCACTCACGATCTCGTCACTTCGCTGGATGAACCGATTCGCCCAATACGTAATTAACCAGATTTACAAAGGGAAAAAAGAACAGTAAGAATCTTAAAAAAATATTGAAACACCATAAGTCCAAAAAATGATCTTCCAAAATACTATTATATCATTAAAAACATGTTAAAAACACCAACACCACCAGCTTTCGCTTACAAGGCCGTGGAGTTAGCTTTACATCTTCATCCTCCTCCCCCATCCTCACTGTCTGAGGATGGGGGAGTACACCACCATCAAGAGGCATTTTCGCACAGAGACTCCTTCATTCACAAATTTAATCTTCTAACCGTTGTTTTATTTATTTTTTCTGGTTTTTAAGTCTTCCAATATGGAAGTTTGGTCTCCGTTTTGGAGTGTCTTTCCCTCGCAGTAGGGTGTTTGTCATCATGGAAGTAGAGGTTTATTGAGATGAAATAGCATGAAACGTTTTTGATCTAGATTAATAGCCATCAAGAGACCAGTTGAAACTCAGTTTCCGTGTTTTTCTTTTATCAATATTTATCTCTTCTTCTTTTGATGTATTGGTGTCTTGGGAAACAATTTACGACCTTTTGCATTGATGATTGTTTATCCGAGTGTTGTGTTTGCATTGTTGGTTTCTCCTTGTTTGGAGACTTTTGTCCCTACTGGATAATCTCTGTTACCAGAGGGGAATCAATCGACTATATTTAGTCGAGTAACTTTCTTTGTCATATGAAACTATAGATGGAGGAAAAAAAATAAAAACCAGATAGACGAAACAACCAAAAAGCCACACAAACAAACAGGCTAACATTTTGCCAAAAATGTATGAAAGGTCAGTCAAAAAGTCAATACCCGAACCACCACCCCTAGAACATGGTATACGCCTATATGGTAGCATACGCACACACACACAACGTATTACAAAGGTTGCATTGCTGCGTGGTTCGTTCTTGACTCGCACACCCCTACCATATGAACTCTCCTCACAAACTCCTCAAAATACGCTATAAAACGAGAAAGAGAAGAGAAAAAAAAAAAGAGGGTCGTTCAAATTCCATAACAGAAAAATTCACTCCCATGGCCATCATTATGCACGATTAGCCCTCGCACCTAAGCGCACCCTTGATCTTCTGCACCGTGCACGAGATAAGGCTGTTGACCGTCTCGACCGACTCAACGGTTAACTTCGCATTGGGCGAGCTGTTCACGAGTATCTGAAACCCGACAGTCAGCAACGACCCGCCCCCACCACTGCCCGACGGCCCATCGGGGACGACGGAGAAGCCAGAGGGAAGCAGCGCCACGTAGGACGAATCCCCTCCGTTCATCACCACGTGCATGGCCGGGATGTCCACAGGCGCGTACACCACCATCGAGCCCGTGGGGTCCGTGCACGTCTCCTGGAGTATCAGCATGCTGCTCTGGTTAGGGTTCATGGCCTGCAAAATGACCAAAATATCCTTGATAGTGCTTTTTCTTTTTTCTTTTTTGAAATTTATAATATATCCCAAGGGCACATCCATCATTTCCAATAACTAATATATTCAGTGAAACTCCTAAGCATAATCCAACTTCCTTGATAAGAATATATCTAACTGGAGTTACTAGTGTACCAAGATGGAAAGGATAGATTTTAAGAGTTGCTAGATGTCAATCTATCAATGAAATTGGATTATACCCAAGTGGGTCGGACAGAATTGAACCATAAAGAGATCGGAAAAAAAGGGAGGAAAGAGGGACGAATTCTTACGCTAGCACGGAGTAGGGATACACAGTTGCCATGATCTTGTCCCTTGGCGATATGAGCCATCTCTTGCATTGGTCCTCCATTGGAAAGAACGTCCCACTGGCTCCTCGAGTGCTCGTTCCTTAGGAAGTCGAAGACCCTATGAGTGGGGACGGAAAGCCACACGGAGGCGGCGGCGCTCACCACCACCCCCGACGGCTCTCCGGGGTCGTCCACGCTCTTCCTCGTCATGACTCTGACGCCCTCGTCCACGTTGTCCGAACGGAGTTTGTCCCACTTGTGGAGCGTCGAATCGCACACGCCCGAGCAGAAGTTGTTGGTCATGCGCTGGGCAAGCTTCAACATGCTCTTACGCCCAGCCGCAGTTATTGCTATGCATGTATCAAAACCCACCAGTCAGTTATAAGACTGCTCCACCGAATACCAATTGGTTTCAAAACAGCTCAGGCCGCGCGGGATAATGGGTTCAAATAATTATACTCACGACCATACGTAAACAAAATAATTAGCATCTTAAGCATTAGGGCAATAGTAACCGCTTAAAGATAATAATCGTTGTACCGATTGCGTTAAACTAATCACGAAATTTCAACAAAATAAATATATGTGTGAAAAAAAAAAGTACGTCTTCTTTTGTTTTTTATTATACCACTATGATCTTTGGCGGGTATGGAAGAGGACATGAGAATGGCGAGGCACTCGCATTGTCGTTGGAGGGTAGCGACCCACCGTTGCGCCCCGAAGCCCATACCCGACCGGATGAGCGGACGGTAAAGCTGGTGGACGACTGTTTCATCGTACTCGACGTGTTCCACCCACGTAACCTACGTACAAAAAGACATTATTGCCAATTGCATGAAGATAAGAATGACGTAGTTTTATTTGAAACACATGATAAAAGAATAACCAAACGAATCATTATAAAATTAATGTAAATAACGTACTTGAAGGAAAAATACAAATTATTTGCAGGATTTATAGGCACGAGGTGCATTGGAGATATGCAACAATGTAACTATTATATTATAAAAGCATTGAATAAAAACAAAACAAACATCATGAGCCTGAAACCATACAGGCAAATACACGGTTTATAATGAGTTTTAATATATAGGCACTTAGCTGTCTCGATTGTGACACGAGTACCAATGATTTGGAATAGAAACATCAAAATCCTTACTTTACTCTAATCTATGTCTCTTCTTGAATTGATTGACGACTACGAAGAACTCTCCAAGTACATAAAATAAATATAGAAGATGCTTCCAAATATTATAATAATCAGATAAAAATTAATAATCTAATGATCCATGTATATGCTATAGGGAACGACAGATAATAAAAAGTACAAACATGACTCGATTTATTCAATATAATAAAAAAATAACTATGGCTGTATATAGCTGGCAATTGAAAAACATAAATGTACATATACAGTAAGTTCCAAAGGTGCGTGCGGTTGTGCTTTCAACAAAACTTATTAAACACAAAACGGTGAAGTGGACATCAACTCCACAATTTAATGCCCATGAAAAGCAAGTTAGGGGTAAAAGATGTGAAATGAATGAATGTGGTTTGCAATAAGTAGAGTAGCAAGCCAACAAACAAATATTGTGAACTCATTACTCAACGCCTAGTTCATTCACAAATATAACAATTCAAACCAAAAAAAAAATTGTTATTATTATTATTATTATCATCATCATCATTATTATTATTACCTTGGAATACCCATTAGGCATATCTTGCACCACACACCCCGACGGCAGTCTCCTGCAGCTCGGAACCACCGCTCCACCGCCGCCGGTTTCTCCGATCGAGTCTATCGAAACGTCGACTACGGCCCAAATGCCTTCTGCGTGTTGCTTGCAGAACCTTAAGAAGTTGACCTCTCGGACGGGAACTAAAGGCGATAATACTTGTAACTCGGCATGCATCTAAAAAATTTTGAAAAAAATAATAAATAATTATATTACCGTTCTGATCAGAATTATTAGAAATTTAGGACTTGTAACTCGGTACGAGAGACATGATGAAGTGGAATAGTTCAACATTATTATATTACCAGTTGAAGCGCACCGTTCCTCGTACCTCCCATACCGCTCGATATCACATCGACCGTCGAAGTTCTTGCAACTATGCATGGAAACATCTCAGCCCATTTTCCCTGTAAGAAAGCTATCCATCAAAAATCGACAAACGGCAGCAAAAGAAAAAAGGGAAAAAGAAAGAAAGAACGCTCACCGAGTCCATCAATGTCTCCACGAGAGCCAAGCTGTTGATGATAACCAAGCCACTCTCCCTCGACGACTCAGCCACGAACCCATTGGGTCTCAATCCAAGGCAAGGATTGAATCTCCTCGAATACTCATCGTAGTTCAACGCTTCTCTATCGAAGCTCTTGACCCAAAGCGGCTCGTCGGCTTGGGCAACCTTAACCAGCTCATCCATGGCAGCCAAGGCAAGCTCCAAGTACATGGACTTCTCCGTAGGGGAGATAACATTGTTGTTGTTACTGCTGCTAATCATGGCTTTGGTCTGAGAAATAAGGCTCAAGAGCCCTACGCCAAAGTGATCATTGCTGCCCAAAGTAGGCGGGAGATTCAAAGAAGGTAGAGCCACGGTTAAGCCGCCGAGTTCCAAGCTCGTGGGATGGCCTAAAGACATAACGGGTCGACCCAAGAATTTGCCAGCTAATGAGCAGACACGGTCTAATTCGTCTTTGAGTCTTGCGTTTTCGATTCGAAGGTGTTGTTCCTCGATAGATATCTCGCCCATTATTGCAGGCCCGCCGCAGTTTGAGCACACGGGATTTCTCATGGCTTCTCTTATGGACATGTTTTCCGCCCTTAGCTTCTCTTTCTCTTGCCTGAGGATTGTGTTCTCATGGCGCTCGATTTGTGTCTGTTTGAAAGTGTAAGAAGAAAGATAAAGACAACCCATGTGGTAATAAGCAAGAACATACTCAAACCAGCCATATATTAGCATAAACTGAGGAATTTCCTTAGCTAGTACCTTCATTTGAGTTCTTCGGTTTTGGAACCAAAACTTGACTTGCCTGGGATCCAATGAAAGCCTTCTGCTCAGTTCCATTCTTTGCTTTTCATCAGGATGTGGGCACTCCTTGAAAAGACTGAATTTTTTTAAAAAAAAAAAAATGGGATCTTTAAGGGTAAAAAAGAAGCAAAAAAAGTAGTATGTAATGGAAGACAACGTACGATTCAAGTTCTTGAATCTGCTGAGGTGTGTGTCGGTGGTATCTCTTCTTCCTCGGTGGGTTGTCGGAAGCATTATTATTATCTTGATCATCGACAGATGCGCCGCCATTATCACTACCAACAGATCTGCTCTCTTGTTCTTCGATGGCGTCCCTACTTCTTCTACTACCACCATTAACGTTTTTGTTGTTGCTTGGCTCGCAATTCTCGCCGCCATTTGTTCTTGAAACATCTCCCCTTTGTCCCTCCATGTTATCACTTTGCTGCTGCAAAACACACACACACAAACACGTACAGAATCAAAACAAGGGCACATGAACACAGATACATCAACATATGTATATGCTAGACATACGAGGGCTAGAGAGAGGCCAGAAGAGTTGTTGAAGATGGGCTTGTTGTTGCAGAGAGACTGAGGAACAAGTTTTGGCTGAGAAATAAGTGAATAACCACTGGGCATGCTATTATTGATGCTATAGTTGTTGCTGTAATAAGGTAAGTCTTCTGAAACAATTCTTGCACCACCACTGCGAGAATTGCTGTCGAAGAATTCCCCAAAATTCATGGAATAATATATACACTAAAGCCCTCTTGTGAGCGGTATATGATTCTTGAAAAAAGCACAAAACTAAAAACTCATACAAAGTTCTGGGATTTATATGTAGGGAGGGGTATAGGGAGAAAGCTATGGAGAAGCAGATGAGACACGAGGCCTTGAATACAAATGTCTCAGAACTCCCTTCTCCAGAGGAAAGAGAATTAAAGAAGATGAGGAAATGAAGAAAACAAAAGGCCCAAAAAAATAGGGAAAAAAAAAAAGAAAAACCCTTGAGCTTCTATGCTTGTCCTACTGGGTTGAACTTCTCTACTAACACGGAAGAAAAACCCAATACTTTGTTTTCAACAGAAAAGAGAAGCCAAGTGATTCAAGAAAACCCTAGTTTTGAAGGGCTTTTTTTTTTGCCACTACTTGTGTGTTATCTCAATATCTGCAGGCTTGACTTTTGACACAAAACCAAAAAGAAAAAAGTAGTCCCCAATCTCACGGACGTCAAAAGAAAACAAAGCAACTGGAGAGAGAGAGAGAGAGAGAGAGAGAGAGAGACTAGAAGGAGAATAGAATACTAAGAAGTCATAATATTTCTAGAGAAGGGAAAAGGAAGATAATGCCAGCAATACATGTGAAGTCTTCGAAGCCCACAAATGCATACGACCAAAATAGCACAGAAAAGAAATTGAAGGAGTCGTCGGTTGGTTGACTCTTGCAAATGCAATTTAACCAACAGCAATGTTAAATGGACCTTCTTTCACACACAGTTTGATTTGAGGTGCGAGTGAGAGAAGAGCTTTATTACACCTTTTTAGTTTTTCTCTGGATTTTCTCTCTCTATCGATTGATGTCAGCGGTGAAAACTGTGACCCTTTTTAACTTCAACCCCACATAAGCTCTTTTGTTTAAATTTATGAGAGAGAGTGAGAGAGAGATCCACCTGTTCATCTACACATCTTATTTATTAGTTTAATTAAATAATTTATTGTCTTTTTTTTCTAAAAAAAAATTAATATTATTGATATGTTGGCTTCGCAGTTGGTATTTTGGGATTTAAAATGCGAGACAGAAATATCGATATGTAAATTTCCTTTTCCTCACATGTGTAATAAGACTCTGATTGTATGATAAACGATGTTGTTATTTAATAATGATGTGTTTGTGTACCTTGTTTGGTGAATCTTCAATTTACTTGCGGATAATTAATTAAAGTTTCTTATTGTGGGTTACGATCATTAATGAAATCTCGATACCTTTTTTTGTATGTTTTCTGCACATATATGATTTAGTTAAACAATAAATACTACAGGAGCTCAGCTCCTTCTAAAATTCATACGCTTAACATTTTATGTAAACTGCACATGATGGTTGTAAAATTCGGCCTAGGCGGAGCCATCCGCAGCGATTTTTGGCTAGGCGTTGGATTATTCGGTCGAACCGATTATTCGGGTTAGTCGGCCGATTAGTCGGCCGGTTAATCGGGCTAAGCGGCCGAAGTTTAATTTATTTTATTTTTTATTTTTTTTAAAACTTTTTTAATACAAAAAATTTATAAGGATATTATTTCTGTAGATGAATAAATTAAATATATATTTACTTTGGTATATTAGCATATAAAATAAAAAATCAAAAACGAGTCTACCGTCTAATTTCCGCCTAGTCCCCGCCTAGACCGCCAAGGCGCCAGGCCCCCCTCGGCCGCCGACTAGCGCTTAGCGATATTTACAACGTTGCATATATATACATAAATATAACGACATTTGATTTGATTTAAATTTTATGGGCTGAACAAAAAGGTAAAGTGGATAGTATGAACGTTTTCTTTATTCGTGTGCACAACTTTGGGATATTGTAAATGTTATGTATAAGGAATGGACCATTTCATCAATTTTCAACATAGTGACAGAATTAATGGAGACATCCTAATTGTTATTTTCCAGTTAAATAAAAGGGAGAACGACATTTTTAGTCCCCGATGTTTAGGGCTCCGATTTATCATGTTCCGAGGTGTCTCTTTTAGTCCCCAAATGTTACCGATTTTGAACTGTTTTGGTCCACCGATTAACTTAATCACTAATTTAGACGGAGTTTAACACGTGAGAGCACATGATCTCCTTTTATTCGACTTAACAACTTATAACTCATCAACTTCTTTGACTAAAACGCACGTGAGAATCGTTACGCATAACATTTAACTCAACTTGAAGGTCGTCAATCCTTCCTTAAATGTGATGTGTAATGATTTTCATGTGCATTTATGCCGAAGAAGAAGACGTGTTATGAGTTCTCAAGTCGAGCAAAATGAGATCATGTACTCTCACGTATTAAATTCCGTCTAAATTAGCGATTAAGTTAGTCGATGGACCAAAACGGCACAAAGTCGATAGCATTAGGGACTAAAAGTATTAGAAACTATAATCAAATGCAAAGTTATGATACTTTGATAAGGAAATTAAGAGACTAATGAAATATAAATTCAATAATAAGAATAAATTTTATTAAATAGCAATTTAATTCAACTAAATGCATTTCTCAATGGCACCACAATATATCAAAACCTAGACCTTCCATCACACATAGTGAACAACAGTTTACTACATGGGTAGCAACATTTAGTTATATTTACATATTATTTTAAAACTATACAGCATATTGACAATGATAACTTATGAAATAAAATTATCATACCAGGATGAAATGCGTACGATCGTCGACGGAGTTTGATATTGACGACATAGAGCTTTCCTACTAATGATGTATTAAATTATTACTATTACTATTATTATTGTTGTTGTTGTTGGGATCGGTTTACGTGTTTAGAGGGGGTGAATAAACACTTGTTAAGATTTTCGATTCTGAAACGGTTAAGGTTATATACCAGTGCTTGATGTTCAGTGATGCGACTTGTGCGAAAGAAATAGGTTGGTTAAGACTGGATGTGAGATGTGGCGTGTGTGTGTTGCGAAAGACACATAATTTGTTTCTGGAAGTTCGCAGCAAATTCTCCTATGTCGCCCCTTCTTCCCCGCAAGGAAGGTATCACTAGAAGCATCGGCTTACAACCTTGTTGTCAACCTCCTTAGCTAGACTGACTGAATATTACGCTAACTTAACTCCTAGACCACACCTAGACAGCTTTTTACAGTCCGTCTCTTTCAAGAGGTTTACAGTCCCTTAAGAAGATCACTCACTAAACGATCCGTGCTAGTGTAGTGATGACAACGCCTAGTTCTCTCGTTTGTAAAATCTCAACAAAGTGTCGTAAAGTCTTCACCTTTGCTTCCCCTCTATTTATATGTGGGTTTGAAGTTGAAGGCCGTTGTAAGATAGCTCTTTGTGTACCGGCCATAGTATTTATTGCTTTTACCCAAAATGGATATGTCCGCTCTTCGCAACAGTCCGCGCGGTGTCTTTGTTTTATTCCTTATTAAGTTTGGCTTGCTTCACTTGGCTCTAGCTGGCAGTCTTGTATTAATTGTTTGTCATAAGTCTTCAACTTACTGCGCCTTTAATATGTTTGAATTTGAGCGTGGCACGTCCAAGTCTCATGCAGTCCAGTCTTCAATGTACTTCAGGTAACAGTCTTGATCCGGTTTCAACTTGCACTGATGGTCTGCTGACTGTATCCAGTTTTACCTAATGTAACCGGTATACTTATTTAAGTAAAAGTTCAATCACGAAACTATTAAATACTGAGATTCATTATTATTATTACTATTATTATTAAGTATTATTACTACTGTTCTTCTTATTATTAAGTAATATATTAAGCTTAATTATGTTATTAACGTACTCTTATTAAGTTTATTATCATCATCATAATAAGCCTATAATTGTGGAGAGAATATTTGGAAGAATAAAGTATGAAACATGTTTCAACTTTTGTGTACATAACAATAAATCTTAAGGCATTTATAAACATATCTTATCACTTTTAATACAATAACTTCTATCATCCAATTAATGTTATCATTTAAAAACATCCACATTTAACTACTTCATTATATATATATATATATATATATATATATTGAGCTTGGAACTTACCTAGTATATGATAAAAGAAAGACAGGTGCTCCGGCACACGGGTGTTTTTCTTTAACGATAGTTTCACAAAAAACGTACAGGAACAACACTAAATAGTCCAAGGGCTTCCTCTAGTAACAATAACAATCCAGAAGGAAGAAAGCTCTCATCGAGATAGAAACGACCACAATCAAACACAAGAAAAAACAAGACCAAAAGAATAAAAGATTCAAAATCAGACAAAAGAATATAAAATTCAAATCAGACAAGAACTAAATAACCTAAAACAAAAATGTCAATTAATTCAAATCTAGTGTACTCTTCACTTTCTCACGTACTCGTCTTCAAAATCTATTGAAGTGGGAAGCGTTTTTTCCAAAGAGAGAATTTCTTATTGCCTTCATTTTAATAGTATGGCAGACGCAAGGTCAACATACATTTTGGGTAACAACATTTAATGCACAACCAAATGTCGTCTAAAGATTGGATAAATTGATGCAAATCTGACGTGTGAGTGTGACTAATCAAGTGCGCGTTAATATAACGGACTCTTAACAAAATATTGACGCAACTAAACTATAAAAAGCAATTGAGAGAATGACTAGGAGTGTAG
Organism: Craterostigma plantagineum; assembly: GCA_027422505.1. Lineage (NCBI taxonomy): Eukaryota > Viridiplantae > Streptophyta > Magnoliopsida > Lamiales > Linderniaceae > Craterostigma > Craterostigma plantagineum. The sequence goes on along the minus strand of JAPQWV010000009.1, from coordinate 3,911,989 downwards.
TTAGGAAGTGTATAACTAGGTTGATTGTACCAAGTAATTGGTAACCAAATTCTTCTAGTACCTTCTTTGCAGGAGCGAAAAGGATGACATATCCTTCTAACTTCCATAAACAAAGTCCACATTCACTAGACAGTTTAAAGCTAATATCACTTCTACGCATGGATAAACTGGCTGATTGAGAACTTATAACTTGTTCAAACCGAACTAAGTTGTCATACCATAACCATACCAAAAAAGGTTTACCAAAAGCACTTGGTATTTTATTAAATTGGAGTAGTTGTCATGTGCTATGATAGGAAACAAGTTTATGAACATCGATCGGAAATTCTAAAAAGATATGTCGGAAATGGAAAACTCGCCACACCAGCTTCTTTACTCGAGGAATAAAATAACACCAAATTTATGCCAATTCAACCCTTTACCACCCGGAAAACATAGGACTGAGACAAGAAAAACAGGTAAAAGGCGAAATATATATATATATATATATATATAGATATATATATATATATATGAAGGCAACAATGTAATACTGCAGAATCCCTAGTCTCTATCTAGATAGATGTAAAGCAGAACACACTGGTAATGTAATAATAATAATGCAGACATATCATATCATCGACGTCCAACATCTATCTATATATTTCTGTAACAAAAACATTCAACAGACATCAAGCCAATCTATCCTCTCGATAAAATGCGATTAAATACCAACCATCATGCTTAAGCAGCAGCAACCTGTGAACGCACAAGAACAATCAACGGCATGAGCATCAGATAATGAATTGCATTGCTAAATCACACTCCTATCCTATTAAATGATCACGTTAAGAGGTCTTAAAAATGATGAATATATATATATATATATATATATTATCTATATATCTCCCCACTGCAGACAGAAGTTCCATATCATCTCCAAAATTCCTTTTGTAAAATAAAAGAAGACATGTACTTAAGCTCATGAAAGAACTTATGCTTGCTCTTCATTCGCGCCTGAACCATACGAAACTTAGAATCTCACTGGTGAATTTCCTCTTATGTAATAATGAGTGATGCTGATTATCATATTTATTGTTTACAATTCCTATTTTGAGAGTTTGACTTATTTACCTTGTCGGTGAGTGGGCTAAAAACTGCTTTGACTGCTTCGAAAACTTCTCCAACTGGTTGTGCAGCATTTATCTGTTGTTGCAAAAATAAAATAAAATAACTGAATAGTAGAGAGAGATAGGTAGATAGACAGACAGAAAGGTAGAGAGAGATCATATACCTTGCGGACCTTCCCTTTAGCATCATAATATTGAATCACAGGGAGGCTTGATTCCATGTAGACATTGAATCTCTTCCTTATGGTGTCAATGTTATCATCGTCTCTACCCTTCGCCAGCCAAACAAGAAGAATAAAAGGACACTAAGATCAAATACTATCACCATGGGATGCGATAACCCTATTGATAAAAAAAGGAAAAAAAAGTCTACAAACCTGGTTCCTACTTAAGAGACGCTTCTCCATCTCCTCCTCAGGACAGTCAAAGAAGAGCACAAATTCTGGTTCAATTCCAGTCTACAAAAGCACCATGAGAGATAACTCAAACAAAAACATTTGAAAAATCCAAGATTTACCAGCAGAGCGTCTTTCATTTTCAAACAAGCACAAATTATAATAAATATGAACTATGATTCACTATCAGTATGATCTATCATTATCCACTGTTTGATCTAAATTCTGGGTAATTGTACAACTAGGAAGCAGTAAAGTAGGCATGATAATGTGAACAAACATAGCGAGTGAGTGGTGGAGGAGAGAGAGTGAGAGAGAGAGGAGACATACAACTGACTCAAATGCAGCACGGTTCTCCTCATTACGAGGGAAACCATCTATGAGAAACTTATCGTTCCCACTTCCTTCCATCGCTCGCTGGAGAAGCTTAATAGTTACCTCTGAAGGAACAATTTTGCCGTCCTTAATCATGTTTTGAATCATTGTCCTACAAAAATAAAGCCAAATAGTTGTCGAACCAATATATAGAGATATATATGTGCGTGTCTGGCATCTTGAAATCATTTTTCATACATTTACATCACAAAAAGCTTCAATGAATCAAAGCAGAGGAAATGTAACTTCACATCGAGCTAGAGGACAAGAACAAAAAACTCAGTGAAACTTAACAAACCAGTTTAACGCTGGAAACAAAATATTTAACACTTTTTTCTTGGGGCAGAGAGATAAGAGAAAATTATATTGCATCTATATAAATAATATTAATACCCATTCTCAGAACCAGATTTGATCTCTGCCCTCAGAAGATCGCCTGCGCTCAGATGAGTGTAACCAAAGTGCTCGACGATGTTTGTGCATTGAGTACCCTTACCACTACCTGGGCCACCTGTTAAAATAAAATATATTGAAGTAAAATTAATTTCAAACAAAGAGCAGCACAAGTATAAACAAGATTTATCAACAGAAAATTATTATATTTAGAAATTCACAAACACAGAATAGAAAAAAGAGCACAACTTACCCAGAACAAAAACAACTGAAAACTTTTTGATAGAAGGAGCATTTCCATTTGTTTCCTGCACAAAATATGCAAACTAAATGGTCTTGTTCGATTGCTAAGTCTACATACTTGAAAGCTATGTTTTAGATATGAAATAGTTAAAATCTAAAAGCACAGTAGTCTAAGATTATAACGTTTGTAGCGTCTCTCGAAAATATTGAAGAGAGAAATCCACTTAAAAAATTGAAAATTGTAAAATACTGTTATTCCTTAATATTTTACAATCTTTTCAGGAACAAGATTTTCAGATCACTATTTCTAGCTGGTCTTTTTGATTTGGTGAAATAGCTTTTTCAAAATCATTTCTAACGGGAGATAAATACCGTTACGTTTAAAAGGAAGACTGCAAAGTTTACAATGGGTTCCATATGAAAACCAATGGGTTCCATCTGAAAACCAATTGGCAATGAGTGAATTGGCCCTGTAACTAAAACTCTCGTTTGCCTTTGGCCTAATCGGCGTGGGATAGTTACTCAACAAAGACTGATTGTTATTCAGATAACTAATCAGCTAATGCATATCATTATGAGAGAGATGAAAAGACTGTTAAGTTGCACAACTAAATGCTCATATATAATCTTCCCCTTTCTTAAGCAATAAGCATGAGATGCAGAAATATGTGGCCGAGCAACAATGTTGACCGAATGGTAGCTCTATCCATGCATATTTTTTACAAAGAAAACTGAGACGAGAGAGAAAGAAGTACCTTCTTTGCAACATCAACAACAGATCCCATGATTGAGCTGCTTAGTAGATCTGCGATATTGTACATCAAGAGGAATTAGAAGGAATGCTTCAGTAAAGAATATACATGAAAAAAGCATTGATTAAAATTGAAGGAAAATATATATAAATGTGAAGCTCAACGATCGACCTTTCTATAGATCAGCGCTCCGAGCATCAAAGCAAAGAAGACAACAAATATTTGCAACGAAAAGCAGATTACTTTTTTCAGTAAGCTAGTTCTTTAGAATCAGAGCAGTTGAAACCAATAAAACGATGAAATTACCACGAACAGATCTCATCAACAAACCAAATTTTAAAAAAAATGCTCATCTTCAGTTTTTACGATAGTCAAAGCTGAGATCGAACATATTCAGCTCAGATCAAGCACACAACGTGATCAAATGGAAAGCGAATCGCATCGTCACAATGTCAAGCTTAAAACGAAGATCTGAATTGAGGACATCAGGAGAAAAACAAATATCATCGTACCCATAGCACTTCAGATCACGTGAACATGAAATTCAGCAATTCATAAATCAATGGAGCGCCTCAAATATCGATCTAGTCTTCATCAATAACAAACCGAAATAAACAGCACAAGCAGATATATCACGTAAGAGAAATTAACGACACAACCAAAATTAATTGAGGAACTCACCAAGCGCAAAAGGGAGGGAAAACCTGAGATCTTAGAAAAATACTACGAAAGGGTTGCTAACTTGAAGAGCTTGTTTTTATAGGAGAGAGAGGGAGCGTTACGAACGAAAGGACAACCAAGAAAATCTACTGCTATAAATAATAATAATAATAATAACGAGATTTTGTGCTCACAAGTTTTATTTGGATTGAATATTATTTAATCTTTCGGAAGCCACGCGTTTCTCTCTCTTCCAATATTGGAGAATCAAATGCGGAATATAAACAAGGCACTTTGATTAAATTCGAAGCAACCAGAAAAAAGTAAAAATAATAAAAAATAATATAATTTATGTGTAACACATTACCTTCTCTTCTGCAAGTGCAAGTCCGAGAAACCAAAAACAATTCAAAACGTTATTTGATGATATCGTAATCTCAGATCGACCAATTTATCACACTCAAATTCATAAATAACCATCGCGTTTTCAATTGATTTTAGAATAATATACATGAAAGGAATCCTATATGTAAAGGAATCCTATACGATTCTCAAATATAATTATAAAAGCAGTGTCGTGTATTGTCCATAGAGAGAATTCATTATCTATGAGAACGCATCACGTTCTTTTCGTTAATTGGCGTACAAATGTAACAAAGAAAACATGCTTAACATAAGCAACGTGTCGGGTTATGCTACAGTTATCGCATTTTTTCAGGGTACGTGCCATGTGCGATCATTGTGATGAGTGGCATTTAAGTATATATATATATATATATATATATATATATATATAGAGGTTTGCTATGGTGTCCACCTACCGTGAGCAACCACCGTGGGCACCATAAACAAATCTCTATATTTTTTGCATTTTTTTGATTACCAACAACGCCATCACCTCCGTAGACCCTCTCATATCCATTACTAACCTAAATCGCACTTCTAACACGTTAATTTTTAAGAAAATCGTCACTTTGGGTATGACGTCAACATGTGAATAATAAGTAATGAACTTTCTTAAAATTAACGTGTTAGAGAGGGCGATTTAGGTTAAATGAATATGAGAGGGTCTACGGAGGTGTTGGCGTTGTTGGGAATCGAAAAAATGCAAAATATAGAGATTTGTTTATGGTGCCCACGGTGGTTGCTCACGGTAAGTGAGCACCATAGCAAACCTCTATATATATATACATACAATTTTGGACGGGACAAACGCCTTAAACGGGGTAAGTTGAGGTACGAGTTCAACTCGCTTTCGGTAACACGAGATTTTCTCGAATTATAGTGCTATCGAATTTCGAATACATTCTTAAGATAATGGTGACTTTCGATAGTAGCAATATGAAACAAAAATCCGCATTACTACCGCTCAATATCCAAGCCTTTCTTACTATTTTGGGAAATGGGATGGAGTGCATTTTTTATAAATAGGATGAATTTGAATGATTTTTCATTCTGGTAAGGGACTTATTATATATAGGGTTTAAAATGATATTGGAGAGCCAATTCGTGAAGAGTCACAGCCTTTGATAATTGACTAGCTTTACCCGAGGTCAATCTGCGAATGAACACAACTTTTTTTGACAATTGACTTTGTTATGATCGAGGGTTAATTTGCGAATAGTTATAATTCTTGTATTGTTTCCTCATATATCATTGTGCCACATCGCCATATGCTGCATGACCATGACACTACCACGTCCGCAATCCGCCATGTCTGCATTTTTAAATTTTTTTATAGTCTAGCTTTTCCAATAAATTTCGCATTCACACGACATCAATTTTGAGCATACTCTACTAAAATGTAGTAGGTTTTTAATTTAATTGTTTTCGAGTTTTCATAACTTTTGGATATTTATAAAACCAATTGATTGGATCGGTTAACCCAATTAGGCTCAAGGCCTAATCTTTACTAAATATCCAACACAATTAAATAAAAATAAAAAAGTATTTTGCAAGTACTACGACTTTTAGATATTGAGGTGCGCTTTCACTCTATAAGGGAACATTTCAAGAACGACGAAGTGGAGTTAGTACATGCAAGTAGGTAACATGGCATATAGACTTTCGAGAAGAGGAATAATCTTAGGATGATATTAAAAGACTATTTAAGCTTAGGAGACGATGTTGGAATAACCCAAACGACATAAAGATCGTGGAAAACGAAATATATGAGATTGATTAGAGGGGACAAACCGCATATTTTATTTTTGGATGACAATTATAATTAGTTATCTATATAATTGTTAATTTATTGAAAATAACGTAATGATCATTTTTTATTTAAACAGTCCGACCAATAACATAAATTTTTATACTCAAATTATTCTCATCACAAAACAAATATACTGAAATCCACATTCGATTAATCTTACATCCATCATAAAACCACTTTAGTATAAACTCATGAAAACTCAAATACTATCCAAGTGAGCTTTCATTATAGATCAATTTCAAACGGTGATGTAATTGTCAAGAGTGCGTTTGGATTCATATATTTGAAAGAAATAGCTTGATTTTATATAACGAATTTCAAAATCGTAATTTCAAATCCAAATTCATTGTTTAGCAAATGCCAGGATTTCGAAATTCGAATTTCAAAATAAAGTTCGAGTTCGAGCTAGAGTTTGTGTTCTCTCTCTCTCTCTCTCTCAAAGTAGGAGTTAATGAGAGATTGGGAGTATTGACAATAGTCAATTGCTTTTTTTTGTAATATTTATGTTTTAGAAGGCTATAATCTCATCCGTCTACAAGAGATCCTGCAGTTTTAGCTTCGCCCCTCTTTTTTTTATAAGGATGGTCAATTAGGTAGGTGTTTGATTTAAAAGTTTGAAATGGGGATTGATGATAAATAAATGATGGTGGAGGAGTTACTCGATGAATAGTTTGGGAAGGGGATTTATGTGTACAAATGACTTCGATTTACCGTGGAGTATTATTACTGCCTTCAAAAGCCCAGTAAACACTGCAAAAGTGCAAAACTATAAATTAAAATATCTAACTTCCTCAATCAGCTACGCCTCCGTTCGTTTTCCCCGGCGAGATCTCCACCGTCCGCCGGAGTAAATAGACCATTACTCAACAACTGACTCCATGGCACCAGTTTCAGCTCTCGCGAAGTATAAGCTTGTTTTCTTGGGTGATCAATCCGTTGGAAAAACGAGCATCATCACTCGATTCATGTACGATAAATTCGATAATACTTATCAGGTCCGCAGTTTTCATTCTGCAATTCTTGGGATTTATTTCTGTTGGGAATGGTGGTGGGCCCCGCGGTGGTCAGTGGGCCCCGCAGCGAAACAGGTCCCGGTTTGGCTCGGTACGACGATCGGGAGAAGTGGGACCCACGAGGTAAATTTGGTGGGACCTGCACAGTAACTACCACGGTAAAAATAAATTTACCGTAAGGTAAGAAAGAACACCAGAACTTTAACGTGGAAAACCCTCTGTTAACAAAGAGGGAAAAACCACGACCGAGTCGGCAAAATCTTCACTATAGTAAAAATTACAACCCTCGAATTTTTACTATCTCACTTTTACCACTCGTGTTTACCTCACACCTCTCTGTGGATGTGGAACCCTATCAGTTTCTACCTGAACTGATAACCTCACAAATCACTCGAACTACTTCTCTCTATTTAGTAAAACTCGAATGAGTTTGTGATGATAATAACTGAAGAATCCTCAGCCTATTTATAGATGTCTTCAGCTCTTCTGGACCACTCGAAACGGGTGGCCAGGAATCCGCCGCGTCGCCCTTCAATATAAACCATTCATTAAAATAATATTATAATATAATATTATTTATTATTTTTTTTTTCTTTGGTCATTGTAGGTGGGCGTCTCTTTTGGGGGCTGGAAATGTCAACAAATCTCCCCCTCCAGCCTCATTCATTATTTGCGGGAGAGATCTCCTACCGACTCAGCGATAGCCCATGCCGGCTTGCCCGGCGCAGAACTCAGTCTTCTCCTTGGGAATAACCTTCGTCAGAATATCCGCAATATTCTTGTCTGTGTGAATCTTCTGCAGCTTGAATGCTTTCTCCTCAATAGCCAGTCTGAGCCAATGATAACGAACGTCGATGTGTTTCGTCCTCGAGTGATACATAGTATTCTTGCTCAAGTCCAACGCACTTTGACTATCGCAAAATATTATGTATTCCTCCTGTTGAATTCCCAACTCCTGAAGAAATCTCTTCAACCAGAGCATCTCCTTGCCAGCTTCTGTTGCTGCAACATACTCCGCTTCAGTAGTTGATAAAGAAACACATTTCTGTAACCTCGACTGCCATGAGATAGCTCCCCCTGAGAATGTAAATATGTATCCCGACGTTGACTTTCTGCTGTCGAGATCACCGGCCATATCAGCATCCGTATAGCCTGTAAGAAAATATTTACCACTTCCAAATGTTAGGCATAATTTGGAAGTTCCTCTCAGGTACCTCAAGATCCACTTCACTGCTTCCCAATGTGACTTCCCGGGATTCGATAGAAATCGACTCACAATGCCAACTGCGTGAGCGATATCTGGCCTCGTACACACCATGGCGTACATCAAACTTCCGACCGCCGATGAATATGGAACATCTGGGACATCTTCTCCGTCTTCAGTTGTTGATGGACCGGATTTCTTTCGCAACTGAAAGTGCGCGGCAAGTGGCGTGCTAACTGGCTTAGCATCCTTCATATTGAACCTCTCTAGAACTCGTTCAATATAGCGCTCCTGGGATAACCACAATTTCCCAGTTTTTCGATCTCGGGTAATCTCCATTCCGAGAATCCGTTTTGCCGAACCCAAATCCTTCATGTCAACGTCTTTGACAAATCTTTCTTCAGCCTGCTAATCATCTCTGCATCTTGTCCGACAATTAGCATATCATCAACATACAGGAGAAGAACGATAAATTTACCGTTAGAGTATCTTCGGACGTAAACACATGGATCTGCATCTGTTCTCTTGAACCCCTGATGCACCATGAAAGAATCAAATTTCTTGTACCACTGCCGTGGAGCTTGTTTCAGACCGTACAAGCTTTTCTTCAGCCGGCAGACCATGTCCTCTTTACCTCTAACCTCGAACCCTTCGGGTTGTTCCATATATATCTCCTCATCAAGATCACCATGCAAGAATGCGGTCTTCACGTCGAGTTGCTCCAAGTGAAGATCCATAGTAGCAGCTAGTCCCAGTATGACTCTGATTGAACTCATCTTCACGACCGGTGAAAATATCTCGTCAAAGTCGATTCCCTTCCTCTGAGTGAAACCTTTGACCACTAATCGAGCCTTGTATCTGACCAACTTGCCATCATCCTTCTTCAATTTGTACACCCATTTGTTCTTGAGTGTCTTCTTTCCTTTCGGCAATCGAACTAACTCGTACGTATCATTCTTCTTCAGAGAATCCATCTCCTCTTGCATGGCCTTTGTCCAATAATCTTTGTCCATAGAAGATTGTACTTCCTGGAAGCTCTCTGGCTCCCCCTCGTCAGTAATCAAAATATAATCAGAACTCGGATACCTCGTAGATGGTTGGCGTTCCCTAGTTGACCTTCTCAGCTGAGGATCAACTGCTTCTTGCACATTTGAAGGCTCCCCCTGCTCATTACCTTCAGCGTGTTCATCTACGATAGGTTCATCGTCATCAACGACTGGCTCTTCTAGTTCAGGTTCTGATTGTTGCATTCCTTCCTCCGTGGTACCGTCATATGGAATGCTAACTGGTGTATAGTCGTCTACACCGCCACCTGTGGATTTCGCCGCATCCACCTCTGTGTTGTCCATGGTCTCATGCTCATGGAATACTACGTCGCGACTTCGAACAGTCTTCTTCTTCTTTGGATCCCAAAGTCTGTAGCCGAACTCCTCGTCTCCATACCCAACAAAGATGCAAGGATTCGATTTATCATCGAGCTTCGATCTTTGTTCCTTCGGCACATGCATGAACGCCTTGCAGCCAAACACTCTCAAATGTGAATATGAGATGTCTCTACCGGTCCACACCTTCTCTGGTATATCGAAATCCAACGCCGATGAAGGTAGTCGGTTGATAAGATAGACTGCAGTGTTGACAGCTTCCCCCCAAAATGACTTAGATAGATTAGCCATCTTGAGCATCGCTCGGACTCTCTCCATAATGGTTCGGTTCATTCTCTCCGCGACACCATTCTGCTGAGGAGTGCCAGGAACTGTCTTCTCATGCCTAATGCCATGCTTCGTGGAATAATCTCTGAACTCCCGAGAGATGTATTCACTACCATTATCTGTGCGTAGACACTTCAGCGGCATTCCAGTTTCTCTTTCCACCATCGCATGGAACTTCTTGAAATAGTAGAACACCTGGTCCTTCGTCCGCAACAGATATACCCAGGTCTTGCGAGACGCATCATCAATGAAGGTCAGAAAATATTTACTGCCTCCCAAAGATTCGACTTTCATGGGTCCACATACGTCAGAGTGTACCAACTCCAACTTCTTCATTCGCCTGGTTAATTTCTTCGCGAATGAAACTCTATGTTGCTTCCCAAATAAACAATAATCGCAGGGATTTAGCGCTTTCTCCTTGGCTACTGGTATGAGGGACTTTCTAGCCAAGACATTCAACCCCTTCTCTCCTACGTGTGCCAGCCGTCTGTGCCACAAATTTGGAGAAGCATCATCTTCAACTGCGTTCAGTTGGTTAGCACATATCGTCGCGTGCATCTTGTACAGCGAGCAGCATAGCTTTCCTCTCGCTACCACCAATGATCCCTTGGTGAGTTTCCAGTTGCCATTCCCCATCTCGTTATAGTATCCTTCGTTGTCCAGCACCTTCACTGAAACCAAGTTGAGACGCAGGTCTGGTATGTGTCGCACATCTTTCAATCGTAATGTGCACCCTACGCTCGTCTGGATACAGATATCACCGATCCCCACTATTTGAGAAATACTTTGGTTACCCATCTTGGTAGTGCCAAAGTTTCCTGCCTTATATGTGGAGAAGTATTCACGCCTTGGAACACAGTGGTAGGAGGCACCAGAGTCCACTACCCATTCGGTGCTTGCATCCGCAACATGACAGCAGTCTGCTTCATTCACCAGAGTAACCTCTCCACCATCGTTGGAGACGATTGCAGACGTGTTCTTGTCATCATCTTGTTTCTGTTTTCTGTTGAGAAGTCTACAGTTTCTTTGCAAGTGACCAATTTTTCCACAATGGTAGCACTTCCTCATCTCCCTGGACTTGGATCTATCTTTTGACTTGTCGTATCCTTTTGGTCATCTACTCTTGCTCCGACCCCTATTCTCCATAACAAGGGCCTGATTTCCCGTACTGGTACTGGCAGCATCCTTCCTTCGTATCTCTTCATTGTAGAGTCTATTTTTCACCATCTCCACTTTACCACTTGGTGCGGAGTTAGTGAGCGATACCACCAACGTATCCCAGCTATCAGGTAGAGATCCCAATAGTAGACATGCTTGAAGCTCATCATCAAGGACTAGACCGGCACTTGTGAGTTGAGTTACCAGCCCTTCAAAGTCATTCAGATGTTCAGCAACTGATCGTCCCTCGTTCAGCTTCACATTCATGAGTTTTCGCATCATGAATACCTTGCTCAGCGCATTCGTCACCTCGTACATACCCTCCAATTTCGTCCAGAGTTTGTAGGGGTCTGTCTCATTTCGGACGTGGTTGTAGAGGCTTATGTCCACCCATTGGCGGATAACAGCTAGCGTCTTTCTTTGCAATTTCTTCCAAAGGTCAGCATTCCCGCCTTCGGGCATCTTGCCTCCGTTTTCGATTGGATCATGGAGGTCTTTGCAATAAAGATAATCCTCCATCCTTGATTTCCATATGGAGTAATTCGTTACTGTCAGTTTGATCATTCCTCCGTCGTTCTCCATGGCCGTCAAAATTTACCAGCAACCTACTAGTATCTTTTCTGATGTGGAAGATCAGTCAAAGCTGCAACCACAGAGCATACTCAGAATACTATCAGGCTCTGATACCACTTGTTGGGAATGGTGGTGGGCCCCGCGGTGGTCAGTGGGCCCCGCAGCGAAACAGGTCCCGGTTTGGCTCGGTACGACGATCGGGAGAAGTGGGACCCACGAGGTAAATTTGGTGGGACCTGCACAGTAACTACCACGGTAAAAATAAATTTACCGTAAGGTAAGAAAGAACACCAGAACTTTAACGTGGAAAACCCTCTGTTAACAAAGAGGGAAAAACCACGACCGAGTCGGCAAAATCTTCACTATAGTAAAAATTACAACCCTCGAATTTTTACTATCTCACTTTTACCACTCGTGTTTACCTCACACCTCTCTGTGGATGTGGAACCCTATCAGTTTCTACCTGAACTGATAACCTCACAAATCACTCGAACTACTTCTCTCTATTTAGTAAAACTCGAATGAGTTTGTGATGATAATAACTGAAGAATCCTCAGCCTATTTATAGATGTCTTCAGCTCTTCTGGACCACTCGAAACGGGTGGCCAGGAATCCGCCGCGTCGCCCTTCAATATAAACCATTCATTAAAATAATATTATAATATAATATTATTTATTATTTTTTTTTTCTTTGGTCATTGTAGGTGGGCGTCTCTTTTGGGGGCTGGAAATGTCAACAATTTCGGTTTAGAGCTCATTGATTAAATGTTTAAACTGTGCGGATCTGATCTCCGATACATCCTATCAGCTTGCATTTCCTCTATCTTATGAATGTAGCTTTTCTTGTTGGATCGATTTCATGGTAGAATGGATGTTTGGAGGTTTTAGTCATATTAACTGTGTACACTTTGTAGTAAAAGGGTGTTGGATGATTTGGCTGACTTCACTTATGGTGCTAATTTTGTGCATTCTTTGATATTAGATTGTCCTTTTTCATCTGGTTATAGAGCATGTAGCCTTTTACCAAAACAGTGGAAGTTCATTTTCCGAAGATCGGATCATTTCTGTGTAGATTTAAATTCTTTTGAAATGTCTTACTTCTTACAGAACAGGTACAAGTAATCAGAGGATGAATTTCTAATCCCTTCTCTTATTTCGTTTTCATGTTTAGGCCACAATTGGAATTGATTTTCTTTCGAAGACTATGTACCTTGAAGACCGTACTGTTCGATTGCAGTTGTGGTAAAATCTTATTCATAGTACAAAGAAACACCTCCCATCCAATGCACATGCATATTGTTCACTATTTGTTTGACATGTACTTTATTTAATTTCTTTCTGATGTTCAGTTCTTATGTATTGGGTAATCTTATCAATAAGGATTCATTATGATTCATGTTACCCTGCTTCGACTTTCTCGTACTTGTCAGTATCAGGGAGATGAGAATTGGGCCGTGTATAATGATAAAGGGTATTGATAATGATTTTACATTCCATGATTTATTACATTACGGCAAGATGGCAGCTTTGGTCCTTTTCCCTTCCCCAGATTTTGAGCCAGACTTTTTATACCTTATCTTCCCTTCCCGTCTCACTTGGACCTTGTTCCGTTTTTAATGATTTCGTGCAATGCCAGGTCTCTTATATTTATTACATTCTTAAAATAATATTTTCTTATCTTGGGTAATCAGGGACACTGCTGGACAGGAACGATTCAGGAGTCTTATCCCAAGTTATATTAGGGACTCATCTGTTGCAGTCATCGTATACGATGTTGCAAGTATGACATTCTCATCTTTTATGTAACTTCAATTCCCAATGACATAATGTTGTTATGTCGTTGGTTATGTTACAGCTAGCTACCTCGTTTGATTAGCTTGTCCTCCTTTTCATCTCCTTCAGTTGACTTAACTGCTATGTCCTCTTTTTGGACTGGAAACATCTTCTGTCTGTTTGTAGGTAGACAATCATTCCTCAATACCTCAAAATGGGTTGATGAGGTCCGCACCGAGAGAGGAAGTGATGTAATTGTTGTGCTAGTTGGCAACAAAACTGACTTGGTGGATAAGAGGTATATATACTTTCACTAGCCCTCTCAAATTTTTTATTCGAATGTATCGTAGGTATCCGAAAGTTTGATTAACACAAATTCGATTGGTTAGAAAGAACAACCATAGAACTGTAAAGTGATACTAAATTTAAATTCTTCACATTAATAATGTGGGAGAACATTTTCGTTTCTCAAACGATCAAAGCCAAAAGTTCATATCCCTTGAAAGTTTGGCATCTGTTAAGACATCGTACTAAAAACTGATGTTAGAAGTGAACTTCCTACATCGATTGACATACAGTAACTAATGCTGACTGCCTGAGGCTTTGGAGATACTTGTGATGCCCTAAATATACAATTAACTTAAGTTGATTATGTTCCTATTCCAGGCAAGTTTCTATAGAAGAAGGAGAAGCCAAAGCTCATGATCTTAATGTCATGTTCATCGAAACTAGTGCTAAGGCTGGTTTCAACATAAAGGTAAGTGATACTGCGTACTTTTTTTCGTGTCTTATTTACTCCTAAACATAGACTAGGCATTCTTTCAAGCAATCGTAACCCCATTACAAAATATTTCAGCCACTATTTAGGAAGATAGCAGCAGCTTTGCCGGGTATGGAGACTCTGTCATCTGCAAAACAAGAGGATATGGTCGATGTCAACCTCAAATCGAGCAATAACAGTGCGTCTCAATCCCAACAGTCGGGAGGATGCGCATGCTAAATAGGTCAGAACCTTCCTTTTCAAGATCGTCGATGCATTGCATGCGTAACGTTTTCTTTTCGTATCGTGTCTAGCTTGGGATTTTATTTCAGAACCTTCAACTATTCTGTTTTGCATTCATACGTTTGTAAGGGAAGAGAAGTCAAAAAACCTTCCTTTTCTTTTTTCTAGTACTTCCTAAAACTTTTCATTTATTAGTTAACGTTTATGTTATTTATTTATTATTGAGCTTTAATTAATTAACTCAATTAGAAATGATTAAATTACAATAATATATAAAAATAAAATCACCTATTTATAACATTGAAAATTCACTATTATAACTAATCTCACTTAAACATAAAATTATCAACAATCAAACATATCCTCCTATTAGCAGCTAATGTAATATTATCCAGCATATCTTATCAATATTTATACATTATGATCAATCAAATTCAACTGTTATTTATATAAATTAGATTATTTTTATTTTTTAGTTGTTTTCAATCGTATGGTACAAAGCAATATAAACAATCAAATTGAAGTACACATTTTTCTATTATAAGGCGCTGCATTTTTTTTGGTGAAATGACAATGAATAATAGGAGAAATTAGCCAACTACATCCTTCGTCGCGTGTTTGAATCTCATTCTTGTCGAAGTTTCTGATGAAAGCAGCGATCAGCTCATCATCGATACGAGTGTGTTTGCAGGGCCGGTTTTTCATTTTTGGAGGCCCTGTTCTGGCCCAAAATATTAAGGTCCGTTTAATTTTTTTTCTTTGTGTGGCCCTATTGAGATCTATTGGGCCTATTTTAATTAATATTTTTTAAAAAAATACAGCTCATTTTAAATGAGTGTGGCCATTTGTTAGACTGGGTCGGATTTGTGGCACTTTGCAGTACGCCTGGATGCACAGGCCCAAATTCGGCCATATGTGTTTGGATTCTCATGTTTCAACGGAATCAGATGATTTGAAATTATGAATTACTTTTAAGTTCAAATCAAAGTACATTGTTTGACAAACGTAAGGATTTCCAAATTTGGATTTCAAAATAAAGTTCTACCACCTTGATAAGCTCGTCAAATTCGACTTCTGACCTTTTCTTTAAAAAAAATAGAAATTACAAAAAAATAAAAAATAATAAACAATAAAACAAAACAAGCTCCCAAGCCGGCTTGCGAGCTTTCGAGCACCCAAGAGTGAGCTCGAGCTTGACAAGAGCTCGTCGTGCTTGAGCCGGCTCATCGAGCTCGACTCATCGTTCACCCCCTTATTATTATTATATTATTATTATACTATTATTTTTTTATTATAATAATAATTATTATTATTATTATTTCGACTACGTCCAAATAAGAGGTTAAATCTAACCGCGTCTTATTTGTCGATTTGAAATTCCATGTCAAGTGGTTCGTTTTATAGGTACCTACTAGACTGTGATGAACATTTACATTCGTTTATGTATCTTTTTATATGTATATTATGTACCACACAACGCGTATATATTGGTACCCAAGTGTTTTATATGCTACATCTAAAGGTATGATGTACCCGTTTTCATTTGTGTTACGTAAAATGATACGCTTCTATATGGTACATCAATTTCTTATGATGTATATTCAGCGGGTGAGATTTTATTATGGTAGTTAGCCATATATAAAAAATCTGACAAAGGTGATATGAAACCTTTTTATGTATATCTTATGATACTTAAATGCAAACTTACCTAAATTTAATTAAAGAAATACTTTCCGCGTTGTCCCCACATGAGATCATCTCCTTCACTTGACTTCAATTCAAACCCATGAAATAACAGTTTGATTACTTAGCACTCATTTCTCGAGTGGGTCTCCACTGCAATTTACTCCCCCACCAATTTATTATTACTACTATCAACACACTTGACCTTACTTGCTATAATATACTCCATAGCTTCACAACTTACTAGTCACTCCACTCGAAAACGAAAAAAACCCACCTACCAAATAAATAAATAATAATACAAGTAATGAAATCTCGTGGGTGTGAAGATGAACCCTATTTTCTGGATTTTTGTTCCTTTTGCCACAGAAGATTGGGACAAGACTGTGATATCTACATGTACAGGTTAGTATCTATTTCTGTGTGTTGAATCTATTTATGCATAGATATTTTACATGGGTTTTTCTTTTTGTTAAATGATCGTTCACATAAAATAAGGTTATTGGGAACTATTGTTCATTTTTAATATTTCATTAAATTTGTGGAATCTTGAAGAGGGAACAAGCCTTTTTGTAGCGAAGAGTGCAGACATGAACAGATTGAGATCGATGAGGCCAATGAGAAAAGATGGAAACTTTCTTCTTCGAACTCTTCAAAGAATAATAAAGAACGTGAGACCAAGAAAACTGTACAGAACGGTACCGTTGCTGTGGCTTAAATAAAAATGTTAGTAAAGAAAATAAGAAACAATGATGCGGAATTTGCCGATGATGAAGGGTTTGCTGTCATATTTATGTAAAATTTCATTTTTGTTACTCTTCACCTGTATAAAATGTTTCTCCATCGGAAAACTGGAAGGAATGTGTTAAAATGTCTCTTATGTCCCTCATTAATTGGTTGTCATGTAACAACATGTAACCACTATTCCACTTATTTATGCATGTTCAATGCACGTTCACGTGAAGAACAAAATCACCATTCCACTTACTCATTAATTATGGGTAAATCTAGAAAGCTACATATTTTTATTTTTTTTGAAAAACATCTTTTGAAGAACAAAAACATATAGACCGGCATCTATATAGGAACAGAGGGAGTATAATTTTAAGGTTGTAACTAGGTAGTAATAACAACGCATTAAAATGTTATTGAAAGGGAAGGATACCAAAACTTCGTGATGTATTTATTTGTTATATATATTGTTGGGAAGAAATAATTGTTCCTGCTGAGAGCAATCGAATCGTGACGCTGGCTGCTGTGCGGTTTAAGATTAGAGTTGCGCCCTCACCATCAGCTATCGCTTTTGGCGCAACGGTAGGCGCTTGGTCCTAAGAATTAGTATCAGAGCAGGTCACGAATTCGATAGTCTGCAAATAGAGTAATTATTGGGGGTGAAGATTGTTGGGAAGCAATAATTGTCCCTGCTGAGAGCAATCGACTCGTGGCGTTGGCTGCTGTGATGTTTAAAGGTTAGAGTTGAACCCTCACCATCAGCTATAGCTTTTGGCGCAGCGGTTGGAGCTTGGTCCTTTGAATCTTTATATTATACCGATTAATTTTAGTAAAAACAAAAAATATATATAAATAACATGAGCCATTTATACCTATGTATAATGTGATATCTTATCTCTCTTTAAGTCTTCAAACGATATCATTTGTCTCATTGTGTGTCTTATTGTGCGTACCCATTAATTATATTGCTGACGAGGAAATCTCAACATTTTATAATTAAGCTAAAAGAGATAGAGAGATGAGAGATTCAGGTGAGAGAGAGAGAGAGAGAGAGCAATTTGTATTTTCAAATTAAAACTAAAATATCTAGAGAGAGAGACAGAGAGAGAGCAATTTGTATTTTCAAACTAAACTAAAATATCTAAATTTTAGCATTTTCGGGTTTAAGGTTTAGAATTTCATTTTATTGTTTTTTAAGTTTTAGGATTTATAGTTTAGGTTTTAGAGTTTAGGGTAAAGTTCAGGGTCTAGAGTTCAGTGTTCATGGTTCAAGGTTTACGGTTTAAGGTTCAGTGTTTATGGTTTAAAGTTTAGGGGAAAATAATAAAGAAGAAAATAGTCGAAAAAGATAAAGGAGAAAAAATTTATATTTTAGCATGTACATATGGGTCCACAATTTTTTTCTCTCTACGTAAATCTCCTATCTCTCTAATATTATATCTATTTTATAATTTTTAATGTTAGAATTTTCATTTCAGAAATATAATTAATGGTTAAACACAAAATGGGACAGTGGATCTCGATTCTCGCATAACTTTGGAAAAAAAAAGATCTCGCATAACATATTGGGCCAATGACCTCTTGGCCTAGTGGTTGAGGGTTGGCCTCAAAGTGCATGTGGCTGGGAGGATGTGGAGATTGGCTTGACTATTGTAATAATATCTAACAATTATTATGTTTACATACTTGTTAAAGTAAAGTCGAACTTTAAGCTCAATTATTATGTAACGTCTCAAAGTTCAACTTGCTTGGACAGTATATCCATTTTGTGGGGCTTCTTCGTGATTGGAGTTTACTAAAGTTAAATATCCAAAAAGCTTAAATAAATCATTTCTACAAAATATGTACGTAGAAAATTTCTCTCTACTTATACAAACATTTCCATACTGGTCATAATTGTAGTGTAATAAGGCATTCCCAATTGACCGCCATTACAAACGACAATGACTTCCACTAAGTAAAATAGTTCTAGAAGACAAATTGAACCACCAATATTGATTTTATTAAGAAAGTACACTTATTAAAAACCAGAAATCAATTTCTAATGCAGAAAATTGAATACGTATATATACACCCGAGTGTTTAATTTAATTTGATATTTACATCTAAGATCAAGTATAAATATTTTAGAAACATACTTTTAAAGTTAAAGCACGAAGCGCATATATTCTTGGTGTCCTACGCGGAAGAAATGAACAATAGTTAATGTTCGACAGTTTTCTCATGAAGCTGATTAAAAAACTAATTAAAAGCGTAAGAGTTTAGTGGTTGGATTTTATTTTGACTTCTGAATGTATCGTCCCTTCTACTACAAGAAATAAATTAAATGCAGTATTTAATATGTTAACTGTCACGTTTTCTGTAATATCTTCATATATCACAATTTTAAAAATAAAAACTACACAATATTGATGATGGTCGAATTAAATTTATTCCTTGTCTGTAAAGAATAGTGAGTGCAGAGTGTTAATGTAGTGAGGACTTAATTGTACTTTTGATTGTACTGTTATATAGTTATATAGTTTCTGTATTTAGTTCATATACAGGGGCTTATTTGTAATTAGGATAAGCAGTGGATATGTATAAAAGGAGCACAGCAATGTATTATTCAATCGAATTTCGATACAAGAAATCGAATAAGTATTTTCTGTAATATTCTTCTTCCAAAGTTAACATGGTATCGGAGCTTTTGGCGCGCTCTTGAAATTAGAAAATCATACTGCAAAATTGAAATCAACAAACAGGCGATTCAATGGCGGACGAAGCTTCGACCAAGGATCAAGAACAGAGAAAGCACGTCAAGATCGATTTTGATGACCCGCTCTACATACATCCATCAGACTCACCGAACATTGATTTGGTAACAGAAGTGCTGAAAGGATCAGAGAATTATAAGATATGGAGTCGGGAGATGATTGTAGCGCTAGAAGCAAAGAACAAATTAGGGTTTATCAATGGCACATGCCAAGAATCCAAGGTCGATCAGAATCTGGTTGGACAGTGGAAAAGGTGCAATGCGTTGGTAAGGTCTTGGATTCACCGATCTTTGTCGCGAGAACTTGTTCAAGGAGTAGTCTATTGCGAGTCGGCGCATCTGATTTGGACTGATCTGAAGGAAAGATTTGACAAGGTGAATGGCGCACGACTGTTTGCCCTATATCGCCAGATTAATACAATTACTCAAGGCACAAGCTCAGTGACAGAGTACTATTCAAGACTCAGACAATTATGGGATGAGTACGATAGCCTCATTCCATCTCCATCCGAGAATGTATCAAAGGCATACATTGAGTTTGGGGAGCAGATGAAGATGATGCAATTTCTGATGGGTCTGAATGAAGGTTATGCAAATGTGAGGTCACAGATACTGATGATGGCGCCCCTGCCATCACACCGACAAGTCCTCTCAATGGTCTACAATGAAGAAACACAGAGAAATATTAACACCCACGGAAATAACCTGGAAACATCCTCAATTGCGTTCCACAGCAGTGTTAATCAAGGTAAGCTCTGGGGCTCACAGGTTGACAAAGCAGCCTTATGGTGTGACCATTGCAATTTTGGGGGTCATACAAAGGCTACTTGCTACAAGATACATGGATACCCTCAAAGCCATAACAGAGGAGGCAGGAGAGGTTCAAGAGGACGAGGCCTGGGAGGAAGATTTAATGCTCCAATTCAGAACAGGCCCCTTGGACAACCATGGAGTGAGAACCAGCTCAAGGCAAATTCAGCCATGGAGATTACACAGAATGTTGGACAAACTTCAGTTGGAGACAACACAGGGATCCCAGTGATGCCCCAATTTACACCAACACAGTACCAGCAGATCCTGTCACTCCTGAATGGCAACCAACCTCAAGAACCTGCGGCTGCAATGAGTTCGGCCAACCAGATAGGTAAAGGCACATGTATGGGCTACCTTAGCTCTTCTAGATCAAATTATTGGATAATAGACACAGGGGCAAATAATCATATGATTTCAGATGAGACTTTGTATGATAAAGGGTCAGTGGTAGTGAACTGTGACACATTTGTGAAACTGCCAAATGGTGATATCACCCAGGCAACCAAATGTGGAACAGTGACACTACAGAATGGTTTGAAGATCACAAATGTGTTATTTATGCCCAGCTTTAAACAAAATCTATTGTCTGTATCCAAACTGTCTAGTGAGGCTAACATATGCATCACATTCTATCCTTTGTTTTGCCTGTTCCAGGAAACTTGGAATGGCAGGATAAAGGGGATTGGTAGGATTTGGAATGGCCTCTATTACTTGCATAGATTGGGTGATGAATCTGCTAGTCTAAACCTTACCTTAGATATAACCTCATGTAACAGTGAACATGATGTAAGAAATAAAGCAGATATTAATAAAATTACTTTTTGGCACAAGATATTTGGACATATGTCATTTAAAAGACTTGAATTCTTGCCTGATTTGAAGTTAAGAGTGGTAGATAGGCATACATACTGTCCCATTTGTCCACTGGCTAAGCATAGCAGAACTATGTTTCCAAAGAGGACAAATGAGACCACCACTGTCATGGAATTATTGCATTTAGATGTTTGGGGACCATATAGGGAACCAACATACAATAATGAGAAATATTTTTTAACAATTGTTGATGATCATTCTAGGGCAACATGGGCATTCCTCATGAAAAGCAAATCTGAAGTATTTGAACATATAAAGGCCTTTCTTGTGTATGCTCAGAACCATTTCTCACACACTGTCAAAACAGTGAGAACAGATAATGGAATGGAATTCCTCAGTCTAGACTGTAAAAACTTGTTTGCATCACAGGGAATCATACATCAAAGCACATGTCCATACACACCACAACAAAATGGTGTGGTGGAAAGGAAGCATAGACATATATTAGATGTGGCTCGGGCTTTAAAATTTCAGTCTTGTGTCCCAACAAAATATTGGGGTGAATGTGTTAGAACTGCTGTTTATTTGATAAATAGAACACCATCTCCTTTGTTGCATGGAAAAACACCTTTCTCTGTTTTGTATGGAAAAGACCCCAGTTTTCAGCACTTAAGAATATTTGGTTGTTTGTGCTTTGTTAAAACCATACCTCAGCATGATAAATTTCAACAGAGATCTAGGCCTTGTGTGTTCTTAGGGTATGCAGCAAATCAAAAGGCTTATAAAGTACTTGATCTAGAAACAAAGACATTTGCAATTTCAAGAGATGTCATATTTCATGAAGATAGATTTCCATTTCATATGCATGGTAAAAGTAGAGGTCTACAGACCCTGGCAGAAGATAGAAACAATGATTTTATTTTTGATGATTTTTCACATATGGATGATGATACAGGATTAACTAGTGATATATTCATGGATCATGAGTTGGCTGATGATCATAATGCAGACATCAGTGATACAGGATTTAATAATGATGCATTTCTGGATCATGAGTCGAGTGATGATCATAGTACTGACACTAATGATCAGGATAACCATATTGATAATGAGACAGGTGATCAAAGAGAAGGAATCCAAGCAGCAGAACAGCCACTAAGGAAGTCTGGCAGAACCAGTCGACCACCAAACTGGTTAAAGGATTTTATCACACCATTTAATACTTCTAACCAAGCTAATACTGTGAGATATCCTCTATCTTCTTACTTGCAGCACAGAAAAATTAATCCAAAACATGAGGCATACTTGGCAGCAATAACAAGTGAAGACATTCCAAAGACTTTTCAAGATGCAATCAAATCAGAAAACTGGAGGAAAGCAATGGAGGCTGAGATTGGAGCACTTGAGACAAATAATACATGGAAGATTGTAGATCTTCCAAAAGGTAAAACTCCAATAGGATGTAAGTGGGTATTTTCTATAAAGTATAGGGCTGATGGTTCTATAGATAGATATAAAGCTAGACTCGTGGCTAAGGGGTATAATCAAATTGAAGGAATTGATTACACAGAAACATTTGCTCCGGTAGCAAAACATGTGACTGTTAGATTCATTGTATCACTTGCATCCATACATAGGTGGCCATTATGGCAGATGGATGTCACAAATGCCTTCTTGCAGGGAGACTTGCATGAGGAGGTATACATAAGTATACCTCAAGGATTACAACCAGCAAACACAGGTAAAACTGCCAAGGTATGTAAGCTAGAAAAGTCATTATATGGCTTAAAACAAGCTTCTCGCCAATGGAACTATAAATTTACAATGGCTATGCATACATTTGGATTTGAACAATCAAAGAATGATTATTCTTTGTTTGTTAAATCAAGGGGGAGAAGTATAGTCATTTTATTAGTATATGTTGATGATATTGTGATAACAGGCAATGGTGATAGCATGATTTCAGAAACCAAATGTTACCTAAATAATACTTTCCATATGAAGGATCTGGGTGAGTTGAAATATTTCTTAGGCATTGAGGTTGCCAGATCCAGTGAAGGAATAGTCCTTAGCCAGCGCAAGTATGTGCTAGAACTTCTGGGAGAGACTGGTATGACAGGTGCAAAACCCCTGAGCATCCCAGCAGAACAGAACTTCAACTTTACAGAGGAGTATGATTCTGACAGGTTTGGTTATCTTCCTGAAACAGAGAAGATGAATGTATCCTCTTTTAGGAAGATTGTGGGCAAGTTAATTTACCTATGCTTGACTAGACCAGATATATCATATGCTGTGCAAATGCTTTCCCAATTTATGCATGATCCGAAGAAAGTACACTTTGGTGCAATGTATAGGGTGTTAAGATACTTAAAAGGCAGACCAAGTCTTGGTATTATGCTTAGTTCTAACAGTGAGCTGACATTAAGAGCCTTTTGTGATGCGGATTGGGCGTCTTGTCCAATATCTAGAAAGTCTTTGACAGGTTATATGGTGTTCCTTGGGAGCTCACTGATATCATGGAGAACAAAGAAGCAGGGAACTGTCTCAAGGAGCTCAGCAGAAGCAGAATACCGCGCACTTGCAATGGTGACAGCAGAAATCACGTGGCTGACAGGTATCATGAATGATCTTGGAATTCCTAGAATTGAACCCATAGCTGTATATACAGATAGTAAATCCGCGATGCAAATAGCATCAAATCCTGTTTTCCATGA
Organism: Craterostigma plantagineum; assembly: GCA_027422505.1. Taxonomy (NCBI): domain Eukaryota; kingdom Viridiplantae; phylum Streptophyta; class Magnoliopsida; order Lamiales; family Linderniaceae; genus Craterostigma; species Craterostigma plantagineum. The sequence continues at coordinate 3,887,904 of JAPQWV010000009.1, read as the reverse complement.
GAGAACAAAACATATTGAAGTGGATTGCCACTTCATAAGAGAAAAGATGCAAGGAGGAATGATTAAAGTGGAGTACATTCCTTCAAAAGATCAACCCGCTGATTTGCTAACCAAAGCACTGGGAAGAGTACAATTCGAACACCTACTCTCCAAGTTTGGTATATTGAACCTATATGATACCAAACTTGAGGGGGAGTGTAAAGAATAGTGAGTGCAGAGTGTTAATGTAGTGAGGACTTAATTGTACTTTTGATTGTACTGTTATATAGTTTCTGTATTTAGTTCATATACAGGGGCTTATTTGTAATTAGGATAAGCAGTGGATATGTATAAAAGGAGCACAGCGATGTATTATTCAATCGAATTTCGATACAAGAAATCGAATAAGTATTTTCTGTAATCTTCTTCTTCCAAAGTTAACATTGTCTAAGCTTTTTATTCAAACTATTTTTTCAGTAAATAAAAGAAAATAAAACAGACATGGCAAGTCAAATTATCTATAGGTTTGACTGCACGTTAGACTTCAACTGGGACGAAGAACGTAGCCAATATTTTTATTCAATGTATCTTGAGAGCCAAAAAATCAAGTTGTGACTTGGAAATAATTACGGTGCTATTAAATCGCAGATTAGTAAATGCTTGATTCAATTATCTATACACATGTAAGAGCACTTGGTGTAGATATTTCTTTGACTTTGGTCAAATATTTTATTTACGTTCTAGTTATCCTACAGTACCTAGCTAATGTTTGACTGATTGCTTGCCGGAAAACAACATTATTGTCGAAATAAAATAACATCGGACAATCAGTCAAAAACACGCTGAACTGAAAATTCTTCAACCTCTGTACAAATTGTTCACCTTGAAAAAAAAAAGTAGAAATTGTTCAAAAATAGGCCACATTGGGCCCAAAGTCACTTGACGTAATTGAATGTTTCAAATAACAAAGTCCCCGAAGCCCAATTTTTCCTTTTAACTTTTTTCCCCATTTAACTCTTCTACCGTAAGAGTTGGCATTTCAAAATTTGAAGCTTTGACGTGTGTTTGGGCTTTTGAGCTGATTTGAGGAACAAAGGGGTGTCGAAGAATAATTTGTTCACAATTCACACCTGCCACTGCCATTCTATGCAGTGTAGAGGAAGAGAAGAGGAGGTAGATCACAGAGCTTAATATAGAGGATGATCTTAAAGGCCAGAAAAGAGATGGTGATTGCGATGAAGCCATTCTCATCAGACAGAAGATGAGATGAACATTAAGTTGCCAGAGAAGGAAAGCAGGATTTAGTTAGATATCATTGAAGATCTAAATAGCAACTACCTTACTTCATAATAGTGAACGTGAGCTGCAATAGGTTCTAAAAATCACTCATTGAATCCGAAAAGGGGGACAATAAAATGATAACCTAAAAAGGTCCAATACAGTAGTAGTACACTACACAACATATAACTGAGTACCCACCGGGTGTCTCTCGATCTTCGGATCGGGAGCTCTTTCTCCCGGCCTCCGAGCCGGGAGCTCTTTCTCCATTTGTTGGAGCCCCTTCTCCCTTTTGTGGAGCCTTTTCCGATGAAGGCAAGATTCAGAGTCGATGACCCGTGCAAAATGAAGAGTGTTGTGGATTAGGCTTAACAGCCTTTTTTGTAATACGTTCTTTAGTTGTCGTGTTTTAGATCATGAATCTTAGTTTTCTGTCGGCTTTTCGTTTTGTTTGGGTGTTTGATGCTCCGTGTGAGCCTTGTTTTCTCTACCAGGTTGATATCACTGGAGAGACCTCTTGGGTTATTTAGCCCTGTATTTTGTTTATGATAATGAAGCTATCGTTTCTGGTAAAAAAAAAAAAAACTGAGTACCAAGCGAAGAAGAAATATGGGTCGTTCACTCGTTCCATAGACATGCATAATATAATAATAATAATAATAATAGTGCCAGTAAATAAAGTATACAAACAGATAGTCTGAAGACAAGAAAATTAGCTTACAAGCTATTTGAAATCCGAAATGCGAACTTCTCTCCCAAGTTGAAATCAACATTTCATCAATCAAACAAATTACCATCCTCAAACATATAGCAGCTGTGTAAGCTTCGCAAACCAGTATTACAACTCTAGTGTAACCACCATATGAAGAAGATTCAAGGAGAAAGGGCGTTTTCATCTCAAGGAGCACATGGAAATCAGTCAATGAAATACCATGAGCTTAGCTTTTAGGTCTTGTGGAGCTTGAAACCAAAAACTCTTGGAATGTAGCTCTGCGTTGGCTTTTGAGGTTTGAGGTGCCCGTAGGTCATCAAGAACAGATGAGGAAAGGTTGTTCCAAAATACGCTCCATCAATATCTTATCCGTGGTCAAGAAAAAAAAAATCATGTGACACACACAAGAAAAAAGCAGTAGCATAACATCAACAAAAACATGAAACACATAAGATAAGAAAATTCAAAATTAACTTTTTAACAGGCGGGAACCGTATTCATGTTTTTCCAGATCAAAGTCCCTATCCCTAAAACAGGCTTACTCAAACTTAAGTTAACTGTAAATCTTAGTATATATCAAACTATTCATCCATATTTACGCATATAAAAACACAGGACACTGAAAAGAACAAAGGGAGTATGCATGTGAAGGATACTGCCTTGGTACTTGGATCGAGGATAGTAAATGTCCTCACATTTGGGACAATAAATCTTGACAGTACTTGAGCGAGGGATATCTGATTGCCCAACGGGCAGACAAGGCTGACCACAACAATAAACTCGAGGGCATCTTCCAAAGTCGTAGTTTTTGTACTTCTCCAACTGTTTTAACGGTCCAACCAAAAATGGTTAAAAACAATTAAAATAAAAGAAAAGTTAGTTATCCGCTTATGTATGTGGTGCATGTGCGTGCAGTGCAGTGCATATAAACCCACTAGTCGAGTTACCATTGCGGCTAATCCCCTAGTTGTCAAAATGTATCTGACATGAATGAGGCCATATAGCATTTCAGCAGCTGATTCGACCAACTCATTCTGTTCCTCGGTAAACGTATCACCTACACGTTCAGGCAGTAGATCAGTATTAAGAACTCAGTGTAGGTTGAACATGACCCAAGATACAGGGAAGTTTCACATGCCGGCACAACAAGACCAATTTTCGGGAGATTTTAATTTTTCCATTAAAGCCGAAATCATAAGATTTTAGAATGTACAAGTGTCCTACTTCACAATTATATCTGAATCATTCATGGTTAAGTACTTGGTACTTTTGGAATGACTTAAAAGTTGTCAATGCTAAAACATACAAATCAAACTTTTTTTTTTTTCAAAAACTTATGATAGGAAATCTCCAAAACAATGAACTCAAGCATAATTTTCCAAGTAAGCAAATGAGAGAAAGATGCTAACCATGAGAGGACTCAACATCCAGAATTAGGTCAAGAGCGTAGTCATAATACGGGACTTGACTGCTTAATCCACAGAGATTAAAATCATCTTGAATATAATCATCATCAACTTCACAGAAGAACTCATTTCCTCTCAAGTTGCAAAACCATGAAATCCAGGAGGTATCATCCCCATCTGAACCACTGACCTCAGATTCTTCACTGTCAGTCTCAGACTCTTCTGCGAGGTCCACCACATCTGTATTATAAGTTTGTATATTATATTTGACAACTTCAAAATTTTACGAAGCGTGCACAAAAGTACAGTAAATAAAGAGCAAACAAATTGAGCTGAGAGTACTTCCCACAAGCATAAAATATTGGATAATGGAAACCAAGTCAAATCAGTGCTTACTAAGCGACAGATATAGATATAAGATTCAATCGAGTATTCTAGAGCATAACCATATGTTAGAATATTCTAATGCTTTCACCGTAACATAAACTTCCTGTAGTTCAGAAACTTCTAATTAGTTATGGAAAACATGTTTTTCTACATTTCAATACATTTTCAGTGATATTATTGGGAACTTCTAGTAATTATTGCAAAGTAAATTTTTTGTTGAAACATCGTCCAAAACCAAATATTGAAATACGCTAGCAATAACCTTTATCAGAAAGATGAAGCAAAACAGCCTTTGAAAAGCTAAAGTACTAACTAAGGGGCATATAGAAGATGACTTTGACACGATAATGTCCTCAAGTTCTCGAACAATCCAAGTTCATTCAATTTTACTAGTAAGCTACAACAAATTTCTCAATAGTAATCGTGATTGAACTAAATCAGCAACTCTCACACAAATTAATCACTTCACCTTAAATCCATCCCATACGATCTTATCATCTGAATAAAAAACCAGAAGCAGCATCCTCGAACAACATTGCAAACCAAAACATCCGAGATACAAACATGTGAAAACAGAAAAAAAAAAAAAAAAACGCGGGGAGCACATAAAGGCATAAACTGAGGAACACACAAAAAAAAAAAATCATTTCTACCGTCAGAGCACTTGTTCTTGCTGGTATTGAGATTCGAGGATGACCGATTCTCTCGTCCGTCGGACAACTTGGACGATGACGTAGACGGAACGCCGAGCTTGTTCCTGGAAGTGGACGGAGAGGATCTCTCCAAGTGTTTGTCCAGCGCATCGTTGATTCTCTTCCGATCTAACGTGTCCGTTCCTTTCGACGAACCACCACCTCGATCTTTGTACATCTTCGACTTTGGGTACAGTCTCCGAGACGAAAACAAATCCGATGGGGGAAAAAGCAGCTGAGAGAGAACTAGGGTTTCTTTCTCGGATGGGAATGAGATGAGGTGATGGTATATTGTGATATTTTTCTGGCTAATTTGATGAGATGAAAGCAAACTACTCCCCCTAACATAAACTATAAAATATTTATCAATTACCCCTGAAACTTTACTTATTTCTAAATAGCCCCTTAAAATTAAAAAACTAGAGGATTCGTTAATTAGTCGCGTGAGCAAAAACAACTGTTCTGCAGCCCCCAGTATATATTAATTCTTTTTGGTTTGTGGGTTTCCGTAAGTTGGGATGAAGAATTAAAAGATAAGGATAAAGAATACGAATCACACTACGATTCATTTGTTGTCTTTTTCTTTATTTATTTTATATTATTTGGAACCTTTAGCAATTATATTGGAGTACAACTATAGCAATTTGGGGCGGTGGATCCAATCTATGGATTGTTGCTGAAGCTGCTGGAATTTGCTTGTTTGTTCGGGTGGCAGCTGTTTATTACTCGACCCAAATAGCATATTTTCACAATAACATCAAATAATTAATATTCTTCTTGAAATGTATAAAATAAGAGACAATAGAAAATAAGAGCAATGAGTTGGTGTTTCTTTTCTCATTCCAAATAATTGGTAGCAATGGATACCTATCCCTCCAAAGACCTTAGTGCCGACTAGATCGAGCCTCGTTGACATAATTTATTCTTAAGTGTACTTTATTTATACATGATATTTATCATGTCCCTTTTTCCAAGTCTTTTGTGTTTGTAGAAGTGAATTATAAGTATGAAGATCAACCATATTTCGCTAAGTTCGAAAAGTTGTATAGAAACGTTTTATCAGACTGGTCGGGTCAAAGACACTCGTAATGATTCTTACAGAAGTTGAAAAAAATAATGCTCTATGTATGAGTCGATAGACAATTCAGTATAATTGGACATTATAGGTGTCCCCAGAAGCAAATGTATTCTTCTTCAGTCACCACAAAATACTTCTGCTCATGTTGTCCATGTCCGAATAATAACAATCATGGATGTAATCCAAGCCAAGACAAGAAGAATCTAAATAAGATTAATACCTTTCACTGAAGAGAATTGTTCCCACGTCAATTGATTGAACTTATGCCGGAATCATATTACCTTTATGATTTTGATTACAAGCAATACACAACCACAAAACAATACTAAAAATCCCAATTTCATTACGCTGCATACAAACATCAGATTAGCTCTCAGCTTAGGAGTCTTTATGTCATAAATACATCGAAAGCCATTAAAATCATCACCTTCATACATAAACAAATTGAAGACTAGCTTCTCAAGAACAAATCAAACAAGATTTGCACATAGTGCGATAGCTCATGCCTTCAACAATATGCACATTTCAAAAAGAAATCATCAAACGAACAAAGCTAAGACTAGCGAAACACACCTGATTCAGCTGAATCTGATCTCACAAAGCAACAGACAATCATTATTCAACGAATCCCACGTCTTAAGGGAACGTAAAAAGCACCAATAGTCGAAGATTTTTACCTTAGCTTCTTCACTGGTTTGAATGATTCATAGTTGCTGTTGTTGTCTTGTCCTTTTTCCTATCAGCTACAGCCTTTGAAAACGCCTCGATGATCCTCTGCTGCGATTCGAGCACCATCTCTGTTCTCTTCAACTCCATCTCAATTCTCATCTCCTCCAATTGCCTAAACATGTCCATTTTCGCCTTTTCGATCCTCATAAACCCTTCTCCCAAGGCTTGTACTGCTGCTACAATACCACTCGTCCCACCGCCATCAACGACCTTCCTTTTCTTTGGAACCTCGCCGACCGAAAACCCTTTTTCAGAGGTCTTGCTCGAAGAACCAACAGCACCGTTCACCCCAGCACCCCCAAAAGTCCCAAATCTCGATTGACTAGGGTTGAAATTAGGGTTAGGGTATGACCTGTGGGGGTAGAGATTGGGGCTTTGATTCATCCCATCAAATTGGTTCGCGGGAGGAGATGGGTTGACACGACCCGGTATTTTTATCCGAACCCCAGTTGGTATGGTATGTTTGTTGTTGATCCGAGTGGCACTGAAATTGCACAGATGGTTGATCCTCTTTACGCTGTTCCTACGATCGTTCCCATCGTCTTCGTCCTCGTCGTCGGAGGAGGAAGAAGGAGGCGTAGGCGGTGGGTTGCTGATTTTGTTGATTTCAGGCCCTTTCTCCATCTCGTGGATGAAATTGAAGTGGACCCACGGCGAATTGTACCCCCTCATGCCTCCGTTGTTGGCGGCGCGTTGGATCTCCGCGCGGTAGCGCTTACGCAGCTTCTCCATCTTGTGCCGGCACTGCACGGCGGTCTTGGGCGTCGCGATCGGGCACTTGGTCGCGATCTCGTCGGCGACTTCCTGCCAGTGGTTGGCCTTGAGGTTTCCGCGGCGGAGGGAATACCATTTGTCGCGGTACGTTTGGATGAGGGCCAGCGTCTCTTCGGGGGACCAGCACGGCGGAGGAAGACGGCGCGTGGTGGTGGTGGTGGTGGTGGGTGCGGTGGATGGCAGGGCGAGGGTGGCGGTGGGGATTGGAGGGGAGGAGTCTTCTGGGGTATGATGGGGTGAGGAGGAGCGCGGTGGGGTGGCGACGGTGGAGGTCGACATGGGCGAGGTGCCAAGGATAAGGAACGGTTATGGTGGCGGCGGCGGCGGTGGTGATTTGCATAGTTAATCGAAAAAAGGGTTGTGATGAGTTGTTTGGTGGTTAAAAGGGAGCGGCTGAGTTGGGTGATCGGTGAATTAGGGCTAACGTGCGCTCGGCACGGAGAGGCGTGGCCGCGTGGGTTTTCTCCGTTTCTCGGTTTATTTTTTCTCTCATTTCTTTTTCACCTATACTATAATTATCTTAATTTAAGAACAAGATATTTACTTAATAAACACGATATCTAATAAATGAGAATTTTCTATATTCTGCTCTGCATGTTGGAAAATTCTAGTGAAACACGGTCCTACTAATTGTCTTTTCTATTTTTTTTTTTTTGTTAAAAAGGAAAGGTAGCTCATATTACTGAAAAAACTGTATACGACGACATTGTTTATTGTTAGTGATGGTTTACGATGAATTCTTTTCAAGGAAAAAATGGGCCTAATCCTAGTTATAATCGGCTTTTAGCTTGAAAATCGAAGCATATGTTATTGATAGATTATTTAGACTTTATATGATCAAATCAACTACGATCCACGTTCACATTTATGCTTTTGCTTGTTCATTTTCTTATGTAGTAGTAGACCTCAATTTTTCCTCACGTATGGTTGTTCATTTTCTTATAGAACTGTTATATGGTTTTCTTTTACGAATGATCCTGTGGATTCTACGCGACCTTTCGGTATTAGTGTGATATCATTGTATTATTTTTTATTTTCAACATATGTATTATAAAATATATGCCTATTACAATGTCACAACATATTACGTATTATTTTTTTGCATAATCAACGTCAATCCTCAAACAGGGAGTCGTTCCAACTTGCGGCGATCCTTTTGATTAAAAAGGAAAAATAAAATGAGAAAATCCAAAACGGTCCCGATATTTACCGAATAAACCAAATAGTCCCCGATTTTAGCAATTTTGCATCAAATGAGCCATGTCGTTAGATGGCCATATTCACGTGTCAATTTTCCATCCAAATTGACGGCCATCTAACGACACGATCAATTTGGTTCAAAATCGACGACATCGATGACTAAATTGATCCCCGTGAAACATCGAACACTAATTTAGTAAAACCGATGACCATTTTAGTTTTCTCCCAAAAACAAAAAAAGAAACTTTTTTAACTTTCAAGTTGGCTTGGCACATGTGCATCATCAATATGATCGATAGATATATAATAAGCTTATATATGGTGATAGCTGCGTTCACATGTAACATGTTCCTTCCCTTCACAACAGTCAGATCAGATACAACTGTCAACTGGTGCATCTTTTCTTTCCCTAAAATAACCACACTTCTTTTTGTTTACATTGTTTTAACACCACAACAAATTTTATTTCCTACCTTCTTCGCCTGCCCTTAAGAAAGACTCATTCAAACCCACTATATATCATTTCCTAAAATCATAAAAAGAATTGGCATCAACCGTAATAATAATATCTCGATTTGTATTACGAGTAGGGCGTTATATTAATTATACTACGCAACTTGAGGAAAACATAATAGTAATATATATAGCACAAAAAATATAAAGCCCACATGGGGTTTTTTAAGCCCTAAACAGCTATTTACAAGACAAGAAAATGCAAAATTGAGCCCTAACTAACTAAACAGCAAGTTGTTGCGATGAAGATGAACACGATTCATCTTCACCGTAATGAAGATAACTCTTCTCCGTCGATCTCTTGGTATGACGATGAGAGGGCATTTGCGTAATTCCATATAGATAAGGTTGCATGGCCGCCATTTCTCCCTGGAGATAGCAACAGTAGGCGTGGAAAGTGGTGGGGGTCACATTCAATTGGAACTCCAATCCAAATAGGAAATCAATCTCAAGAAAATTCATCTCCTTTGTGCTGATCCCTCCAACCTTAGCATAGTAAGCATTGTTGTAATACCTGCATTTTTCTGTAATAAGTTAGTTATTTTCTTCAACTGCAAAAAGTATTTCAATTACACTCACAAGTCATCCAAGAACTTGGCCGCAACCATGACGCTTGTAATGAGGAGCCTATGGACGCTGTAAGAACTTATGGGAAGATCACTTTGCCTGCGAACGAAGCGATCGAGGTAAACGTAGGCGAAAACGTAGCAAGAATTGCTGCAGTTGGCGTAGTTGAAGATCCTCTCTAAGTAGCTTTGGATGGATATGTTGGGCTTCGAGAGGCCGTTGAATATGCACATTTTTTGGGACTTGAATTCGAATTCTCTGTCGTTCGAATCGGCGATGCGTTGGAGGATCGAAGATAGTGAGGCGATGATGGTTTGTGGTGAGTTGTTTGGGTTCTTTTGGGATTTTTTGTTGTCTTCTTCTTCGTGGTAGCTCTCTGTTTCTGTTTCTGCCATTGTTGAGTTGATGAGTTGTGTGTTCTTTGTGTGGTATTTGTTTTTGTTGGAATGTTGATATATATATATATGTGTGTGTGTGCATATGTATAATATATTATATATTTTGTCTGTGTATTTTTGTCGTATTTCCTTTTTCTTTTTTGTTGTTTTTTGAGCTCGATGGGCATAAGTAGGAATAGTTATATTTTTGGGATATTTACTTACTTACACTCCACTGTATTTACAGTTTGATTGCATTTAGATCCCTGTAGCTATGTTAATTTACGTAATATTTATATTTAACGAACGCATATGCGACATTTTGGTGCATCAATTATTTTCTTGGCCGCTTAGATTAGCTATAATACATTTTTTAAGTAAATAATTTTTCTGAATGTTTTTCCGTCGTAGGGTGAAGAAATAGCATTTCTTAGAAGATACAAAACTTAAATATATGGCATTAAAAGCACATAATTCGAGTATATTTATAAACATGTAGTAGCAATCAGGTCATGACAGCTGGATTTTCAGGTGGACGTGAGATTTTAATCTAAGTTCTAGTCGTGTTAAATGGGAGGATGGCTCATGATAGACCATGTCATTGATTAAATCTTTGATTTTTCTTTTTCTTTTCCAAAATAAGATGGGATAGGACAAATACTAGATTGTAGAACTATTAAATGATAAACACATTCTAATATGTCTAAACATCATGTTGCATGTGGAATTTGGATTGGCTATTGATCGATCCTTGTTTTTATCTAAATTTTAAATTATTAGCGGTTGTTGAAGAGTATTATTTCGAACAAAACATTAAAACAGTAAGCTACTGTATGGCTAGACCATCAATATCCAATAATTTTGGTGGTTGTAACTAAGTAACAATCTCAAAGAAGTAAACAAATGCCACCATCTCACGTTGTATATAAATAAATAAATTTTGATTACTTTTAATCGGGCTATCTTCAATGCAAGGACTATTTAAAACCTTCCAAAAAATATGAATTGCAATTTATGAATATTACCCAGACATAATTAATACATTCCAGATGATATTATATAATTCTTTATTAAGATAAAATGATGCTCTTACAACTAAGAAAAGAAGAAAAAAACCAACGTTGCAACAAAGTTACAAGAGCTGCATCTTGCAGCTAAACATCTGTCGAGATACTCGAACCTGATCTAAACCAAGTTAAAACAGCTTTCCCCAAACAGACATGGATATAACCGAGGTTGTATGTCACCAGAAAACGAACATAGTAAGAACATGCAATCTATGAAGTCTAATGCAGTTTGAGATACACGGACAATTACATTCTTATATTCTGAAACTACAAGGGAGGATAAGATCGATAATCGTAGTAAGGAGGAGGTTGAATATGTGCACTACTACTCTGTGGATAAACTTGAGGAGCAGGAGCCAAAATTCCCGCTTGTTGATTCCTGAGAAAGATATACAGATAATAGATAAAGATCTCGAGAAATTAGCAGTACAAGAATCTTCGGGTACGAAAGAACAAAAAAAAATGGAATATAATGAACACACCCCTGAGGAGGGTAAGGGCTATGGGAATATCCATAGCCTACGTATGAAGTAGTTTGGGGGAGAGGTCTGCACAATGGAAGCAACTTATATTATATTACATGAAATTGATAGATAAAAGCCACAAACTATTAGAAATGGGATGTGTGCATTACAATGGTGTGTGGTGAATGACAGGTTGCGGCTGTACGTTGGTTTGGAGCTGTTGACCGCTGGCTTGCCTCATCAACTCGGCATATACATAATCATCGACCCGTTTTTTGGCAAGAGCAACCTATTTAAATAGATTTGGCAAGTAGAGTTTAATTATTTGTAATATCTCAATTCCAAATTATGATGCAACTAATTGTGCAATTTTGGATATGACTAATTATACGACTGTAAGAAATGATCACTGGTTTAGATGCAAACACTCACCTATTATTTTATGCCGGATATGAACTGGTAAACTAACATCAGGTAATATATGGGAATCTTAAATGGTGGCTCTTTACCTGATGAGCGCTACCACTAAGATGGATTTGCCTTTGTGTTTGTTGACCTCTTGCACCGTGAACCTACGCGAAAAATGTAAAAATTACATGAGGAAATTGAAAGGAAGTTTGTCGTCTAAGCAATCAAAATAATGCTTGCAGAGTCGAACAGAAGCGAAGAGTTCTAGCTAGGCCCTTATGCATTAAAACTAAATTTTGATCAAAACTTCGCTCCGACTACCCGAACCTGGAGAGTACAGCCAACTTCATTTTGGTATGATGAAGCCCCAACTAAGAAAATCTTCTCCTTACAAAATTTAGGAAAAGATTAAGAGAAACTGATAGCACGTACCTTGATATTTGCTCCAGACTCATTCCTGATCCTTGTTATATTGGCGCCTAATCTTCCAATTAAACCGCCCACCAAATTCTCAGGCACCATCAGATCGAGATTCATATGCTCCACTGCAACATTCAACCATCTCATAAATGTAATTATCTAATAATGTTTTGTAAAGATACAACACACCATACACTAGCAAATGGACAAGCCATCACTAAGTTTTAGTTACCTAAGCTAGGATCCAGACGTGAGGGAGGTTGCCGATGAATCCCATGACTATAAGCTGGGCTGATTGATACTACTTGTTTAGGAGGGTTATTCCTGTTTATGGAAAGATATTGCTACATACTAGCAACAATAAGAAACAATGATAGCAAAAGTGGTCGCAATCAAATCAACTGATTTTAACCTAAGTTGGCAGCCTATTTCCACAACAGCCCTCAAAACAGCAGGAACGTCCCCTGACATCTGCAAAAAGAACATTAATGTGATGAAAAATGTTAGCAGTGTGCCAAATTTTCATGCATGAAAATCTCCTTAGGCTCCAGCCTCCAAATTCAACCACCATATGATGAAAAGCTATAATATTTTTTCCACTAAATACGCTTCAGTAGTCAGTACAGAGTCGTATTTGAATAAAATAGGCAAATTATTTGCTAAAACACTCATCTTCTTTCACTTGATTATACTTCGGCGACATGGAAATTTGACAAAGTTTCAGACAGATATGCCAAATGGATCCCCGAATCCAAGTATGGCAGGCATTAACATTTCATGATTCTGTATAAAATCACAGATCAAGCTGCAATTCATAAAGATATTTTCCCGAAGATGTAAATCTTGTAAGTTAACCTGAACTACTCTGTCCGACTCATGGGCAGACGCACATGGAGGCAATTGATTAGGAGAAAGAACAGTAATAGTTGCCCCGGAGGTGTTCCTCAGGTTCTCTATATTTTGACCAGACACACCAATCAAACCACCAGCTTGAGAACCAGCAATCAAAAGCCTTATCGTATTTGCAGCCACATGTTCCGGTCCAACTTTGGGCTCTTGCACATTTCCATCCTCGTCCTAGATTAGATATATGAGGACACCAATACACATTGCTGTGAGAATAGACAATTCTTGTATGATTTAATTAAATGGATAAGCCAGAAGCAAAAGAGAAGACAAGGCCATACGTTAAGTCAAATCAAAATGACATCATGACATAATCTTTACCTACATTTATTTTAGTTGGTACGTACTACATTCATGTACAGAACAACCCTCTTCATAATTACAAGCACCTTCCAACACAACAAGTTAAAGAGAGAGATTTCAGTATAGAAAACTGAAAGGCAGTGATCCCAAGACTACTTCCTTCTATAGTTTAAAACTTAATGAGTTTATATTAAATTGCATTTTGATCACAAGGACCCACTTTGATCAAACAAATAACTATAATTGCATATATTATAATAAATTTAAATGTTTATTAACGAGTACTGTGCCGTATCCTATTTTCAATCGTTTACACCACTGACCAGTTAAGTGAAGTTCACAAATCACATCCAAAGACCGTTGGTGTACAAACAGATCAAACTAAACTACAGTACTACACCATAATATCAAATTGTCGGATCAGAAAAACCATGAATTGTATGTCAACGTTAAAAATATTCCAATGCAATCAACATATGGCACCTTGAGAATCAGGCTAACAATTTGTTGAAGAGCATTCTCTGCATCAGAGAATGTATTGTCACTGTCTGTGGAACTTATAATTATTACTCTTTCTTCATTTCGCTGCACCATGAAAAATAATGCATTATTTCACGACCAAATGAATTATAGTAATATGCTAGGACAAAAAAGGAGAAGTAATTATGATGTGTTCTGCGCAAAATAACTTCCACTCAAGCAAATTGAATTGGAATAGAATTGATTTTAGAGAGATACATATGATATGAAGCACACAAAACCTAGACAAATCAAGATTATACAAGGCAATATGCTCCAATGTACTCGTCCCATCCACCTCTTCTCTGAGCGAAGAGGTTTTCAGAAGATGAGAAAGTTCATATCCAGCCATGAGTGATTCAAACAAATAGGCAGATACTAACAGGGGCAGGGCAGGGAGGTTTTAGAAGGGCACTCAGTTACGAGGTAATATCGGCCCATCGGGGGAAAAAGATCCATATGCAGGGGGGGGGGGGGGGGGTGATATAGCAGAAGAAAGGAGAGGGGGGGGGGGGTAAGGGGACATATTAAGTGTCAAAATTGCATTTCTAACCTAGTAAAAACGATCCATTTATGCAAGGGGGGTTGGGGGGATATAGGAGAAGAAAGGAAGGGCGGGGAAGGGGACATATTAAGTGTCAAATGGCATTTCTGACCTAGTCATATGTATTTCTGTAACACGTTAACAATATATATTAAAGTCATCCATATCCAGAGTCTCTCCAGCAGAGGAGGGGAAGATCTTGATCAGATTTACGCAAGCTTAAATCCAGTTCAGAATCCAAGCCAAAACCTGTCAAGGGAAAACTGCAGAGCAAGAAATCAAGATCGAAAGTGAGCTCATTTATTCCTATTCAGTGGATTTTATTGAATCCCGCTAATTCACATGCTATCAGCAGAAAACATGAAGCTCATGAAAGATAAAGATCCCTTCTCATCAAAGCAAATTCACTACTAGCAAGCTCATTTTTTCCCATAAAAATTCAATGAAAAATATCACTTTAGCATCTCTTCCGCTTCAATTTCATATCCAACATGTGTTACAAGCCAGAAATTATTAACTGTTAATGTAGCTTAAAAAAAACCTCTCAACGAGGATTCAAAGACAATCAAGCCATTCTGTCCAATTAACCATCACTTGCCAAAAACAACTCCACTGCAGGCGAACTGTTGTTATCCTCACAATGCAAAGCAACAGTTGCTTCAAAAACAAAAAGGATCATAAATGATGCAAAATTGTAAAACCCAACCATCAACGCACTTCAACAAAAGGTTTTGTTTAACTCACGGAGATGGCATCGGCTATCTTAACAGTAGCTTTGGTCTCCTCACGAATCTTCTGAATGCGGTGTCCTCCACGCCCAATGACCTTCCCAATCTGCCTCGAAGGCACGACGATTCGGAACACGACGTCGTTCGTCGCCTTCACGCGCCTCTTCGAGGCCGGTGCTTCGGATTCAGACGGCGTCTCCGATGCCGCGTCGTCCTCGCGCGGCCTCTTGAGATTGCTTGCGGCAGGTGTCGCTATCGCATCGGAGTCCGTAGGTTTTGGATCATGGTCTGGGGTAGGCTCGGAATTAGGGTTGGGAAGGGTTTGGGGTTCCGACATGGCCGTGCGATGTGAAAGTGAAAGATGAGAATCAAAACTAGCAAAAATCTAATTAGTTATTTACCGTCGTTAGGTTATTACTTATTTACCATCGTCCGTACGCCTAACGCCTTTGCCTCGGAGTCGGAAAGGACTAGGATGACTAAAAACAGTCAATTTGTTGAGTCATTTTATTGCACTTTAGTTACTTTATTTATAATTTAATAATGTATTATTTTACATGTAAATTTTTAGTTATATTATACCCCAACCATTAATTTTCACTTATATATTTAAAAAATATATTTCATTTATTAAATATTATAAATATCAAAAGTTAGAAGTATCATAAATATAATTACATTTTTAAGCACACGCATAGAATGTGCGGAAATTACTAATTTTTAGAAAATATTTGGAGGTATGTGCAACAAAATACGAGATTGAGGAATTTCCATATTAAATCTAAAAAACTTATAAATCCGACAATTATAATAATATAATTAAGAGAAATATTATGGTGTTCACTTTGAACACCTGTTTTGTGTACTGATTGGTGTCACATCGACATACCACATCAACACCGGAGGTATTAATCAAATGCCACGTAAATGGTGTCGATCAATACCACATCACCTCTCGTGTTGATGCGGCATGTCGATGTGACGCAAATCACCCCATAAGAGGTTCTCACATAATATGCTCACATAAACTATAAGATTTCTCATCTAAGTAAATCATTTCAGAAGATTTAATTTACTATTAGTATGTTGGAAATCTTACGCATTACATAGAGAATATTAGTTTAATTGTAAGATTTTTTAAGCAACGATTATAATTGAAGTTACAAATTATTAAGAAATATAATGAATATTTAAACCATTGAAAGCGGCACACATGAGTTTATCGCGTGCGTGTACTTTAATATATTGAATAAAGATTCGTGCAGTGCACCTATCGTTTGTAGAATAGTTATAGCAAGTATCCGAGTATCGAACATGAAGAATAATTAACCTATCAATTCAATATCTAGCCTACAAATGATTGAGATTTTTATATTTGAACTAAATCACAAAACAACTTAAGCTAACACAGAAAAATATTCAAAACACAACTAAAGATTTAAGAGTTACTTTGAATAAAAAGAATGTGCTTGGGATTTCGAAGCCTGCTAGACATCATCGATGAAGTCGTAACTATCTTTACCACATGAGTAATCACGATAATTCCTACTCGTTTCCAACTTAGCTTTCGCCCTAAATGGTCAATATAGTAGTTTATCTAAGGTGAGGGTCGACTATTTGTTTTCGCCCTATAGTCGACGCCTAACATTGCGATAGAACGAACTGTTATTTAACTTTCACCCTTAACGGTGTAGTAAACGTCACACCAACACATAGACATGCCAAATGTGATTGTCAAAACAATAAATAGACATATTGAATTGGATAAAAGCTGTCATAAACGATAAAAAGTCATATCACGTGTCCACGAGTATTTTACGACCGAACTACGACGCGATCTAGCGTTCTTCTCATCCCAAACACCCAAAATGATTAGCTACTCATAATGAAGGAAGAAACCACGAAATTTATGCGAAACAAAGCAGAGAAATACATAGATTCTTCCCTATTTAACGAGCTCAAGCTTATCCCTCATACTTTGTTCAATTCTCCGGTGTAAATAAGCTTCTCAATTTAGCACCTAGAAATCATTTGAGATTGATCTCTATTGTTCTTGAGTCGTCCTTGAGATGTCTTGAGTGATTAGAAATGAGTTGTGGCGGCTTAGCTTCTGTTAGGGCTTCAAATTGCGGCTTAAGTACAAAACATGGATGAACACACGGCTTCAAACACGGCCATGTATCATTCGGGGTTAGGGTTTAAGGCCCAACACTATTGGCCAACCGGCAGTGTATCAGGCCGTATTGAAGGGCCGCAAGTATGATTTTCCTTTCTGTTGACAAACATCGCCGTGTGTCAGGCCGTGTTGAAGGGCAGCAAGTTTGTTTTTCCTTTCTACTGACAAACATGGCCGTGTTGATGGCATCAGCTATGTAACTTGTCTCTGGAGCCGAACACGGATGCGTGGTCCTCAAAATAAGATGTGTTTGATTAAAAAGTGGTAATTTGAGCTCCATGTTTACGCGGTTCGTCCCAATTATCGTCTCATGTACCTTTGACATCGAAATATGTAAATATTATGAATAAGTGCACGAGACAACTCACAAAAGCCAAATATTCAACATCAAAATGATGGAGATAAACGAATGAAAATGCGTTTATCATGAGTCAAGTTCAATCACTCTTGAGCGAAACAACAATACCATGCAGATCAAGAAAGCTCGAATATTGAATAATTCGTGGAATTTTTTTTGTTTGCTACAATTAGTGAAATTTGTCAAATGGTCCGTTTTCAAAATTCAAAGTTGAGCCCATAATGAGATTTTTCGTAAATAATAGTAATAATAATAATAACAATAGTAATAATAAGAAAATAAATAATAACAATAATAATTAGTAGGTGAACGATAAGTCGAGCTGACTCACGAGCACTTGTCGAGTTGGAGCTCACTGGTGGGTGCTCGAAAGCTCGTCATTCGAATCGCGAGGTTTTTTGTTTTAATATTTATTATTTTTATTTTCTGTTTGTACTTTTTAATTTTTTAAAGAAAAATATAGAAGTCGAGTTCGACGAGCTTCACGGGCTCGAGCTTCATTTTGAATTCCAAATTTCGAAACTCTAACATTTGTCAAACAATATATTTGGATTTCAAATAAGATTTTGAAATCCGTAATTTTCAATCATATGACTCCGTTCAAATACGTTACTCTCAGGAGGATGATTGCCGTAATTTGAGAGCACTTTAATTCGTCCACTATCGGTTACGTAAAGCGAGTTCAACTCGTGAGTTACATCGTCGTACAATAGCTTAGCCACCGACACCTCACAATTTTATTTGGGTACAAACTACAGTGTTCCTTCGAAGATGTCGTCGACGGCAACGAATGAACCACGTTTTTCCTTATAAGATCACACAACAATCAACACACAACACAAGCAAAACAAACGAAACAAACGATCGACCAACAACAATCAAGGCTGCTCATTATAATAATAATAACCCTCCATCAGATAGCTTCTGGCGATTCTCCCGTTGGCTCCCTCGGGATAAAACCCGCCCGGAACGCGCTCGTCGCCCGTCCCGTAAACCATCCTCACTATCTCTCGACTGCTCCTCCCGTAGGAAAGCGAGTTGTAATCCGCCGACAAAACGTTGCCCTCAGTGATATTCTCTGCTCCCAAATAGGGCGGCACAACTAAGCCCTCGTCCCTTATCCCGCACCTCGCAAGCCTATTCCTCAATCCCGAGATTCTAACCGTGAACTCCGCCACTGTGTAGTTGTAAGGATGGACCGCCTTCCAAGCGCGCTCGTATAGATGATGCCTTATGATCGCGTCTTGTCCCGATTCCACTCCGAGGAGCCCTGCCGTCAGCTGTCGAATTTCATGCATGCTAAGGATTCACAGTTCGACTTACAACGTAATAACGCACGAACGAATTTTGGCGTATTTGTTCACGAGCTAAGTTATTTTATTGAAATTATGATTTTTCGAATTGTCGATTTTAGGTTCCGGTGCAATCCTAATTTCTAGCAAATGGCAAGTTACTATATCCTATTGCTACAACGGCCACGAGCGATAAAATCCTAGACCGTTGCAATCAAAATTGCCAATTTTTGAAAGTTAAGAATACAATTTTGTAGTTCACTAAATTGCGAATAGCCCGCACCAGTGCTGGATTTAAGGTTGTGCGTCCTGGGCTGTTGCAAAGGGCCACAAATAATATAATTACTAGTATTTTTTGTGAACACTTAAACGTGTGTGCTATATAATGTATATATGTATTATTTCAGTTGTAAAAAAATAATAATAAACTAGAAATAGAGGGGGTAAAATTGAGAAAATTGAAAATGCCCACGTTGAAAAAGTGTAATGTGCGGTTTTCTTGCAATTTTAATATTAATTATTTTAATTATCTAAATTGAGATACCAAATTCTGACTGCTATAACAAGCCCCTTAGGCTTTAATAAAAGAGTATAGATAGTAACTTATACTTATATATAACGAATGGACGACTTACGTGCTTTGCAGCGAAACCGCAGAGAAAAGGATTACTCCCGACGTAGCCCAGCAACCCAACATACGGTATCGCATAAGCTGCGATCATGTAATGGAGGCTATCCCGATAGGGATCAAAGGGAGGCTCGAGTTCGAAGCCAAACGCATTGTCTATTAGACGCGCGAAGTTTTTCGCGCTAATATCCATCAAAGGTCGCGGGATTCCTCCCACGGTCGTCTTAAGCGCTCTGAGGTGGCCGACTTCTTGAAATGCGAATTGCCTTATTATATCTTCCGTGATGGGGTCGAGGTTCGCTTTTTGGGCCCCGATGGGCCGCGGGCCGCCCTGTGTTAGCCCGGGGGCGAACTCGTCGAGCCCAAAGCCGAGAGAGCTCCACATGAACCAATCGGCCTCTAAGTGTTCGAGGTTTTGAGCGAACCGTAAAATGTCAACGTCTTCTTTGCATAGTGGGACTTCGTTGGTCGGATACTGCGGAGGGCATAGGAAGTCGTCGGGCTCGACGGAGCGTGCGATTTCATCGGTCGGTGATACGGAGGTTGTTATTACAAGGTGGATGAGTACGATATTGAGTACGTAGGAATATGAGCGAAGAGCCATTTGCAAGAAATATAAATTTGGAATAATTTTTTGTGGGGGATACCAATTTATACAAATCTGAAAAGGTTGTTACAAAGACGTTATGGGTATGGGTTAATATGGGTGTTGTCGTCTGCAGCAATCGAGTTCGATTTTGACATTAGTATCTTTTGGTTTAATGTAGTGACTGATTGTTACGGAAGAAAATTTTCCATTTGTTTGCATGTATGGTTATGATCGGTTTCAGTTCCAACTTCCAATTGAACAACATTATTAGTGTTATAGATATGGCATGAAGATAAAGATGTGCACATCTCCGCAACGCCAGAACCAATTTGGTTCAAAAGGCCCGCGGGCTGCAAAATGTTAGGCCCGCTAAGGAGCAGGCCTAGGTTGGCCTTCCCGTGCCTGTCGCAGGTTTCGGCGGGGCGGGGCAGTGCAGTTAGCCCCGGGCCGGCTCGACTATGATTAAAAAAATCTTAACAATAAAACTACGAATAAAACATGAATATACAATTTCTTATGCTGTGTTCACTTTACAACTCAGAAAACGAGGTATAAAAAAGCCCAACTTAAAATATGTGATAATAATCTTGTAGAGGGATCATTATATCTTGTTTAGTTTCCAACATTTTATCTCCACATTATTTGTAAATTTACAAAAGTAGCCTTTATTTCATCAATGTATAGTTTACAAAATAATTATTTTTATGAATATCTAAAAATATAAGATATGGATGTCAATTTGATCGCCATGAAATAAGGAATAAATTAGTGTTATTTATTTATTTTTACCATATAAACTACATGAAATAAAAACGAATTTATGATTGGGTGGAATAAGGATATTTTGGTCTTTTACAATTAATAGGGGGTTGGATTAATTATATGACCCAGATCGGTTGGATGAATGTTAACGGGCTTGATGGTTTATAATGGCGGGCCATCAATTATATCGGGCCCTATCAAAATGTTTATTTGTAAAGTGAACAATATAAGTATGGATAAAAATGGCTTTATCCAGCCATATCCTATGAAGTGAACGCAGCATTAGCTTATTAAAATCTATCCTGGTTGGCTGGTATAAGCCAGCAAGTATTCGCCTGAGTACTAACTATTACACCAAGGTTTTTCGTAGAAGTTGCAGTAGTCTTTCGCCTCAGTATTTTATGGCTGACAGTTCTCAATTTTACAATGGTGATTAAATGAAAAGCTATCTAAATTTAACAATGTGCCCGAACATCTTAACGTCTCCCCTTCTTCCTCTCTTATAAAGATTCCACTAGAATATTTTTAATTTACAACATTGTTATACTACTCCAATTGCTAGACTCCTCTCTAACTAGACTTCTAATAACTCAATCTTCAATTTTCAGTCGACTGAAAATGATTCCTTACACATGTTTTTATTAAAAAAAAATCAAAACGAACTTTACAATGCAACCTTAGGTGTCCCTAACGTTAAATCTACAACACTAACTTGACTGGTCATATGTTGTGTTGTGTTGGACTTCTGATTCTGTGTAGTATTTCTTATCTCTTAGCCTCCCAGGTTTCCAAATTCTACGCGTGATAATCTGGTGTTCAAAGTCTACTTCAATGTCGATTTTCCAATTTTTTTGGAGAAAGACTTGAACTAGCCGCTGCTTTAATGCGAACTAAAAAGAGCTTCTCTGACCGAAAAACACATTCTCAAACTCAAATTCATTCTCAAACTCAAAATGCAGTAATCTTCTCCAACCGTTAAACTCGAACTCAAGAACTTTTTTCGAAATATTAACTTCTACACCAACTTTTACAAATTCAATACTGTCATGCCACATATTTTAACCTTAAAAATAAGTTTTTAATATTATATTACATCTAAATAAATAAAAAATATTCTAGTATTATTTTATAATTTAAAAAATTCTCTAATTACTTTTATAGATATTTATTTATTTTTTATTTTTTATAAGAATGCTTTCATTATTAAAACAAATAAAAGGACTTTAAATGCAATTACTAAATATATAACTGATATTAGGAGTTCAAACGCATCTATGAGTTTAGTGAGAAAAGAAAAAGTGCAAAACTCATTATTTTTTTGGATATTTTTTTGGATTTTTG
Organism: Craterostigma plantagineum; assembly: GCA_027422505.1. Taxonomy (NCBI): domain Eukaryota; kingdom Viridiplantae; phylum Streptophyta; class Magnoliopsida; order Lamiales; family Linderniaceae; genus Craterostigma; species Craterostigma plantagineum. Next base: position 3,865,707 of record JAPQWV010000009.1, on the reverse strand, counting down.
AGTACAATTGGAGATGATCTTACATTGTTGTCAATTAGTCTTCAGTAATTTTCCAGGAAGATATTGGCTGCAAAGTAATGCACGCCCAAATTTGTTTTACAGTTTCTTTTTTCTCCAATATTCAATAAATTTGTTTCAGTAGAATTGTCATTTTTAGCCAAATTCTCGTTCTCTTCCCCTTCTCATTCTCTCTTCAACCCTTATGGTCATTAAATAGTAGGACTTAGAATTGTTTATTGCGCTGTTTTCCTAATCTACTTCTCAAATTATTTGTTCTCTTGACAGCTCATGCATGCTCTTTGATCACTGAATTGTTTCTAAATAGGACATATGCGACCGCTTGGAATTAAAATAAATAAATATTCATAAAACAACATGGCTATGTTGTTAAACTATACGGTAATTCTATATAGACCCCAACTAATTATCACACCATTAAATGCAGCTTTAACTACACTTTCTTGTATAAATTGAAGAAAACCAACCTATCTCCATTTTCCATAATATTTATTTTATATCTTAATTTTTCACTAATACAAATATGAGGAATATTATGTATTTGGAAAATTTTTTATGTTAAACTAATAAAAAAAGTCCTCATTCTTTTTTTCCAGTAATTATTTCTTACCTTTAACTAAACAAACTAGTCATAACAATATAAACTTATAAAGATTATCAACCATATATAATAAAAACGAAATTATCTATATCTTACCTAATGTAAAAACATATACAAAAGATAAGATTGCAAAGCCTTTTCAATACCAGTGTTATCCCGATATTTGACAAGCTAGCAATTGATTTATAATAATCTTTTTCTTCAAATTAAATATATACTTATTTATTTTATTATTTATTTCCCATGTACGTTGTCGTGTGTATTGAGGAAATGACTTTTACTGAAATCTTTATATGATAATTTTTATTAAGTAAATTACAATATTATAATTGATATCTTTTTTTGGACGAGGCTTATTTTTGATAAAAATTAATATTGACAAGTTTAAAATATTAAAATGTGTTAGTTAAATATAAATTGTTGAGTAATATTAAAATAGATAAAAATAAAAAAGATGATTCTTGATTACAATGTTGTAAAAAGACGAATAAATAACTTTTGCTCAAGATTTTTTTCACCCCGATGGTGCCAATAGTAGCACCCAACCATAATACTTATATGCATTCGCAATTCGCGTGCCTGCTGGGGTTGGCTGAAGAGTACGTACGAAATGATAATGAATCGTATTGACCAAAATTAAACACGTCAAAAAAATAAAAACAAAAATAAAAGGCGACAGTGACGGTCTTCCTAATTAATTTAATTCGATTTAAATCGTTTAAATGGATCTCCCAGCGATCCCCATTTTCATTCCATAATCTTACTTCTGTATTTATTTACCTATAGTATCTCACGTAACTCATTTTTTTGTTTTAACATATAGGTCTTGACATATTATTCTACCACAATAGTAGTGTTGATATAAGAAATGCGTTGGTGAAATGAAAAGAAGTCCATCATATACTTACTGTCTTATTTATATTGTTCGTAACCATTTTATATCAAATTTGACTAATCTTCTATTGTTTTTAGTAACCGACAATTATTATTTAATACGTGCTTGTAAATGTTTTTCGGATTGATGCCTGATTATGCTTCTAAAGCTTGGATTTTTTGTTTTAGGACAGAGTTTGAATGTTCTATATAATTTGAAAATCGGTGTGTAATAAAATATGACTAAAATAGACAAATTGACCGAAACATACGTGTCCGTGGGGCCACATTGTTGTAATAGATTAATAAATAATAATAAAATAATAGACACCGACGGCCAACCAAAGCTGAAATGGAAATTTGCATCTTCGGTGAGAGCTGAGAGAGACTATTCTTATTCTTTCTTCGGCTGCTGCAAAAACCCACCAACAATACCGTATTTCTTTCATCCTCATCGATCAATCGCTGCTCGGTTTGTTTCTTTTCTTTCTCAGCTGAGGTTTGACTTTTTCTTCCTCTTTTCGATCTCCTTTTTGGGTGTGTGTGTGTGTGTTTGTGTTGATTTCTTTGGTCAAAATATGTTTCCTTGCGTTTCTCCTTGTGTTGAGCTGCTTGTAAAAAGACTCAGCTGAAAGTCTGCGATTTTGCGGTAATAAAAGCATGTGACGTTAATCTCTGCGTAGATTAGATCTCTCGTACTCTTTTTTAATTCTGCTTTATTTCGAATTTCGTTTGCTTTCTTGGTTGTTCTCGACTTTCTTTTTCTTTTTTTGGCGTATAGACCGTTTCAGTCTCTTTTACAATTAGATGATCACTTTGTCGCGTAGTTATGATCTGTTATTGCAAGAGTTGTGGTAGTAGGAAATAAATATAGTTAGTAATTGGTGTTCTCCTATCATACGGTCGAAGGTGGTTTCCTCAACTATCCTTGTTAATTGTTATTATCCTTTCCCTGCTTTCCTCGATTATTTGTTCTACAATTAGAAGTAGTTGGTTGCAAAGTTGTACACAAGTTCGTTAATTCCTAGATTTTATGCTATGGATCTCAGTTAAGTTGGAATGTTATCATATGCATCTTATGGGGCAACACTGCATCTAAGTATTTAACTATAAAGAAAATCGTATTGAGCTACGACTTCTTGATAATAAACCAAAAAAAAAAAAGCGCTCGCAATCTCTCTTTCTAGTACTAGTAGAAAAACGCATTTTCCTTCCGTTAAGCACTCTTATTCACTTTGCTTTTGGTCTTGGGGATTCGGCGCTCTTGTAAAGAAGAAAAAAATGATTTCGTCATTTGTTTCCAATGCCTGTTGGTCAGTCATTTACCTAAACTAAAATTTAACGTTGTTTTTTGCTTTGTTCGTTTTAGAAATTTGATTTACGATGTCGGGTGGGGGAACACAGAGCAGTTTAAGAAAGACTCTTGGTGCTCTTAAGGACACCACCACTGTTAGCTTGGCGAAAATTAACAGCGACTACAAGGTTAGTTTTTATTTTCTTTTATTACAATATATATAATATGTATATATGTATATATGAAGTTCATAAATGGTTTGAATAATTTCTGCTCGTACTTCGACAGGAGTTGGACATTGCCATTGTGAAGGCAACAAATCACGTTGAACGGCCAGCCAAGGAGAGGCACATTAGGGGTCAGTAGTCATTTGTTGTGGAACGTCTAGTGCGTCGCCTATGTTGTAATATTAAAACATTTCAAGTTAGATTGCGACGATTAATCAATTGTCCTTAATTTTCGCAACATTTCAGCTATTTTTGCTGCGATATCAGCCAACAGACCTCGAGCTGATGTCGCGTATTGCATACATGCTCTTGCTAGAAGATTGTCAAAGACTAAGAATTGGGCGGTACGTCTTCATCAAGAATTATAAAAAATTTATCTTTTTTCTGCATAAGTCGAAATTTTATCTTAGTAGATTCAAGATTGGAATGTTTGACAGTAGTTTTGTCTTTTTACCTCCGTGCTTCTAACTTTTGGATTTTGGAACAAGCTTAGATCTTTCTTGATGGACAATTGTGAAATATTGTCCATTTAATAAAATTTGGATGTGCAATCTTCTTGGGAAATGATAGATCTTTATGTGAAAAAATTAAAAAAATAAATCTCACTCTTTTCTGTTTTTACCTAACTCGAATGTCCAGAAGGGCATATATGGAACTAAATAAGACGGATAGGTCGAGATATTCTTTGAATGTAATGTTCTAGTATCACATACTTATGTTTTGCCTCCATCTAATGCTCCCTAGTTTCTTTGTTGATTGTAATGCACATGAATTTAGGTTATTACTGACCCTTTTTCCTTTTACTCCATATTTAAAGGTTGCACTGAAAACTTTGATTGTAATCCATCGTGCGTTAAGGGAGGTGGACACCACATTCCAGGAAGAACTTATCAACTATGGTCGGAGCAGAAACCACATGCTTAACTTAGCTCACTTCAAGGATGACTCAAGTCCAAACGGTATCATGTTCGGTCGTTGATTTTATCTCATATGTATTATTACATCCTTAAATCCTTATATCAAAACATCAATGTCATCATTCTCTAGCATGGGATTATTCTGCTTGGGTGCGCTGCTACGCATTATACTTGGAGGAGAGGCTTGAATGCTTCAGAGTGCTGAAACTTGACATAGAGGCTAATCGTCTGGTGGGAATTTTTTTTCCAGCAATTATTTTATACACAATTAATTAGCTGTTGGTACTTTGTTGTCTACATCTCATTTTACGTGAAAGTAGTCTAATTCATAGTTTTTTCTTTGGTTTCCTTGCCGAAAACACAGAACACAAAAGAACTCGACACTGTAGAGTTGCTAGAGCATTTACCGGCGTTGCAACAGCTTCTTTTTCGCGTCCTCGGTTGTCAGGTAATTAATTACTAACATTCCTTTTATTTGTTCAATCGTGGGAACTATTTGACACTTTAATTTCGGTTTTTCTTCTCCACTAACCATCATCACATTCAATCTTTGCAGCCACAAGGCGCAGCAATTCATAATTTCATCATTCAGTTGGCCCTTTCAATGGTATCTTGTTTGTATTTGACCTGACAATGACTAATGTGCATCGATTATTCCCTCGGTTATTGTCTCACTGTGACACGGACTTCTTACTTCTTGTAGGTTGCGTCTGAAAGTGTTAAAGTCTACAATGCAATAAGTGACGGTACTGTCAATTTGGTGGATAAGGTATGCGAAGACTTGTCATTACCCTATCCATGTGTGTGTTTGAGTTGATGGTTTAAGATATAGAAGTATTCGACTAAGCCTAACAACTCGAAATATGATGAATCTGAAACACATTATTTCAAATCTGCCATCCATACGATTCGTTGTTGCAACGTATTAATTAGAATCCACATTTGCAGTTCTTTGAGATGCAAAGGCACGATGCTCTTAAGGCTTTGGACATCTATCGCAGAGCCGGCCAGCAGGTGCTGCAACTTGAAATCGTTTCCATAACATCCCAATAATATGTCCAAGTTCTTGGGATGTTTAAGGAAATTATTACCTGGCAAGAAAAAACTTAATGTAGTTATTAATTCTTCAGGCTGAGAGATTGTCAGAATTCTACGAGATATGTAAGACCCTTGATGTCGGGCGTGGGGAAAGATACATCAAGATCGAACAGGTTTCTCGCTGCTCGTCAAGTTTGTAATGAAAGATATGATCTTTGGACCTCAATTTTTCTTAAAGCAATTCTTCTTGTCCTAAATGTTTTTCAGCCCCCTGCCTCCTTTATTCAAGCTATGGAGGAGTACGTTAGGGATGCGCCTCGTTCTTCCGTGGCTCGCAAGGTAAAAGATTCTGAAACTGGCCTTGCACTGTCTTAGCTTTTCAGGGATAATTATTTAGTACAAAATTTAGTTATATAAATGTTTTTTCATTCGAATATTGCGACAAAATTAAGCAGGCAGATGATAAGCCCAAGGAAACTCTAGCAATTGAGTACAAAGTCAGCACCGAGGTGAAAGAAGAGCGCCCACCATCACCACCACCACCACCACCACCACCGCAAACCGAACAAGAACCTTCGCCCGTCGATAAGGAACCTTCTGCTTCAGAAACCCAACCCCAAGATTTGCTGGTACTTGTCGAATTGTAGTATTATCTGAGTACTTATTTTATTTCTTCATTGTTTTGCTTGGAACACTTCGATCGATGGCTTTGCTCTAACTAAACTAAACACACGCCTTTTTTTTTGTTGCAGGGCTTGCAAGAGCCTCACCCCGCTGCAACAGATTTGGACGAAAAGAATGCTTTGGCTTTAGCTATCGTCCCAGCTTGTAAGAATTTTCCTTTCCCTAATAATCAAAGATGTTTCGCTCTAATATTTTGAAGCTGTTAATTGGTGGCTCATATTGTTCTTCATGTGCTTTAACATCCTTATATATTTGCGGTAAGTAACTAAATTATTTGTAACTGCAATCGCACAGCTGGCGCAGATCAAGCTGGTTCGGCTGGACCCGCCTTGGCTAACGGAAATGCAACTGGCTGGGAATTGGCGCTCGTTACTGCTCCAAGCTCGAATGGCACTGCTTCGTCAGCTACCTCATTGGTATGTAGTAAAACTTGTCATCATTCAGTCCCACTTTGTTGTTCTAACGCACAACTGATGATACATAACGATTGTGAAGGGTGGAGGATTCGACAAGCTGACGCTGGACAGCCTATACGAGGATGCGATAAGGAGAAACAATCAGAATAACTTGAGCTACAATCCATGGGAACAGCAACAGCAACCACAAATGATGAATGGGATGATGAGCCACCACCACCACGACCCATTCTACGCCTCGAACATTGTCCCCGCCCCAACTTCTGTGCAGATGCATCAGCAGCAGCAAATGATGATGATGATGGGCCAACCACATCAGCAACCAATGAACAACCCTTTTGGTGTGAACAACAACGGTTACAATTCGAACCCCTATGGCTCTGCTGGCGTGCCCGCCCACGGCTACAATCCATATTCGGGCCTCATATGATGAATTTTGGATCAATTTCATTTGGAGATGGAAGCTTTTGAATGTGATTTGTGGGGGGTGAGTTCTATTTCAAGCCTATATATATATATATGTTCTCTTCTGCAAGGAGATTGATGTTCTTTTCCTTTTTTATTTTTGCCCCTCTATTTCTCTCTCTGTCTCTATGATTGGCTGTGGATGAGGTTTACTGTTAATAATGATTCTTTATTGTATCTACTGCTATTATTATTAGTTTTGTGGTTGGTTGTGATGGGTTGACCTGTCTTTTATTACAGTTTTGTCTTGTCTTGATTGGGATGTGCGGTCTGCCGAGGGCTTTTCTTGTTTAGGTGTGTTGTTTGTCTAGTCTACTTGAATGTACACCGATTTTTAGTATGCATTTTTATTTTGTGTACTTTCCATCCAATATGAAGCCCCGAATTAGGAAGTGAGTAATTGTAACTTGGAAAAAGCCAAGATTACAAACTCAAATTTAGTTTTTTTTTTTGTTTGTCTAATTTAGTCCTTTTCCTATTAATAGAAGGGAAGTCTACTCTTAATACTCAAAAGTATAAACAAATCTAAGATCAATCTCTTGTCAGTATTTTTTTATATGTAGTGACCTAGTAAAAAAAATGTTTACTAAGTCATTGAAAAAAACGTGTTGTGATATACAGGACATTGTAAAAAATGCATGTCATGCTTACAGAAATATCACATAACTTATTTAGAGATTAAGTACCCCGCAAACACATAATATGATACGTCATATACACACAAGATCCGTAAACGATGGTAAAATGGTATTCTCAACCGAACGAGTACCTATATGTAAAAATTTTATTCTATTGATTTGTAAGGTTGTAAATTACACGATAATATTAAAAAATCGGGTAGAAAAGAATATTACAATAATGGTCTTTTGAGTTTGAGAATTAGTTCATCGGTTGGAGAAGAATTATTGCATTTTGAGTTTGAGAATGAGTTTCTCGGATGGAGATGGTCTTAGCCGACCCAGGACAGGGTCGCGTTTGGTGACCGTGCCGAATGTTATAAAACGACCACTCCTTCACGCGGTTTCTGAATCATTTCGTAAAAGAGAAATTGATTTATCACCCGCCGGATAAAGTTTCCGTCCCTTGGTAGAGGCACGTCGTCGTGTGCGGTGGACACGACAAAATTCACCGTTCAATGTTTCCATTTACACCTTTACTATTCATATGTTTATAATAAAAGATTCAATATGGTATTCGCTATTTGCCTTTTTTGGAGGTGAAATTATGTATGAATCAAACACCCTTCAATAGTGTTCAACCCATATTTTCGACGAATTCGTCCCCACCAACGGGGTAAGTTTTGGCCCCATCCTCGCATCAGGGATTGCCCATTAGCAAAATATTGACTCGAGTGATATATTGGAACAACTTTAGGGCTACTATGTCATTAGATCGCAAGTTAGCATCCACCCAAGTAAAACACATTCTTAAGTTAGGGATTATGTTCTTTAAAATAATGTTCGAACTCTCTACTCCAAGTTATTCTGATTTATCAAGTTAATGATCTGTATATTTGCCAATAGTGATTCGAAAACCAGCACTTCATATTTACTCCCAAGTCAACGTTCAACAGTTTAGTTGGGAGATGTATAATTTATATTTTATTTTATGTAATATCACCAATGAATATAAGCCGAAACTTCCAGCCAAAGTCAACGTCAACTTCATTTAATTTACAAACTGTATTCGGCGTTTGGAAACCAAACATTACTTAAATAATACTTTTTACATAGAGGGATTTAGGAGACTTGAAATATTTCCTTGGTATTGAAATAGCTCGTTCTAAGGAAGGTAGTTTTAAACCAAAGGAAATATGTGTTAGAATTGTTAAGTGAAGTAGGAATGTTGGGATGTTAAACCACTTGATTTACCTATGGAACAGAATGCTAAATTGACGGATACAGAAACATGGGATGACCCATTGCATGCAAATGTCACATAATTTCAAAGGATAGTGGGAAAACTGATTTACTTGTGTCTAACCCGGCCTGATATTTGCTATCCTGTTCAGATTTTATCACAGTTTATGCATAAGCCCAGGAGATCTCATGACATGCTATGATTAGAGTGTAAGGTATCTCAAAGGTAAACCAGGCTTGGGAATTCTAATGAATGCAAGAAGTACAGTATCCTTAAATACTTTTTGTGATGCAGATTGGACATCTTGTCCAATATCTAGAAGATCTCTAACAGGTTATGTAATATTTTTTGGGTAATTCCTTGATATCGTGGAGGACCAAAAAACAGAATCCAGTCTCGCGAAGTTCAGTCGAAGCTGAATATAGAGCGATGGCCATGCTAACTTCAGAAATATTATGGCTTATAAGTTTGTTCAAGGATTTATAGGTTATAGGTTTAGAACCAGTGAAGATGTTCTCAGATAGCAAATCAGCACTTCAAATTGCAGCTACCTGGTTTTACACGAAAGAACGAAGCACATAGAAGTCGATTGCCATTTTATACGTGATAAAGTTCAAGAGAAAGTGATTCAAATGTGTTATGTACCTTCCAAACGACAACCAACAGACATCCTTACAATGGCATTGGGAAAGAAGAAATTTGAGCATTTGTTGTCCAAGTTTGGGGTTATTAATTTATATGGACCACAAACTTGAGGGGAGTATTGAAATATATTCAGGGATTTAATTGTAAAGTTTTTTATATGTAAGGGCCATTCTGTAAGATAGTTTATAGATAGGTCAAATATGTAATATATAGAATTCTCACTTTACAGAAAACAGATACGATTGTATTATTAAAACGATTGAAAACCAACAGAGAAGAAGGGAACGATTCCAAGTTTACACATCCATTTATGTCTTAGTTTTTCCTCTATTGTTCTTTACACAAGTAAAACACATCTAAACTTAGGGATTATTTTCTTTAAAATAATGTTCGAACTGTCGACTCTATTTTATTCTGATTTATCAAGTTAATGATCATCTATATTGTCAATAGTGATTCGAAAACCAGCATATCATATTTACTACAAAGTCAACGTTCAACAGTTTAGTTGGGAGATGTTGTATAATTATATTTTATTTTATGTAATATAATCAATGAATATAAGCCGAAACTTCCAGCCAAAGTCAACGTCTACTTCATTTAATTTACAAACTGTATTCCGCGTTTGGAAGTTAATACCAAAGACTCGTCGATCGTCGTATAAGATTTGATCAAAAACTAAACCAAATTCTCCATTTGCACTTGTTATTACACACACACAGAAAACACGAACACTAGAAGATGCTTCGAACACATGACGATTGGGAGAGATTGGTCGCAGCAGTTCTCAAGAAACAACAGCTGTGGGAACTCTTTCACGCCCATTCAAGATCTCCCAGCGTCTCTTCCGAAGCTTCGTCATCTGACGTCAGCCGTAGTTCGAGCTTCCGAGAAATAGACACTTCATCTGCTTACTGGCAAGTTCTTCGAAATCTTGTTTTGGTATCAGATTTCTCCCCATCTTTTGACGCCGATGACGTTGACTTAGGTTCCATGGAGTTACTTGGGGAAGGAACCTTCGGCAGTACTTACGTGGGCGATGTAAGTAATGGAGTCAAAATTGTAGTAAAAAGGGTTAATAATCAGTCGTTGATATTGTCCGAAGAGGAGTTTAAGAGGTCAATGGACGTCGTTGGGAGACTCAGGCACGAAAATGTCGTTCCCTTGAGAGCTTACTGCTGTTCTCAAAATGAAAGGCTAATGCTCTATGATTATTACCGAAGTGGGAGTGTTCATCAGCTGCTACATAGTATGTTCAAGCTTTAAATAAACCTTGCTTGTTACATGTTTGTTTCTTTGTCTCAATGATCGCAGCTCTGTTCAATTATGCTGTAATAATGATTCACTGGGGGGTTTTTTTTTTCAGGAAAAGCCAATACAGTGAGATGGATCACTAGACTTAGAATGGCTATTGGAGCAGCTCGTGGTCTTCACCATATACACGTGCAACAGCTCGTACATGGAAATGTGAAATCGTCGAACGTATTTCTCAATAAAGAAGTGTACGGTTGCATATCGGATCATGGAATAGCAAATCTTACATCAGCCGAACTCATGAAAAAGTCTTACTGTTACGCCCCTGAAGTGAAGAACAGCACTAAAAACGTGTCGCAAGAATCAGACGTCTACAGCTTTGGGATTCTACTGTTCGAACTTCTTACACGAAAATCGCCCGAAGCAGTCGACCTTGTCAAGCTTATGAAATCTGTGAGAAGCAAGCAGATGACTCCTAAAGCATTCGATGCAGAATTGTTGAAGTATCAAGACGACAGCGAACAGATGGTAAAAGTGCTGCAAATAGGAATAAGCTGCGTAGCTAAATCCCCGAAGGAAAGGCCTAATATGTTTCAAGTGGCAATGGCGTTAGATGATCTTGTACCCAGCCAACCACTTACGGGCAATCCACCTGAATTTGTTCATCGGCAGTCGCACTCACAGGGCCACACAAATATGATCCATTTTATTAATACTTATGTATATGTTGAAAATAACGGTCACTTACCAAATTGGTCAACACCCGCTCCGCCAACCTCATATCTTCCGGAAAGGAAAGTAGATCAAGAATAGTTCTTTGGCTTGATTTTAGCTAACAGTCATATTTCTTGACAAGTTCTATATATGTAGCTATGGTTGTGTAAAGCAAAAATGAAGTGAACAAGAAATACAAACATATTTTCAGCGTACATTTTTTCAACATGGTATCAGAGCATGGTTATTAACCTCTAAAAAAAATTCATAGAGTGCTTGAATCATCAGACACAAGAAGCTCTCTTCACAATTGCCATGTGAGGAACTCAGTGGTTGACAACTCACTGCCCACAATTCAGCAAAGGCACTCTATGGCACAACATTGCAAACAAAAAGCTATGGACCGACCATTGATGTGGGCTAAGTCAAAGGTAAAGTCTATAATTTGGCCAACAATGAGCTTGGACCTGGATCTGAAGTGGAACCTGATGGGTCAAGTGTTCATTGGGCTGGAGCAGATCCTTCTCAAATTATGCATCTCATAAATCAACTTTCAACTCTATTAAACCAATCAGGTAAACTAAACACAGCGCAGGTATGAATCCTATTTCTCATTTTAGAAATTATACAAACATGAGTAGTAGTGAACTGATAATTCTTCTAAAGATGTTTGGATAATCGATTCTGGTGCTACTGACCATATGACATGTAACCCAAACAATATATTTAATACTTTCAATCCAAAAATACCTCAATATGTCACCGTAGCAAATGGAGACAGAGTTCCAATAAACAAAATTGGAACCTCACACATATTTTCGAGAAAAATCTCAAACGTATTATATCTACCAAACCTTACATCAAATTTATTGTCCGTTAAAATAGCTCTACAGATATAAATTGTAACGTAATTTTCTCACAAAATAAAGTAATTTTTCAAGATCGAAACACAAATTTGGTAATTGGTGAAGGAAGACTAGAGAACGGATTGTACCTAATCGACATTCCCCAATAAAGCCTTACATACTACTCAAAATTCCATTAACCATAATAAAATCTTACACAAGAGTTTTGGTCATCCTTCCGATAGAGTCTTAAATAAAAATTTTCCATCCATAACTCTAGATTCTACGGATTGTGATACTTACAAATTTCCGAAACAAACTAGACTAATTTTATTCTTCTACAACTAAATCAGAGAAAATCTTTGATTTAGTTCATTCTGATGTTTGGGGCCCAGCTCCGGTAAATTCCTATAATGGTTTTAAAAATTCTGTTACATTCATAGATGATTATTCCCGTATCACTTGGATTTATCTACTTAAGGATAAATCTGAAGTTTTTTTCGTGCTTTCAAGAATTTTTAAATCTAGTTGAAAATCAATTCAATGCTAAAATTAAAATTTTTAGATCTGATAATGGTACGGAATACATTAAATTTTTTTGTATCTTTCTAAAGATAAAGGCATATTGCATCAAACTACATGTGTCAATACTCCACAACAAAATGGAGTATCCGAGCGGAAAAATCGCCATCTCCTTGAAGTAACAACATCGCTTCTTTTTCAAAATAATGTTCCGAAACATTTTTGGTCTGATGCAATATTAACAGCTGCATATCTAATTAATAGACTACCCAATGTTCATTTAGATCACAAAAACCCTCTAGAAATTCTCTTAAATAGAAAACTCAATTTAGGCCATTTGCGTGTCTTTGGATGTACTTGTTTTGTACATACCAAAAGACTTGATAAATTGGACACAACATCTATCAAAACTATATTTATAGGATACTCATCCCAAAAGAAATGATATAAATGTTATGACCCAAAAAATAATAAACTATATATTTCTAGATACGCAATATTCATGGAAAATGGGCCTTATTATCCAAATAATGACAATTAAAAAGATTTTAACTTAGAAAGTCAATATAACACACCACTTCCAATGATTCAAGAAGAATTCTATCAAAATTATATCCCAGCACCTGAACAAACACAAATGTTACAAAATAATGAAACCATAGAATCACTTTCAGGGGGAGAAAATCCCAACATTCAACCTCAAATAGAAATAATCAAAGAAGATCGACAAGGATAACTAGACAGTCAGAAGGATTAAAAGATTATGTAATAAATCAAGTTACATACCCTATTGAGAACTACATCTCATATAATAATATCAGTCCGAAATATTATACTTTCCTATCAAACTTAAACAAAGAAGCGGAACCGAAAAACTTCCAAGAAGCACTTAGCTCAAACACTTGGTGCAAAGCTATGGCGGAAGAACTCAATGCATTGGAAAAAAATCATACATGGGACATTGTTCCTCTACCCAATAATAAAAAAACATTGGTTGTAAATGGGTCTATAAAATTAAATACATCAGCGAAGGATCCATCAAAAGATATAAAGCAAGATTAGTAGCTAATGGGTATACTCAAACATATGGGATCGACTATCAAGAAACTTTCGCTCCCGTTGCAAAATTGAAAACTGTAAGGATACTTTTGTCCGACACTTCAATGTTTGTTAGAAATCAAAACAAAACTACTATCATAATTTTAATACACGTAGATAACATTATATCGTAAGTTAGCATCCACCCAAGTTATTGAAATATATTCAGGGATTTAATTGTAAAGTTTTTTTTTATATGTAAGGACCATTCTGTAAGATAGTTTATAGATAGGTCAATATGTAATATATAGAATTCTCACTGTATAGAAAACAGATACGATTGTATTATTAAAATGATTGAAAACCAATAGAGAAGAAGAAGGGAACGATTCCCAGTTTACTCATCCATTCATGTTTTAGTTTTTCCTTTATTGTTCTTTACATGGTATCAGAGCGGGATTGAGTTTTCCGCTACGAAAATATTACGTCGAAATCAGGAAGAGGAGGAAGTCGAGATTACAGAGTTCAAGAAATCTAAGATTGACTTTCAAGATCCGCTGTATATCCATCCCTCGGGCACACCAAATCTCGATCTAGTAACCGAAGTCTTGCGAGGATCAGAGAATTACAAAATTTGGAGCCGTGAGATGATAATTGCATTAGAGGCGAAGAATAAGATAGGATTCATAGATGGAACCTACAAGTCTCCGGCGATTACACATCCATTACATCAGCAATGGAAAAGATGCAATGCTTTGGTAAGATCTTGGATACACAGATCAATTTCTAGGGAATTGGTACACGGAGTAGTTTACTATGACTTGGCTAATTCGGTTTGGAAGGATTTGAAAGAGTGATTTGAACAAGGGCAGATTTTTTTCTGCAAAAACAGGTATGATGCATAGTGTATGTAAGCTAAAAAAACCATTGTACGGCTTGAAACAAACCTCAAGGCAATGGAACTACAAGTTTACTAGCACTATAAGTGAGTTTGGTTTCACTCAATCTAAAAATGACTACTCCTTGTTTGTTAAAACAAGTGGGAGTGACATAGTTATTTACTAGTTTATGTGGCTGATATCGTCATAACTGGGAATAACACAAAATGATGGAGGAAACCAAACATTACTTAAATAATACTTTTTACATGAGGGATTTAGGAGACTTGAAATAGTTCCTTTGTATTGAAATAGCTCGTTCTAAGGAAGGTAGTTTTAAACCAAAGCAAATATGTGTTAGAATTGTTAAGTGAAGTAGGAATGTTGGGATGTTAAACCACTTGATTTACCTATGGAAAAGAATGCTAAATTGACGGATACAGAAACATGGGATGACCCATTGCATGCAAATGTCACATAATTTCAAAGGATAGTGGGAAAACTGATTTACTTGTTTCTAACCCGGCCTGATATTTGCTATCATGTTCAGATTTTATTACAGTTTATGCATAAGCCCAGGAGATCTCATGTACATGCTATGATTAGAGTGTTAAGGTATCTCAAAGGTAAACCAGGCTTGGGAATTCTAATGAATGTAAGAAGTACACTATCCTTAAATACTTTTTGTGATGCAGATTGGACATCTTGTCCAATATCTAGAAGATCTCTAACAGGTTATGTAATATTTTTTGGGTAATTCCTTGATATCGTGGAGGACCAAAAAACAGAATGCAATCTCGCGAAGTTCAAGGATTTATAGGTTATAGGTTTAGAACCAGTGAAGATGTTCTCAGATAGCAAATCAGCACTTCAAATTGCAGCTACCTGGTTTTACACGAAAGAACGAAGCACATAGAAGTCGATTGCCATTTTATACGTGATAAAGTTCAAGAGAAAGTGATTCAAATGTGTTATGTACCTTCCAAACGACAACCAACAGACATCCTTACAATGGCATTGGGAAAGAAGAAATTTGAGCATTTGTTGTCCAAGTTTGGGGTTATTAATTTATATGGACCACAAACTTGAGGGGAGTATTGAAATATATTCAGGGATTTAATTGTAAAGTTTTTTATATGTAAGGGCCATTCTGTAAGATAGTTTATAGATAGGTCAAATATGTAATATATAGAATTCTCACTTTACAGAAAACAGATACGATTGTATTATTAAAACGATTGAAAACCAACAGAGAAGAAGGGAACGATTCCAAGTTTACACATCCATTTATGTCTTAGTTTTTCCTCTATTGTTCTTTACACAAGTAAAACACATCTAAACTTAGGGATTATTTTCTTTAAAATAATGTTCGAACTGTCGACTCTATTTTATTCTGATTTATCAAGTTAATGATCATCTATATTGTCAATAGTGATTCGAAAACCAGCATATCATATTTACTACAAAGTCAACGTTCAACAGTTTAGTTGGGAGATGTTGTATAATTATATTTTATTTTATGTAATATAATCAATGAATATAAGCCGAAACTTCCAGCCAAAGTCAACGTCTACTTCATTTAATTTACAAACTGTATTCCGCGTTTGGAAGTTAATACCAAAGACTCGTCGATCGTCGTATAAGATTTGATCAAAAACTAAACCAAATTCTCCATTTGCACTTTTTATTACACACATACAGAAAACACGAACACTAGAAGATGCTTCGAACACATGACGATTGGGAGAGATTGGTCGCAGCAGTTCTCAAGAAACAACAGCTTTGGGAACTCTTTCACGCCCACTCAAGATCTCCCAGCGTCTCGTCCGAAGCTTCGTCATCTGACGTCAGCCGTAGTTCGAGCTTCCGAGAAATAGACACTTCATCTGCTTACTGGCAAGAGCTTGAGGACGCCGTCGCGAAATTGGAAAATCGAGTTCATCGAAAGCTTGTTTTGGTATCAGATTTCGCTCCATCTTTTGACGCCGATGACGTTGACTTAGCTTCCATGGAGTTACTTGGGAAAGGAACATTCGACAGTACTTACGTGGGCGATGTAAGTAATGGGGTGGTCAAAATTGTAGTAAAAAGGGTTAATCCGTCGTTGATATTGTCCGACTTTAAGAGGTCAATGGACGTCGTTGGGACACTCAGGCACGAAAATGTTGTTCCCTTGAGAGCTTACTATTGTTCTCAAATTGAAAGGCTAATGCTCTATGATTATTACCGAAAAGGGAGTGTTCAGCAGCTGCTACACAGTATGTTCAAGCTTTAACTAAACCTTGTTCCTTACATGTTTGTTTCTTTGTCTCAATGATGGATTCTCTGCTTTAATTATGCTGTGTAATGATTCCATGAATCGCAGGAAAAACCAATACAGTGGGATGGCAAACTAGACTTACAATGGCTATTGGAGCAGCTCGTGGTCTTGCCCATATACACGCGCAAAAGCTCGTACATGGAAATGTGAAGTCGTCCAACATATTGCTCAACAAAGAATCGTACGGCTGCGTATCAGATCATGGAGTAGCAAATCTTACATCAGCCGAACTCATGAAAAAGTCATACTGTTATGCCCCGGAAGTGAAGAACAGCACAAAAAACGTGTCGCAAGAATCAGACGTCTACAGCTTTGGGATTCTACTGTTCGAACTTCTTACACGAAAATCGCCTGAAGCAGTCGACCTTGTCAAGCTTATGAAATCTGTGAAAAGCAAGCAGATGACTCCTAAAGTATTCGACGCGGAATTGTTGAAGGATCAAAACAACAGGGAACAGATGGTAAAAGTGCTGCAAATAGGGATAAGCTGCGTAGCTAAGTCCCCAAAGAAAAGGCCTAAAATGTCTGACGTTTCAAAGATGTTAGAGGATCTTGGAGCCAGCCTTCCTAAGGGCAATGGACTTGTATTTGTTCATCAGAATAATGAGTCTACAGCTGAAGATCCATTCGATCTCGAAATTATGTTAAGGGCATCTGCTGAGGTTCTCGGGAAAGGTACGTTTGGGACTTCTTACAAGGCGAGCCTTGAGATTGGACTTATAGTGAGGGTGAAGAGACTCAAGGATGGGAACGTTACTTCCGCCGAGTTTCAACAGCACGTGGAGAGAGTTAGTAGAATCAAACACAAATACTGTGCAACGACAATGGCATATTCCTTTTCGAAGGACGAAGTGCTCTTAGTGTACGATTACTACGACGAGGACAATCTATCCACATTACTACATGGTACATAACATTTAGAACTTTTTTTTTTTATTTGTGACAAACTATGATAGAGCGGACGACAATTTCAGTCCCTAATTCATTGGTTATGAGCACTTCTGGCCTCCCATATTCCTAGTAGATGTCACTTTTAGTCGCTAATGTTATTGTCTTTGGGCTGTGTTTGACCCCTCGATATTTTAGTCGTTTTGTTCATACAAAATACGTCTCGCCTTTGTGTAGGAACATTGGATTCTCGGAAGCCATTACCTTGGGAAACTCGGCTAAAGATCGCACTAACCGCCGCGAAGGGCATCCATTACATCCACAATCAAGACTCCTCAAAGCTCGTCGTCCACGGAAACATAAGGTCTTCAAACATTCTCCTCGACAGAAATGGCAACGCCGTTATTACAGACGTCGCTCTGTACAAAGTGACGAAACCCATAAGACGCTCCGCCCTGAAACAGCAAGGGTACATTGCCCCCGAGGTTAAAGACACGAGGAACGCGTCCCAAGCTTCGGATGTCTACAGCTTTGGGGTCGTCTTGCTCGAACTCCTCACGAGGAAGCGACCTTCCGATACGATGGGTGGTGATAATGCTATTTCTTTAGTAGAGTGGGCTCAGGTTTGTGTCGGTGAGGGAAATTTGGACGAACTGTTTGATGCAGAGTTGGTTGGGGATGAGCAAACGTTCAAAGCATTGCAGTTGGCGATGGATTGCGTTGTTGATGTTGCGGAAAGAAGGCTGAGGATGTCTCAAGTCGTGGGAAAGTTGCAGGAGATTTCTGGGATTTACGACGACGAGGAGGAGCAATCTGAACCGTCGATCGAGTATCCGAAGCCGTGGATTGGAATGAGTTTGGAAGATGCATTGGAAGATCTTACGTCGAGTTGGGCATTTCAGCAGTCTTAGTTTTGATGACACCATCATCTTTGCTCATAGTTTATTAGTGTTTTGATTTCTCATGTTTGGTTTGGAACTTCATTTTATTATTTGGGTCTCATGTACATGGTGGAAATAGAACTGGTCTGATACCACTTTGTTGGAAATAGAACTGATCTCATGCCATTTGTTGGAAATTAGGATTTATGTAAGAAGTGAGAGGAGCTTTATAATAAGGCTAGTATTTAAGAGGAAGAAGAGGCTTTAATTATATAACTCACTTCTTACAAGTTACAATATATCTTAATCTTTTTCTTTTGATCGAAGTCATCACCCCTTCTTTTTATACAATTAGCACCTCCTTAATGTGTGGCTAGCTAACACATCGTGATCTAGAACTCTCCCTAAGTCTATAAGGTTCTACGAGATTCCTTAGTCTTCTCTAATAATCGTACATCTTCTAAATATTGGGCTATTATATTTTCAAAGCCCAAATGCTAAATTCTTTGACTTAATTATCTTGGACAGAAATCAAGTTTATTTTACAGTACGTCGTTTTAGACAACTCAATTTTCGAGTAATACGTGTTACGATATTATTACTTATAATTAACTAATTAATAATAATATCGTAACACTAGGAAACTATAAATCACCGATCAAATAATCCCACATTCGATCCTAGATGGGCACACGCTTTTAGTTTAAATGAATGTGTGCGAAATTGTACAAGATGTCCTTTATAACAGCACCTTACTACCCTCGCTCCAACTCCATCGGTTAATATACTTGTTTGGAATTATCGATAAGTAAGTAATTTGAATTTGATTTAGCAGTTCAATGATTAACTGAATAACATATTCTATGAATTTGCCACGACTCAAATAGGCGGAAATATACATACTTACACTCAGTTAGCTCTATGATAAAAATAAATAAACAACACCAATTTAGCTCTTGTTTGGATCGGGTTTAGCTATTTTAACCTCTGTTGTAAAATAGCCCTTGTCGTCCATGGAAATATACATATTTATACTCAGTTAGTCTATATGATAAAAATAATAAACAACACCAATTTATTCTTTGTTTCACGACGATCAAATTGATATGCATATCTTATATTTTTTGATATTCATTAGAATATTTTTTTTTGTAAATTATATATTGATGAATTAATGTTACTTTTATAATTTTAAAGATAGTACTGAATAACTCAACTCATATCTTGCAAAGTGAACATATGACTTTGATAAGTTTTATGGTTAATAATCCAAAGACAATTTAAATTATATTTTCCAATCTTGCAAAGTAAACGTACAATAAGGAAATTGAAAGGGAAAGAAAAGGAAAGAAAATGAAGAGTCTTTTTATGATTGGTCCATTGCATAATTAGTTATGAGAAAGAAAAGAAAATAACTAAGTTCATGCTTAAAACTAATGAAAACTAATTTCTTCACTTGAGGAAAACAATAAAAACCTTATTAAGATCATTTTCTCTTCAATTTTCTTTTTTCGCCATTTTCTTTGAGCCACGGGTTTTGATGTCAGTTAGCCTCACCACAAGTATAAACCATGATGATGGAGATGATCTGGGTAAAGAAAAGTGGTCGCCCCAAAGGGTTGGGAAGAGAATGTTATAGTAAAGACGGGTCAACTCCCTCTCTCCCTCCCTCCCTCCCTCCCTCCCTCTCTCTCTCTCTCTCTCCCCTCCCCGTGCAGACCATAGTACCCTTCTCTCCGTCCTCCAGTAATGGAGCTTGATGAGCTCCTCCATATAGAGCTTAAAGTTCGGGCGGCCAGCCCGCTCGGCTCTGATTAAGCGGGCTCCCGACTGCTAGCGGACTGGGTCGGGCTGAACCCAAAATTCTACGGGCCTAAGATTCTTAGGCCCAAATCCATTGTGTAATGGGCCGGGCTAGCCCGTCGGGCTAACGGGCTTATATTTTTCATATTTTTCAAAAATAATTATATTTTATACTATTATTATACCCAATATTACAAATATATAGTTATAAAGAATCTTATATCTCATAAATTCATCACAAGCATTATTTTTACTTATCAAATTGGAGTTTATAAATGTTATATATGGAAAATAAAAGAAACAATTAAAATACAACGGGCCAAATTTGGCCCGCGGCCCACCGAGTTTTTTGGCCCCCGGCCCGTCAACCCGGCGGGCCTGATGAGCCGGGCCAATTGGCCCGATCATATTTCGGCTCATCAAATGAAGCCCAAACCCGGTTTTTTAGGGCCGGCCGGGCTGGCCCATGGCACCGGCCCAAAATTTTTAGTTGTACCACCATAGTAACCTCCCACCACATTCATATACTTTCGTCCTTATATAACTGCCCTTATTTTTCATATTTTCTAGTGTTCTTTTTTTCAGTCTCTCCGTGTGGGAGTTTCTGTCTCATCATTGTAATTGTTTCTTCTCCCTCTTTGGGAGTGTCCTTCTCAAAGAAGAGAAAGTATCGAAGTTCATATGGAAGAAGTGAAGAGTACCAATGATCTAACCTATCGTTTAGACCATTAAGGTAATTTGTAGTAGGTTCTCTAGTTATTTTGTTTGATCTTCGCATTTTGTTTTCTTTTTGGGTTTCTTTGTCTTTCAACATTAAATATGTGTTTGTTTCTCTGTAGTTGAGAACTTTCTCCCCTCTCGAGTAACGGATATTACGAGATGGTGCATTTGGCCTCCTTAGTCCTTTAAAGGTAGTTTTTAAGAAATCATCCGTTGAATAAAACAAAGAAATGTTAGCTGATGGAATGTAGTCTATAGTAGGGCTGAAAACGAGCCTGGCCGAGCATGGCCCGGCTCGAGCTCGAGCTCGAAAAGTCGAGGCTCGAGCTCGGCTCGATATACCATCGAGCTGCTCGAGCTCGGCTCGAAAAGCTCGGTTCGTCATAAAAATAATATATAATATATTATATTTATAATAATAAAACATATGTATTTAAAAAAAAGAAAAAAATTGGGCTCGATAAGCTCGACGAGCTATCAAGCCCACATACAAAAAGCTCTAGCTCGGCTCGAGCTCGACGTTGACCGAGCTCGAGTCGAGATTTGACCGAGCTGCTCGGCTCGTTTTCAGCCCTAGTCTATAGTATTCTTTTCTTAGGGTCAATTGCGAGGGCACCAACATCGTTCGTGTTGGGAACGACAATATTTCGAGTCAGCGGAATTGATTTTGGATCCCGCGATAATCATAGTTGTTATGATTCTGTTCTGGTTACAATAATCGTCACTTCCAAAACTAATGGTTTAATCTGTGGTTTTAAACGTTAGGTTTTACGTCAAAATATTTCTTCATGAAGTTTTTCAAAACCAGCTTGCTTCCATCAAAGAGTTGCTTGCCCCTCTCAACCGTCTTGCTAAATGATTTACAACTTAACCGTTAGTTGCTTAATTACAATTTGCCCTTAATATTTTAATTTATTGCAACTTTATTCTTTATTTTAAAATTTGATTTTTTAAACAAGTTATAAAGTCGCACCTTTGGGCATTTATCTCATGATCGTTAGATCGTTCAAATATCATACTCTAATTCTCTTATTTCACGGAAATCTTTTCCGAGATTAAATTTAATAGAAAAATACTTTGTAAACAAGCGGCCAGATAAGTTTTCAAATTCGTCCAAAGTATATAAAACCTTTGCACTCCACAACCACAACAAAGATTAAATAATAAAAATAGCTCTACAACTTTAGCACAAAAAGTTTATACCTTCCCTCCATTTCTTCAATAGAGCAAGCAATTCTTTCCTTGTACATGTTTGAAAGCTTTATGCTACTGAACATTGTCAGATGTTTCTTAACAACAAGAAGCCATAGATGCACATGAAGCTGATGATAATCCAATTACCAAAGAAAAAAAAATGAAGCTGGTAATAGAAGTTATAGATGCACACGACCTAATGCCGAAAGACAGCGAAGGATCGTCGAGCCCATACGTAGAAGTCGATTTCGATAACCAACTCAGACGAACCAAATCCATCCCAAAGAACCTCAATCCTATATGGAACCACAAGCTCTACTTCGATCTCGACCCCAAGGAAAACTACAGCCGTCAATTCATCGAAGTCTCGGTCTACAACGAGCGAAGATTAGTCCCAGGTCAAAATAGTTTCCTCGGAAGGGTAAGAATCTGCTGCTTGAACGTCGTGAGCAAAGGGGATGAAGCTTATCAGCGATTTCAGTTTCAGAAGAAGTCGTTTCTTTCTTCCGTTCGTGGCGAGATTGGGCTTAAAATCTATGTTTCGAAAGAGACTGAGCCTGATACTTGTGCAGATTCTTGCTCTTCTTTCCCTTCAATCATCCTTTCAGAGAATAGTCATGAAACTAATCCAATTAGCTGTAATAAAGTTCAAGAATCAGAGAATTTGGTTTATAAGGAGAGCACGAAAACAAACCCCGAAGCAGATTTTCATGTTCGCAAGAATCAACTTTCGCGGCAACCAAGAAAGAAAATGGAAGGGATCATCCACACAACAAGGATTCATCACCCTCAAGTTAACAAGCCAGAACGCAGAGAGTTCACTGTTAAGGATTCGAATCCATGGCCTAAAGGCGAGAAAAAGTTGTCGAGTTCTTCGATAGGACTCGTCGAACCCATGTTTTATCTCTACGTCCTAATAGTGAAGGCCAGAGACCTACACCGCCTCAATCCTTACATCGAAGTCAAACTCGGGAAATACGTAGGTAGAACCAAATGCTGCCCAGGAAAACATCACCCAGTGTGGAATCAAGCATTTGCCTTTCCTAAAGAGATGATCCAATCATCGGTCCTGGAAGTTTTCGTTAAGGACAATGATGCAATTTTGTCTAGAGATGAACATATCGGGCGGGCTTTGTTCGATTTGAACGACATACCGACGCGGGCCCCACCTGGTAGCCCGTTAGCTCCTCAATGGTATCCGCTCGAGGAGAAAGACGGGCGAGGAGGCGAAATAATGGCCTCTATATGGATGGGAACTCAAGCCGACGAGGCTTTCCCCGATTCTTGGCACGCTGACACGTCAGCTTCTTCGATCGACGGAAAAGCGCTGCAAAGCATACGTTCGAAAGTCTACCTCTCGCCGAAGCTTTGGTACCTAAGAGTCGAAATCATCGAGGCGCAAGACATTATCCCTAACGATAAGGCGGCCCGTCTGCCCGAGGCGGTCTTCGCCAAGGCCCGGGTTGGGAGTCAGGTTCGGACAACTAGGGTTTGTCCGAACCGAACTCCCAACCCGGTTTGGAACGAGGACTTCGTTTTCGTCGCGTCCGAACCGTTCGAAGAAAATAACCTCGTCCTTACCGTCGAGGATTGTGGGGCCCACCGCCGTCGTTCCAAAGATGAAGAAGTCCTGGGAAGCATAACCCTCCCTTTAACGTTTTTCGACAAAAGACTCGACGACATGCCAGTGATTTCTCGTTGGTACGACCTCGAGAATTTAGGGCACGATAAGTCTCCCGGGAGAATACACTTGAGGGCGTGCCTCGAAGGAGGGTACCACGTATTGGACGAGTCAGCATCGTACGCAAGCGATCGAAGGCCGACCGCGAAGCAGCTGTGGGGCCCGCGCGTAGGATTTCTAGAAGTCGGGATCCTCGGCGCGAAGGGGCTCCTGCCCACGAAGACGAAGGAGGACGACGATGGACGGGGGAGCGCGGATGCTTACTGCGTGGTCAAGTACGGGCAGAAATGGGTTAGGACGAGGACGGTCTTGGAGAGCCTCAGCCCTAGGTGGAACGAGCAGTACGCCTGGGAGGTTTACGACCCTTGCACAGTAATAACCATAGGCGTTTTCGACAACTGCCAGCTGGCCAAGAGCGCCAGCTCAGCACGACGAGATGCTTTGATCGGAAAGGTAATAAGTGTACATTGGCTAACTAATTTTCCATGCAACATATAATTATATTTTGTTGGGGCAGCGATAATTGTCTCTGCTGATAGAGCGATCGAACCGTAGCCCTGGCTACTGTACGGTTTAAGGGTTAGGAGTTGTCCTCTCACCAACGGATATAGCTTTTGGCTCAGCTGCAGGCGCCTGATTTTAAGATTTTTCATGGCCTGACAGGTACGTATAAGGCTCTCGACCTTATATGCTAACCGAGTTTACAAGTATTCATCTCCTCTGTTCGTCGTACATCCCTCGGGCCTAAAGAAGATGGGAGAGTTAGAGTTAGCCGTTAGATTCACCGCCCTGACGAGCCTATCCCATACGATCGCCACGTACGCGAATCCCTTGCTCCCTAAGATGCACTACCTACGTCCCCTAACCGTGAGCCACCTCGATAGCCTGAGGTTCCAAGCCGCGAACATCGTAGCCGCACGGCTAGCCATGGCCGAGCCGCCGCTCAGTAAAGAGGTGGTCGAGTACATGCTAGACGTGGACTCCCATGCGTGGAGCATGAGGAGGAGCAAGGCCAACTTCTTTCGCGCCGTATCTCTCTGTTCGAACGTCCTATCCATCGCAAGATGGTTCGAGGACGTCTGCCAATGGAAAAACCCTATTTCGTCGATTACCGTCCATGTCCTCTTTCTGACTATGGTATCCTGTCCGGAGCTGATACTGCCCTCCGCGTTTATGTATTGGTTCTTGGTCGGGCTTTGGAACTTCAGGTTCAGACCGAGGGGCCCGCCCTGCGTGGACCCGAAGCTTTCGTGGGCCGACGACGATGTAATAAGTCCCGACGAGCTAGACGAAGAGCGCGACTCTTTTCCTAGTACGAGGAGTGAAGATGTCGTGAGGATGAGGTACGATAGGCTGAGGGGCGTGGCGGGTAGGGTGCAGAGCGTCGTGGGGGACGTGGCGGGGTTAGGAGAGAAGCTCGAGGGGTTGCTGAGCTGGCGGGACCCGAGGGCGACTAGATTGTTCGTTTTGCTGTGTCTATGGGCGGCGGTTGTGCTGTACGCGACGCCTTTGAGGGTGGTTGTGCTTTTTGTTGGGTTGTATGTGTTGAGGCACCCGAGGTTTAGGAGGGGCGAGTTGCCGTGTGTGGCGAGGAATTTTTTCGATAGGTTGACTCCGAGGACGGATACTATGCTTTGACTTGTGACTGAGGTTATAATATAGTTATGGGGACGACGTTATATTGAGAAATTTTGTGTAAAGACTAGAGGAAATGATTAAGTATTTTTTCTGTAGAATATTTGAAAAAATAGTTATAATAATTAAATTTTATTTATTATGTATATAGTTAAATATAGAGGGGATGATTGGAGTTAGGATGATACTGCTCAAACTTTATTAAGAAAATTATACTTAGCAACTTTATATATAGAGGAATGGTTGGAGATGATGACCTTAGTAAACAACCGTCGCCTATAATCTTAATTATTTTAAAAATATTACCAGAAAGCCCCAATATGTAGTCTAGGCGACGGTTTTAATGAACGGTTGCCTATACTATATTCTGTACTAGTGCGTAGAACTCTTATGGCTAAATTATAAATTTGGACAAGCATATCATTTGTTAATTTACATAATTATATTAGATAATTGCTTTGTCGAACCTTTTTCCTCCGAAATATGTTGGGAATTTCACATGACTGCAAACTTGTAATACAACCAAATTAAATTTCTTAATTTATTTCGTCACCCACATATATTTCCGACATACTAAATTAAAGGTCTACTTTTAAATTTATCATATATAGCGATTTAAAGTCGAAACTCGTACATAACTACATATTGATCAAATCTTGACAATTTTGCAAAACCAAATGGATCGGATAAACTATCTAGCTAGCATTTTTCCTGCTTCAAAATATCTTTTCTTTCATACCCAACCAAAAAAAAAAATACAAACATAAACTACATAAAATAAGAGTGGATGGAAAACAGCTCAAGCTATTTCTCCTTCCTCTAGTTCTTCTTCATCGATTTGAAGCGCTCGACCACCATGATCACCGCTCGATATCCCACCATCAAAACCGAAGAAATCGTCTTCTCCCGGGAATATTTCCAGCGAAGAACTCGGTTCGAAATCAAACTCGGGAATATCAGATAACTGATCGAGGGTGAAAAATTGACAGAAACTGTTGTCTTCAATCATAGTAGCATTATCAGTCCCTTCTAAACCAATCGATACCTTTTTGGCTTCTGTCTTAACATCTTCGACAGGGCTTAAAGGCTTAGGATCAGAAAAAACTTCCTCTTTGATCTCTTCGACTCTAAATGTCAGACCTTTAGGACTTGGGGAATCTTGGCGAGGAGGCTCCTTAACATCGATTTTCTCAGGAATATTGATGCTTATTACTTCAAAATTGTGCTTATGGGAAGGTGCGAAGACGAAGATGATGGGATACTCTAATATGACTGCATCGGCTAACTGCTGGCGAATTGGCTTATTTATGTCCAGTTGAAGAAGGGGAGATTTTGTGCCCAGCTGTAAGAAGACGATAACAGTTGATTTTACGAGAAAAAAGGGGTCGTAAATAGGTAAATGGTTAATAATCAATTTCATATCAAAATGGATAAAGATGAAACCTTGGGATGCTTTTGGATACAAAACGTGAGGGCTTCGAGGCCATAGTCACGATACTTCTTCAAAGGATGATTCCATGGCCCTGGTTCTAAGTGTTTCTGAATCACAGAGGAAATTGTCGAATTCTCATTTACTCTGCAATGAGCACACAAGAATTATAGTAATATCAGAAAACGAATCTTTCATCAGTATATAGCTGATTCGTAATACTAGTGGTCACATTATAACTAAAGGAACTGCTTACCCGTGCTCGACTAAGGAGAAACCAGCACCATGAAAACACCACTCAATAGTCCACAATATAAATTTTTTCCTGAGATGGGAATAACAAGATTTAATATCTGGTGGGATTAACACCACTCAACACAATTGAATTTACTTTATTAGTCCATAAAGCACAAAAAAAAAAGTTGCTTCATCAAGATTGATTCCTGGCAACTGTGTCGGTACAAGACTCAATGTATCTACCTAATCATGTAGAGAGTAACAGTTTTGCTAACCACAATGAAATCCTAAGGAGTAGTAAGAAGTCTCAGCAACAATCAAATGCATATACTCAGGAACTCAACCTTAACTTTA
Organism: Craterostigma plantagineum; assembly: GCA_027422505.1. NCBI lineage: Eukaryota > Viridiplantae > Streptophyta > Magnoliopsida > Lamiales > Linderniaceae > Craterostigma > Craterostigma plantagineum. The sequence continues at coordinate 3,838,276 of JAPQWV010000009.1, read as the reverse complement.
AGAACAGTTCATACATGCTCGCTTATTACCGGTGATTGTAGTATGTCTGATTCTTCTCCCTTTTGGACATTCCATGCGAGAGAAGTGTAAGTTTCGTTCTCCTCTTTGCTGCAGCATTCTTGAGAGCCTTTAGATGTATGGGAAGCCTATTGCTATGATATCCACACAACCTAATTCTCTTCCTTTGAGCTGATTCAGCCATTCTCTTCACATCCTCGAGCAATCGGTAATCTACAAACTCCACCCATATAGCAATCAATAAACACATACAAAAACACCCATCACTTGAAAATCACGAGCATGAACAATATTTCACTTCTCCATCAAATTAACAGTAGAAGCATCCAACTTCTTCCACCCCAAACGAAAACATAGAAAAAATACCTGAAAGTAACTGATTGTCATCGAACTGTGAGATGGCAACGAATTCAGTGAGAGCTCTCTTGCCAGTACACGAAGTCCGCTGCTTGTGAGAATTAACGCACGCGAGGCTGCACGTGCGAATTGAACAGCCCGGGCACTTGTACTTCGATGGATTTGTTTTGCACTCTTCGCACGAATTCGCAGAAGTCGCCTGCTTTTTATCTTCTTCTTCGTGTTCTTTTTCCAGCACTATCTTCTTCTCCTTCATTGCAAACGATTTGGATTCAGAGAGGGAAAGAAAATTCTGAGGATTTCTTTTGCTTGTGGGAGTGGTGGCATGCCAGTGTAGATTTTAGTGTAGGGTTTCGCAGAGGAACCGTCTATTGTTTGAAGTTCAGCTTTTTTTACGGTCTTATTGCAAGTGAATGGCCCAATCCAGGGACAGCAATTTGCATATTTTGTCCACGGAATTATTTTCTCGTGGGCTTAGTATTTAGTCATTGGTCCAATCCGTACGGATAATTACTGAATTTAGATCATTAATTATACCAGTCTTCGGTTTTTTATCGTTACATTTGTTTTTTTTTTTTCAAATTATCGTTACATTAGTAATTGCAACAACAAACTTTATTTATCGGAATAAACTTGGGTTTTTTTATAATTTCAAAAACAATCTTCACTTGTGAGAACAAATTTGGGTTTTCGATCATTTTATCAAGAAACTAATTCAAAATCCTATTTGAATGCTGCGGTGAAATGTGTCCCCTACTTAGATATCACAATACTTTCTATAGAGTGAAAGGTGAAGAGGCTATATATGCCACATTTGGCATGTCAACTTATTTATTCTTTTATTCATCGATTCTATTTTATTAAGCATCAGATCTGTCTTTTGATTTGTCAATTTCACAAAAAACAAATTAATAATAAAATCTAGAAAAGCGCTCACTATCTTTCATTATTATTTTTAGTTAATTACATTTAGTTACTTCTCATACTTTTCCTTTTATAATTTATATATACATAATAAAATTAAAATTATATTTTAAATTACTATTTTAAATTAAAATAGATTTATTATTTTTTATATATTATATCACACGGATTTGAATGTGCAAAATGTACTAGCTTAAATTTATTTACAATTTAAGTCCTCTATTTTATAATTTAATTAATTGAATAATTATCATATTACTTCTAATATGTTAAATTTACTATATTTAGACCCCTACACGATTAGTAGTTAGCTCCACAAATATTATTTAATTGCGATAAATCTCCCAAAATATAATTTTATCATTGAATGGATCATTTTACCCAGTGTTTTAGAAGGCTTTACGTAGCGGGTTATATAGCGCATGCGTAATTTTCTGTAGAACGCGTCAGAGCGTTCGATAAATAGCGTTACTTTATTATTTTTCATTTTACTTTTTTTTGATGTCTGATATTAAGAATCTGTTTCTCTTTGGGCCTGGATTGATGATTTTGGGTTAGAAATTCATTAGTCCACATATGTGTTAATAAAGAAATTTGTTAAGAAATATTTTATTTTATATCTATAAAATATAAACTCATAATATATCACGATCAACATATAGAAACAAATAGCAGTATTGTGTATAATATAATGTGCTTTATAAAGGTAATGTACCTGAAACTTTACAAAGCGAGAGCCTGTTTATAAGCAATTCTATGTACTATTTCAGCTAACTTTTATACTAATAAATATGTGGACATCCGCACAATAATTCATAGTAATTACATCCGCACAATAATTCATAGTAATTATTCATACCATATTTTAATTTAAGTAGCCTCATAACTTTTTATTACTATGTGTTCCAAATATATCCCGAGTAAATTGGAATCGATAAGAAGAGTCATTCACTTTTTTCCTATTTCTTTGTTTAGTTCACTTCTTGCATAAATAAATTATACTTAAACATTATTTTCGTTTTCACAAAGGTGTGTTTGCTATTAAAAATGGTGTGCTTGCTTATATTATTTTATATGATATTCTTTTGGCATTATAAGAGACTTGTTCAAAAACCCCCCGTAATGCGCTTCGCTATTTACGTTACGCAACATTAGAGCTGAGACACAACGTGTTACGCAACAGGCCTTTTAAAACATTGATTTTACCTAATTAGTATACTCTGTACGCGATTATTACCACGATAGGCATAGGTCTACGTGTCTGAATACTAACGGTAATTTAAATGCATCTGTTAATGTTGAGCATTCAGCATTGGCAATGTTGGGGTAACATTCTAGCCAACATTTGTGGGTCGAGAATGTTCCCTTCCTCGGTTTTATCTTTCATGCCCAAAACTAATTTTAATTATGACGTGGCATTTTTCTAGTGTTGTGCAGGACTTATTCAAGGAATGGAACGAATCAAACCGCGTGGAAGAAGTGTAGATAAGCTAGAGCAAAAATCGGAAAAGAGCATGCTAAAAATAGGCAACTTGGAGCTCAAGTGAAGACCGAGCAATCCAAGCTGACCAAGTCGAGTTCCAACGTTCATCAACTGTCCCATTTCACTTAGTGGACGTTAGTGGACGTTGTGGGCCTTCACCAAGTCGTTGGAAGGAGTTTCTTACAAGTCGAAGAGCTATATAAGTCGAATGACTTAACACTTTGAAGGAGGACGAACAACGAGCGAGAAAAGGCTTTCGAGCGAGCATTCTATTTCAACGAGAGATTTTCTTTTTAGTCTAGCTTTTCAGAGATCGTTTGGTCTTGTAGTTTTTCAGAATCCTTTTTGATTCGTAGTTTCGCTAGACTAGTTTTAACTATCTTTTTGGATAGTTTGTAATCCATCTTTATAGTGGATTTTTGCGCCTTGAGGCACGCAGCAAGTTATTTGACTTGCTGCACAAAAACATCTCTTGTGTGCATTTTGTTCCGTCGTTAGTTTACTACCATTTCCGCTGTGCTTAAAAAGTGAGAGTGAGTGTTAGCCCAACATCTCGTCTAACATCAGTGTGTTTTACATCCATTTTGTACGGGACCACCTTCAAAGTGGTATCAGAGCCTACGCTTGATATTACTAAGCGCTGAAAATCCTCTTTCATGGATGTTACAAACTCAAATCGTCTCGGTAAAGTCCCTGTGTTGGACGGTTCCAATTATGCGTATTGGAAAGTTCGTGTGCGGCAGTGTATTAAGTCCATCGATGTGCGAGCGTGGGAAGCAGTACTCCATGGATATACGTCTCCAAAGACTGCTCCAGACGCTGACGGCGAAGTCGTGGACAAGCCTGTCGAGCAGTGGACGGCGGCTGAGAAGAACGCGGCAGAATACAACGACAAGGCACTCAACGCCATCTTCTCATCCGTGGACATGTTTATGTTCAAAATCATACAGAACTGCTCTACTGCTCAAGATGCATGGGATCTTCTTCAGAAGTACTGTGAAGGCGACGCAAGTGTGCGTGAAACCAAGCTTCGCCTCCTCCTTAGCCAGTTCGAGAATATCAGAATGAAGGAAGACGAAGATATCACACCGTACTTTGGAAAGCTGTTGACAATCTCTAGCGAGTGCGCCAGCCTAGGAGATCCGATGACAAACAAGGTATTGAATTCTAAAGCACTTCGTACACTAACTGAAAAATTCAATGTGAAGGTATCGGCGATCGAGGAATCGTACAATCTAGCCAATATGGACTTCAACGTCCTGATGAACATCCTGAAGAACTTCGAAACCAATCTCGAAGTACAAAGGAGAGCCTCACGAGGAAAAAGTGTTGCACTGGTCAGTCAGCCATCGAAGGAACTGATCGAGTTCGATCCCAACAACGAAGAGGACATGGCCATGGTTGTGAAGAAATTTGCGAAGTTCTTCAAAAAGAAGAATGTTGTGCAGAATGTTGGCCCAACATTCAGAAAAGGCCAGAATCCCAAAGCTGAACCATCCTCTGCTCCTCCGTTTGCTAAGCGCAAGACCTTTGGGAAGCCTGATGGAAAGAAGAAGAACATCAATTATGAGTCCGTCAGATGCTATGAATGCCAAGGTTGGGGACACTTTGCCAACGAATGTGCGAACACACTTCGCAAACATGGGAAGGCCATGTGGATCGATCTCTCAGACGATGAAGATGAAGAATCGTGTTATGAGGAGAACAAGCAGTCTTCAGTTACCATCCAGTCCTTCTCTGACGATGAAGAAGATGAAGATTCTCAAATCGGCTTCACTGCGGTAACAGATGTTGAGCCAACATTTGACTCAACATCTGAAAAACACATTATTTTTGATTATGATGATTCAAACTGTTTTGATGGTCTTTTGAGTTCTGATGATGCAGAGCCTGAAACTGAGAGTTGTGAAGAAGCCCTTGAGCTAATGACGGCACATTATGAAATAGAGAAGGCAAAAAACTTACAACTCCAAGCCGCCGTGAAAATTTTGTCCGAAGAAAACGAGAAGAACGAAAAACTGATAGAGCGATTGACGGATGGGATTACCAAGTTGGAAGCTGCACTGACGCGAAAGGACAAGGAGATCGACAAGCTTCAGAAGCGAGTCGATGATGCCGACGAGACCTTTACAAAAATGAACAAGAGTAAGTCAACTCTTGATGAGGTATTGTCTATAGGAATCTTTGATAAGCAAGGTCTAGGATATAATTCACAGCCTGATCGTGATATCCCAAAACCCAAGACCCATGCTAAACCTAAGATAGTCTTTGTTAAAGCCAAAGCCGCTAGTGATGAGTGTGAAGTTGTGAAGCCTAAGGATAGTTCCAAGCATGTGACCCCTAAGAATAATGATAGCTCATATATATGTCATCATTGCAAGCAATCTGGACACCTGAAACCATTCTGCTGGAAATTGAAGAGGGAGATTTCTGCCAAGAAATCGATGTCGGCTGAAATGTTACCCAACATCTCACCCAACATTGAGAAATCAGTGTTGGAGGGTATGTGTGGAGAAACTTCAGCTGGCTCATCTTCGAATTCTAGTAAACAGAATGCTGTAGTGTTGTCTAAGGAAGTTTGGGTCGAGAAATCAGGTCATAAGTGTCTCGTTGTATATACCTCTTTGCGAGCTAACATGACAGGTTCATGGTACTTCGATAGCGGGTGTTCCCGACACATGACGGGTACCAAGGAGTATCTCAGTGATTATATGCCTTTAAGAAGTGGATCTGTGACGTTTGGAGGTGGAGCCAAAGGACGTATTCTTGGCCGAGGCAGACTTAATGTGCCCGATTTCCCCAAACTAAGCAACGTACTTCACGTGGACGGTCTCGTTGCCAATCTAATCAGCATTAGCCAACTCTGCGACGACGACCTTGAGGTAAGGTTCAATAAACAATGTTGTGAAGTTTTTAACAGCAATTCTGTGCGAGTAATGGCAGGTAAACGATCGAGTGATAACTGCTACCTAGTCGGCGAAAAATCCGGAGTGAAGGATGTGTGTCAACTCTCAAAAGCCGAAGACGAAGTTATACTTTGGCACTTCAAACTGGGCCACGTCAACTACAGAACCTTGGAGCAACTTATCAAGCATGATGCAATCAGAGGCATTCCAAGGCTGAAGGAGTTCGGTAAGGTAGTTTGTGAGTCATGCGTAAAGGGTAAGCAAACGCATGTTAGTCACAATGTTGACCAACAAGTTGCTCAACATTTTAAAACTGCCCACTGTTTTCAATTGATTCACATGGATTTGATGGGTCCTATGGAAGTTGAGAGTATAGGAGGTAGAAAGTATGCTTATGTGCTTGTGGATGATTTTTCTAGATATGCATGGATATTTTTTCTTAGGGAAAAATCTGAGTCTTTCGATTTTTTCAAGAAATTTTGTGCGATGATTAGGAACAATTTTAGTGCGTCTATCTTCCGTATTAGGTCTGATCATGGTAGGGAGTTCGAGAATCAATACTTTGATGATTTTTGTGATAAGAAAGGGATTATGCATGAGTATTCATCCCCTAAGACACCCCAACAAAATGGGGTGGCCGAGAGGAAGAATAGAACTTTACAAGAGATGGCTCGTGTTATGTTACTTTCTAAGAATGTCTCTAAGCGTTTTTGGGCTGAAGCGTTACATACTGCTTGTCACATATCGAATCGTGTGTTCTTTAGGCATGGTACGAAGAAAACCTCGTATGAGTTATTGAATGGAAAGAAGCCTACTGTTAAATACTTTCACGTTTTTGGATGTTTCTGCTATATGTTGAATGATAGGGAGTATTTGACTAAATTCGATTCGAAGAGTGATAAGTGTATATTTCTAGGTTACTCTTCGAATAGCCGTGCGTATCGTGTGTATAATCTGCGATTGAGGTCCGTTCAAGAGTCCGTAAATATTGTGTTTGATGATGCTACTGACTCTAGCAAGAATGTTACTCAAGTTGAAATTTCAGATCAGTTCAAGGATGTCCGGGAATCACAAGAGCAAACAGAGGCGGAACCAACGGACAATGTTGAGCCAACATCTGACTCAACATCTGAGCCAGAACAGAACACTGAGGCTGGACCCAGTGAAGTAAGACGTGATCCGCCATCTAAGATTCAGAAAGATCATCCCACGGACCTTATCATTGGAGACATGAACGAAGGAAGAAAGACCAGAGACAAACCACGCAAAGACTACAAGACGATGGTAAGAAACGTATGCATGAATTCGGTATACGCTGAGGTACGCTTTAATTGCTATGTTTCTGAGGTAGAACCTAAGAATGTCCTTGAAGCACTCAAGGATAATTTTTGGGTAAATGCGATGCAAGAAGAACTTTTACAGTTCGAGAAAAACTAAGTCTGGATTTTAGTCCCACGGCCGAAGGACATTAATGTCATAGGCACGAAGTGGATCTTTAAGAATAAATCGGATGAACTTGGTAGGGTAGTAAGAAACAAGGCACGATTAGTAGCTCAGGGGTATACTCAAGTAGAAGGGATAGACTTTGATGAGACGTTTGCGCCCGTTGCGAGGTTAGAATCTATTAGACTTTTGTTAGCTATAGCATGTTGGCTTAACATCACATTACACCAAATGGATGTTAAGGGTGCGTTCTTGAATGGGTACATTGATAAGGAAATATATGTCGAACAGCCTAAAGGGTTCGAAGATCCCCATCATCCTAATCATGTTTTTAAGTTGCAGAAAGCTCTATATGGATTGAAGCAAGCGCCTCGAGCTTGGTATGCAAGGTTAGCAACGTTTTTACTTGAGTTTGGGTTCACACGAGGTGAGGCAGACCGCACGCTTTTTGTTAAAAGAATCGGTTCTGATCTTTTAATAGCTCAAGTTTATGTTGATGACATTGTTTTTGGTTCAAGCTCACAGTCAATGTTAGATCAGTTTGTGCAGGCGATGAACACCACATTTGAGATGAGCATGATTGGAGAGCTAACGTACTTTTTAGGGTTGCAGATCAAGCAAAGTAGCGAAGGGATCTTTATGTCCCAGGAGAAATACGCGAAGAACACGGTCAAGAAGTTCGGGCTGGACACTGCAAAGGTAATGAAAACACCTATGGGGTCTACGCAAAAGGTAAGTAAAGACGATGTTGGGCAGAATGTTGACCCAACATTGTATCGTTCGATGATTGGCAGCTTATTATACTTATCTGCGAGTCGGCCTGACATAATGTATAGTGTATGCGTATGTGCTAGATATCAATCTGAACCTAAGGTTTCTCATCTCAATGCTGTTAAGCGAATACTTCGTTATGTGAGTGGATCGTGTAGCCTAGGACTATGGTTTTCCAAAGACACTAATTTGAGTCTTGTAGGCTATAGCGATGCTGACTGGGCAGGTGACGAGGATGACCGCAAGAGTACAAGTGGCGGCTGTTTCTTCCTAGGTAATAACTTAGTTGCATGGTATAGTAAGAAACAGAACTGTGTGTCCTTATCTACTGCTGAGTCTGAATATGTTGCGGCGGGTAGTTGTTGTACGCAATTATTGTGGTTAAATAGCATGTTATGTGACTATGGGTTAGAGTGCGAATCCGTTCTTATGTATTGTGATAACCTTAGTGCAATTAACATCTCTAAGAACCCCATTCAACACTCACGTACGAAGCATATTGACATTAGGCATCACTTTCTAAGAGACATGGTCGAAAAAGAGCTAGTGCATATTGAGCATATAGACACTAAGAATCAGTTGGCAGACATTTTCACGAAAGCTTTGGATTCTGAAAGGTTCTCGGACCTGAAGAAATCCATTGGTTTGCACATGTTAGTCTGAATGTTGGTCCAACATTTGGATCAACATAGCATATGTCGAATTTGATGGTTACTGCATTGATGTTTGATGAGATATTCTGTTCGGTTTTCCTGTGAAATGACTTGATTTTTCTTGATTGGTCCCTAGATTAACCCAATCCCTCTTTAAAGGCTCTTGGTAACACGTCCCTAGGTACACGGCATTCGCTGTGACGATGTACTTATTGCGACATAAAACCAATCCTTATGTGTTATAAGCATGCTCATAAACTCTCGACTAGATACAGGTTTTTGGTGATAAGATTCCTTAGGTACACGGCATTCGCGGTGACGATGTACACTATGCGACAAACGGCCTAACCTTGAGGTTGAGAGTATAAGGGCAGTGCATAAAGTTTTTGGATATATGAGGTGAGAGGGTAGAAATTAAGGGGACTAATTTTGAGAAGAATCGAGCAGATAAGTCTAGGATTACTGAATCAGGATGTTGAGTCAAATGTTAGGGCAACATATGTGACTGTCGGTTTGATATTGCTACATTTTGTGCTTTCGTGTTATTTGTGTCTGTCTTTAGTACTGCTTTTGTTAGTCTTTTGTGTCTATGTTAGTTATATCTCAACATTGAATTAGAAATTCTCGAAGAACAGCTCTTTACACTTGTCTCTATGTCGTCATCGAAGTCGCTCAAAAGGTTAGCATTTCTTGATTCTACCATGACTTTTGACTTAGTTGTTTTTTTGGTTGAATCATGATTCGTAGTGCTCCATGTAACTCGCTTGACTTGGTGTTAAAACTGTTTTTATATGCTCGCATTTTGAAATAGTCTTTTTACTATTTTTAGCTTCATGATGACTTAGGTTCGAATTTGCTTCTAAGTGACCACATGTTCTATATACTGTGTTAATTGAATATCGAAGTTTATTGGGTATTTTGTGAACTTATATTAAATTTATCAGTATATAAGTTTAGAAGATTTATTTGTGCCTAACGGTTATATTAGCAGTTCATTTATCCCACCTTCTGCTATTTTTCATGAGTAGTGGGTTGAGTCTGTAACTGCTAAAAACTTCCTTTATCTGATGATTTGACTGATTAAATTTTCTATTCACAAACCCTAGTGTTCACTCCAACTTCGTCTATTTCAAACTGCTCTCTGTTCTGTGTGCTAAATTCGTCTTTCTGGGTGATTGCTTTTCCCAAATCAGTCGATTTTTGTGTTCAAAAATGTCGAACTCACCAAGAAATGCAGAAACCCGCGATGTTAGCCCAACATTAAGCGATACTGTGCTTGATGTTGCCCCTATTCAGATGATTCCAGCGCCGGTATTCAACTTCGCCGATGTACCGTTCGGCACTTCAGCACCCCAACCACGGCCGGTCCAGACGACTCTCATCGGAGGCGCAATTAATGTTCCTGCACCTGGGTCGTCAAGCCCTGTTTCTGCGCCTAAACCCACGAAGAAGACGGCCAAGAAGCCTACGAAGGAAAAGAAGATAGTGCCCAAGCCTCAATCACCCAAATCTGTTCCAAAAAAGCGCCAGAGCAATCGTCTCAAACAAGCTCGGATTTCAAAGGGCCCCAAATCGACTGCAGACAAGCCAATTGCCATTTCGAGCTCATCGTCGGAGTGGGAAACCGATACATCAGACGAAGAGCCCCCTCAGATGGCTACTGAGCATTCTGTTCAGGGGGAGGCTAGCTCGGCCAAAGCACCGAGTCCGACGCAAGAAAAAGCAGCCTCTTCGTCAAGTAAGTCCACTGACGACATCATCGATGGTACTACCTATGCTCAGGTGGAGACTACGACAATGAGTCCAGGGCGAGGTCAGCCTTCTAAGGATTCAACCTCGTCAACCTCTGCAAACAAAGACGATGATGAGTTTGGCGCTAATGAGTCTCTAGCTGCTTGGAAGAAAAAGCTGGATAAACGAGAAGGGAAGAGGCCAATGGTCTCTGAGGAAAAGCCATCAAAAAGGGCACGTCTATCGGAGTCTTCCCCAGACGCAAGCCGCAGTCACACTCCTTCACAAGCTTCCAGTGATAGTGACGATGTTGAGGAAGATGTTGACCCAACATCGGAATCGGACTGGGAGTCACCCCTGCCTGGAGGGAAGTTTTATGGAGCAATCAATGAGGAGCTGTGGCCATCTTACAGCCAGAGGGTACTTCGTGTCGAGAGGACAGGAGATGAAGTTAGTTTCCGCCGCTACGGGGTTATGCAATTCCTGGAATCAAGGAGGTTCGACAAGACGGTGACAAGGTTTGGAACCTACTGTGAATCAGTGGTTCGCGAGGTATATGCTAACCTTTCACCTAGACTAAATGATCCTAGTTCTAGGAAATATGGACGAATCTTTTTGAGGGGAAAGTTATATGATTTTACGGCTGGATGTGTTAATGATTTTTTGGGTACTCCTAATGTGGGCATGGACGAAGAATACGATAATAATGAGGTGGTTTCTTTCTTGACTGGGGGTAGAGTTAGAGAATCGGATGGGAATTTTTCGTGTTCCTTTTTGACCTCTCTCTACTCTGTACTATTTAAAATCGGCATCTGTAATTGGTGGCCGACTGCTAATGAGACTCGAGTGGCAGAGAGTATGGCTCATATACTCTATGCGCTTGGGAAAAATCTCCCATTGAATATGGGAGAATTGGTGCTAGATCAGATGTCGAGGGAGGCCGAGAAACGCTCATCCGGAATTTTACCATTTCCGTCCCTTATTTATGGGATGCTACTCCGCGAAGGATTTAGGCCTTCTCGCAAAGATGAAGTGGTGACAGTCAAGGTCCCATACTCTGTCTCATACTTGCACCTTGCCGGTCCAAATAAGATTGTTGATCTGCCGTGGCGAGCCCCCGAGGAGAATGCTGAGCAAGATGTTGAGCACGATGTTGCCTCAACATCGACTGCCAAGACTGGCTTGGATCGCCAAATTCAATGCCTGGAGGATACCATTGCTTTTCTGACGACACAGCTGGCTACTCTAAAGGATTTGCGTTCTTCCCAAAAAGGGGGAGAGGCAGAAGTGCCTGCGACAGCCGACGCAGGAGATAAAGCTGAGTCAAGCAGGAGAGAAGGGGCAGAAAATTCAGGGGGAGAACAAGTGCATGAGACGGATCGGGAAACAGAAGATCAAGGGGGAGAAAGAGCGAGCTGAGGAGTGAAGCTGTGTGCATGCGCATTTTTTGCTTGTGCTTGCGTGTGCTGGTGTTTTTATTTGGGGTGTGTTTTTTTGTGACTCTTATGAACCATGTCCTTTATTTTTCTTTTGCAGATTTTCAGAACCTCTTATGGCATGTACTATTCAGTAGTACTTTAGTCGTTTATCCAATTCTGATTTTGTCTAACTCTAACCGTTCTGACTTTGTTTGTCTTTGGTTGAGTTGATGTTACTTTCAGGGGGAGTTTTATGAGGAATGACTTCTGCTTTGGTTTTGGGAAGAAAGATAAAAAGGGGGAGATTGTTAATGTTGAGCGTTCAGCATTGGCAATGTTGGGGTAACATTCTAGCCAACATTTGTGGGTCGAGAATGTTCCCTTCCTCGGTTTTATCTTTCATGCCCAAAACTAATTTTAATTATGACGTGGCATTTTTCTAGTGTTGTGCAGGACTTATTCAAGGAATGGAACGAATCAAACCGCGTGGAAGAAGTGTAGATAAGCTAGAGCAAAAATCGGAAAAGAGCATGCTAAAAATAGGCAACTTGGAGCTCAAGTGAAGACCGAGCAATCCAAGCTGACCAAGTCGAGTTCCAACGTTCATCAACTGTCCCATTTCACTTAGTGGACGTTAGTGGACGTTGTGGGCCTTCACCAAGTCGTTGGAAGGAGTTTCTTACAAGTCGAAGAGCTATATAAGTCGAATGACTTAACACTTTGAAGGAGGACGAACAACGAGCGAGAAAAGGCTTTCGAGCGAGCATTCTATTTCAACGAGAGATTTTCTTTTTAGTCTAGCTTTTCAGAGATCGTTTGGTCTTGTAGTTTTTCAGAATCCTTTTTGATTCGTAGTTTCGCTAGACTAGTTTTAACTATCTTTTTGGATAGTTTGTAATCCATCTTTATAGTGGATTTTTGCGCCTTGAGGCACGCAGCAAGTTATTTGACTTGCTGCACAAAAACATCTCTTGTGTGCATTTTGTTCCGTCGTTAGTTTACTACCATTTCCGCTGTGCTTAAAAAGTGAGAGTGAGTGTTAGCCCAACATCTCGTCTAACATCAGTGTGTTTTACATCCATTTTGTACGGGACCACCTTCAGCATCGTCGTATACAACTACCTTTCTCTTAGACCATCTCAGACAATACCGCATAACTCAAAAAATGAAGTAAAATTAGTCCAATCCTACCCCAAAATAAAAAAACCCAAGATGCGTTTCTTATTTTTCTCTCTCATTCCAATGCATATATGCGTTCCACCATCCAAGATGAGTTTGTATCTAATATTTACACATAAATCCTTTTTTTTATTCTAATTGGTAAATGACTCACGTAAATAAACCCTAAGCCCTTTCATTTATTCAAAATTGCACGTAACGTTTTTTATTTGTTTTTAAATTTTTTATATCACAATAACAATATTATTTTGAAAAGTTATAAATATGTGGATAGTACCGAAAAGTTGGTGTATAGATGAATCTTTCGAAAATAGTCTTTTGAGTTTGAGAATGAGCTTAACGGTTGGAGACGACTTCCTGCATTTTGAGTTTGAATGAGTTTGAGTTTGTTAAAAATTTTTATGAATTAATAATAAGGTTTCTGTATAGTAATTCAATATAATTATTATTATGAATATATTATTTTAAGATTTAAATACTTTAAGTATAAATTTAAAATATAAATAAGGATGTATTAAGTATAAATGCAAACTAAAGGGTAATGTGTCCAAATAAAAATTTGAAAGATCACCCCCCATCACCGTGATGTAAGATCAGCTAGTTTTTTCGGGGTGTCCAAAAGGTAGAGAATATCACCATATTTTCATCACCTATGTGATCCGTCATTACGGTGATGACTCATCACCTAGGCTAAACAAGCATGGTGATAAGGCGATGGGAGTATTACGGTAATGTTTTGGAGGATCACCCCGAAACAAACACCACCTTAAGGTAGTGGTCATGCATTTTTTAATAACAAGAAAATTGATTTTTCTTGTTTAATGTACTAAGCAGTAACGTAATGGAGCTTGCTCATTTGCTTATCACGACGCTAGAGCAAACGAATCATCCCACATTAAAGAGAAAATGAGAGAAATTGAGAGGTAGGACATAACATCACATATTTTTAGGGTTTAAATCAGATAGTATCTCTTATACCAATAAAATTATTTACCAGAGATTCTAGATAATATTTGCTTTTGAATCAAATAAAACTTGTGTTTATATTGAACAAAAAGACAGAATAGGATGATTTTGTTCTCAATTTTCCTCATCTTATCATCATTCCTTCCAACTCCCTAAGCTATACATTGAGAACAAAAGATTCAAGTTCAAGAAAAAGCTGTACATAGAGAATAAGCATCAAGTCTGAAAAACACAAACTTCTATTTATCGTTGTACTAATATAAAAATGTAAGCTCTCAACTCTCTCTCATCTCATCAACTTCTTCCATCCATAATTTCCACGCTGCTTGGTAGTGCGTGAAAAGATCTATTGCAGTTAAAAAAAAAAAAACAAACCAAGTTCATCATCCATAAACAAACAACTTAAAAACTTCATCAAAGACTACGATGCGAAAATCTTGAAACTACTAACCTGAAATCCTATGCTGAGGATGACGAAGATACGTTGTAGCAATAATGCTCTCCCAATCGATAGAATTTTCAACCTTGGGTATACTTGGAGGGGAAAAAGGACCAAATTGTATATTTTTTGTCCCAGAAGGACAAATATCGCTCTCAATATCGACAGTTTTCTGCATATTTTCCTCGGTAGATGCTCCGATATTTTCAGGGACAGAGGGACCAAAATGCATACTTTTTCTCGGTGCAGGACCAATCCACCTGCAAGCGGTCTTCCTCGATTCTGGGTGATGGGTCTGCACAATAATAATCAAGAATTTCTTCAGATACGTATACTTCTCATTAATTGGGGCAAGAAAGAAAAAAAAAAGGAGAATTAAGAACCTTCTCGATGAAATTAATTGAAGACAAGACATTCACAACGTCGTATAACCTCCTAACCTTTGCTGCACAAGCTTTAATAAGAGGCGTTTAAACCGAAAACGGACTTTTTCCATACGCCTTGACTCGAAAAATAAAATCAATGTATCGTTCTCACTCTTACATTGGGCTGTCATTGAAGTGTGTTCTCCTTCGAGTAAGAACTTAGTTGCATCGTCGAGAGAAACAATCTCCATCTGCAAAAAAATGTCATGACGAGAGCTTTTCTAAGTCGCGTCGATGTAATAAACGAATCGTTTTGATGTCCACTTTACATGAGTACAAAGGAACAGCTTAATGAAGTTCTGAGTGAGACGCCCGATACAGTTCTGCCTCCTATTCTCGCCTGGAAATAAAATAAAAAAAACAGACAAAGTTAATTGTTAAGCACTAAAATGCGATGGCTTCAATTCACACACAGACACACCAGTATTGGGTTGGGCAGATGAATTAGCAGCAGAGTTAGAATCTGACTTTTGGCTCAAGTTTATATCAGACGTTCTTTCATCAACATCATCCTTTTCTTCTTCTTCATCATCAGAAACCTATGATAAAGAAAATGGGAAAACAATGAAATTAAAAGTCTTGCTACATATCCTCTCCCTATTCATGAGCAACAATGACAAAAGCTGCAATTCATCGCACTTTCTCGGGATCGTTTGCATCAGCTGATGATGGATTGTGTCTCGGACTTACAAAGCCCTCATTCTGTAACATAATTCAATGGAATACAACTATGTAAGAAAAGCAGCACGTTATCAAAGTAGATCATTCAATTGTGAAGGAAGGAAAAACAGAATCTAAAAGTTCACTACCTTTAGATCTTCTAAAGCGCTAGGAGTGGCCTCGAATCCTTTCCACGTGTATAGACTTTTCGACTTAGGAGCAAGAATCTGGAAAAAAAAAGGAGAGAAATGCACAAGAATATAAACAATTTGACAAATGGCAAATTTCTCAACTTGGTAAGGAAAGCCGTTTAGGCATCAATGGCAAACAAAAGTCCAAATCCGTACACCAACACTTGCCAAGACATTGACGATGTCATAGATCCGCCGCTTTTCCACACCTTCAAAATCGAACACCATAACCAATAATTAACAACTAATTTCTCAATAGACAGAATTTCGTCAAAATCCCACAAGAAAGGGCAAAATACCGAGTTTTTCTGCAGCATCGTCTAACCCAATAGTTTCGATTCCCTCTTTATTGTACAAGCTCAAGAAACTGCAGAAAGGAAATGCATTAAGTTTAATAAAATCAAAACGTCAGAGATTCGATCATATAAATCAAGATGCACGAAACGAACTTGGAGCATAAGAGACCGAGGGATTTGTTCTTGCGGCAGTACGGTGGTTCTTTAGCTCCTTTCTTCATCAAATTAACAGCACTCCACAACATTACGTGAAGTAAAAAGCATCCAACAATTTCTTCTTCGCCCAACGAAAGAAAATGTAGAAAATACCTGAAAGTAGCCGACTGTCGTCGAATTGTGATACAACAATGGCGTCGGTGAGAGTTCTCTTGTCAGTAGAAGAGGTGCGCTGCTTTTGACAATTAACGCACGTGCGAATTGAACAAACGTACTTCGATGGGTTTGTTTTGCAATAATCGCACGAATACGCAGTAGTCGTCTGCGTCTTTCCTTCTACTTCTTCTTCATCATCTTCTTCTTCTTCTTCGTGCTCTTGTTCTATCTCTGAGTTCTTGTCCATTGCAAACGATTAGGGTTCAGCGAAATTAAGAAACTTCTGACGATTTCTTTCTCTTTTTCTTGGGGTTATGGTGGTGGCATGTGCGCCCGTGTAGTGTTTCGCTGCTGAACTATTTCCTCCAAAAAGGCATAATTATGCGTTAATATTTATAGGGATTTTTACACATAAATACCCATTTGAAAAAAAATTTGTAAATCAGTACCCTGTCGGCTTTTTTTTATATATAGGTACCTAACAGAATAAATTTTTTGCAGATAGGTACCCGATCCGCAGTAGGTACGCCATACAACACATTTAGGTACCATATATCAACGTATTTTGGTACATCAATACAGGTAGATTTGGTACCTCGCTACAGCTTGCCGCAAGGTACGGTATGTAACGTATATAGGTACCATATACGGGTACCATATAGATGCATAACGCGGTACGCAATAAACATAGAAAAGGTACGTTAACACCAGAAAAATGGTACGCCCAATCGAACGGGTACTTAACTAAAAAATTTTCTGACATGGGTAC
Organism: Craterostigma plantagineum; assembly: GCA_027422505.1. Classification (NCBI taxonomy): domain Eukaryota; kingdom Viridiplantae; phylum Streptophyta; class Magnoliopsida; order Lamiales; family Linderniaceae; genus Craterostigma; species Craterostigma plantagineum. The sequence goes on along the minus strand of JAPQWV010000009.1, from coordinate 3,821,335 downwards.
CTATGTGTAAAAATTTTATTCAATTAGGTATTTTTCTATAGATTACACATATTTATATTAATTTTTCCTGATTATAACTCTTGGTTTTGGCAATTTCATGTGAATATTAAAATTTGTCCCTGCACAAAGATGAGCTTTCTTTTCTTATTTTTCTTCTCCATTTTTTTTCCTTTTCTTCATTTTAAATGTTTTCCCTATATATGTGGATACCATAGAGTTTGACATTTGGTGGTATGAACAAATTAAGAGTGTTCTGCAATCTTAATGTATTCCTTTTTCTCGTATGAGGGAACAAATATGGATAAAGCTAACTATGGATAAACAAACATACGAGCAATATTAGCAGCTTGCATTGTATACATGAATCATGCGCATGTCAAAACATATTCAAGAAAGTAATTAATCACTACAAAAAAAAAAATCATTTGTAGTCGGTATATGTTGAAAGTAGCGACTAATATCTTTGTATAGTTGGTAATTATAGTCGCTAAATGCGATGTTTTTATCAGAGTCAAGAGAGTGAAGAATAATGGAAGACTTGATGCACCTACCTTAACTTTTAATTAGTATTACTCCATTGTTAATTCGGTCACAGCCTTTATATTCGATGAAATCAGCAAATAAAATTCAGCGAACGGTGTGAAAGGAGTCACAAGTCGAGGATCACAAGTCGAAGCACGTGATACACGCTTTTTTGAAGACGACATTACCCCGCTAAAACCCACGGTCTACGTAAACGCTTCCGAGATGCAACGACTTGCGTTTGGAATATAGCGTTATTTCAAATACGCCAAACTTCGGCGAACAAATACTCTTGTTTTGGGACTAGCAAGAACATGAATGCTATGAGCGAAATGCAAATAATTTTTTAATGCTAACTCATATGGGGTATTTATAGGTGTATGTGGTCATTACCAAGAGCTATCAAGGACAAGATGTGTCCTTTTGCCAGTGTATAATCATGTAGAGAGGCACCCTGTTTGCTTTTCATATTTATTTGGATTAAGTAATATACCTTTTCAAATATATCTCTTAGAATTAATTTTTGTACCTTGATTATTTCATTAACACATTTTCCAACATCCATGATTTCGGATTACATCAGTATAGCCTAACTTAACATTAAATTTTTAAGTTAGGGTTTTTTTCAACATGATCTTTACTCTTATATTAATAGTGAGGGTGAATTAAAAACTGCTTGGTGTATCTATTAACCAATGAGAATTTTCTCAAATTAATAATTCACATAAAATAAAAATAAGAAACCACCCACTACCTTGCATTTATATATTGTCACATTTACCCTTCTATTTTTAGTAATTGATATTTAATATTTAATAAATGATTTGCATATTATGTAGTACACGCATATGATTGTGCAATTTAGACTAGTATATGTTATGCCAATCCGAGTAACGGAAATACATGGATATGCCAATCCTAATTTCCCAAGATTTTCGAAGTGTTTTGTTCGTATTTGATGAGTTATGATTTCATAATATTTATACCCCGTAAAAGCGAGTTATCGATTGTTGTTGTCCAAATATCCTTATATATCATACATTTACATACGCATTTCTTGCGCAGATAATGGAGCAAAATGGGACAAACACGAGAAGATTCGAACATGAATAAAGCTCGAAAAAATTAAGGAAAACACACAATTAATATAAGGAATAGTTCAGTTTTTATTGGCTTAGCCAATATGCAAGTTGCTCGTGAAGATACACATCATTTGATATTGAAAAATCCTCAAGCAAGCAGCTCAAGATACACACGCACACGGTTGATTAATGAAATTGATTGCAGGAATACGTAGGATTTATCCGTGCCAAAATATGTGCTTTAATCACGTTTTTCGTTGATCGTTTCTTAATGTCTTATTTATCATTTTACGTTTATTTTTTTGCCGTATTTTATTTAGTTCATTTAGTAAAACAATTGTTAAAATTATTAAAGAAATAGTCTTAATTAAATTTCGGAATAATATCTTAAAACTAATCGAGTTGTCCTCGTGGATCGATACTTGGACTTACGTCCATTTTATACTACGTGCACAGCCTAGTACGCTTGCTAGTATTCGAGCGTGTCATTCCTAGGATGTTCGTGTTATAAAGTTTAGTACATGATAATAATATGCATGACTATGTATAATTAAAAAAAAAAAACCATTATGGTGAATCAAATTTTCAAGATATTTTGAATCCCCGATAATATATTTGCCGAGAAACGATGGTAATAAATAAAATACACGAAAATGAATTGGACAGTGAACACGAGTTACGTGGTTCGGTCATAATATCCTACGTCCACGGAACGGAGGGCAGAACTTCTTTATCATGTGGAGATATTACCCGCACGTACTTTGTAAGGAAGGATGAATGTAGAAAAGCAGCAACATTGAGTAAAAGTAGACGGACAATTATTTCGACATCGAATTTATCCATCAACAGAGTAAATAACTGGTGAACGCTGAAGTTCTATGTTGTGTTGGCGGTTTTTTTCCTTCGGCGAGTGATGCCTATTTATGGGCAAAAGATTTTTCTTTAACAAATGAGATCACATCGCCACCCTTTGCTCGGCTCAATAAGGATCCAAAGTCACAAAGCAATTATGGCGTGTGTGGGGGTAGACCTGGGCTTTGGGCCGGGCCAACCCGGAACCGGCCCAAAACCGGCCCGTTAACCCGGCCCAAAACCGGAACCGGTATAACCGGTTCCAAAACCGGTAACCGGCCCGTTTAAATTGGGCTGGGCCGGTTAGCGGGCCGTGGAACCGCGGATTACCGGTTCCGGTTCCCGGATCCGGAACCGGCCTAGCCGTTGGGCCAACGGACTTCATATTTTATTTTATTTTTTTTAAACACTGTAAAATTACAGTTTTAACCCCAAACGAAAAATCTATAAGTACCACCTCATTTTAACCATTTTAACTCACAATTACATCCAAATCTCTTCCAAACTCTCTCCAAAAGCTCTCAAAAAAATCATCCTATTAATATTTAATATTATTAACATTAATAATTATTTTATTAACACTACATTACACTACTACCTACACACACTCACTTATTATTACCAATAATTGAATTATTATTTTACACTAATGGCGTCGTCATCGAGAAATCCTAACCCTCATGACGAAGATGTTTTTATGGTTTTAGGTCACGCCGACACATTTCGGGGAAATGCCGACACCGACGAGGAGACCGATATACCGGAACCGGAACAGACGAGAGCGACCGACGAGGGACCGAGCCAAGCTTCTACGGCGACGACAAGAAGGAAGCAACAACCGCGTGGTCGGCGGTCTAAGGTATGGAATTTTTTCGATTTAGAAATGGATAAAAATAATGCCGCTTCAGGTACCGCTTATTGCAAAATGTGCCGCCACCCCTACACAATTAAGACCGGATCGAATCAAGGTGGGACGGGCTCGATGAAAAAACACCTCCAGAGGGCGCATAACTTCGGGGACGATCTAGAGCCGGTAGGGAACGAACCCCGACAACAACAAATAAACGTAAGTACGGGTAAGAATTTTGTTATTACTAGGGAAATTTCTAAAAAAGCATTAGTTAAATTCGTAGTTATGTGTGAAGAACCCTTTTGCATTGCGGAAAGTGAAGGGTTTATCGAATTTACGAGTACGATACAACCCGGATTCCATAACGTGACCCGTAAAACCCTTAGGAAATATGTGTTAGAAACTTTTAAGGAATATCAAACTAGCTTAATTAGTCATTTAGCCAACATTACGTGTAGGATTAGTTTGACTACCGATATTTGGACTAATATTACGTCGCAATCTTATTTAGTCGTCACCGCCCATTGGATAGATGAAACATGGACCATGCAAAAACGTATTCTTTCCCTAGATCCCCTAGATTCGCAACATAATGCCACTACGATATCGAACTATGTGTTGAATGTCGTTAATAAATATTGTATTCAAGATAAGATGATGTCTATCACCTTAGATAATGCTAGCGCGAACAACGTAGCGATAGGGATCGATCCTTCGTAGGCAACTTAGGTTACCCTTAGACGGCAAATTATTACATGCTAGGTGCGCTTGCCATATTATTAACTTGTGTGTGCAATGTGCTTTTGACGAAGTTTTGGGAGATATTGTAGAAAAGTTTAAGGTAATAGGTAAGTTACTTCGGGAACGCCGCATCGGAACGTCGTGGAAGCAAACCGTCCTTGCCGCCGGCCTCCCGTACAAGAAGTTTCCGTTGCCAGTCCCGACTAGGTGGAACTCGATGTACCACCTCCTCAGCACCTTCATGCGTTACAAGGACTTGTTGACGCCTTTTTGGAACGAGGCCGCAGTCGGCACCACCTCCAGGTATGAATTACGACCACTTGATTGGGATATTGTAGGTTTGGTCGTGTCTATACTTGAAGTGTTCGCCGAGGCTACGGAGAAATTTTCCGGAGTTCACTACCCGACGTCCCCATTATTCGTCCCGAACCTCTTCGCGATGTGCTACAAGTTCGTGGAGTTTCGCAACAATCCATACTTGTGTAACTTCATCCAAAATATGGAGAAGAAGTTCAAGAAGTATTGGGAAACCATCCCAATAGTACACGGTTTGTCGGCCTTACTCGACCCTAGTTGCGGTGTTGATACATTTGATATTTTTTTCGAATATTATGCTCAGTTTCTTGGAAAGAAAGTGGACGACCAAAAGGCGTCAATTCACGATTCTCTCCAAGAACTTTTTTCTTTTATGCATCTGAGCAGGGACATAGTGTGGAGCAACCCGTACCAGCGAGCGAAGCCGGTTCGTCGGAAGGAGGCGGCGGCGCAATGGGACTACTACGAAGATTGAAGGCGCAAAAGACGAAGACCAAAACGCGTGCATCGGGGTCGAACACGAATGAGATCCAGCTCTACCTGAGCCACAACTTCCAGACTCCCGAAGACTTCGACGTTTTGGCCTGGTGGAAGTCGAACGCGACTCTTTATCCGACCCTCTCCGCCGTCGCTCGAGACGTTTTAGCCGTGCAAGCGTCTAGCGTCGCATCCGAGTCCGCATTCTCTACCTCCGGGCGAATTATCGGCGACAGACGCGCGAGCCTTAACCCGACTTCCCTCGCAATGTTAACATTATTGAAGGATTGGTATTTGGCCGAATCGAAGAACCGACGGGAGAACGCCATCGACGAGTTCCGTTCTTCCAGTTCGGACGAAGACGAAGAGGCCTCTAACATAGTTTTAATTAATAGTCAAGTCGAATAAATTGTATTTTTTATTTCGAATATTTTTTCCTTTTTTGTATTTTGTAACTTGTAAGTTTTAGATTTATTTTTCTTTCTTTTATGTTTTTTTTGTATTTTTTAGGTAGTTTTTTTTATTTTTTTGTACTTTTCTTATCTTTTTTTTTTGTTTTTTTGGAATAAAATTTTTGGATATTTTCTAAAGAATTTTTTCATAGCAAAAAAAAAAAAAATTAAACGGGCCGGTTCTGGTTCTGGAACCGGAACCGGCCCAAAAGAGGCCCGGGGGTTCTTCGTATGATTCTGGTCCGGTCCCTGGAAAATGGTTCCGGAACCGAAACCGGAACAGTGCCGGAACCGGTTGAACCGGAACCGGTAGAACCGGCCCGGAACCGGCCCAATCCGGCCCAAAGCCCAGGTCTATGTGGGGGTCATAGCATAAAGTAAAGGCCATTTCAACAAATTATAATATATTAAAAATAAATAAAAAACATCGAAAATACCCACTGTCACACATAATTGGACCCACTATCATATGTACAATTTAATTATGTTATTAATCTATACTATATATAAATGGTGAGGTGGGAGACAAACCGTCAATTCCAAATGAATTTGTTCAGTAGATTTCTCATTAGTTAATAAAATAATAATATAAATTAGTGTAACCACTCACTAACACAATATTTTTATATTCCCAAATTTGTCCTTCTATTTTTAGTATTATGATTTCTTTATTAAATATAGATAATATTATATAGCCCCACATCGAGTGTGCAATAAAATACTAGTGTATAATAATTGTAGATAGTTCATGCCCGTGCTATGCACCTGTAAAAAAAAAACTTAGTTATAACTAATGAAGAAGTGGTAGTTGCTCAAAACGTCAAGAAAAATGGGCTCATTGATCAACACAAAAACATACCTGGCTTTGAAAATTAATAATGGGTTCTATGGTGCCTATTTTGTCTTTAGACCAGTAACCAAATCAAAGGGGCTTCCGTATTGAAGTATATATCTATGACGCATCCGATTTTTTTATATATTGAAACAATAATTAATTGAATATGTCTGTTTTCTTGCCCGATGAAGAAGAATGTTTCGGATAAGATAGAATTAATTATAATATACGGATGAACTTTTCCATTTCTTTTTTTCACCTAAGTGGATTTGGTTACCTTCGACTACCAAAGGAAACTAAAGGAAAAATACATAAATGTCACGCCTCGTTACAATCTTCACGTTAGATATCAACAATATACATGATTGCTTCTCGACGAATACTATGATGTGGATCCCGCCTTGGTCGGTTTACCTAATCAAATTAAATAATGATGTTAATCTCTAATACTCGCAGAAAATATAGTACTGTAAGGATTTGATACATATCGGTATTTTCCTTACTAGGTTTGAACCTACTATCATTTATTTAACAGTGAGAAAATATAAATCTAAAACCATACGTAGTATTTATAGCTTTTTTTTCTTCTTAAAAATAGTTTAAAACAAAAAGCTATTACCAAAGATCGAGCAATAAGGGACAGTGCAGAGTCAATGAAATCAATGCGAAGTCACGTGACAAGCAACGTTTTCCTCAATTAAAAAGGAAAAAACGGGTAATTCGTTTTCAGTAAAAAGTTTAATTTCAGAAAAATATGGGGTCTTTACACATAAGTACCTGTTTGGATAAAAACTTGTAATTTAGTACCCTATTAGAATTTTTTATATGTAGGTACCTAACAGAATAAATTTTTTGCACATAGGTACCCGATCCCGAAAGTACACCATACAGCACATTTGGGTACCCTATATCAACACATTTAGGTACCCTATATAACAGAAAATGGTACGACGTATGTTATATTTAAGTACGCCCTATGTAACACACAGGTATGACGTGGGTACGACATATGCTATATTTAGGTACCCTATATCAACGTGTTATGGTACGCAATATACACACATGAAGGTACGATACTAAAGAAACTGGTAAAAGTTAAATCGGGTACCTATCTATAAAATTTTCTGACATGAATACCTATGTGTAAAAATTTTATTCAATTGAGTATTTTTCTATAAATTCACCGAAAAATATTTCGACGGAATAATTTAAGGACAAAATATTTCCCATCTACCCCAAATCACAAAAGTACGGTATGGTATAGCTTTGATAACTACATACTATGATAGAACAAACAAATAGTACATTTTACATTTATATTATGTATTTGATACTGTTCAAGAGTGTATTTATTTGAAAAGATAACAATAAATAAGATCATCTGTACTTAGGGTGGTGTGTTGTAGTAATGAGCGGATTCCAACTTTGGCAGACACGTTTATAGATTTGTTGTGGTTTGTCCCCCCGAAATAAATGATATCCACTTTTCCCTAACACGCTTTCTCGTATTCTCATTTAAATGCTCAATCAATACCATCCCATCATTGGATATAAAAAATTTAAAATGATATTGTCGGAAACTAACTAGTTAATCATATATTTACAAACTCTATTCTATATCTTTTTCCGTAAACAATTTGCAAATAAATCATCTAAAATAAATATAATACTGTCTCAATCATATCCTCTTACAAAAACAAGCTCATATGTCCCAATCTAGCAAAGTTGTCTAAGAAGAGTTGTGGGGCCCACCTTTTTACCCCTTCAATTTTCACATAGATAGAAGAAGAACGAGGTCGAAAAATACGCTTTAATAAAACAATACAATAATAAAATTCCAATCCACACACAAACTCTTTGAAGAAAAAAATCCACACACAAACCAAAAACGTCCGTCTTTAAATTCTATACCAAAAAAGCAAAACATTAATTAACATTAATAGCACTAAAATTTAGTTGAACCTAATCTATGAAAATAAAAAACCTTAGTCACGACGGCGTCGCGCGGTGGAGGTCCGGCGGAAAAGGGTGGAACGGCCTTGTAGTAGTAGGCAACTGGCCGTCGACGACGGAAACACTCCCATCTTTGCCGACCGCCGGTTTTCCGCCGGCCGACGAGCCGGCGTTGTTGGCCGTGGCCGCCACTCGCTCGCAAGAGGGACACATAGTGAGTGTGGTGGCGGGCATTATTTGCATGTTGTATGGGTTCGATTTCTTAAGAGCCCTAAGCTCTTGCAATTCTTTCTGAAGCCTTCGATTCTCTTCTGTTAACGTCTCGCAGCATCGCTTCAAGTAGTCGCACTCTACTTCAGTTTGCTTCAGTTTTGTCCTAAATGTTTTGATTATTACATAAACTATGGATAATCTTTTAACTAACCATCCAAGGTTTAACATATGATCATCATATTAACCAACCTGGCCCTTCTGTTTTGGAACCAAACTTCGACTTGCCTAGGCCGTAGATTTAGCTGTTTCGCAAGAGCAAGCTTTTGTTTCTGCCCAATAAATTTAATTAAATGAAATTCAATAAAGATATGAAGATATATCATGCAGCAATAGCAAATATATAATGGTGTTGTTTTCGTTGCTTACAGGATTAAGAGTGCTGTGTTCTTTGAAGCTTTCTTCAAGAAACGCCGATTGTTCTTTGGACAGCCTCAGCTTTTTCCTCGTACCGTTGAAGAGGCCATTTTCGTCGTCGTCATCACTAATACCTCTCTCCCCCTCGACGACGTCGTTTCCAATTCCTTCGAATACCCTTTTGTTGCTGTTGTTGTTACTGCGAGCCAAGATTCCCAAACCGATGATATTGTGAAACCCTGAAAATGACCCCACGCCGTTCGCCGCCGACGAGGTCTCCTCCGCCGTAGCCAGTGGACGCCGCCGTTTCAAGTCCTCCGCCGCAGCCGCCGCAGCCGGGTTCATGTTCCCTGATGAACCGTCCTCTGAGCTACCTACGCAAATCGATAACTCTTATTTTAAAGAAGAACACCAATCAATTTTCCTATATTATATATATATATATGTATATAATAATTATATATATATATATATATTATAATATTATAATATAGATAGATATTACCTTCGTTATCAGAAGACCAAGGCAGAAGATTTGGCTTCATAGATGTGTTCTTATTTGCTTCGTTTTCATCATCTTCGCCATTTTCATGAGATATTTTCTGGGCTGAAGAGCTTTTGAGGCTTAAAGCCGTGCGAAGCTCGAATCTGCAACGTCTGTCATCAATGGCTTTGGATTCATTCAAGAAATTAAAGGGTTTTTGCTGTTCTTTTGAAGCATCAGATCCTAAACTAAGGCCTAACTCCATTTGTTTGGAAGGGATGATAGAGAATTCTTTGGGTTGGGGAACTATGGTAAACCCCAACTAACCTCTTTATAGTATGGTATTTCTGTTTTTATTTTTTATTAGACAACAAACCTATGAGTGTGAATAATGATGGGCATTATGGAAAAAGCAATTATTTTTTATTCCGTTTAGAGAGCTGACAAGATATTCAAATCAGATTGATTAACCATTTTGAAATGAAATGTTAAGAAATAATTGGCTCATTTGGATTTTGGTACTACTTTGACGGTGTCAGAATTGTAGGTGGATGGCACATAATGGATGCCAAGTTCAAGTTATAACCATTACGTTAAAAATTTTAACAAGTGAGATTATGTTATATATATGGCCAAATTATTATTTTAGGTCAATAAGGATACATGTTGTTTCTGGGTCACTATGTTCGATAATTGCAAAAGTAGGTCACTAACTATATATGTCAAAACAAATTTGGGCACCCTCTCATATTTTTATCACTAAGTATACATGTTTTCGATTTGGGGCCGCTATGTTTTTATGAATGCGAAAATAGATTTAATATAGCGACCAAAAAACTTAAAACATGTATACTTAGTGACCCAAAATTGAAAACACATATACTTAGTGACCCAAAAATGAGGGTTGCCCGAATTATGTTTTAACATACATAGTTAGTGACGTATCTTTGCAATTATCAAACATAGTGACCCAAAAAATGAAAACATGCTAACTTAGTGACCTAAAATTATATTTTGGCCTATATATATTTTTAAATTAAGGTGGACGTCCTGATCATTATTTGGTGAATTATCCTCTTTTTATAGAGGTAATCGATCCGTTTTCTAAGGTCGAACTCCATAGAATAATAAGAAAAAAAAATATTTTTAAATAATAATAATATAACAGCAGCAAAATAATAATAACGACAATTAGCTCGTGACTTTCTTGGCTTTAGGGTTGTCAGTGGGGCGGGGATTCCCCGTCCCCGCGGGGATCCGCCCCGAATAGGACGGGGAATCCCCGCTATTCTATCCCCGCGGGCGGGGGCGGGGGAATATTTTTCCCCGCGGATATCCCCGCCCCGTTCCCCGAAATTAAAATAATAATTATTATATTCAATTAATATTATTATAAGATAAATAATATGAAAATGTACTTTGAATAATATTAAAATAATATAAATATGATTAAAATATAGTTTAAATAATTTAATTAATATTAAAATATAGTTTAAATCATTTAATTAATATTAAAATATAGTTTAAATAATATTAAAATAATAAAAATTGAATTTTTTTTAAAAATATTGACGGGACGGGGATCTCCGCGGGGACGGGGACGGGGACGATTTCGTCCCCGTTTGCCTCGCGGGGCGGGGACGGGGATTAGATCCCCGCCCCGAACCCGCCCCGTTGACAACCCTACTTGGCTTTCAGACGTTGAGCCGGCTTAAATCATGTTTCAGTCCTATTTTTATATATAATGGTTTAAGTAGAAGTCGCTAAAATGAAATACATAATTCTATTTTTCAACTTTAAGGAATATTCGTCATAAAAAAAATGAAATCAGTAAATTTGAGGTTAGACTAATTAAATGTATTAGGTTTATTGACATAATAATGTACAAGAACGAGTTGTAGTAGTAGGAGTAGACCAAATGTGTACCAAATTACCTTTTCGACATATTTCCCCTTCTCTTTTCCCTTTTGTGCTATCACTTTTACATTATTTATCATTATCATTTGTCTTCAACTTTGTTTATTATTATAGTCTACTTTGTAATGATCAGCTAAACCGGTGTTTTGACCGACATACTTCTCGATATGATTAATTAATGGTGATATTAAAGTCTAACATGATGACATAATAGATTAGGATTTCTGAAAAAATGATACGCAATTATAACATCGTAACATCGACTCATCCTCATCCAAATATCTTTGTATTTTGTTTCCTAATTCGACAGACATTATTTAATAAGAGCATTATTAATCCATCGACAATCAGGCACCTTTGATTAAGTAATAAAATCAAGTATATCCGTTTACCAACCAAAAAAAGATGAATTGTTCCCCTATGATTACGTTTGTAATTGAGGACATTTAATTAGATAACAGTTAGCCTTATCAAATATAATCAAGTGCATGCAGCTTATAGTGCAAGAATCGCGTGGCGTGCTAGATAAAATCAAGGTTTTCATAAATATAATATATAACTTTAATTATATATGTGTAATTTATTATTTTTAGTACTTTTACTGCTTATTTATACCTGAAGCCACGAAATAGGTCTAGTAATATGTTCCATATCTGAAAAAAGATACTAAAGTCTGAAAGAAAAACTTAAGATATGATATATTTAAAGGTAATTAATGTTCATTCTGTATCCTTTCAGTAAGTTCTATGTATATATACATAGAAATTCGAGGACAAAATCTCAGTAGCGAACATTTCTAACGTCCCTTTTTCATGAGATTTCAGAAATTCTAGAACAAAATCTCAGTAGCGAAAATCAATTTATTCACACATATATGCGGATGATTGTCATTAACTACTATTATCAAAAGCTCAATAGAAAATAAATGTTATATATATATATATATATATATATATCATACGCTCCATTCGAATAAATTCTCTACCGAGGTGATGCATTGATTACCACGATGAACACTTGCAATTCCTTTAATTGCACGTGAGCGTGAAATTGGGCAGGTAAGGAGAAGTTATTGCACTTAAATAACCATTGAACTATTTCTTCCTTATCATTACCAATTTGAGAATTTCTTCCAATTCAGTACCTAAAATGGTCTTTTGAGCGTTGAAAAGACGAAAAAACACTTGTCTCGCAAAAAAAAAAAAAAAAAACTGAACAACTATTTTCGCATGAATTATACAACAAAATTCGTTTTTATACCAGCATAATTGAAATTATACCAGAAATTATAAATCATGCCATATGCTTTCGATATTATATCAATAAGTAATGTTATTGTAATTTTATACAGCAAAATTGGACATTATACCAACTAACTTTGCTACCATACCATAAACTGTATAAATTATACCAACTGTTTTCGTTATTCCACCGACAAAGAACGTTTTTATTTTTATACCGCCAAAATTGGGCATTATACCAATTTATTTTGCTATTATACCCGAAATTGTTGAATTTATACCATCCGTTTCCGTTATTACCAATAAATAATGGTATTGTAATTTTATACTGCAAATTGAGCATTATATCAACTGTTTTGATTGTTATACCAACTATTATTGCTAATTATACTAACAAAATAATATTATTATGATTTTATATAAATAAACTGGAAATTATAGCACCTGTTGTTGCAATTATACCAACAGAATTGAACACTTGCATTGTTGGTATAATAACGATAAAAGTTGGTAAAATTTTCAGTTTCATTTATTTAAAATTGTAATGACGTTATTTTGTTGGTATGATCATCGATAACAGTTGGTATAATAATCAAACAATTGGCATATTGTCCAATTTGATTTGAAAAGGGATATTTTCGTCCGTTCACTGTTGGGGTATTAAATACACAATTTTTCGCTGATGAGAACTGAACTGAAAGAAATTTTGAAAGAGTTCTGATCAGGAATTTTGAAACCTGAAAGGTACTAAGGGGAATTTTCCTTTGGATTAAAGACAATGACATTGGAATTTGAGCAATTTATTGCAATTATCATGATGAGTGGTGAATGATGACACTAATTATGATCGCATCAATAAAAGGGGAGAAAGGGATTTATAAGCATGCGAATTGACCCATAATTACTGGGTTCACTACTCTTGCATGCACAACCTCGGGTCAAATCAATTATGTGATTCTTCAATCTCTCTTTTTTTGTTTTACCAAGAATATTAAATTGATATAGTTATATCTCGCTCTCATTAAGCCATGTTTTACAGGCTATTTTCATTAAGAGATATCTTATACATAGTCATTATAGTTTTAATTTGAATTAAATTAGAACTTTATTATAGTCCACGAAAAATGTACGATGAGTCTATTATGCACAGTTAACGTGCCCGTAACAAAATGTGGTACCGTATATAGCTAAGCCCAATTATGTGGTGCATGTTGAAAAAAATAATTCTCTTTTTTGAAACAATATATACAAAATACTTCGAAAATATAACAACCATATTTATTAGATCTCGTACAAACCACATGAATACAATAGTATGTAATACGTGTTTGGAGAGAGAGATGTTATTTTCCCCACATTTGCAATGATTGGCATAAAAGGAATCCAATTTATGTTGGTCCTACTCCGAGCACACACATATAAATTTATGTAGACACATACATTTTCTGCCTTGTCCAACTAACAATTACACTTTTATTTCGTCATTATTGCTCGAGACATCAATCATCAACATTCTCGTTGTTTATATCGTTCTATAGAGAAGTTTATATTCTTTTCCTTTTTAGGTACTTTCCATTTGTTTCCTGTGTCCAACCATATTCTTCTTGGGCCCAATGGGCTTGGCAATTGAGAGGGGATTCTCCTTACCCCAAGAATCCGTCCGGAAGGAACGTGATAAGAGCATCTCCAATCGACCACCAAAACACATAATTTGAGGCAAATTTACTCCAATCGAACACCAAAACTAAACGCAAAATGCGTTTCATACACTCTCTCCTCATAAAAACGCATCTATGCGTTTGGGTACAGTTATTTGCGATTGCTAATTGTTAATTGCACTGGCATTATTTTTCCATCTGTGCGTTTGGGTATAGTGTGTCAGAAGAAAATAAACATGATGAAAAGACGTCAGTGTTGTATTTTCTTCTGGGTCACAAGCGATTAATAAAAAAGATCGTCTTTCGTTAATTGATGCGTGTATTATGCATCTGGTTTATACATCTTCCTCACCAAGTTGAAATCCATCTCTATGATGAAAATACATATCTGTGTACGGACAAGATAAAATCACATGTATTCTCTCTCTTTCCCTCACATAATTGATGCATGAATAATGATATTTTATTATTAATTTTATTAACTTTTTTGTGATTAAATCTAAAAAAATATTTGTAGTCTAATTTGTAAAATTATAAAATATGTGGGTAAATTTGTAACAACTGGTGTGGAGTGAATATTACAACTCTTTTGAGTTTGAGAATGAGTTGAACGACTGGAGAAGAATTACTGCATTTTGAGTTTGAGTATGCGTTTGAGTTTGAGAATGTGTTTCTCGGTTGGAGATGGTCTAAGTCATCATAATATAGGGTCTAAAGCATTTTTAACGACGTAATTTTTTCTTAAGAAAATAAAATTAAATATTGTATATTGAAAAAAGTTTTTACGTGTCAACTTAGATCATCTCCTTTGGAACTAGAAAATCCAAAAAAAAATATTCTAAAATTATTCCAATCGAATCAAAAAATCAAATGGATTTTGCACTTTCTTTCTCCAATAAACGCATCTACGCGTTTGAACGCATAAAATGAGTTTTAAATTTCATAATCCTTTATTTTTCTAATAAGAAAATAAGAAAATCATCTTATTAAAAATAAATAAAAATATATAAAAACCAAATAGTTTTTTTTTTTAAAATTATAATGTTACTAGCAAAATTTTTCTTTGGATATAATATAATATTAAAATGTTAATTTTTTTTTAAATTATAAATTTGTGGGCAAGTTTGATAAGTTGAGAAAGTCGGTAAATGAATATTCGAATAGAGTCTATTGAGTTTTAGAATGAGTTTAATGGTTGACGGAAAATTACAACATTTTGAGTTTGCGAATAAGTTTGGATTTGAGAATGCGTTTTTAGGTTGGAGATGGTCTTAATACAACAAATTCATTTACTAACAACAAATTCATTTAACATTCTTGAGGCATTTTGGATCTCAAATAGTCTTTTATAATAATTTGAAAAATTTTCTTTATGCAAGGAAATCATAGGATTCATCAACATAACCTGATGCAATATACACATGGAAAAAGTGGATCATTTTAATGTAACTTAGTATTTCAATTGGGGTGTTTACTTTTACAAGTACAATATTCTTTAAATGTTTGATTCTTGAAATAAATCTTGTCCATTAATGTCCAAAAAACTCCCATGCATCCAAAAGTTTTCAAGTTTGAAAGTTGTTTTTTGATAGATAATGATGATCTTGGTCATTACTTTACCGAGGAGTTTTATGGTGCTCACATTATGTGAACATCTTGCCTTAGCACCAGCTGATGTGGCACCGATTCGTTCCATGTAAATATCTCACATCCACATCACCATCCGAGATGTCGATCAATGGCACGTCGAAGATGTCAATTAAAACGATATACCTCGGATGTCGATGTGGAATGTTTACATGGCACGAATCGGTGTTACATCAACAAGTTCCCCGCAAGGTGCTCACATTTGGTGAGCACCATAAATTTCCCTTACTCTACCTTCCCTTTTTTAATAAAACATTTTATTGATTTAAGACTTTCATTAAGCCTTATTTTGTCATAGCACTCACTACAAGCAGTGGTAACATGCGAAACAAATCTTATTTCGAAATTTGGGGCCCTCAATAACGGGGCCTAAAGCCCTTTCATCACTTGTTATACCCACAAACCAGCCTTGACGGATGCATAGATTTCCTGACTTTCACTCCTCGTGGGCGGATGGAGGAATTTTCTCCCTCTTGGTGGAGCAGGGGCAGGAGCGTGGAGCATGGGGATCCAATATGGAATTACTATATTGTCCTTGTTTATATTATGAATGCTAAATATATATGCCCGTTTGGTTAGCGGGATGGGATTAGATGATATTAGTTTAAGTTGGGTTTAGATAACGGAGGATATGAGCTTTTTGAGGTGTTTGGTTGATGGGATTAAGTAATGATGTATGAGATGTTTGGTAGATGGATTTAGACTGTACTAGGTTTAATCATATTTAATTACAATTTTATCCTTTGTATCGCTGAAGTCGAACAAAGTTAATCATCGAAATAAAACCACACATCGATCTACATATTCCATTGATGCATCTGTGTAAGCTCATAAAATTATATTCTTTATCAAAACACAAACATCGTTGAAAAAAAAATCAAATCACACACATGAGTGGCACTGCTCCTCACCGGCGCCACGTGGAACATCATGGCCTCTGTCTTGATCGAGGGGCACTGGTCTTGGCCCAAGCCACCGTCAGGGACACCGACGATTTGAATCCCCATGAGGAGGAGGGCGGCGGCGATTTGAGTGCTTCTTCCTAGCTACTGACATTAATTATTCTTGGAAGTCTACGATGATCTCTAATTGGATAAAAATCATTGCTTTTCAACGCTTTCTTTGTTGTAAGAAAGTGCAGATTTTTTAAAATTTTGCATACAAATTAATAAGTCATCTTTGATTTAGAAGAGAGAAAAAACTAAACTTTCCCTCAGCCCTTCAAACTAATTCTTGATTCAGCGGAGACCTTCGAGTCAATTCGTCCACTTCGACTCCCTACGTCAAAGCCAGGTGACGTCAGCACGCTTGAATCCATGGTATCTCCTTCGAGAATCCTAATTCCTAATCACCTGTACAGAGAGAGAGAGAGAGAGAGAGAGAGAGAGAGAGAGAGAGAGAGAGAGAGAGAGAGATGACTGCAAGTGGGTGGAGAAAGAGGAATAGTAATTTTAAGTGGGAGGCTGCGAGAGGGTAATGGGTAAATTAGGAAATTAATATTGAACAAAGGGATAGAATTGTCACCAGAAGAAAGTATTATTTAATGGGACGTGAGGAGGCCGAACTAGAATACCCAATTGAGTAGGGGTGAGCAAAACCGGATATCCGGTTTTTCGGATATCCGAAATTCGGATATCCGGATTTTCGGATATCGAAAAATGGTATCCGTATCCGCTCCGGTTTTAATCGGATATCCGGAAATCGGATATCCGGTTTATTCGGATATTTACACCGGATATCCGTATCCGGTTTTTAAATTTATTTTTCTTATATTTTTTATTATTTTCTTTTGAAAATCATATTTTTTATTTCTTATCACAATAAAAAAATATATATTTTTTAATATAAGAATTTCTACACATATTAATCCAGACAATATGTAAATTTATGATTCAAAATTACATAATAAAGAATAAATACAATACCACAAATTCACATTAATTTTTTAACTCGCGTCTCGATGTTTTTATGTTTTTTTTATCTCAATTCTCTAACAAAATTTTTTGCAATAATAAAAATAATATAAATTTGAATATTCTACTTGATGATTTTTTTCCTTTTTGGACCTTCATTTTTCTTTTTGGACTATTTTTTTTATTTTTTTATTTTTTTTAAAATATAAAACCGGATATCGGATATCCGGATTTTAGACAAACCACTATCCGTATCCGATCCGGTTTAGTTTAAAATAAATCGGATCGGATATCCGATCCGGTTTTTAAAACCGGATATCCGTTTTTTCGGGTTTTGAAAACCGGATACCGGATCGGAATCCGGTTTCCGGATATTTTTGCTCACCCCTACAATTGAGGGTATTAAGGAGGTATTATTTTATTCTCCCCTTTAAATAATAATCCCAACCAAACACCACTTAAGTTAATCTCAACCCTCCTAATCCTCCTAAAACCCCCCAACCAAACACACTCCGAGTCTTTCTCTCACTTTCCTTATTTTCTCACAACGCTCATAATTTTCAAAATTATATTTTCTTAAGTTTGTTTCCTCATATTTGTCGCAACGAAAGTGCCACGAAAAATCTGTCCCACTATTTTTTGGCGGTTCCACCATCGTAAAAAATAAAAAACTTATATACTAAACAATTTGGGGCACAGATTCCCATGAGGAAAAGAACCCTAACAAATTCCTGTTAGACGAGGTATGGATAGCAACCAAGGTTGTATACCCTTTCTTGCAAAACATGACTCTGCGATAAGCCATTTGAATTTGAAACACACCGTTGCCTAACACTTTCGATTATTTGACTTTTCGGTTTGGGCCGGCTCATCGTAATATGATGCCTAAAGCAATTTCTAAAATGAGGCACTTTTAAGAAAAGTAAATTGGCATGTTGACAAATTTTTTGGTGTCAATTTAGTGCAATCATTCTCCTTTATACGGACTTGGAATCGAAAACTATAACGCTTCGGGTGTATTTGGTTTGTGAAAAGTAGGGGAAAAAGAAAATTTGTTTTGTGTGTGTTTCTGTTTGGTTTCTTGAATTTGATGAAGAAAAGAAAAGAAAATGAAAAGAAAAAACTATTTTTGTGTTGTGTTAACTAGAAAAATAGACGAGGAAAAGATAACTTAAGCCTATTTGAAAGCTAAAACCGTGGAAACTTAATTTCCTCACCTTGGTGAGGAGAAGTAACGGAAAACAAGTGATAATAATTTTCTCTTTAGTTTTCTTATCATCGCTTATTTCCTTGATCCAATGTCTTATATCCAATGTCTTTATAATGGTTTGTTTGCTTCTATTGTTATATATATATATATATATATATATATATATCTATCTTTTGTCGTATATGTGGCATGATCAAAATACTCACGCAGTACGCTACGCTATCTATTGCGTACTAAAACGCTACGCACGGCGCACTACGCTTTTTAAAACTGATGCATACCCACCTCTAAGGTGGTTATGAGGTGTGTATTACTAATCCATACACACATATACACACATCAAACACATCTATCAAACGCAATTTTTATCATTACACAAACAATTAATACACATATCAAACATATTAAAATACAATATCAACAAAATCCTTATATAGTCATACACAAATAACTTATATCCATGTAATCCATAAATAAGGATATCAAACGAGACCTGTAATTATATTGTCAAATTTTATTTTGCTACGTTGAGTATATTGTTCGACTCGCAAGTCGCAAGCAATGAAAATTTTACTGACGTGATTGTTGCAAAATTTCAACATTTGTTTGTGGGGAATGTAATCTGCCAAACTCATTAGAGGGTGCAGATTGCAAAGAAGTTTTGAATTCGAGGGGTGCAACATTAGTTGCCGCTTAAACGGAAGCCACTGAGGGAGCGATGTGCAAATATAGATATGTAAGTTCAAAAAATAAAGTGAAAGAGTTGCCACCCACGCCATGTGTCTTGTGTGAAGTGTGATGATGCGAGTCCGACGAAAAACAATGAAGTTGAAGAAACGGAAAAAGAGATAGCCGAGTTAGCTCAGCAATAGCCTCGATTAAATCGCTTTTCTATCCCAAAGTCACTACACTTTACTCGTTTCTCACCGCTTCACTCTCTCGGCGTTGTTTCAGATTTCTGATCGACGTCGCACGAAGCAGAAATGGACGTGTATGATGTTAATGGAGCGAACATCGATCTTGACAGGATGATTGAGCAGCTAAGGAAGTGCAAGCCTCTTTCCGAGGCCGAGGTTGGATTTTTCTTACTCTTTCTTTGTTTGAATTTTGTAATTTCGCTTCGCCCGTCCTTTTTAGTTTAATATGCTTATCTGGCATTGGGTTTGCCGATTTATTTTCTGTTTCGTTGCTTTGGTGGTTGCTTGTATTAATGCATTTGGGATTAGGGAGACTTTACTAATTCGGGGAAATGTTGGAGTGAGGAGTAGTGTTCATTGGTTTTGGTTATAATAATTAGAGTTTGGGTTGGGCTAAGAAATTTCCTCATGGAATTTGTGTGTTTATACAAAGGGAATTCTTTGGGTTTTATTTCTGGTAGATAATACAAGTTCTTCATCTTTTATTTAGTGGCATTTGGGAAAGACGACTACTTTGGTATTTGTTCAGGGTTGAGACTTAGTATTGTGTTCTTTTTTCCAGTGGTGTTTGAAGGAAGTTTACTGCAACAAAAGGAAGACTGTTGACATGGAAAGAACAGTTCTAATTTTGTTGAGCTAGCAACATTAGCTTTGATTTTTTTGACTGTTGAATACATCAAAACGAGTTATGTAGTAGATGTAATTTTGCATGTTTGTTTGTCAATGTTATCTCCCTGTTTTAGTGAATTTTTGCTTCCGATAATTTCTGCATCACCTTTTATGAGTTTATATGGTTAGGCTGAGAATCCATATCATTGTTAAATAGGTTAAGTCATTATGTGACAAGGCAAGAGAGATTCTAGTGGGAGAAAGTAATGTCCAGGTACACTTTTCTTGTTTTCTTTATTATGCTAATCTTTCAATTGGTATTAGGTTTGTTCATAACGTATCTGCTTATGTTCTATGGATCTTGATTGTGACTAGATGCTGCAATTGTTGATAAATAATAGTTGATTAATAGACATAGGTTGTGTAGTTAAACTTCGAATCATGACTATTGATTAATTGTTAGCTTCTTTCGTTTGAGCTTGTCCATATTTTTGGCTGCAAAAGTTGAATGTCATTTAACTATTTGATATATTTACCCATCGGCATGCCCTTACCGTTATTTTCTTTTGCCTATTTATACCTTACTTTATCGATACTTTCTACTTGATGCAGCCTGTCAAAAGTCCAGTGACAATTTGTGGCGATATCCATGGCCAATTTTACGACCTTGCCGAACTTTTCCGCATCGGAGGAAATGTATGTTAGTTATCTACATTTTATATTTTCCTGTCGTATTGTGATCTACGAAACATATTTTTTTGACTATAGAATATGCTGGAAGTCCATTCTTTTTATGCATGCATTGAATTATACGCGCCATCTCATTTTTTCTCACAATCTTATTTCAATTTTATTTATGTTGACAATGCGTCAATGATCTTAATTGGATGCATTGTTAGTTTTATGATTTCTTACGCCATCTTCGTTTTCTTGTTGGCAGTGTCCTGACACAAATTATCTCTTTATGGGAGATTATGTTGATCGAGGTTACTATTCTGTTGAAACCGTCTCAGTAAGTAGATGTGAAAGTACATTCTGTTTGGCATTGTATAAAACCGGCTTCATATTACCACAGTTGCTTTATACTTTGCCTCGTTGCTTTTTGTTCAAATTTGTGATCTTCATTTATCTTATTTTTACGCTAACAGAGAGGATTGTTTGCCTAATTCATCAGTATCACAGTCTTTGTTGTATACTTACTTATTTACATTTCCAGCTCCTAGTGGCTCTTAAAGTGCGCTATCCTCAAAGGATCACCATTCTTAGGGGAAATCATGAAAGCAGAGGGGTAAATATTTTACTTTGTGACCCCTTTCGTATTGACATTGTCATTTACATGTAAACTCACTCGATTCATCTCTTGCTTATATATTCATGTGTAACTTTTATGCCTTTTAAGTTTCTTGGCTTGTGAATCTTTTAATCACCATGGTTGTTGTAAACTGAAGTAATTTCAGGTTGGCACGTTTTTAGTGCATAGCACGAGATAATGAATTATGGAAAGCCGCATCATTAATATAATTGTAGCCCTTTCACTTATTAGATGATTGCTTTTCCTTTTTATTTGAATCTTCTATAAATGCATGGTGTTATTTTGCTCCACTTTGATTGATTCTTATACTGAAACATAGTTTTATTTTGGTTGCAGATCACTGAAGTCTATGGGTTTTATGATGAGTGCAAGAAGAAGTGAGTTTTCTCGTTCCATGCAATCTAGTTTGGCTTTTATATATGCTGACTTTTGCTTTTCGTAATTCAAGATAGTTTGTTGATTTGTGGCAGTAGTTAATGATTTTGGATTATATAATTTTCCATGGTTGCTTTTGGGATCTATTTATATTAATTGCTCCAAATCGTTCGACGTCAACTTGTAGATAGAGCTACCCCGTTTATCGCATCGTTTTTTTTCTTATCATATTATTATGACTTTTAGTCGTTGCTAATACTTTGAAAGTGCCAATCTGATTGTAGGTATGGAAATGCAAATGTTTGGAAGATGTTCACCGATCTTTTTGACTATCTCCCTCTCACTGCACTAGTCAGTAATCCTTGTTCTTTTTTCCGCTAATTCACCAGATTTGTTTTTTCACTAGTTTGTCTTCTTAGTTATAACTTCAAGCAGATGATATAATATTGTTCGATTTATGTCATAGTATAGACAATACAATTCCACGATAGCACCTACACATATCCAAGACATGAAAGCACAAGTACTTGTTTTGTCAAACTTGCCAACAATTTATTTTGAGCTACATTACTCTCCTATGTCGTGCAAGTAGCCGAACGTTGGAAAATATGCTTAAGTAGAAATCACCGGTCGGTGATTTCTGTATATTTTTTTATTTCGTTTTCAAAAAAATCGTCGGTAGGAACGACGATTGTCAACTTGATTTTGTCGAAATCGTCGCTGGCATCGACTACGTTAGTAAATTGTCCTTAAAAAAAACTGTATGTAGGAAATATTTCTTCACATGATATCACTTCCTATGTTTAGTAGTTAAGGAAATCGTGTTTCATTGCATGGTAGGTTGAGTCAGAGATATTCTGTCTCCACGGAGGATTGTCTCCATCGATGGAAACACTCGACAAGATAAGAAATAATGTGAATCGAATTCAAGAAGTTCCACACGAAGGCCCAATGTGCGATCTCCTTTGGTCTGATCCCGACCATCGTGCTGGTTGGGGCGCATCTCCTCGTGGCGCTGGTTTCACCTTTGGAAAGGTGTGTGTGTGCGTGTATACATATATATATATATATATATATATATGGATGTAAAATAAATATTTCTATATCATCATTTCCTATATCGAATTATGTGTTCTATTCATTCATATATATACAGGACATATCAGAGAAGTTCAACCACACGAATGGCTTGAACCTTATTGCTAGAGCTCATCAGCTTGTCATGGAAGGATACAATTGGGCCCATGTACGTATATACGCCTTTTTAGACAATACAATACACATCTGCTTATTAGCTTTTAGCTTTCGATCTTTTTGATAGGAGAAAAAGGTTGTGACTGTCTTTAGTGCGCCGAACTACTGCTATCGTTGCGGCAACTTGGGTTCTATCTTGGAAGTTGATGATTTCAAAGGGTATAACTTCATGCAGGTTTGTCTCGGTATTCTTTTTTTTTTTTCGTCGAAAGGAATTAATTTTGTTCTATTATTAATTTAAAAAACAAATGTGGCAGTTTGATCCCGATCCAAGGAAAGGGGAACCTGATGTGACTCGGCGAGCTCCCGACTATTTTCTCTAGAAGAATAGACGTTTTTCGGGAAGATATATGTTGTCTGAAAACATATGAAATGCTGCTGCTGAGCTTTGCTCTTTATTTATGGTCTTTTACCGATAGAGAGGAGTTTGAAGGTATGCTGCCATCTCTCCCTTCTTTTATTATTGGAAATATTAGGTTTTTATCTATGAACGGAAAACGAAAAACCCAGTTTGAAGTTGTAAATCTATCGAAATTATTCTCTTTCCTATCAGTTGGGTTTGTTGGATCAGAATATGATTGTGATATTTCGTGTGTTATTTATTGCAAAGGCATTGCAAAAGAATGAATAGCGTGAAGTGAGAAAAAAAAGTGAAGAAGCAAAGCTGTCATTACCAAAGAGTCGTGAAATAGGAACTATTTATTATCTTGCACGTCAATGCAATGAGACAATGTTTGATACAAAATTGTCATATTTGGTTTTAATTTGCTTAGTTGAACGTTGTGAGATGTATGGGCAAGCAAGGTCCAAGTAAGGCAACTTGATATATATCTATGGAACAACTTAAATGAGTAATCAATTTCTACATACTAACTGAATAAGTAGCATATGTTTAATTGGTGCTTCGGTTGGATAGTTTTTCATATATATTTATAAAACAATACTACCTCCGTCCCACTTATTTCTTCCCATCTTTCTATTTCGGGCATCCCACATAATTCTTCTCATTTCTATATTTGGTAAAAAATTATCCCACTAATTAAACTAATTACACCATTAATATTAAAAAAAGTCTTCTTGATTTGCGTGTCTACTAATAACTTTTCTCTCTCTATACCTCAAAAGGTGTACTATAATATTAAAATAATGTGATTTCTTAATCTCCGTGTCCGCTAATCTTTGGGAAGAAATTGCCGGGACGGAGGAAGTATATAATATAACAGCCGTATGTGCCGTGTACAAAATTGATTTTATTGTCCATGTTTGCTAGCATATTTGATGATATATCTCTTAAATGATATTGATAGGCACTATAAATACAAGTCAACAAAGTTTCTTGAATGCTTTTTTTGACTTCGACATGATACAAAATATGAGAAATATAATTTATAAAGAGGAAAGAAGAAATGTTACAGGATATCTAAAATTTTCTGAAACTCCAACGATTTTCATGGATGATTAGAGATTGTCGACAGCTGCGGAAAGGGTACACGACCAAGAAACATAATTAGCAGAAGTATTTCCCATTTCAATGATCTATCTAAACACATTAATAGTTTGACCAACTCTTTTATTATACAGACTATTTGATTTTTCAGCAACCTTTGCTTAACTGGCAAATTAAACAGACCATTATTGAGCATTTGATAGAGAGCGGGGCATGGGCCGAGGCCCATATTGGTTTACCGACGGCGGGGACGGGCTTGAGCCTACTGTTCGTGGGCTGGAGAGTAGTCTTTAGTTTATATTATTATTATTATTGTTATTATTATTATTAAGAGTTATTCGGCCCATTAGTATGGCCCATTAGTATGTGTATTTAAACCCCAGTTAGGGTTTGGATGAACTTTATGCAATAAGAATATATTGGTTTTAGCCGTGGGGCTTGGGCAACGTTTATCGTTGATTTAGGCAACGGTTTCATCCGTTGATTTTCGATTTCTGTTTCTATCAATTGGTCCGACCTGCCGGATCCCGTTCCCGCCGGTATGACCAGATCAAACAGTGATCGTTTGGATAAGCTGGAGGCCGATCAGGCCGAGGTTAGGGAGAAATTGGACATACACAGTGTGCAATTGAGTGAGATCGCAGCGTCCTTTGCTGCACTATCGAAGGCGATTCTGAAAACGTCGGAGGAGGAGACGTCTGTCTCGCCCGGGGTGACGCCACCCGTGGGCAATCAGACGCGCATGAGTGCTACCCCTACCCTTCTACCGTCGTTTGAGGGGAAAGATCCGATCGGGTGGATTGCTAGGGCTGAACAACAGTTTGAACTGAATGGTACTCCGCCAGAAAGGAAGGTGCCGGCAGCTGGGGTTGCCATGGACGGGGCCGCTTTGCATTGGTGGACGTGGATGAAGGCGCAAAAACCTTGGATGTCGTGGGAGGAATTCACGCAGGCGATGGTGGCTCGTTTTGACACACGTTTCAAGGGCAGCAGGTTTGAACGGCTGTCCGGAGTCAGACAGACCGGAACAGTGGAGGAATACATCTCTGTATTTGTCCAACTGGCGGGTCAGGTTCCGGGGTTGACGGATGCACACTACTTGGGCTATTTCATGAATGGGTTGAAGGGTCAGGTTCGGAGCTCATTACGGCTGTTTCGCCCAAACGATTTGGAAACGGCGATGGAACTAGCAAGGGATATTGAGGATAATTTGTCTTTTGAGAGTGGAGGGCGAGCGGGTCAGACTTTCAGTGGTTCGGGGATGCATTCGGGCAATTCTTCGAGGCTGCCAGGGGAGAGTAATGCGACAGCAGTGGGTGGCAGTACACGAGGTTCGACCGGGAGCTTCTCTAAACCGGCTACGCATTCTCTAGGAATGAATTCTGGACTATCCGGGCAGTCCACTACCCCCTCCAGATTCACTCGACTTCCACCGAGTGTATTAGAAGACCTAAGAGCAAAGGGGTTGTGCTTTAAGTGTAAGAAACCGTTTACACCTACGCATGACTGTCCGTTCAAACAACTGATGAGGGTGATGTTGGCGGAGGAGGACGAGGAGTTCGATCTCCGACAGTACGAGTATTATGAGGTGACGGGGCAGGAAGAAGTTCAAAAAGACCAAGTGTGTCCAGATGAAGAAGGTGGCAATCTTCTGGTTTATTCCATGACCGGAATTTCCAGCCCTCGCACAATGAGGTTACGCGGCATCGTGGATGGACGCACGGTGATGATATTGATTGATAGTGGCTCAAACCACAATTTTATTTCCTCATTTTTGGTTTCCTTACTTCGACTTAATGCGGATACGACGCGCAAATTCAGGGTTCAGTTAGGAGACGGGCATAGACATGAGTCAGAAGGGGTGTGTAAGCAGCTACCTATCTCGTTTTTAGGGTGCGCTGTTAAGGTAGATTGTTATGTGTTCGCTTTGGGCGGGATTGATGTAATTCTGGGAGTGGCATGGCTCGCTACGCTGGGAGAAGTTCGCACGAATTGGAAACCGCTAACCATGAGTTTCGAGCGGGGTGGCGACCGAGTGGAATTACGAGGGGATCTCGCGTTGTGCTCGAACGTGGTGGGGAGCCATTCTGTGGAGGCGGAATTGCCGGAGAGTTTGGAGATGACAATGGGGTCGGTGTGGAAACCCGAGGAGGTGCTAGCATGGAGGAAGGAACGTAAAAAGGAGGTGGAAGATGAGCAACTATTTAAGGCGGTAGGGCAGCCCGGAGTTGATGCGACTCGGATAAGTAAGATCGATCACCTTTCAGTGCCTGTTTCCAGATTTCAACCTTGAGGACAAGGTTGTTTCGAAGGGGAATGGAATTGATAGAGAGCGGGGCATGGGCCGAGGCCCATATTGGTTTACCGACGGCGGGGACGGGCTTGAGCCTACTGTTCGTGGGCTGGAGAGTAGTCTTTAGTTTATATTATTATTATTATTGTTATTATTATTATTATTATTAAGAGTTATTCGGCCCATTAGTATGGCCCATTAGTATGTGTATTTAAACCCCAGTTAGGGTTTGGATGAACTTTATGCAATAAGAATATATTGGTTTTAGCCGTGGGGCTTGGGCAACGTTTATCGTTGATTTAGGCAACGGTTTCATCCGTTGATTTTCGATTTCTGTTTCTATCAGCATTGATCCTTTTCCCATGGGCAAGTAAGTGTTTTCGTAATGGGATGATAAAAATTATATCAGCACCATTCTTCACAATCAAACTTCTTAATCATCACAAAGGGGCCTCTATTTGGGCAGCATGCACAATGATGAAAGAGTTCTTCAATCTCTAGAAATCAAAGAGATAGCTAATAGAAAACGAATTATTATTTTATGACGAAATAGCAAAGACGAATTGATTATATGTACTTCTGAGAATTAATGATGAGCAAGCAAATAACGTGGGCCCAAGTGGTCAGCTTCTTCTTTCATGGTAGACGAAATATCTGCTGAAGTACTCAATTTGGCCTTTCTTCTCCCTTTGCATGACATCATATGTGCATGAAGCTTCTCTGGCTTGAATTGCTTCTTACATAGACTGAGAAAGAACAACAAAAATAGTTATATGTAAATTACATAAAGAGAAGATATATATACAAAATTATTATTTACTTACGAGCATATAGGTCCGTTAATCGGCTTGTAAGAAGCACTAAATACTCCCCCATGATCACTACTTCTCTTACTCTCTCCATGAAATTTGTCCCTAAAATATGAGCATATATGTTATTTTGTATTAATGTAACAACAAAAATCATTAATTTTTTGATTTAAATAACATGAAAACCATACCTTGTATTATTCGATTTGCTCCGATGAATCCCATTGCTCGGAACAACATCAGATCCATCGACCGATGATGATTTCTTCTCCATCCGACGACTATACACATCGTCGCCCGAGCGAACATTTCCCATATCGCTCGAGCACATTCTCGAGAAAGGTATATAATTGTTACTATTACGATTATTATTACAACAATTGTTATTACTATGATGCTTATTCTTGTTCATCACCACAAGCGCTGAATCGTTAGTCTCGACAGCGCCACAAGTTATTAAATTCCTCAGATGGCTCGAGGATCCATTTTTTGTCTGGGATGTATTACCACTGCTTAATTTAGTCGTCCCTTCGCTCTTCGAAAACCTTTCGACGCTCGTTTTGTTGTTAGTATTATTCTTCTTTTCTGAGGCAACTAAGTTATTTGGTGAATGATCATCGTTTGCTAACGTTGATGATGTAAAAACTGGCGATTCTTCTGCTTCTGACATCGAAGGAGACGATTTCGTTGAGAGAGAAATCGACATTCGATCTGTCGATTCTTTCACGTCTTTCGACCGATCTTTCTTCATGATCATGGGATTGCTTTTGTCTGAAACATTACATGGAAAAATTTGGATCAAAGTGTACTGATTAAATAACTTTGTAATATATCAATAAGAAAACATTATCTATATAATATTATTTGACCCCTCGTACAGAAAGACAAGTGATCAAATATATCATCATGTTTACCTTTTCCAGTTATTGTTATGCTTGAGATTTCAGATCCTTTTAGGACATATTCATTGTCTGCGATCGCAGTGATGAGATCATTGTCATCAATCAAGTCTTGCCAGAGATAACCCGTCTTGTACTTTCTGCATTCCAACTTGTACTTCAATAAAACGAAGTCTAAAACACACACTAACACACACAGATTTTCATCTACAACTTCAAGGATTAGTAGTGTTTCTATGTATTATGTATATATATAATCTATATATATATATATATATATATATTTAAAATGTTAGATAACAACGTAGACAACACAAACCTTTTGTAGGACCAAGCAAATGACTCCGGCATGTTCTTCCCACGCAATTCACCTAACCATCTCTTGACATCTATGGGAATATAAGTGACCAACGACACAAATAATGGGATCCATGAAGTTAATTATTATAAATCACATAATTATAGAAAAAAATCAAGAAACGATTACAAAGAAAATTAACCTCGTAATCGGACACTGTTTGTCGAGAGGTTGTTGAGTCGAATGAGATGAGGTTGTTCGATTCGACCATTTCGACATAGGAAGTAAACTATGTGAAGCCTTCTCACTTCCCCACCATTGTTATTACTTATTCTACTTTGTAATTTTTCCTCCTCCATTGATAATAACAACCCTCTGTCGCGTGACATATGGTTGCTAAGTAATTATCGAAAAATAAAACAAATAATCACAAAGATCAATGAAGCGAAGCCCGAGGCATGGTGTGCCGGCTTGCACGTAACATATTATTACACGAATCAACCATATTGTCGAATAAAATAATGCTCATATTTGATAATTTCCAAGAACGCAAAAGTAATGATAATAAATACAAAAGAATTTACGGGGACTGCAGATTCTCAAACAAAGATCGAAAGTATTTTCTCCAGACATTAATTACCAGGTGACGATGTTTCGATTTTACAGCGAATAATGGAGATTATAGGTATATAAATATCTGTGGTGTCGAGGGTGATGATATCAAAAAAAGATTTCTCGCACCTTTATGGAATGCGTAAATACATTTATATGTATTTGTATAGTAAATAGTAAATTAGATAGGTTCAACTACTACAATAAAGGAAAACTCAGTCTCCCGCGAGAATTGTATTTCCCGCGATTCGTAGAATGAGTAAATGTATGTGACCTTTTTCTTACCGTTTCTTAACTTTGTATGCGTGCGTTAGAAATATTCTAATTGGTATATATATGGACAAAAAAATTGATTTTTTGCTAAAAGCCACTATATATTGTAAAAATATATTACTTACTTTAATATGTCGGAATAAAACCACCCACTACATGATAATTTAATATTCTCAATTTCGCCCTTCTATTTTTAGTAATTATTATTTTATTATAGAACATACGCATTTCAGTGTGCATAACCGACTAGTTCAGAAGTCCGAACCCCTACTTGACTGTAGTTAACTCAGCTACCGAATGAGTATAAATATGTCAAGTCAGTTAGTCACCTATATATATATTTTTTTATATTATCAACTATACTAATCAAAATAGATGCCCAAATTTGTAATATAGTATTGGTATGTATATATATGTATTTTGGTCAGGAATGAGTTACGTGATGGGAATAATTTAGTTACGAGTTGTCCATGCACTAACTTTATTTAGTAGTTATTTGGATTAGTGGAAACTAAAAACTATTTCAAATTCAGTAAACATGGATATTATTGTAGCAGGCTAATTAATAGCATGACTAATTATGAATTGTTAATATGAGAAAGAGTGAAATTCTTGAAAGGCAAAAATAAATTAACTAATAAACGCTTCATGTTAATTACGGCAATGAAAATAAAATAATTAAAAATAAATCGGACAAAAAGGGTCTGAAAAAATTTGAAGAGAGGATTCAGTCAAGAAAAGTCAGAACAAAGCCATGGACCGACTATATTTTGAATCCAAGTCGAGACAAGACATTGCGACGAGTGAAGATTAGTGTAAGTTGGTGAGGATGATACAATCTTATAATCCCAATTAACATAATAGAGAAAAAACGCTTTAGTTGATCATGGAGTAGGCCGAACCTAATTATATCGAAGCTCCATTTTTCTGTTTTTTATCTCTTAAGTTCGATTTGATCTCAATTAAGAATTGTTGAGATTCTAAGTGGGTTTCGTCCCACATCGGATAATTCAAGCTCTTAAAGTTAGTATATATATATAAGAGGCTTTTTCCTCCTATCACCAATTGGTTTTAGGAAGGACCCCTCGATTTCTAACATGGTATCAGAGCGAGTTTCCGCTCACCGTCACCCGATTCATATGTCCACGTGTTAGGCCAGTCATGCCACACGTGAGGGGGCGTGTTGAGATTCTAAGTGAGTTTCGTCCCACATCGGATAATTCAAGCTCTTAAAGCTAGTATATATATAAGAGGCTTTCTCCTCCTATCACCAATTGGTTTTAGGAAGGACCCCTCGATTTCTAACAAGAACTTGTTTCTTGATTCGATTCGCACACAATTGATAGAAGAGTGAATCGCGAATCTAGGGCGGCAGGTTTCATAACACCTACTCTAATAACATAAACCGATATCAACACATAGAATTAATTACGATTAACTATCACTACAAAGATATCGATTTTCTTTCGACTGGCAATTCCTAGAAAAGCCTATCGCATAACCTTTTGATGGCATTTTCCACCAAAGCCATCGAAATAATTCGAGTTATAATATTTACGACGGAATTATTTTCTATGGGATTTAACAATATATCGCCGATTATAACTTCGACGAATCCTCCTCGACAGAATTTGGCGTCGGAATATATCTATATATATAAATATTTGGTATCTACGATACTACCATAACTATTGCAGTCTAACCTCTTCAAAATCGGAAGATGAACGAAAGCCAATTCTTCTTCTTCCTCGTATAGTTTGTGTTGTTGCGCCTTTGCCATACTTGAAGAAACTTGCCTGTAATATTAGTTCAATGCGAATAACGCCTTTCTCTTCATATAATAAATATATTTACAATACAAAACATATCAACGGCCATGAAAAGCCAATTTACCTGCAAAAAGTCAACTATTCTTGATGTCGAAATATTTGATTTTATAACATAGCAACAAAAACCATTCGTCCCGTTTCAGCCCCGACTCTGATACAAACAATATCTTAGCTATGATACAATTCATCATTCAGAGATCGGTATATAGAACCCCAACAAATCCAAATAAACCCTAATATACGCTATGTATAAGTATTATTACAGATGAAGTATTACTATGAACATCAATGTGCCATCTACCTCAACCGGAAAATGTTGGTTTTGGTTTTGGGTTAGTTGTGTACGATGAATACTGTAATGGCGAAAACATAAAATAATTAAGGGAAGATGTGTCGATAACTACAGGCAACTGATCCATAACTAAATTGTTAATCAACAAATTGAAAACGAGGGTTTTTTTTTTTATTACTATTATTTTATAATTAGCTTCTTTCGATTTCAGTTAGTTGGTTGAATTAAATATATATTAACGGAAAATCAACCATAAAATCATGAAAAAAAAAAATAACGTTGGATGATCATATATAATTTAAACATGAATTACTTTCCATCCATTAACTGCAAGACATATAGATTTCCGGCTTACTAAACATAGAGACTTAGGTTTTGCTCTAATATATGGAGTTAGTGACTAATTTCTGTAATAATGAAATAAGTTGATTCAATATCCATTCGTTTATGGACCCAAAAAGAAAGAGTAGAGTGATCTGATTAATCTTCTCCATGTATCTTTAATTAATAAGCTTTCGTGTAGGATCGATTTACGAAACAAACATATCGTTTAGTAATCGATGGCTTTATTATCTAATCTGCAGTTGATTTGGTTACCAAATACTGTACTAAGAGAGCCCTCAAAATTTTTAAATGAAATATTGTTTATCCTCCCCCATTTGAATTAATTTTTTCCCTTCAAAAATAAAGTTGGCCCAACTACCAATCCGATGGGGAATGTTAAAATCGAGAAAGGAAGTTAAATTCTTCACTTTATTTATTTATTTGTTTAATGAGGCTAGTTTATAAATGACGTAATTTCTTTGCCTCTTAGGAAGTTAGGCCAATATAGTGTCCCCTAGTATTTTCCGCGCACCCAATGCGTGTAACTACACACATATTTAACTATACCTAAGTTATTTTTAATAGGTGATATTATAATATGGACTTTACTTATATTATTTTTAAACAAATGAAAATTTGATTTTAGATGATATAATTGGAATAAGTTCAAAAAAAGAGAAACAATAATTATAGTTGACACACCAAATCAATTTGCGGATAGTTACTATGAGGTGTGCTATTCAATAATTTAATAGATAGATGGAGAATAGAACTAGCATAGCAACACAAGGTAAAATAAAAAACTAGGCTCGGAAAGCACTCTCTATTCAGGTTTTGTCCAATCTACCTAAGGGCATCTCCAAGGGCCCTCTATTATTGGCGTTGGACGCCATACATAGTGTTGAGAGTTCTCCAAAGGAACTGCAAACGCAACGCCTTTTGCTGGCGAAACCCTTTCTCTTTTTTTTTTTTTTTAATGTTTTCGTTTGTTTTTTATTTTATATTATTCTATTTCGTTGAGAGCTTTGATGAATTTGAGAAGTTCTGTGTCACATTGGAAGAACAAGACGATGATGGCGACGAAGGAAAATTGGGGAATTAGATTTGTAATTACAATTTTACCCCATGCATTTACTCAAAATTTCAAATTTACCCACAGCAAATTAGTTATTATTCTGTAATTCATAGGGAATTATTTTAATAAAAAGAACAGTAAATAAATTATAGGATATTATGTATAACATAAAATAAATAAAATAATAATATTATTAGGTTTAGAGGAAAATATAGAGGAGATGGTTGGAGTTGTTAGTACTGTTAAACTGTATGTATAGAGAAATTTAACTGTAGCAACGTTATATATAGAGGGAACGGTTGGAGATGACCTAATTGAGTACAGCCCAACACCATTTAAAAAGTGATACACGACACATTTCCCCCAACCCAACCATGTTAAACACATCCGTATGTTTCGCGCTAAATACGCATGACACATGTCATATTTTTATAGTTGACTTATACCCAATTAGGTCATACAATTTAGTTCAAAGCTCAATGGCATTCTTCGTATCCTATTTTCTATCATGATGACTAAAGCAAATTATGCATTTAGTCCATGATATGATGAAAATGCATCAAACAAATTATGCATTTAGTCCATGATATGATGAAAATGCATCAAAATTAGAGCTGTCAAACGGCGGGTCCGCCCCGCCCCTTTCCGCCAAAGTGGTGGGGCGGGCTGTAAATTTTTTGGCCCGCCCATGCCCGCGCGAGCCGCGGTTGTGCCCGCCCAAAAATAAAGTATTATATAATTATTTATAATAAGATTTATAAATAAATTATAATGATTTTTATATTTTTTTAGCTATAATTGGTACTTAATAACATAAACAAATTAATTTGAATTTTTTTTATTAAATTAAATATATTTTCCAACTTGAATTCTTCATTTTGTTTTCATTTTTCCTATTTTTATATAATTTTCCTATATTTTTTATTATTTTTTCTTACTTTGTCCTAATTTTTCTTATTTTATTATTTTTAAAAAACTGGCGGGAGCCCGCCAGTAGGCGGGCTTGCCCGTGCCTGCCCCGCCAGTGGCGGGCTTTGGCGGGCTACGGACCGGCCCGGCCCGCCGGCCCGTTTTGACAGTTCTAATTCTAAATGTGTCCATCCAACATAAAAATTTTCATTAACCATCCAATAAAGTTCCAAAAGAAAAGGTGCAATACTCAGTCATGAGTCATGAAGCAGAAATAGCTTGGGAAACAAAGCAGGTGCAGGACAAAAAACAGTAACGAGAAAACAGAGCAAAAACAAAACTCCCTAGCAAAAAATCTTACAGAGCATCCAAAAAGAAGAGAACGATCTCCCCTTTTCATTCCTTCTTCTCAGCTCCTCCTCCAACCTTTGGCTTCTTAGCAGTCGCCTGAGAATACAAGAAAGTCCCAAAGATCGCAATAGCCGATCCAAGCGCATTTAATGGCCTGACGGGATTTCTGAAAACCAAAACAGTCGCAACGATCACAACGACCCTCTTCATCGTATTTCCCACTGAGAACGTCAGCGGGCTAATATCATCTAGCGCTTCGTAAGAAGACTGATTGTACAGGTGATAGAATATCCCAGACAAGATCACCCATAGGTAGAAAGTCGAAGGCTTTATAGCTGTAATAGCATTGTGGTAGCCCGAAATCCACTGCGAACCCTCCACGAAGATTGCCACGGGAAGCAGATACAAAAGCGAAACGATACTTATCCAACCGTAAAGGTTCAAACCGTTCACTTCCTTGAAGCTTTGCAGGCTTTTCTTGGAGTATATGTTCCTCAATACGAAGCCTACGTTGCTTATCATAGCACCCCACAATCCTCCGAAATTGAACGATACTTCAGTTACTGCAGCTAACGAGCAACCGAAGACTATAGGCAGTATGGAGAGCCATACTTTGAGTGGGTAAGAATCTCCGAGGAACGAAGAGAAGACGACTGAAAAGACGGGCTCGGCTGACTTTATTACATGGGTGAAAGAGACAGCTACCTTGGAGAAGGAAACACATGCCGATATGTGGCCTATTGTGTGGAACAATGCTGGTCCTAAGAGTGCTACGATGAATGATTTGTCTATCTTGGGACATGGCTGAAGCTTGAAAGACCAGAGAATGAACATCCAAATAGAACCACACAGCAATTGAAACGACGCAAGGAACCATGGATATGGGAAAACGTTCAGCGCTTTCTTGTTGTAGATATTGAAAACAATGTTCTGAAAGTACCATAGGCCGAAGACGACGGCCAGCTTTAGCTTCTTGTTTGGCTTGGGCGTTTCTTCGATTTCACCGTCTGGGCTGGGATCTTGCGGCGTTTCCGAGGCGGCTTTCGCCGATTGAGCTGAGGATCTTGAGAAAATTCGATTAGGGCTTCCCCAAATCGTCGCGAAATCTGATCTTTCTTTTGAGATCTGAGAAAGGTTGATGCTCGCCGGCGTGGAGCTAGCGAAGATGGGATTGGAGATGCGCTTTGATGGATCCGAATGTCGGGCGCTGATTCGGGTTCGGGTTGTGGATTTGTAGGCGGCCGCGGCGGACGGCGGAAGAAGGTTTAAAGACAGCATCTTTAACCTTTTTCTCAGTGGATGTTCGACGAGTTTTGGTTTATTTGCGAATTTTGTTTATTTTTTTCGTTCGAAGTAGAAATTGGTGAAAGAGAAGCTGAGCACACCAACCAAATGGCAGCGATTTTGGGATGGAGATTGTGTATGAAATGAATAGAAATTAGAAATTATTGATAGCAATGTATGTATAAGGAAATTGATGCTATATTCCCAGTCTACAATCTACATTATATTAAAATTTTAATAACTCGACCTATGATTCCCTATTACAGAACACGTGAGCCCGCATGTATGATTAATCGCGGGATTGGTAAATAGACAAATAGCGGGTAGAGCGTACGTTTAGGAATTTCTACCTTAACTAAATTGACATTGATTAAATAAAATTGACTGCATGTATGTTTAATCATACGTGAGCCCGCACGTATGATTAATCGCGGGGTAGGTAAATAGACGAATAGCGGGTAGCGCGTACGTTTAGGAATTTCTACCTTAACTAAATTGACATTGATTAAATAAAATCGACTGCATGAATACGTATAATTAATCCGTGCCAAATATGTGCTTTAATCACTTATTTATCATTATAAGTTTATTTGTTTGCCCTTTTTTTTTTATTTAGTGTCATTCAGTAAAACAATTCTTCAAATTATTACAGAAAAATTCGCTTTAGTCTAAATTAAATTATCTTAAAAACTGATCGAGCTGTCCTCGCGGATCGATACTTGGACGTATGTCCATTTTATACTACTTGTACGATCTAGTATGCTTGCTAGTATTCGAGCGTGTCAAAAACTCTTTTTTATCCATTACTAATTATTTATACAATTATTATACGCAATATTATAAGTATATAAAAAAGTTATATCCCATAAATACATTTAAAAATATTTTTTCTTAAAATTGAACTTTATAAATACAATATATAGAAAAGGAAAGAAAAAACTAAAGCGGGCCTGACGTGTCGTGTCAAATAGGCCGGATTATGTTTTGGGTTATGGAATTTGAGGCCCGAGCCCAGAGTTTTTAGTACCGCGTCGGGCTGGCCCATGGGCTCGGGCCCAAATTCTCAGCTCTACTTAATATATATAGCTTCTATTTAATAGGCCATTCTTCAAAGTTAATTTCTCGTTCACCCTAAGTTGGTTAAGCAAATTATTATTCAATATATTCATCTAGTAATTTAGATTATGAATCTTTTATTAATTTTGAGTTTGGATGAATGATGACATTTGGATTTTAGAGAAAACTGGACTGTTTTGGGTTAACCACCTCACTGGTCCCAGTGGAAAGTTGTAATTTTTAATATGTTTTCTAATGAAAAAAAAAAAGATAGTTAACAATTAATTTTTTTTGATAAGTTTGCAACAACGTCTTTAGAAAGTTACCATTTTTTTAAACATGGTTTTAAATAACATGATTCCTACTATTCCTGACATTCTCTCGTTATGTTCAGCTACTAATCACATTTTGCTTTTATTTGGTCGAGCAGATTAACTGTAACTTTCTCTATGATTTTAAACGATAACTGCTTTCCACCAAAGTAAATGAAATGTTCCTTACAATTTTCTTGTTCTTGCGAAGCTTTATCATACAATGAAGATGGCTTATAGTGTTTTGCGGCGTGCATTAATAACATAAGTACCTTCGCATTTATCTCGCGAGAATGAAGATATTCAAGTGTTTGCTCATATTTATCAGCTTCACATCTCTTCTCCTTTCCTCAGTGCTTTCTCATACAAAAACGAAGGGCATTAATGGTTTCACAGCTGACCTCATTCACAGAGACTTATTAACTCCATCAACTCATAAATGGGACGAACACATCATCATCAACAAAACCCTAAATCGCTCAAAGAGACACGCCGATCATTTCTCCCTCGAATCATCATCTTATTCCTCGGGCGTTATTTCCCAATCGAACTTACAATCTTCAGACGGCGATTTCCTCATGAAAATATCCCTCGGCACACCGCCAGTCGAAATCAATCTCATCGCAGACACGAGTAGCGTTCTTACATGGACTCAGTGCCCGCCCTGCGATTCGTGCTTCCCCCAAACCCT
Source organism: Craterostigma plantagineum (assembly GCA_027422505.1). Lineage (NCBI taxonomy): Eukaryota > Viridiplantae > Streptophyta > Magnoliopsida > Lamiales > Linderniaceae > Craterostigma > Craterostigma plantagineum. The sequence continues at coordinate 3,783,339 of JAPQWV010000009.1, read as the reverse complement.
ACCCCTCTTCGATCCCAAGAAATCCAAAACCTACAAACACTTGCCCGCCGATTCGAAGCTCTGCAAAACCCTAGGCGGGGCACGTTCTATCATTAGCAGAGACAACACTTGCTGGTATTCTGAGGATTATCCCGACAAGTCATACTCAAAAGGTGTTTTATCTTACGATACGCTAAGCATAAAATCAGATGTTAATAGAACCCTAATACCTAATTTCATTTTCGGCTGTGGGCACGAAAACGTGGGCAAGTTCAAGAAAGAAACCGCGGGGGTCATTGGGTTAGGCGACGGGCCGGGCTCATTTTTAAGACAGGCGAAAAGTGTGATTGGTGGGAGATTCGCCTATTGCTTGGTTTCCCAATATTCTTACACTAACCCTCCTCGGATTAGCACCGTTTACTTTGGCGAGAAAGCTAAGGCTGCTTGTAATGGTGGTGGTATGTGGGCTACTACGATAGATTTTCAGATTTTCAAGAACTCGTACGCCCTAAAGCTGAAGAATTTATCGGTTGGCACGAAGAAACTGAGGGTCTCTGATAAATTTAGGAGGTTTTTTTCTTACCAAAGGATGGTTATAGATTCTGGGTCGATACTATCCTATTTACCGAAGAAATTTTACGATCCCTTGGAAGAAGCTTTGAAGAAGGCGATAAGATCTGAGGTCGTTGGCCCGAGGGACGTTTTGAGGCTTTGTTATAATAGGAAGACGGGTCGAAAAATGGGCGACGTGCCTATCGTTACGTTGCATTTTGGGGGTTTTAAGAATGTTGAGTTGATGCCCGAGAACACTTTCATTAGGGTTTCCGAGGACGTTTCTTGCCTTGGATTTTCGCCGCGCGATGGCGTTGCTGTTTTGGGAAACTTGGCTCAGAGGAATTTCATGGTGGGATATCATTTGAAGAGGAAGACTGTTTCCTTTAAGGCGATGAATTGTAGCAGATTAATAGGGTAGTTTGTTTTGTTATTCGAGCTTCTTTGTATAACTATACATCATAAGATATGTACCATGTTAGGGTTACTATTGGAGAACTTAATAAAACATCTGTTTATAGTTGATTTTTTTAAAAAAAGACTAATAATATATCACTCTTCTCCACCCCCACCTCTGAAGAAATAGGCCATTACAAAGTTTTTGAGGTGAAAATCGGGCTATAAATCTGTAGAAAGCCCGAAACTCTATTGCATAGGGCCTGAAATTTTGAGAGCTCAATATGATCAAATTTTTACAGCCAAATTAATTAATGGTATCACATCTAGAGAGTCTTTTATATAAGAACTAGGCCGCAAAAAATAAAAAAAAAACGCGTGGGCAAGCCCGAATCCCGATTTCTTAGACACGATCAATTATATTCGTCGATTCTAACCGGTTTTGGGTCGCCGGTAAATATGCTTTTGAAAGTTGGCGAAGTGCCCATGTAATAATGAGAAGATAAGCAAACAAAAGCACAGAGATAATATCATTACAGCAAAATAGGCAAAAAACCAAACTTTGTGTTCCCTTTTCCCAAACTTTTCCCTTTCTCTCTTTTAGCACACAAAAAGACGCAAGCACAGTTTTTTCCGCCAAGCAAATGTGAAGTGATGAATTGGCACTGTAAAAAAGAAATGCTCTCTCTCTCTCTCTCACGCTTCACGTGGCAATAATAGACTTATCATGTGATATCCCTTGGCCTTGCAGTGTGCTCAGTACAACAAACACGTTAATAAAACTCGACCATAGTCCCACCAAGTGCTCAACTCTATCAGACTTCATAAATATCGAATCTTTTAGCGTTGTGTTTAGCAAAACCCATCAAGTTCTAGACTCGATCGAGGCATTCTTTCAGCAAAGCAGTGCATACGAAAGAAGAGATGGGCTGTTTACAGTCCAAAACTGCCAACGTTCAGTCGCCTGATCAAGAACCTTCTCAGCTCGATTCAAAGCCAGATCTAGGTCGTACTGAGTTGTTTTTCTTTTTGATTAGTTCGTTCTTCTTTAGCCTTCGTGGAGTAAATTTGTAATAATGACTTCACGTGTAAGAGATTTATGACTCAAAGTGGGGGTATTTGTGCGTGGGCTAGTATGCTTTCGTTGCTTAGACACGCTTGATTTTGAGTATCTGAGGTTTGTAGGTGGGGGCAAGCAGGTATACTTATACCTTTTACTTTTTGGGTTTTATGTTCCTCTTTTCCTATTAGCATCATTATGTTCAAAGAAAGGAATGAGGATGCATTTTATTTTTGGAGAAAATTAGGTCACTAAGTATACATGTTTTCGTTTTTGGATCACTATGTTTAGTAATTGCAAAAGTAGGTCACTAACTTTTCATGTGAAAACAATTTTGAGTCATGTTTTCAATTTTAGGTCACTAAGAATATATTTTTTCGATTTTGGGTCACTAAGTTTACATTTTTTTCAATTTTGGGTCACTCATTTGGTACTAAAATTATAAACATAGTGACCCAAAATTGAAAAAAATGTAAACTTAGTCACCCAAAATCGAAAAATATATTCTTAGTGACCTAAAACTGAAAATGAGGGATATTTTAGGCCCAATTCCAGCACAAACCCAACCCGGTATAAGCTTGTGGGGTTCCTCTCTAAAACAATTGGCAATAGAGGGAGTGAACCCACAAGCTTATAAACCCATCAATTTTGTTTGTTCTAGTCGGTGTGGGATAGGGTTTGACACACCCAACAATCCTCCCCTCAAACTCAAGACCACACAACGGGCCTCCCTTTCAACGATAATCATCTTGTACCGCCGTTCCTCTCCAACGGCACCTGCCGCCTGACCGCCGTCAATGTCAGGAAGACTTTCGACACAAGGCACCAATCGTTTTCACAAGGACCGGGGAGACCACCCACAACGTATCCGGCTAGAATTTCTTTATCTAAAGACACCCTCACGTGTTCGTCCACGCTCACCGCACCATGTAGGGATATTTTAGGCCCAATTCCAGCACAAATCCAACCCGAAGCTTGTGTGGTTCCTCTCTAAAACCAATTGGCAATAGAGGGAGTGAACCCACAAGCTTATAAACCCATCAATTTTGTTTGTTCTAGTCGGTGTGAGATAGGGTTTGACACACCCAACAGAAAACATGACCCAAAATTGTTTTCACATGAAGAGTTACTGACCTACTTTTGCAATTATCAAACATAATGACCCAAAAGCGAAAACTTGTATACTCAGTGACCTAATTTTAGCCTTATTTTATTTATTGCCATTTTTCGCCAGCAGACTTCTAATTATTTTTTTATTCAGGAAATGGGGATCAAGATTTGGATCAAGATCAAGTCCCCTCTTTTAAGGAATTTGAGCTTGCTGAACTACGATCAGCAACTAATGGCTTTAGCAGTGAGTTGATTGTATCAGAGAGTGGAGAGAAAGCTCCTAACGTTGTCTACAGAGGAAAACTTCCAAGTAACCGTCTTGTTGCTGTTAAGCGCTTCTCTAAGCAGTCTTGGCCCGATCCTCAACAGTTTGTGGTGAGATATCTTTATGAATGATGATTGAGCTTTTTACTTTGTATTGCGTTGGTTTACGTGTAGAGGTGTTCATACGGTTTCGATTTCGGTTTGCCAGTTCGTAACCGCCGGTTTAGAACCGAAATATGCTTAAACCGCAACCGAACCGTGGTTAACCACGGTTCGGTTACGGTTTTGGAACCGCCGGTTTCAACGGTTCCGGTTTGAAACCGCCGGTTATGGTTTCAAACCGATTTTCTATTTTTTTTTTTTGCTTTTTGTTGTTAATTTGAGAATAATAAAGAAAATTGATTTTGTTTAATAATGTACCTTCAAAGTTCAATATTTTAAAAAGAATTGATTATTTGCTTATAAAACTCAAGAAAACGTGAAAAAAATACAACTTAAATATTTTTAAAAAATAAAGATTATTGCTTAAATAATCTACCATTAATCCCCCTATTTACAGAGAAAAATAAAAAATTTTAAAAAAAAATAAAATAAATCATATAGTTTGGTGATATGATTGAATTTTTTATTTTTTTTTCTTTGTAAATGGTAATGGACATATGACCTTTTGAATTATTTTTATTATTATTTTAATATATAAACCGGCGGTTAACCGTCGGTTACAAACCGCCGGTTTGTCCGGTTTCGGTTCTAGAATATTACGAACCGAAACCGAACCCATCTAAATAACGGTTCGGTTCCGGTTATAACCGGAACCGTTGACCCCCGCTAACCGAACCGTTGACCGCCAGTTCGGTTTCGGTTCGGTTCCGGTTTTTGAAACCTTCTGAACATGTCTATTTACGTGTAAGGAAATATGTTGGTTGAGTTTATGTGATTATTATTGCACAACTATCTCTGTAGTAAATGTGAATGACTCAAGCTTTTTTAAGAAAATTTTTATTCCGTCGCCCACTCATTAGTTTTATTTTCTTCTGGTATAGTTATCTTAATTGTCAAACACAATGCCTCGTTTTTGGACCTTACTTTGCAACTATGATGGTTTTTCTTTTTGCTTGTCTCACACAGGGAAATATTTGCTAATGATTATGTTAGGCCGATTTAATCCAACCTTGAACTGATTCACTGATTAGTATTACCTGATACGATAAATTACGGAAGCAGTAGAGAAGTAATACCGATAGACGAGATTGTTGAGTTGGAACAATGAACGCGCGAGTTCTTCAGAAAAGTCGTCAACTCAATTATGAATCAGCAACCCTAAACGATGTATCGTTTAGGGTATTTATACATATAAGCCCTAATGGGCTATTGGGCCCAATATAACTAATATACCCACAAGTTAGGTATATTTACAATTAAGTCCTAGGGCAGAATAAAACTACAAGATTAAGATACCTGATTTAATTGAACACAATAAAATATTCCTAACAATCTCCCACTTTGTGTACAATTTGCAATTCACCGCTGGTTATCTTCGTCTTGTGATCGTACTGAGTCCTCAAAGAACACGTATCGGAGTTGTGTACGTGAAAGCATTTGCTCGCCTGTTCTTCTTCAATCTCCTCCTCCTTTATCTTGTCTTGTGACCTCTTCTTTAGGAGATCAAAGCTCACCGTGTTCTGAACTTCTCTTCTTGAAGCTGCTTGCCAGATCGCCTCTTTGTTTTCGATCTCTCCCTTCATTGGTTACAACTCCCCCTACATTTGTTCAACCTTGTGTTGGGATTGGGAGTTTTCTTTAAACTTGAAGAGTTGTACACGAGTCGGCAGCTTTGATTCTTGAAGTCCATGTTGAAGTTGTTGTCGTATCTTGTCATTTGAGTTCGATCTCTCCGTTCAATTGTAGGTCAACTCCCCCCACGTTTGTTCGACCTTGCGTTGTGATTGGGGTGTTTCTTCAACTTGAGGCGACAACTTCAATCGTTGGACTTGTGGTCTTCGCTTGATTCTTTGACGACGCTTGAGATTTAGCATTTTCTGATCTATATGCACTTTCGTCGTGGTGTTGCTCCCATTTTGCTTTAGTACTCCTCCCCCTCATGAAGATCGAGCTGGGGAGATCGTCATGCGATGAGTTAAAATGGGGCACGTCTTTGGCAAGACGATCGCGCCGTCGTGACAAGATGACGGAGTTGCGTTTCCCAAAAAAATTGCTTGGGCTCCATCAGATTTTCCCATCAATTGCATGAGAGTCCGTTTTCAGAGTGGTACGCGCGGCGGAAATGGTAGGTGCTCAGGTTGGGTAATAACCTGACAGAGCCACAAAGGCAATCCGTCGACACGACTTCAGAGTTAAACTCTGAGACGTGGCCTGTTAGAACAGGGCTTTATAAACCGGGGCCACATAGGCGTCCCGTTAACATCAATCTAGGAGCATAGCTCATAGACGATGGCCTGAAACCGTTGTTGTTTTGATGTTGCAACGGTAGGACTTTCTTTCGATCATCGAAGCATGTCGTAGTAGGACATGTCTACGTAAGTTCTGATCTGGTCACAAAGTCCAGATAAGAAAAAGGTGTATGTGTCCTAAAAAGATATAAAAATATTTAGATGGTGAGGACACACTAGACTCGATGTGATCAATAAAATTCAGTGGTGTGGGGCTGACTACCACTTAGTTCAATATCTCCTGCTTCCAAGTGAAGCAGTGATAGATTACGCGGCTCCCCGTGATTTAGTGAAACATCGGTCTGTTGGGAGACGATGAGTGGGTAAGGCTCGGTTGTGCATGCGTCGTTGGACCTAATGCGACGACTTCTACCCGGGGGCTAATAAAATTAGCACATGTACCTATGAGGGTTGGTCCGAGTAATTTGTGACTAAGGGAATTTTGTATCTTCCGCTCTTCGGTCTTGTCAAGAATTTCAAATAGGGGTAGCTCTATGAGTTTGAGATCGTCACTAACACTCGGCTATGTTCCGGGGATAGGTTCAGTTTGGTCTGACTGAACCATGGGAACTTCAAATCCATACATCCGGTACGAAGTGATGCGTGCTGCTTCATTTTGGTCAGCGGTTCGGAGCAGGTCTGTTGAGGTCATTGCCGAGTTAGCACTAGAAGCCACCATCGCCTTTTGAAGAGAGTTGACTGTTGTAGGCTTGAGATTCGTCCTTGAAGTTTATCTTTGGAAGACAAGGGAATTCTTTTGAAGCGAGATTACGAGAGTATGAGGCCTTTTCTTTTTTTTCTTTTTTTTTTTGGCCTTCCCTTTTCTTTTCCTTCCATTTTTTTTGTTTTTTTATATATATGTATTATTATTAATAATATAATAGTAATATATATTATATTATTTATATATTATATATAGATATATATATATATTATATATATATTTTATTCCACCCCCTCAAATCATGCTTCTTAAAACTGAATTACTCCCCCTCAAAAGATGCATATTCGTAAAACTATCGTTCGAGAGTCTCTTTCCCTAAGTTCACACATTAGAGTTCGCTCCCCCTCAAAATTGAATTTTTGCTCCCCTTAAGACAAATATATGAGTTGCTTCTCTTTAAAAAGGGTAGCTCCCCCTCAATGCATGCACATTTAAACATGTAAATTCTCTCCCAATTAAATAAGCGTGAACGTATTAATTATTTTCAAAGCAGATGCAAACTAAAGAGTTATTGTTCTTTAAAAATGCATTAGAATGTACGTTTTTTATCGCTCTAAAGTCATAATAGGCATTTTGCGCTTCAGCTCATATGCATACAGAAAATTTAAGCTCGGAAATTCTTTAAGATGCATGCATAATAAAAATGTACCTATAACATGGTATTTAATGCATTTACGCTCATGTATGCATGCGAAAATTTGGAATTTAATGTCTTTTTGAAAGCATGCATAACTAAAATGTACCATTCAGTTTCAAAGTAGGTATATAATCTTTTCAGTTTGATATGCATGCCAAAAGTTTTACTATGGAATGCATATATAGAATTTACCTACGTTTGGTTGCTCGCATCGCTAACCAGTCGTGTCTGTGGAGCAACCCGAGATGCCATACACGCTGGGATGTTTGGCTGCCCTCGTCGCATACCAGTCATGAGTGTGGAGCAGCTTTCTTAGTACCTACTCATGCTGGGATATCTGCAAAATATTATCGGGTCTTTGGTACCCATTTTTGGATGGGTCCTCCCTTGTTAGCATAAAACAGGTTAAGCACATTTGGTTCAGATATTGATCCTAAGTCATCATATGAAGTCCTATCCAATTTGATTTGTGATTTAGGAATCCATAGCTTCAATCCTTGTTTCGAGTGTTGAGGGATGTGGAGTGATGTTTTTGCTTGGGCACCCAAATTTGTTTAACATTAGGATTATGCCTTGTTGACTTCTTATGCATCAATCGATTGAATACGGGAGTGTTCGAGACGTGGCTTGCATGAGATGATGGCTGTCGAGTAGAAGAGTGATGCATCTTATAAATATTAGATTTATTAAAACGGGAAACATCACAATACTTAATAGTCTTCGAAGAAATGGAGTTATGTTCATCAGAAGCATAGTTTGTAGAGTACAAAGCCTGGTAGGAGAGAGCTTAGATTTTGATTTCCTGACCCAGTCCATCGTCTTCGTCTTCTTGGTTAGTTTCTTGCCTGTAGCTAAATTTGACACATTATTAGGAGTTAAATCATAAGTCGAAGAAGAACCAACTTCAGATGAATGATCGTTGAGATTTCTTAGGAGGAAATTTCATTTAGTAGTTTCTCTTTCTCGAACTTGAAGATTTCAATTTGATTTTGGTGTTCCTTTGCTTGTAGTTTAATGGTGTTCTGGAGACGCGAGATTTCAGCGAGAAAGTCAATCGTTCCTTTTGTTTGTATCTTGTCTAGTTGAGTTTGCGAGCCTGACTTAGCAAAGAAGCGTGCATCATTCTTGATTGTGCTAGCATTTGCTAATCTAAAACGAGAATTTAGGGCAAGTGCATCATCGTAGGAATAGTAATGATTTGAAGAAGAAGCAAATTTTTCAAATAGCAAATCGTCTCTTGTGGCTTTTCTTTCCCTTTCATTGTCTTGCAAAGTGATGCCTCTAGTTTCGACTCAGCTGGAGGCGGTTGTGAGCAGAAACCTATGGGATTGTTGATATGGTCTTCAAGTGTCGATATGACTGTCAGAAGTACGTCTTTTTCCACTTGGAAGGCAATCTTTTCGGACTCAAGAGTCGAGCGCAAATCACAGATTTCCTTGAGAGATGCTGGGATATATGTAATAGAGGGATTTGAATTTTGGCCACTTACGTCTTCTGAAGAGGGTGTATATAGAGGTAAGTAGTCGTCTTCAGACAAGGATGTGTCCATGGTTCTGTCACGTTTATTCAGTTCTTCGTAGTCAAATGGGATTTCTACCCTGTCCTCTCTATTTCTCTTTTTCTTTTCTAGGATGTCAATTGTAGATAAATTAGTGAAAGGGAGTAGACTGGGTATATTTAAGCCTAGGAAGCTAATATCATAAAGAGGGAGGGATTTCTTGACTGTTTGTACGGAACCTGGAACAAAGCCTAATCCTTCACGGGGATCATAAAATTCTATGTCTCTAGGCTTGTTTAAGAAAATCGTTCTATCTGTTTGTCCTCTTTTTGTTAGGAGATCATCAAGTTTCTTTATTTTGGAATATAGACGATTTCGTTCCTTGGATAAGAATTCATATTTTTGGGATATGGAATTACGCTCTTCCTCACTCTTCTTGAAATCATTTTCCTTTTCGAAAAGTTTTTCTTCTAGATATCTTATCCTAGTCTCATGTCTGAGGGATGTATCCTGTGCTTGTTCTAGAAACGAGTTTAATTTAGCCTTTTCTACTAGTTCGGTTCGCAAGACCTTTTCATTGTTCGCTAACCTAGTTTCTAGTTTTCTTAATGATTGGTTTTCACTAGACATAGATGTTAGTCTATCTTGAAGAATTGAAATCTCTAAATGTAGATCAAAGTAAGAATCGTGTACCTCAGTTTCTGAAGATGAGTCAGTTGGGAGAGTAGCTGCAGTGGTATGTGCTTCACTTCAGAGTCAGCTTCGACATTTGCCATGCGGCGCAGGCCAACACACGCGGCGCAAGGGTCTCTGTGCGGGGAATTTCTGAGATTTGATATCTCCTCTAAAAGTTTTTCCTTCTCCGCTCGAAAGTCTATTCTTTCCGATTCCAAGGTTGCGTTTAATTTGGAAATTTTACTGGCAACCTCCGGAATTTCCAACCACGAGATAGGTCTATTACAATGTAAATCGTTTTGCTCGTCAAGCGCCGAAAAAGAATTTTGGTCGACTAGCTTCGCAATAATTGTCTCTAAAGGGATAGATCTAGTATACCATTTATTGAGGTATTTAAAAATAATCTCATATTGTTGAGCGGCAACATTCCACTCAGTTGCTATGAGTTCTAGATGATTTAGCTCAAGTAATTCACGCTTTAATTCCTTAATTTATTTAGCTTGTTCATTCGCTTTCTGTTCTCAATGATACGGCATATTGAAAGTGGATATTGAAAGTTCAGTTCTAGAATTATTTTGGTTGGATATGGATCTTAATCGTGTTGATCAGCTAAATCTTAGACTCAAACTAAATCAAATAATGTTAGAGAGATAATAGAAGAAGGATAAAATAAGCACGAGATTTGTTATTTATTTAAGGTTTTATAAAATCAAGTGCAATTATCAGAAAGTTCGTCTCTGATTTAATTCGATTTTGATATCTTAAAAAAAAATTGATCGAGAACCTTACGAGAATAGATTTTGATAAGTTCGAAATCGAAGGTGTTTTTCGAAATATTGGGGTTTCGAAAATTTTTCTACCCTCGAAGTTCCTTTGGCAAATTCGTTCGCAAAACCTTTCCAATAAATATCTTATATATGAGTTATATATGAGTAATGATGAGTGACGATGAGGTAATTAATAATTAATTTTTGTTTGTTTTTTTTTTTAATATGTGATATATATATATATATATAAGTAATGATTATGTATAGGGGTGATGATGATGAGGTTGATGAGGAGTGAGCTAATGAAGACACGTGGATGATGAGTAATGCTATTTGTGTAATGATTGTAATGAACGAGTATGGGCGATGATGATAGAAATGATGCAATGCTGACAAAAGAAATGAATTTTGATAAATGATAAATGTAAAGAAATAGATATAATTAGAGATTATTGTAAGTATGATCTCGAGATTTGAACTAGGAAGTCGAGAAGAATGTCGAAATATGATTAGGATTGAACTTTGTGAAATATTTTGTGAATTGCGCAATAATAATAAAGGATTGATTTCGAGAGCGCGGACTTCAAATGTCGATATCGTGAAATGTCGAGAGTTTCGATTCGAATTCTTCAAATGTCGAGAGCTTGTGATGTTGAGAAGTCAAAATGTAGGGAGGATGTATCGAGAAATTAAAAAAATGTCGAGGAAATTTCGAGGTATGTCGAGATATAGGAAAGATGTCGAGAACTTCAAATGTTGCAAACTTCAAATGTCGAGAAGTCACACAGTTTAATGATAGACTTCGACTAAGGAAGATTTCGAAAGATATCGAGATCGATGTCGGGCTGAATTTGGAGCAAGATGTCGAGCAAAATTCTGAGTAAAATGTCGAGGCAGCTTAGGTCAAAAAATCTCGAGATCTCAAAAAAATTTTCTTCGCCGTCACAATCTGTTCTTCGGCTGGGAAAAAATTTGATCAAGATTTTAAAAAAAATCCAATCTTCATGAGCCGAGAGATAATCTGAGACATTGGATGAGAAGAGATTGTTAGAATTTCGAGAACAAAAGATAAACAGCGAATAATAAGAAGCAATCTCGATGAACTTCGATGGAGATAGGATGGAACGAGCGAGCGATATCAACGAAACTTCAATGAGTTTGATCCACGAATTCGGCTCTGATAATACTTGTAGGCCGATTTAATCCAACCTTGAACTGATTCACTGATTAGTATTACCTGATACGATAAATTACGGAAGCAGTAGAGAAGTAATACCGATAGACGAGATTGTTGAGTTGGAACAATGAACGCGCGAGTTCTTCAGAAAAGTCGTCAACTCAATATGAATCAGCAACCCTAAACGATGTATCGTTTAGGGTATTTATACATATAAGCCCTAATGGGCTATTGGGCCCAATATAACTAATATACCCACAAGTTAGGTATATTTACAATTAAGTCCTAGGGCAGAATAAAACTACAAGATTAAGATACCTGATTTAATTGAACACAATAAAATATTCCTAACAGATTATCTAAACCAAGATGATTCGAGTCTTCTTTGACTGCCGAAGCTTTTGGTTTTAGTGAAATGTATCATGTTGTATATAATTCATTCACTAGCTACATTAGTTTGATTCTATTTAGGGTCTATATCATAGTCATCTATCTATCTATACTATCTTAAAAGTGCGAATAGAGAATTGTTTTGTCCAATTGTGAATTGACCAAAATGTCCTTAATTATTATACATATATAGTTTTTATTTTTTATTAATCAAATTAATTAATAATTATTATACAAAATCAATTTTATATATATTAACTTTTTATTTTATATATTTATATTATATATTTTTTATGAATCAAATTAGTTATTATACAAAATCAATTTTATATAGAGAATTGTTTTGTCCAATTGTGAATTGACCAATATGTCCTTAATTGTTTTATTTGTCCTTAATTATTATACATATATATTTTTTATTTTTTATTAATCAATTTAATTAATAATTATTATACAAAATCAATTTTATATATATTAATTTTTTTATTTTGTATATTTATATTATATCCTTTTTATGAATCAAATTAATAATTATTATACAAAATCAATTTTATATTGAGAATTGTTTTGTCCAATTGTGAATTGACCAATATCCTTAATTGTTTTATTTACATTATTTATTTTTTATGAATAAAATTAATTATACATTTATGTCCTTAATTGTTTTATTTATATTATATATTTTTTATGAATCAAATTAATTATACAAAATCAGGTTTATGTCCGTAATTAGCCTCCCTTTAAAAGAGTCATTAAATGGCAATTAATAGTGATGAATACATTGTTTCTATTCTACTAATTATATCATTATTATTGACGTGCATTCTAAATACGTGGGTCTTACACATTCTAATGTGAATTCTCAATACGTGCGACTTACACATTCTAACGTATGCGACTGAGTTTCACTACACATTATACATTAACGCTCAATAAGTGGGACTTACACATTCTAACGTATGAGAATGAGTTTCACAACACATTATACATTAATGTCCAATTCACATCAATGAACATTACACCTTAAGATAGATCGTGGATATTTGTGCAACTTTACAAATTCCAACGTTTCGGTTTGGTATTAGTATATTCTAATTCTAATTAATAAGATCAGAGTACACATATATATAGAGAGTGATGTTTTCGGTAGAACTGAGATTTTTCCTCCTTCATCTACTCACGAATCTGGAAATTCCTTGCGTGCGAAATTCGGATCCACAACAACAACCATGGAGAACTTAGGTCTCACCATCATTCCAATTAAGTCCCTACCTAGCGAGGATCGACGTGCTGCGATAAAGATTATTGTTTCTAGGCAGGGAGTCGATAGAACTTCACGGCAAGATAAAAAATCTATACGAAAACTCATATTCATTGATTCCAATGTGAGTACACTTTCACGTTGTTTGTGTTCATGTTTTTCCTCTTTGAGTACGAAACTCGCTTAGTGCTTCACATTTATCCAACTATTTCAGGGCACGCCAATTCATGGGGTCATTTTTTCAAGCGCTATGGAACATTTCGACCGCACGTTGCTCACCCAAAAAACGTATATTCTATCAAATCTCAGTGTCAAAAGAATAAACCCTCAATATCCGAACGTCAATGCTGATATAGAGTTGATCTTGAATCCATCAACAACCGTGACCGAGGTTGAGGAGCCGCTTCATTTCACGGACAAATCTTTCAAGTTTTTCAGCTTCACTCATCTTATGGGCGAGTTGGAAGACAATCTACTTTTCGGTAGACCATTACATAATTATTATTATTATTATTATTAATATATGATACATTATTATTATTATTATGATGATAAAGTAGTACGTTTCTCTACATTTATACATATATATATTGGTTTTTCAGGAGTGGTAGGATTTGTCATGAAGGTAAAACCGTTGTTCCAGTTCTCGCGAAGTGGGTCGATAGGCTATAAGAGGGAAATCATATTAATGAATGAGAGGTACTAAAAATGGAAAATATGTTATTTTTTATCATTGCAAAATGATGCTTCCGTTTTTCAGGCTTCAAAGCATTACAGTAAACTTATGGGATGATCTAGCCGTGAATGAAGGTCAATATTTGCAAAAGATATCTTCCAATAAAACAATTGTAGGCTTTTCAAACTTAAAGCGACACGCTTATCAAGGTATTCTTTTTATTATGTTCAAAGAATTTTATATTGCATGCATGTTGAGAAAAATATAGATCGCAATTTTTTTTACAAATTTCAGGTGTTGTACAATTGAAGTCCACATCTATGACATGTTTGCTAATTAATCCACCATCGGATGAAAAAGATGAACTAACTTCGTGGTAATTGACTTTGTTTTTCAGAATCAAGAAAATATTTACATACCGTAATGCAATTTTCTTTATTAAAATAATTATTATGTGTTACAGGTTGACAAGCACTTGCGGTGATAACAACCTTCAAAAGTTGTGGATCGAAAATAAAATAATGGAGTGAGACGAAGTCACGATCAAACAATTGATCGAGAACAGAGATATCTTCAATGAGGTACAAAGTAATGACTTTCGTTACATTTGTTCGACATAAATTTTTACATCATAATATTCTCCCCTTGTTTTAAACATGCATGTGTCATACAAAAGAACTCTTACCTTTATATCAAAGCCTACGTAAATCTTGTGGAAAACGCATCATCGCCGTGGTATGATTCGTGTGCAAATTGTCACCGCTCAGTTTTGAGCACATTGAATGGCAAAGAGTGTAAAACTTGCACGAATTCCGAGGTTGAATCATATCCAAGGTATGTAAGTCCATAATAATTACGAAAGTAAAATTTTTTTCCAAAATAATTATAAAATTATTTTTAACATACAGGTATCGTTTATCGATGGAAGTTACTGACGGGGTTGAAAGCGCAACAATTGTTTTGTTTGACGATGTTGCAACAATGTATATCGGTTGTACCGTTAACGAGTACATCGCATCCGTGAATAAGGTATGTATATTTTATGTTTTTTATTTTTTGTCTGCTCCTATTGTTCGTGTTAATCGGTATAACTGTCTTTTTACAGAATCCAACCAAGTCAGTATACTACAAGAGTTTATCAAACCCAAAGAAAATTCCTTATTACTTTCTATTTCGACTCGACAAAAATGTTGAGATTCGGAATGACAAATTATCCATTATTACGGAAGGGATTTTACATGTGAATACTCACTCCCTTGGCCAAGAAGGCGCCAGAAAAGTTGTTGCGACGCAAGAGAAGAAAAAAAGAAAACGGAGCTTGGTTGATGTGATAGAATTGGACGATGATGAGAAACTAGGCGATGTCATAAAAAAGATCAAGGAAAAGAACAAGCCTAAATCCTCGGGAACTAAAGCACCCTCCAAAAAAAGTCAAACTAGAGAAGATATGAGGAAAATGTTTATTTATGTTTATTTCTGGAAATTAAATAATTTTTCTCTATTGTTTGCTACTAGACCAGTGTGGTTTACTTTTGAGAAAATAATATGCTTTTTAACTTTATCTTTTTAATGTTGTGATTACCAGTATCTATATTATGTTGCATAAAGTTAATCTAAAAAACGTATGTAGTATCAAATCTCAACGTAATCTTGACATCCAAATGTTAAATCCTAATTTGGATGGGGTAAGTATTCCTCGTCCCAGCGGGGATCCGCCCCGATGTTCTATACCCCCGCGGGGTGGGGACGGGAAGATATTTTTCCCCGTGGGGATCCCCGCCCCATTCCTCACCCAATTTCCCAATATATTATATCAAATTTATATTATTATAAGATAAATAATATTAAAATATAGTACTCCCATCCAATCCCCCAATATTACGTCAATATAACATAATATAAATAATATTAAATATAGTTGAAATAATACTTAACTAATATTAAAATTTAAAAACTAAAATAATATTTAAATAATACAAATAATAATACATTTTTACTAATAGTAGTGTAATATAAATAATATTAAATAAAGTTTAAATAACCTAAATAATCAATAATATTTAAATAATATTAAATACTCTATATTATAAATAAATTTTTTCCATGTTAATGTTCGACAATCTATAAACTTGTTAGGAAACACTCATAATAGGCAATACATCTATATATTATTCATCAGGCGACTTGTTTTGTATTGAAACTGACAATTTTGTTCCCTTTTAAATATTTTAAAGAGAGGCTAATGATCAATTGAGAATTCACTACAATAATAATGATATAATTAGTAGAATAGAAACAATTTATTGGTCACTATTCATTGCCCTTTAATTGCTCTTTTAAAGGGAGGCTAATGACCGTTTCACAATTCACTACATTATCAACGTCGATATTTGTTCAGCCTTTACAAATTCCAACTTTTCATATCACAGATTGATTAGTATAAGTATGCATCTCATACACACACATGGAGTGAATACATATAGAGAGTGATGTTTTGGACAGCGAAGTCATAAGTAGATCATCATATGTATTCACTCCATGATGAATCCTGAACATCTCAACAGTTAACGTAAAGATTCGACCTTGGGACTTTAGCTTGGCCTTCATTCACTGCTTCCAAGATTGAGACTTGTAATGTAAGATATAAACAGAGGCATATTATTGTTTTTATCAGTCTTTCTGCGGCATATGGAATGAATGAATGATTTATGCTGCATGATCGTTGGAGAACGATCATACGCCCTCTTTATTTGTTTCTTCGATTTGATCAATTGCTTCGCGTTAAATAATTCATGTTGCATGATCGTTGCTCGAACGATCATACACGCTCTTTATTTGTTTCTTCAATTTGTTCGAGTGCTAAGCTACACCTATCCGGAAGTTAGATATTCGATAGGTTATCTCATATTCATTGATTCCATTGTAAGTTGATTTCGTGTAATTAGGTTTTTTTTTGTTATATATAGTCATGATGAGGATAACTTTTTTAATCAATTAATACTACATTCTCTTATTCTAATTTTATATGAACATTTTGTTTTTGCGTGCTATAAGCTCGAGTAGATTTTTTGAAGATAATCTTTATTAAATTAATATTAATACATGATTTGGTTTATATTTGGGTAAAAATATTTTTTTTTATCAAAATCGTATTACTAAAATACGTATAATATTTAAATATAATATAAATAATATATTCAATTAAATAATTCCTGTTGCATGATCGCAGCTCGAACGGTTATACATCCTCTTTATTTGTTTCTTCAATTTGATCAATTGCTATGCTACACCTATCCGGGAGGTTTGATATTCGATATATGAGCTCGTGTTCATTTATTCCATTGTAAGCATGAATTCGTGTAATTAGCTTTGTTTTTTGTTTTATATGATCATGAGGAGGATAACATTTTTTATCAATTAATACTACATCCTTCTCTTATTCTAATTTTATATTAACTGGATTTTGTTTTTGTGGGTTATAAGCTCGCGTAGGTTTTTTAAAGATAATCTCTCTTAAAATAGTACATGATTTGGTACATATTTTAACTTGAGGTTTTCTATTCCTTAAAAAAAGTTATTAAATTAGCATTTTCATGCAATATTTATATTATTGGGTAAAAATATTATTTATCAAAATTGTATTACTAATATGAATAATATTTAAATATAATATAAATAATATATTCAATTAATATTCAACTTTGCTATTAAAAAATGCAGGAGGTGATCAACGACGTAGCTCTGGATTATTTGCTTTGTGTTAAATAATTCCTGATGCATGATCGTTGCTCGAACGACCATACACGCTCTTTTTCGGAGGTTAGATATTCGATATGTGAGCTCATATTCATTGATTCCATTGTAAGTTGCTTTCGTGTAATTAGCTTTTTTTATATGATCATGGTGCGGGTAACTTTTTTTTATCAATTAATACTACATTATCTTATTCTAACTTTATATGAACTAGATTTTGTTTTTGCGTGCTATAAGCTTGAGTAGATTTTTAAAGATAATCTTTAATAAATTAATATTAATACATGATTTGGTACGTATTTTAACTTGAGGTTTTTATACCCAAAAATAATAATTAAATTATCGTTTTAAAAATATTTTTTTTAATCAAAATTGTATTACTAATTGCTAAGCTACACCTATCCGGCAGGGTAGATATTCGATACATGAACTCGTATTCATTGATTTCATTGTAAGTATGATTTGGTGTAGTGACCTTTGTTTTTTTGTTTTATATGATCATGATGAGGATATCTTTTTTTATCAATTAATACTACATTCTCTTATTATAATTTTATATTAGCTGGATTTTATTTTTGCGGGTTATAAGCTCAAGTAGATTTTCTTTTAAAGATAATCTTTGTTAAATAATTACATGATTTGGTACATATTTTAACTTTAGGTTTTTATTCATTCTGTTATTACGTCAAACAAAACATTCATTTGCAATGTACACAATAGGTGCAGAAAAAGTAATATAGACAATATATCATTTCTTTATAGTATCAAATTGAATACATTTATCACAAATATTTGTCGGTATGATTATTGTTTATGATGATTCAAAGCAATACACTTGCAATTTATTGAATGATATACACGTGACTATTGCAGAGAACTAATTAAAACAATAATTCTTTGAATCGATAGTTAAATTTACTATGCCTCGGAAATCAACTTCGGATACAAAAAGGTACTCCTTCTCTTGTACCACTTTCATACTTTATACTCTCTAAAGCACAATAATATTTTATAAATAGAGTAAGACATATTCAGTCCTAATATATGTTATTTTCATCATATAGAATGTTGTTTGGCGGAAATAATGATCCATCGGTACAAACCGACCAAGACAACCCAGATCAAGGTAAAGCATCAACAAATACCTTTTTTACTTACCATTCTACGATGACTGAGATATGTAAAAAAAAATTTCCATTAGGCGATGCGAGAAGTAAGAAGTTACAACAACAAAAGGAAAAGTATTCAGCATATTCACAACATGAAAGACGTGAATACATCGAAAAAGTCGTTGAATCCAGAAACAAAAGAAAATCGATGGAGGATTCGCCTAATTCATCAAAACAAAGAGGGAAAAAGAAACGTATTTCATGGTTATTGAAAGCTCTAACATGCCTAGATGAATAAGAAGGTGCATATCTTTTTCAATCTTTACCGTTAGACCTGAAATTTTGTTTACGCCCAATGTAACTCTTTTTTTTACCTTTTTCTTTTATTTCGGTACCATATAACTGAGTGACATGCTGTGGATGCAGTTGCGAATAATCATGAAAGTTACGAGCTATACGAGTTACAAGTGATGAAAAACTGTAGTCATTGTGGTGCAAAAAAGTTTCAGCGCGAGCCCCCAGGTTTTTGTTGTGACAATGGCAGAGTAAAGCTTGTAGATACAACTATTCCGCAAGAACTCCTTCAATTATTCACAAATCACCAGTCGACAGAGGCAATAGAATTCCGAAAAAATGCGCGGGTTTATAATAGTGTCTTTTCATTTACTTCTTTCTGGGCCAATATAGATAAGGACCTTGCATCTTCAACTCGAGGAATTTACACATTCAAAGCACAAGGCCAAGTGTATCATAGTCTTCCTGGATTGATTCCAAATGAAGCAGGTCCATCTCACTTCCAATTATATTTTTGGGATATAGACAATGAACTACGCAATAGAATGGGAATATTGAAGGACGCTTCTGTTCACGAGAATACTATGAAGAAGTTGATGGAGATAATGAAAGAAAATCCCTATGCTGCGTTGCTTCGGAAAATGGCCGATATTCCTGCATTAGAAGACGTTCAGCTACATATCACAAAAAATGCAGGGGTGATCAACGTTGTTATAACTCACCAACTGCTGATGAGGTTGCTGCCATATGGGTAGAAGGAAATAACCCCAATATACCTTATGATCGAGACATCGTTATACATGGGCACAATGACCAACGTTACAAAATCAAGCACTACTATGGATGTTATGACCCCCTACAATATCCGCTCCTTTGTCCAAATGGTGAAAACGGTTGGCATCAAAACATACCCAAGTGTCTCAGTTCCACAAGCTTCAGTTCGTCTGCTGGTGGTGTTCAACTGCCTCAAAGTTTCTCTTCAATAGAGAATATTATTAATGCCGAAGCGCAAGGTACAAATCTCGCTTTATGCTTTACTTAAAAGATAAGACTCAAAATAAATTCTTACTTCATGACTTATATACAGTAATATTTATTTAAAGTACAATCAATAAATTAATCATCCTAAATTGTTGCAGGCTCTTATGGAGACAGTACCAAGATGGTATCATGCAGAGAATATTACTGCTACAAACTACAGATTAGAGGTGAGTCAATCCTTCTATCTGCTGGTAGATTACTCCAACAGTACGTAGTAGACATGTATATCAAACTAGAAACAACAAGATTGGATTATTATCGACGACATCAGGCAGAGATGAGATCAGAGTTGTACCAAGGTATCGTTGATTGCGTCACCAATGGAGAAACTAGAGGCAGTGAAGTTGGGAAAAGAGTTGTTCTACCAGCATCTTTCATTGGAGGGCCAAGAGATATGAGGCGCAGATACTATGATGCAATGGCATTAGTGAGAAGGTTTGGAAAACCGGATCTTTTCATCACGATGACTTGCAATCCTGATTGGAAGGAAATTCAAGAAAATCTTCAAGAAGGACAACGAGCCCAAGATCGTCTAGATTTAACAGCGAGGGTATTTCGTGAAAAGTTACAAGATTTAAAAGATCAAATAATTCACAAAGAAATATTCGGCAAAGTTGCGGGATATGTTTATGTGGTCGAATTTCAAAAACGAGGACTACCCCATATTCACACGTTGATCATACTGATGGCCGAATACAAGATCAATACTCCTGATCAGTTTCATAATTATGTTTCCGCCGAGCTCCCGCACAAAGAAAAAGAGCCTCATTTGTACAGCTTGGTGGTGAAGCATATGATGCATGGTCCTTGTGGAATAATGAACAAAAATAATCCTTGTATGGTTAGTGGAAAATGCAGAAGTCATTATCCTCGCCCAATTTGTGAGAAAACAATACAAGGAAAAGATGGATATCCAACATACAGAAGGAAAAATAATGGTCGCTCTGTTGAAGTGCGACGAGGAAAGCTTAATAATCAATGGGTGGTGCCGTACAATCCCTATCTCCTATCACGATATGACTGTCATATTAATGTGGAAGTATGCTCTGGAATAACAGCCGTGAAGTATCTATACAAATATATATACAAGGGACATGATAAGGTTTCTGTATATGTTGATCATCATGCAGAACATAATATAGTTGATGAAATCAAACACTTCCAAGATGCAAGATGGGTATCCGCACAAGAGGCAATGTGGAGAATTTTTGAGTTTGATCTGAATGAAATCACTCCTGCAGTGATAAACTTGGCGCTTCATTTGCCAAACAGACAGTGCATAGCGTTTTCGAGGAACCACAATTTGGAACATATCCTCCAATCTGACCATGCATCAAAGACAATGCTTACTGAATTTTTCCACAGATGTGAAGCAGATGAACACGCAAAAAATTTCTTATACAGCGAGTTCCCTGAGCATTACGTGTGGGACAAACAGAACAAACGCTGGAATAAGAGGAAAAAGAGACAAGTCATTGGTCGCGTAAACAGTGCCAATCCAGCTGAAGGAGAACGATATTACTTGAGATTGCTATTGAATCACATTAGAGGACCAACTTCATTTGATTATTTGTTAACAGTTAATGAAAATTTATGTAAAACTTTCAAGGAAGCAGCTCAGAAAAGGGGTTTATTGGAATCTGATCAGAGCATATTTGAGTGTTTGAATGAAGCTGTTACATTTCAAATGCCTCATGCTTTACGAAGGTTATTCGCAACTATTTTAGTGTATTGTGAGCCTACCGATGTTATGAATCTGTGGGAAAATTGTCTCGAGGCGATGTCAGATGATTTTACCCGAGCCGGATATTCTTCAGACACAATAAAATTGAAGACATTGAAAAGCATTGGTTCTTTCTTACAAAGTATGGGAAAATCTTTAGAATTCTACGATTTGCCTGGCATAGAAGAAGACATAGAAGAACAAGAAAATTTACTTCGGCCCGAAATCATTAACGAATTATTCGTAGAGGTTTCACATGATTCTCATTCGACACAATTTAGCTTAAACGCGGGCCAGCTACAGGCTTTCACAACTATAATTAACTGTGTTGAATCGAAAAAAGGTGGAGTTTTTTTCGTAAATGGACCTGGAGGGACAGGAAAAACTTATTTGTATCGCGCATTGTTGGCAAAACTTAGGTCAAAAAATCTCATTGCTCTTCCTACAGCTACTTCAGGGGTAGCAGCTTCTATATTACCAGGTGGTCGCACAGCTCACTCACTGTTCAAAATACCAATTGAAATACATGAGAGGAGTTTTTGCATGATATCAAAGCAAAGTAGACTTGCTGATTTGTTACGTCAAACAAATTTGATTATATGGGATGAAGCGCCAATGGCTAAACGATTGGCAATTGAAACGGTACATAGAACCCTGCAAGAAGTCATGGGCAATGACGAACCATTTGGTGGAAAAGTTGTGGTACTTGGTGGTGACTTTATGCAAGTGTTGCCGGTTGTTCCGAGAGCCACAGTTCAAGAAACCATAGATGCAAGTTTGGTGAGATCATT
This sequence comes from Craterostigma plantagineum, assembly GCA_027422505.1. NCBI lineage: Eukaryota > Viridiplantae > Streptophyta > Magnoliopsida > Lamiales > Linderniaceae > Craterostigma > Craterostigma plantagineum. The sequence goes on along the minus strand of JAPQWV010000009.1, from coordinate 3,761,012 downwards.
TTTGTTTAAAAAACTGAAGATTCTAACTCTCTCTGAAAACATGCGTACACGATCAGATCCTGATTTTGGTGATTTCTTGCTCAGAGTTGGCAAAGGAAGTGAACCTACAAACGAGGCTGGCGACATACGAATTCCTAATGACATGGTAATTGATTACGACGACAGCGACGAAGATGGATCTGAACAAAAGCTAATTCATACTGTGTTTCCGAACTTGTCACAATCTGCTCATTCTTCTTCATATATGACAAGCCGTGCTATACTTTCTACAAAGAATGAGTACGTTGACAGATTAAATGAGAAAATAATACAATCATTTCCAGGAGAGGCTAGAACATTTGCCAGCTTCGATGAAGCAGTGGACGACACTCAAAATTATTACCAGACTGAATTCTTGAACTCCTTGACACCAAATGGAATGCCGCCGCATCTTTTGGTTCTAAAAAAGGATTGTCCTGTTATTTTGCTGCGAAACTTAGATCCTTCTGACGGGTTGTGCAATGGTACTAGAATGGTATGCAGAGGATTCGAGGACAATGTAATCCATGCAGAAATTACTGTAGGACATCATTCCGGAAAGAATGTCTTCATTCCAAGAATACCGTTAGCTCCTGCTGAGAATGAAGGATATCCATTCACATTTAGGAGAAAACAATTCCCAGTGCGTCTGTGTTTCGCCATGACAATTAATAAAGCACAAGGGCAGACCATACCGTTTGTTGGTGTTTACTTGCCGCAACCTGTATTCTCCCATGGACAACTTTATGTTGCTTTATCTCGAGGAACTTCAATGTCCAATACTAAAGTTTTAATTAAGCCACAAACGAATCAAGATGTTGATGGAACATGGACAAAAAATGTTGTCTACCATGAAATTCTAACATGCGGTACGTCTCTTTTAATTCTTTCTTTATTAAGCTTATTTATAATAATAACTGATAATCATTGGACATACGTGCAGGAAGTTGTGGTGACAATAATAATAGTGCAACATATGGAGAAATCACATGTGATAAAGGTAAAATAATTGGTTGTTCCACTAATATTTTATAACGGCAGGGTTCCACTTTTCCAATTAAGTCAATCATAATGTAGCGGGATTTCATCAAAAGAAGCAATATATTAAGTAATGTTAACTTTAAATTGATTGTCTTCTATTAGATAAAAAAACTACTAATGCGCGAAAGCGTATATCAATTTTTATTTTTTCATTGCTTTAATATGTTCTATTTTCTCTTAATTAAGAGGTAAGTTAGGGTACACCTTCTATATTTATAAGAAGTTTCGTGTTCTGAAAAACCAACACATCAAAATTCGAATTATGTTAATTAAATTACGTAGACGATTTATAATTCTTCAAGTTTTTCTGTTAGTCTTACGTAAAGCGTAAATTATTTGTATTCTAATACATGTTTTTTTTTTCTCCGGCTACGAAGAACACTCATGCATACAATCAGTTTCTGAGTTTATAAATCTCAATTTTTTTATTTTAGATTTTATTCAACATCAATCAAAGTTCAAACACTTTAAACTCTAATTAGTTATTATGTTTATGTTAGTAGACACCCCGTGATCCAGTCCTACGGCAATATGCAATGTTACTTCTCAACATATGCAGGGAGTCACGGCCTTAACCGTGGAAACTAAAAAATAAAACAATAGTATGTTTTGTTACTACTATGTCATTTATGTTTCCTTCTTCATATAATTTCCAAAGTTATGTGGCCCGATTAACATTATTGCGATTAAGATTGCAGAGTTCAAAACCACATATACAAGCTCAAGGTTACAATAATTGCTCCCACATACAATCTCAATTTCATAAGGTTTGTCTTGCTATCCTTGATGTCACAAATATTTTATAGTTTTTGTCAACATTAAATCTCAACTCACACTTAATACTAGATCAGATTTCTATATTGCATTTTGTAGTTGTTGACCCAAGTTCTCTTGAAGCCATGAGAGACCTCACGGTGGCTACACTTTTGGTGATTGTTATCAAGTCTAGAACCATATGTCTTATCAGTTGAGAATCTTAGTCACCGTCATCAGGTTATAGTAATACTTTTTTTTTCTTTTTCTTTGTATACATGTAGATGCGTTCAATTATGAAATTTTAATTATTTCATGTTAATGTTCAACCATCTGTGAACCAATTGGTTCCTATATAATTGAAATAAATTATTGTACAAACTTGGTTATTGTACACCAAAAGAAAATTTGTTCTCACGTGCAACGCACGTGTCACCTACTAGTTGGGTAGAAAATCATGAATTTGATGGTTCTAATCATACTATTCTTGTAAAAAGAATAACAGTTCCCATTTTTTCCTAATAAAAGTGCACTCATTTCATCTGCAGGCAGAAGCTGCTGGGGTTGGAAAAGTTAGACATAAGAAACTGGTGAATCTTATAGGATGTTGCGCTGAGGGAGATGAACGCCTTTTAGTTGCAGAATTTATGCCTAATGATTCTCTGTCAAAGCACCTTTTTCACTGTATGATATTGATTATCAAATTTTCTTTGGATCTTTATATATGCTTATGCTTCTTCTAATGAAGAACTTGCACTCACATACACGCTTATAAATTCTCTTTTTGTTTGTTGCAGGGGATAAAAAGCCTCTTCCCTGGGAAATGCGTGTGAGAGTTGCACACCACATAGCACAAGCACTTGACCACTGCAACATTGAGAACCATAAAATCTACCATGACTTGAATGCTTATAGAGTTCTTTTCGACGAGGTTCTCTTCCTACTTCAAGTCCTTCAAAACATGATGATGGTTGTCTTACAGATCCTCGAGAAAAATTGGCAATTAGAGACTGATCAAACTTTGCTGCTCGATATTACAAATACAGGATGGTGATCCCAAGTTGTCTAGTTTTGGACTGATGAAGAACAGTAGGGATGGGAAGAGCTATAGCACCAATTTGGCTTACACTCCGCCCGAATTCTTACGAACTGGTAAGAAACAATTTAGCTTTATTTCCCCCATTCTTCTTAATCTTATGATCGATGATTACGTTATGCATTAAAAACTGAAATTCATTTCGTTGTTTCCTTTCTCTTTCAGGAAGAGTCATTCCAGAGAGTGTAATATACAGTTATGGAACGGTTCTTGTTGAGAATTTCGAGCCTACAACTCGCCGAAGATCGTCGGAAATAGCTGGGAATGTCGTCGGATCGAGCTAGTTTGAAGAAGAGCTGGAAATGCTGATGAATGGTCGCGATTGCAAAGTAACCGTTGGATCGGATGCGCGCGAGATCAAGGGCTGAGATTCAAAGGTCGGTCTTTGAATCGTGATCGTCAGATGGCGCGCAAAGGGGATGAACGGTTCAGATGTCGCGATGGATGATAAAGATGGATCGACAATTTCAGCCGTTAGATCTATTGATCTAGATCTAGATCTAGATCTGGATCATGTGAGATGCATAGTGTGACGTGGCGCATCCTGAGGCGACGGATCAGATCGGAAGCAACGACCAAGATCGTTTTCTGCTGCTATATAATTCAGGATTTTGGAGTTCAACTTATCATCTTGGCGAGCGATTATCTTTGTATTGAGTGAGAATCACGTACAGTGGTAAACACGAAAAGTGTAGAGTGCTGTGAGTTCTGTAACTTTCGTGTTGGGTGTTAATACAAAGGAGGCTCGGTTGATCCGTGGATGTAGGCCAAAGTCGGCCGAACCACGTTAAATCCTGTGTGTTTTTCTGCTCGTTTCTCTTTCGTTTTTCATCCGTTTTCAATTCCGTTTGTTCGGTTCGATCCCTACGAGTGTCACGCAAGTATTCGACATAGAATCACGGTTCCAACGGTACCAAATTACCTAACAACTGGTATCAGAGAGAAGTTGAACGAAGCAATCTTCCGAAATGGCTACCACGAAGTTGGAGATGGAGGTGTTCAATGGTTCGAATGATTTTGGCCTGTGGAAGCTCAAAATGAAGGCTGTGCTCGTGGAGAGGGGATTGGAGGAAGCGTTGAAACCCGAAGCCAAGATGTTGCCGGCGAATTTGACTGCGGAAGCAAAAAAGAAGATACGAGAAAAAGCTTACTCGACACTCATTTTGAGTTTGTCGAACCAAGTGCTTCGAAGGGTCGCTACGGAGACTTCGGCAGAGGCGATTTGGAAGAAGCTCGATGCTCTTTACATGACCAAATCTCTAGCTCGCAGATTGTACCTCAAACAAGCCTTATACAAGTTCCAAATGGTGGATGGATCGGCCCTAGATCAACAAGTAAACGAGTTCCAACGGTTGGTGTTGGATCTTCAAAACATCGGAGAGGAAGTGAAGGATGAAGATCAAGCTCTTCTCCTACTTTGTGCTCTTCCTCCAAGCCATGATTACTTCAAGGAGGCTCTCTTGTATGGAAGGGAGAGGTTGAAGATGGAGGATGTGCTCTCAGCACTTAACTCTAAGCAACTAAACACGAAGAAGCCTCTCGATGGTATTGAAGGTGCAAATGATGGGAATATGTTGATGGTGCAAGGGAAATCCAACCAATGGAAGAAGAAGTGGAACGGGAAGGGTAAGGCGGAGACAAGGTGTTACAACTGTGATGAGGTGGGACACATCAAGAGGTTTTGCCCGAAGTTGCAAAAGAAAAGTGAAAATCAAAACCAAGTTAATTCGGCCGAGAATGATGATGGTTTTGAGTACGCCGAGCTTCTTCATGTCTCGGAGCTCGAAGGGGTTGAAGAATGGGTTCTTGACTCAGGTTCTAGCTACCATATAACTTACAACAAGGAGTGGTTGCAAGGTTACGAAGAGTCGAAGGGGAAACCGGTGAAGTTGGGCAATGGGAAACTTTGCGAAGTTTTGGGATGTGGTTCCGTCCGTTTGAAGCTCGAGAATGGTGGTGTTGTGATCCTTAGAGATGTGAGATATGTTCCGGAGTTGGAGAGGAACTTGATCTCACTCGGATCGTTGGATGAGAAGGGATACAACACGCACTTAAGCGCCGGGAAAATTTCAGTGAAAAGGGGAAGCAGGTTGGTTCTGGAGGGGTTTAAAAGGCGTTGTATCTACGTCTTGAAGGGGTGCTCTGTGGTGACAAACATACCTACGGAAACTAGGGAATGTGGGGGTCACGAAGATGACAAGAAGAATCCCAGAAAACCTCGGAAAAGGGTGGAGAATGGTCGCTCAAAACTGAAGCTCGAACCAGAAAAAACGAAACCTGCTGCTACTGCTACAGGGCTGGTTTTATTGGGTTCGAGCGGGGCGATTTCCGAGCCCGAGGTGGAGCTGTTCGTGCCAAGGGATGAAGGCACTTCTGGGTCACATGGTAGGGTGGTCTCGGAGGTGGAGAACGGCTCGGATATAGGCGAGGAAGGTGGAGAAAACTTGGTCGAAAAGTGGCTCGAAACCACGGAAAATTCGGAGTTTTCTAAAGAGGGTGATTTTGGTTTTTCGATAGATCGAGCCGCTGCGGTCTTGGATTCGAAGAAGGCCAAAAGGAAGGTGTTCTCTAGCCGGAGAGGAGTCGAGGAGGTGGCTCAAGAGGCTAGGAACGAAGAATCTTCAAGCGAACCGAAGATTTCGAGCTCGAGTTTTCGAACCGACTCCAAGTGGGAAATTTCAATCCATCTTGGAGTTGGTAAGTTTACTTTCGAGGCGAGGAGCTCCTAAGGGAGATGGATGATCAACCGAGCAAGAGAGTGTTAATCGAGGTGGAGCTTTGATGGGAGTTCGAAGCTCACGAAGGTGATTCTCCGGAAACAAAGACGATGATGAGGCTGATTTTTTCGGGTGATTTCAAGCGAGCGTAGTTTGAGGATTTGGGAAGATATGGGTAATCTTGGAGTTGTGATCGCGAGTTTGTAGTCTCGAGGTGGAGTTTGTTGAGAATTTCGAGCCTACAACTCGCCGAAGATCGTCGGAAATAGCCGGGAATGTCGTCGGATCGAGCTAGTTTGAAGAAGAGCTGGAAATGCTGATGAATGGTCGCAATTGCAAAGTAACCGTTGGATCGGATGCGCGCGAGATCAAGGGCTGAGATTCAAAGGTCGGTCTTTGAATCGTGATCGTCAGATGGCGCGCAAAGGGGATGAACGGTTCAGATGTCGCGATGGATGATAAAGATGGATCGACAATTTCAGCCGTTAGATCTATTGATCTAGATCTAGATCTAGATCTGGATCATGTGAGATGCATAGTGTGACGTGGCGCATCCTGAGGCGACGGATCAGATCGGAAGCAACGACCAAGATCGTTTTCTGCTGCTATATAATTCAGGATTTTGGAGTTCAACTTATCATCTTGGCGAGCGATTATCTTTGTATTGAGTGAGAATCACGTACAGTGGTAAACACGAAAAGTGTAGAGTGCTGTGAGTTCTGTAACTTTCGTGTTGGGTGTTAATACAAAGGAGGCTCGGTTGATCCGTGGATGTAGGCCAAAGTCGGCCGAACCACGTTAAATCCTGTGTGTTTTTCTGCTCGTTTCTCTTTCGTTTTTCATCCGTTTTCAATTCCGTTTGTTCGGTTCGATCCCTACGAGTGTCACGCAAGTATTCGACATAGAATCACGGTTCCAACGGTACCAAATTACCTAACAGTTCTTTTGGACCTTCTGAGTGGAAAGCATATTCCTCCTAGCCACGTATGGTTTTCTCTATACCGTTTCTATTAATTATGTGTTCATTTACTTTACTACATGTTTCTCCAGTTTTTTCCTTAATCTTATTAGTAACGACCTTATGGAATACGGCAGAATCCATTATCTATTCGCTTGATCATTGATTCGTGTGCTTTTTGTAGGCATTGGATTTGATAAGAGGAAAAAATCTCTTACTATTGATGGACTCGTCCCTCGAAGGGCAATACGCCAACGAAGACGCATCTGCTTTAGTCGAATTAGCCTCGAAATGCCTCCAATACGAAGCCAGAGATAGGCCAGAATTCAAATTCGTTCTTAATGCAGTGGCGCCTCTTCAAAAGCAGAATGAGGTTTTTCTTTTCCCCCTTACACTCATTGTCATGCAAAATGTCTCCTTTATGTCTGTCCTAGTACGCGGACTTCATTTAATTTCTGATAACGAACTTAGATTTGTGCTGCGACAATAACTTTCTAACGTATTTCATAGGTTTCATCTCTCGAATTGATGGGCCTTATAAAGAATCCCGTCGTTTTGCCGATGATGCTTTCTCCCCGCGGAAAGGCTTGCGCAAGGATGGACCTTACAGCAGTTCACGACATCTTGCTTAAAATCGGCTATAGAGACGAAGAAGGAGCTGAGAATGAGGTAAAAATCTTATATCAGTTTGTTATATGCGATGAATTGCTAATTAGGGCGATCAAGTTAAAAAGGGACTTGCGATATATCTTAATGTTGTAGTAAACCATTCGTTTACGGGCGCATTTTTTCTTTTTTTTTTTTTGCATGAAAAATCCCGAAGCTGTCATTCCAAGAATGGACACAACAAGTTCAAGACATGGTGAACACGAAGAAATTCGGAGATATAGCGTTCAGGGACAAAGATTTCAAGAGTGCAATGGAATGTTACTCCAAGGTACTAATATTACTACTACGCGTCGTATGCCGCCGCCTATCAGTTTATATCTACTGTTGGAACTATATATAAAATTGAAAAATGATGCACTTCCTTAAAGCTTAAGCTTTTAGGTGAAGTGGTCATTCAACATGATATCATGACTTATGGGCCAAAAAGAGGCCTTGGGTACGAAATTTGACGACAACCCATCTAAGAAAATCAGACGTCTAAGGCTTCAATCCATACGAGATGAGACATTTTGGGAATATAATATATAAAATTTAAAACGGCAAATGACTTCTTTAGTACCCATGTTTGGTGCATGGGCCTTTCTGGTCCTCATGTTCCTAATACCATAATAGTCACTAATGTTACCGACTTTGAACTGTTTTGGTTCCACGTTTAATTTAATCGAGTTTAGACAGAATTTAACACTCGAGACCACCTGATCTCCTTGTAGTCGATTTAAAACCTCATAACTCATCTTATTCTTCGACTTAAACACACGTGGGCACCATTACGCGTCACATTTACAGAAGGATTGACGACCTAGATGTGAGGGAGCGCGCTGAAAGGACGGTATATAAATTAAAATGATACAGCCCCTCCAAGTCCAAACAAGCTTTTAGGTGAAGTGTTCGGTCATTCAACATCTATCACCAGCACAACACGAACACGTTCCCCCCCCCCCCCACCTAGTCAAACGCTAAAAAATCTAGTGAACTCATATTCTTTCATCTGAAGCTCGTTTCTATGATGCCCGCACCTTCGGGCACGGTGTTTGTAAGAAGGGCCCTATCGTATCTAATGATGGACCAAGCAGAGCTTGCCCTAAGGGATGCCATGCAGGCCCAAGTTTGTTCGACCGAGTGGCCAACCGCCTTTTACATGCAGGCGCTCGCCCTGTCGAAACTCGGGATGGAGACCGATGCTCAGGACATGTTGAACGACGGCTCCTATTTCGAGACAAAACGACAGAACGGCTGGCGCAGTTGATTAAAGCCGAGGATGTAATAATGATTACCGATCGATTTGAGATTAGAAAGCTGAAAGTTATGCGATGTTGTTTGTTGGGTTTTCTGTTTCTATCTTTGTTGTTAGCTTTTGACTTGTGGGCGGATGGTGTATATCACTTTTAGGGTTCGAATGAATGTGTAAAAGTATGTGATGTTTAATTTGATTGCAGCAGGATAAAGGTGATATGTTATGAATGTGTTTGTTTAGGGTGATATTTCATATTGTATATCAATGTGATATTGAAATATTGTGTTTGTTTAGGTGATATATTGGGTAATATTATTTAAATGTCGTATTTAACCATCCGTAAATATCTACGTTAATGGATTAATATGTTTATTTTGAGATAATAGTTTACATAATGATGATTGATATTTTGATATTTGGTTTAAATATTGTAAGATTTGGTTATAAATCTTTTACAAAATTATTCAATATAATTATTTAAATTTTTTAAATTACTATTTTTTTTATTTAAATAGTTTAGTTTATAGTTTAAATATAATTTAAAATTTGAATAAGGGTATATAAGACATAAATGTCAAATATAAGAGGTAATGTTGTCCAAATAAAAATACGAAAGATTACTCCATCACCGATCGCCATGATCTAGTATCACCTAGCTTTTTTTGGGTGGTCCAAACTTGAAATATAATTCCATTTTCATCACCTAAGTGACCCCTCATCACGGTGATGATGGATCACATAGACTAGTGATGAGCAGGTGAAGAGAGGATCACCGTAATGTTTTGGACGATCACTCAAAACAAACAAATATAATCACCGTTGGGCTTGCTCATGGGCCGTGAAGTATTTGTCGCGAAATAGCTCCTTAAACCTTTCCTACGTCATATTGATCGGGTCTTCTAGGATTTTAACGGTATCCCACCAAAACCTAGCATTCACTCGGAGCATATAAATGGCAGACATTACTCTTTCATTCTCTGGGACTCGACTATAAAGGAACTATGCCTTCGATATTACGTAGCCAATCCTCAGCCATTGTAGAATCAGTGGCGAGAATGTTGGGGGGTTCATCTTTCGGAATCGTTCTCCTATGCTCTTCACACGCCCCGCTTGTGGAGATTGACGGGGTTCAAACGAACTCTGATTGTGAATGAGTTATCTGATCCGACTGGCGTTGGATCAGTTCAGTAAGGCGTAAAATAGTTGAGTCTCGCTCATTCGTAGGGGATTTGGGAGCGGTCCTCGGCTTGACTCGCCAACTTGTTCTCTACGTCATATAGTCATTTATATCTCTATTATCTATCATTATACACGCAAATAGACAAGTTTTTATCAACGTCAAATCACATCGAAGTTTTAAACAGGCAAGGCTGATCCTCCAGGCTTTTGTGCTGCCGTACATGAACAGTCTACATAATTTATAACCTAAGCTCTGATACCACCTGTAGCGACCCTCACTTTCTAAGAGTACTAAATGACGGATTTCACCACGAAAGCCGCGGAAAACCCGTTTTACAAAAACTTTTTCGCAGAATATAACATATTACAACATAAATGCTGTTTACAAAGCAATTTCTTTACAAAGGCCGCAGCCCCAAATATCAATTGGTCTTTTCCAGTTTCGTCATATGGTGACCGGTATTTTATTATATTTATTAAAGTTTAAATTCATCACCAAAACTATTAATCTGAATACTTAAATTGACGATTTCTAGTTGATTGACTTCACTTAATATCCAATCGTATAACATGTAATCCTCCGTTCTCAATTCGAGCTGTCAAAACGGGCAAAAACCCACCAAATGGGGCACCGCGGCCCGCCAAAATAATGCTACTAGAAAATGGAGATCCGTCCCGCCTGCCCTGCCCCGCCCCATGGCAGGCCTAAATATCTCGAGTCACGAGTCACAAACCTTTTTGGCCGTTCTAATTCTAATAGTCAATTTGTTTGGTAGGTAAACGGTATTAGCTTTAGTTGTGTTAAATAATTGATGGTATGAATTTTGGGGGCGTTCGGTATGGATTTAAATATTGATGTTGGTAGATGAGCTTAGATGGATTAAGTATAATTAAATTGTATTACAATTTTCCTCATATTTTGAATCTAATAATTTATAATGAAGTGTACATCTGTCAAAAATCGCCGAGATTAACTGAAGGTATGAGAAGCTTTTAAATGAACCTTTCAACCAAATACTATTTTGATTAATTTTAACCCCTCTAAACCCCCATAATACACCGAACCAAACACAAGGGAGATATGTCTTTAAAAACTTCCAAATTTGCTTATGAATTTGGCATGTAATTTAATTGCAATTTATCATTTGTTCATACAATGTTACCCTTAAATTATAAAATATTATTACATATATCTGTGTGTTTTATTGTCCACACATCATGTTTACTTACTAATATGTTTAGAGCATATCCAATCCAAAGCATAAAATACAGGTAATCTTACACTTTAATGCAATTGCTACAATGTTTTTACTCCAACTCATAAACTCCATTTCTACACTAATTTTTACTCGAACCCACTCTAATTTAACAAATCAAATTCCTACATATTACTATCATAGTTGACATATTAAACTTTATATTATAAAGACTAAAAGTCAATTAATTATTATATTTAACAATTAAATAAATTATAAATAAGCATATTTTAATTATAATATTATTAATTTAAAAGGAAAATAATAATGAATAAAAGAATATTAATATTATTTTTTACTTTTATTATTATAAGAAAATATCGATATTTTAAATATAATAAAATATATTAACTAAATAAAATATAATAGAAACTACAGTTTTATTTTTGTGTTGAAAATTGTGTGTACTCTAGAACTAGAGTTTCTCTGCTAATCAACAGTCCCATTGGAGTAGAGACGTTTGCACAAAAATAGAGTATCTCTTGGAGACGCTCTTATAATGATAAATGAGCATAAAATATTGTCATTAATCTGTCAATTAAATTATTATTTTCACCTTTTTATTATTTATTTTATTTAATTTAAAGAATTACCCTTTCTATCCTTCACTTATTTTATTTATTACAAATTACAATATTATATCAGCACAATACGATTTTCTTTTTTTTCTTATTATGTTCATAAAAGTAACAACGCATACTAAAATTTTATTTGATCCTTGTATGATCAAGCTAGTCTGGCGATTTGATGTGTTCGCCTATTTGACACGTTACGGCATGAATGTCTCATATCATATGGACCACAAATAAAAAATACCCACAGCTTAGTTTCGTTTGAACTAAATCAGTTTATAAACCCCTTTATATTGTACAAGTATGAGACAGTATTCACATGGCTTGTAATAAATAAGAAAACTACATTTACAAGACATTGTTGGGCACTTTATCGATAACGTCGTCTCCGAGTTGAGTGAAATCACATGGCAAATAGTTGGTTGTGCAATGCATGCATCGCTTGGCACTGCAATTTGAAATCTTTATATAAGTCGATTACCACAAGTGAGTTTTTGGAAATAAGCATCGATTTGTGGAAGAGAAGTGACGTTTGCCTGTCTGAAATGGAAGTCCAACTTGGCCTAATTTGGGCATCGCAAACTGATCAGAATTTATTAGTACTTTTGAAAGTCATAGCTTTTTTTTTTTTTAAGAGAAAAGTCGTAGCTGATAGCAGTGGTTTTGTAAAGGAGCATATATATATATATATATATATATATATATATATATATTTATTATATATATAAAGTTGGGCTTAACACTTGGCCAGAATCAGTTAGTACTGTACTACCCACGGAAACTGATAATGATGTTTTCAAAAGACGTTACTGCACCGTATTTCCGTTCCTCGGTTGTGTCAATGCGTCCCGAAGATACAACGACTTTGGGAATTTCAAAATGCCGCACACCGTAACGAAATTATCAGGCGATACTAAAGACTCGAGTCTTTCTTGCTTTATTATGCCTAAGGGAGATGCTGTAAACTTTTTTCTAAAATGATAGGAGTGAATTTAATAATTCATTCTGCAAGGGGACCTATTTATAGCTTCTGAAAAGCTGCAGGGGTCAATTCATGAAAAGTCATAACTTTTCTGTTGACCTTCTTTGACTGGTCCGAAATTGTAAATAGACGTAACGTTTGGCCAGGGTTAATATGAGAATAGTCATAACTCTTGGACTGATATCTAATACCCCTTCAGCCAACCATATCACTACGCCCAGTCAGCCAGATCGCACCACGTTAGTCCGCATCAGTCCATGTGTCAGTGACACGTCATCCGCCACGTCATCATTTTTTTAAAAAAAAAGACAACCTTTAACAATTAATTTTTCATTCACCCGATATCAGTTTTGAGCAAATTAACGTCGATAAATTCCTCTCCAAATTCACCCGATATTGGATGGACGGTGCTTCTCGATTTAACAAAAAAGGATTATGTTTGGCTTTTGGACCTATGGCCCAACAAGCCCAAAACCATCATTCTCCTCGTGTAGAAAAATGTGTACTTTGTTTTGTTCTAAATTCATATATTGGAATTATGTAGGACACACAAATGAAGCTTTGGTCTAGTGGTCAATATGGAGGACTTAAGGTTTTTGTGGGTTAGGACGTGGGATTGAATCCCTCTCCCATAACTTCCTTGAGGAGTCCCATTGTTTTCAGGCGGGTTTGGGGACGTATCCATCTGGCCACGGGGATAGTGCCACCTCTGGAGTGTGTGGCGCAATTAAGTCTCGTCATGTATGTGTGGCGCAAAAAGCCAACCCCGATAGGGGCTAGCCCATAGTCAGGTCGAGTGGGGATACCCCGGGACAGAAAAAAAATTACGTAGGACAATTGGAGCCCCGCCCCCCCCAAAAGCTAGAGAAGTGGAAAAACATTTTTTTGCCTCAAACTCAGTTATATTGAAATCATTAGTCCAGCATCGTAAATAAAATCATCCGCCTAATATCAAATAGAGTTAAGAAGGATATCTATCTTTCGCATGGTAAGTAGCATACGTGTTTCATTACGGACCATCCAATTTTATTTGTTTGCATTCTCGTATTAATATCACGTGTGTTTATAAGTCGGGCCTATTTCCCTCGCATTGGAAATTAATTAGTGATGTGAATGCTTGACTTATTGAGGTGAGTATGCACATACTATTAACAATCTCCGCTCTAATTAAGTTCGGTCTAACTCAAATTAGTTTTCATTGTCGGCCATGAGACGGACTACCTTTCTAATCTGTATATATGTCCCAAGTCATAACAAACATAACCACAGTGATCGATGGCATGTTAGATATGTATTTTACACGTTATACGAAGACGAAATTGTCTCAACTTATTGTGCTTCTTGGGCTGTCGTCCCAAAGAAACAAGGACTACAAAATTTGCTTCATAGCAAAACGAAATAAAACTTCCCGACGAACTATTGGATGTTCAGGAGCTTTCTAGCATCTAAAAGAACTGGGATGTGTCTCCAACAACTGTTACGAACGCAAGAGTGATTTGAATGAAATGAATTTCAATGAACCATGGGTCAACTTAAAGCTTTATTAGAAATAGAGGGTCTTTCCTAAAACCAATTAGTAATACGAGGAGAAAACCTCTTATGTATAGCTGATCGAAGAGCTTGAATTAGTCGATGTGGGACAAACCCCAATTTTATAATATCAACACGCCCCCTCACGCGTGGCATGCTGGCCCTAACACGTGGACATATGAACCGGTGATAGTGAGCAGAATCGAACTCGCCCTGATACCATATTAGAAATAGAGGGATCCTTCCTAAAATCAATTGGTAATATAGCTGCTCGAAGAGCTTGAATTAATGTCAAGAGCTTTCGAAGTGATTGGAGCGAGTTTGCGATTAGCCACAACTTTTCAACTATTTTTGACCGATTTGATAGGGACTACTACGCAAAGTAGTCATGACTTCTGAGCTAGTCTGCTAAATACCCCTCCAGGCCATCATTTCGGTTCGTCGGTTCGAAATGTAACGGTCGAGACCTCACGATCTGTTGCGCCCCATTGACCCTAACGGGTCTTGCCACCTCGACGTGTCTTTCTCATAGCCTTATCAGTCTCTGACACGTCATCACGCCCGCCACGTCAGCAACCAATCCACATCACCCGTCTAAGGGCCCAATATATTATTAGATATAATAAAGGACAAGAGAAAACAGTAGTAAAGAAACAACGTACGAACGAAGTGGGCTTACTACCAATCCCATCATCTCCACCAATCATTTTATAGGACAACAACGTAATAGCGACATCAACCTGTAATATTCCAAATCTATCCATCCTTCCACTGGTGTTTTACATTTATAGATACTCTTTTAATAGTGCTTTACAACAATAGGTACTTGTTGTAATTGTTACAAAATAGTCTCAATTTTTCATAATTTATTTTCGTTTTTTATTGGTAATATGTTTCTAATTATTTTAACGTTTATTTGTATATAAATTATATGGTTCGCCATAGTTCGATTAATAGAATCAACACGAAATCGCAATTGTTTTTACCGCGTACAGAATCCTATTTCTCGATTCGGTATTTGGATTCTAATTTTCATAACAATATTCATAACTATATAAAATAATATTAAAACTATTCAATTTTTATTAGCAAGCAACAATTTGGAAACACACCGATATACAAAGCTTTTCATTTAGCCGATTTATTTTTCTTAATTTTTGAATATTTTGGTTCTATGTTGTTCAGGACAAAACATCGATTTTGATCCGAGTTCTCCCGGAATTGGTCTATTTTGTCGGATTATCGAGTCGATTTCGGTTCTTCAACCATTCACGAAGATGAGGCTGATGTTCCGACGATTCTATCAGCACAGCCATGTCGACGAAAAACACTATAAAATTTTTAGTAGTGATTACTATGGTTGTTTTCTTTTTTGAATTGTGCAATATCTTTCTTTTATTTGTGAATCGTATGTCGTCTTCTTTTTCATTTTTTATTGATCGTATATTTAATTTCTATTGTATTTTGTATATTGTAAAATTAATTCATACAAAAATAAAGATGCCTATTTATGTAATGAACTTGTGCACATCGTAGAAATTCGGGCTGAACCTCCGGTAATTATTCCGTCATCGAGGCCCACGCACATGCGCCACACGGAGAAGGGGTACCCGGTATATGCTTGATGGGGTTCCTTCTTAAAACCAATTGGTGTTAAGATGAGTGACCCATCAAGCTTATAAAGCCTTTTTAATTTGTTAACAATTTCGGTGTGGGACTCTTTGTCCTTCACACGTGATATCTCAACAAACATAATGAAATATTGTATTTTTGTTTTCATTTGTGTGTATTATTATTATAAATTAATTCATACAAAATACAAAGATGCCTATTTATGTAATAACTTTTGCACATAATAAAAATTGTCTTTTTGTCTTTAGTTTGTGTATATTATAATTCATACAAAAATAAAGGATGCCTATTTATGTAATAACCTTGTGCACATAATAAAATATTGTATGTTTATCTTTAATTTGTGTATATCATAAATTAATTCATACAAATAAAAGATGCCTATTTATGTAATAACTTTTGCACATAATAAGATATTGTATTTTTGTTTTTAATTTGTGTAATTAATTCATACAAAAGATAAAAGATGCCTATTTATGTAATTAACTTTTAATAAAATATTGTGTTTTTGTCTTTAATTTCTGTATAATTAATTCATACAAAAAATAAAAGATGCCTACTTATGTAATAAACTTGTGCACATAATAAAATTAATTCACAAAAAGTAAATAAAAGAAAAGAATACCTATTTTTGTAATACAATACCCATAATGCTTATTTTTGTAATTCAAGATTGGAACAATGCCTACTTTTTGTAATAAAATTAATTCTCACCACTTGCAACCTTTCATCCATCTCTACCCAATGTCGTAAATTCACTTCAACTCGCCCTATAAAAGTTCTGATATCCATTCAAGCTTCTCAAACAATCGAACCCCGTTTCTTTCATAACCTTACAAAAAACTGAAGTTTCATCATTACAATGCCAGGAAAAGAAGAGTCTTTTGTCTTTGATGCACAAATCTTGCAATACCAAATGGAAATCCCTTCTCCATTCATTTGGCCCGTTGAAGAAAAACCAGGCCAAGAACCTCCCCCGAAAATCGAGGTCCCATCAATAGATTTAGAGGCATTTATGTCAAATAAAGATTCCAAATATGTAGCTAATACAATTCAAGTAGTCCATGAAGCATGTCGAAAGCACGGTTTCTTCCTTGTTTTGAACCATGGGATCGATATGAAGCTCATAGAAGAAGCACACAAGGGCTTGGAGTTCTTCTTTAAGAAGCCCACCGAAGTGAAAAAGAAGGCTTTGAGAAACCCCGGCGAAAATTTTGGCTATTCTAGTAGCTTCACAGGCAGATTCTCGACAAAACTTCCTTGGAAAGAAACTCTTTCTTTTGGTTACGGTGCTGAGGAACAGTCCTCGAACATCGTCGAAAGCTATTTCTTGGACAAAATGGGACAAGATTTTGCTGAGATCGGGTAAGAAAACTGGGTCTTAATTCATAGGTTCTCTTACGAACAAGGCTGCAAATGATTGTTCACGAATTCTTCTCCTTTTATTTTATTCTTAATTAGAAGGGTTTTTCAAGAATATTGTGAAGCAACGAGCGAGCTATCCCTTAAGGTGATGGAGCTCTTGGGCGCGAGCTTAGGCATTGGATCAAGCTATTACAGGGATTTCTTCGAAGGAAATGAATCGATAATGAGATTGAATTATTACCCGCCTTGTCAAAAACCCGATCTTGTACTTGGAACTGGTCCTCACTGTGACCCTACTTCACTAACTTTGCTTCATCAAGATGATGTTGGTGGACTGGAAGTATATGTCGATGAAAAATGGCACTCAATAACTCCAAATCCACAAGCTTTTGTCGTCAACGTTGGTGACACTTTCATGGTAAGAATATTATTATACCCTTTACATATTACTATATGCTTTTATTCTAAATATATAGTGTTAAGATTCTCTCATAAAAAAGTTAAGTAGAAAGTTATTTCTAATGTTGGAACATAGACTCTCTATTTCCAATCATAACTTTTCCTTTGTACCTTTTTACTGACGATGGAATCTCTGCCCTAATCAAGTAATATAAATAACATGAAAATGTGGCTAAGTAGTTACTTTCTATTAACTTATATTGCAGGCTCTTACCAATGGGATTTACAAGGGATGCTTGCACAGAGCGGTGGTAAACAACAAAATCCCAAGAAAATCTCTTGCATTCTTCCTATGTCCGAAATCAGACAAAATTGTGAGTCCGCCCAAAGAACTTGTAAGCGATGAAAATCCACGAGTATATCCCGATTTTACATGGGCGAAACTTCTCGAATTTACCCAGAAACATTATCGATCGGACATGAATACCTTGGAAGCTTTCGTTAGCTGGCTTGGTAAGAAATAATGTGCCAGAAATTTACTATTGTTCATGTATTTTATGAGGTTAGGCTGCATTGAGTAATATATGTCGAAGACCCTAATAATTATAATTTTTATTTGGTAATGTCATCAAGTTTGAAGTGCGCAAACGTCTACGGCCGAGGATGAATTATGTTTCTAAGAAATTTGGGGTTATGTTTTGGATATAGTTGAAGCCAAATGACTACTTGTACGGCAATTTCATCTTTAGAATCATACTAAAAAGAAAATTACAAGTGCCGTCAATAGCATTCCTCGGAAACCCTCAACATTGTTGATAAAGTAAGTTTTAGGACGTTTAATACGATGTTATGAAGCTCGAAAAGGAAGTGTAAAATAGAAGAGATTAGAGACAAAAACCGTGTAAATGTCAACCGAACCAAAGAGATATTACATTTGACTAAAACGTATGAAAGAATTAAAATTAAACGTTTGATAATATCGTCAGCAGTGAAGGTTTCAAATCATTAAGATATACACGTTTGATAAAATGTGCACCTTCATATTCGGGTTTGGTACCACTCCGGCTCATATTGAAATGTCTTCGACTCTGGGATGACTTCACAAAACGACTTGGAAACTTCCACGAACGTCCACTAAGTAGAATGAGTCCGTTAGTGACCGTTATTGAGTCCGGATAGCTCCAAGGACTTGGTCTCCAACTTAAGCTCCAAGCTTCCTATTGTTAGTATGCTCCTTTCCAAAATTAGCTCCAGCTGCTCCACACGCATTCCACGCATTTTAATCCATTCCAGTCCTTATCCAAATCCTGCATAACTCTAAGAAAAGCCACGTAATCAATTTAAACGTGTTTTGGGCATGAAAGATAAAACTGAGGTTGGATACATTCTCAGACAACAATGTTGACTAGAATGTTTTTCCAACATTGTTAACGTTAATGTCTCAACATTAACAATCTCCATTTTTATCTTTCTTCCCAAAACCACAAGTTAGACTTAGTGAAACTCGCCCTGAAGGCAAAATCTACTCAACCACAAAACATTAAAAATGGTTAGAGTAAACGCAAACAGAATAGCAATTAAACTATTCAAAGTACTAAAAAGTAGTACAACCGATTTGAGGTCTGAAATAAACATCTGCAAAAAATAAAACATTTCATACGCATGCATAAAATGCAAGCAGGCCAGGCATGCAAAACAAAAGCAAACATGCACAGACAAAAGACAAGACCAGCTGAGGTCTAAATAGTCGGACTCAGACTTGATCCATCTTCTTCTTCTCCAGCTCCAGCTTCTTCTTCACCATGAACTCCCCCTGCTTGTTCCGCAGTTCCACTCGGTTCAGCTCCACCTTGTTCAGCTCCAGCTCCTTCTGTTTCTTCTGTTTCTCACCCTTTTTGGGAAGAAAGAAGGTTTCGTAAAACATCTCGTTGAGCCATCAAAGATTCGATGGACTCATCGAGACACTTGGTCGCTCTTTCCAGTGCTTAGGCTGATGTTGACCAACATCCTAATCAACATTGTGAGGGAGCTGTTCATCACTCTGAGGGGGTTGCCACGGCAGATCAATCACCTTATCTGGCCCCGCAAGATGGTGTGGTATAGCATAAGGGGATCTGTGAGTGACTACGTGGTCTCGCCGCGTTGGTTTGAAGCCACCTTGGAGTAACAGGCCATAAATAATGCTTAGGTACGGCAGAATACCATTGCCAACCTTCTCAGCCTGGTTGGACATCTGATTAAGCACTATTTCTCCCCAATTCAGTGGCAGATTGTGGTCGAGCGCAAATAAAAGATGAGCCATATAGAAGATGAGCCATATTTTCAGGCACCCTCGTGTCATTCATAGTTGGCAACCAACTATGTATCCCTGTTTTGAATAGCACGGAATAGAGGAAAGTTAAAAAGCTCACAGAAAAGTTCCCTCCCACACAGTTAACCTACCCCCAGTTATGAAGCAAACCACTCGTCATTGTCATATTCATACCCCATATCCACATGGGTTTCTAAAAACTCATTATAGCCCTAGACAAAAAATCGTACAGCTTTCCCCGCTTTCCATACTTCCTCGAGTTAACTCAGCAACATTGTAAAAGAGATTAACATATACCTTCCGGACTACTGTATCGCAGTAAGAACCTAAAGTCCTCGAGGATTTGACAAGTACTCACGAACTTAGTCAGGTACCTTTTCAACTATTTTTATTACATATCACGTGTTTGGTCATATTCCTAGCACACGAATGAATATATACATACGAAGATGTTTCCTTGACAACATCAAGTTTACTCACGAAGGGACGGTTGGAATTAAACTCTATGTTGTACTAAGCCACGTGAGACACTGGAAGAACGTTCGAGAACCTCTTCAAACCATTGAATCTTCATTAGATGCACATGGAATTGCATTAATTCAGAAGAGCAAGTCGTCTATTCATGGTCGGTCCAAACATAGAATTGCTGTGTTATATGCTATGAGAAATTATAGTCTACCGCTATGGAATCGGATATTATTTTCATATAAGCTTATACTTCCGTTTGCTAAATAATTTAAGTCAAATGGCTATCATCATATATGTTTTAGGACTGTCATTTGTGCTTTATTTGAGACACTTATCATCATTATGCACGTATAATGTAGTGGTACATCTACCCACTCTACGTAAGCATATCAATTTGAACATTGCATCGATTATGGTCGGGAGTTTCATTATGACTGTAAATTTTTTATGCCATATATATTTTTCAAGAGTAACTGCAATATAAATTTATCCAACTGATATGGGAATAACACTGCTAGAAATCATGAATTTAATTATTCAGATAAATAGTTTTGGTGATTGAACTTAACTTAAGTAATATTATAATATACCGCTTATTGAAAGATGAAACCGAAAAAGACCTGCAGAGTGTCAGCGCAGTATGAAACCGGATCAAGACACTGAATACTAGAATTGCTCATGAGACCGAACTTCCATGATTTCGGACATGCCACGTTGGACAGATTCAAAAAATATTCAAGCATGGCAATATGAAGAATTCTGACACACATTAACTACAAGGCTGCTAGCTGGAGTCGTTGAAGTCAAGCCGAGCTGTAGGAATAAAGAGCAAGCACAGAGCAGCGAAGGAGCGGACAGACCTATTTTGGGAAAGACTAATTAATGCCTTGTCCGGTACATGCATGGTTATATCACAACGGGCTTCAACTTCAACCCAACTAACTATAAATAGGAAGGATGCAAGCTTAAGAACATACTTCACCAACTTTGAATATCTACGGAAGAGAGATTAAACTCAAGCTTTCAAATCATTCACGAGTTCTCAAGCGAGAAAGAATAGGTGTTGTCACTACTGTACTATACCGGAACGGTTATTGAGTAAATTCTGAACGGACTTTTAAAAGCTGTTGAAATAGATGGACTGTAAAAAGCTGTCTAAGAGGAGACTAGGAGTTCAGTTATCAAAATATAACTGTGAGGGTTATACTGAGTGGATCTAGCTAAGGAGGTTGTACGACGAGTGTTGTAAACCGAGGCTTCTAGTGAAAACCTTTCTAATCAGAAAGAATGGAGACGTAGGAGACTTTAACTTCGAACTTCCATAAACAAACATTGTCTGTACCCAAAAAGCTCAAACACATCACACTCACGTATGGTCTTGGTTCAAAACTGACTGATTTCTTCCGCATCAATCAACACACTAATATATCAAGCACCGGCATTGATCTTCAACAAGTTCAAAACCGAAAAACTATACGTAAACAATTAAGTGTTTATTCACCCCTCCCATCTAAACACATAAATTGATCTTAAAAAACAAAATATAACAACATATAATATTATGATGCCAACTTTATAAATTCAATGTGTTTGATTCATCTTAATGTGCGGTCTTGCAGTGCTAAAGTCGTTACTGCAGCCTTACATACACACAGTCTTACGTTTATGGACAATTTTACATTGATATAATAGTCTTTGAATTACTGTAAACAGTCTTGCAAGTTCGTAACGGTGCAGATATGAGGCGAGTATCGGGTTTGGCAACCCCATCAGCGTCCATTAGACGTGACGTCGCGTTCATTTCCTGCCTCGCCGGGATAATATTTACAAAAATGGAAAATATTATATGTAATTATATATATATATAATATAAAGACATTTATATGTTTCTATTATATTTGTGTATTATATAAATGTAAAATAATATAAATATATATATATATATATCAATTTAAACTTTAAAAAATTAAAAAAAATAAAGCAATTTGGTCTGATGGTTTAATTGGGGTTCGGGGCAAGGCGGGGTGGATTTTTCCTGAGGATGGGCGGGGAGCTTCCAAATGCGTTACTAAATAATCATGACGGATCCCCGGTCTTGCCAATCCCAATTCAAACCCGACACGTTGCCATCCTTATATGAAAGCTAATTAATAATAATGTAATTGGATAGTTGTGTTTAATCTGCTTGCCAGGTGTGTGATTGTAGCTTTTGTAAGACGGAAAACTTGCAACACTGATTATGTAAGATTGCAAGATTTCATTAGATTGATTAAAATACTGTAAGATGTTCCAGAAATGTAAGACGCAAGTATGTAAAACTACAACAATGACTTTAAAATGCAATATGTTAGATATTGTACTACTCTGAAGGAATTTTGGGCTGACACAAATTACTTAAAACATGTGCGTTCTCTCAAAATTAAAGTTAGTATGTTTCATGTAAGTGCTGGAAAACTCCGCTCGATGACATTCGCTTAGCTACAACTATAATATTGTGCAGGGGCTCAAATTAGAAGATTGATTGAAACGAAATTAGGAAAAATTGACAGTACGCCAGCAAAAATAGAAGTGCAAATAATAAACTGACACATACGTTGTATTCATTTGGTTTAGGAATGAAAAAGACACGCCACACGAAAGGTTTTATTTACATTGTATTTAGTATTTAAAGTTCTGATGTCATGTTTCAATCGCTAACTCTTGGTCGATAAAATAAATTCGAAATACTATGTTTAAAATTTCATTACAAAATAATCTCCTTGCATCGTCCGCGTGACTCTAATCATTTATTTTTTATATCTATAAGACATGTTCCCCGGGCATTGCACGGGGGCAAAACTGGTAAATAAGAAGAGTAGAGTTACGAGACAATCTTGGGCAGTTGTTAACATCTCCAAGTTATTCAGTGAATTCACATGACAAATAGTAGTGGTACAATGCATTACATACATCAATCTCTCAGACAATATACTGAAATCCTTAGTCGATTACCACAACTGAGTTTTTCTGTATTGAGCATCGATTGGCGTGCTATAACAGACGTGATGTTTGCCTGTCTGACTGAAATGTGAGTGCAAGTTCGCCCAAATTTGGGCATTGCAAACTGATCATAAGTACTTTTGAAAGTCATAGCAAGTGGCTTTGTAAGAAAACACGTAGTTAGTTGTACGGTCGCAAAACAGAATACATTCAGTCAGTACTAACTATCCACGGAAATTGAATGAATGCTTTTTGGAATTGGATGCTACCACAAAGACATATCAGTACCCCTCGTAGTGATTCCAGCGCTAAAGCAGGCCACGTCGATAACCATATATATAATTTATAAAAGAAACTAACAGCTCTAGCTCACTCATTTTAGTTATAACATTTATATATGTTAGATTTGGCATAGGGAATAATCATGCATTATATTTAACTACGTAAAAAAGAAAATGAAAATGAAAACTCTAAGGGAGTGGAGTCCATTCATGTCGCTAGAATTTTCCATGTTCTTTGCTAGAAGCGAAGTTTTCGGCAACATATAGTTCAAGTAAAGCATTAAGCATATCTATTCATCTAAGAGTTGAATAAATTTCATAAACATACTCGCCGTATGACTTTCATAAGTTAATCCTCGGTTTGTTTGACCATCTCCAATCGAAAAACTCATCCTCAAACTCACACGTATTTTCAAATTCAAAATGTCGTAGTTCTTCTCCAACCGACATACCAATTCTCAAACTCAAAAGACCATTATTGCAATATTCTCTTCTACCTCATTTTTTAATATTACCCATTTAATTTACAATTTTACAAATTAAACCACATTGTTATTTCAATTCGATTAGAAAATATAATGTCACAAAATTAATAGTAAACTCAATATTTTTTCATATAAAAAAATATAGAAAAAATAACTAATAATAACATAAGTCCGTTTATATACTTTTGTTTATTTTTTAATTTTTATACGGGTACTTTAATGATTAAAATAAGAATAGGGTCTATATTGTAATTTTTAAAACATCAAACGCATCTTTTGAGATATCTCATTCTCAAACGCATATATGCGTTTAAAACAGGAGAGAGAGAGAAACGAAAATGCATTTTGAGTTTGCGTTTTGTGTACGGTTGGAGAACTTTAGTATATTTGAGTTTTTGGGTTCGATTGGAGATGCTCGTTGTACGAGGGATTTGCGTTAATTTGTGACACGCTCGAATACTAGCAAGTGTACTAGGTCGTGCAAGTAGTATAAAACGGACGTAAGTCCAAGTATCGATCCACGAGGATAGCTCGATTAATTTAAAATAATATTCCTAATTTTAATTTAGACTAAGACGAGTTTTTATATTTTGTGGATTTAATAAAATAAATAAAAATGTAAATAACAAATAACATAAGTAACACAAGATAGCAAATAGATAACAGATGTGATCAAGGCACGTGCTCGGCACAGAATATTCCTACGTATTAATGTGACTGATTTTATCTAAACAATATATATCTAGTTAAGGTAGAAATTCCTAACGTACGTGCTACCCGCTCTCGCGTGTATAGCAACCCTAAACGAGAGTGAACCAATCAACTATATCCCTATATGACTGTAGTTACTTCGCATGCATTTGGCTTTATGAATTTCCCCGAGTTTAAACGCTTTCGGCACCTAAGGTCTCGGAAACCACACGGACGAAACCGAATTCCATCTCTGGTCGGTTTTACGTCGTGGTATTCCTTGTTTATTGTTCTAACCGGTTTAATCACTTACTCA
Source organism: Craterostigma plantagineum (assembly GCA_027422505.1). Taxonomy (NCBI): domain Eukaryota; kingdom Viridiplantae; phylum Streptophyta; class Magnoliopsida; order Lamiales; family Linderniaceae; genus Craterostigma; species Craterostigma plantagineum. The sequence continues at coordinate 3,736,081 of JAPQWV010000009.1, read as the reverse complement.
GTCTCATAAACCAATCAAGACTCATGCATATGATGATCAGGCACATGCAAGCATTTAGCGCAAATAAGAAATACGTAACTCAACTCATATGATTAAATAAAATACGAACAACAATATTACGAATTCATAATCCGACCTACTACGGCCTTAATCACATAACGACTTACGCTAACATATTAATTAACGAAAGCAACGAAAACAACGACGGTTTAAACAAACACATAATTAAAACAGTAAAATAAAGGATAGAGTAATTACGCCCCTCACAGTACTTTCGTCGAACGGGTGGTGGGCGACTTCTCACATAGCTTGTCCAACTGAGTCACTCAACATCGAAGCTCTCCCTAGAGCTGTCTGCTTTGCTTGATGGATGGTGGCAGCTTGAGTAGGCCGTGAGTTGCTTGGTTGGTAAGGTGACGTGCGGTTTTGGTGAGATGAGGAAACAGTGAGGTGTATGCTTCAGCTGCTTGCCTTATGTGAAGTGTAGTGTACGTGAGGATGAAGAGCTGAAGGCTAAAGCTGCTTGCTTGTGACGTGGGAGCTTGACGAGGTTTCGATAGATGAGTGCTCTGCCTTATTTCTTCGTGAACGTGGCCTTGAGCAAGATTTGAGAGGATGAATATATGCGTGCGTCTGTGTGCTTTCAGCTCTGTTCCCTTTTTTAATCTCAGATCTCCTCTCTATTTATAACCTGAAAATGTCGAAGCCTCCCCCAAATTCTGCTCATCATCCTCGTTTCTGCAGTTCAGCCGTTCTTGTGTGTGCTCGAGGTGTAAGCTTGTCGGCAGCTGCTTTCGTTTTCTTGACTGCCCTTGGTGTGCTAAGCCGTAAAGATGTCTTGGGTCTTTTTCTTCCATAATTGGTGCATAGTTCATTCGATCGTGTTTTATTTTGTCTCTCTCTCTCTCCATTTGTATCTATCTTCATTGGCTGACTTTTGGGCTGAAATGGTGCTTACGGGCCGAATTGTTTTGGGCTTTCATGGGCTCATAGTTTAGGATGATTTTTGGCCCAAGTTCGTTCCCGATTTTCGGCTCTTTTTGCTCTTTTACCTGTAAAATATGAAAAGTAACATACGATAGGATATTCTCGGACATTTAGACATATAACGATGGAATTGCGTAATTTTTCGGGTATAAGATGTTCGTAAAATCCTAACCTATCAACAACCCCCAAACTAGCTTCGATCGTCCTCGATCATAAAAGCGGATAAAAACTAAATCAAGTTAGGATTTACACGTCACTAAATGAATTCTCATGTTTCTTCTCAGAAAAGCAAAAGCACCATCGGTCGAAATCGTCATCAACTAATGAATGATTCAGCTAAACACGAGACATGAAATGATAGTTCACAATCATATCATAGCACAAAAATATTTCCAGATCGTAACACGTATCAAGTAACAACTCTCACATGGATCGCTCAATTCACTCGAAGTGTTTTAATGGGATCTGTATAAAAAACGCTCAACTCACAACATAGAATGATATTACTCTAAGCTTGCAAAAATATCATATCATATTCACATAGTGAATCTCATGCACGAATCAAAAGGTCTTTATCAAGGTTGTAATGGGGCTCGTGGTAATAAGGGTGTGATATGTGGGATGAGTGAGGTGACATGGTCAAGCATATTAGTTACTAAATCGCTTTCCCCGCCTATACTCGATAGCACAAAATACGACTCAAAAATTGAAGACTCAAACTACTATAAAAACTCACGAAAAACTATTACTGATAATTCTAAAAACTACTGTAACCCTCTCTTTTTTTTCTTTTTTTCAAATAAAATATTTTTTTCTACTATATATTTTTTTCTTTTTTTTTTCTTTTTTTTCGATACTCTTTTTTTTTATCCTTTTTTTTTTTTTCTCTTTTTTTTTCCAAATAAGTAAAATAAAATACCGCAACCAGAAAAAAAAAACAAGCCGTAATATTCATTCCTCTAAACTAATAGACTCAATACTCTGAAGCGACTAGTAAGCTAACATGCTGACAGTGGGTTCGAGGATGAAGGATAAAATAATGGGATAAGCGGCTAAATATCGTGGCTCCAAATCAATAAATAAGGCTAATAATGCTCAAATGGGCTCACTAATTGATAGATATGTTGGGTACGGAGATATTTAGGCCAGTGACTCATCCTAAGCGCCTTTATCATATTCGTACACAAAAATCCACAAAGTGATATTGACATGCATAACAAAGCAAGTTCGAAAATAATCAGACTACGCGTGGCACTCATGAAAAACACATTGAGCAAGTATTGTGTTGCTCTATTTTTTTTTTCGGCTCAAAACTCACAATATTTTCTGGGTTTGTGTCGCATGATACGTACTATTTTTCTGAAGCAATCAATGTGGTCAGATAATAATGCTAATATCAAATCAAGTAACATGCAAAACTTTCACACACAATTAGCTGAATTTTATCTCGACACAAGCAAAATTTCAAAAATTTTCATCATTGGTAGGAGTTTCATAAGTGACGTTCAACTCTTAACATTGATCAGTTAAACCAACTAATAAATCGAAGAGATCGATATCATATAAAATTTAGCACGTGTCACCCCACCCCCAAACTAATTATCACATTGTCCCCAATGTGTAGAATTTAAAGTAAAGAGAGAGTTTAAGTGACACTGCCCTGAATAATGCATAGATCGATGTGGGCGAGTTGGGAGAGGACTTCAGTTCCTTCAGGATAGAGCTACTTCTGCGAACAAACCACCCCCAAACTGACTTTGAGCCTGCGAGGAAACATAACTAGACGGCATGCGAGACAAATTTTAGAAAATAATTTTAAAGCAAAACACACTTAAGATACGATGCAATAGATATAAGATTTTAATATGAAATAATAATGCATAGATAGTGCTTGGGTTGCCTCCCAAGAAGCGCTCTTTTTATAGTCGATAGCTCGACTCCTGTTCATGTAGACGATCGACGGTCCTGTGTGTTCAGTTGCAGTACTGAACATTTTGATTTCACCTTTTTGGAGAGGAGTTTGATCTCGGAATGATATAGCTTCCTGTGGTTACAATCTTTAAACTCTCTCCATAGGTCGACTTTCGGATCCCAACTAATGTCAAAATCGATGATCACCAACATCTTAGCTAATTCCTCCGTGACTATGCTCTTTGAGTGATCTGTTGATTTCATATAATCTCGTAAAACTGGATCGAAAGTTTCTTGCTCCACCTTGTTGTGCTGGAGGTCTTTCAGTTTGCTGGTATTCTCTCGAGATAATATTTCCCTGAAAGACGTAGAGCACTTTGCCAGTACATTTTCTGTGATTCCTCGTGGACATGTAATTGATTGATCTACTATCTGGAGAATCGTTGAGGTAGGCTTTGACTCACTGAGTCCTAATTTTTTACAAAATGAAAGAGGCGTTGCGTCAATGCTAACACTTATATAAGATAAATTAGAGAATAAAGGAACCTCAATAGAACGCGGAATATAAAAACTCCCCTGATTATTATGCTTCGGTGGCTTCTTCTGTATCCATGTTGAACACTCTTCGGTGAGAATTATCATCCTTTGTTCGTCAATTTTGTCGCTCCTTAATAACAAATCATCTTGTTTTTCTTTTCGTGACGCTGTTGGAGACGGTGGTCGAATCCAGACTGGTGGAGGACTCGGCTTTGATGGAACGAAATCTACAGTAGCCTCTGCGGGTTGATCGGCCTTTTCAGGTTCGATCTCATCGTCAACTTCATTTGGTTCCGGCACTAGTTCTAGCGTCGTCCCACAAACCAACTGTTCCGGATCTGTTTCTGTGTGGCTCGAGAGCGCTTCTGGCTCGCATTCAGATTCCTCAATTGTTAGCTTCTCCACTTGGGCCATTAAACTCCGTATTGATGCTTCTAATTGTTTAGAACTTTCATTAAAAATTGCATCGAAATTTCGGTGTCGCTCTTCAGCTCTACGGTCCTGTTCTATCGCATTTTCAAACGCTATCTCCCAGGCGGCTTTCTCCTTTTCAGGTGGAGCAAACCACTCATTATGAAATCCTCGTGGCTCCTCGCAGTAATGTTCCTCGTAGAAAACGTTTGAATCCCAACTGTTATGAACACGACGCGTGGCCTGTGAGCGCTGAAATTGTATCTTGTCTATCCTCCGATGAATCGCCTCAAACTTTGCTGCAATAATGTCGTTAACCTCATTTTCCCCATACATAGGTAGATCTGTCGCTGAAGAATAATAGACGTGATTGTACATGGCTAATAAAATCAATACAGAATAAAAATAATAATAATAATAATAATAACAACGATTATAATAATAATGATGATAATAATAATCAAGATAAAATATTTAATTTTTTAATATAATATTTTTTTAAACTCTTTTTTATACTAATAAAAAATAATAGAAATAAAATTGTTTAAACTAAAACCCAGAATATATTTTAAAATTAATATTACCGCTATCCCCGGCAACGGCGCCAAAAACTTGACACGCTCGAATACTAGCAAGTGTACTAGGTCGTGCAAGTAGTATAAAACGGACGTAAGTCCGAGTATCGATCCACGAGGATAGCTCGATTAATTTAAAATAATATTCCTAATTTTAATTTAGACTAAGACGAGTTTTTATATTTTGTGGATTTAATAAAATAAATAAAAATGTAAATAACAAATAACATAAGTAACACAAGATAGCAAATAGATAACAGATGTGATCAAGGCACGTGCTCGGCACAGAATATTCCTACGTATTAATGTGACCGATTTTATCTAAACAATATATATCTAGTTAAGGTAGAAATTCCTAACGTACGTGCTACCCGCTCTCGCGTGTATAGCAACCCTAAACGAGAGTGAACCAATCAACTATATCCCTATATGACTGTAGTTACTTCGCATGCATTTGGCTTTATGAATTTCCCCGAGTTTAGACGCTTTCGGCACCTAAGGTCTCGGAAACCACACGGACGAAACCGAATTCCATCTCTGGTCGGTTTTACGTCGTGGTATTCCTTGTTTATTGTTCTAACCGGTTTAATCACTTACTCAGTCTCATAAACCAATCAAGACTCATGCATATGATGATCAGGCACATGCAAGCATTTAGCGCAAATAAGAAATACGTAACTCAACTCATATGATTAAATAAAATACGAACAACAATATTACGAATTCATAATCCGACCTACTACGGCCTTAATCACATAACGACTTACGCTAACATATTAATTAACGAAAGCAACGAAAACAACGACGGTTTAAACAAACACATAATTAAAACAGTAAAATAAAGGATAGAGTAATTACGCCCCTCACAGTACTTTCGTCGAACGGGTGGTGGGCGACTTCTCACATAGCTTGTCCAACTGAGTCACTCAACATCGAAGCTCTCCCTAGAGCTGTCTGCTTTGCTTGATGGATGGTGGCAGCTTGAGTAGGCCGTGAGTTGCTTGGTTGGTAAGGTGACGTGCGGTTTTGGTGAGATGAGGAAACGGTGAGGTGTATGCTTCAGCTGCTTGCCTTATGTGAAGTGTAGTGTACGTGAGGATGAAGAGCTGAAGGCTAAAGCTGCTTGCTTGTGACGTGGGAGCTTGACGAGGTTTCGATAGATGAGTGCTCTGCCTTATTTCTTCGTGAACGTGGCCTTGAGCAAGATTTGAGAGGATGAATATATGCGTGCGTCTGTGTGCTTTCAGCTCTGTTCCCTTTTTTAATCTCAGATCTCCTCTCTATTTATAACCTGAAAATGTCGAAGCCTCCCCCAAATTCTGCTCATCATCCTCGTTTCTGCAGTTCAGCCGTTCTTGTGTGTGCTCGAGGTGTAAGCTTGTCGGCAGCTGCTTTCGTTTTCTTGACTGCCCTTGGTGTGCTAAGCCGTAAAGATGTCTTGGGTCTTTTTCTTCCATAATTGGTGCATAGTTCATTCGATCGTGTTTTATTTTGTCTCTCTCTCTCTCTCCATTTGTATCTGAAGATATAAATGTGCCTAAGAGGGGGGGTGAATTAGGCCTATAGAAATTTTTACTTCTTTTCACAAATACTAAGTGTGGTGACTTAGATATGCCTAATGATGTTTGTGACGAGTGCCTGATATATCCTAGTAACGTCGGATGTGCGTCGGGTCTGTCTCACAGCGATAAAGAAATGACTGAAAAGTAAATGTGAGACAGGATTTTTATAGAGGTTATATCCCCAACTGGGGTTTACTCCTCTCCTTGGGATTTGCTTCCCAAGAGTTTAACCAATCACTATAATGCACCGTAGCTGGATACAAAACTGATTGGTTAGCCCAATACACAACCGAAACAAGTCGAACACTAGCAACTACTAGGTTACCACACGCCGAGTTTCGTTCCTCGGAATCTCCTTGATCCCGACAGACACAGCTCGCTACCGAAGGGCCCCCAGACTTGTCCTTCCCTTCACGTGTGCGTAAACGTCGACCTTGCCTCCTTGGTATTGCTCACGTCCGAAGACAACACGTCCGAAGACAGAATGTATGGAGGGGATGATGGAATATCGGATGAATCACTCGCTCAGTGATGGATATGCAAATTAACGCTCAGTAAGGCAGAAAGCTATCACAAGTGGAAGGCTCAGGAATCTCTTAGTATCTTTCTGCTTAATTTTCTCTCGTACGCTTATGTTCGTAGGTTCGCAAAATCTAAGTACTTCGAAAGTATGAAGTGCAGCTCATATATAATCCTTTTCAAATAGCACTTCACATGGAAAATCATATCAAACAATAATTACCTAATCAAGCATAGTTTCCATGCAATTTTCGAGTCAATCATACCATATAAATCATGCTTTTTAATAAATCATCACAACGGTCATATAGCACATTAAAGCATGATTATTTTCCATATAAGAGCTTATTTAAGCATGAATATATTCCACGTAAAGACTCAATTTCGTTCTCATGCATATTTAATGACTTCGCATATATTTACCATATCAGAACTTTCCATAAGTGATTCCCTGCTATCTGTTTCTGGTATAAATCAATCAAGACTAACTTTCCAAACATAGCACATGAGATAGCATCACATAAGCACGTTTTCCATGTACATCTCATAGTATTAGATCAATATATTTACCATGTTTAGCACGTAAATCAGATCAGAGCATATTTAATTCGATTTATCATAACATGGCAGAACTTTCCTTATTTCAGAGATCACATCCGTTTTACAGCATATACCATATAATAGCATCTTATCCACAAAGTCAATCAAATCAATCTTCCCTAAATATAATATCCAATCAGCATAAGGAAGGATATCAATTTAATATTGCACATTAAATTCAGTGGAAAGCAAGCAAGGATCATACATATGATTTTCGTCCAGGAATAAACTAGTATCAACGGATATATCACTTTCCTTATATAAACAGCATATTTTCCATATATAGCTCAGTAGGATATCTCATGCATTATTTCCATATATATAGCACAGAACGATATATCCAATCTCATGGAATGTTTATAACATGCGATCACCTAGTTCCATCAAATCATCACAGAATCACACGCAATTCTAATATTCAACACTTAATCGATTTTATAGCTCATAAACAATGCATGGTTGAATATTAACATGAACTTAGACATTTTATTTGTCCCAAATCGAATTGCTTATTTTATAGACCTAATGTCATTACAATTACATTGTCCATCAAAACTCTCTAACATACACGGACCAAAAAGGTCAACATTCTCCCCCTTTTTGATGATGACATGTAATTGATGCAGCACGGAAGCAAGTAAGCATATTCGATAATGCAAGTCCTAGCGCATATGTCTAAGTGTTACATAATCACAAAGCAGAGCGTATGATATTTCCTAATCGCATATGATACATATTTGCTCCCCCTGCCTAAGTGCAGTTATCTCTATGATATGAAACGATATATCGTGAACTAATTTTGCTCCCCCTGCCTAAGTGCGGATATATCCTGTCATTTTCTATGTTATATCCTGAGTGTTAAAATTTTGAAATTACCCGTGAGTGTGCTCCCCCTGCCTAAGTGCATATTTTCCAAGCATGAGTCAAGCAATCACATAGTCATCGCAGCAGACACTTAGCACTTATCAAGAAATCTCACAAACGTTAATTAGCGCAGATAAGTATTAGAGCATCACTGTAACAGAGCATAAGATCACGCATCGCTGTATAAAAGCATCACAGATATATCCTAAGATCAGAGCAGAATATCAAGCATCGCATAAGGGCGTCACAGATATATCAAAAGTGTAGCTATTCTATTCGTGATTGCACATATTCCATATCACATATGCAGATATTCCATGTAAGGCGTTTAAGCACCAGAGCAAACATATTATTGATGTTCAGAAATTTTACCAAGTTACATCGTTTGCTCCCCCTGTCTATATGAGGTTATTCCAAATGTCCACAGCATAAATTCAAATTTCCACTTAGAGCATAGATCGAAATCAATATAGGCAAAAGTCAGAATTCACATACCATTATGCTCCCTTTGCATACAGATATATCAAAAGTGCAGCTATTTTTCATGCAAATTCAGTCAGCACACACAAGCACTAAGATATATCGTAGGCGCATAAAAGGAATATCGCACACAAATCATGTCGAACATCAAGGAATATCATAGACCCTTATATCATTAATTACTAAGATATATCGTAGGCGCATAAAAGGAATATCGCACACAAATCATGTCGAATATCAAGGAATATCGTAGACCCCTTATATCATTAATTACTCAGATTTCTCCCCCTTCAGCATCAAAAAGGGATATACTAAGGCTTTAAGGCTGAAAACTTAGCGTAAAATAACTTAGAAGAATGAGAAGGAAGGAAGGAATAACTTATCAGAAAACGTTCTCAAGGATGGAATCACATTAGATCTGGCAGATATAACAGACTTGTTCAGCTCCCTGTGATCTTATCAGAACTCTTAAAAGCTGGAGTACGTGAAGTTCGAATAGGTATGGAAGGAAGAAGTATCGAGTGATCTCATTTTAAAAAAAATGGGCAATTATCCAAGAGATATAGTTTTCCAAAGATGAGATAGGATAGAATTAAGAAGATATGATTTTCAAACCGAATTTTGGATTTCCAAAAAGAGAGTGAAAACTGTCAGTCAGTGCGCCAGGGATCTCAGAGTGAATGGACGAGATCTCATAAATAAGGAAAAGATTGATTAGGGCTGAATAAGAAGGATCCAAATTTCCTGAAATAACTTAGCGGCTGAAAAGAGATCTACGAATATCTTCCTAAAATAACTTAATCACATTTTAAAAATAGATCCAGAAAATCAGACATTCCTAAAATAATTTTTCGGCTGAAAAAGAATTCTCAAGGTAGGATAATTACGAATTTCTTCCTAATATAATCACACTTTAAGATAAGATTTAAAGGATCCGAAATTCCTAAAATAACTGCGCGGCTGGAATGATATCTCTATGAAGTTCTTCCTAAAATGTCGCAGTCACATCCTAAGGTGAGATTTGGAGATTCAAGATTCCTAGAATAGCATTGGTGACTAAAAGAACAACCTTATGCTGGAATTCACTATGAATCTTTTCCTAAAATACTAAAGTGACACTTAATGATAAGGACAATAAGATCCGAAAATAGTCGACGGCCGAAAGAATGTCCTAGATTAAGATAACTACGAATTTCTACCTAAAATAGAATGATCTAGGGCAAATAGCATAATTAGGCAGATTTACTAACCTTGTTTAGCTCGATGATTCCCAATCGATCACGGATGTCGCAAAATCTTGCCTCAATTAGGGGTTTCGTGAAGATATCAGCAAGCTGATCATTTGTTCCTACGAATTCCACACCGATATTCCCCTTCTGAACATGGTCTCGTATGAAATGATGTTTAACCTCAATATGCTTAGTACGAGAATGATGCACGGGATTCTTAGTAATACTAATGGCACTAGTGCTATCACACCGAATAGGAATTTTGTCATAACTTAACCCGAAATCACTAAGGGTTTGTTTCATCCAAAGAACTTGTTGACAACAATTTCCTAAGGCCATATATTCAGCTTCGGTTGTGGAGAGGGCGACAGCATTTTGCTTTCTACTAGACCAAGTTACCAGGGAATTCCCAAGTAATTGGCAAGTTCCACTGGTACTTTTCCTATCTTCCCTACAGCCGGCATAGTCGGCGTCGGAATATCCCATTAATGGGAAGTCATCCGTATAAGAGTACCACAGACCAAAATTGACAGTACCCTTGATATATCTAAGAATCCGCTTGACTGCGGTCAAGTGAGATTCCCTAGGGTCAGACTGATATCTCGAACACATACCAACAGCAAACATGATATCAGGGCGACTAGCAGTTAAGTAAAGAAGGCTTCCGATCATACCTCGATATTGTGTTTGATCAACCGGTGTACCTGATTCATTAATGTCTATTTTGGTGGTCTGATGCATAGGGGTGGAAATCGCTTTGGAATCACTCATCCCGAATTTTGTCAGTAATTCCCTGCTGTATTTCGTCTGGGATACGAAGGTTCCATTGTCAAGCTGCTTTATTTGCAACCCGAGGAAGTAGTTCAGCTCACCCATTAAGCTCATCTCAAATTCCTTCTGCATAGACTTAGAAAATTCCTCGCAGAGAAGGATATTAGTACTTCCAAATATGATATCATCAACGTAAATTTGGACCAGTATCATGTGATCACCTTCATACTTAATAAAAAGCGTATTATCAATAGTTCCAGTCGAAAATCCTATGTCAATCAGAAACTTACTTAGCCTTTCATACCATGCCCTAGGGGCCTGCTTCAAACCGTATAATGCTTTATTTAATTTAAAGACATGATTTGGAAAATCTTCCCTAGCAAAGCCCGGTGGTTGTTCTACATAAACTTCCTCATTTATAAAACCATTTAAAAATGCACTTTTTACGTCCATTTGAAAAAGTTTAAAACGTTTAAAGCATGCATATGCAAGTAAGACACGTATAGATTCTAATCTAGCTACCGGTGCAAAAGTTTCATCGAAATCAATACCTTCCTCCTGGGAATAACCTTTTGCAACTAACCTCGCTTTGTTTCTTGTGACATTACCGTGTTCGTCGAGTTTGTTGCGGAAGACCCATTTGGTTCCTATGATGGATTTATCGTCCGGTCTTTTTACGAGTGTCCACACTTCGCTCTTTTCGAACTGAGATAACTCATCTTCCATGGCTGAAACCCAAGATATATCATCTAGAGCTTCATGGACTGTCTTTGGTTCCATCATTGAAAGCAGTACATCATGAGATTCCTCCGTATCTTGATTTCGTACAGTTGCTCGAGTTTTGATTCCAGATCTGATATTTCCTATCACTTGATCTGTTGGATGACTGGACGCATGTTTCCATTTTCTAGGTTGCAGCTCTCCAGCTTCTGGTTCCACTGTTTCAGCATTTTCATCTTTAGGAATATCTTCCTCACTGTCTTTAATATCCTGCAATTCTGCACAAGGCAAATCTATACCTTCCTCATCAGTAGCATCTGCGTTAGGCATCTCATCAAAAGTAACATGTATGGATTCCTGAACAGTCAGCTTTCTTTTATTGTAAACACGATATGCCTTAGACGTAAGACTGTAACCAAGGAATATCCCTTCATCAACCTTAGAGTCAAATTTTCCTCTCTTATCTCTATCGTTCAAAATAAAACATTTACATCCGAACACATGAAAGTAACCTATATTTGGAGTCCTACCATGCCAGATTTCATAAGAAGTCTTCTTTAATATCGGCCTAAGGAAGATACGGTTAGACACGTAACAAGCTGTACTAACGGCTTCCGCCCAGAATTGTTTAGGAATATCATACTCATGTAACATAGATCTAGCCATTTCCTGTAATACCCTGTTTTTACGTTCAACAACACCGTTCTGTTGGGGGGTTATAGGAGCAGAGAAATTATGACTATATCCATACTGATCACAGAATGATGCAAACGATTTACTATCAAATTCCAGACCGTTATCACTTCGTATCCTACATAAGTTCGTTTCTTTTTCATTTTCAAGTCTCTTTACTAGTGATGCAAAGTTTTCTAATGCCTCGCTCTTATGTGCAAGGAATATCACCCAAGTATACCTGGAGTAATCATCAACGATGACAAAGGCATATCTTTTACCTCGCAGAGACATCGTCTGAACCGGACCAAAAAGGTCGAGATGCAGCAGTTCCAGAGGTCTGGATGTAGATATCACATTCTTTGCTTTGAAAGATGTCTTAGTCTGCTTGCCCATCTGGCATGCCTTGCATGTTTTGTCCTTGACAAACTTTATGTCAGGAACACCTCGTATCAGTGCATTGCTTGTAATGTGAGATAGCAATTCCATGTTGGCATGTCCTAGGCGTCTGTGCCATAACCAGGTGTCATCCTGTGTAACTGCTAAACACTTGACATTCTGGTCAGTGATATCAAGAGTTATACAATATATATTTCTATCCCTAGATGCACTGAATAGTACCTTATCATTATTTCTAACTACACACTTATCATTTTCAAACGTAACCGTATGACCTTTATCGCATAATTGACTGATGCTAATGAGATTATGTTCTAGATTCTTAACCAACCATACGTCATCTATATAGTAGTATGTAACGTGTTACCGACAGTTCCCACTCCTATAACCTTAGCTTTTGTGTTGTCGGCGTAGGAGACATATCCTCCATCATACGCTTTCACCGACACAAACTTACTGATATCACCTGTCATATGGTGGGAACACCCACTGTCGAGGTACCACTTGTTCTTCCTACTGGATTTTCTTCTTTGTACCTGCATGAATCAGTTCTTTTCTGAGGTGCCCAATTTTGATTGGGTCCTAAATGGTTAGCAGCAAAGTAATTCCTGTTAACACGTGGTATATCATGTATCACAGGCAGTGATCTCTCAGTCACAGGCTGGCCAGAGTTAGAAACTTCAGGAACTTCCTTAGGTCTCCAGACATATCTAGATTTATCAGCTTTCTTCAAGAAACAGTGGTTAGCATAATGACCAAGACGACCACATGAAAAACATTTAGGTTTCCTAACGTTTTGTGGAGGTGCAGCATGTTCATGTGTTGTGGAATATCCTAATCCTGTTTTCCCGATTTGTGCGGGAATACTAAGTAACATATCAAGATTTTGTTGTCCTTCAAGAAATCTAACATTGGTACGAGATTTTTCTTCTAAGAAATCCTTAAGAGCGGACATGTCTCTAGATATATTCTTTTGCTCCCTAGTTTTCTCGCAATTACACAAGCCTTTTTCTTTCCTAAGAGTTTCTAGCTCGGTTCTCAGGCGCTCATTTTCTAGATCCATTTGATGCTTCTCTCTAGCTACTTCATCCCGTTGCCTAATTAGACCCTTCACTTGTGAGTTAAGTGACTTAATCCTTCTTTCTGCATTTTGAATTATTTCAAACATCTCTTCTTTTTCATCTACTTCAAGGGCTGAGGAAGCGTTATCATGGGATTCATCTTGCCTAGCATATAATTCATTTAGAAATAATATTTTCTTAATAGTGGATGAATCCGATACCTGATCATCATCCGCGGCCATGTAGGCGAGATCTTCCTCCTCTTCGCTCCCGGCCTCTTCCCAGTTTGTGACCATGGCCTTCTGATTCTTTATCTTTTTGTCACCATTTTCCATCGGGCAGTTTGAGGCAAAGTGGCATGGCATGTTGCACTTGAAGCATTTCTGTACATTGTTGCGGGATGACGATATTCCCTTGTTCCTAGGCTGGAACTTGGAGTTTCCCTTGAATTTTCTTCTTAGCCGAAATTTATCGAATTTCCTGGTTAGCATGGCGATCTGTTCCATCAGGTCTTCCTCAGTTTCTTCTTCTTCGCCCTCAGAATCGTTGTCTTGTTCAGTGTTGAAGGCGATGTTTGGTTGATTTCGGACCGGTGGTTTTTCCTTGATGGAAATCTGAGTCATCTCGTAGGTGGTCAGAGATCCGATCAGTTCTGACACTGAAAGTTCGTCCAAGTCCTTTGCTTCGTAGATGGCGGTCACTTTGGGATTCCATTCTCTAGGAAGAGATCTCAGGATTTTTCGCACCTTCTCACCGTTTTCTATTTTCTTTCCCAATGAGAACATTTGATTAATGATGTTCATGAATCTGGCATACATGTGGCTTATGGTCTCGTTGTCCTCCATCTTGAACAGCTCGTATTGGTGAGTCAAGAGGGCTATCCTTTCTTGCACAACTCGAGTGGTTCCTTCATGTGTAACTTGAAGCATGTCCCACATATTTTTGGCAGATTCGCATGAGCTCACACGATTGTACTCTTCTCTTGTGAGTGCGCAAGCTATCATGTTCTTAGCTTTGGCATTTAGAGAGATTCCTCGCTTGTCTGCTATATTGTAATCAGGGCCTTTCTTTGGAGTTCCATCTTCGTTTTTGGGAATGTAAGGTCCTGTTGCGATGATATCCCACAGGTCGTAGTCTGTAGCGATCAGGAATTCCTTCATGCGATTTTTCCATATGGCGTAGTTTGTCCCGTCGAAGAGTGGTGGCCTGGAATGGGATTGTCCCTCTGCAAAAACATCAAAACTCGAAGAAGCCATTAGATCTTTAACTCAGGCTTGTTAGGCCCGTCGTTTGAGTAACCCTCTCTGATACCAAATGAAGATATAAATGTGCCTAAGAGGGGGGGTGAATTAGGCCTATAGAAATTTTTGCTTCTTTTCACAAATACTAAGTGTGGTGACTTAGATATGCCTAATGATGTTTGTGACGAGTGCCTGATATATCCTAGTAACGTCGGATGTGCGTCGGGTCTGTCTCACAGCGATAAAGAAATGACTGAAAAGTAAATGTGAGACAGGATTTTTATAGAGGTTATATCCCCAACTGGGGTTTACTCCTCTCCTTGGGATTTGCTTCCCAGAGTTTAACCAATCACTATAATGCACCGTAGCTGGATACAAAACTGATTGGTTAGCCCAATACACAACCGAAACAAGTCGAACACTAGCAACTACTAGGTTACCACACGCCGAGTTTCGTTCCTCGGAATCTCCTTGATCCCGACAGACACAGCTCGCTACCGAAGGGCCCCCGGACTTGTCCTTCCCTTCACGTGTGCGTAAACGTCGACCTTGCCTCCTTGGTATTGCTCACGTCCGAAGACAACACGTCCGAAGACAGAATGTATGGGAGGGGATGATGGAATATCGGATGAATCACTCGCTCAGTGATGGATATGCAAATTAACGCTCAGTAAGGCAGAAAGCTATCACAAGTGGAAGGCTCAGGAATCTCTTAGTATCTTTCTGCTTAATTTTCTCTCGTACGCTTATGTTCGTAGGTTCGCAAAATCTAAGTACTTCGAAAGTATGAAGTGCAGCTCATATATAATCCTTTTCAAATAGCACTTCACATGGAAAATCATATCAAACAATAATTACCTAATCAAGCATAGTTTCCATGCAATTTTCGAGTCAATCATACCATATAAATCATGCTTTTTAATAAATCATCACAACGGTCATATAGCACATTAAAGCATGATTATTTTCCATATAAGAGCTTATTTAAGCATGAATATATTCCACGTAAAGACTCAATTTCGTTCTCATGCATATTTAATGACTTCGCATATATTTACCATATCAGAACTTTCCATAAGTGATTCCCTGCTATCTGTTTCTGGTATAAATCAATCAAGACTAACTTTCCAAACATAGCACATGAGATAGCATCACATAAGCACGTTTTCCATGTACATCTCATAGTATTAGATCAATATATTTACCATGTTTAGCACGTAAATCAGATCAGAGCATATTTAATTCGATTTATCATAACATGGCAGAACTTTCCTTATTTCAGAGATCACATCCGTTTTACAGCATATACCATATAATAGCATCTTATCCACAAAGTCAATCAAATCAATCTTCCCTAAATATAATATCCAATCAGCATAAGGAAGGATATCAATTTAATATTGCACATTAAATTCAGTGGAAAGCAAGCAAGGATCATACATATGATTTTCGTCCAGGAATAAACTAGTATCAACGGATATATCACTTTCCTTATATAAACAGCATATTTTCCATATATAGCTCAGTAGGATATCTCATGCATTATTTCCATATATATAGCACAGAACGATATATCCAATCTCATGGAATGTTTATAACATGCGATCACCTAGTTCCATCAAATCATCACAGAATCACACGCAATTCTAATATTCAACACTTAATCGATTTTATAGCTCATAAACAATGCATGGTTGAATATTAACATGAACTTAGACATTTTATTTGTCCCAAATCGAATTGCTTATTTTATAGACCTAATGTCATTACAATTACATTGTCCATCAAAACTCTCTAACATACACGGACCAAAAAGGTCAACAGTATCTATCTTCATGGGCTGACTTTTGGGCTGAAATGGTGCTTACGGGCCGAATTGTTTTGGGCTTTCATGGGCTCATAGTTTAGGATGATTTTTGGCCCAAGTTCGTTCCCGATTTTCGGCTCTTTTTGCTCTTTTACCTGTAAAATATGAAAAGTAACATACGATAGGATATTCTCGGACATTTAGACATATAACGATGGAATTGCGTAATTTTTCGGGTATAAGATGTTCGTAAAATCCTAACCTATCAATTTGTTAGATGGATATATTATGCGAGGATATTAAACTGGCTGGAAATAAAATAAAATATTCAGATATATACACGTTTAATATAACTGACCTAAGAGGCCATTCTATCAAATCTTCACAACTACCCATTAATATAATCGACTATCAATGATTACTAACAACAAAACATACACCTATAGAGCTTTGCAATAAAATAATATATGTTTTTATTGTTTTATTAATGTCCAACACTAACGAGAGAGACCTTAGCTTGAAATGAGATGTTCTCTCTGATCAGTTGTTTCTGATGTGATGTGATTCTGCTGTATAAGCAACTTCTATCAAATTTCTCCTGATACTCTTTAGTCCACTTATGTAAGTCCTACTTTATCAAGACATTTTCACTTTTAACCAATAATTTTTGCTCCGCAATTGCTGCGAAAAAGTTCGATTTCATTGCAATAATGCTCACTGCCTTTGCATTAATTCTTGACAAGTTCATTCAACTTTTTCATTTAGTTGGAAACCAAATCATAATTACGTAAGGGACAATCCTAATTCAGACATTGATAAGGGAAACTTCCGCCTTCTGTCAACAGTTGACTTTGGAATTAACCATCATATCCAATTTGCTACCAGATAAGATTTGCGTTTAGATATTAACTCATTTTCGTTTAATTCATTGTATCGTATCCACATGATTAGAGATATATCCTAACGTCGCGTAGAATAATATTGAACGCTCTACAAATCTAGTAGATTTTGAGATGCATCGGTATATTAAATAAAAGTGTCTGTTTAGTAAATTATCGTGAAATATATTTTGTGTATTTTATTCAAAATCACCTGAAAGTTCAAAAAACATCGAATAAATTTGTTGGCCGCAGAACATATATAGCATAAGCACTATGAGCATGACGATATTGTACATTATAACATAGCATCTAACGTTCTCTCGATGATAGAATCAGTTCTGCATCACGTATATGGTGTCAATATTATCCATATTGTGTTGACCTTTTTGGTTCATGAGCATTAAAGTATTTTGATGACTTATGTAATTGTATTGACATTAGGGTTATAACTTGAGCAATTCGTTTTGTACTTAATATGATCTCTAAGTATATGCTAATATTCAACTATGCATTTAATTATGAGCTACGAAATGAAAAATTGTCGAATATTTGACTCATATGTGATTTTGTGATTATCTGGTGAAACTATGTGATCGCATGTTATAGATATCTCACATGCTAGGATACATCGGATTCTGGATATACTGTGCTATTTATGGTAATAACGTGTGAGATATTGTTAGGATCGGTGAACGTGTTTAGATGGGGTGAATAAACACTTGCTCTTTCTCGGTTCTTAACCAGTTAAGGTTAGATACAAATGCATATTCTAAGTGCGACTTGTGCGGAAGTGAAACCGGTCAGGTGTGAGCTGAAACTAGATGCGCGATGTGATGTGTGTGTGTTTGTTTGCGAAGGACACAGAGATTTGTTTTGGAAGTTCGGGGCAAAATCTCCAACGTCTCCCCATTTCCCTCTGCAAGAAAGGCTATTACTAGAAGATTCGGTTTCTAACAACCTCCGTTGTACAACCTCCTTAGCTAGACTAACACAGTACAAACCCTCCGGCTATACTCAGCTAACTAAACTCATAGACAGCACAAGACAGCTTTTAACAGTATGTCTCTTTCAAGAGCTTTTTACAGTCCCTTGACAAAACTCACTTCCTAACCGCTCCGGTTAAAGTACAATGAGAACAACACCTAAGTTGTTTTTCGTAGTTTTGAAAGCTTTGAGCTAAATCTCTCTCTCTTGAATTTGCAACAAGTGTTCTTAGGTCTTCAGCTTGCTTCTCTGCGATTTATAGATGGGCTTGTTGAAGACCGAAGATTCAAGGATGACGATTGAAGACCCACGAGGACGAAGATCGAAGATGTCCGAGGGCAAAGATCGAAGAATCAGATGCATAAGTAGAGATAGAACCCATTAAACTTCATGAAATTATATTTATACTATTTTCAAAATATTTGATATTCAAATAAAAGAAAATATGCTACAATAGCTCATTTTTTAGGTGATTAGTACCCACACAACATTATTAATAATCTCACGCTTCAACTAACTTCAGCCAGACTCGAATCTGAATCTGATTGCCGGCAATGAGACAACTCACCGTTCTGACACATATATAAAATGTCACGGCCATAACAAACATCTGTTAGTCGACATTTTAATCAGTGTTATATTGGTGGCTTTTCGGATTTTAATCCGATACATGTATTTTGCACGCTATTCGGAAGACGAAATTGTCCCAACTTATTGTGCTTCTCACCCAACGACAATCATCTCCAAGACACAACGACTATAAGATTGGTTTCATAGTATAGTGAATTCAATGTATGAAATTTCCATTGCTACAGATTTGCAACTTTCGAAAGGGTTGGCGGCGAATCCGCAAATAACCACAACATTTGGATATTTTGACTACTTTTACGGTGGTTAACCTATGCGAATAGTCATGACTTTTAGGACAGTTCGCTAAATTACCCTTCAACTTCGGTTCGTCGGATCGAAATCTAACGATCAAAATCCTATCCATTCACGATCTGTCGCCCCATTAACCCTAATGAGTCCTCCCACCTCATAGTGTCTTCTCATTGCCATGTCAGCTGCGCTCCACGTCGACGACACCTCATCACATTGTGCCACGTCATCGAAGCATAATTTTAAGCTCATAGGACGAGATGCGTACATGCGAATTGCAAAGTGGGTAGTGAAAAAGACCAATTGGAAATACTATATAAGGACAAAAGAGAAACAGTAGTAGTAAAACAACGTACGAACGAAGTGGGCTTACTACCAATCCCATCATCTCCAATCATTTTATAGGACAACAACGTAATAGCTACATCAACCTGTAAAAAAATATTCCAAATCTATCCATTCCTCGACTGTGCGAAAAAATAGCAATTTACTTTCTCGCCACTTGCAACTTCACTAAACCTTACATCCACCTTAACCCAATTGCGTAAATTCACTTCAACTCGCCCTATAAAAAGTGCTGATTTCCATTCCAACTTCTCGAACCATCAAACGACCCCAGTTCTTTTCATAACCTTACAAAAAAAAAAAAACTGAATTTTCATTACAAAATGCCAGGAAAAGAAGAGTCTTTGGTCTTTGACGCACAAATCTTGCAATACCAAATGGAAATCCCTTCTCCATTCATTTGGCCCGTTGAAGAAAAACCAGGCCAAGAACCTCCCCCGAAAATCGAGGTCCCATCAATAGATTTAGAGGCATTTATGTCAAATAAAGATTCCAAATATGTGGCTAATGCAATTCAAATAGTCCATGAAGCATGTCGAAAGCACGGTTTCTTCCTTGTTTTGAACCATGGGATCGATATGAAGCTCATAGAAGAAGCACACAAGGGCTTGGAGTTCTTCTTTAAGAAGCCCATCGAAGTGAAAAAGAGGGCTTTGCGAAACCCCGGCGAAAATTTTGGCTATTCTAGTAGCTTCACAGGCAGATTCTCGACAAAACTTCCTTGGAAAGAAACTCTTTCTTTTGGTTACGGTGCTGAGGAACAGTCCTCGAACATCGTCGAAAGCCATTTCTTGGACAAAATGGGACAAGATTTTGCTGAGATCGGGTAAGAAAACTGGGTCTTAATTCATAGGTTCTCTTACGAACAAGGCTGCAAATGATTGTTCACGAATTCTTCTCCTTTTATTTTATTCTTAATTAGAAGGGTTTTTCAAGAATATTTTGAAGCGATGAGCGAGCTATCCCTTAAGGTGATGGAGCTCTTGGGCGCGAGCTTAGGCGTTGGATCAAGCTATTACAGGGATTTCTTCGAAGGAAATGAATCGATAATGAGATTGAATTATTACCCTCCTTGTCAAAAACCCGATCTTGTACTTGGAACTGGTCCTCACTGTGACCCTACTTCACTAACTTTGCTTCATCAAGATGATGTTGGTGGACTCGAAGTATATGTCGATGAAAAATGGCACTCAATAACTCCCAATCCACAAGCTTTTGTCGTCAACGTTGGTGACACTTTCATGGTAAGAATATTATACCCTATACATATACTATATGCTTTTATTCTTAATATATGGTGTTTAAGATTCTCTCATAAAAAAGTTAATGAGAAAGTTATTTCTATGTTGGAACATAGTCTCTCTCTATTTCCGACCATAACTTTTCCTTTGTACCTTTTTACTGACGATGGAATCTCTGCCCTAATCAAGAAATATAAATAACATGAAAATGTGGCTGAGTCATCATTTTACATTAACTTATATTGCAGGCTCTTACCAATGGGATTTACAAGGGGTGCTTGCACAGAGCGGTGGTAAACAGTAAAATCCCAAGAAAATCTCTTGCATTTTTCCTATGTCCGAAATCAGACAAAATTGTGAGCCCGCCGAATGAACTTGTAAGCGATGACAATCGAAGAGCATATCCCGATTTTACATGGGCGAAACTTCTCGAATTTACCCAGAAACATTATCGGTCGGACATGAATACCTTGGAAGCTTTCGTTAGTTGGCTTGGTAACACATAATAAGAAGCCAGTGAATTATTGAGCTTAGGTTCATTGAGTAATATAGTTTGAAGTGCGCAAATGTATAAGGCCGAGGATGAATTATGTTCTAAGAAATTTGGACTTATGTTTTGAGTCCAGCTGCCAGCCAAATTACGTCAGTTTCTTTTTTAAAATTGTAGCAAGAAAAGGAAATTTAGAAGAGCCTAAATAGTTAATTGCAAACGAACCAAACAGAAATTACATTTTACAAAAACTTATTGAAGAATTAAAATTACACGTTCAATAATATCTTCACCAGTGAAGGTACTGTTTGGCCACTCATTATCAGTGTTTTTAAAAGCGTAAAATATCGGTTAGGTGGCCAAGTTATGGATATGAAGAAAAAAATGTAAGTATTCGTGTTTCACCTGTCACGTTTTACTCATCGTCTGGATATATGGGAGATAGAAAACATTAGAATAGTATCAGTAAAAGCATAAACTAGACAAATGAGATGATATTTTGATACAAAGTTCCACCAAAAGCCTCTTGCCACGAAATTTGACGCCACGGCATTCATGTTGGAAAACAAATCGATGGAAAAGATTTTTCTTTCTGGAAATTTTTGATTGATTTCAACGGAATGACCTCGAAAATTTCCGAAATACAATTTTTGTTAAATTTAAGATCTTACGTAACTTTTGTAAGCGTAATCATGCATTTCCCGTCGTTATTCAGATAAGATTCATCGAACATTATACATATTTCATATTTGATAGATATCGGAGCAAGATGGAAAGAAGCAGAAAAAATAAAGACGATGATCGCATGCATCAAACCAACACGATTGCGAGCTTCATATGCGCGCACTCGCATGCGCTTACACTCGAAACTTGAAGAACGCCTTACTCTACGCAATTCTATTACATCGTTTAAGATTTTTACAAAACCTGCCTTTCTCTTCTATTCTGATTCTAGCTTTTTCAAGTGATTAAGGCCGTATTAGTCCAGATTATGGTCTCAAATCCGTGTTATTTGTATTTTATTAAATCCGAGATTAGCCAACCAACATATTCACGATATTTGACCGGTGTATTTATATAGAAGGATAATAGATTGATTGGTAATGAACATAGAACACCGACGTAAAATTAAATAGGCATAGTCTCAATTCGTGTAGTGTGGTTTCTCTTTTAGCCCGAAAGTCTCTAATCTCCAATAATTTTCTCGAAATCAAATGCATGCTTAATAGCTACTGTCATAAAGGGATATATAGATTGGTTCAACTTAATAGAGCTTATTGCGTCGGCCGATTAGTCAGTACAGTAAATACATTAGGAAACAACCATAACTAAAATCATATTGTGTCGATAAAACTATTGCATGAAAAATTTTGTGCCGATCATGGTTGATTGATTTTATCTCTATCTATCAATTTGTTGACTTTTTCGTTTTTAACTGCTTTGTTAGTTGGTTCAAAATCTCGCATAATGAAATCAAAAGTAAACAAATCTAAGATTAGTGAGAGTAATCCATGATGACTGAACGAAATACTTAAGTCGACGACGTTTGCTTGACTATCGTTTCCATCGTAAGCCCGACGAAAAAAAGCAAATAACAACAATCTTGATGTAAAATAAATCTTTGTGGGGGTGTAGTGAAGAAATTTAGGCATTAAGTTAATAAATCAAAGCAAAGAAATGTATAAGAATCTACTTCTGGTTTATAATTATATGTGTGCAATATCCCCACACATTAAAATACTCGATTTTAATATATTATATATGCAGTCCAAACCCTACCCTATCCCTCAATTAGAACGCATAAATTCTCATATCAATGAACTCAAACAATTAACAAAGTTTAGAAAAAAGCTACGTTAGATACGAAGTACGAGCCGTTGTTACCTTTTATCGACACGTATCTTGTTGTCAGCAACTATTTAAGTTTCGAACTCGGTTAGATGCTCAAAGATTACAGAGTTCGTACTTCGTACGTTGTACTTGTGTTCAACTACTGATATAAAAAATGACATATACATCAGAACGATCGGTTGACCTCACATGCTACAACTGCTTTTTGGTGTTGAACGAAATAATTATTAAAATCATAAAAGTTTAAACTTTTCCACGCAAGGAATCAATTGATCGTGACGGTACAATAACATCTTCACTTCTCGCTTTAAAATTTTATCATGTGATTTCACAGTACATATTCCCTATTGTCATATGTTGAAATTTTTAAATCTTATTATATTTGTAAACTTTTAATAATTCTCCACTAGATATAAGCTTATTTTGTTTAAACAAAAGATGAGAGGTAAGGTAGAACTTTATAGATCATCTAAGATAATGTATTAAAGCCAAGGTTTTGGAACCAGATAGAAGACCTAATGCTTTAATTGACTAAACGCGGTGTTTAAGAAAAAAGAGAAACAATAATGTCTTGCAAAATTAAATACATGTGATCAAACGGTCACCGGATTGGAATTTTATGCTCCGTTTGGATTTCTGGATTTCGATATGATGAAATCCGATTTCGTCCAAATCACCCGTTTGGCAATCCACCGGATTGGATTTTCCGGGGAACCTTTGTTATTCTTTGGATTTGAAATGCGATGATATTTGGTCTGTTTTCGAAATCCAAAGTAGAGTGCATAAAAATAAAATAAAATAAATAGAAAATAAATGATAAATAAAAATAGCTCACGAGAAAAGAAAGACTCACGAGTCGGCTCACGAGCTCGAGCTTGGCAAATATGAGCTTGAGCTCGAGTTCGATTAATATGAACTCGGCTCAACTAATATGAGTCCGCATTCGATTTCCACAATCTCGAGCCGGTTCACCGAGGTCACGAGCTGACTCATCAGACTCATGAGCCGAATCGATTGTTCATCTTTCACCCGATGTGTACCTACTCTCAAAATCGAAATCCTAAGGTTTGCCAAACAATAGATTTGGATTTGAAATTCGGATTTTGAAATTCATAATTTGAAATCATGCGATTCGTTCAAACACATGAATCCAAACACAGACTTACGGAGTTCCGAGTTTGAAGGATGAAGTATATCTTTTTCAAAACCTCGATTACTACATATATTGTAAACGGATAAAATAGGAGTAATTAGGTTTCATGCTTATTTTTTATATTTTCATTAGGATTCATGCCCATGTAAGAAAAAACATAGTTTTAAAGACCCAAATTATGTTTTTAGAGATAAGGACCAATTCGTGCGGAAAAGACATATTTGCCTTTATAAATGCAAAAATTACGAAATATTGCCATCGGTTTCTCCAAATGAACGAAACAAATATTCCATGCTCAAATGTGGTCGATACGATGATTACTGACAGATGTGATCGATAACTCTACTTTTATCATTGTAGTAAGGGCAATTTGGTCAAATTGTATTTTATATTCTTTGTACTATATTTTATATAAATAGATCCTTAAAACTATTTTTTTTTCAGACAATGGCCTGAATCCTATTAGAAACTATAATGGGCCTGAACTCTAATCATCATGATATAAACTAAGAATATTGAAACCCCTCCAAGAAGAACGGAATCCTTTGTCCCACTACATGTCCATTATGTGTACCCATTAACCTATTTTGCTTATGTGAAAATTCTAACATTTTATACGAAAAATAAAAGAGACAAAATACTAGAGATAGATGAGAAACCACGTATAAAGGAGAGGGAAAAAATGGGGCATTTTCATTTCAGGCTCCCCTATAACTATCATTTAGGATTTAGACCCTCTTGGCAAAAAAATTAGTTTTAAGGACCTATTTTCTGACAGTACCACTTCATTGCTCTTACATACCAGTATGTTGAAATTCTGTACCACAAAACCATAATCCGCTACAAGTTTATGATCATCTGATACCAGTTTATTTTCTGCAGTACCACTTCATTGCTCTGACATACCTGTATGTTGAAGTTTGTAACACAAAATGATAATTCTATACCACTTCATATATCTTTCATGCCACTTTTTACACACACAAAATGGGTCCTTTAACCTAAAAAATTCTCAAATAGGGTCTGAATTCGAATCAAACCCTTAATGAGGCCTGATTTCGAATTGACCCGGAAAAAATGTGTGAGCCCCGTGTGCACGTGCTAAAACATAAATTTTTTTATTCTTTTATTTTTCGAGTTAGTTTCTCATTTATTATAAGTAAGGATGAAATGAAAAATATTAACTCTGGTAGTTATTATATATATTCAAAGAGTTTAGGGTGGCTAAAAACTGCAAATTTTGTTTGTCATATTATTTGCAATTTAGTCTATCTATTAAGAATTTATTAATTTAATAATTATCATTTCAGTTCTAAATTTTTTAGTTATTGTAATTATACCCCTACACATTTGTTTTCATTTTATATTTTAAAACTATATTCATCTATTCTATCAATAAGGGCTCTCGGGTGGCTAAACTGCCACTTTGTTCCATCATTTTATTTGTAATTTAGTCCTTTTATTTATAATTAACTAATTTAATAATTTATCATTTCAATATTTTTTAGTTATTGTAATTATACCCCTATACATTAGTTTTCAATTTATATGTAAAAACAATATTACATATATTAAATATTATAATTTTCAAAATTAAAGTACATAAAATATAATTATATTTTTAAGCACACGCATGAATTGTGCGGAAAGACTAGTTTATATAAATGTTGTCGATAATCGTTTTTATCAATTATCAAATGAATTAAAATTTTTTACCAAAATAATTAAATTGACTGACAATAATTAAATATAAACATTGAGCAAAATAAGTAAAATGGCCGATAATGAATTAATATCAAATAATACGGCTATAGAAATCAAGTAATTACAATTGATTGGATTCTAAACCAAGGTCCATATAAGCAGCACATAATTTTGTTCAATTTTAGAATGATATCATTTGATTTTTAATTTAAAGCATTTGAAAATAATTATTATGATGTGTTTTTATATTTTCGCTAATTTTTCAGTTTGTTGATAATGTGCTATTTGTTACTTGATCACAATATGTTAATTTGATATGCGAAAACGATGATCTACAATATTTACATAAATATAGTAATAATTATTATCTAGACAAATAAAAGAATTAAAACTTTTCATATCATCTTTAACAATAGATGAGGACCACAAAAAATAAAATAGAAACAATTTATTTATTAGCATGTGCAAATGAGGTCCACAAATTTTTTTTTCCTTTATTTTGGACGTGATTGCCTCAGCCCTCACCTATATTTAGTACTGCTTCTGTCCCAAATATTTTTGGACATTTGGAAGTTGACACGAGAATTAAGAAACTGAATATTTTAATAATATAGTACAATTAAAAGGTAAAAAGTGTATAGTTTAACACGTCTTTTAAGAATATTTAATATTATTATATTGATTGTTTGTGATAGTTTTTTTGCTAAATAAGAAAATGTACAAAAGATGTGGGACGCCCAAGTAAAATATATAAAATGGTTTGGGATGGAGGGAGTATTTTTTTTTAATTATAAAATATAAGAATTTACAACTAAGTGGACATATATAATGGGACTGGTGATCCCACTCGCAAAAGGAATGGTGGGACTAATGACATCCAAATCATCAAAACCTGTGGAAAATCTCATCCACTTTTGTGGTTGATCTCTAATCTATATCTTACAAATTACCAATCATATAATCCAACAAATTTTTCGACAACTCCATATAGAGAAGTGATAGAAACACTATATTTAAGTACTCATGTAATATTACGTTATTAAGATGATAAGTGTTTTAACATGGATGTGATATTGTGTTAGGAATGCCACTTGTCAATGGAGATGAATGATATCGAATTTGGTAGGCATGTCAAAACCATTTTTCTATTTGAGTGTGCAACAACCATATAGCGATTTACGAAAGTCAACATTCCGACGTGAAACAACGACGGAAATTCCGTAACAACAAACACATCATATATCATAAGCAATATATAAAGCAAACATACGATGATTATGACCAACCACACACGGTCTTATGTAGACTTCGCAATAGTCGTCGTCGTTTTATTCATATTATATTAAAATAACTCAATAACGACGATTTCCACGTCCTTGTCCCTTGCTATACCCATTCAAATCCTTCGAATCCAACTTTCCATGATCATCGTCCACAAACGCCTTTACATCATCGTACAGCTGCTTAGCCTTAGCCTTATCCATGAGTTCGATCCCATGATAACCTCCTTCGTTAATCCTATGAAAAACTGCGACTCGATTATTCTGCAAGTGCTTTATGAGCTCCGTGGCCCTGTCGACCATTGGGTCGCCTTTGTCGCTCTTTATGAAGACTTTGGGAAGGCGAAAGAGTCGGCCCAAGTAAACGTCTCCCTTTATTGGGTTGCAGAATTCGTGGTCTCGGTTTTGGTTAGAGTTTGAGGGAAGTGCGAGCGTCCAAAGCACGTCGTTGACGTACAATGCCACCATTTTGTCGTCTTTGAGGCGTATTTCTGATTGGGTTCGAACTTGGCCGCTGAAGAAGGGCTGGTTCAGAATTATGCCCTTCACTTGGAGTGGACTGAGACCGATGAGAAGAGGGCCACGAAAATCCAAGTAATAATGAAATGAGATGACGTTAGTATTGCATATATTTTGGACCAAACATGTTCACAATATAGCCGACAAAGAAAGACTAAGATAAGATGAAAACTAGTGATCTCATTATATATGTTTTTGTCACCTAATAGTATATAGTAGTAAAAACGCATTGAAGTGTATAAGAAACTAAGGGGTCCTCCGAAAACCAATAAGATGAATTTGGTCTCCACACTTCAATGTTTTCAGTGTGGAACAACACTCGCTTTATAACCTCATCACGCTTCCTCATGCGTGGCATGACTGAAAGCCTAACACGTAGACATGTGAATCGGGTGAATGTGAGCTAAATAACAGCTCTGATACCGTATTAGAAACTAAGTAGCAAATCGCGGAGTTGCATAACGTTATACTAATTAAGGCCGACAACTTTATTCGTGTTGAACACACTCACCTTATAATCTAAACAAAGTGTGGGATATACAACTGTCCAAAACCCTAAAATAGATATACACACATATATACCTTAGATTGAAGTCGACGGCGCGTAGCATAACGTGGTACACGATATTAGCACCTGCGCTACTCCCCAACAAGAAAACCCTATTATAATCCGCATACTCCATCCACGGGTCCCGCCCGCCTATCCTCAACGCCTGATCTCGGACCCAGAAAACTGCATCCAACGCATCGTCATAAGCGGCGGGCAACCTATGCTCCGGCGCCAACCTATACTCAACAGAAACAACGACAGCTGGCAATTTCGACGCGATATCGTTGCAAAAGTCGTGAAATATGACCGTTTTCGCGCTGAAAAGCACGAAATCGCCGCCGTGGAAGTATATTATGAGGGGCAATTTCTTGTTCTTGGGAGGGTTGGCGGGTACGTATAGGCGGTAAAAAGCATCGGTGTAAGGGCTTAGTTTGATGTCTTGGGATAGAACGGGCGGATTGGCCGACTCATCGTATGGGTTGGGTTCGGCAATTGGGATGCTGACGGTTCGTTTTAACGAGCCGTCGCGGTTCCATGCGATTCCTAGTGTTTTGAAGGCTTCTTGCCATGTGTGTGGGTAAGTGTATTGATCACCCATTTTTTTTTTGTTTGCTAACAATGTTGATGGGGTTTTTGTGTAATATATGTCCTATATGGTTGGTGTCTATTTTATATGCGTAGGACCTAGTACGTACTCACCTATTTAATTCGTGTGAACAAATTAAATCATATATATAAATTATGTCCCATATGGTTGGTGTCTATTTATATGCGTATGACCGAGTACTTATTCTCCTATTTAATTCGTGTGAACACATTAAATCATATATATAATTTATTTCTATAAAAATTTTAATATATCATTGGTAACATGGATTAAGGAATTAGTTGATTGTACTATTATAATTCGTCTGAACACAAAATTAATCAAAATACATAATGTACTTCTAAATAAAAAAAAGTTAATTTATCATTGAGATAAGGATAAGGAATCAATGTTTTTTTTTCAACATCTTACCTGTCTAGCTAGAGTATGAGACATGAAAGCGGTGCGAGAGTCGTACATCTGGGTAGTTGAAGTTTTGTCTCTTTCAATTAATTTCGTGGACCAATATAGTTGCTATATATGTAACTACCCGTTCGATGGTGATATATATATATATATATATAATATATATATATATTATATTAATTGGAAATATCTATGATTTTGTCGACACATTAATTGAATTCATATGTATGCCAAATTGACGCGTTACACATGGAATGATCCGTTATTCTCACAACTTCATTTGTACATATATATTTATATATGTGTTCACACATAACCTAATGAATTGAATTTGATAGACGTATTGCAGAAGTTAACGTGCCCATCCGATTTTTCTGTTTGGTATTAGTTTTCTTTGACTTCATAAATTAACGGGAACATCATAATCAATATGCGTTTTAGAAAATTTAGGTTTCTATGTATGACATCATTCTTCATGCATTGTACTGTAAATGAAAACACAAAAGAGTACCCAAATGTTTACCTTGGCCGATTTAGTATCCGTTGTTAAATTTGAGCCAATTTAGTTCCACCGTTATTTTGACTGTTAATTTTGACTGAAAGTGACACGTGTCAACATGTGATTGGTCAGTCTTAAAAATTATAAATTAACATTATAAGAAGGAAAAAAATTCCAAAAAAGGAAAAAACTTCAATTACAAAAATAGTAAAACTATAGAGAAATTTTCAAATAATAAATAAAATAAAATTAACAAAAGAGATGATAAATAAATATTCTAAAACTAAAAATTCATTGAATTAAATAAATGAAATACAAATTAATACAAAGATAGACGATGTTTAGAATAAAAATAAAAAAATTATTTATTAAAAGCTAAAAATGTAATCAAAAACAAAAATAAAGACAAAAAAAATACCAAAAGTTTACGAGAATCTCCCTCCTTTTCCCCGCCAAGTTAACGAGGTGCAATCCTTCCAATTCTTGACAATATTTTTTGTAAAAAAATACTTCATATAAAATTATATAATTTAAAAGTATCTTCTGATTCTTTAAAAATTAGATAGTTTCTAAAGATTCTTTGAAATTATCCAATATATTTATATATATATTATAAAAAAACATCTCTAAAAAAGAAATTTCGAGATCTGGGATGATTGCATCCTCGTTAACTTGATATGGCGGGGTGGGATATTCTAGTAAACTTTCAGTGGAATTTTTTATCTTTATTTTTTTAGTTTCTTTATTTTCAGTAACTTATTTTTCATCTTTATTTTTTTACTCAATATATTTTTGCTTTTAATTTTATATTATTATTATTTTATTCCCTTTTTATTTTTATTCTAATTTTATTTTGAATTTTTTATTTTCTCTCTATTTTTTATTTTAATTTAATTTATAGGTTTTTTAGAATTTTATTCCTTTTATAATGTTAATTCATGATTTTTTAAGCTGATCAATCATATGTTGACACGTGTCACTTTCAGTCAAATTAACAGTCAGCTAAAGGAGGGATTGAATTTATTCAATTTTAACAACATTATAATAAGGAAAAAATTCCAAAAAAGGAAAAAAAAATCAATTACAAAAATAATAAAATTATAGAGAAATTTTCTAAATAATAAATAAAATAAAATTTAAAAAAAGGAGAATAAAAAAATATTCTAAAGTTAAAAATACATTGCATTAAATAGATGAAATACAAATTAATACAAAGATAGACGATGTTTAGAATAAAAATAAAAATATTTATTTATTGAAAGCTAAACACGTAATTAAAAACAAAAATAAAGACAGAAAAAATACCATTTGAAGTTTACGGAACCTCCTTCCTTTTCCCCGCTAAGTTAACGAGATGCAATCCTTCCAATTCTTGACAATATTTTTTGTAAAAAGTACTTCATATAAAATTATACTCCCTCCGTCCCACTAATTTTATCACATTTTGCCATTTCGGGCGTCCCACTAATTTTATCACATTTCCTATTTATAAAAAAAACTATCACAAACAATCAATATAATAATCTTAAATATTCTTAAAAGACGTGTCAAAATATACACTTATTACCTTTTCATTGTACTATATTATTATAATAATACCATCTTAATTTGCGTGCCCGGCAACTTACGTGATAAAGTTGCCGGCACGGAGGGAGTATAGTTTAAAAGTATCTTCTGATTCTTTAAAAATTAGATAGTTTCTAAAGATTCTTTGAAATTATCCAATATATTTATAAATATTATAAAAAACATCTCTAAAAAAGAAATTTCGAGATCTAGAATGATTGCATCCTCGTTAACTTGATAGGGCGGGGTGGGATATTCTAGTAAACTTTCAGTGGAATTTTTTATCTTTATTTTTTTAGTTTATTTATTTTTAGTAACTTATTTTCATCTTTTTCACTCAGTTTATTATTGCTTTTATTTAATTTACTATTTTCATTTTGATTTAATTTTATATTTTTAATTTTAAATATATTTCCCTTTTTATTTTTATTCTATTTTTCATTTTCATGGTGTAACTTATTTTTTATTCCCATTTTGTTTAGGAATCCCAGAATTCAGTAAGCACCTAACCAATCTGATGGTACCGGATAGATCCCGTGTCGAGTACGATCTTCGATCTACGAACCGACTATAGATTATCGTCGTACGTATGACCCTTCACTTATGTCCCGGTCGAGTGAGAGCCATGATAATGTCAAACTCACTAACACGACACTATGTCTAATTCGTGACGACGAAATTACTAAACTACACTCCACGTCTCACGTGAGTTAGTTTTTATTCTTTGCAAAGATTCTGTAATTCCTCGTCCCCGAATATGCATAGACATACACCTCGATTACTTGCGAGGTTGTGAATCACTCACGATTGTCAATGCCCAGCAGTTGCACTTCGTTGTCAAGATCGCATGTCGCCGCTGACCCCTGTAGATACTAGTGACAAGTCATGACCCCAAAGCCAACTCTGTCAATGACCCTTCGGTCTAAGGTCCACGCCCACTACTATAGCCAATCAATCGATCATTGACACTTAGCGAGTAATTAGCTACGTGATCGTCGATTACGAGTCGTGTCCAAATATAAGTTAATTCCCGAATGTTACGACCTCCCACTTCCCAAGTGAATGGTTGGCACAACCATTTTAGAGTCGTTAACAAATAAGTCATGAACGACAAGTCACCCTACTGAAGTTTAAGACTTATGGACTAATTTTAATATCCGAGAATAATAGCTCACCAGTGCTCCCTCTCTCATCCCATGAGAATCGGTGACTAAACTCGTATATATGGGATTTATTTATTTACCGTCTCACCGGATGCCTAGTAAGAGTGGATAGGTAAATAAATAATATGCTTTTGTAAATTCCATAAATAAATATTTGAATATAATATCCAAATATTAAAGTGTGAATAATATGTTCATGTTTATGCCCTATTAATTACATCCTCGAATGGCATTTCGAGGGCATATCCCCAACAATTTGCGCTATTTCAATTTTTCTCGCTAGGTTTTCGAACAGATTAATTTCTCGATCGAAAACTCTGCGCGAAAAATTTTCTCGATTCTGAATACTAAGTCGTTGCTAAAGTCGTCATTATTAAGAGCGATTTTAGTTGAAAAAATTCTCCAGCATTACTCAGCGAAAATCTTTTTCGACGAGATCTATTTTGACTTTGCACGTGTAACTTTCTCTCGAAAAACATTTTCGGTCAGACTTCTTAATTTGACCAAGCTAAAATCATTTGCATTCGACGAACTTTTCCAGTCAACGGATTTATTTTGACTCAGCGAGAAACTTACTAAACGTACTATTTCTTTGCGATCGAAATAAATTCACGATCTAGAAATTTTTCTCGGTCGAAAGATTTTGAGCAATTTATTTCGCTCGTAAATTTTTTCGTTGACAGTAATAACTGCATTTTATTTCGACGAATTCATTTTTGATCAAACTATAAAGATTGAATCAAAAATTATTCTCGAACTTCTTTCGAATCAAATGCTACTAACAAATCTGTCATTTGCGAAGCACACTACATCACTACAGACCATCAAAACACCTTACGAAGATTCTTAGATCAACTCTTCAACAAAGATGGATGCTTATTCGCTTGGAAACGACAACCGTCCGCCAATTCCGAAACACGGAGAAAACTAAAATTGATATAAAAAAGAAACAGAAAAAAGGATTCCCACGGAATTTCCGTGGGAATTCTTAAACGAAAAAAAAAAGTAAAAAAAGGATTCTCACGGAATTTCCGTGGGAATTCTTAAACGAAAAACAATATAAGAAATAAAAAAAGGATTCCCACGGAATTTCCGTAGGAATTCCAAAAAAATTAAATTAGAAATAAAAAAAATATTCCCATGGAATTTCCAGGAAATTCCTAAAAATTAAAATTGAAATAAAAAAATATTCCCACGGAATTTCCGTGGGAATTCCTAAAAAAAATTAAAATTGAAACAAAAAAAATTCCCACGTAATTCCCGTGGGAATTCTTACGATTTCCACGGAACTTCCGTGAGAATTCCTAAAAAAAAATAAATTAGAAATAAAAAAATATTCCCACCGAATTTCCATGGGAATTCCTAAAAAAAATTAAAATTGAATAAAAAAGCTTTCCCACGGGATATCCGTGGGAATTCCTAAAAAAATTAAAATTGAAATAATAAAATATTCCCACGGAATATCAGTGGGAATTCCTAAAAAAATTAAAATTGAAAAAAAAATATTGCCACGTAATTCCCGTGGGAATTCTTACACGAAAAATAAAAAAGAAACTAAAAATGGGAATTTCCGTGGGAATTCACAAAAAAAAATAATTTAGAAATAAAAACATTCCCACGGAGTTCCCGTGGGAATGCTTAAATGGAAAAAAGATTAAGAAATAAAACTTGTATTTTATCTTTTGCTTCCGAGCCCAATACTACAAATATATCTATTATTTTTCCTTAACTTGTATTTATCTTTTGTTTCCGCAGAAAGAAGTTTTTCCAAATTAAAAATAATAAATAACTACTTAAAACAATATCACGAAAGATTAAATAGACTAGCTATTTTATCAACAGAAAATGAGTTGGCTGAGAAGATTGATTATGAGAATTTTATAAAAGATTTTTGCGTCAAGAAAAGCTAGAAGAATAAATTTCGTGTAATTGGTTTTTCTCTAAGTTTTTCACTAAAAAATTATTCAAAATTTTCAACTCCGCCTTCTATAACTTTCAAATTTTATAACTGACGATCCCAAGCTCGGACAAAAGAAGGGTTGTGCGATATTGACACCTAAAATTTTTTATTAATATACAATATTTATTTATTTTCAATAAAAAAAGGCTCCATCGAAAAATTTTGATTTAGGCCTCAAATGAGCCGGCCCTGCCTGAGTGGCAACAATCAAGTTGAACTCGTGAACCGTCGAAAGCTCACAAACGGCTCATGAGCTTTTCTTTTTTAGTTCTTTTTTTACATAACTCTAGAGACCAACGAGCTTCGCGAGCCCAAGCTCCATTAACTGTAATCGAGCTCGAAACAAAAAAAGAAAAGTTCGACGGGCTTGAACTCATAACGAGCTCTCGGCTCATTTACAACCCTACCAGAAAGAAAGGCATAATACTTCTTGGCTACATAGAATAGAGAAGCTTAAACAACACAAAGGTTAAGGTATCAAACCACAAACCACACAGAATCTACTGAACTCCATCACCAACCACCTCACTCTTCTTCAGTTAGAGAAATATCAGAAAAAAAGGAAAAAAAAAAAAAAAAAAAAAAAAAAGAGAGAGAGAGAGAGAAGCAAACAACTAGTTGCAATAAAAGCACACACAAACACATAAAGATATAATCTATCCCTGTAAAGATATGTTGATATCTGCTGCACTGCACTTTCTATTAGTAGACCTTTCACCACCTATCTGTGGCGCCATAGAGGCCCAATTGCTTTGGTTCTGCTCAGTCGTTCTCCTCTCCTCCGAAGATTCGATCTGAAAATTGGTCAGCATTTTCGCCTTCTTCGGCTTAGGGTCGTTTGGGCTCGTTAGCAAGAAGCTCGCAACTACAACCTAGCATCGATTAAATACGAAAAATGTATAAATGAATGTGCTTTTCAATGGACCCGTATCTTCTTACATCTAAAATTTTGGGCAAAATGTGTTCTTTAAGCAGACGTTTACCGAATATATATCACTACGAAAAGAAAGAGTAAATAAACATCGAACCTTTACGGTGCTTGCAGCAACGGTGAGCCCAGCAACTAAGCCTCCGACGACCCGACCATCAGCGCCGGACAGACTTATGGTGACTGTCCCGGGACGGGCAAATCTCGAGCTTGGAGTGTCGGAGGGTGGAGTGTAAGATCCCGAGAAAGAAATAATCTCAAATAGACCCTAAAAAAGAAGGCAAAGAAAAATACAAATTTTTTTAAAGAGAAATGGGCGGCAAACAAATGGGCTCGCCATGAAATTAGCAGAAAAATGGTTAATGGTTTACTAGCTGAGCCAATCGCGAAATATTAGGCTTTATAGAAGAAAACAAAAAAGTATCTACGTCAAGAATGAACAACTTATACTAAAGATCACAAAAGGAAAGGAACCTCATAAGTCAAAGTGCCGCCAGAAGAATTGGGATGTCTAATCGTTACAGTAGACACAGTTCCACTCCCAGATAATATGGAGACAGCTCTTGGTCCTTGGAGACCAAACTCCATTATCTTCGAGGAGATGTCCTAAATCAAATGGGTTCCAAAAATACTCAGAAACTATATGTTTTAGTAGCGTTTAGAGAACTTCTGATCGAAATAATAATTTGTCTTGCAACAAACACAACGGGTGCATTCAATCGATATTAACCTCACTCAAAGATGGCTTAGTATGTGTAGAATCACAGTTAGTTTTTCATATATTTTCAACATAGGGATGGATAATCTCAACATACAAGAATACGCCAGGTTAAGAAGCCTAATTCACTCGTACATCGACTTGATTTTGTAATACTTTTACAGTACAGAGATATTCGACAGCTATATGATGAGTGTAGTACCTCTCCAGCGTTGACGGTGATTATGTGAGGGAGAAAGCACGAGCCCGTCGAGCAATCAATCCAATCCTCTACAGATAATACGAAAGAAAAAAAAAAGGAACATAAGTACGTGATGTTACTAAATTATTCCGAATTTCTCAACCGAAAATGACAAAGATTCGATCACATTGTAATACCTAACTTTTCCGCCCCAATTTTACTCCTAGGCTTCCTCTCAGAGCTGACCTGTCGCGGGACACTCTGTCTCCCTTCGAACGCATACGAACCCGAAGCTGCGGGCGGGGCAGACGACGATGAAGACATATTGAGAGGCATCACAGATTCTTCGGGCCTATACTTTCTCGGTCTGCCTCTCTTTTTCTTGTCTGAAGATGACATCATCATCATGGGCGAAGAAGACATTTGTAATGCCCCATGTTGAGGTGTCTCCGTTCGTGGGGCCACTTGGTGGTAGTTCGACGAAGAACCACCTGGCGTGGCTATGGTCACTCCTTGGATCGATTGTTTCGAAGAATCCATCTGTTTTTTTGAAGATTACTATATGTTATTCACTCGAGGAAAATAGGCGCTGATTCTAGCAAATGAATTTGAAAATAAAGATGCAATAACACATGCATAGCACATTTTGATTGATTCAAGTAATAATGACAACATTTCTCACAATGGGTAGCAAGCAATCAAAGAAATAAGTGAAGGTGTCAAAGTATACTCAAAATCAGCTATTCCTCTTCATATATATGCTTGAGAATATAGACTCAGATTTCACAAAGATTCGATCTTTCTTTTTTATATATAATCAATGGTGCCAGAAGGGGAAGAGTTCAATCTAAATTTTAAGGATCAAGCCATGCAAAACCCCAACGAGATAACAGTAGATTATATCAAGAGGAAATGCTGAAAAGAACACTTGAAGATCAAAGGAGATCAAATCATCTAAAATCACGGAAACCCTTGCCGCAAAAATAACTAATCTCAGTGCTAGAAAAAATGAAACATAATGGAGTAGCGACTTACACTTGCCTTCTACAGTCGATTTCTCTCAAGCTCAATGTACAGTAAGTAGCAAGCAAGCGAGCAAGCAATTAATGCAGACAACGCCAAGTAAGAAAATCAAAAGCTTCCAAATAAGAATCAAGAGAAATCCCTAAATCCCACCAAAGCACACAAAACCCAAAATGCGATTTGGGTGGAAGGAGAAATTTTTCAAACAAGGGTCCTCATTGCAGTGAATTGAAAAAAAAAAAGAAAAAGCAGTGGGAAAAAGCTTTTTCTTTAGGAAATTTTTACAGATAATACTTGGCCATTTTAAGGAAAAGGGGCAATTAATTGAGTTAAGGCGAAGGGGGGGACCAAGAGCTGTTTATTAGTAGATCTTTTGGTCAACCTCTTTCTTTTGGTGCTGACCTGACTTTTGTCTTCTTCTTCTTCTTCTTCTCGGATTCCAACAAGCAGGTGAAATGAAATGTAATGTAAATGCCATTGAGCTTCGTATTAAATCTCACTTGGTGCCACTGACATTCAATATGCTTTGCTTTTTCATATTATCATACTAATATTTTCAGCCATTATGCGGATTGCGGAGCGTACCATTTGAAATTAATACAAACATTTGAAATTAATAATGAAGGAAAATACTAATTTTATAAAAAATATTATAAATACTAAAAAAGAAAATAAATTTGCAAGGTCTCTTATCTTCTCTGAAAATGCTACAAACTGAATCCTAGTGTCGAATATATATTATGTCGTGATTATAAAAATTACTAAGTACACTGTTACCTCTAATCTTTTTAGGACCTTAATCATTATTCATATTGAATTATTACAAATTTCAGTTACTTAGTTACTTGTGTTGATCCACGTGGCAACTTATTGTGGACCGTTATTTATAATCTTCATGAAAGCGTTTATAGTAACTCTCTAATTATTTAGAGCTTTTTTATTTCATTATTAATAAAATAGGTTTATTTTAGCAAATATTAACAAAATAGTGCAAACCGCGTCTATTGGACACGGCGTTGCATCCATTGGACGCGACCAGCCCATTTAAAAAAAAATAACGCATCCAATGGATGCCATGTCCAGCCCATTTCAAGAAACTTCTTTTGGGCTTTGGACTTAATGGGTCAATGGATGTGATGTCCAACCCATTCAAAATGTTCTACTTTGGCTTGGACTTAATGGACCGTCTTGAATTGAATCATAAATTGAACCAACATTATTTTAAATACACATTATTTTTATTAACGCTAAATTGAATCAACATTATTTTAAATATACTTACACACACATATGAACCAGAGATTACATCAATTTAAATATATTTAAACCACAGATAACGACAGACGACATTGGGTTACTATCAACGGAGCCCCGAGGTGCAGAAGCTGCCAACATTCGATAAGGACAACCACCGCAAACCCTAACGAAGTGATATGCCCTCAGTGCTTCAGACACATCAGGCTCGAGCTTAACGTCCCGCCAAGGCCCGTCGGGCGGCCCACGTTAGAATCTCGCATTGTCAACTCACCCCGTGAGGCCCGCACAATCCTGTCAATTCCATGGCACAGTTGATCAACCCTATTACGAGGTCGGAAGAGGTGAACCATATGAGCCATCAAGCGAGGATACTGCTCAGTACATCGAGCTTGATATGCCAAACATGTCCTTATTCAGCCCTTTAGAAGGGCACCCACGATATAACAACAACAACAATAATAATTATAATAATAATACCATTGCACGAAATGATGAGTCGGAATTATCACCTGACTTTATACATGACTTGCCCGTATTGGATGCGATCGAAGAACACCTCAAGAATGGAGATTCATGTTGTCCGATCTATAAGGATGAGTTCGAGGTTAGGGTTATGGTTACAGAGCTTCCATGCAAGCACTTTCTATCACACAGAGTATCGCATTGTGGCTCAGCAGTCACAATACATGCCCGGATTGTCGGTATGAGGAAGTACGGCATGGGATGTCCGGGAATAATAGTCCTAACGGATTCGTTCGCGGTAATAACATCGAAGATTATGATAACGAGGGCCTGTTCATGTCCTAAGGAGAAGAACGAGGACGAGGGCAAGGGAGAAGAAGAGATAGTCGGAGATGGATGCATGGTTTGTTGTCCTTGAGTTATGTGAGCTACGTCGTGGACTTGGCTCTGCTTTGCATTGACTTTCTTGACAATAGAGTCGTCAATAATGGTAATCGTCGAGGTAATTAAGTGCATTATATGCATGGGCTGGTTCAGCTCTACTGTTGAGGTATCAAAATCAATCTCATATCGAATAATCGAAACAAGTAAGACTTGCATATAAGTTTGTGGACAGTTCCCTAACCCTAATATACTAACAATTGGTTTTATAATGCGATGATAATTTATTATAATATCACGCGTGCTTTATTATTTTTTATTTTTGGCAATGTTAATTATCTCGACACGCAGATGATGTGTGGTGGCGATCTTTGGGTTTCCCGTCGTAGGTATCGGGATTTATGTTGTTCGAGGTATGGTAATCGTCGTCACGGGTATGTTATAAATTTTCAATATGCCTATAAAATGAATATTTTTTTCTCATGCTACGATATAATCTTTTCATGCATAAGGAAAGATTTAATCTTGATTTTCTTGCATTATGAACTGATTTTCTT
The DNA here is from genome assembly GCA_027422505.1 of Craterostigma plantagineum. Classification (NCBI taxonomy): domain Eukaryota; kingdom Viridiplantae; phylum Streptophyta; class Magnoliopsida; order Lamiales; family Linderniaceae; genus Craterostigma; species Craterostigma plantagineum. The sequence goes on along the minus strand of JAPQWV010000009.1, from coordinate 3,696,151 downwards.
TGTTATAAAGGGTTAAGCGTGAAATTGAACAGCTGATCCGATGTTATTGCATTGAGTTAAGTTAAATTATTTTTTGAGGCTGCTCCACGACTGTCTTAGTTATATATATTATGAATAAATATATGATGTCATTAACTACGCAAATAGTGAAAAACGAAAAGAATATATATTGTGCGAAATACTTCTACGGTTTAATGCAAAACGCAAACGAACTATCGTGGGCTTTCCTTAAAGAATGGGCCTATCACATATTTAAGCCCAACTAAATCGAAGTTCAAGCCCAATTATAGCAGATAAAGCTCTCGGAAGATCGCATCTCAGCCATTCATATTACGCCAGCAAATGGGCGATGAGGATTAACGTGGCCCACATTTCTATAATGTAAACAAACAAAATAAATATAGAATACGCAATAAAAACAAGTCTAATGAGTCTAAACCATCTCTGTCAATCCGCTCATTTTTATTTTCACAATCGTTGTAGCTGCTTTTCAGCACTTCATCCTTACGAGCTGTCGTTGTAGCTGCTTTTCAACACTTCACCCTTACGAGGTGTATCTGTTTGTAATTCCACATAATAAAGAAATTTTATCTGCGGCTTGTGAATGTAGGTCATTTTGATCAAACTACGTAAATCTCGTGTTCAGTCCAAGTTTATTTTTCGTCCTTTTATTTATTATCATTCAGACAATTATATTATCGGAAATTTAAAATATTGTAACAAAAAATAAATGAAATACAATTATATTTTTAAAACTAATTTTTAAACTCAATCTGGAGTCGACCGAATTACCGCATTCATATTGAAAGAACACCAAAAATTGAGAGAAGTAAAGGACAAATAAACAAACGGCGTCGTATCGCCCTTTGCAATAATTTCTTGAAGCAAAGGGAAGGAACCCTACTGATAAAAATCCCAGCAGTGAAGAAAGTTGAATCATCCGTCTCCGCTTAACGCTAATCAAACAGATCCTCTCAGACTCTTCTTCGTTAAGATCCTTCACCATGACGAAGCAGCATGCGAATTGGTCTCCTTACGATAACAATGGAGGGTAATGCAGAAAAAATCTCTGTTTTTAATTTGACATCGATATTACACAAAATGATATGAAAGCCCTATGATAACCTCTGTGCAGGACTTGCGTTGCGATCGCTGGAGCTGACTATTGCGTGATTGCTTCCGACACTAGAATGTCCAGTGGCTACAATATTCTCACCCGTGAATACTCCAAGATTCATCAGCTGTATATTCCTTAGATGCTTTCGGTTACAACATTAATTATTCTTTTTAAATTCTGTTTTAATCTTCTTTAGGCTCTCGCTCTCGTTGGTTTTAGTTTCTGTTGATTTGGTCGAGATTGAGAACTGATTACTCATGATTCTAGAATGACGGGACAATCATTGATTTATGAAATGTGTCTCTCTATCTACTGTTTGTGAGTGGGTGTGCAATTGTGTTGCATCTAACTCTCTACATGCTTAAAGCTATTCTATGACTTGTGGTGTTTGGTGATATTTAAAATTGAAATCTTATGCTAAACAAATTTTGTAGCACGCTAAATCGTGTATAATCTACTTTTTCGATCTTTTTCCAACCCTGAAAGGCTGACACAACGACAATGATTCAGTTGTCCCGTGACCTCGTTATCTCACATAGTTGATGCGTCATCTGCTGATGCGGAATTAGTTGTTCAAGTCATTAGCTTACTTTTGCTATCTTGTTTGCAGAGCGGACAAATCTGTCCTGGCCTCTTGAGGCTTTCAAGCGGATGTAAGAGCTCTTCAAAAGCTCTTGGCAGCCAGGCACTTGGTGAGTTGTTATGACAAATTTACGTGTATGTATTGTTTGTGAGATGTTGCGTTGTAGCAATAGGTTCATATAATCAATCTGTAGTTGTAAGAAGTTTATCTTCCAGATGATAATATGATGGATTATTAATAACATCAATGGATTGCACCTACATAAGACCCAGGCGATTGCATTATGTCATTCTGATAGGAGTTCATGAAATGAAATTAAATTAGTTGACATTCATATTCAATTTATTTACTGTCTATTGTTTAGTCCGTATTTCCGTCCTTAGGTGTTGATGAAGATGATATCTTAAAGAATTGAGATAATGCATACTTATCTGAATGTAACACATTTTATCTTGTTGTTTGGCTTCAGCTGTATCAGCATCAACATAACAAGCAAATGAGCTGCCCTGCAATGGCTCAGTTGCTATCTAATACCTTGTATTACAAGCGTTTCTTCCCTTATTATGCATTCAACGTCTTGGGAGGCCTTGATAATGAAGGTGAACCTCTGTTTCTTTCTGACTAGTCCATATCCATGTGTTGCTGACCTCATTAACTTTGATGTTTGCTCAAAACATTTCTCTTAAGGCAAGGGATGTGTCTTCACATATGATGCTGTTGGATCTTATGAAAGGGGTTGGCTACAGCGCCCAAGGTTCTGGCGCTACGCTGATAACACCATTTTTAGACAACCAACTAAAGTCTCCAAGTCCCCTCTTATTGCCTGCTAAGGTTTTATCTCAGAAACAGTCCCTTTTGACATTGAGCTATACAATGTGTTCTTGTAATAATTTTGTGATATATTTTATTATTACAGGATGCAGTCACTCCACTTTCAGAGTTGGAAGCCATTGACTTGGTGAAAACTTGTTTTGCATCCGCAACTGAGCGGGACATATACACGGTAAGTTGTTCCTCATATAGATGTTATATCCATGTTCCACACTACAAGCAACAACGATGGTAGCAAATATATCTGAAAAAACATATGAACATATGATGCGATGATTTGTTTTCTTTTATTTTCATTATGACATTTCCTCTGATATCACACGAGCCTTTAAGAATATCAAGGTAGTTCCTCTTCCTCACGTACTATTCTTGCCTGTTGCTATGTAATAGGGAGACAAGCTTGAGATTGTTGTGCTGAGTGCAAGCGGCATGCGGCGTGAGTATTTGGATCTCAGGAAAGACTAGATCACACTTTTCTTCTTATGGCGGTCTCGGATCTCTTGCATAGCTTGAAAAAACCGCACAATGTTGTTAGTTGATGCCTTTTTATGGTATAATGTGGTTCATGACTTCGATCATAATCTGGGATCAACTACCAGCTGAGGAAGTCTAAATAAATCAGAGACCATCTTCGACTTACTGTCTTTAAGGTACATTCAACAGTGACTGCAAATGGAATCATTATGCCAAAAAAAAAAAAACTATTGAGATGCTTTATATTATCATATCATATGTTGTCAGCTTCAGACGACCATCCCTTCTTCTCCAATGCCTGCCTCAGCGCCTTTCAAATAGTCGTTTCAGTACCAATGTTAGGAGGTTATGACAAATTATCAACTAATTAGTCGCTCTCTGTCTTTCTGTTACCTTAATCCTCTTCTTGTTTACGTCGAAGTCAAAATTCCCAATTCTTGATGCTGATCGGTACTGAACGATCGGCTTCTTACCAGGTGGGAACCAAAATTCGACATCATCAATAAACTAACGCCAGGCAAGAAAACGGATAAAATCAACGTTACTTCGAAACAGGTAAACGAAGAACTAACTTAAAGACGTACCCCCAATATTGGGCTCTCATACTCAACACGAACGTAGTCGTCTGTCTTCTCTGTTATCTTAGGTGTGAAATTGTCTGGTCTTGTAGATTTGATCTATTGCAATTTCGGTAGGGTGGGGAAATTTTGCTATAATAGTGGAGTTTATTATGTAAGCCATGTTTCGGAATAAAAGGCTTTACCACTTGAAGAAGCTCATCCATAGCTTGTGCTTTGCTAACTGGGTTTTTCCTTCCACGCCCTTCCTCGGGATTGTAATTCCTAAAATAACATAGATATGAATAACACAATATAAACTAGTCGAACACAACCCTTGTTACTTATTGTCAAGCCACTCGAAAGAAATCACGATTTATTACACTTTTACCAAGGTGGAGCATAGTGTGTAAGATCGCTCTTATTTTCAGAGGTTGAGACGCAATTTCTAGTGGCAGGGCATAAAGCAAGTGAAGGAGGGTTTTTCTGCACTCCTAAATAGTCTGGCTTTGTCCCACTGCAATGTGAGAGAACAGATGAAGGAGGTGGGAATTGAATTGCCATGTAGATAGTGTTATTATAGTATACCCGAAGTGAAAAATAGCTCCAAGAACGGCAAGTTCACTGCTTCTCAAGATTATTTCCCTGCATAAAATTATTTTATGTTACTGTAGTATGTCTTAGCAAAGCAATAAAAGTGGAGAAATGATTGATTATATATACCTGCGACTACCCACTTTGTTGTTGGTGGTTTCATTTCTTCGATTCTGTTCGTGTTGTTGATGTTTATTCTGGGATGAGACATAAAATTTTACATGGGGAAAGAAACAAGCTTTATTATGGCTTCTTTTGTGGTAGCTTTGGCGAATGCAGAAATGAGCATTTGGGAGAGCCTTTGATGCCATTTTCCTCCTGTAAAAGTGAATCTCGCTGAGAGAGAGAGAGAGAGAGAGAGAGAGAGAGAGAGAGAGATTTGATGATTCGAATTGAATTGGCTAGAAGAAATAATCCTCTCGCGATAGATATAATAAACTTATTTGGTATTTACCCCCAATTTCATAATTAAGACCGACTATTATTGCCCAATTACAATATGGCCCTTCCACTCTCTTTTCCAGAAGCTTCTCTCCTCCACTTATAAACCTCGCCGTTGCGCTCACTCGCTAAGTGAAACATCATCCGAAACACAGACAACAAAGATCGAACAAGGTAATCAATTCTTTCAATTTTTCTTCTCGCTAGGACATCAGATGAAGTTGAGGAAAACAACTTGAGGAAATATCCGATGAAGTTGTTTCGTTGTCATGTGTTTCCTTTTTTTTTTTTTTTTTTTACTCCAAGCAACTCTTTTTGGTTTGATTAATTCGTAGCTGGACTCGCTTCGTTGTGATTATCCAAATATTGTGTTTTTTTCCTGTGAAAAACCAAACGTTTAGCAAGATCTTGGAACTTTATGATACTCTTTTCATGAAATATATATGATTCGGGCTAAAGTTCCCCATGGATTTCGTCTTTTGAATTGCTGATAGTTAAATCTAATTTTTGGCTTGCTCACGCAGGAGAATATGGCGAATTTCTTTGGAGGCAGAGATCCTTTTGACCACCCATTTTTCACTCAGCCCTTTGGTGGGTTTTTCGGCGGTAGAAACAGTCCCTTCGATGATGAATTCTTCGCCCGACCGTTCGATAGGGATTATAATAATCCTCGAAAGCAGATTAAAATTGAGGAGCTGGACCCTAATGATGATGGTGGTGGTAATGATATGCCAAGCAAAGAACTTCCTATAGAGAAGTCCAATGATTTTCCATCTGGTATGCCCAATGCTTATGTACCAGCTTGTCTTAGTTCAATAACTGGTTTGTCTTAGATGTGATTTTACTGCAATAATTTGGTAAACAAACTCTTGGTTTACGTTGTTGATTGTAGGATTCCATAGCGTTAGCTTCCAAAGGGTTGCATATGGTAGCCCTGATGGGATACACTATACCTCATCTGTTGGGAGAAGAAGTGGTGGTGATGGAGTGAGTTGTTTTGGAGCACATTATTTCCTTTTTATAAGATGTTGCGAAGTTCTCTGTTCTCAAATTTCTTTCTTTTTTGGTTCTTCTCTTGTCGATTTGAAGGTGTTCTTGATGGAGGTGAAAGAGGAAGACAGGGCAGTAGGCGAATCACTTCATACGATATCAAAAGGGATACGCGATAAGGTAATTAATGGAAGATGGAAATTGACGATCTGATTCTTATCTATGTTTTCTGTTCAATTCCATGAAGCTTAGCCTATCTGCAATTATCAATGTGAATATATCTCTTTATATTGAAAGGCATTCGCAGATTCCTTAGGCAATCAGAATTAAATTTATACAGAACTTCACAAATTATATATGGATCGGAAATGTTTGATCTATTGTTCATACCATTCGCTGTTTTTTCTTTGTCCAGTATCTTTCTTGCGTTTTTACTTGTATTGTTTAATTATGTCACATATTAGAAGTTGTCCATGTATTCTTTACTGTTTTATCCTATTATCAATAGAACGAAAACCTTCAGACCCAAACACTGTAATGTAAAACCGTCTACGTCATCCATCAATATACGCAAAGCCCCATCTTTGGTTGATATCACCACCTCGTGGGAATCCCCAATTGCATAGCAAGACGAACTCTACCTACTTTGATCCATATAATAAGCAATTAATTTTTTTATATGTTTCAAAATTTTCAGGGGCATTCTGTCACGGAAAAGAAGAGTTGTGACGGCGGAGTTGATTCGTTGCAGACATTACACAATTTGGAGGAAGGTATCGTCCTTTGCAGACATTTTATATTTTCTCAATCGACTTTGAGACTTGAAAAATAAATAAATACTTGATCATCCCACCTTTTCCTTTCTTACAACATGACTGCATGATATATATATATATATATATATATATATATATTATACATATATATATATATGCATATCTCTATGCACAGATGAACTTGGTGGTTTCGAAGAAAACTGGAGGAGTAATGCTGACAAAGTGTTACCTGGATGGAACAATGGCTTCAATTTGCTCGAGAATAATGCTGCTGGTAAATTTGATAACGACAACAATATTGCTGCATTCTTTTTTTTTAGTTTAACTCGGTTAATTACTGCTATGTAAATAGATACACGAACTCACATACAGACAATCAATTATTACATGCAGGTTTTGACACGAGTCTTTGGAATGATTTTTTCGGAAAGTGGTGGCATGTCCCACAACAGTTGGAGTATGATAACTATGGATATGGTGACGGAACACCACAACCACCACTACGACGGGCGGCGGCTTCTAGAAGGATTGTCCCCATTGAGTAAATCTAATTATTAGTCAAGCACCAACTTTTCTCTTTATGCGTCTTGTTGTTCATATGTGCTTTGGTGTTACGGTATGGTTGGTTGGTGTACTTAGTATTCGAAAAAGGGGGTGTGGTGTTTTTTTTTTCATGTTTTTGAGAATTGTGTTCAGTGTGATTTACGTTAGTTTTGTGTCAAGTGTGCGCTTTATGATCTCGTTAAGTGTAAGAGAGACTTTGCGATTTGAGGTGAATCATGTGGACGATGTGTTACCTATGTTAGACGAACATCTAGCGTGCTCTCTTCGATTTATTTATTTGGGCGAAGGTAATAAGTGAGGAAAAAATCTGGGGAAGACGTAGATCTAAATGTCTTGTCCAATTATTGTGCTCTCTTTTCACCCCTATAAGTCTAATAATTCTTCTTACATTCCTTCATCCTCTCCTCTCCACACACAACAAAACAAACCAAATCAAGCAGTCAAAGAGTGAAAATATCGTCATGAAATTCGAGTACCTCCAACCATCTCTCGAGGAGCAGACCCCGACTCCCCACAGCCGCGCTAGCCTACGCTTGGATCCTCAGCTTCATGGCCTCCAACCGGGAGTTGTGGACCAAGAAATAGGGGGATTTCACGGACGTCGCTAAATATAGCATGCCCATGAATGAATATTCGGTGATGATCGTGTTGACGTCCATGGAATACTCAATTAGAGAGAGATGGGCTGGGTGGGGTCGGTCTGCTCCTCGAGAGATGGCTGGGAGGTACTTAGATTTGGTGCGACATTTCACTCTTGACTTCTTGATTTTGTTTGATTTGTGTGGGTGTGGAGAGTTTGTGGGAATGTGTAAGAATTATTAGATTTCATACAAGGGAGAAAAAAAAAGCAGAATAATTGGATTATAAGTACATCTAGATTTACTTATTTTGTAGATTTTTTTCTCACTTGCAATACTTGGGTTGAATTAAATCATTCTAGATTGCTTCTTAATTACACTATGATATGCCAACAATATTTCACGATGCGGATAAAAAATTCAATTCTAATGTCAGTAATATAAATTTAATTTGACTTTTCTAATGTCATTAATATTGACTAACACATGATAAGGACGGACAAACTATTATAAATGGATTAGCAACCGGTGACAACAACATGCTTCTTACACATATGCAAGCATATAAATGTTAGTTTTTTCTTTGCCTACCTAATTGGGTATAACCCAACACCACTTAAGCATGTGACATTTGTCCCTTTTTACACACTATCCTACCCAAGAAAAAACAATGATGAGTAACTTACGATATATCATGGTAGATTTGAATCCGAGTAGAGCCGATCCTGAACTTGCTATGCTAAGTTGGGCTTGTTAACTTACGAGTTGAGCCGAGCTGCTCACGAGCCGTGAATGAACACTTCATCTTTTCAGAAATCAGCTATTCCTTTGAGTTTTTCTTTTTACATTTTCTTTACAGCTTTAATACTCAGATTTTATTTGAAGTCATTCCTCACCCAAGTTATAGCAAATATTATTACTCTATTAACATCAAATTTTTATAGATAGAAGGTAGAATTTTGGGTATATATAATCTTTATCTGAACTACACAAAAGAAAGAAAAATAGACATTTAGAAATCGGAGACGAAATGAGCAGTAATGGAAAAGTTTAAAAATGTAAATTTTTAACATTCAATTTTCATGATTTATTTGATAACATTTGACATCATATTAAATATTTTATCTATTTATTGATGTTTCTAAAGATATTTAATATTATATCAATATATATATATATATATTAATCGAGCTTCGAAGCAAGTCGAGCCGAACATCACATTATTTGAGTTTGGTTTGACAATTAATGAATCGAACTCGAACTCGAGCCGAGCTTGGTCACCGAATTCGAGTCAAGCCTTGACCGAACGGGTTCGTTTGTGATGAAACGTTCATTTTATCGGATGACAGAGCCGGTAAATTATCTATACTATTATCCTACTAATGATCACATCTCATCTCCTCGGCTTCCAAAGCGTGTTGATTTTATTTCTTAGTATGTGTGACTGCATGTATTTTTTCACGCTGTCTAAATTATAGTTTTTACCTAATTTTGTACAACATGTTTAATGGGATATTTATAAGGTATTAGGAAACGAAAACATACCTATATTGGGCCCACCACATATGATTATAATTCGACAATAATGGCTCAAACATACCTTCAGTCGAGTTTATCCTTTAAAGAAAACTTAGCTACATCACAACAATTAATAACGCACACTGAGCTTCAATTGACGAGCCTAATTAAGCTCGTGGTTTGAATCAACTTATCAGTCATTTTTTTTAGCAAAGCCAAAATACGAAAACTGTTGTATTTGTAATTGAATGCTTGGGTATTAAAAAAGCTATCGTTTGGAGAAAAAAAAAGGGTGAAGGCTTGGGCCAATCTGTTTGAAAATCTTTCTTCAGCCCAAGGCCCATAAAAACTTCGATCGATAATCACTGGACAAAAACCAAACAATTGATCAGGCCCGTAGCTCATAGGAGGCCAGTGAGGCGGTCGCCTCGGGCCCAACTTCGGAAGGGGGCCCAAAATTTTTTATACCTATATATATTATAAAAACGTATTATAAATTTCTAATCTTAAATGTAACTAATATTGTAAATTAGCACAATAGTCAGTAACCTGAGCTCATGCTACCAAGGTCTTGGGATCAAGTCCGCATGAGACTTTTTCTATTTTCTCTTTTATTCGTTTAGTTGCTTTCTCTATTATTTTTCTTTTCTTTCTTCTATTTTTAGTTATGTTGAGTTTTAACACTTATTTTAATTTATGCATTTTAGTTTTTTATTATTATCATTCTTTTAATTGTTTTCCTTTTTGTTTTTATTCCTATTGAGTTATATTTTAGTTAATTTGTCACTTTTTTTCTTTTCGTCTTAATTTTTTCTTTAGTTATTTTTATATACATATTCTTTAATATGTATGATTGAATATATGCAATTTTATTTTCTCTTTTCCAGTAACTTTTGATAGTGCATTGATAGTATCTTGATCATTTATATTGAACCAGTCAATAATGTAGATATATTCAAGAAAAATATCCTCACATTAATAAGCTCATCTTCGAATGTTCGGAGGAAGACCATAGTCGATTACGTGAAAATGACTCGGTAAAGCAAAAAAAAAAAAATTCTACGGCCCCCAATTAAAAATGGGATCCGCCCCTGAACTAGATTATGCAGATTCGATCAATGCTTTTGCGTCTAAAACATCTAGGCGAGTAGTATTTATGTAATAGTTTAAGTATTTTATCGAACATCCTACTATAAAATATTAATTTTTTTCTTTATTTATTTTAATTATATTTACGGTTTAAATTTACGCTATATTTTACATATTATATTTGGAAAAAAAATTATTATTAAGGGGCCCGAAATTTAAGTTCGCTTCAGGCTGGGGCTTTCTCAGCTACGGCCCTGCAATTGATAACTCTGTGCCACGCGGGAATTCAACTCATCGCACTTACAGTCGGTCAAGTCACTCTTCGGTTCCGCAGTTCGAACTCTTTCGTGGATTAACAGTACCTGAATCGAATCGGAGGTCCACCGATGGCTGAATCATCATCATCATCAGTTTCATCTTTGCCATTGCCAGAAGAAGTGGAGGACGACGAGCACGATTCGAAGGAGAGGGTGCTGCAGCGATACTTCCTCCAAGAATGGCAATCCGTCGAGTCGATCCTCAGCGACATCGTGTCGTCTCGGCGCGTCGATGATCTCTCATCCGTTCATAAGATTCGATCCATTGTGAGCCACAGTACTTTGAAATACCCTTTTGGTTTGTGTTTTTGCTTTTACATTGGTCTCCTCTCCCGAAATGTGTACTGCTGTTCTATTTGGCAAATGGAGGTGCAAGGTTTTGTTTTTAGATTCACGCGCGCAACTGTTGTATAAACTAGTGAGTTTGGTGGGTGAGTGAAATGGTGCAATTGTTTAGAGAAGGTCCATATTTGCTGCAAACTCTAAGATGAACGCACTAGGAAATGAAAAGCACGGTTGGTGAAAATTGTTGAGATTGAGATTCCTCTCATTTTAAACGGGATTTTATTATGGCTACTTTTACCGATTGAATTTCGTAGTCCTCGTATAGCATCAGCTGTTGCTGCATAGGGAAAATGATTTCCTGTCCAGTTGTCTACTTTGCTTTGTCACCATTACCCCTTGCTCCAGTGAAAGTTCTGAGTCATCGGTTCAATAAAAGATAAATTTTGATGCATTTTGTATGATCTTTTACGTGGCCGCTTCTATCCTTGTCCCCTTTTCCCTTTTACGTGGCCGATTTGGGGCTTCATTAATAGTTCAGATTCAGCAGGCATAATAAGGGGGTCTTCCATAAATATGCAATTGTGTGTAAATCTTGAATGCATATCTTTCAGTTGATGAATTGGTTGTGTTCTGTGGGAGTTAAAATTCATGGTCGAAGTGTTTAATTGCAGATGGACAAGTACCAAGAGCAAGGGCAGCTTTTAGAGCCATATCTCGAAAGTATTGTTTCACCGCTGATGTCTATTGTCCGCTCAAGGGCCACGGAGTTGGGGGCTTCATCTGATGAAATACTTGACGTGATCCAACCCATATGCATCATAATTTATTCTTTGGTTACAGTTTGCGGATACAAGTCCGTTATAAAGTTCTTCCCTCATCAGGTATCTGATTTAGAACTAGCTACCTCTCTTCTGGAGAAATCCCATAAAACCAATTCAGCAACATCCTTGAGGCAAGAAAGCTCAGGGGAGATGGAGGCAAAGTGTGTGCTGCTTCTGTGGCTTTCTATTCTTGTCTTGATCCCTTTTGATCTGTCTTCAGTCGATTCAAGTATAGCGGGGACGAACTTTGCTGAAGGAGATGAACCTCCTCCTTTGGTTGTGAAAATTTTGGACATCTGCAAAGATTATATAGCGAGTGCAGGTCCCATGCGTATGATAAGTGGACTGCTGCTGTCAAAGCTCTTGACACGTCGGGATATGTCGAAGGCATTTGCTAGGTGCTTTCTTTTTGCTTTTTAAAATTGTTAAAGACTACTTTCGACAACGTAGTATTTCTGGTTTTAGTCTGTCTATTCCGTTAATGAGGTGATGTGCAGATTTCTGGTTCTTAGAAATGAACTAAGTAGATGGAATCCTGATGTTTATTCATAACTAAAAAATGATAATTCTTGGTGGGAAAATATGTTCGTGGTGAAGGATCATGCTGAAACAGTTGAAATATTTGTATTGATCATATCCGAATCTGGTTCAAGAATGTGAAGTATTAAATGGGCTTCTTATGTTCTACACTGGAATAATCTAGAACATGTCGATAATCACGCCATTGCTGGGTTACATGCAGATAACTATTGGAATGTACATAGCGTGGCATTAAAATTCACGCTTTTGTTGTTTCAGCTTTATTGATTGGGCAAATCAAACTCTCTCTTCTGCTGAAGTCAATGCCCCAGACCACTTTCAACTGCTGGGTGTGGTGGAAGCTCTGGCTGCCATTTTTAAGGTCTGGTTTCTAACTCTAATGAATCCAAATTACATTGTTTGTGTGTTGTGGCTTTTCTTTTCTGTTACTTATTTACAGTGGTACTTTCATATGAAAATGAACCTGATTAGTACTTTCGTACAATATATGTAACTCAAAGAGATTTTTTTTATTCCGTCTTTCATCTTGTTTTGTGTTCTGCCATGTGTTGTAAGCAATTCCCTCGTCTTTGATAAAACTTCTCCTTCATTTTCTTGATTAGTATCTCTAAAATGCAGACCGGTAGCACACAAACTTTGATGACAGTGGTCCCACAATTATGGGACAATACTTCAGATCTAATTAATTCTAAATCTGCTTCTCGGAGCTCTCTTCTCCGCAAGTATCTGGTAAAACTATCCCAGAGAATCGGACTGACTTGTTTGCCTCATCGTTCCACCACATGGCATTATGTGGTAATTTATGTTTAATCTATAGTCTGGGCTTTGTGCAGTATTGAACTGAAACAATCTATCTATCGTTTACAAGCAACTCTAACTTCACTAGTTATCCGCTGCTATTTTCTTTTCATAGGGTAAAAAGAATACCCTTGGAGATAAAATCTCAGGAGATATTAACCAGTCCAATCATATGATAAATGTGAGCTCCTTCAGTGCCACTGAAGATACAAGTTCCGAGCAAGAAGAAGATATGGATGTTCCTGAAATAATTGAAGATGTTATTGGACGTCTATTGTCGGGATTGAGAGACACAGTATATAGTTTTTTACCATGCTGTGTCATCTACTTGATCAAAGTGCATGCAAACTGTCATATTCAGCAAAAGCCAACCAGCTGTTGCTGTGCAAAGATTTCCATAGCTAAAGTAATTGATTTTCGAATATATTTGGTTTCTTGTGTAGGACACTATCGTTCGGTGGTCTGCAGCAAAAGGTATTGGACGTGTCTGTTCACGCTTAACTCGTTCACTTTCGGATGAGGTTCTATCATCTGTATTGGAGCTGTTTTCTATCGGTGAGGTACGTCTTTTCTCTACATTGTGAAATCAAGCTAGAAACCACTGGCATTGTATCTTTTAACTGAGGATAATGATAAGATAGTGATCACTTGTGGGCGTACTTCTGGCTTATATTATTTTGTAAATGCATTATTTTGTTCGCAGGGAGATGGTTCATGGCATGGTGGATGCTTGGCCTTGGCAGAACTTGCACGCAGAGGGCTACTTTTACCAGCAAGCTTCCCAAAAGTTGTTCCCGTGATTATAAAGGTACACAATCGTTTCGTTGCATAGGACAAAAATATTGAAACTTTTTGTTTATCGTCTGTGCTTCATGCTTTGACTTTAAAGAATTTGTGCTTAGTCCGAGACACTGATCCACATGAATTTTATTTTTTGATGTTTTTTCATTACCACATGCTAAAGCATTCATGAGCTAATCCTTACTGCTTGCGGGTATCCATCTTTTACATCACCCGTCTCCTGTATGGTGTATTGTCTCAATGCTTTTCTGGGGGTTGAGGGTATCCACTGAGTTCTTGTAGTTTTCTGGCATTTTGTTTCCAATGAGTTGTTCGATTTTTGCGTTTCTCTCATGTTTATCCGTTAATGAAAACCCTTAAATCTGGAAAGCAACCACGATATTCCTTCCGTATATTTTTATTCTTGTGTAAGCTCATGATTGGTAAATCTATAACCAGGATTATGTTGTCACCACATGAAGGTCCAACTAAATGACCATTGATAATTGATGTTTGCGGTTTCTTGTTGTTCCAGCAATGATTCTAACATTTGGGTTTATCGTATATATGTAATAATATCTGCAACAGTGAGATCCTTTCATAAACACAATTTACCATCCAAATGTTTGTGCGACACTTTTCTGCAAACATAAACCTTATCTTTGACAGGCTTTACATTATGATGTTCGAAGAGGGCCTCATAGTGTTGGTTCTCACGTACGTGATGCTGCTGCTTATGTTTGCTGGGCTTTTGGTCGTGCGTATTATAGTAGAGACATGAAAAATGTTCTGGAACAGCTAGCACCACATCTTTTAACCGTGGCATGCTATGATCGTGAGGTGCTCAAATGTATAAACAAGATTTTTCTCATTTGTCAGAACAAGCATTGGTACACTTTTTAACTTCTTCTGCTCATAGCACTAATGCTCATTTCAGCAAGCATATTTTATCAGGTTAATTGCAGACGAGCAGCTGCAGCTGCATTCCAGGAAAATGTTGGGAGACAGGGGGATTTTCCACATGGGATTGATATCATAAACACAGCTGATTATTTTGCACTAGCCTCTCGAACAAATTCCTATATGCATGTTGCTGTGTCTATTGCTGAGTATGATGGCTACCTCCACTCCTTTGTGGATGAGTTAGTGCGCAATAAGATCTGTCACTGGGTAGGTTGTCAATTTCATTTCCCCCCTCCCGTCAAATCTCTGAATGCTTTACATTCCAGTCGTATGCGTTGAGGATATTGGGATGATTTTTGTTACTGATTGTTTAACTTGATAGTTTTTGCCTCGTAAGGAGAATATGTATGCCCACTATTGCTTCTTGGTATGAAATTACATGGAAGCTACCTCTTTGGCATTTAGGAGTTAGCCAATCATTACAAATTTTAAACACTGGATAATTTAATACTGAGTTTGATAAATAAATGAATATTATGCAGTCAGTCTACAGGCCATTTTAAACACTGGAGACTTTAATATTGAGGTTGATAAATGATTTTCCATAAACTAGAGTTGTCTTATGTATCGAATTTGCAATTGTATATTTGTCACGAAGCATTGAAATCCAAGGTACTTGAAGCAGTAGATAATATTTTAATCCATTGGCTCTTCATGACAGATCACTTCTGGCTCTTCTATGTTACATATATTATGTGATGCAGGACAAAGGCTTGCGCGAACTTGCCGCCACTGCACTTTCATCTCTTGTGAGATTCGATGTTGGGTATTTTGCCAAATCAGTACTTGAGATATTAGTACCTTGCACTCGGTCATCTGATCTATGCATGCGTCATGGTGCAATTATAGCTACAGGGGAGGTGGTTTTAGCTCTACATGAACAGAGATACATTCTTGCCACAGGTGAACAAACTTGTAGGAATATTTTAGTTAAACATTTCACATTCATGTATACGTTATGTTACATGTTACGCGTGTATAGAGGGTCTGCTGTTTCAGTTTTCAAATGGAACGTTCTTTAGCATTCATCAGTGAATTCAAATTGAAGACTGGTGTAATTTTAGATAAGGGGATCTTTTCAAGTCTTATTAAACGAGGTTAAGCTGCATATTTTACTAGGGTCCTGAAATTGATTCATTATTTGTTATTCAAGGAACAAAATTTGTTCATCCTTCGTGTCAATAAGCTGAAATAAATATCGGGAAATGTGTGTAAAATGCAACATTATATATACTTGAAGTCTTCCCCATTTTCGAGTAAGGTTTTTGAGATATGATGTACGCATCTCTCCCTCCCTCTCTCTCTCTCTCTCTCTCTCTCTCTCTCTCTGCTATGAAACATTACTCATAAAGTCACCTTTGGATTCATGCAGATAAGAAAAATATTGTTGCTAATATAGTTCCTGCTATTGAAAAAGCACGATTGTATCGCGGCAAGGGAGGAGAAATAATGAGGTCTGCTGTGTCTCGGTTCATTGAGTGCATTTCCATAGCTCAAATAAACCTGAACGAGAAGATCAAAAGAAGTCTACTTGATACACTCACCGAGAATCTTAAACATCCTAATTCTCAGATACAGGTGCCTTTCACTAGTTCATTTTTCATCCAAACACATCTTTGTAGTCGTACTTTTCTGAATTAACTTTTACCAATTATTTTAGGGGGCTGCTGTTAAAGCTCTTGAACAGTACATCAATACTTACTTAACATCCATGGAGAACAAGCTAGCTAGCGATGTCATCTCAAGACACCTTGAACAATTGACTGATCCTAATGTGGCGGCAAGACGTGGATCAGCTCTTGCCCTAGGTGTGCTACCGTTCGAATTTCTGGCCAAGGAATGGAAATCTGTCTTAGAAAAATTATGTCGTTCCTGTCAAATCGAGGTAAGTTTTGTTTCCCTTTTTTGGAGGAAAGGTTTCTGCATTTTGGTAAAAAGCAGGACGGGATACTATCGGTTACACTGCGGTCAGAATGCCTTTTTTTTTTCTTTGTTCTGATAAAGCATTTTGGTGGCAAGCAGGATAATCCCGATGATAGGGATGCCGAAGCACGTGTTAATGCTGTTAGAGGGCTTGTTTCTGTCTGTGAAACATTAACTCAGGCACGAGAAACTCCTGATTTGTTCTCTGAAGAAGACAAAGTTGCTTTGGGTCATTTCATAAAAACTGAAGTTATGTCAAGTCTTTTCAAAGCTTTGGATGATTACTCCACCGATAATAGGGGTGATGTGGGTTCATGGGTTCGTGAGGCTGCGATGGACGGCCTTGAGAGGTGTACTTATATTCTCTGCAAATATGATTCCTTAGACAAGAAACTTTCGGCTTCAGAGAATAATGAAAATGGTAGCGCCAATGAAGATCAGAAAGACTCGTGTTTTAATACTGATTTGGCTAATAACTTAGTCGGAGGAATCATCAAGCAAGCTGTGGAGAAGATGGATAAGGTAAGAGAATCAGCAGCAAAGGTTCTCCAAAGGATTTTGCATAACAAAGTAGTATTTGTACCGCACATACCACACAGAGCTGTTCTCGAACAACTAGTACCCGATAACGCCGCTCTTAAATGGGGAGTAAGTTATTCAAATCACAGCTTTGTTTTGCATCTAATCGCTATCATCTTTACTAAGAATAACATATTTGTTCCTTATTCAGGTGCCTTCAGTCTCATTTCCTCGTTTCGTTCAGTTACTTCATCTGATTTGTTACAGTAAATATGTTATGTCTGGGTTGGTCATCTCAGTAGGCGGGCTACAAGATTCACTGAAAAAGGCATCACTAAGTGCTTTGTTAGACTATATCCATAGTTCAGTAGCCGAAGGCCATGAATCACGTCTATTTAGCTTGTCTGAAGACATCCTTTGGGTTCTTAAAAAATACAGAAAATGTGATAGGGTCATCACACCAGCCCTGAAGGTAATGATCTCATCGACTTGGCGTAGCCTGCTAACATGAATGGCAGCCCTGAACGTGTGAAAATGCACGCATATAAATGCAAACACACTGTAAATGTACATCTCATCATGTTTCTCTCGCATTTGATATGATTCGTTGCGTCTTTTTTTCAGACGATTGAGATACTGTTCAGTCAAAAGCTATTACTCAACATGGAGGTTGGTGTGTTATTTTCATCGGTTCTGTGAAAATGCCTCTAGTGTAAAAAACTAATGGGTGGTATACTATGTCATACGCAGGCCCTTACACCAATCTTCTGTAGTGGCATTTTGGATTCTCTTGCTACAGAATTGAGAGGAACGAAAGACTTCCCTAAGTTATATTCAGGAATTGCTTTACTCGGTTACATCGCATCGATATCAGATCCCATCAACATAAGGGCATTC
Source organism: Craterostigma plantagineum (assembly GCA_027422505.1). NCBI lineage: Eukaryota > Viridiplantae > Streptophyta > Magnoliopsida > Lamiales > Linderniaceae > Craterostigma > Craterostigma plantagineum. Next base: position 3,678,196 of record JAPQWV010000009.1, on the reverse strand, counting down.
TCTCATCTTCTCACTTTCCTTGCACACCGATATCCCAAGGTACTCAAGTATCTATTCGTGGTAAATTTAAACTCACTTGATATGTCTGCTTTATTCTTCACCATTGTATCTCTTGTTTGTATCATATCAATATAGATACGAAAGTGTGCTGCTGAGCAAGTATACTTGGTTCTGTTAGAAAATGAGAGTCTAATAGCAGAGGACAAACTCGATGAAGCCACAGAGATTATAACAGAGACTTGCTGGGAAGGCGACGTTGAAGAAGCAAAGATCAAAAGGGTGCATTTGTGTAATATCGCAAATATCCAACCCGAGAAAATAGGTAAAGCCCCGTCCCAAAAGCAAACGAGTAATAGAAGCAGAGGTTCTGATGAGAACGCTTCCTACGCTTCCTTAGTAGGATCAGCTGGGTTTTAGGGCCGAACTATCTATCTTTCGAGCGATTTTCTTCTGTGATTTGTTATATTTATTTTGTGGCTTTTTGTTTGGAGTATTAGGGCACACTTGTTCTTTCATTGTGTGAGTATAGCAGAACTATCTTGTGTTTTATTGACTCAGTGGCTTAATTTGGGAGAAGAAGCTATTGGGAGAATTTTCATAACGCGCAAAGAACAATGAAGTCAGTCATTTGCTGTTGTCAAAAAATATCATGACGCTGCCATAGTTAAGTCATTTGCTCTTTATAGGATAAACGTCCTTTGTCTTTTGTTGTGAGTTCTGAAGGGAGAAGTAAGTGTAAACCATATCATGATTAAAAACAAAACGAAGGAGAATATATGTTGCAAACGTATAATTTTGAATGGGTTTTTCATTAGTTATGAATAGGTTACTTAGGGATACTATTATGAATATTGGTTATTTACATATGTGGTATTATTAAAATGGACTAATTTTGTGGTGATATGGATCATACTTCTACGATATACTTACCTTTTCGTTAGAAAATACGCTAAAAGGTAAACATTGTTTTACAAATTTTTCTGTGACAAATTTACCTACTAGGTCTAAGGTGGTGTCCCATATAAAAATATCTTTATAAATGTAGTAGTTATGATCCTCAAGCTTGAGGCTTTGTTGGCGTTGGAATGTCGACAGGGATAATGTAACATTTACATCATAGAATAGGATAATTGATCAAAGATTGACATTTAATCTTAATGATACTCCCTATATCCATTTGTCAAAATTTTGGATGCACATAATTTATACAAATTTTGACAAATTGATAGCCTCCTAAATTAAGTAGTCCAGTCATGATATCTCCTCACGAAGGTCATGGATTCGATTCCACTAGGATTCCTTGACTTTCAAAACCTGTGTCGACTTTAAACAACACAACACAGAGATCAGAAGGATCAGTCCTGCTGGAAGCCAAAGCCATTCCATAGCCGTTGACAACAGTAGTCCGAGACCATTGATGTCCTCTCCCCGGATTGCCGTTGGTATACCCTAAGGGGTAATCCGCACGATCAGAGAGTGAGAACTATTTTTTATAACCTTTATATTTGGTGGCCCCATTCTTGTAAGAGGCCCTTAAACAATGACTTTTTATAAACGTCGATCATAAAAGTGAGGCTCTCAAACCCTAAAAATTCGCCCCAAAATTTGTGTGACCATGTGCGATAGACCATGATGCACGTGCTAAAATCTAACCTTGGAGAGAGTCGATGTATTCTCCAAGCCCTAGTCTTTGCAACAGTGAAGTTCAAATTCAATCAGCAAAACATACATAAAATGTTGGGACTATGGTGTCAAAAAAAGTTCTATACATGCACATGCTATCTAATTTGGGGATGAGCTCTGCCCTTTTTGTCTTCATGCCTATTTCAAAATTTCAAGTACATTACACTCGATAAGTGCAGCTCTGTGTTACTTAGCTAGTTTTCTTGTCTCCTCTTTCTCATTGATTGTCGTACAAATGCAATGTTGTATAACAATTTGGGTGAACACATTTATACAAAGAAACACTGCCTTAGCTTGATTTGCTAAAAACGTGTTTGCTTCATTAACTGTTAGTTCCATTTAAATGATCAATACCAACTACTACTTATTTTAGAGAATATATCACATATTTTTTTATTCCAGAAAATTATTAGAAAGGTGTTTCTGACTTATTTTGTTGCAATAATGATTGGGACATAAATTTGTTTTAAATGTATCAATCCAAAAATCGAAAATGATGTACTTAATTTATAGGTTTGAAATCCCCCTCTTCGTAATGTTATGAATGCAGTCTATGGCCACCGGCCAATTGCTCATATTCTTGATTTTCCATGTAAGAAACATTCATGTGGTTGCAATAAGCATCATAATACATACACCTAAATAATTTCATTACCTGAAAGTTCAATTTGTCTTCCTCCTGGTGTATATTATAATGTGTTTATTATGTTCTTTCTCAAGTGTGTATATAACTGTCAATCAACGCACCTAAATTCAATTCACTGCAGACAGCATAGCGCAGGACAGAAAAGTTACATTGAATTCAACGACAAGCTGATCCAACGACTTAGATTAAATCAATGCATTTGAAATTGAGTTGAACTGAACAATTCCTAACATTAAAGTACGCGAAGAAATGATGTAATGAAAAAGTATATATTAATTTTTTTATGGGTCATTAGTTTTATTTCAGCAACGTGGGCGTAGTCGTGTATCGATTGAAGGGGACCTAGACTGTTTATTGATTATTAAGATGTTATGACACAAAAAAAGTCGACTAGGTTTATTTCGAATGTGTTCTTGGCGATTGTTTATCTTTTTTACGTTTCTTCGCTTTTAGTAGTTTCAGTTTTGTCAAGGGTACATATAATAGATTGCTCATTATTTGACTAAAGAAATACTGTTAGGGTTTATCCCCGCCTACCCAGACAATGACTGATATTTTATTATCTGCTATCATTCTAATAAACTCGAACCCAAACTATTTAAATTCAAAAATTAATACAGTTTCATAGGTAGCTAATATATATATATATATATATATATATATATAGCAAGAGATCATCTCTTTCTATCACTAATTGATTTTGGAAAGGATCAATCGATTTCTAGTAATATGTGCAAATTGTGTTAGTGGTGATAGCTCATAGCTGCTCAATTTTACTGTGTGAACAGGTTGGATTCGATCTTATGTTGTTTTTAGCGCAATAAACTTAAACATTAATGTTAATGAGGGCAGAATTTGAGGATGTGATAGTTTCCCAAACATTGTTATAAGAAGCAATGACAGCCATCTTTTTCAGCAAAGGTCGTGTAAAAGGATATATCTATCTCTATATATTAATTGGCCGAGAAATAAATAGAATCAATGGAAACAGTAATTGTCAGTTTGGCAAATACAAAGACGACGAAGATCTTGCCCTAGTAATTATTTTCCTAAGTGGTAATAATATATAGATACCCGATATTTTTCTAAGTACAAAGACGACGAAGATCTTGCCCTAGTAATTATTTTCCTAAGTGGTAAAAAAAATTTCCAATTGGGTATTTTTCTATAGATACCCGATATTTGAATAATACAAAGAAAATAATTAATAAATAGTAAATCGAAAGGCCATATATAACGATATAATGTCTGTGTCTGAATTTGATTTCCATGTCTCACTGACGTTTACGTATCTATGTGAGCGTGGGGAGATTTCGAGGTGACTGAGGCGTCAAATCACGAAAAATATTTTATTTTCATTACGTCGATGTTTTATAGAAAAAAATACGAAAAGAAATATGTATATATATTCATGACATATAATAGAACAGAAATAAAAAGTATTTTCTTAACAAATATATGAAAGATTGCAACTGGTACGTTCTCGAAAAAGCATTGCAACTCTCTCTCTCTACAATTCTCTCTCTCGCGCTTGAAACCCTAATCTCAACCCAAAAAACAGCCGCCACCCTCCCCCTCCTCCATTAGTGGAGGTAGGGGGAGATCTACTTGTTATTTTAGTTTGTAGTTTCTATTCTGTCTTATATATATATATATAAAAAAAAAAAAAAAAAATTCGACCCCAGCCCACCGCTGCCGCCACCGCCAGCACCGCTGCCGCCTCCATCGCCGCCCGTCGCCACCTCGTCGCCTCCGTCGCCACCAACAGCGACGCCAGCCGTGTGGTCAGTCGCGAAGGTCGAGACTCCATCGGCGCCCGGTCGCCTACGCCCGCCTCCGCTCTCCCGCTTGCCAACTGCCGCCCTCTGCTCCGCCGCACTCTGCTACGCCGCTCTACCGGCTTCCCCGCTTTCACCACCCACCATCGCAGCTGCCGCCGCTCCCTTTCACCTTTCCTCGCCATCACTGCCGTTTACCCACATGTGTCTCTCGACTTAAAGTCGGGAGCTCTTTCTCCCGGCCTTCGAGCCTGGAGCTCTTTCTCCACTTGTTGGAGCCCCATTCTCCCTTGGTGGAGCCATTTCCGATGAATGCAAGATTCGTAGTCAAATGGCCCGAGTAAAATGAAGAGTGTCGTGAATTAGGCTTAACAGCCTTTTTTGTGATATGTTCTTTAGTTCTCGTGTTTTTAGATAGTGAATCTTTGTTTTCTATCGGTTTTTTTCGTTTTTGTTGGGTGTTATTTGCTCCGTATGAGCCTTGTTTCTCTTCCAAGTTGATATTACTGGAGAGACCTCTTGGGCTATTTAGCCCGTGTACTTTTGTTTATGATATTAAAGCTATCGTTTCCGGGAAAAAAAAAACAATATATGAAAGATTGAGAAGCTCTGGGCTAGGCTCGAGGGTCTAATTAATGACAAGTGCAGATGACAGTTGCCCACTATTAAAGTGTTCATTAATTATATGTTTCTGTACAAATAAATGGTTGCATATCTCTTAAACGAATTTTATCTTGGAAACACAATATAAAAAACAAAAAGTATGATCCCATGGAATTGAGCTTATAAAGATCATGTGTACTAATTAATTGTTGCATATCTTTAACATGCGAGTTCCTTCTTGAAGGTTCATGCGTATGAATTCTCACAGATATAAAAAGACTATATAAGAAAAGAAATACATGGGGAAAACGAGAAATAAAATATATAAACTTAAAAGATTATACTTTCGATTTTCGAGTTTAACCTTTTAAGTAAAGTGGTCATGTAACAATAGCTCCCATCTAGAATGAGTTTATAGCTAGATTATAACTTGTCCGTGTAATAATCACAATCTCAGCATTTTAATTAAAGTCGTCGTTGTTTCTTTATCAAACTTAATGTGTTTATGACTATAGAATATTCATGCATAATTACACACACATGTAGTTTTGTATTTGTGGACTTTGCAATTATTTATCTAATGAAAAGAAGCATAAAATAATTATAATAATTAAAAAAAAAAAAAGATGGTTGGAAAAATACAAAACCCTAATTAAGTGTGAAAACAACAGGTGAATGAGAGCAAGTCCATGCACAAGTCCTTTTCTTACTCTCCGATCCCCCACCTCTGCCGCCTCTGAGCCCCTCTTTATCTCTCTCGTTCGTCTCTCTCTCTCTCTCTCTCTCTCTCTCTCTCTCTCTCTCTCTCTCTAACACTCTCTCTCTCTCAAGGGCAGCAAAAAGTTAACAAAAACAGTCCACCGAAAATTAATGCATCAGACCACAACAATATTATTACAGATATGGCCCTTCTTTGCAGATCCCAATTCGTCTTCTTCACGACCATACTCACTAAGTAATATAGCTGTTGTCCTTTTATGTGAGCAGTGTAATCGCGCTTTAAGATGCTTTGTACCCAACAAGTATGTAACGAAGCATAAGTAGGTGAATGGAATTGAATATTCTGATACAACGTAAAGTAGGGTTTGAGCTTGAAGACAATTAATTATCAAACCCTACATCCTTCCAGGGAAAATAAACAAATTTACTTTGATCATTGTTGATTAAATTACTGGGTTTCTCATCTACATATAATTTTGCGATGGAGCTCTCAAATTCAGTTAAATATTTGTGAGAGAGTTTGATAGATCGTATCGTACATTACGGACAACAGCAGCTAATTATTACTACTTGTCATCTATCATTCAAATTGTTGTATTAACGTGTTTGTTAAAAAAAATATTTGATGATAAAAACAACTCAAGCTTTTACAATAGAACTACTTGAATTGTCAATTAATTATCAGTTGTACGTAGAATTGGCAATGGAGAACACAACCCATGGGTACGATAACCAACTTGGTTTAAATTCCATTTCATCTGAGATTAAAAAAAAGAAGACACTTTCATGGAAGATTTAAGTTGAGTTAATTGATAAAATATAGTAATACTTTGATGTATCTTTTAGTGCCAAAATATTCTACAGCTGGACAACAATTAGTGCCCACACATCCCAAACCCTACTTCCCACATCAGCTATAGTACTACCTCTTCAAGATGATGAGATATTTATTACAAACTCAACACCGCCCTAGAATACAGATTAGATCTATCATTTTAATCTATTAAATAAAACAATTCCCCCGTATATAAACGTACATATATACCTTGTCAAGTCATTCTATCAATCAATCAAAGAAAATAACTTCAAAATAATTAGAAAAAAAAAAGAATGTCATCTTCATCTGCTTTTGCTTCGGACCACCACCACTGCTTCTCACCATCCGAACAGCTCTGTTACGTCCATTGCAAATTTTGTGACACTGTCCTTGCGGTATATACACATATGTCTATATATAAATATGTACATCTCAAGCTAGAACAAAACCCTTTTTGAAATTCTTCTCCAACTATTCATCAACAAGTGTATCTTCAACGTTCTCAATTGTTACTAAGTTTTAGAAGGTGCCCCTAGCTGATAGAATTTGCAACCTTTTAGTTCCCACTTTATAGATGTAAATGTAAAACCCTTGAGTCTTTTCGAACTACAAAGTATTTTCCCCAAAGCCTATGAGACTTAGTTTGAGCTTCTTCAATTTTTTATTTTTCTTTTTGTTATGTCTTTTATTTACAACTATAGGTGAGTGTTCCTTGCACAAGCTTGTTCAACACTGTAACAGTACGATGTGGTCATTGCTCGAATCATCTCTCAGTAAACATGCGTGGCCTTCTTCTACCTTCTGCTGCTTCGGCCAATCATCAGCTTCATCTTGGCCAGACCTTTTTCACCCCTCACAATATTCTGGTACAGAAGAAATTAAGGAAAAAAATCTGTGTTTGTATATTTTTTGACATTTATTTCTAAGTAGTGCATTGTATTCGTGTTTTAACTCAGTTTGTTATCCAGGGTTTTTTTATTAAGTTACTATGTTTACATCAATGTAGGATGATATTCGAAGCCCACCTTCGAATTTTCTTCTCAATAATCAACACAATCCGAACGAGCCTTTAGTACCTCCACCTGTTCGAAGGATAGATGAACTTCCCAAACCTCCACCAGCTAACAGACGTGAGATTCTTTTTCTTTTTTGTTCTCTTAATATATACTTTACCAATATCATCATTTTACTTTTTTTTTAAGGATACGCTAGCTATCTTCATAAAAACTATGTGCAATTTTAAGTACAGATGATCGAAATCTTGTTTGGTATAATTAGCTAGGCATGGCCTTTTATGACTCATCTTCAAGAGTGTCCAAAACGTTTCTAAGATTCAAAATTTCTCCAACCAAATAATGCTCACACGACCCTATTGAATTACGATCCTGCGGAATAAATCAGGCAAGAAAGCCCTAATTTTGGAATTTTATGTTATCATGGTTGAGTTAAATATTTAGTAGACCTCATAGGTTCCTGCTAAATAAAGTGACCTTGGAAGCTTTTTTCATCGTCGTTTGACACTGGTAAAAATTATATATATATATATATATATATGTGTGTGTGTGTGTTGTGTTAGGCAGATATCATTTGATAATGATGATCGGAGAAAAGAAGCTAGTGTAGATGTAGGAGGGTTGAGGTGACAGAACTGAGACACTGAATGTTGCAGAAACCTAGAAAGATTAAGCGGTCTAGCTCATTAATTTTTTATTTTATATATATATTTATATATAAACCTGAGTTTGTGTGTATGTATTCTATCTTTTGTTTTATTCGTTTGTTTGTTTATGTAATGCCGTGCTGAATCTTCTTCCATTTCAGCTCCAGAGAAAAGACAGAGAGTGCCATCTGCTTACAATAGGTTTATCAAGTGAGTGATTTACGCAGCTAAAGCAAAATATAATATTACATTATGTGCATTACAACGTCTGCAATAATAGCTTACTTAAACAAAAGCTTGAATTAGGTATTGGAAACAAAAACTTCAAATGGAAACTATTGTCAACCTCTAGTGGGTGCGGATATATGCTTTAAAATATAAATATATATTTTATGTGGTTGGTTTCTTCGCAGCTTTATAATGCTTCTGTTGGCAGCCTTTTAGTAATACCTTGATTGTGATGAAGATCATAGATGAATACATTATTATTTAAGATCGAGAGAAAAAAGTGGATCAGCTATATATAAATTACATCATTTTTAAAACATTATAAATAAAATTCACAGGGAAGAGATCCAACGCATAAAAGCTGGAAACCCTGATATAAGTCACAGGGAGGCCTTCAGTGCAGCTGCGAAAAATGTAATATTTTTGTTTTTATGTATCACATTAGATATACATTAGGGTTTTTCAGTTTTATGCTTGTCCTTTTCTCTAAATTTTGTTGTTATTATTTTAAATTCATTGTTCTCAGTGGGCTCATTTCCCTCACATTCACTTCGGACTCATGCCTGATCATCAACCCATGAAGAAACCAAACCTTTGCCAACAGGTAATCTTTATAAAAAAAATCATGAATTGGGCATTATCATAATACCTATGTATGCACGATTTTGAATTAACAAAGCTTATCTTACATATATATTGTAGGAAGGAGATCGTGACATGATGAAAGATGGTTTTCTTGCTCCGACCAATAATATCGGTGTGGCTCCCTACTAAGTAACTAAGATTAATATAAATAAAATGTGTTAAATGTCGTCCATGTAGTTTTGTCTGTCGTACTTCTACTATATCCTTCTGAGGTTCTATAATTAAGTTTGTTGTAGGTTCAGAAGGAGACTCTTTGTAAGTGTATTTTCAATATTGAATTGGAATTTTTATGGGTGACGACGCCACTGGCGATAGATATAATCTGTATACTTATATGAAGTCTGAATAGCGTTGCTATAAACCGAAAACATTTGGTGTGTCAATTTAACTACGTACTAAAAAATAATAAAATAAAAAACACCCTCTAAGTCTAGCCCATTACCTTTATTAAATTACTAATTTATCCCTCTACTTTAGTAAACTACTATATTAATTCTTTATTTATGATAAATAATTGTTCTTTTTAATATACTTACAATTAAATTCAAATTTATATTAAAATTTTTAATTATAATTAAATTAAGATTAAATAGCACCCGCGGGTGTTTAAAAAATACTAGTACAAATTATGTATTAGCCTCTATTGATGTTAATGTTTGCCTTAGAATTTAACTGCAGATATGGTGCACTGGTAATTAATTTCTGGTAATTATAATCAGAGTGGTATCAGTTTTGGCTTTTATCATAAGATGGGTTCACTCAGGGATTACATACCAATCTCTGGAATATTGGTAAGTTGTATGCCTATGCATAAATATATAACACATAATTTTCTTTTGTCAATTTAGTATTTAATAATCTAACCCATCAGTTCACATATTTTATATTTCAACAAAGCAATCACTCCAAAACTTTGTATTGAAGTTGTCATCATTATTGGATAATTTGTCGACCGCTCTCTCTATGATAAAATAGTTTCATTGGTCTTCCGAAATTCAATATTCAAGCTTGCAATTGCAAAGGTTTCTCACAGTGGGAATCTTGCTCAATAAATCGAGAGATGATGAATTTTTTTTCCCACAATTATTATTGGATTCGATATATAAACACCATAACGTGGTACAGATGACAATCTTAGTTCTCCATTATAGCAATGGCGGATGTTGCGTGAAGATGGCAGTTTGATTTTGGGCTCATATTTCTTTGTCGACCCGATGAACTGAAAGTAAAAACAAATTTGGCTTCCCCAATTGAAATTCAGTTTAATTAATTAAAAAATACTCCATCAGTCCTGAAACTTTATGGACATTTGGGATATTGCACGGTTTTTAACAAACTGAATAGTTTAATAGTATAGTACAATTAAAAGGTAAAAAAGTGTATATTTTGGCAAGTCTGGTACTTATATTTAATATTATTATATTGATTATTCATGATAGTTTTTTGCTAAAATAGGAAATGTATAAAAACTTTTGGGATGGAGGGAATACAAGATAAGAAATTATGGAAAGAGAATAAACCCCTATCTGTGTGCGAGAGAATGACACAGATAGTGTTATTTTTTAATAAAGCTATTATAAAAGTAGATAACTTTCTCATCCTAATACAAAACTAATCAACTTTTTCAACTTACACTAATATTATTTTCAGATAACCCCATAATTATTTTAAATTACACTATTTCTATCATTCTCTCAAATTGATAATTTGAAAATTAATTATGTTTGGATCGATGAGGAGATGGAAATGGGACAATTAATTTGTATTTTTTACTTTTCATGTATATGCTAGTCTTGACGTTATGATTTTTGCGAAACTAGCGCTCTCTTTTAAATTTATTGAAATGTGTTGAATGTTATGAAGCTTTATAGTTTACATGCATCTAACATTATATATATAATTGATATATATATATATATATATTTTAATACTTATAAGTGTGTATGGGTATATGAATAGTGATTTTGGTTGTAATCTATACTTATAGGGTAATGATTGCTATCCATCCTATTATGCTTAACCATTTAAAAAAATATATAAATATTGTGAAAGAGAATAACGGGTGTTGAGTTGAGACCAATTTTGTATTTTATATAATATATGTTGTGTAGTGTTACATGTCTTCTCTACCCAATTTACATCTATCCACTTAGAAATTGTATATTAATATATATTGTGTTCATGATATTTTCTGAAAAATATAGATATCGTTTAATATGTATAATATTTGTATTTTAACTAATCTTTTAAGTAACCACATATAATCATATTAGCCAGATAAATGAATTAATCACGATAATTGAGAAAATTTCAATTTGAAACCGGACCTTCTTATGCATTTAATGGACCGTGCTGAGATCTCTTCATGGAATTGATTGTTTGAAATTCCATATTATGAAAATGAAAATGGTCTTAACCTATAAATATGTTTTTAATCAATTCTCATTGCATATCAGAAAAATAGTAGCTAAAGTAATAAAAAGTTACAGTACTGCATCCACAATGCATAATTAGTAGTGGTTTAATTTATTGTTTGAACTATGAACAAAAGTCGTACGCAAAGCAATAAATGCTTTTAAATTTTTTAATAGTAGCTTTTCGAATTATAAAACTACTTTTTTAATTGATAGATAATTTTATGGGAGTATAAAAACATCATCGCATCCATTAATTATACACAACGAATTTCAACCATGTTGTGAGACCATTAAAGTTGGAACATGTACAAAAAGTTAATTAGACGTAACTGAAGTTGCATGATAATTAGGCCTGAAAAATGAGCCGTCGTCGCTCGAGTTCGACAAAATTGAGCTCGAGCTTCAGCCCAGATATAAGAGCTCGAAAGCTCATGAACAGGTTCGTTTTTTATTTTTTATTTGTTAGTTTTTATTAATTTTTTTATTTATTTTTATTGAAAAGTTCGAGTCGAGCTTTGAGCTCAAAATCGAGTCGAGCTTTGAGCTCAGAAGCTCGACGAGCTCCAGCCCAGAAAATGAGCTCAAAAGCATATGGTAATATTCAATAAAAACTATCGGAGCACAATTATCAAAAATATTAGAAACAGAACCACTCACTGGTCACCTATTGTACCAATGAGACCAAAAATTTAGATTCATAATTAGTCTGACACATTGAACCACGAAACTGTAAGAGCTCACGGTTCGAACATCCATTTAATGATATTATAGTGTATGAGCGGGTCGACGTAGTATAACCACTTAATTTTTCTATTTTTTTGTTAATTTACTTCTATCTCATGTAAAGTTTTTTTGGTTTTCTAAACTATTCCCTGTAAAGACTCTTTTGTGAAAATTCATATTATGTGACTAGATTATTAGAGAAAATTATGGGCAGTTCTCATCGCGCCTTGTGCGCTATTTTAATTTTATAGTATATATATATATATATATAATATACATTTTGTTTGTTCGCCATGGCTTCCACCATTTCCCTCACGCCAACCATCATAAATATATTGTTGATTTTTTTGGCTTTCTGCCATGTCCTGATTTTGATATGAATTCATTTACAATACTATCAGAAATCAGAATTTCATATACTCCGTGCCACTTAAATCAGATTTGTTTCAAGGATGGAAAAACAAAGAGTACACATAACAATATGATAGGAAAAATCCATCATTTTTATACAAAATACTGATAAATGGCTGACTAAAATCAAATTCATCTAAACCTACTAGATAGATAGTAACTCAAAGTCTCAAAAGCCCATGAGCACCAATAATGGATAAATGCAATCCCACAAATGTGAGATATTTCATAAATCAATTTGCCAATGGAGGAGTCAAGAACTATCTTTAATGAGATAAATAGATAGAGAAAAAGAAAGGGAGTTAGAGGGATTTACTTAAGTTGGCGACTTTCAACTTCTTCGCCGACGAGCGACAGACAACCTTAAACCGAAGCTTTACCTGCACAAACCATTCCGAGCCCTTTTGCTAGAAACAATGTCCGAGAAAGTATCCACCAACTGCCCAGCTAAACACACGGGATCATCGATTAAACTCTGTATAAAAGTGTTGACAACTCTCCTCTCTTGCTCGGTCGATCTGAGACTGAACCACGTCAGCAACTTCAACCTAAACTCCCGAGAAATGTGCCCTTCGCACTCCATCCAACGGATAATCTTCACACAGTAATCAAAGTTTTCATCCAAACAGCCCGTCTCAGTAAAAGGGGAACCGTTAGTTAAAGTGCTGTCAGAATCTTGCACTTCACGGTAAGTTACGTGCACATTGTTGTTACCTTCATCTCCAATCGAATCGATGGGAGGCGTAAATTCTTCATTTAAATCTGGGACAGAAGCAACGTTTAGGTCGAGGGCACGTGAAACAGAAGGCTTCTTTTCTTCCCGAGATTCTTGCTTGACTTTACTGCAGCTGTTGAAGAAGTTTTTCATTACATCTGCGCTAGAGCATGAGTCAGAGCAGCATTGCTGTTTGTTCAGCAGCAGCCTTAGGATATTGCCTAGTTCTCGAACCTTGAAACCCGAGTCTAATTCTACGTCGATTGAAGTCCCTTTTTGGTGGTTCGAACTAGACGTTCCCACATAGCTAGTACAGACATTTTCGGTGGCGAGAAAGTGCGAGTTTTTGTTGATTACTTCTACGCTCTTTGTGAAGCATTTGACCTCAGAGTGCCCAAAATCTCCAGATTCGGTGTAAGAAACTATCCTGAAAGAGTACTCAGTGCAAGGCTGAAGGTTATAGATCCAAATCCTACGTTGGTTTCTTGGGAAAATGCAAGAGGGCTCTTTCGTATACGTCTCTTCCTTGGTCTTACAGTACCATAGTTTGTACCCCTTTATATCTTCATCTAACGAAGTTGATGATAAGTCAATTAATACGATAACTACCGAAGAAGAAGTGACTTCCTGAAAGAGGAACTTGCAAGCCGCAGGAAGTGAACCCTCTGCAAGAAATGCAAGCAAAGTAAGACGCCAGAGGCAAATGGGAAATCAGATTAGAAAATAAGAGTAGGTCGATCGAAGACCTATAAAGCTATTTGTTGGTTTAGCATTTGAAGCCATCAACTCGTCGGTTCTTTCAATGGCAACAGAGCAGAGCCTCTGCACATCGACTGCAGCGGAGAGTCTACTCACAATTCCTCGAGCAAGATTAGCTGAAACTCCATCTAGTGGTCCAACTTCAGCTTCCAACTTTGCTTTGGCTTCTGAAACGATCTCGTGGATATCAGAGAATCTTGAGGTACCAAGTAATAATTTATAGCTTAACAAGATTCTGTGGCATAGCACATCTACACGGCGAGCGTCCTTAGCTACAATCAATTGCTTCCTCAAGCATCTGCCAAGGTAAATCACATTTAGAGATTTGTAAGAGATTCTGTTTAGCATACGAACTCTCTGATTCTCATATCTTTATTGCACTACAAATTTACATAAGCCAGGTAACTCAGCAGCTGTTGATGTTGAGCAATTCGATTATTAGTAAACGATGTATTAAAACAGAAGGAAAACATGAATTTGAAATAAACCACAAGAGGATACATATTCCAAACTAGAAAGTATTCGTAATGTAAAATGAACATGCAAGAGTGAACAACATCAAGCTATATCTCTTACTCAGGAGTCAACTTATAATCAAATTAATCAATCCAAATATTGGTGTATCCAAAAAAATTATAATTCAATTAACAACAGAAGGAAAGAATAATAGGTATAAAAGGAGGATAAGGTGCAAGCAATTTACCCAAGTATCCCAGAAACATTGCCACAAGAAGAACAGCAGTAACTTCCATCCAACTGCGCCAACGAGCCCACCTCAACCATTCCCGCCTTACCGTGCCGTAAAGCACATTCGATGTGGCACGACAAACCACAAGAGTGCCCAACGCCCAATTCAGATGTGCACTCCAACCACAGACTTGGGTCCTTGTTATCATCAAATAGATGGCATATGCAGCAAGAACACCTCTTGCAAAACGCGTCGTCAGCTGAAAGAGAGGCCCGACATGCTGCATTCTTACAGATCCATGATGTCGAACTCTTGTAATCCGCAGAATCACACTGAGGTATCCTAACAGGGTTTTCACCTTTTCGTGGCTTCTTTGATTGGTGAATCTGATCCCTGGGGTTCGAAAATGATCTCTTAATTTCATGACCGTTTGAGGCTCTCTTACAAGCCCTCAGAAGCTGCTCAGCCATTTTACGGTAAATGACGGTTTCTTTGTATAGTTCAGGTGTTAGATGTCAAGAATAGTTCAACTATTTCCGCTAAAGTTTATGTATCATCGAGGTCCTCGAGTTTTGCTCCATTGTTCTGCTCACTGGATGGGAATATCTAGAATCAGTAATAGATCACAATCAGAACCCAAAGAGTATAAACAGGTTGCAAGTTGAAAAGATGGTAATTAACATGATTCACTACACAAATCATATATCGATGATGAAATTCATAATGGGTCAAATGTTATGCAACCAAAATACATAGAGATTTCAGCATCAATTTTATCAGTCCACATGGCTAAATCATTCCCTACGCAACATGAGTTGAGTTAAGACGAAAATGGAAATCAGCTCGGAAAAACAGCTAATACATGAAGAGACTGAAATTCCATATTCACGTTTGAGAACAGCTCAATTCACCCAAAACCCCAATAGATCGGATTTTCTCATCACCAAAATATAAAAGACAAATCAAAAGCATCGTAGCCCGTATTAAGGAAGGTCGCACAGCTAATTAAAACCTTTGCAAGCAAAAAGCTAAAAAGAAGTGGATCTTTTTGCGCTTCTTCTACCCATCCCGTCCAATCCAACCAAAAGCCAACAAGCAACAAAAAAATTACCATAAATTACTGCTATGAAATGCAGCGAAAATTTCACACAAAAAATATAACCGAAACGGAAACGAATCTGCGTTCAAATAAACCCAATCAGAAACCCTAATGGACCTACCCAGCAAAATCTACAAGAACAATGTATTAATTTACCTTCAGGCTTCATACGATTTGACTAGAGACGCCGATAGTAAACTGCAATTGAGATCTCTCCGAAAGTCAAAACTTTCAGCCGTTGATATTTCATTCGACCATTGATCGTTGAATCCCACGGCTGAAGTTTGGCAGGCTCGGAACTGTTTGATAAGAAATAGCGATGGGTCGATCCGAAGCTGTTTATACCGAGGCATTCGGTTTTCTTGACATCGGGTCGGGTTTGACAAATTTAGTAATTTAGCCCATTAGCAACATTACACGTAAGCCCATGTAACATGGTCCATGTACGCGTGCAGACCTTTGACTTCTCTTTTGTCCTTAATTGGAAGATTGACCATTTCAAATTTTACTAATATAGTGTTCATATGACATTTTAGTCCATTTTTTTATCATTTATTTGATTAGTCCATCATTTTACCTAACTATTATTAACCAACTATATTATTTATACTCTTATAACCTCAAGGGTTTGGACAAACTGTCAAATTTTAGTCTGTCAATTTAAGTTTATTAAAAGAAAATCCACATTTTAATATGTATAGTATAGCACACGCTTATGAGTGTGCAAAAGTACTAGTACTATTTACAGCCTCTCAAAAAAATAAAGTTCAATATTTGGAAAGAACACATTTTTTTCTTCAAATTGTATGATTGCTATCCTTAAAAACCGGCTAAAATAACGTATATCCTTAGTTATATCTTATATACCTGGTAGTATGGGTGAGCAAATCCGGATATTCGGATTTTCGGAAACGGATTCCGGATTTTTGGATATATAAAAATTAAAATCATAAACCGTATTCGATTCGTTTTCAATAGAATATCCAAAAATGGGGAATCCGATTAATTCGCATACGTTTTTTCAAATTTTGTTTTCTTATATATTTTCACTATTTCTTTTTCAATTTATGTCATACAACAATAAACACTAATTTCATATAAAAAAAAATCCTACACAAAGTAATTCACACAATACGTAAGCACAAGTAAAAAGGGAAACAGTAAAAACATAATAAACACATAACACATTAACGCAAAACTCCACACTTTAAACTTGTATTGTTTTTTTAAATCCTCAAACAACATTTTTGCAATAATAAAATAATATCAAGTTAAATATTTTACTTTGGGCCACAATATTGGCCTCCTCCTTTTTTGGATCTTGTTATTTTTTTTTTAAATTTTTTTCCCTTTTGTGCCATTATTTTATTTATTTTAATTTTTTCAAATATAAAATTGTATATCGGATATCCGGTTTTAGACCGACACCTATTCAGATTCGATCCAGCTTACTTTAAATTAAAGAGGATCGGATATCCGATACTATTTTTTACAAATATCCGGTTATTCGGATCAGTTCAAATTTTATTGCATCTAAACTTTATAGATCATATTCTCCAAGGGTGTTAACTAGTCGAGCTCAATTCATTTTTTTTGTGGCTCTATAAAGCTCAGAAAACTCATCGAAGTCGAACTCTTCAAAAATATATGTTTATATATAAATTTCATTCGGGAAAATGGAATAATAGTCAAAAAATATACTATAATAACCACAGAAATTTTGTTGTTCAAATCTTAAATAGAGGTTACAACGGAAATCGATAAAGGTTGATTCTGCCTAGCTTTGCCCGTGTTTTAGAGGAGGGTTTGAGGGTGTTTCGCTGTTACAGATCAAATTCATCCTTCGAGATTTCTTGTGTGTAAAAAATTCCTTGTAATCGCCGGTTATTGATCTTAAAAAATATTTTATTTTATATATTATTTTCTCACATGTCTCTTATTCTAAGTGTTATATGTTTCTGTGGATTCTGTTATGTTTATGTTTTTATTATCTGGTTCTTTTTTATTTTTTTGATCTTGGTTTCTCCTCTATATTATATATATAATATATATATATCTCACACAAGTAAAAAAGATATATTAAATAAATAAAAAAACTTAAAAAATTTAAAAAGTTCGCTAGCCAGCACTCATGAACTCAAGCTCGATTGTTACGAATTCGAGTCGAGCTTCAGGCGATCTAAATATGTACAGAAAAAAATTTGATCTACTTATACTTATAAGTATCTAAACCATATTATATACTTGTATAAGTATCGCAGGCAATAAATCAACATAGGCCCAGGTTAGAAATATGGATGAATCGACATAATAAAAAACCGAGAAACATAGGTTGAATGTAGTCACACAAAGAATGGTTCTTACTTGAGCTATTACAGGACCACATAAAACCCAATTTCAGGTATGCTACCGCAAATTGAACAGACATCACCGAGCTTCAGAGAATAAGTGAAATACTTCCTTAATTATCCTAAGTTTTATTAACAAAGCACGCCACTGCGAGAGAATACATAAAAACACCCGATGTTTCGCTTTTTTCGAGCACTCGATCATATTCTCTTCAAAAGATATCCAATCAGAATCCCGATCAAGCCAACGATGAAAACATATATGAACGGTATACCTCCTCTGTTCTTGTTGCTTTGACGCCTCAATGTTTCCTAAAGTGCCATAAATCACAAAAACTCTTTGTAATAACCTTTTGAAGATGATTATGTGTTAAAAGTGGGAAAACTTTTCAATGGGCAATGATTTATCTATTATAATCAGATCAATAAAGCTTACGAGTTCTTGCTGAAGCTTGCTATTTTGCTGGAGGGCATGACGTTTCTCCTCTAGTACCTTAGAGACGAGGGCATTAACCTACAATTTACACCAAAAAGGTTATATATAAACTCAATCATTATATTCATCAGTGTTGTTACTACAACTGAACATGACTTTCCCATCACTTTCAACTTTGATCCTTCATTAGATTAATGGACATTCTGAAGGGTGAATCCCAAAGCACAAACAGTGACGAAATACTATCGTGCACAAAGCAAAATCATTCACTCGCAAAAAGAAAATTCAACTCAAATTAATAACGTAAATAACCTCTGGACTGTTGTCTTGGGATTCGCCATAGGCCTTCGCCACCTGCGAGGATAACAAAGATTGAGCCAACAACAATGCTCTGAAATGTTATGGAATGCTAGTTGTCATGGTGCATATGTTCTCATTTATGAAAAATTCAATATCCCAGAAACATACATTGAACTCAGACTGATTGATGGTTCCATTGTCCGACACTGATGCCCTAGGGGAGGAACCTTCCTCTGAGCCTTCACGGACTGGCGAAGGAGGCTGAGGTGGCGGAATATAGGAAACTTTCAACTTGCATTCTTCGACACGATTACCTGACTCTTTGTTAAACTGAAAGAACACATCAAATGCATTCATTTATCAACTAAAAAGTTGAATCCATTCTTATATTCAACACGAAACAATGACCAATTAGAGTTCATAAAAAAAAAAGTTTCTTACCATTTCTGTAGTTATGTCCTTTGTGGTGGTTCCAGGGCTAACGACCACACTCTGCAGGAGAAACTTGTCCCTGCACTGCAAATCAGGTGGAGCCTCCTTCTGTGCTTGCATCATAACTACATAAGAATGAAGTTGAATTAGTGTATAAAAGCCTCCTCTTTCAAGACATCTCCAACCTTAATAACTTGGCCATATAGAGAATTTGCCAGAATAATTGGAAGAAATACAAATCTGATGAGGTTTTGGCTGAAAGATATACCTACAACTTCAGAAGTGGAGTGAGGCACGACGACGCCTGTGTTCGGCCTCACACAATACTTCTTCGGATTTGTTGTCTTCACCTAAAATTTTGGAATTTAAAAGATGATACATATGAGCAAATAGCAATTGAGCTTAAAGGCAATAATAAAATTGCAATAAAATCAAGAAACAACATACTGAGAGACATATGCATTCGAACAGAAATAAAAAGGGACGAAGATACCTTAAAAGCAACACATTCATCCGATTTGTTCTTTAATTGCATGGAGCACGAGATCTGCTTCTTCAACTCAACTATACACCAGAAACGGCAAAGGGAGAACAGAGGAAAATAAATCAAAAGCAAAGATCCACCAAAACACATGATCAAACATAACCTCACCGAACACTTCGACAAACATACCGAACAACACACAAATGACGAAGTCAATCCAGATTTACAAATGAAAAAAATAATGGAAACAAGAAAAAAAATTAAACAAAAAAAATCATCCACATACAGGGAAATTGAAGTTCTAGAGGCTCGATTTGAAGAAGCTCGCGGTTGCTCATTTTATTCCCTAAACTCGATGGCGATTGCTTCCGGCAAAGCTTTTTACCACTTTGTTCTCCGATTCGAGACAACGGTGATACAAAGAGATCTGAGATTTCGATGCTCTTTTGGGGAATTTCTTGGCCGGATATCGAGAGAGAGAGAGAATATATAGCGACGAAGAAAAACGTTGAAAGAGTAGAGTCGCGTATTAATAACAAGGAAAAATTTCACATATATCGCTACCGTCGAATGACAATATTAAGTTCTTGATCGGATATTACCGTTGAGTAATTTCGATGCTTTCCCAAATAAACTCGTATCACATTCAATTATGGGTACGGCTTGCCAACCAAATTGGAAAAAACTCAACTCTAATTAATATATAGCACATAACATAGTATAAGCTTAATTGTACGTAATGAGTTGTTAGTGTTTTAACATGGTTGGGGTAGTTTGTAGGAATGACAATTGTATAGGCAATGCAAAACCTTCAATTATATTGTGTAAGCTTTGGTAGGTACGTAAATATCTATTCTATTTTATTAAGCATGATGGTAGGTCTGTCAATTTCACAAAAATAATAATGAATTTTAAAACACTAGCTATCTTTCAATTATTAATTATTTACTATTTGTTGTTAATTCTTATACATTTAATTTAAAATTTATATACATATAATCAAATTTAAACCATAATTTTAATTAACCGTTTTAAACTAAAAATAAAGTTAATAATAAATATTTATATATTATCGCACATGTGAGCGTGCAAAGAATATTACTGATGATTAATCCCTCCCGTCGTGGATGATTCCGAGTTTCCTGCAGCAAGCTTGGAATAATGAAAGCACTAGTATTATTATTTGATGACAATATTACAATCTATTTTGGTTGGAGTTCGTGAATTCACCGATGGTATGGTATATGATACTCTAACAAAACTATGAAGTTATTTATTTTTAGGACAGGATTTATACTAGATTGACGCAGTGGCAGAACCAAGATTTCAAGAACATGGAGCTCCTCCACATAGGAGATTCATCAAGCTCTCACGATGCATTAACCCACTAAATATAGATTTATAGAAAATGTAGAATCCGCCAAATCAAATAAATAAAGTGAAAATTTAACCAACAGTCTAAAGCCCTGCAATGTGTAAAAAGAAAACTAACTCACGAATTGAACCCACACCATGTGTCTTATGGTCACAACTTAATATTAAGTCTAATTACAACAAGGTTAAAGAGTAAACCTACAAACAATAAACTAAAAATCCATCAAGTAAATATTTTTAATAGTAAACCTTAAAATATAAAAATATATTTATATTTTATTGAACACACGTCGGATGTGCTAAAAGATAGTTATAGTAATCCACCTGAACGTAGATTCAACATTCGATAAAAACAATTGAAATCAAAATAGCTTAACAAACGTACCATTTGGTACGTTTATTAAACTATTGTGATTTTAATGAATAAATTATGGAACCACGTGACTGTTGTTGTTTGTAGAATTTTGGGTGGGTCCCATGAAGGGTTGCGTTTACTACGATGGATAAGTTAGGATTAGACCAAGATATCTAACGTAATACCGTTCACTATGAATAAACTCCAAGTATAAAAGCCCGCAATAAAACATCGACCCGCTCCCGAGCCCGTTATAATTTATCCTATGGGCTGGGCCACTACAATTAATCCAATCTTTATTTTAAGAAATGACTATAATATTCTTATTCCACCATATCATGAAACCATCTTTATTTAATATGTTTATACAATAAAAATAAATAAGCAACACCAATTTATTCTTTGTTTTATGGTGATCAAAATGATATGCATATCTTATATTTTTCGATGTTCATAAGAATATTTTTTTAAAAAAAGAACTATGTATTGATAGGTAAAGGTTACTTTTTGTAATTTACAAATTATACTGAACTTAACTCATCACTTATCTTACAAAGTAAACAAGTAATCCGTATAGCCCTATGATTAAATAATTCAAAGATAATTTTGACTCATCTTCTCTATAACTTAAGGTAAACACAGCCTAGGGGGATAAATCCCACTGAAATTCTTGATCCTCTCATAGTTGATATTGAAGTTCAGATTCGATTCAAACGAATTTAGTTGGAGTATGGAGACTACGGTGGCATTGTTTAGGGAATACTCACTTGTCCGAAAAAATAATAATAATAGTATGGCAAAAAAATTACTAAACTACATCGCATGCACTACACCTAATACTCATCTTGCAATGGACTTAGTGTATAACTATCTACTTTTATGTTGAGATTATAATTTGAGCATTGTATTACATCGAATAATTCAAGCTCTTCTAGCCACTATATACCTACTTTGAAAATAATATGGAACATTATAGCTATGCATGCTTCAAAAGGACTTTAACTTTCAATTTTTTGCATGCATACATGAGCAAAAATATATAAATACCCTGTTATAGGTATATTTTCATTATGCACACATCTTAATGAATTTTCGAGCTTAAATATTCATGTATGCATATAAGCTGAATCGTCGAAAATACCTATTTTAACTAAGAGCGATAAAACAAGAGGCTTTTTCATCCAATAACCAATTGATTTTAGGAAGGAACCCTCGATATATAATATGGTATTAGAGTGAGTTCGATTCTGCTCACTATCACCCGATTCATATGTCCACGTGTTAGGCCAGTCATGCCACATGTGAGAGGGCGTGTTGAGATTATAATTTGAACTTTGTCCCTTATGGATAATTCAAACCCTTCTAGCCACTATATAAATATAAGAAGCTTTCTCCTCTTATAACCAATTGCTTCTTGGAAAAACTCATCCATTTCTAATATTTTAGATAAACATAATAAATATATTAGCTTTTTTCAAATATTTACGTCAAAATTCAACTCGTCAAGTCAACGTTTTTCTGTGGTTATAAACAATTAGGAAAAGTATCACCTATACTCTTTCATAAAGAGTCATGGATACGAACTGTCAAACTAGTATATCCATTTTCTGTGTGGTTACAAACTAGTATATCGAAACTCGGTATTTTCGTGGTGATTTTCAGCTACCGTTTTGATATTTCAGAATTGTGTCGATAAATTATGTTTCCCAACGGGAAGCTCAAATATTTTCAGTATAAGTCGTTTCAACATTAAATCTTTTTTTTTAAATATAAATATAATACTATGATGGAAATAGATGCGAAACATCGCTTTATCTTAATTGTTTTATTTTATTCTTAACGAAATAAAATTTAGATTAACCTATCAGCCTTGTCACGTATGAGTTATGACCTGCTTCGAATCATGGAATTCTCAGTCTTTTTTTTTTTTTTTTTTCGAAACGATAGCTTGCATTAATAACAAAGATACAGGGCTAAATAGCCCAAGGGGTCTCACCGGTACATCGTCAACCGGGAGAACAAAGGCTCACAAAGGAGCAAAACAATCCCACAAGGGGAAACAAACACTCCCAGCTTTGGGAGAAAAGGGCCCACAAGGGACAAAAAAACCGACCGAAAACAGAACACCATTATCTACGACCAAGAACTAAAGAACCTATAACAGAAAAAGCGATTAGGCTAAATCTACGATACTCTTCACTTTAACCTGGTCTTCGAATTCTGGGTTTTTATTTTCATCGGACTGGGGCTCCACAAGGGAGAAAAGGCTCTCGACCCCGAGGGTCGGGAGAGACGAGGTCCCACAATGGGGAGACTCGAGGCAGCGGCGAGGGCAGGGGCGACGCGGGCGAGCGAGGGCGGGCGGGCGGCGGTCAGCGGGCGGGCAGTGGGCAGCGGGTTGGCAGCGGGCGAGGGCGGGGCGCCGGTCGGCTGCCCTTTACGAGCCGGCGTTGGGGTGGTCGCGGCCGGGTGAAAGCGGAGGTTGGCGGAGGCGGAGACGACGGCGAACGGAGGTGGAGACGACGTCTCATCGAGTTGGCTGCAGCTTCGGCGAGGTGGAGGAGAGGCGGCAACTGCCGCCGCAGCTTCGATGAGACGCCGGCAGGGCGGGGCGGGGCGGCGACGCTCAGCAGCGGCAGCCGGGGGAGGCCGAAGGCGGCAGTGTAGGAGGGGGCCGGCATGATGGTGGCAGGCGGGAGAAGGCGCAGATGGCGGTGGACGTTCGAAATATTTTTTTTTTTTTATATTTTTTTAGAAGAAACTAAGAAAAACTTGCAAAAGGAGGGCTCCCCTACCTCCATGTTCCCCCTACCTCCATTAATGGAGGAGGGGGAGGTAGGGAGGAGGGGGAGAGGTGGCGGCTGAGGGAGTTTCTAGGGTTTGGGTTAGAGAGAAGGGGGAGAAAAGAAGGGGGAGAGAGAAGGAGAAGTGCAGCAATGTTCCCAACCCAAACCAAGATATTGAAGAGTTTCTTACCAAATTGTTTGGATTATATCAATTAATTGCAATAAATTGAAAAACGTGATTCATTAATAGCTTCGTTAGGACAATGTCCGTTGCACGTCAATAGTTAAAGCCCCGCCTAATTACCTACAACCTAACAAGCAGTTCAAAATAATTGATCGGCTGAAGTACATAATTTCATGCCTCTATTAACAGGATTGAATTGTGTACTATGGGTGCAAAGGAGTTGAGTTCTCATTTTTTTGACCTTGAAAATTATATATTAGGGTTTGGCTCCAACTTGACGGAATATTTGTTTGGATCTCGAACACAAACATGATGATAAATATTAGGCTTGAGTTGAGTTGTGTCACAAACGTGCTCCAGCTTTCAACGCGAATTTTAAAGAGTAAAAAGCAAAAATAGTGCTTGAAATATACGATAGTTCATTGTTGGCACTCGAACTTTAATTAAATGTGTTGTTTTGGTTCTTGAGCTTTGCAATACCTATTATTTTTTGTGCCTTTGACCTAAAGAACATGTAAAAGAACAAAAAATATATAGTTTTGCAAAGTTCATGGACAAAGACAGCACATTTTAAAGTTTAAGTACTAAACATTTAGAATTTTTGTTTTATATCTATACATGATATTTTGTAAAATTTATATAAAAGTTCATATTCGATGATCACCACGAATTTTTAACTTTTTATTTAAAAAAGTATCTCAAAATTACATCTATTATCATATGCCTTTTTAAAAAACAAGAAGTTAAAAAATATGTAAAGTAAAAAAAAAATTAATGTTGTTGTTCAAACTTTCAAGAATTTTGATTTGATTGTATTGATATGCCTCGTTTAACAAAAATCATCATGGTAGTCGATACTGGAATGTTATATTTTGTTCTTACTATAGCATGTATGTATAATAATGTGCTCAAAATATAGGATTTCTATGCATAGTAATTCACACAATATATGAATGTATGGTTCAAAATTACATAATAATAATAATAATAATAATAATAATAATAATAATAATAAACACAGTACCACAACTTCACATTAAATTTTTAACTTGCATCTCGATATTTTTATTTTTTCTATTTCCATTCTCGAATGAAGTTTTTGCAATAATATAATAATATAAATATTCTACTTTGAGGATTTTTTTTCCGTTTTTGGACCTTCATTTTTCTTTTTGGGCTATTACTTTTATTATTTTTTAAAATATAAAACGGATACCGAATATCCGGATTTTAGACCGACTACTATCCGTATACAATTTTAAAACCGCATATTCGTTTTTATCGGATTTTGAAAACCGAATATCTGATCGGATTCCGATTTTCGGATATTTTTTAGCAAAACCTATGAGCACCAACAGTGAAACTTTTATAGTTCAAGAACCATTTTTCCATTTTAGTCTTTTTTAAATTTAGATTTCAAATTCCTCGCCAAGTTACCTAATGTTTGTGTTAAAAAGTGGCATTCGTATTGGATTGTATGAATAACAAACCTCAACATATGAAGACACAGAATACTTTTATACGGATCTACACGTTAGACCTCACAAAAGAAACAGAATAAAAAGATTTATTTGCTAAAAAGATGAAGCAAAAAATGTAGCCTGCGATGAGTGGGCGTTTGAACAAACTGCGATGAGAATGAAATTAGCAAATATTTAAATAAGAGTAAATTTCAATAATAATAATATATGTAAAATATTTCGAAGCTTCTAATAAAAAAAATTACCCAACCAAAAACTTACGAGAACACTAGACACAATTCAAAAATGGGTTTCAAATTACAATTTTTCGCGGAAAATAAATCTATCACCCAATATTGATATGCATCTATTTGCTTTTCTTGCAGAATACGAGCAAAAGCAACCACTCCGTTCCGACAGCGGTTAACCGCACTGCCCAAACTCGTGACTTTCTTTTAAATTAATACGCAACGTACGAAGATAAGGTTTAAAATAAGAGTTAATTATGATTCAGCCCCTATTCATGTTTAAAAATCGTGTTCAGCCCCTGTCAGAAAAAGCAATTAGTTTTAAGGAGCCGATTTTTCATACCACTTTATCGGTCTGTGGTACCACTAATTTGTTCCGTAATACCACTTCTTTGTTATGCAGTACCACTTAATTGTTCTGCAGTACCACTTCATTTTTCTGTGGTAAAAATGAAGTGGTACTGCAGAACAAAAGAAGTGGTATTACAGAACAATTATGTGGTACTGCGGAACAAAGAAGTGGTACTACAGAACAAAGAAGTGGTACCACAGACCGATGAAGTGGTATGAAAAATCGGGTCCTTAAAACTAATTGCTTTTTGTGACAGGGGCTGGACACGATTTTTAAAGTTGAACGGGGCTGAATTGTAAAGGTCCCTTAAAATAATAATATAAAATCTGCCATAATAATATTACCAATAAAATAAGTCAACATACAATGTACAATCAATAGCAATTAGACAGCCCAGCTAGGATAGGACGGCGAGAGAGAGAGAGAGAGAGAGAGAGAGAGCAAGGAAATTAGAAAGAAAAGAAAAGGAAAAACAAAAGAAAAAGAAAAA
This sequence comes from Craterostigma plantagineum, assembly GCA_027422505.1. NCBI lineage: Eukaryota > Viridiplantae > Streptophyta > Magnoliopsida > Lamiales > Linderniaceae > Craterostigma > Craterostigma plantagineum. Next base: position 3,651,355 of record JAPQWV010000009.1, on the reverse strand, counting down.
CTTGCAACCTCATTTCCAATCTCGTTAATTGGAACCTGACACCATGGAATTTTGGATTGAATTAATTTGAATTTGCTTGTAGTTGGTCATGGTTCGAGTCGGTGATATATATTAGGGTTTGAATTTTTTAGGAGGTTTTAAATTATGAGCGTGGGAGAAGGTGACGCTGTTGCCGGCGACGGCAAAGCGGTTTTGGGTGTGATTTCGTGTTCGATTTGCTTGGATGCGGTGACTGACGATGGGAGTAGATCTTGGGCTAAGCTTCTCTGTGGCCATCAATTTCATCTTGGTTAGTTATGTTAATTCATTTTGCCTTGTGAAAAGAATAGGTAGATCTAACTATTTTGACGAGAGCTTATGCGATTTTACTTGCTGTGTTGCATCTGGAATTCGTCGTTTGTGGTTGGGTTTTGTTTATATACCAAGTTTGGTCAAGATTGAATTTTGGAGTTTTCTAGGATCTTGTAGCTCGCCTATCTGGGAATGTTGAAGAACAGATTAATCAAATTAAACTTTGGGGACTTGGTAAACATGTTATTAGTTGAGCCACTTGTGTATGTCACTTGGCGTTGAATGGTTCTGTTGTTTTTGTTAAGGGTTGTTTGTTCAGTTTAGCTTGTGATTTGTATGATATTTGATGTTGTTAATGGTTTTGCAATATGTGAGCTGTGTTTCAAATGGGCAACTAGTAATGCGTTTCATTTTTTCTGAGCAGCCATAATGGAATGCCGTTTGATAATCAACACAGAAGTTGTCGTTTTTTAATCTTGCGCACGTTTTTATGGGTTGAACATTTCACCATTCAAAAGCTTTCAATTAAGCGCATGGTTTCCCTCTAATTTATTATATGCCTTATCATTTAATATTTGGGGCGGATGGAAAATGGTTGATTTGGATCGGTTGATTCCTCAATACTGCCACATATCATTCTAGACTGCTAATGCATTTGTTTGTTGTGACGTGTCAATTAATTGTTTTAGTTTCTATGATTATTATGCTAAAATAGTAATGGCGAAGTGGAAAAACTCCAGACCTAGAAAAATTTCGTTCAATCTTAAAACATGCATCAGATTCTGTGCTGGACACTCTGGTAAAGCGTAGTTTTTACATCTTGGTTTTCTTTTGTTCTCTGAACCCTTAACATGGTTATGAAGAACAGTTCATGTTATATATTATTACAGATTGCATAGGCTCAGCTTTCAATGTTAAGGGAGCAATGCAGTGCCCAAATTGTAGGAAAGTCGAAAAAGGGCAGTGGCTCTATGCTACTGGAAATCGTCCTTTGCCTGACATTGTTATGGATGAATGGATCCACGACGAGGATCCATATGACTTATATTCTGAATTGGTAATACTATAAACTCATCTCACTTATCCTCTAGGCTATTGGCATAAATTAGTTGCTTCTGAAGCTTGTATGATTTATCTTAAAGGCTGTCGATAGGACTAGGGCGGTAATTTTTCATGTCCTTCTAAAATAAGAACATTCTTGTGTGTTACTAATTATGTATACTGTTACCTTCTTTCTAGGAACGCTCCATCCTCTGTTATTATACTCTAATCCTTTTCGTTCGTAAAATATCATCCATTGACGAGAAATGAGTTATCCTTTTTAAGTTCAGCTGACATTGACTGTAACTCAACATGATGACCGAGGTTTTGTTATTGATCTGCTTTTAGATGCAGAGGTAGAGCTAGGCTAACCGCGCAGCGGAATCATTACTATTGAACTTCATATGTCAAGATCAAAATAAAAACTGCATGTTGGTCCAATTAATAAAATTTACCATCTTGATATTTTCTCCCCATCTGTTTTCTTACATAGTTAATTATATTAAAATATCAGGTCAAATTCATGTGGGTCCTACTGTTTAAATGCGTTCATCTTTAGTTGTGAACTTTAGCATATGTGATGTCCACCTTAACCCATGGCCTAATATTCCCAGTTTTTCATTAAAGAAGTTTAGATCTTTTTGGTATAATCACTCAATATATGGTACTTAATCCACTATTCTCTTAGCCATTCATAAATATTGTCGCCAGTGACCATTTTACGAAGAACTTAGCTGACAGCATGTTACTTACACATAATGGTGTAGTCTATTCAAGTTGTTGGCAATTAGCTTCACTGAATCTTATATTCTTTATTAACTTGCATTGTTTTCTTATGGGAATTTTGAATTCGAACCTGGATGACTTATTTTTATACTTCAGTGTTATGATTCCTACTACGACTACAGTACTTTAGTTATGAATAAATGAGACACCGAACTTTTCGACCGATTGTCCAAATTTACCATGAATAATTGGATTCTGTACTTTTGTAGTCATTCGGAGTTCACTGGTGCCCGTTCAGTGGATTTGCGAGGGTCCCTTCTTCCTTAGAGTAAGAATCTTTTGTTATTTTACAACCATGCTTTCACTACAATACTTTCCATTTATCATTGGCCTCTAATTGTTGTCACCTTGGTATGAAGTCGAAGTTTATCTTTCTACTTGAGGATATGGACTCACAGCATCTATATTCCCATTTCTCACTCGATTTCGCACTCTCCTTCCCATGCTTGTTTTCGAACTCGATAGAGTGCATTTTTAAGCTAATGTGCTGCTTTTCTTTCTGCGCAGTGAAGGAGAATTCTCAGCAAGCACATGTAAGATCGCAATTGCTTTACCTCTTCACGACTGCCACAATTTTACACAACGCGTCATATCTTAATGCGAACTTTTTTTTTCTTTTTTCGTGTTTCACAGATCACGACCTTCCTGTACATCACCATGCTGTGTTCGCTGAACGCACGCCCGCCCCTTCCGCAAACCACCATACTTGCCCATACGTTGCTTTTGTTGGGCCAATCCATCCATCCTCTGCACCTTCCAACGGTAGCATCTCGGAAGGGCCCACTACTTTCAACGGCCACCTTGCTGGGCCATCGCTGCCCAACGAAGTCCATGGCTCCTTTGCTTTCCCTCCCATGGACGTGCGCTATCACCATGCGTGGGACCATTCGACCAACTTCGGTTCGATGGCTAGCCGCGTGAGTCCTACAGATCAGCCTCTGGTTCTGAGAACGGCTCGTAACAGTTCTGATGTCCCGAGGCCCATCGCTGCTCAGCCGCCGCTCATTCTTGGTCATGGGTTAGTATGTTTGCCTTGGTTTTTTTCACTAATCAAGATTATGATTATCTCGGTTGATTATTTATTGGGTCTTGTAATGTAGTGGCATTATAGAGACGAGGAATTTAGGCTTTGGCATTAACTTTCAAACTTAAGCAATTTAGGAACCTTATACGTTGGAATCCCAGATTTTGTCTAGATATTGCTTATTTTAAGGTTAACTTTCGTATAAACTCACAGTCTAAATTTTCTGAAACTTATAGATTATATGGACAATAACTTTCAAACTCAAGCGGACATCATAAGCTGGAACTCTAGGTTTTATCCCAAAATTGCTTACTTTTGAAAGCTATTGTTCATATAACACAACTCTCTAAGATTTTCCGGAACCTTAGAAATTGGGGCAAAATTCAGTATTATGGCGTATAATATTCCTAAATTGTTTCATTTTAAAAATTACTGTCCCCCATAGCGTGAGTTCGTTGTCCCAATAATGTCACCCCCGCCCCCCTAAAAGAAAAACTGAGCCTAGAAATAGTTATATCAAAATCATTGTTCCCGTATGACGGTTTGGAGTCTTGTGTTCCCACAGTTCGGCGAGCCGAGCTCCGAGCTCCATCGCCCTATCGATGGCCCCACCCTACCACGGAGCAGCCGCCAGGGCCCACCGCGAGCGAGCAGCTCAATTCCATCAGCCCACGGCGGCCCACGGCCGCGGCCCGGCGATGGGGACCCACGGTCGGAGATCGAGCCACGCGGCTTCTCCGCCGCCCGAACAGCAGTCGGGCGGAGGCTTCTACTTTGTGTCGTCGGGCAGAACCTTTCAAGAAGCAGAGGTTCCTCCTCGCCGTGGTCACGTCTGGGAAAGGGAGTACCAACATCAGCAGCAGCAGCAGCAGCTTTCTCTTTTTCCCGAGAGAGATTCTTCTTCTTCTTCTTCGACGTCTTCTTTGATTTGGGGGCATTTCCCTCCGAGTTGGGTCGGGTCGTCGGAGGTCGGGTCGAGCGGTTACCACCTTAGGCAAAACGGGTCGCAGATGGATCGCATCTGAAGAACAATTGATTGATTTGTGTTGTCTGTGTGTGTGGGCGTGAGCTGAAAAAAACTGTAACTTATAACTCGTTGAGCTGAAAATTATCGGTGTCGTGGTGGTGAGCTGAAAACTGAATTGCTTGGCTTTCATCGACCCAATTGTGCTTTGCGATGAACTTGAGCTTTCTTCTGTGTTGTCCTTCTGATGTGCCCTTTGGATTAAGAACGATCGCATGTTCGACGGGTAAAGACGTCGATTTTACATGATTGGATCCGTTCGAAGTTGTTTTATGTGATGTGAATCTGACTTGCTTTTGCTTGGAAAGCGTTTTGTTTGTCTTGTGCTTGTTCCTTAAAAATTCGGGCTGGCCCAGCCTGACCCGTAATATTGTCCAAAATAATGGTTAAATTAATTGAAATTAAAACGGCACAAAATCGGTAATATTGAAGATTAAAGAGCAGCATCTGAGAAGATGGGGATAAAGAACATCCATATCACAAACGTTGGTGCGTTGTCCCCATTTCTTACATGGAAAATTGATTGGTCTTTTACATGGCTACAGTAGGTGGCTGGCCTATATAAACATGTATATTTCATATTACTTGATCGTCCCCGAAAGATCCTTTTTCGAGGTCGTGGAATCGCAACTCGTACGGAGTAGCAGAGCGTGCTTTGCCGAGGTTGTAATTGCCGTACTGCTTAACAACCGATGGCTTGGGAAGGCTATTACCTTTGTTTAGGTGCAGTCTGTTGTTGTTTCTCTTATCGTAGTCGTCGTCAAAATCTTGCATTTGAATCATCAAGTGGGCCGAACCTTCTTCTTCTTCTTCTTTCTTCTCTTCATCGTCTTGTTTGTCTTTGTTGTTACAGTAGATTACGTACACTATTAGCTGGGCCGAGCACAATAACAAACCCACGCCGTTTGGTACCTGGTGATAATTAGTTGAATATTGACAATTTATAAGAAAATTAAAATGTCGTGTTGGAAATAAAGTATATAAAATTAAAATATGATACGCTCCTTTCAATTATAAGCGTTCACCCGATTGGCCATACAACACGATATCAGATACATGATCATAAGATGTCATATGTACGAAGCATCACAACCACCTATTTATGAAAATACAAATAATACTAGATAAAGAAAAATCAACCTAAATGCGAGATAACATTTTCGAAATAATGCATTAATATTAAAATATGAAATATTTTTTTTCAATCTTACCCTTTTTATGTGTTTATTTTTAGGTATAGTGCTACCTACATGTAACATTTTTTTTTTATCATATGTCAACAATGCAATGTAACAATATTTCTCTCTCTGGCTGACTTTAGTGCTTTAGTGCTAAGAGCATCTCCGATTGAGAAACCAATTCTCAACTCAAACTCATTCTCAAAACTCAAAATGTGGTAATTTTTCTTCAACCATTAAACTCATTTTCAAACTCGAATGACTATTTTCGATATATTCACTTCTACATCAACTTCTAAAACTTTTCAATATTGACCACATATAAACCTTACAACAAATAATATATTAATATGATATTACATCTAAATAAATAAACAAAAATATTCAAGTATTTTTTATAATTTAAAAGCTCTCTAATTACTTTTTATATATTTTTGTTTAGTTTTAATCTTTACTAGAATGCTTTAATTATTAAAACAAATAGAGGGGCTTTAAATGCAATTACTAAATATAGAACTTATTTTATGCGTTCAAACGCATCTATGTGTTTAGTGGAGGTGAGAGAATGTACAAAACTCATTTTGAGATTGATTTTGGGATTTGGTTAGAGTGATTTTAGGATTTTTTTATGGGTTTTCAAGTTCCATTGGAGATGGTCCAAGGCTATCTTCAACCGACAAACTCATTCTCAAACTCAAAATGCAGTAATTCTTCTACAACCACAAACCAATTCTCAAACTCAAAATACAATTCTTATACTCCCTCCGTCCCGTGATTTTTATCACATTTGTTGGTCGGCACGGATATTAAGGTTCTATTATTATAATAATATAGTATAATGAAAAGGTAATAAAGTGTATATTTTGACACGTCTGTTAAGAATATTTAATATTATTATATTGATTGTTTGTGATAGTTTTCTTACTAAATAAGGAAATGTGATAAAATTAGTGGGACGCCCGAAATGGTAAAATGTGATAAAGTTAGTGGGACGGAGGGAGTAATATTTTCTTCTACATATTTTTTAATATTACCCACATAATTTACCACTTTACAAATTAGACTACGCAATTACTTTAAATTCGTTTGAGAAAGCATAAAATTAATAATAAACTCAATAAATAGAAAAAAAGTATTTATTCGAGTCATTTACAATAATTTATTTATATTTTATTTTTAAACGAGTACTTTAATAATTAAAATAAATAAAAGGGTAATAAGTATTGTGATTTTTAAAACATCAAACTCATTTTTTGGAATATCTCATTTAAAACGCATATCTGAGTTTAAAACATCACGAGAGAGAAGCTGAAAACCGCATTTTGAGTTTGCGTTTGACTTTGGGTACAGTTGGAGAACCTTGTGGTATGTTTTTAGGTCTTGGTTGGAGATGCTCTAGGCGAATTAAAACCTCAACGTAGGTATGAAACTACCAAGTTTCAGCGGACTTAATTCTTCTTCCAACAAAAATAAGGTTAAAAAACAAACTCACCCCAATGTAGAAATCCCTAACCAGCACAGCATATGCAGTCCACGAAGCACCATTCAGAAACTGGAAAAATGATAGAAAAAACGGCATGTACTTCACACTCTTCGTCTTCATCACTGCCCTCTGCAAACATGATATCATTCAAAATCATATTAGTACGTGTGTATATATATTTAGGTAATAATGTCACCATAATATTATATTTACCATGGCCGAAAGGGGCGAAGCGTACATGCCAATGGTCAGCCCAGCGCATAAAAATCCAACCAAGGACAACCTCATTCTTCCCTCCTTAAAAGCTACGAGGATCACAGTTATTACACCTCCCACGAAACCTACGTTCAGCAAAGCCACGACCATCAAATACTTCGCTTTCACGGCTCTCTGAGCGTAAGAAACAAAGAGTACGACGTATATAACGTGCACCGCCGCCCCGACCCCATTCACGGTCACCACTAGCAAACCGTCGTCGGGCTTTAGGACGCCGTAGAACGTCCATAGGCTCGTGCTCAGCAGCGTTGTTATGTACGGTACGCCTCCGTAGTTCTCCGTCGATTTCTTCCTTATTATCTTCTTGAATGTTTTTCTTATAGCCACAACGAAAAACAAAATATTACTTATGATTTCTTTAGGGGTGCGTTTGGCATGCAGAGTTCGATGCGGGAACGAAAAGGAAAAGTGTAGTTGTACGCATTGAATCATTGTACGTTGAGTGTCGTACTGTTCCACTTTTTTCTTTTCTTTTCCGCATCAAATTCAGCACAGAAAACGCACCCTTACGGTATATAAACAATGTTTTAGAAGTAAGAAAGAAAAAAAAAAACTCACATTGGAGATGTGAACATGAGAATGGATATGATGTTACCTGCAAAGGCGAAAGATTGGTATCAGTTAGTTTTTTTATGATATACAATGTTGTGCACATGGAGAGATTTTGATTAGTCACCAATTATTCCAAGGATGAAGCTCAAGCTAGCCATTAGAGAATATGCAGAATGATTTTACTTTTTATATTAATGGAGAGACGGGCACTACAAAGTTGAAGTGAAGTCCTCGTATATGTTATATAGATTTATGTAATAAGTGGAGAAGAACCAGAAAACCCAGAAAGTTGGCATTAATATTTAAACTTAATATATGGTCAGATGGATGTTATGTAATAATAGAGTTTAACAAAATGCTGACACGTGTTTTGATATCTATCCCATGTTATTGATGCTAGCTTGTGTTCGGTTGTTCCGACATTCATTTTCCTTAGGTCTGATCTAAGATTAGTAGCAAAATGTACACCTAACTTCAGAATATAAATATATATATATATTATATACATACATATAATATCATGATCATCACATCTATTGCTTATTATCTAAAAATGTGCGGGGGAAATCTCCACCATTGAATTTAAGTTATGCAAATGATCATAGAGGGAATAATGCAACTTTTTAAACTTCTGATAGAAAGAAAAAAGAACAATGGAAACTTGTAATGCTTTAAACTTTTAACCGAAGTGGTAAAAAGGAAGGTGGAGCACGTGATGGGATGAGGTTGGTTGCCGTGAAGCCTAACTTTTTATTTTGTTTTTTGCCATTATATTTCCAAGAAAAATAAATATAGCAAGGTCGGTTTGATTTTACCACGGCTTTCGTTCAAGGATTTCCATTTGAGGAGAGGAGTTCGACTGTAATGGAATATATGCAGCTTTTTATTTTCTCCTAAAATGTGAGGCCTACGCATTCAAGTTGATCACTTTCCGTCCTAAAATTGTTTGTATAGTTTCATTTCATGGTGCAAAAAAATAAAAACATTTCATATCATATGCATTTCTAAAACATAAGTTTTTTACAACCTTGGAGGATCCCTACTCAACTAGATATTGCATTGCTTCGCACATTCGGTGCAGACTAATCTCCATGGACTACGTCAACATATTTCAAATTAACATGATGCGATAGTCAGTCAATGCTGTGAATTGAACCAAGGACGTCATGTTGTATTGTCAACAAAAAACTCAACCACTAGGTCACCTTTTAGAGACCTTATATAAACGGGTAAATTCCTTATCAGTCCCATTTCAAGTTTAAACTTCCTCTTAAATACCACATTTTTTCTTCCTGATCAGATCTGTGAAAAATTTCATGTTTAATACCCCAAACATTGAAATGACGGAAATAACTTTTCTTTACAATTGCAAAACAATTTTCAGATTATTATACCATAACACGCGAGTATTCTACCAACAACAGATGTTATTATACCACAAAATAAATACACTATTCTACTAATAGACATAGTTATTATACCAACAGCGGACATTATCATACCTAGTTAAATTTAAGAGTATTATACCAATAGATGTCAAAATTATTCTAAGAAATAAAATAATTATAGATTTATCATACGAATTGATCTTTCCACATTATACTCACAAAGACGACAATTGTACCATCAAAATCCGAAATTTCACCAACGAAACATTCAAAAAAAATTACCTAAAAATAGTTAATTATACCACAAGTTATCAACGTTATACCAGTAACTAATGTAATTTAAATATATTGTTAAATCTGAAATGCGCAAAAAGGCCGGCGGGACGGGCCGACCCGTAGCACGCCAAGCAGGCCTACTAGCATGCCTAAGAAATGGAGAAAGTTGGAAATTATTCAACTTATTTAATATTAATTTAATTATGTTATGAGGGCTCGTATGATTTGCAAGATTAGCCCTCATAATATAAATAGTACATTGTAATATTATGTTGGTACTTTATTTACAGCCCGCAACTAATAACTATGCCCATTATAAAAGATAAGCCCGATATAAGATAGCTGAGTTGAAAGGGTAAGATTAATTGTAATGGGCTTGTTTAGTTAAACTTATGATGAGCCTTATACTCGCTATAACAATCAAACACATCCAAGTACAAATCATAGCTCAAAAAACATAAAAAATCAATATAATTTACTTATATAGCTATTATTTAGTATAATTATATTGTACAAATCAAAGCTCGCGGCGGGGCTTAACCGCCCAGTCCCACTTAGTAGCAGTAGCACTCCTGTCCGGCCACTTTGGCGGGGCGGGGCGGGCGGGCTGACATACCCACAGGCCCGTTTGACAGTTCTACTTAAATCTAGGGATCGATTTCGGGGCTGGTAATGCCCATACCGTCCCCATACCAAATTCTCATTCTTAATACCATTCGCGCTAATTCACCGCCTATGATGAATTGGTTCGGTGATGTGTAATCACCATTCGGGGATCGGGTTCGCCGTTGAGGATTCGGGTTCCCCATATTCATTTATATCCAATAACTTAATTTTTTTGCAACAAAAAAATAAACTAAGTAATATAGACAAATTAATATGTAAAATATATTGGAGTATAAAAAAAATTGATATAAATGTGATTCTGAGTGTACTTGTGAGTGATATATATTGAGAGTAGATTTTTTTATCTTTTAAATACGATCCTTAATATAAAAAGATGGTCTTTGAAAATTCTTGATTCAAATTAGTTTTCATAGTGTTTATTAATAAATCTATTAGGGGAATGATAAATCACCATTTGATTCAAACAGGCCGGATTCGAGGCCGGGGATGGGTGGGAAACATGATTACCATCATTATCCCGTCCCCGTTCATTTACCAACCGGGAATCACCGTCAACTCTCCATCCTAATAGCCTCGGGTCCCGACGAAGATAGTTTTTTTTCGATCCCGATGTATCTCCACACAACCCTACTATGGGCTAATCGCTACACACTCCAGAGGTGGGGCTAATCCCCGGGGTCAAATGGATACGTCCTAAACCCACCCAAGAACGATAGTCATGGGCCTTATGCCCATGGGGACTTCTCAAAGAAAATATGAGAGGAGGATTCGATCACACAACCTCCTAGCCACATGACCTTTGAGGCCTCCACTCAACTACTAGGCTAAGGGGTCATTGCCTGACGGGGATGGTTCGCCGTGGGATTTTGCAACCCTACTTAAAACGAGTAAATTAGAATAGAATTATTGTAGTAAACAAAAACAAAAAAAAAAGGAAAAGGAAAAATGGCGCACACACACTCTATCTCCAGTCTGATCCTTCCCTTCTCCTCCTCACAACGCTCTTCTTCTTCTTCGACAACTCAAAGCCCACCACAAACTTCGTATATCTTTGTAGGTGGTAGTGGATTCTCATGCGCCCGCATTTCAAGGCATGAGTCAGAAATAAGGACTAAAAAGACGACCTTCGCCACTCGAGTTTCTGGCATTTGGGATGCAATAACCGGCGGAGGCAGCAACAACAATGCTCGCGAAGCGCTCTTTGCCATACGGCGTGGGATGTCTCTCTTCAGGCAGGTATAATTATTGCATATGCGCAATCGATTACCCTCAGAATCATCATCCTAAGTTTCTATTTGGTGATGTCAATTTTGTGTCGATGCCTGCTGTTGATTTTGCGAAAGGGTGACGTCGAGGGTTCGATGGTTGAGTTCGACAAGGCTATCGAGCTCGATCCTCGCCAGAAAGCGTGTATGCCTTTTCTGGGACTGAAATTTCGTAGTTCTCTTGTTATTGATAAAGAATTTCTTTTCTTATCTATGGTGATTTGTGGTGGGATTTCAATGTTAGGTAATCAGATCTTTGGCAGAGGGGCTTATCACTGTACTATCTCGATAGGTATTATGGCATTGCTTTGCGTTTCTTGTTTCGTTTCGTGGAAACTGCATTCTTTTTCATTACTCTATTGCTGTTTGCTGTAGATACGAAGAAGGTGCAGAGCAATTCAGAATAGATGTTGCGGAGAATCCCAACGACACTGAGGAGTCGATATGGTGCTTTCTTTGCGAAGCTCAATTGTATGGAGTTCACGAGGCAAGAATGAGGTTTCTTGAGGTTGGGGTAGATATATAAACTTCCAACAAATCGTTTTTATTTATTACCTTCTTCCTATTTACCCTATAGGTTTCTTGCCGCTTTCATCGATCCTAACTAAGATTGTCATAACGACAAACGCCAGCCTCAATTATGTTGTAATTCTTCATTTGAAGGTTGGTAGGGATCCCCGGCCTGTGATGAGGGAAGCCTATACTATGTTTAAAGACGGAGGTAAACCTGAAAAGGTTGGTCGATAGTCTTAAATACGGCATTTGTTTTCTTTTTTACATCACAACCATATTGCCGGTGTTTGATCTAAATGCATAAATAGTTATTATTGCTTATCTTCGCAACAATGACAATCATAACATTGCGAAGCTTGGATTTCCATAGATAGATAGATTAATGCTCGAAAGTATCGACACGTTCGAAGAGAGAGAGCTTTTCTTCTTACGTAATCTCGTTTCCTTTTCTCCCCATTATTCAGCTTGTTGAGACATTTGCAAGTGGGCGTGAAAACGAATACTTCTACGCTTGTCTGTATGCTGGCCTCTATTACGAATCTCAGGTACTTTATATTACGGATTTAAACTATACGTATATCATTCATTTACTAAATAAAAAAAGATAAAATCAATCCATAAAACCGATAAGTAGTCATCATCTGCTTCCTTTGATACATGCAGAATAAGAAGAGCGATGAAGCGAAAGGTCATTTGATTGCAGCTTGTAAATCTCCCTATGGCTTGAGGTCCGTGGTTTTTATCAAATTTACTGTTATAGTATATTGATTTTTTATTTAGTAAATGAATGTTATTTTATTGTACATGCTTGTTTTTGCTTGGGCCTTCCTTAATTGGGTTTTGTCGATCTCAGGTCCGATGATTACATGGCAGCACTGGCCAAGGTTCATTGCAAGTGTAGAAACTGGACAATCAGTTGAAAGGATAATCGCATGATGTTCATAAACTGAAACACTTTCCATTTTTGTCTATTACTTCGATTGAAAGCAGAATTATGCTCTATAATCGAAATGTTAGTGAAATGATCCAATTACAGTATACGTATAGAAGATGCGTGCCTTTCTATTATTACTATCGAGCAGTCCGAGCAGTTTAAACAATGCAGTTTGATCGGATGTCAAGCATTTCGATACAAAAAAAAAAGTTCGAAAATAATAAAAATGTAGCCCTTGTGGAGAACTATTGATATATACTCTTTGTTGAATTAAATATGGAGACTATTAGCAATCCGTGCAAGGAAAACGAACGAAGCTAGCAAGCAAAAGCGAGGAACGAGGTTTGCTCACGTAAGGTGGAATTTGAACATGATGATTAATTTGCGGGGTCGATATTTAATAATGGTAAATGTTTTGGAACTGGTGTTAGGGTCAATAGCATATTCTTTAATTCTTTACACGAGAGCACCAGCAACATGGGATATTCCATTATGATACTTCAAATTAGGACTTTGGAATTACGAAATAACCAGTTAGCCCATGTCATTGTTGAAATTTCTTTTATCAGTGGATTCATTTGCATAGATCTTTACCTTTTAGTTCATTTTGAAACTCACATGATTCTATATTTACTTGCATCCTGTAATTTAATTACCCCTGCGAAATTATGCTTTGTCTGCCACGTGTCAGGTCGTTAGAGGCTGAGCCCACAAATGTCCATGCACCCAAGTCGTAGCGTAGCAAATCCCTTCCTCCGCATAACGGCATTACCGTAGGGAAGATTCCATGCCCTGTGAAATTATGATATATAAAGAAAAGCCATCAGCTTTTTGTGAAACAAATGTTTGTCTTTCTCTCTCTCTCCCTCTCTCGCTTCTGTGCCGCGAAGGTGAAGCCTTTTCGGGGCTCCACGATCGCATGCAAGCAAGCTAGGGCATTCTGACATTTCGGAAATGTTGAGGGAGAGACTGATCGCTTCCGGCGGCCGCTACCCGGCGTTCTCGCCGTCCCAATCGCTCCGGCAAGGAGGAGACGGGGAGGCGCAGCCGAGGATTTTCGACGAGCTCCCTACGGCGAGGATTTTGGCGGTTTCACGCCCCGATGCGAGTGACATCACGCCGTTGCTTTTGTCGTACACCATCGAGCTAACATACAAGCAGGTTGTTTTTTTATCAAATATCGTTGAGTTCATGCGGAGATACTTGTGCGTGATAGCATTTTCGTTGCGTTCGGTTTTTTTTTTTCCGCCAATGCTTTCCCAAAAAGCAATCATCCATGCAATTGTGTGCTGTGTTGGGTAATCTGAGCATAATCAAATTGAGGTGGGCGAGCTTCGGAAAAAAAAATTATTGGTTCAATTTAACGGAAGTCAAGTTTTGGCCGAAAAATTTTCATCAGCTGGCTTGTATTCTCATTATTAGTTTCTGATTAAAAACATTGCTGAGGTTATTGCTATGAGTGGAGGGGAGAGAAAACGTTACTTGAATTGTTTTTTTACCTTGGATTGATAGGTGCCACTGCAAATAGTTAGCTTTCTAATTCATTTCAGGATGGCAGCAACTGGGTGCTGTGGGTTTATTCATACCTAAAATAACCCAATGTTATGTGTCATATTTGGTATGACATTCGTGGGTTAGAGAGCTCAAAGTTCTCTTGATAAGAGTTCTGTGATCTGTTGAAGTCATATTGAGTAAAACTACTTTTCCATTGGCAGAGTATGATTCCTCTTTTAATCTCATTGTTACATAGGTCTGAGTTTATATAATTCCCACGCCTTGGTTTCCAACAATGAGCTTATGTGAGTTGCTAGGGAAATGTTTTATGTCGGCCGGAACAAAGTGGTTATGAGTTATATTTGATCAAATAAGTTCTGATCCATGCTTTTACAATATTCGTATTTGTTGTCAAATGTAAGTTTTTCTAACACGTGTAAGTTAACAAAGGTTAGCTAAAAAGTGTCATAGATTACGGTTTCATTTCTTTCTCTGTTGTCATTTTGAACTTGTAGCTGCATTTATGATGTAACGTTAAATGTGTATACTTTTCATAGTGTCGGAAGGTTTTGCCGTTGGACACAACTTGTTTATCTTACTCCTTGTTTGGTATTCTTGTTGACAGTTCAAGTGGCAATTATCGAAGAAGGCTTCTCAAGTAATTTATTTGCACCTAGCATTGAAGAAGCGTGCAATAATAAAAGAATTCCATGAGAAGCATGATCAGGTTCTCTTTTTTCACTTCATCTTTGAAGGTTACATGTCTAGCTTTGCGTTTCAATATCCATTTCTTACCTAACCGAACACTATTTTGAAATTGTTCCATTTTCTTTCTTTTAATTAGATTTATTTAGCATCTTAATGGTTATTGTTGATTTTTCTCAAAAAGGTTAGGGAATGGCTAAACCACATAGGATTGGGAGATCATGGAACTATAGTGCGTGATGAGGATGAGCCTGATGATGGAGCTGTGCCAATCTACAACGATGATAGTTCGAAAAACAGGTGTAAATTCCATCATTGATTTTGGTTTTTTCAAGTTTATTGATGAATATGTCCCGTCTCAAGTTTATTATTTACAACCTGATATACCATATAGATCCATACCTTCAAGAGCAGCTTTGTCATTCATTCGTCCAGCTATTGGCAAGCAGCAGAGCATCTCTGATAAAGCAAAATCTGCCATGCAAAGTTACTTGAATCATTTTCTGGGGAACTTGGAAATTATAAATTCAAGAGAGGTATGAAGCACACATACATTGCAGCTTCACCATATGATATTCCTATCACGCATTTCTGTATATATGAGATCCGAAATAATGTTGTGGAGCATTGAAGATGTCCATGATTGCAATTGTAGTGTATATGCATATGAACACCCGATCGTTAACCAAATATCGTTTCCATTATAGGTATGCAAGTTCTTGGAGGTGTCTACACTATCTTTTTCACAAGAGTACGGTCCAAAGCTGAAAGAAGGTTATGTGACGATTAATGACTTGGCAGTGTCCACGGCGGATAATGCATGTTCAGTATGTTGCCTGTGCCATTCGTTTGGTTGTTGTGGCAACAACTGGAGGAAAGTAAGTGTTTTGAGAGCGAAGATAACTGTGCTAAGATTGTGAATTTTGATAGCCTTTTTCCGTGTTCAAAAGGATGGGAAACGAATGATGGACGCGTTTCTTTTTCCTTTCCTTTGGCCATGAGATCCATTGTTAAGTGAAACTATCTCCCATTTCGTCGTCACATGTTTCTATTGATACTCCTTTTACGAGTTACCTTTTCCTCTGCATGATCATTAATTTGTAAATCTTGAATCCTAGTTTCTTATTTTCTTTTTACTCGAATTTATTTAAGAAAAATCATTCTTATTTGAATTTAGGTATGGCTTGTCCTGAAACCTGGATTCATGGCTTTCCTTCCAAACCATTTCGATACAAAACTTCTCGATATATTTATATTTGACGTCCTACCAGATTCACATGCTACAGGAGATGATGCAGAAATATCTTTGGCAAAAGTAGTTAAAGAGAGAAATCCACTGCGCCATGCATTTCAGGTCTCCTTCTTTACTAATTCGGGCATATTAACTTCTAAATCAGATCTGACATTATTGTTATTTACCCATATTTTTGCTTATGTTATTCCTATTTTCACTATTGCGATATAAGTAGGAAGAGAAAAAGGAACGTGCAACCTTATACATCAACTTTGAGTTGTTTTCCCTATGGATCGAACTAACATTTGCTTGGTAGAACAAACATGAAAAAGAATGAATGAAACGCTGATCCTTTT
The DNA here is from genome assembly GCA_027422505.1 of Craterostigma plantagineum. Classification (NCBI taxonomy): domain Eukaryota; kingdom Viridiplantae; phylum Streptophyta; class Magnoliopsida; order Lamiales; family Linderniaceae; genus Craterostigma; species Craterostigma plantagineum. Next base: position 3,634,908 of record JAPQWV010000009.1, on the reverse strand, counting down.
ATGGGTGTTGAGGTTTTCGTTTTCAAAAACAGTGTTTGAGATCATCTCTGCCTGGCTGTTGCATGTTTTTCGGGCTTTGTCATAGATATCTAACAATGAACTCTTGCATGTTTTTCGGGCTTTGTCATAGATAACTAACAACGCAATCTTCTAATAAAATAATTCATATTTCAAATGGCAAAAAGGTTTCTTGCAGCGACAGAGACATAAAAATAAGAATTCCTAACTATGCTAAGGCGCAAGACTGGGTTTCTTCAATTAATTTGGTTGGATCGAAGCAGTCCGAAAGCTGGTTTCATCCTCATCGCTTTAATTCATATGCCCCCGTTAGAGGACATATTGATGATGGAAGCAAAGCTCAGTGGTTTATAGATGGAAAAGCAGCTTTCGAAGCAATTGCTTTGTCAATAGAGAGTGCGAAAACGGAGGTTAGTACCTTCAACTGGAATATATAATATAACCAATATTTTGGGATTTCCAAATATCTAATTAGCTGGTGTAACATGCAGATATACATAACGGGATGGTGGCTCTGCCCTGAACTGTTCTTAAGACGACCATTTCATGACAACAACTTGTCCCGTCTTGATTATTTGTTGGAGGCTAAAGCTAAGCAAGGAGTTCAGGTAATAAGAACTTACATATTCTTTCTGTTTCCCGTTCTCCTTTCAAGTATTATGTTGAGAAGAACATTACCCAATAAATGAATTGTTGTGTGATTGGTTAGAAGATACAAGCTGCCATTGATATAAAGAGATGTAACTATTGCTCGCGCAGACTGAATTCGAATGGAATGCTGATTTTCTTTACTTTTAGATGCACGTATTATTCAAATTTGTTTCTTTTGGTCAAGAACTTTCTTGCATTTCGGAAATGTTACTGCAGAATCATGTTTGATTAATGTGCAGATATACATTCTTCTCTACAAGGAAGTTTCCCTTGCTCTAAAGATTAATAGCTTTTATAGCAAGAAGAAACTTCTCAACATTCATGAAAACGTTAGGGTCTTGCGTTATCCTGATCATCTGTCAACTGGCATCTATTTATGGTATGTTTTCGTCGACTCTAAGATTCGCAATTTCTCTATATATCTCTTCAGGTTTAGTTATGTATAAAGGTATCATCTATAAATTCTCACTTGCAATTCTTCACTGAGGAAACTGATAGCGTGCTCCTTTCAGGTCTCACCATGAGAAAATTGTTATCGTAGATAACAAAATATGCTTTATTGGCGGGCTTGATTTATGCTTTGGCCGTTATGACACAACCGAACACCAAATAGGTGATTGCCCTTCTTCCGTATGGCCTGGAAAGGACTACTATAATCCAAGGTACTTAGAGTGGATAGGCTGGTTTTGGGTCTTTGATGTCAATGCTTGTTGCAGAGCGAGTAATATCAATAATAAATATTTTGTTTTGTAATTTTCACATTTCTCTATGCATTCTGCAGAGAATCAGAACCAAATTCTTGGGAAGACGCCCTAAAAGACGAATTAGATCGGCAAAAATATCCTCGAATGCCGTGGCACGATGTTCATTGTGCTATTTGGGGACCTTCTTGTAGGGACGTAGCTAGGCACTTTGTTCAGCGCTGGAACCATGCAAAGGTTTGCATTTTTTGTACATTCTTACGATTTCTGACACAAATTTCAGTCCCCAAGATATTTCCACATATGCCTAGGATAAGAAAAGTACTTATTTATATGTTTCATCTGACTGATGATCCAGAGAAGCAAAGCGCCCAATGAACGGAAGATTCCTTTACTCATCCCTCAGCATCATATGGTGTTACCACATTACATGGGAAAGAGCAGTGAGATAGACATTGAAAAGAATATCTCGAATGTTAAATCTGGGGAACTAATCATGGGAGATTCTTCTCCACAACAGACGCCACCTGAGAACATCCCATTGCTTTTACCTCAGGAAGCAATTGATCTAAATGATGCGAACAAGGAAAATATATCTGATGGCCCAAACTCCAACGTTATAAATGATGGCATTATCCCAATCTCAACATTGGCTGAAGCTGACTCCGAATATGATTTGGAAGTCAAAGATTATTGGTGGGAGGCACAAGAGCAACATTTTAAGGATATGTCAGTCGATGAAGTTGCCCAAGTTGGTCCTCCTAGTTCGTGCGAGTGCCAGGTTTGTCATGACAGTCATTTAATCTTAATAATGTTGACCTATGGTTGAAATTAGTTCATGGACTGTAATTGTTCTTTTATCTTAGAAAGTATAATAAAACATATCCTGGTACTGGCTTTACTTAAAATTCATCTTTTATTTCTGCATTTCATCCTTTACACATCAATCATGCAGGTTATCAGAAGTGTGAGCCAGTGGTCTGCTGGCACGAGCCAAACTGAGGACAGCATACATAGAGCTTATTGTTCTCTCATTGAGGAAGCCGAACACTTTGTATACATTGAGGTGAATGAGAAACTTTGAACTTAATAAATAAAAACTCTCTTTTCCTACATCTCTAACTTTACTATAAACTCTACACCAACTTCAAATACTGCGAGTATATTGACGCCATAACTTTCCCATCACATGCTTGCAGAATCAGTTTTTCATATCCGGTCTTTCAGAGGATGAAGTTATACAAAACCGTGTCCTTGAAGCGATATACAAACGCATAATCCGGGCACATGAACAGATGAAGTCTTTCAGGGTCATAGTTGTCATTCCACTCTTACCCGGGTTTCAGGTAGCATTTTCCTCCATATTAAGGAAAATATCTCAATCTCCGCCAAAATCTTCGATTTCATTCATACCTTTGTTGTAACAGGGGGGCGTTGACGATGTTGGTGCAGCTACCGTTAGAGCAATAATGCATTGGCAATATCGTACCATTTGCAGAGGAGAAACTTCGATACTGCAAAAGCTTACCTCAAAATTGGGTCCTTTAGCACATGATTATATATCTTTCTTTGGATTAAGAACATATGGAAGACTTCATGGTGGTGGTCCTGTTGTAACCAGTCAGGTATATACTGTGCTCATCTCACCAGTCCCTTATTTACCTTCTTATTTCTGTTAAGCCCTTTCATTAAAATTTTCTGGTACCAATAACTTCTTTCTGCTTGATGTATTCTAAGCCAGCCATCTCTTTATCATACAGATTTATGTTCACAGTAAAGTGATTATAATAGACGACCGTTGTGCTTTGATTGGATCTTCCAACATAAATGATCGGAGTCTTCTAGGGTCCAGAGACTCGGAGGTAGACATTCTTGGATTCTCTTTCACACGTCACATGAAATGTTTAGGGCACCCTTTCTTTAATGGTGATATATTAACTATCATAATTGTTGTAAACTTTATGTTCTACAGATTGGTGTCCTTATCAAAGATAAAGAGTTTGTTGATTCATCTATGAATGGGCAGCCATGGAAGGCTGGAAAATTCTCTCACAGCCTTCGACTAAACCTGTGGTCTGAGCACCTTGGTCTGTCTCGGCAACAGGTGAATCGAGCAAAGTTTTGGTTTCTCGAGTAACATTTTTAGTTGTCTCTATCATTTTGAATATGGGAGCAAAATTCAGTAACACAGAGGCATTTGTCCTTTTTCCAGGCTGATCAAATCATGGATCCCATAGCCGAGACAACGTACCGAGACCTCTGGTTAGAAACTGCTCAGGTTAGAAAATGAACTTGACAACAGAGTCTTATATTCTTGTGTTGCATTGATTCATAAGATCTACTCTACATATGGACTTTTTTTTATATATTATGCTGCATTTGTCAAGTTTTACTAAGCAAAGAATTCTACTGCAGTCGAATACAAAGATTTTCGAAGACGTATTTTCTTGCATTCCCAACGACACCATACGCTCCAGGTATACCATATGTGTGCGTTTGAGGTGCAAACACATCATAAATGTATCTGAACCTCTGTTTTCTTTTCTTTTTCCATTAAGATCTGCGCTAAGGCAAAGCATGAGCAACTGGAAACAGCAGAATCCACACGCGAGTACAACTACAGACCTTGGTGTGGCTCCCGAGAAACTCGAGCTGTACGAAAATGGCAAAGTCGTCTCTGTTATTGATCTAATGGAGAAGCTGAAATCATCAGTAAGAGGACATCTTGTCTCATTCCCATTGGAGTTCATGAGCCAAGAAGATCTCAGGCCAATGTTTATTGAGGGGGAGTTCTACGCATCGCCTCATGTCTTTCATTGATGATGGGTAATATTATGTTGGGCAATAAATTTTTTCTTTCTTTCGTTTCTTTTTTTCGTGTCCGTTATTGTTATTTCTTCAATCTATAGATCTTCAACCACAAGTTGAATTTAAAACTACACAAAAAATAGTGTTTTAAATAGTGTGATTTAGCGCATTTTTTCTCTCTAAATGCGCTAAAGCGCATCAAATATAGTGTTCTTCTCCAAACGTATACGCCGTATATGACGCGGCATGCTATTTGCGCAATTTACCCCGTTATTTTTTCAGAACACATGCGCCAATTGTGATACTGAAACAATGGGTTGTCAATTTCAAATGATAAACTCTTTCGTCGGCTTTGGAATTTGGAGAAGTGTCTAATACTATTTGAAACCAGTAGTCTAATTTCCAACAAAATATCGAAATTAAAAGAAGTAAAGTATCGAGAAAGTTATGATTGTTTGACTGCAGGCTGACAGAATCGGATTAAGCGTCGAAGTTCCGAAAGTTCATCAATTTTTTTTTGTTTCTTTAGCATCAAAATTGGTAGCTAATCAGTCCATGGACATTCCTCATTTAATCTTCCTTGAATTTCATGTTTCCGGAAAGTGACCATAAGATATATCATTTTTTTATGAGCTTTAAACTTGTTTATTGTAGAACTTTATGTCCTAGCTTTAAGCTTTCATAGAATGATCTGGACTCTCGCTGGATTCCTATGATTTTATTGATTGAAGACAATTTCAAATTGGTTTGTTGCTTGTAATATTTTTTTTTGGCATAAGTGACTTTCACGCAATACGCGATGCTATTACACAACCCAATCTCAAAACTAAAACGCGACACGTTGTGCAATAGCCATTTTTAAACATCGATAAAAATGTCGTAAGACCACAAAAATCATGCTTCTATTAAATGAAACTACCTCTATCAGGGAGTTCTGTAACATTCTTGAACTAAAACCCTAAAATCCAAACCAAAGAAGCTTTTCATCCCAAATAAGAAAAAGCTCTTCAGTAGTAGATACTAAAGTTTCTAATAAAAGAACAAAACTTGTAGTGGAGAAAACCCTATAAAGGGTAGAAGAAACTTCCAAGATGGAAGACTAACTCCCAACAATGAGAGAGACAAAAGTTCCCACAAAGGAAGAAAACGAAAAAACAAACAACACAAACACGTAGGTGAAGAAAAAAAACGAGCGATGAACTCCCCAACCGCCATTAATAATGGAGAAAGTGGGAGGAAGAGATGCTTTTAGGCGTAGATTTTTTAGATAGAGAACGGACAAGAGCAGTTTTTGGCTCATTAATAAGTAGCTTATTTATTTGTATAGCTTATTCAAATTTTTCAGTAACATCAGCAAACTGTCCTTCGGACCAAGTAAACCCAGACACTGACCCATTAGCCTTTGCAAACTACCCCAAACAAGATAAACCCGTACCAGAATATATCATTATATATGACACACAGTCTGCTATAGAGGCATCAACAACTTAATATTATGAATCTGGGTAAAAATCGTAGTTCTCGTATCTGATCATGCAATCGCCCATGACCAACGTTCCACCCAGAGCCGCATCGCACCTATCGATCAGTTCGTCTCGAGCCGATTTCATGCAGTCGTAGCACTCGACTTGCGAGAGCCCCCAATCGCACGACCCGAACCCATAGACCACCTCGAGCCCATCGGTTTCGTCTATATAACCGACGTAGTTCGTATCGATGGGAACGTTGAACAATACGTCGTCGAGGGTGTCGTAAACGAGCTCTTCGAAATAGTAATCGTATTCCCAAAGATTTTGGTTGCAAAAGAATTCGACGATGGTCGTGTTTGGAGCGGCTTCGGTAAGAAGTATTAAAGCTGAACTATTAAGAATTCCCAGCAGCGTTATTAGTGTTGGGGTTGTCGGAATCACGAGCAATAAAAACGCCAATCAACCAACGACGAAAGCGAAAATAACACGGCGACTTTTAACGTGGAAAACCCAAAACGGGAAAAACCACGGGATCGCTCTCCCGATCCAAGGAAATAATCCAATATAATCGCGTCCGACGATTACAATAACAACAACTCCTCCCGAGAACGTCTCGGGGTAATCACAACCCAAAAACCACACCGAAAAATTACGCCAACAACAGAGCACGCTACGTCGAGTTACAAACTCGGTACACCAACAATCCTCGAGCTACAAGCTCGGAAAATACGAAGAAATGGTTCAAGCCGATTACCACCAAACTGTGACGAACCGACCAATCTAACCCGGTAGATGTATAGATCACGTCGAAGTGAGTCTCCTCCCGAAGTTTGGACGAAATCGGGGTAAAGGATCGTCCGGATCGGATTTTTTCTTCTCCCTTTTCTTTTCCTTCTTTCTCCTCTTTTCTCTCTTCTCCTTCGCGTCTGTTCGTGTGTGTTGTGTGTTCTATTTTTTTTTTTTTTACATACTAATAATAATATATACATGTAATTGGGCCAGCCCTAATATGGGCCGGACCCTAATAAACTCCCCCTCCGGCTCATACGGTGGGCTCAAGCAAGCCCGCTTTCCGCCGACAGGTCTTGAGCTTCTCATTCGGCAAAATCTTCGTCAACATATCTGATCCGTTCTCGCTCGTATGTACCTTCGCCAAATACAACTGCTTCGATTCGAGCACATCTCGAACCCAATGGTATCTGACGTCAATATGCTTGGATCTCGAATGGAATGACGAGTTCTTGGAGAGGTGGATAGCACTCTGACTATCGCTGTAGACGACATACTTGTCCTGTCGTAGACCAAGTTCTTCAAGAAACTTCTTCATCCACAAAGCTTCCTTGCAACCCTCCGTAATTGCAATGTATTCAGCTTCTGTGGTGGATAGCGCAACGCACTTCTGCAACTTAGATTGCCACGACACAGCTCCCCCTGCAAAAGTCATCAAAAAACCTGAAATGGATTTTCTGGAATCAATATCACCTGCCATGTCTGAATCGGTATATCCAACTAGCATAGGCTCTCCGCCTCCAAAACACAAACACGTCTTGGAAGTCCCTCTGAGATATCTCAATATCCACTTTACGGCTTCCCAATGCTCTTTTCCCGGATTAGAGAGAAAACGACTAACGACACCAACGGCATGAGCAATATCGGGTCGAGTACAAACCATGGCATACATCAAACTACCGACCGCAGACTGATAAGGAACTCTGCTCACGTCGGCCTTCTCTTTCTCACTCTTCGGGCATTTCTCAGATGACATCTTGAAATGACCTGCTAGTGGAGAACAAACCGCCTTGGCTTTACTCATGTGAAATCTCTCGAGAACTTTCTCAATGTAGTCTTCTTGAGATAACCATAACTTCCGATTTTTCCTATCACGAGAAATCTTCATGCCGAGAATTTTCTTCGCCGCTCCCAAGTCCTTCATCGCAAAAGACTTGCTCAACTCTCTCTTCAACGCCGCAATCTTGCTAGTATCATGGCCTATAATCAACATGTCGTCAACGTACAAGAGAAGAATAATAAAGTCGTCATCGGAGTACCTCTTGACGAATACACAATGATCCGAAGAGGTTCTGGTGTACCCGTGACTGGTCATAAAGGAGTCGAACTTCTTGTACCATTGACGTGGAGCTTGTTTCAAGCCGTACAAACTCTTCTTCAACTTGCAAACAAGATGCTCCTTTCCCTTGACTTTGAATCCCTCAGGCTGCTCCATATAAATGTCTTCTTCAAGGTCACCATGAAGAAATGCAGTCTTCACGTCAAGTTGCTCAATCTCCAAGTTCAAGCGCGCCGCCAAACCAAGAGCAACTCGGATCGAAGACATCTTCACCACCGGTGAGAATATATCATCAAAGTCAATTCCTTTCTTCTGACCGAAACCTTTCACGACCAACCGAGCTTTGTACCGTGGTCGAGAAATATTTTCTTCATTTTTCAGTCGATAAACCCATCGATTCTTGAGAGCTTTCTTTCCTCGAGGTAGCTCTACCAAATCGTAAGTGTGATTATCATGAAGCGATCGCATCTCTTCCACCATAGCTTTCATCCACTCATTCTTGTCGTCAACAGAAATGGCGTCTTGGTAATCCTCAGGTTCTCCCCCATCTGTTAGCATCACATACTCATCTGAAGGATACCTCGTGGATTGACGATGCTCCCTAGCAGATCTTCTCAACTGAGGTTCAACTGAAGGTTCTTCGACAGGTTCATCAATAGGTTCCGCTGGCTCAACATCAACATCGCCTATAGGATTTTCATCATTGCCAACACCGCTAGATTCTGGAACATCTCCCCCTTGACTGGGATATGCTACACGTACAGGAGGTGGATCGAAATTAGTGAAATCACCGTTGGACTTCTTAGTCGACTTCTCAGACTGAATGTCTCGAATGCACTGATCTTCAATAAACACAGCATCTCGGCTTCTGATAAGCTTCTTCTGCGCGGGATCATAGAACATGTATCCGAACTCATCCATCCCATAACCGATGAATATACACGGCCTGGTCTTCACATCAAGCTTTGATCGCTCGTCTTTCGGGATGTGAACAAAGGCTTTGCACCCAAACATGCGCAGGTGACCATACGATACTTCCTTTCCCGACCAAATCTTATCTGGTACCTCAACTCAAAGGAACACAAGGTGTGAGATTTAAAACATGAACAACGGTATTTAATGCCTCACCCCAGAAAGAATTCGGCAGCTGTGACTGCGATAGCAAACATCTCACTCTCTCGATCAGTGTTCTGTTCATCCTCTCAGCTAAGCCATTTAACTGAGGTGTCTTCGGAGTTGTCTTTTGATGTCGAATACCATATCTCTTACAATACTCATCAAAAGGACCACAATATTCACCTCCGTTGTCCGTCCGAATACACTTGAGCTTTTTGTTGGTTTGTCTCTCCACCAAAGCGTGAAACTGCTTGAAAACATCTAGCACCTGGTCCTTGGATTTCAGCGTATAAGCCCAGATCTTCCTCGAATGATCATCTACAAATGTAACAAAATAAACAGCACCACCAAGTGTTCTGTTTTCATAGGACCACAAACATCGGAGTGAATTAGATCGAGTGTACCTGATTTCGGCGAGTGAGTGATGTTCTTGAATGCGACTCGGGTCTGCTTCCCAGCCAAGCAATGATCACATCTTCGTAATGAAGGATTCTTCACGCCAGATAGAAGATTCTTCTTGGCTAGTATCATCAGTCCCTTTTCACTCATGTGACTAAGTCTATTATGCCAAAGCTCCGTCGCGCCACCATCGTCGATTGCATTCACTGTAGAATCTACAATCTTTGCTTGCGTCACATAAAGCTGAGATGACGTCTTCTCTCCTTTCGCCACGATCAAGGAGCCTTTAGTAAGCTTCCATTTTCCATCTCCAAAGTGGCTGTGGAAACCTTCATCGTCGAGCTTCCCTGTGGACATCATGCGAAGCTCTGGAACATGCCTCACGGCCTTCAAAATCAATGTATTGCCGTTCTCCGTCTGCAAGCGCACGTCGCCGATACCGATGGCTCTAGCAACGCCATCGTCTCCCATAATAACTCTTCCAAAATCACCAGAGGTATATGAGGCAAAGAAATCCCGCCGCGGTGTAGCATGTATCGTAGCACCGCTATCGATCACCCAACTAGTCTCATGACTAGTTAGATTAACAGCATCGTCGTCGCGCACAACAAAGAAATCTGCCGTGACTGCGGTTACCTTGTCAACTTTATCAGCATCTGTCGTCTGATGATCTTGACCCTTCGCATTCTTGTTCTCTCTCATGAACTTTCGGCAAAATCTTTTAATGTGCCCCTTCTTACCACAATAATGACACTCGATGCTAGCATACTTCCCAGACTTGCTCTTACTTCTGTTGCGATCACCTGGGCCTCGACTCTTGCTCCTCCCCCTGTTATCTGTGACTAGGACATCGGCATGCGTAGAAGAACCCTGCGACTTTCTTCGCATCTCTTCGTTAAGTACGCTGCTCTTCACTAGTTCCATCGAACAAATGCCATTTGGAGCCGAATTAGATAATGACATTCTGAAAGTCTCCCACGAGTCTGGTAACGTACCAAGAAGCCACAAACCCTGCACTTCGTCGTCGAACTTGATTCCCATTCCAGCTAGCTGATTAATAATTCCTTGGAATGTATTCAAGTGATCAGATATGTTGCTCCCTTCTTGATACTTCAAACTCATCATCTGCTTTATCAGAAAAAGCTTGTTATTCCCCGTCTTTCGAGCGTATAACTGCTCAAGCTTGCTCCATAAGGTCCTTGCATGTTTCTCGTCACTGATGTGGTTGAGAACATTATCGTCGACCCACTGTCGAATAAAGCCGCAAACCTGACGATGGATCAACTCCCACTCCTTGTCGCTTTTATCAGTCGGTTTCTCTAGATCGAACACGGGCGCATAAAAATCTTTTACGTATAAAAGATCCTCCATCTTCCCTTTCCAAATATGATAGTTCGATCCGTTCAACATAACCATCCGACTAGAATTGCCCTCCATGACTTCGAACACAACAGCGCGATTCAACCTCGCTCTGATACCACTTTGTTGGGGTTGTCGAAATCACGAGCAATAAAAACGCCAATCAACCAACGACGAAAGCGAAAATAACACGGCGACTTTTAACGTGGAAAACCCAAAACGGGAAAAACCACGGGATCGCTCTCCCGATCCAAGGAAATAATCCAATATAATCGCGTCCGACGATTACAATAACAACAACTCCTCCCGAGAACGTCTCGGGTAATCACAACCCAAAAACCACACCGAAAAATTACGCCAACAACAGAGCACGCTACGTCGAGTTACAAACTCGGTACACCAACAATCCTCGAGCTACAAGCTCGGAAAATACGAAGAAAGGGTTCAAGCCGATTACCACCAAACTGTGACGAACCGACCAATCTAACCCGGTAGATGTATAGATCACGTCGAAGTGAGTCTCCTCCCGAAGTTTGGACGAAATCGGGGTAACGGATCGTCCGGATCGGATTTTTTCTTCTCCCTTTTCTTTTTCCTTCTTTCTCCTCTTTTCTCTCTTCTCCTTCGCGTCTGTTCGTGTGTGTTGTGTGTTCTATTTTTTTTTTTTTTACATACTAATAATAATATATACATGTAATTGGGCCAGCCCTAATATGGGCCGGACCCTAATAATTAGGACAATGGGACGACTGCTCTTCATGGGAATAATGTAATAATATGGACGACTCATCCCTTTGTCTTCAGCTACGTATACTTTGTGATCTTTTCGGCTTCGCTGCTTATGGATGGCTTGTTATTTATATAATAGGGGATTGGAAACTGCGGTTTGGTTTCACCCTTGTGTGCGTATATTGATTGATTCCTTATATGTTTATTTGTTGCGATGATTCAAAGGAAACATTTTATTTGGGGCGATGGAAATTATAAAGTTTGCTTGATATTCTTCTTTGATTATGATCCCCATTTCATATTACAATACAATACGTTACATCATGACGAAGACGTTTATTACCTTGTTTACAGGTCGTCCACTTCTCCCTAAAAAGAATCCTTCTTTTGACTAGACAATGTTTTTTTGTCTTCCGCGCTAAATACAGTCCAGCGGAAAATTTGAGGAATCTTTTGCATATATTTTGTTGCAGGGAGAATCGTTTTTTTTTTTTTTAAATTTGCTTTTTTAAATTCCCCTATCGAAAATAATGCCAAACTAAAAACGTTATCAAAAATAGGTTAAAAACTCCACTTGGAGTGGCGCGTTCGGTGCGACGCGTTCTAAACGCGCCACAAACCCCCTTTTATTTCTCTCTTCTTCTTCCTCTCTTTTCTTCTTATCTTCCTTTCTTCCTCACCTGTCAGACCAAACCTTTTCTATATTTCCGACACCAAATCCCGCGATTTCAAGTCTAGAATCTTAATCCCCTTCCAATTTCGTGAGGTATGTTCATTTTCATTAATTTTGTTATTTTTATTTTGAATGTGCGTTTTGGCTGGCGATGCTCTCCGGCGGCCCTCCGGCGCTCGGCTGCACGGTTCTCCGTGTGGGTCGACTGACCACGGCTATGCCTCCGTTGGTGGCGGGTGTGGATGATTTTGGTTATATTTGTTTTTTTTTCTTCCGGCGAATTGGCCGGATCGCTGGTGATGGCTTCTTCACCGGCTCGTTGGTCATTGCCGGTGGTCGTGGCCGTCGTTATGCTTGAGTGTGGTGGTACCGGTGGTCGTCGTCGCGGACGGTCGCCAATGTGGTATAAATACTATGTAAAATATTATGTATGAGGTATAAATAATATGTAAAATCATAACTTATCCGTTTCGGGTAGCCAAAATTTGATCGGGTCGGGATCAGGTTTGAAATCAATACCCGATTTGTCAGGTACCCGACCCGAAAAAACCCGATAGCCGAAAGACCCGACCTGATCCCACCCCTACTAGAGTTTAGTATGTTAATATGATGTTAATTACATCATATTCATATATAAATTATACTTATTAATCTATACATAACAGATATTAGCTTAATGTTACTCTTAATCAAATATATACCGCTTGTTGGATAAAAATATAGATAGGGGGGCCAATAAAAATTTTAAAGAAAGACACGAGTTGCTCTTATATATTATTTGGAAAAGGTTTTGAATAATTACTATTTTGTACTCGTAGGAATTCAAACAGGGAGTAGTACATTGAAATTGACACAATTTCAGGTGGCAAGCATATCGTCATTAGATAATAGATGAAGGTTGCGAATGCAATTAACGTATTGGCTTGTATAAGGAACGGAATCGAAAACGCTGTCGTCTGGTTCTCATTCAGCATTGATCTGTCCAAAGACGCTCTCACGCACATAACCTAAAAATTGTTTCCATGGCGGAGGCCAAACTTGAAGCGGTGAAGGTACAATACTGCGGCGTCTGTGGTATTCCGCCCGAGTACTGCGAATTCGGGCCCGATTTCGAGAAATGCAAGCCATGGTTGATCAAGAACGCACCGCACCTCTACCCTGATCTCATCAAAGGTTTAAAATTTTGGTGTATTGAATAATATCACCAGAAACCTCAGTGGGAAGCTAATTTTTCTAGTCCGCTGTTCTTTCTGATAAGATTTTGTCTGATTTTCAGATGGTGGAGAGAAAGACGCTGATAGCGTGGCGGGTCAGCTTCAATCTACTTCGCTATCCTCCGATGGTAACATATGCGCGTGCCTTTCCCTTATTGTTTATTCGTCCCGTCTGAATAAATCGATTGTGGAAGATAGCATATATATTTGAAAATAGCTCTATATTCGGAGGTTTGCAACAATTCGATTTCTTACTTTTAACAGTCGGTGTTTTGATGAGTTCATTACGCAGATGTTAATTTTGGAGCGGATATTGGGACTGAAGAGTTGGTGTTTTTGTTATTCTGACACAAACTGCAACTACTATTAACCCCATCGTCGTCTTTCTTCTTCTATTTCAATAACGATTGATTCACTTTAGTAATTATGATAAATTTTTGTGGAGGTTTCTGGATTCAGCACACGTTCGTATTTCTTTTTCTTTTTGGGTATTTAGCTAAACGCATCAAATACTGTATTATATGGTATGGAGGAGAGACTATATCCTCTCTTGCGTTTGTTGAAGATAGTTGTGATGAGACTTGAGTTGTCCTTAATGTGAATTGCCTGCTTTGGTTGCAGCGGGTTCTTCCCAGCCCAAGGAAGAAGTCGTGAAACGGCTCCCAGGTGGAAAGGTAAAAAAGAAGGTAATCCTTTCTTATCTACTTTTATTCGTGAAGCTTTTTTTTCTTATCTTTTTCATCTGCATGGGCTGGCGCCTTCGAGTTCTGGGTTTCAATTGATTTTTTCTTTATTATGTTTGCAATTATCTAGCCTTTTCGCCCTCATGTTCAAGTTTTTATGTAACTACTGAAATCTGGATTACTGGAATTGTTTCACGGTCTGGTCAATTTGCTTTGCTTCTAATTTAACTAAGTGGATAGTCTTGTTTCTGAATTCGTTATTGCATGTAATTGTTAATGTAACTTATTAAATATTACGAGTTTTTTGTTATGCTACTTGCTTGCTACCTATGCTTTAGGTATATTTGAACCGGACAGTGACATTTTTTTATTGGTGCCGTTATTGAAGTCCCAACCTTTTAATTCTACCATGGAAGCATGGATTAACTTAGTGATTTCCTAGGTGCTGGATTCTCTCATTTTTTGCGATCACTTTAACATGCCCAGAGATATGTATGTAAATATGTCCTTCCATTTCCTCTTGATGCTGGAGTGGTGATTTCTGACAAATAGATGCTGAAAGTATAGAGAGAGAGATTTTGTAATAGTATTGCAATAGTATATGGGGAAATGGATTAATTGAAGAAAGCTCTAAATATAAAGATATACAAAAATGAGGATTTAAAATCGTATTGGCCTTGCTGTAAGTTCTGAATTGTTGTGCAGGAGAAGCAAGAAGTCATTATTGAAAAGATGACCCGTAATAAGAGGAAATGCATAACCACTGTGAAAGGCTTAGAGCTTTTTGGTGAGTATCTATCGTCCATGTACTGAAGTCTTTGGTTTCTCTTTTAAATATTCTTGTGATCATGTCAATATTCAGGTGTTAAACTGAGTGATGCTTCAAAGAAGATGGGTAAGAAATTTGCTACTGGTGCTTCCGTTGTTAAGGTAGTTTTTCCCTGTTGGGACTCTGTTTTTTCTGGAAGCTAGACATCCATAACTGCCTTCTCATCCTCCATATGTGCCTCGCAGGGTCCTACTGAGAAGGAGCAAATTGATGTTCAAGGAGACATTTCTTATGAAATAGTGGAGTTTATTACCGATACCTGGCCTGATGTAACTTCACTCCATTCCTTGATCTTTTACTACCATGCTTTTGCTTATCAATTCTACTGTGCATTGTTATAGCCGTTTCTGATGTAGACTCAACGATTAGCAGTTTACGCCTGGACTGATCCATGAGTGCTAGGGACAGCGCCTTTTGTTTAGTGCACTTTTGTTGAGGGAATACATCGTAAAATTGGAAAATTGTGACAGTGCACGATAACTTTGGAAATGCAGAATTAAGAAGCCATTTTGTCTAGATTAGGTTTGTGGGGCTACATGGGTTCGATTCTATATGATTATTACCGATTGAGTTTTGACTTAGGCTAACATCATGGCTTTCAATTATTTTCTTCAGTTTCTTTTAGATTGTCTGTAACTCTTTCGCTGGCTGCTAATGGCTGTTCATAGTACTTTCTTTTTTGTACCAATCCCTTCTCACCTCTCAATCACGTTATTGCTGATACTGTAGGTACCAGAGACTGCAATTTTCTTTATTGAAGATGGTAAGAAGGTCCCAGCTGTGTAATAAAATGGGCATGGCTAGTTTTGCAATTTCATCTGGCTTCGTGATATAAAAGAGGATGATAAAAGGGCTGTAGTGAATGAATCCTTTTAGTTGCAGAGTTTGAATAATATAACTGTGGGTCTACGAGTTGCAAACAAATATTTTATGTTTATCGAAACATGGATCCATTCGATATTTGGAATCTAAGCCTTGGGTATAAATAGTTTGCCCTTATAGGCGACACATATACTTACAGATCCTGTTCAATTTTTTGTTTTCTTGCAAAAGTTCATGAAAATTTTCAAACACGAGATAATGCACTGTTGATTTCAGTTTATTATTATTATTTTTTTTTTAAGGAAAGAGGAATTAAAACCAACTGTTTAAGCCCTCAATTCAACGGTTAACCGGCTGTTGAAAATTGAAAACTGAACGGTTTGGATTGGAGGTGTAAACAAGCCGAGCTCGCGAGAAGTTCCGTCAAAGCTTGATTCGAGTTCATCGGAGTCGAGCTGAGTTCGATTTGGCTCGTTGACAATCGAATCGAGTTTCGAGACTATCATATATGGACTTGTGGCTCGTGGATCGCTCCGGCACTTATGCTTTATATATTAATGTTTTATATATTATATTAAAATGCGTATTTTGTTTAATAATCTCGAGTTTGATTCTGAATCCGAGTTCAAATACCTCGAAATACTAAGCTTATCGAGCCGAGCCGGACAGAGTGTTTACTCGAGCTGAACTCGAGTCGAAATTTATAAAGCTCTTTTCGAGATGAGCTCGTGCTAGACCATGTTCAGGCTCGATTCGACTCATTTACACCCCCGTTTGGATCGTCTTTTTTTTTTCAAATTAGATTTTTTTTAGTTAATTTTCAAATTAGATGCGCACCCCTATCGTGGTGTAATTTATCTGGCTGGCGTATTAGTTCGCTATTCTTCGGGGTTTACTTGGTTCGAAGATCAGGGATTACTAAAAATACATTATGTTTATATTATGAAATATCTATTGTATGATGTGCAACGAATTTTAAAATATTGTCAGCAGCAAAACGCCGTATCAATTTATCAAATAAACAGCTTATATTGTTGTTTAATTTAAATTGATAAACAGCACCGTAAAAAATGGTTTATCGTTGATTTGTTTTATAGACCGCATCACTATCATATTGCCATGTTACTATAATATCTAATTTTAACAACCCTCATGGACAAGCATAGGCTCCACTTGATGCAAACAAAAGACTTGCTTTGTCTCGGATAATGGAGAAGGGTGTTGTAAGATTACAAGACTGGATTGAAAATAGGTTCACAATTTAATTGAGGCATGTATTCGACCGTTGTACGAATGATTACTACTTCACTTCATGGTCAGCATAGTTTGGATGAAACTCAGCCAGGTGAGGGTTCAATATAGCTCGACCGATAGGGTGAGGATAGAACAAAAAAACTTACTGACCCGTTTGAGCGGCAAAGCGAAGAACGACTACACCGAATACTTTTATAGTAATCGGATATTAACTTTACTTTTAGATTAACATATCATATAATCCTATTGATGACCAGATATTTAAAGTTGAAATATTTATAATCAAACTTAATAATCAACTTGGTATAAGTTTTTGCCGACACTAGGGGGTGTTTGTTTTGGGGTGATCCTTCAAAATATCACCGTGATCCTCACATCGCCTTATGATCATTGTGTTTGTTTAACCTAGGTGATGAGTCAGCACCGTAATGACGGATCACCTAGGTGATGAAAATGCTTTTAGGAATAGTAGTGAAAAGAGTGCCATCCAGTCAAGTAGTTGAAGGGGCGGCAAATCCCATATCTAAGTCTGTTGGGGTGATATTCAACCTTTTGAATTACCATAAAGAAGTCAAGTGATCTTACATCACGGAGATGGGTGAATGTTCAAATTTTTTTTGGACATTATTACCCCCAGTTCAGCATTTATACCTTCTATATTCTTGTTCATATTTTACTTTATATAACTAAACTATTAAATCTTAAAATATTATATTTAATAATAACTTATTTTATTGAATAACTACAAACTTAATTCTTAAAATGTTTTAAAGTTGATATCGAAATAGTATATTATTATGTAAATATCATCTCAATATATATACACACACACATATATATATATATATATATATATATTAATCCACATAATCTATATTGTATGCGTAGCATTTACGCAATATAACCCCACACATCATCGTGATTAACCAAACACAATATTTTAATATCACGTTGATATGTAAATGAAATATCACCCCAAAACAAACATTGTAGATATCATCTTGATCTACATCACGATTTACAGTTATGTGAGTATCACCATTATGTCGATCACCAGAAACAAATGCCCCCAAGCTCTAAATTGCGTCGTATACGACATGATTTGTTTTATGTTTTGCTTTATGTGCCACATCGTAATTTGAATATTTACTATTTGATTATTACTCAACATTTAGGTTAATCTATTATTAAGAATTTGTTAATTCGTACCCACACTGGTAGTATTATTCGACATGTGATGGTTATTGGTATAATCATTAGCAAAATTGGACCGTAAAATAAACCACTCAAAACGAATGAGTGATAATTGAATTTTTTCCAAAAAACATGTGGCGTGGGATTTACCCAAAATGGCCCAAAACAGCAGCTCAAATAAACAGGGCCACGCCGAAGGGCCATCGAGGTGCATGAACAACATATAAAACATTATTATCTTATTGCATACTAAATGCGTGTGTTATAATTTATATAATATATAAACGTTCATATTAATCGTAAAATAATAATTAACTAAAAATAGAGGGTAAAATCGATAATATTAAAATATCATGTAGTGATGTTTTTCTTTTAATTTATTATTATATTTAGTTAATTTTAATTGGACAAAGTTTCATTTCAACACCCAAGCAGTTACCGAACAAAAGCTTCTTGCGAAATTAATAAATTTGCATGAACTCCCAATTAATCAGTTGAGTACCGAGCAGCCACCGCACACATATAAAAAGCGATCCCTTCAATTCGCCAGCTCCTTCACTCTCCTTTTGAGTGTTTCTGTTCCTTCGTTTGCTCGCGTTAGGGTTTATATTCAGCACAAAATGAGCGAAGGACCCTTCAACACTGATGATCTTCGCTCTGGTATTTGTTCGAAGCTTCATTTGAAATCGTATTATGCGTACGAATTAACTAGCTTAATCGTTTTATTTTCTCTGTAACATTGCCGCCTGGAGTGGGTAGAGATCAAGTTTCCGACCACGTTCAGGTTAGACTCTCTTGAAGCTGTCTATTAAACCGTGGATATTAGATTCTCCCTAGAAAAGTGAGGAAACAACGGGAATTAGCTTGCTTCTCGGTTTGTAGTCAATGCAGAATAGGCTTCAAGATCTTCACGATAAGCCTAACGACGTGCTTGAGAACCTTTCCCCCGATGTCAGAAAATGCGTGGATGATCTGATTGAACTTCAGGTATATTGCAGGTCGTCGACAGTGTTTATGTGCATTTCATCATCTTCTTCTTCAAACCTGTATGCTATTCTTGCTTTATGCGAGAAATTCATTTGTCAATTGGCTGGTTTGCTGGCATTTTTCGCCCCGATTATTTTGTTGTATAATGAATCTTTTAGAAATTAGGCGACATTAACAGGCTCAACACGATGATTTTGAGAAGAAGTATTTTGAGGAGAGAGCAGCGCTTGATGCCAAGTACCAATTGATCTATCAGCCACTCTATACCAAGGTTGGAAATTCCTTGGAATTCCTGAAGCTAGAGGGCGTCTCTGTGGTCTTAATCAACTTGTGCTTTTAATTTTCAGAGAAGTGAAATATTAAATGGTGCAGTTGAAGTTGATGCAGAGCCTGAAGATGTGAAAGGTGAGGATATGCCTGTGATATATATCTCTGTATGTAAGTCTGCGTGTCTCTTTAACTAGATGAAATATGCAGCGAAAGGAGTTCCCGAATTTTGGCTTACTGCCATGAAGAACAACCCAGTGCTCTCCGACGAGGTATCGTCTGCGAAATGTTCTTTCAGAATTCAACTTGTCATCACATCTTCATCATTTGTATTAGTTTGACGTGCAAGATTTCTGAGCGCGATGAAGCGGCTCTCAGACACCTAAAAGACATAAAGCTGTCAAGAATCGATAACCACAAAGGCTTCAAGCTCGAGTTTTACTTCGACTCCAATCTGTATTTCAAGAACAGAGTCCTGACCAAAACCTACCACTTGGCCGATGAATTTGAGCCTGTTTTGGACAAAGCAATAGGGTCCTCCGCTTCTTCAATTATCTTTGAAGTTAGTTAGTAAGTATCTTGCTTGTATTTGGTAATAAACTTCAGTTTTTTTCTCTAAGACGGAGATTGAGTGGTATCCCGGGAAGTGTCTGATACAGAGGATCGGAGGAACTGAGCAATGTAAGAGTTTCTTCAAATTCTTTGCCCCAAATCAACTGCCCGAAGAAGACGATGAGACAGACGGAAACGTTGCCGAAGAGCATCAAGATATGATGGAGTTAGATTATGACATGGGATCGACTATTCGGGACAAAATTATACCTCACGCTGTTTCGTGGTTCACTGGCGTGGCCGCTCGTCCCAACTATGACGATGATGACAACCTCGAAGCTCTTGACGGTGAAGGTATGGAGGAGGAGAGCAATGATTGATGATTCTTCTTACATGTGATTCACAGTCTATAATACCGTTTCTGCGGTGTGGCAAAATGAAGTGAAGATCCATTCGCTATTTTTTAGCTGTATTCTTTCCTTGGATTGAAAAATTCATCGGTTGTTTTGACAGGTTTTAGTTCATTATATCCTCGAACGGCATTTCAAATCAAAGAACATATCTCTAGTAGCTTTTTTGGGTCAGTTGTTTGAATATAGGGTTCCACTTCGAGCCTGTAAATGGAGGCTTGGCGGAAGAAATATGCAATGCAAGCGTAGTAAGATGTATGAGATTATTTCTCACATACGTGTGACGTGCTGCCTGTTGAATATTGGTGTATCTACACTTAAATACTCAAACATATAAAACATTATCGATTTAGGCCGTATCAGATAATTACAAATAGGTACCCTTTTGATTGAAGTAGCATTTTATGAATTTTTTATATGTACCAAATCACGTGTTTGTGTGTTACCTAATTTTTAAATATTTTATATATATCTCTGTAAACATGACGTACTTTCAATTTATTATTTACCACAATTGATTTCTCAATTACATAAATTTCTTCTACGGCATATCTTCAGCCAAACGGGTGCTTATAGTTTTCTAATACTTCTGCATTTTTAAAATGTAAACTTCCCTATTTTATTCGTTATAATTTTCTGGACGGCAATGTTCTTTTAGTTAACAAAATATGTTGAAGACAAATAACTGGAGTAATGGGCAAAACAAAGACGAAACAATGCAAAAAGGTCTCACACAGCCTAAATTATTTCAATTAAAAAAAGGCCCAATATAGAAACCAGAAGCAGCACAAATTTTCAAAGCCCAAGCTTCGCATAAGGCGAGTCATCGATCGGGGATGCGACATTTAAGCGCTATATAAAAAGCTCCCCTTAGTTCCGTCTCACTCGCACTCACTCCCACTCTGAGGTAGACGACAATGGCGATTGTCCCCAGGCAATGCCCCGTATTGCGGCCTACGTTTCTGTCTCTGTCCGTCGCGCTCTGTCTCCTTCTCGCGATCTCATCTGCGAAAGTGATATTTGAAGATCGTTTCGATGGTAATGCTAATGAGTGCCGTTTCTCACTTTAATACAATCCGCTACCATTTCATCTGTTAATATCTGATATCCTTGTACTTGAATTCTGAGGTTGATTTTGAGTGATCGTTTTGTTGACCTGGATCCTCGTGGAGAATGGACGACCTACGTAATTCGATTTGCCTTTTCATTAAACCTTGTTTATTCGTTTTTGAATTTCTGTTTGCTTTGCATGTTGTCCACGACGATGTGTTCAAGTGCTCGTGACATAAATGAAATTAGACTATCTTTCCCTGTCCACTCTATGATGCATAATAGAGCTTGTTGTTTTCGTCGCCCGGCTCTGTGATGATATTATGCACCTCGTTGTATTTCACAAGTTTATCATCTTGCAAATTATATGGTTTTTAGAGAGTTATGTTGTCCTCGAATTAGTTAGCGCTTGAGTTGGCCATATTTTTTGCATCGGTTTATTGTGATCATGGACTTGCATAACTTTTGTTTATAACTTCAGATGGATGGGAGAGTCGATGGGTAAAATCAGAATGGAAGAAGAGCGAGAACATGGCTGGAGATTGGAATTACACTTCTGGAAAATGGAATGGTGACCCTAGTAACAAAGGTATAGGCTGACCAACGATGTATCGTTCTTTTCCTCATCTGCATTCTCTTTGTTGCGTCAATACCAAGCCTAAATGGATCAATTGTCATATGATCAGGAATCCAAACCAGCGAAGGTTTCAGGTTTTACGCCATCTCAGCTGAATTTCCTGAATTCAGCAACAAGGACAAGACCTTAGTATTCCAGTTCTCTGTAAAGCATGAGCAGAAGCTTGACTGTGGTGGTGGATACATGAAATTACTCAGTGGTGAAGTTGACCAGAAGACGTTTGGTGGTGATACTCCATACAGGTTATCATATATCATTCATTTCTGTTTTCTTCCTGTCATTGATTGTATTTCAAATTTCGCCTGTTCACTCGACAATGACAAAAGTTATTGTATTTGTTAATTACAGTATCATGTTTGGCCCAGACATCTGTGGCTACACCACTAAAAAGGTCCATGCTATTCTCACATATAAGGGGGATAAACCACTTGATCAAGAAGGAAGTTCCATGTGAGACCGACCAGTTAACCCATGTTTATACTTTCATCCTTCGTCCTGATGCTACCTACAGCATCCTCATTGACAATGTAGAGAAGCAATCTGGTAGCTTGTACTCTGACTGGGACCTTCTCCCCCCAAAGAAGATTAAGGACCCTGAGGCCAAAAAGGTTTGTTATGCAGTGAATATCTGGGATTTTTTGTTTGTTTTTCCACACAAAGTGCTGACCTTTTTCGATTCTATTTCCACTCAATAGCCCGAAGATTGGGATGATAAGGAGTACATTCCAGATCCTGAAGGCAAGAAGCCAGAGGTAATTGCCTGTATTTCTCTCGAGGCAATTAATTTAATTGCACTCGCTGAAAACATTGAAATGCTTTTTTGGTGCGTAGGGTTACGATAACATTCTAAAGGAAATTACAGATCCCGAAGCCAAGAAGGTAAAACATATGTGAACTTAAGTAATGATTGCTTTGCATGTCAGTGGAACAAATGCTAGTGATCATTATTGGATGTATATGTTTTCTCTATATCAGCCTGAGGACTGGGATGATGATGAGGATGGTGAGTGGACCGCACCCACGATTCCCAACCCTGAATACAAAGGCCCATGGAAGGCGAAGGTTCATGGTTAATCTTATGTTTATGTTTATAAGAGCAGTTAGCTGGTCAGCCACATATTATATATAAACCTTTTTTTATTTGCCAGAAAATCAAGAACCCCAACTACAAGGGAAAATGGAAGGCACCAATGATCGACAACCCAGGTACAATACTAACCGCCCTCTTGGGCATCTGAATAACAAGTGATTCTGATATATTTTCTGGGGATAAAAGTGCAACGATAAAAGTACTGACATGTAGTCTAAGAATGCTGATTATTCAACCTTTCATGATTGCAGACTTCAAAGATGACCCAGATCTTTACGTCTTTCCCAATTTGAAGTATGTTGGCGTCGAGTTGTGGCAGGTACATGGATAAGTTCTGCCGTCCACACAGCCTATCGATATTTGTAGACTTGAATGGAAATATCTCTTTTCTTAACCAAACAAATGCGCCGCAGGTGAAGTCTGGTACCTTGTTTGACAACGTACTGGTATGTGATGATCCTGATTATGCCAAGAAGCTTGCTGAAGAAACGTGGGGCAAGGAAAAAGATGTAAGTTATATCATTCTCATTCTTTTCTTTAGAGTTTTTTCATTTTCGCCAATTTAAAGACTGGTGTTGGCATATTGACTGATGCAGGCAGAGAAGGCTGCTTTCCATGAGGCAGAGAAGGAAAGGGAAGATGTGGTATAACTTTAACTCACAGCAACTTTCTTTTGAGTGTATGCATAACATAGGCCTAACTCCTGATATTTCCTCCCTTGCTATCAGGAACCAAAGGATGATCCCGCTGATTCTGATGTAAGCTCTAAAGTTTATCTCTTACATTACACTGTCTAAGATTAGCCATAGAAAGTTTCTTGTTCTTAATGAGAAGCTCATTTTTATTCCCTAGGATGAGGATATCGACGATGATGCTGATGATACTCAAACTGGCCCCGCCCCGTCGGACTCCGAAGATGACCCTTCAGAATCCATTGATGAGGATGTGCATGTAAGATCATTACAGTCAATGCATTCTATATTATATTAATCTTGATATTTTTTCGTAATATTTTTTTGTTTACCTGAATTTTGGTGCAGGACGAACTTTAAGGCCTGCCCTCTATAGTTATGGTAAAAGTTTTCCTTCGTTTTATATTTTGATTCTTATCAGCGTTAGCTCTTTTTTGAGGAAATGAGTTGACTCGATACTGAAGCTGCAATATGTGCGGTTTTTATACTCTGGGTTCAATAACGAGATTCGGTATCAGTATTCAATAGTATACGAATAATAGTTAAAACATTTGCTAGCAACTTGAAAACGCTAAAAGTCACGATACAAGAGAGTACCAAATTGATACCGTATGATGGTATAAACCAAGGTTTTAAAATCGGGTTTTCGAACCGGACCGGAAATTTTAGTGGTTTAAGGTTTAATGGTTTAACCGGTATAAAACCGGAACAAAACCGGAGTCGAACCGGTACCTATAAATATAATAAAATATATATTTTATGTAATAGTCAAGCTAATAACATATAATTATATAGATGTTTATTTATAAACTTTTAGCAAACAGACATTTTATAAATTATGGGTCAAAATTAATTAAGTCAATAATGCTGGTGGTTAAAAATTAAATATACATGGGTTGATAAAAAGTAAATCTTTAAACTTGGGGTCAATATTAAATAAACAAAAAATATTGGGTAATGGGTTAATTATAAAATAAAATTAATATGATAGTATGGAGGTTCGAACCCAAACCTATTGGATTAAAAACCCAATACTGCACCACTATACCACAACAATATAGACGTTATTTTCTTTCGATTTCACATCTTTAACATTTTCGTTTTCTTTTCTTTTTTTTAATTAAAGCACAGACCGGACCGGAACCGAACCGGAAAACCGACCGGTTCACCGATTTCCGGTCGGAACCGGACGGTCCGGTCCGGTTTTCAAAACCCTGGTATAAACTATGAGATCCAATGTCATCTTTTAAACGTAGCTGTACACGTGATATGCAAGTTCCAGTAAATATTCCTTCACTTGTGCGTGGTTTCTTCACCTAAATCTCCCTGGAAAGAGGAACATACAATGCAATCATGATTCTAGAAGATGCTATATATCATAACTCAATTCGAAATATGTATTCTAATTTATTAAGCCTTGGAGCTTTGATTAAACTGCCTTCAATTTGGTTTGGATGATGCTTAATTTAAGGAAAATTATTACTAAACATAACCACTCACTAACATGTTCACAGCATATGTTAAACATCCTATCGATTGAACTTGGTGTGTCATGCTATTAAGAGCATCTCCAACGGGTACTTCATTTTTGTGTAAAACACAAAAATAAAGTACCTTGATATAGCCGAAGATTTGCCTTATGGTAATTCCATGGCTTGCATAAATTCCCATATAACAAATATAAGATACGGAAATCATGTATATAGTAAATATAAATCAAAAATATGATCATATGCTAGAAAATTAATCGATACAAAAAAAACCAACCCTGGGACATAAGTGTTATAATAGAATATATGATATTAACTTGTATTAACCGTATCATACCATTCACAACATTAATGGTTGATTTGCTTACTACCTTGCTCGTGTAGAGTAAAGGTATAATAAAACATAAGTTATATTTGTTATAATTTCTCGACTCAGTTCGACACATCTATACTTTTTTTATTAAGCATTAAGATTTGGTATAAACCGCTAGTGGTTTGTCAATTTAGGTAATTGAAAATAATAATAATAATAAATTGAAAGAAACCCCGCACTAAATTTTTCATTTTATATTCTCAATTTTATCTCTCTACCTTTAGTTAATTTTTATTTTACGTTTAATATAATTTATCTATTATAGCACAAACATTTGTGCGTAAAAAATACTAAGTATATATACCAGTATGTTTAACACACCCAATGTGTGTGCAATTATATTAATTTTAAATATTTTAAATTATTAATTAATGTATTTAAAAAAAAATTTTAGTTTATGAATAGTAAAATTGTAATAATGAAATATTTTAATGGTAAGATTGTGAGTAAACTCTTATCAGATTTACATATCGATTTGGCAGCTTTTAAACAGTTTTTCTTGGAGAGTATGTATTTCCTTACGAGTAAATCCGGACTTGTATTTATATTCAAACCCAACTACAAATATCAGCAAAAGGTTGAATAGGTGGAGACGTACCGAACGCTCAAAATCAAGCTTTTATTAGCATAAAATAGGCCCCGATAGAGCAAGTTCGCCTTATTGCATGCATATCAATACACACACATACACAGGGACGGATCTACGTAGGGGCTAGGGGGGGCCACTGCCCCCCCGGCCAAACTGTTAACAAGCCTATATTATGTATTTATATCGAATGACGATGCTTAGTCCAGTGGTAATAGTCAGTGTCATAAGTTCATGATGAGCTTCAGATGTGGGTTCGAATGCTCTTGACCCCTTTTTTGTCTTTATTTTTTCTGAAGTTCTTTATTTATATTCTGACCCCCCAATTTATGAATACTTAGTTTTCCTTTTGCCCCCCCAACCATGTTAGGCTGGTTCCGTCACTGCACATACATATATATAATAGGTAACGTTGGAGTCGTTTGTGTGTTTTGTTTGATTAGATACGGCGGCAGACAGTAATCCCATCGCCTAATGGAACCAATGAGATCTGAACACGAGGATCGTCGGCCAGGAACTTATTGAACTCGAGAGCATCTTTACGAAGCGTCGTCAAGTTTTCGGCGACGGATTCTTCAGACATAGCCACCGATCCTCTCCACAGAGTGTTATCATATATGATGACTCCTCCCGGCCTCAAGAGCTCCAACAGCCTCTCGTGATAGTTCTCGTTGTTCGCTTTATCCGCGTCCACAAATGCAAAGTCAAAAGTACCTTTGCTCTCGCCCTGCGTTTATATAACGTACCTTTTAAATTCCTTATTTTATAGTACTATCGTAACTCATAGTGACACAAAACATATATTTACTACGTATATATATATCAAATGGTTAAGATTTTCGAACCCAACTGCCGTAGATTATCGATGTGGAATTTTCGATAACGTGTCGAAAATCTGACGGACGTTGTTTGTTGGTGGACCAACATGGGTTTGGTAGTACTAGTTAGATGGCTACTTGTCAAATTTTGAGAGGAATTTATTCATGCCAAGTTGGTAGGTAGGACAACTATGTATGATTCAGTTAGGAAATGAAATATAAAAACCAGTTTTGTGGAGCCTTACATCATTAAGCAAGCGATCAAGAATGGGTAGAGCCGGGGATTCGATATAATCGATCTTGTGCAAGACGCCAGCTTTCTCGATAACTGGCAAACCGATCTCGAACGAGCTTCGGTTTATGTCTATGGCTGTGATCTAAACAAACATATTAAAATTTTTTATTCAGTTTTCCGATTGGAGAGCCGACATGGTAAAATATACTTACCACAAATCACAGGAAAAACCCTGAAAAATATTAATTACTTTTCCATCTTCAGGAATCGTAAGTGCAGTTAGGAGCAGCGAATATCCAGTGAAAACCCCAAGTTCGATCGTCTTCTTTGCGTTGATTAGCTTCAAGATCAAGGCCATGAATTGCCCGACATCAGGTGATGTAAGCATGATGGCACTACACAAAATAAAAAAGAATATAGTGGACATTATTAACGTTCATTTTTCCGTGGTTAGTTGAATTATAAACTATATATATAGATCAGCATGCTTTGGTGCTACCTACCGTGAACACAGTAAGCAAATCTCTCGATTTTGAGTTTTTTTTTCAATCTCCGACACGGCGCCATCACCTCCGTCGACCCTCCTAATTATGCTGTAACCTAAATCGCCATCTTCGACACGTTGATTTTTAAGAAAATTCTACATTTGACGTGTCGAAGAGGGCGATTTAGGTTACAGCATATTTGGGAGGGTCGACGGAGATGATGGCGGTGTCGGAGGTTGAAAAAAAGCTCAAAATCGAGAGATTGCTTACGGCGCTCACGGTGGTTGCTCACGACGTACCGAGGATGGCTTGAGGAGACAGCTCGATGCTCTTTCAGGATGTCTGGTTCACGAGGATACACGCTTGTGTCCATAATGTACTTCAATCAGTAAGGTAACGAGAAAAATTAAGTTACTGTAACATCAAATAAATCATTTTTACTTTGAACTTATATAGACGAAGACGAGCTTACTCTATCAAGTTGACGAGTAATAATAATAGTTGTACCCCGAACATAAAACGTGTACCTTAAATAGCTCTGGTGTTTGCAGCAAGCATTTTTGAGTAAAATAATTCGTTTTTGAATCCATCACTCTCCCTGTCAACAATCAAATAGGAAAAGAGTCTGTAAAATTATTAATGAAATAATATTACTGAAAAAGAAAGTATAGGAGCATAAAAAACGTAACAATGGAAGGACAAGCGAACCACAAAATTGAGCTATGCTGCTCAACTAAAAGACGTACCAACGGTGGAAAACACTTACAGACAGAGCTAAAGATGGATGAGTTTTTATATCAGAAAACTGTGAGAGGTTATGCCACCGACAATATATGAAATCTATTAATCGAATTTACCTCGTCTGTCGTGAAGGCAAGTGTCGCTGGCTGATGAGCTGTCAAAAAAAAAAATATATCGCTGAATTGGAAGTTGATTGGTAGTAAGTGAACAAGAAAGGGAGGGATGAGAGGTGTGAGCGAAACGAATATTAGAGTAGAGCGCTGCTGTCTTGTTGTGGATCGACGATGTCAGTGAAATTAAATAAATATAAAGAATCTTATATTAAAAAGGGATATTTAAAATATAAGGCACTATAATCATTAAAAAAAAAAGGCACAATTTATGTTATACTTACTCCGTCCCACTTAATACCTCCCAAAAATTAATGGGCACGTAAATTAAGAAATCACATTTTTTTAATGTTAAGTACACTTTCAAAGCAGGAGAGAGAAATATATTCGTGGGCACGCAATTTAAGTAGCTTTTTAAATATAAATGGAGTAATTAGTTTAATTATTGAAATAATCTTTTACCAAAAATAAAAATTTGAAGAATTATATGGCACTCGAAATAGAAAGATGGGAAGAAATAAGTGGACGGATGAAGTAATTTCTTTTGATTATTTTTTTTGGAGAATCTACAGAAAAATATCTATTTGTACAAATTCTTGCAAGTCAGTACGATGTCAGTGTTTTATATATGTAAGTACCTATTAGAATAAATTTCAAATCGGTATTTGGTTTCTAATTAATTCTTCCCGTTCGTCGAAAATCAAACTTTTATTTTTTTTATCATTTTACCTAGTAATATAGAGTACGATTTTTTTTTACTATATAAATAAATAAAAATATTCTATTTTTAATTAGTAAGCAATATTTTGGAACAACGTCGATATATAACTTTTTTCGCTTCACCGGATTGTTCTTTTAGCTGGTTCGGTGCATGTTTTACCTGTTCCAAAAACCTTATCAAATTTCGTGTCGACAAAAAACACGTTTCAAAATGGAGGAAAATTAGTGGTGATTACTATGCTTGCGTTTTCTTTTTCTAATTGTGCACTATATTTCATTTATTTGCGTGATAGTATGTTTATCTTTTTTTATTTTATGAATCATAGCTCAATTGTATTACTTCTTCCGTCCCACTTATTTCTTCCAATCTTTCTATTTCGTGTGTCCCACATAATTCTTCCCATTTCTGTTTTTGGTAAAAGATTATTCCAATGATTAAACTAATTACACAATTTATATTAAAAAAAGGTTTCTTAATTTGTGTGCTCTCTAGTAGATTTTCTCTCTACATGCTTTAAAAGTGTACTATAATATTAGAAAAATGTGATTTCTTAATTTACGTGCCCAATATTTTTTTTACACGTATTAAGTGGGATGAAGGAAATACCTTTTTTAGTTGTGAAATTAATTCATACAAAAAATAAATTAAAAGGGTATCTATTTTTATAGTAAAATTTTGCACATAATAAAATTAATTCACAATCAAATAAGAGAATGACCGTTTTTAAAACAATACACATAGTACCTATTTTTGAAATTCAAATTTAAAAATGCCTAAGGCCATCTCCAACCGAAAACCTATTCTCAAACCAAAATACAGTAAATATCACATCAAACAGTACTTCTTCTCCAACCATTCAACCCATTTTCAAACTCAAAAGAATATTCTTAGAATATTCTTTTTCACACTATTTTTACAACTTTTCAATGTTATCCATATATTTTACAACTTTACAAATTAGTACAATAATATTATTTTAAATTCAATAATAAAAATAAATGAGAAAACATTTAATAAAATAAATATTGAAATATTATTAGTACAACTGAAAGATATATTTAATTAGGAACAGTACTGTTCAGTTAATAAATATATAGTTGAATAATTTTCAAGTTAAATAAATATATTATAAATAGTAAAAGTTAATTTATAGCTTAACGAGGGGTGACTTTGTAAGAGTTCAAAAGTTGTAAGAAAATGAATAGTACATACCTAAATATAGGTATAGAGGAGAGAGAAAATTCTGTAAACTCATTTTGCGTCAGGCTTTAAGTACCGATTGGAGCTATTTTTCTCTTTTGCGTGGTAAATTAGGCACCGGGTGGAGATGGTCTAAGATTTGTAATTAACTCGCTAAAAAAACCTGCTACATTTAATATTCTCATTAAATAAATAATTGGTTAGGTAGGTCTTGTTTCATCATTCATGCACACGAGTCATCATCAAATATGAGCTGTCAATTTTTATTCTCCTCGTGAATCCCATGGGTTAGGTTACGTCTCGTTTCATCATTCATGCACACATGAGTCATCATGAAATATGAGCTGTCAATTTTTTATCCTCCTCGTGGATCCCATGGATCGTAATTAGAGCGGAAATATATCGAAATACCGATATATCGTCCTTATCGAATCGAAACGTACCAAAAATATCAAAAATTTTGGTATACCGAAGTTTTTGGTAAGGTATGATAACGTATCGAAAATTTTCGGTACGATAATAGTATGAAAATTTTAAAAATTAGGTATACCTATTATACCGAAATACCGAAATACTAAAATTTTAATATTACATATATATATACACACCTACATTATTATATTATTTCAAAAAAATATAAAATGGATAAAAATATTATAAGGATAATCATAAATTTATTTAGCCCATAAATTATTAATTATACCCAACTTTCTAAGATTATTGACAACCATATTTTACTATGAGAATCCAATTGTAGGGCCACTCGTAACCGTAGCTTGACATATAATATCTTAATTTCCCTTTCTTATTATCCGCACCAATCATATATAATTACAGTGCATACACTTTTTCTTTCTCGGAGAGTTGCAGAGACCCCCCAATGAAAACGACTGGGGCACATTTGGGCTAACTTATTATTGAGCCTAGTTTATGTTTTTCTTATTGGGCCTTGTAACTTATTCCAAGAAAGACCGACGAGGGCATGAGTGTACTTTATTTGTTTATTTTTCTTATTGGCCACATTTAATTTCTTAAAGTTACATCATAAGGCTAATAAAGGCCTAAATTTAATTATTTAGCCTACTTTCTTTATTATTTCGTATTTTCTTAATAATTAGTAATCGACCGTTTAGCCTACAGAGTTAAATTACTCACAATTTGGAAATCAGGGGGCACGTGGTTGTTCGTCGAGGAGCGTTGTATATTTACTGCATCAGTTAAATGGCCCGAGTTCGATATTCGCTCGTTCGGGTCGGAAAAGAACGACCCACATTAAGTTCGATATAAGGTTTATTGAGAGCCTACACTTTCAAGACAAAGAAGGCATCAAATCTTGTTCTCATGTCGATAAATCTATGGTTGTTGTGCAAGATCTCATGCGCTAAGTGTGGATGGTGTTGCAAAATGGACAGCGTAATAATATTGGAAATGACTGTGCGGATAAAATGGACACGGGAATTTACGTGGAAAACCCCTTTTAACTTGGGGTAAAAAACACGGGCGAGGTAGAAATTTATTACTGGGGTAAAAACAGGGGTTACAACCTCTCAATCTATAAAGGAGAAAACACTCACTAACTCTCTTTATAGTTGGAGCAAATACCGAACAAACCCTCTATTTTTTTTCCTCTCTTTTTTTTCCCTCTCTCTCTCTTCTTTTCTTTCTTTCATTTGATGTCACTTGTGATTGTTGTTGGTCTGCCAGTGATCGCCTCAAGACAATTTTCTTTGAGTAAAATTGCCTTTATCCTCATTTTCCACAGTGAGTAGTTTCTCCCGTTGAATTTCTCAATTTCATTTTTAGCTGCCATTTTTCCCACGTCGCTATCGTCGGAGAAATTCGACAGTCCAGCCAAATAGTACTGATCAGATAATTTGCAGAAAGGGTTAGCGACCAGCTTTCTAGACAAAATTACCCTTCTACGTAAATTCCCAGATGAGATCTGGTGGGTTCACTATGTGTCCCGCTTGGCACCAGCCACCTAGACAGAAATTACTTACACAGTCTATTGCCACGACTTGCCAGAAAACTCTTCCGTAACGATAAACCTTTTCAATATCCTTTCTGATGTGGAAGATCAGACAAAGCTGCAACCACAGAGCATAATCGGAATATCAATCATGGTTGGCTCTGATACCACTTGTTGCGTAATGGACAGCGTAATAATATTGGAAATGACTGTGCGGATAAAATGGACACGGGAATGATATACATGATCTGGATTGAACGAAATAGGAGACTACACGGGGAGGAAGCAAGATCAGGGGAGGAGTTGGTGAGACTGATTAAGAGAGGAGCAATGGATCAGATAACTAGCTTGAGGATGCTAACTACAAAGCGGAGCGAACAAGACTATATGCAGCAACTACTGATATAGGTTTGGGTAGAATGTGTGAATGATAGTTGACTTGTACAGACAATTGTGGTTTCACAGTGGTAATGATAACTATATTACCAAAAAAAAAATGGACACGGGAATTTACGTGGAAAACCCCTTTTAACTTGGGGTAAAAAAACCACGG
This sequence comes from Craterostigma plantagineum, assembly GCA_027422505.1. Lineage (NCBI taxonomy): Eukaryota > Viridiplantae > Streptophyta > Magnoliopsida > Lamiales > Linderniaceae > Craterostigma > Craterostigma plantagineum. The sequence goes on along the minus strand of JAPQWV010000009.1, from coordinate 3,601,955 downwards.
GCGAGGTAGAACTTTATTACTGGGGTAAAAACAGGGGTTACAACCTCTCAATCTATAAAGGAGAAAACACTCACTATCTCTCTTTATAGTTGGAGCAAATACCGAACAAACCCTCTATTTTTTTTTCTCTCTTTCTTTTTCCCTCTCTCTCTCTTCTTTTCTTTCTTCGGTTTTTGGTGTGATTTCCTTTGCATTGGTTTGCCTCTATTTATAGGCAAACTCAAACACTAATATTAATATAATAATATTATTAGTTATAGTATAGTAGATATAATAGAGTAGATAGAGAGTTATGTAGAGTGGTAGAGTGGGTAAAATTACCCACTCCCCTAACAGATGGTACAACATATATAAGAAGAAGATCGCTCATTCATAGGAGTTTCTAACACAATCCCATGCAGTTGTCGTCGCTATAGGCGAAAAACAGGACTGAGACCATTATTATTTGAAGCCCACAAAAATATCAAGAACTCGTATGCTTTTTTAAGATTTCCGAATGGAAAAAAAAGTGTCTGCTTTAATTGCTTCTTCAGAAGATTCGAATCGAGGCCCCTTGAAGAAGATACTTTTCTCTAACGAGTGGCTGCTACCAAGGCCATGTGCTCGATAAGATCCAACACGCGGTTGCTAAAACAAGGGAAAAAGAGATCAATGCGTAATTAAAATGACAGTTCTTACATTCTTTGAGTTGATTATTAGTACATAGGAAGTCTATGACATTTAGACTAAAGAGTATGTACCTGTAACCCCACTCATTGTCGTACCAAGAGACGAGCTTCATGAACGATTTGCTAAGGCCTATCCCAGCCTTTGCATCGAAGATGCTCGACCTGCGATAGGCCAAAGTTGTTTTTTCTTTTTTTTTTTTTTGTTTTCTATCATGATATGTAACATGAGATCGAAATGTTACCTTGAGTCGCTGACAAAGTCATTCGACACAACGTCTTCATCAGTGTAACCGAGGATACCGTACAGAGGATGCCTACTTTTGTTTTTGAAAAGAAAAGAAAAAAAAAGAGAAAAATCAAAATTTAACGGATATTAGCAGGCATGCGATGGAAGAAGGAGAGTGGCCATTGCTAATTTTACTTTCTATATATATGTACCTACATCATAGAATATGTTAGCTTTCTATCGTCTGCTCATTTGGCCGGAGAAAGGCGGGAGATCGGAGAATCTCCGTGTGTTGTTAGTGTTTGAAGCCGCCGTGGAGTTAAGCGGGTTATATGGCTTGCTTGGATGATGAAATTGGTCCAATATAATGATAACATTGTGGCCCAATAAACATATTTGGATTACTATTCACCGCTCCCTTTTTCCTAGTCACCGCCCCCTAAAGGGCTAAAAAAAGACGTTTTTGCCCTTATGATATTTAAATTAATTTAAAAAGAAAAAACTAACTAAATATATAATTTCGGTACGAAATATTCAAAACTACATACACAAATAAATTCGAACGATCGATCGATACGGAAAAAAAAAATTTTGATTTAACATTTTAGGACCGATCGATCGATATTTTCGAACCGATCGATCGATATTTTAGGACCGATCGATCGATTTTAGGACCGATCGATCGATATTGTCGTAAAAATCATTCGTACGTAGATGAATTAGCGAACACGGATCGAAATAGTTTGAAAAAAGTCCCGACCGAAAAAAAAATTTCGGCTGGCGCCGGCACAACCGAACAATAATTTCGGTCGCCACAAGGCACGACCGAAACACAATTTCGGCTGTGACATGTGGCGACCGGCCGGGTTAAGTCTTTTAGGACCCATAATATTACAAAATAATTATACCAAAAAAAATTAATAACAAAAAAAATTAATACTACAAAACAATAACAACAAATTATTATTATTTTTTGTTGTTATTTTGTATATTAATATTTTGTGTTGTTATTATTTTTGTTATTAATTTTTATTTATTAATTTTATTATAATTATTTTGTTGTTATTATTTTGTATTATTAATTATTTTTTGCTATTATTTTGTATTTTTTTTGTTATTAATTATTTTTTGCAATATTATTTTGTATTATTAAATTTTTGTTACTAATTTTTTTGTTGTAATTATTTTGTAATATTATTTTTTTGGGCTTGTAATTTCCCTCCAATTTGGGCACATTCACAAGCCCAAAAAAATAATATTACAAAATAATTACAACAAAACAAAGTAATAACAAAAAAATTAATAATACAAAATATTAACAAAAAATAATTAATAATACAAAAAAATAACAACAAAAATAATTATAAATAAAATTAATAACTAGAAATTAATAACAAAAATAATAACAACATAAAATATTAATATTACAAAATAATAACAAAAATAATAATAATTTGTTGTTATTATTTTGTATTATTAATTTTTTTGTTATTATTTTTTTTGTTATAATTATTAATATTACGGGTCCTAAAAGACTCAACCCGGCCGGGTCCGGGTCGGATCTCGGGTCCAGCCAACCCCGGCCCGATCCCCGACCCGAAACCCGTCCCGGTTATGTTTTCGTTATATATCTATATATATGTCATAATTGTTAATAAAAAGCTATGTAGCTCAATGGATAAGTACTTTTTTATCAAGTAGAGGTCATGCGTTCAATTCCTAATTATTACAATATATGTTGAGTTTTTATAAATTACAATAAAAAATAAAAAGAAACGAAAAAGTGAAACAATTCCTAATTATTACAATATATGTTGAGTTTTTATAAATTACAATAAAAATAAAAAAAAACGAAAAAGTGAAAATTAATCGGGTTTGGTGGGCCGAACTGAAATTTCGGTCGGGCCTGTGCGGGCCGAACTGAGATTTCGATCGGGCCGATGCGGGCCGAACTGGAATTTCGGCCGGGCCGGTGCGGGCCGAACTGGAATTTCAACCGGGCCTGTGCGGGCCGAACAATAATTTCGGCCGTGCCTGTCCGGGCCGAAAATGTCGAGCGACCTGCACACAGCCCGGCCGAAATTTCAGTTCGGCCCGTGCACTGCCCGGTCGAAAATTTCGTTCGAATTTCCTTATCGATCGATCGTTCGAATTTATTTGTGTATGTAGTTTTCAGTATTTCGTACCAGAATTATATATTAGTTATTTTTTCTTTTTAAATTAATTTAAATATCATAAGGGCAAAAAGGTCATTTTCAAGCTCTTTAGGGGGCGGTAATTAGAAAAAAGGGGCGATGAATAGCAATTCCCTTTTACGTATTGTTTCCCGAAGAAGGTTTTATAGTTGGTGAGTTGTAATTAATACCAAGAAACGAGGGGAACAAAAAGGGTTTTCTTCCAATCGTACCCTTGTGAAATCGCAGAGATGGCAACGCTCGACACCGATGTTGACATGGTTCCCGCCGGAGAGGGGTCTTCCGTTGCTGCTGGACCTTCAAACCCTTCGTCGTCGTCGTCGTCTTCATCCACGAAAAAGCCAAAGCGGTTCGAGATCAAAAAGTGGAACGCTGTCGCTTTATGGGCGTGGGGTGCGCCACCGAAATCCCGAAATTTCTGACTCTAATTTTTGCTTTTTGATGAGTTATTGTTTGCGAGGTTTTCATATTGTATTGATGGTGTCACTGTTTTTGCGGATCTTAAAACCCTAATTTCGTTCCGCAGATATCGTGGTCGACAACTGTGCGATTTGCAGGAATCACATCATGGATCTATGTGAGTCTTCTTTTTCCTTTTTTCCTCGATGATGTTTCATTGGACTGATTGCGAAACAAATAATTAGTTCGAAATTATCTTGCACTGTTAGAATTTCAGGAACGTCAAGGTTATCTTTTGTTGTGGTCTTGTTAGGTATTGAATGTCAGGCTAATCAAGCGAGTGCAACTAGCGAGGAGTGCACCGTTGCTTGGGGTATGTTATATCCCTTTTGTTTTCTCGCCGTATTTGCTTCATATTTTGTTCCAGTTTTGTTGTCTGGGCATGCCCTTGCAATCAGATTATGCTTACTAATGAAGACTATCAAAGAAGTCGAAATAGTGGAGATACTGGAATGATTATTAGTGTCCAGGAGGAGTTGTGTAGTTTGCATAATTTTTCATATTTTTTCGTATACATGTATACCCATCTTCGGATGCTTATAAAGAAGCTTAACTTAGTGTCTCATATCCTTATAGCAATGCATTGTGCTTATACGATATATTATCCACTGCTGTCTGGGTTGGGAAAATTATGCATCTAGTTGGGTGTTTTTGCTTGTGATTTCTTTTATCACTGTTGGTATCTCTCATCAGTGTTTGTGTCATGTGATATGTGCATGTCCTTTCTTATTCTCAAACAAACAAGAAAATTTTACTGCAGTATTCATTCTTTCAAGGCAGGACATCTCTTTTATATTCCTTTCCTGCGACTTCTGTTTAACCTTTTTAATTAGTTCTCAAGAATTGAGTTGAGTAACTCTATAGTAAGCAACAGACGTATTCTGATTTTTGGTACGCTATATTGCATCTTTAAAACTAAGCGCTATGAGGGATTTCTGCCTACGTGAGGATTGAGTTGCCTTTTGCTGCATTATTCAATTAATGCTTGGTGACTTCTATCGATAAACCACAGTTTTGGTCTTAGTAAATCTATCCATATGCAAATGCATTCATCAGTTTTCCTCCTTCCCTATACAAACAGGAGTTTGCAACCATGCTTTCCACTTCCACTGCATCAGCAGATGGCTGAAGACTCGCCAAGTTTGCCCTCTTGGTTTGTTTTCTTTTTCATAGTCCTTGTTTACAAGTTAACTTTTATTGTTATTAGTATCGCCGTACTTGTAATATCTTGTTATGTTGCTATACAGATAACAGCGAATGGGAGTTTCAGAAATATGGTCACTAGAGAGCAAATTATACGCAAATCATCATTTGCTTTTCCGTAAGCAGGCTCGAGTACAATTTGCATCTTTTGACCGCTCGATTGTCGTTGCTGGGGAAGATATTGAAGCCCATTAGTCTGCTAGAATCAGATATCTATAATCCAAACTTCAGTTTATTTCTGATTTGGTGTTTTGGGATAGACTTGGTGGATTATTATCTTCACATTGCTGTTAATTTCTCCCCTATTATTCTGCTAATGTGATGCATTATATGAGTTGGAGCTAGGATATATCATATATGCATATGATTGTGTCGTGAAATTTATGTCATATTAAAAATTGCAATAACCAATCAAACTGATTAAACGCTGCAATGTTACGTTACGATGAATAACTACATTAATTAGAGATAGTTGAAGCATGCATCGACTAACAATCCTCAAGTAACTCGTAATAAACTATTAGAACTATTTTGCATAAAATTAAGCATTGTTTAATAAACAACATTTTAGAGAAAAAGCTAATTCTAATTTCACTGCTGTTGTGCTTTTTACAAGATGTGAAACATGTTTATAATAATTGTTTTATCACAACTCAAACTATTATTTCCTTCATTTAATTTTATGCCATCCTGAACTCGCCATTTATTCCATCTACCACCTCGTAATACATCCACACGGAAATAATTCATTAGTAAACCCAAAAGTATATTCTCATTCAGAATTTCTTTTATTATTATCTAATTACATATTCCACAAATTCATAAAATCATCATTATCTCATGTGATTTATATCATACTAATACTATTATGCTTAGCCCAACTAATATATGTTCAAACATACCAAATTTTTTATATTTGAACACTTATATTATTAACTAAGTTGTTTAAAAATAAAATATTGATTTAAGGATACTGTAATAAATTAAAGTATTTAGGATAAAATTTTGACAGTCTTAAACCTAAACAAATAACGGATCTAAATTTATCTAAATTTTATTACGATTATATTGATATCCAAATCTCATATTTTTCGACATTCTTAAGTATAACTTTATTTTTCTGAATTCTAAAATATGATACATAAAATGGGATAGAATTGTGTGAGACCATCTCCAACCGGAAAACTCATTCGCAAACTCAAATTCATTCTCAAACTCAAAATGCATTAATTCTTTCCAACCATTAAACTCATTCTCAAACTAAAAAAAAAATATTCCTAAAATATTCTCTTACACAACATTTTTACAAAATTTCAATATTACTCGCATATTTTATAAGTTCACAAATTATATCGCAATATTTTTAGATTTGAACAAGAAAAAAAAATAATAATAAAAACTAACTTATACTTATGTAAAAAGCATCCAAAAGAGTAAAAGAACCAAGGACAACCGTGATTAACGTTTCCTCACTTTTTGCGTGAATGTGTAAAAGGACTTTCATGTAATTACAAACAAAGAAAAAATTTACTCACTCCGTCCCAAATCATTTTATACATTTTACCAAATCGGGCGTCCCACATCTTTTGTACATTTCCTTATTTGGCAAAAAAATATCACAAACAATCAATATAATAATATTAAATATTCTTAAAAGACATGTCAAAATATACACTTTTTTACCTTTTAATTGTACTATATTATTAAAATATTCAGTTTCTTAATTCCCGTGCCAACTCTCAAATGTCCAAAATCATTTGGGACAGAAGGAGTATTAATTATTTTAAAAGTACAAACGCATAATTTGTTGTCCATCCCATATTTGAGATTTATAAAAGAACGAGAAATTATAAAAACCCATTTTGGATTTAATTTCACGTTCGATTGAAGTAATTTTACTCCATTTTTTAGTTTTGCGGCTCAATTGGAGATGCTATTGGGAGGAGGATCCATGTACAAAGTTAATATAATACAGTACACTTCCAAAAATGTCACGCGTGCGCTTTTATTCAACACAATTATGACTATAGTCTATAGTCCTATCCCAACCCCAAGGAGCGTCTACAAAAAATAAAAAAAAAAAAACCAAAATTAACAAAGAAATCTGGGATGCAACTTACAAGCAAAGCCAAGCTGAGCCAAAGAATCAATTTATACGACACGCAAGTCGTACAAATGCCGGGCCCCACATTCCCCAAAGTCAACCTATCTAATCCACCCAATCGCCATGATGATTGATGTTTGCTGTCCCTATAAGTTCAAACCGCCAAACTTGACCGAACTAAACCGGGCTGGACCGGCCCGGTTCCGAAATCAACCTCACCTCATCGCTGCTACTAGGGCTGGGCTCCAAGCACTTAAAGGACGGCAACTTCACCACCGTCCGACCACCGCCGCCGCCACCATTCTTCGATCCCTCGCCGACGGAATTGGCCTCCGCCACCACCTTCGGCGACTTCATGGAAAACACCCTCGTAAAGAAAACCCACCTGTCCGATTTCGCATCCCTGACGTCGAGCGTATCCATCCTTCTGAAGAACCGGCCGGCTCGGCTGCTACTGCTCCCTTCGCCGCCACCGGCGGTTCGATACCCTCGCCTCGAACTCCCTTCCCTCGGCAGCGTCGTCACCGCGCAGCTCCTCGTACGGTTCAGCGCCGCCCTGTGTATGACCTCCTTCCTAACATCCGCCGGCAAGCGCAGGGTGAATCGGTCCAGATTCTCGCCGGGCTGAACCACCGAGTCGTGGCCGGTGGAGTGCGATCGGAATCTGCTGAAACTCAGCATCCTCGGCGGCGGTCGTTTTACCGACCGATTGTGTAGGTCAAAGCCTGGGTTTTCCTTACCTCGACTACTCTGAATTCTCTGTGTCTGAACATGGTCTTGGACGTCGTCGTTTACCTGGATAACGACGTCCTCCGCCGCCGCCGACGACCCAGATCTGCGAATAGAGCCGCCGTGGACTGACTCAGAGATCTGCGGCGGCGCTGCTTCTTCGCCGGCCTGAGGTACGAGGTTGGCCCTACAGACGGGGCAAGTGACGTGGGACTGTAGCCAAGCGTCGACGCACTCAGGGTGGAAGACATGGTCGCACTTGGGAAGAAGACGAAGAGTTTCTTCATCTTCGAATTCGTTCAGACAAACGGCGCACTCAAGGGCACCTTTTCCGATGTGGTGGTCCTTGACCTCGGCGTAGGTGAAGGTGGGGAAGCCCTCTATGACGGACGCGTCTAAGCCACGCGCCGCCTCTGCCCTCCGCCCTCTGGCGGAGACGGCGCGGCGGACCCTCCCTCCGACGGATTCGGAGGAGTCGGAGCAGTGGCGGATGTAGATGGAGAAGAAGCCCATGAAGAAGAGGGCTGCGATTAAGATGATTATGATCACGGCCATGGATGGGCTGAATCGAGCGTTGGGGTACTGATTTCTCCGATCGGCGGCGCCGGCGACGGCGGGAGAGTTTGTTGAGTTCTGGGCTGTGACGACGGTGGCTATCGGACATAGTACGAGGAAGAAGACGGCGGTGCTGACGAGGAGGGACTTCATTGTTTTGGGGCGAGTGGTGAGAAGAGAAGAAGCCTTCATGAGTTTTGCTTACATAAATATTACTTATTATATAAAGCACAACTTTGTTTTTATGAAGTGTAAATTCCGCAACTTGTGTTACAAAGGATTGCTTTTACAAATTGAATATATTCGAGATATAGAGATATATTGGGCTTAGGGAATTAAGGAAGTGTGGTGCAGATGTAATATTTGAATGGGACCTGAAATATTTTGACATTTTGTTTATATGTTCATATTTTTAATAAGTCTTAAACTAGATCAGGAAAGGTTCCACGTTACACGCCTAAATAGAGCACAACTAAGTACTAACTTTAAGAGAAGCAACGTCAACAGATAGTACGAAAATTCAGTTTAAAAGCGACATTTTAATGAAAAAATTCGCCTTTCATGAGAAATATATACATATGTATTGGTGGGTTATTTCAAGTTAGCTTATAAGCTTGGTATTTTGATAAGATCGTAATAAGATGAGTCAATTCCTTCCTTTCATTATTAGTTGATGACTTGGAAGAATTGTGTAGCTATTTGTTACTTTGTTAGGCTGCTAATTAATGAAAACTAAAGCAGGTAGCAACCTAAGATATGACGCGAGGGCGACTATTATTGGATATTTAGCCTTACATAATTGATTTTTTCGTTAAAATAACTTTCAGTTAAATAGTCGGTTAATCTTGCTATTATTTGTAGAATCTTCATATATGTATTTTCTCGTTTTGCATCTCACAAATAAATAAATTGCCCGACCGAGTCTAGTCAAATGCTTTTGTCAATTGGAGGTTATTGGCCTCACACGGTAGACTCTTAACACGATCTTAGAATCTCATTTACTTTATAACACGAATTCAAACTCAACACGGAAGAGTTTGACTGAGTCTTAACTGGGCTTGAAACAAGAATCAATATCTTCTAGTTTCCACGGAATTTTTATTAAATGCATTGAATTATCATTTCACCTAAAGGCTTCGAACTCGTGGAGAATGTATATTTTTTCTTTATTTTTTTATATTATACCCCCAAGGCGATCCTCACGTTTAGGTAGATTGTTTTGTCATTATATGTGTAATTTTCTTGGGTGATCGTGAATATTCGTATTCAAGACATCTTTGGTTCCAGAACTCTGTGAGACCATGTTGAATTACCATTTTACATAGGAGTTTATGCTTAAATGGAACGTAATATTTTAAAATGCTCTGCATATTGAATTATTATTTCTTCATCTTTATTTCGCTTTCTCCCTCTTTTTTTCTTTGCAGGCTATGAATCGGATATTTATCAAATATACATATTATTTTATGTCTAATGATTGCTTTTATTTCACATAAGGGTGTAAATGAGCCAAACTGAAGAGTCGGCTCAACTCATCTTTAACCCCTAATTTCACGTGATAGTGAACAAAAATTTATTGGAATGCTTAATCTTAGTTACATATAATACTATATTTATGATCATTTTAGGCGAAACTGCATATAACGGTTTAAAAAAAAAAAAAAAAAAACTCCTAACACCTCGTGGTTTATTTAATCATGAGCTCCTTGCCGTTTCCTAATTGCGGGTATAATGTTGAGTTTAGCACAATAAGGGCAACTCCAATGGAACGGCATATCTGAAAAAAATGGAGTAAAATAGGTCCAACCAAACTCCAAATCAATACCCAAAATGGGATTTCTCTTTTCTCTCTCATCATACCAACGCATATATGCGTTTCTCTCTCCTAGGATGCGTTTGTTGTTTTTACAATTTTAAAGAAGTCCTTTTAGTTATTTTAATTATTAAATAACACAAATAAATAAATAACTCAAATAAAAATAAATAAAAAATATATAAAAGGCACCTGTTATTAATAATTCTTTTTCTACGTTTACTTTATGAAAATATTGGGTTTTTATTAGTTTTGTTAAATTATTATTTTTTTTCAATCGAATTTGAAATAATAGTCTGGTCTATTTTGTAAAGTTATAAATTCCAGGGTAACATTAAAAAATCGAAAAGAAGAGAATATTACAATAATGGTCTCTTGCGTTTGAGAATTGGTTTATCGGTTGGAGAAGAATTAATGCATTTTGAGTTTGAGAATGAGTTTGAGTTTATGCGTCTTTCGGTTGGAGATGGTCTAATGAGTTTAACACAAAAGAAAAAAAAACGCAGAAAACTGCATTTCTGTATATCCACGCGGGGGCATATCATAATTCACCTAACTTACATAAAAAAAATGTCTTATTTATGTTATTATTTAATTCAAAGTATAAAAAAAGAATAAGACTATCATACACTGAAAAATATATGGAAGCATATAAAAAAAATTGATATGAAACAAAAAAAAAAAAAAATAAACCTTCATTCAATCGCAGGCAAACAACCACCACAATCCTCCTCGTTAGAATCAATCATCATCAGCAAAGGTATCGAAGAACTCGTCGAGATACCATGGACATCCCTGATTCCAATCTACCCTCGTTGCGTCGGCCCTCCAACGCTGGTCGGCGATCATTTGAGGGGAAAGCCCCCATTCCCTCATCTCGTCGTCGGAGTGGTGGAGCGCAAGGCTGTACTCACCTCCCGAGCCCATCTGCATGACTCGAAACTCGCAGTTTCCCAAGTTGTTTAGTCGCTCGAACTGCTCGACAGTCCACTTGAACCACTTCATCATGAACACTCTGATCGCCAGTCCGTGTGAGACGATCACTAGGTTCAGGTCGTCCGACACGTCGTGGTGGAGCCTCTTCATGTCTATGTCCCTCCATAAAGATTCCATGAAACCTTAAAGGCGAAAAAGAAAATTGCATTTACGATTAGCTTATCCAATGCTTTGTGGAATAGGGTTATCAACGTCGGTAGAAAAAAGTTGTACATCAATTAAGGCGGTTTTTTGTCCTATGAATCCACTTGGTGCTGAAACCCAATTCCATTAAAAATTTGGCATGTTGAGCTCTTACACGCTACACTACTCATGTTGGTACACCAAGTACGTGTGTTTCACCCTACACATATGCCACTTGTCAAGAACTCTGAGTTATATATCCAAGTGAGTAGGTAACTAGCTAAGTAAATCACAATTTGAACAAGTTAAGATGTACTTTGAATCGTGTATTCTCGGGTTGTGGAAGTAAATGGTAAGTTTCTGATTGCTTTTCTCTATGACATTTCAACCATTCCTAGTTCAATGGAGTAAGAAAGAAGCTCCACATAGCAGTATGAGCAAAAACCATTCTACGACTTACTCCAATGAAAGAAGAAGACAAACAAACCATCTTATTAAATATCATAGGAATTCACTTGACATAACCAGCAGTTAAAACACAACTTCCAAGAGATCTGAATGCATTCGTTAACAAATTCTATCGACGATCATAAACACAAACGCAATCATCAGATCCTTCGCCAAGACAATGTCGATTTGTGCCGCGAAACAAAAACTGCCTAATTGGTTCAACGGTAAAGAAGCATCTTCTATATATTTATTTTCTTAAGCATGAGCCAACCATCCAAAACCGCAATTCATCATCAATCCCAATTCCCATGATGTTGAATGGATGAAAGAAACAGAAAACACAGAGATAAGATAAACTAACACTCTTACTTGAGACGCGATCGTAGACGTCCGCCGCCGATTCCCCTTCAGGGAACCTGTAATAAAACCTCCCAAACCTCTGCCTCGTCTCCTTAATCACCTTCATCCTCTCCGCCACCTGAAAATTCCCAAAATCCTGCTCCCTCACGCGACACTCCTCCCTCACCCCAATCACGCGCCGCCGCGGAAAAGCGCGCCCTATTTCTCTCAGCGTCAGCCTCGTCCGCTCGTAAGGAGAAACGTAGAAGTAAACCTTGTAGTTATCGCACTTGCCCGATTCAGACACAACGTCCTTGATCAAATCCCCGGCCCGCATCGCCTGCTCGATGCCTTGCGGCGTCAGGGTAATCTTATGGTCGGGCGTCGTGGCATAGGCGGAGTCGTCTTTGTTGCCAGCACTTTCACCGTGGCGAATGAGTATTATGCGCTTAGGAAGGTACCTTTGATGATGATTGTGGTGGTTGGGCTCGTGGTTGGAGAATAAGGGCAATGTGGGTTGTTCTTCCATTATCAGCTTTTTTTTTCTTGTTTTTTCTTTCAGATTTTGTCTTTTTCGTCTTCGATTTCTGCGATTATTGACAGATTTGTCGTGGGTTTGGGTTCTTCTCTTGGTGGTTTATAGAGTGGAAATGAATGGGAAAATGCTAAGGCTGCTTTTCGTTTGCGTGCTCTGTCTGAATTTTAGCTTTAGGGAAAGAAAGCTGTAATTTTGACTTCAATGGATGAAGATGATGATGAGAGACTTCCAAAGGTTGCTGCTGTTTGATTTTATCTTTTTTCTAGAAGGCGTCGGCTTTTGATTTTTGTTAATAAAAATGATTTTTTTAAGTTGACTTTTTCGGGCATTTATTTGTTTGTTTGGAAAGTGTAGTTTTACACCAACCCTTGCACTAGAACAAAAAGCATAGGTTACTTATAAACTAAACATTTCAAGATTGGGTCTTATTTCACTTGTTGGGCAGTGTTTTAAGTGCGAAAGCGACACGTTCTTAGCATATGGCGATCCAAGAATATAGCAAAAATGGAAACTTGTCGAAATTAAAATAGAATGAGGAAACTGAACGAACCATTTTTCATACTCAAGAAAATGAAAAACGTTTACATATGCTGTATCTTAAGCAGATACGATACAAGTTTGTAATAGTAAAAGAAAACTAATGCAGATAAATATTTATACCTTTCATCACACAAATGACTATACACTCGTGAGAAATCTTTCAAATGAAGATTTTTAGAGATGGCTTGGCTATAATAATATATAATAGGTATACCAATGTAAGAATAATTAAATGATGGTTTTCTCATATCTTACTGAGATACACTAAGACAGGCAAAGAACACACACTATTATGTGTTCTTCATTCAGCCTCTAAATTGCTACTGCTTATCTTCTTCAACTGTTCCATTGGCTACAGCGACTTTTGCATTAGGCTGTGGTGCGTTGTTTGCGCTCATTATCGAGTCGAACTTTTCAGATTTCTCGAGTACGATCTCAATCTTCATTAATGTCAGAAATAATAATGTAAAAGTGTTATCGAGGTATTATTAACAATTGTGAAACATATGAGGTTTCCATTGTAAACCAAATTATTATTACACATACCCGAGCTTTCTGGACAACGCGGCCCTTGTTTTGATCTTTCATTCCCATGGTAGACGTGGAAATACCTACAATATTTGATAAACATAGCACATTCATATATATTTGATATTAAAGCTTTTGTATATACATATATATTTGGAGGATCGATTGTATATAAATTGGTAAATGGGTAATTACCCTTCTCATTGACGAAACCATTGTTCTTTAAGATCTCGGCTATTGTGACGACAGTAGTTATTGCTGATGAGTATAATAGAAAGAATAAGTTTACGGGTTACCAAAAATAAATAAATGAAATTAAATAAAAGACTTAGTTATATCTCTTACCCATGCCCAAGGCCGAAAGCTCGATCTCATTATGTTGTTGCAAGTACCTCTGCGTGATATAGAAAAAAACGACATGTTTCCAGGTTTTAATAGTTCATATATATAATTGTCTAATTAAATCTTTTACGCAGAAGGATTTACCTTTGCAAGATTGACATAGAAAAAAAGTGGTTTCTTGGTGTTAGAAACTTGGATGCGATTTTTCTTCCAAGTTATCATTGACAGTGATTGGGTTGGTAGCTTCGGTAGCAATTGCCATTTTCCTTTCTTTCTAAAGTTCGATCGATTTCCTTTCAGTTCTATTTTGGTTTGTGGACTATGTATGTATAGCGTGGGAAATGAGGGGATTTTACTTGGGCAAAAACTTGATCAAACATTTGTTTGGCATTACTTCAAGGGACAACGGTAATAACGGTCCTTATGACAGCGTACGAAGTCTTTATTTAGCAAATAAAGACAAAGTTAGACAAAATAACCGGTTGGGAACAAAACGCGACAGAAGTTATTTTAGTTTAATTCAACTATTAGAATAGATCCCAATGAGAGGATGGATTTTCATCCTCTTGGTCACAAGTTCAAATTATGTGACTATTATTGTTTTTCCTTTGGGGTAGGTCACATGAACTAGGCAAGATTAGTTCCCGCTGAAAGCCATTTTCATATCATAGTCGACGTTGAGGTTCAGATTCGTTTCATACTGAACTTAGTAGGAGTATGAAGACTACATCCTGCCCGATCGATATAAACAAAAAAAGATAAATGTTGTGAGAAAATTTTAATGTGAGAAAGTGTATTGCATGTTTCTCTCTCTAGAAGATGAATTGCACGTCCTTCGGATTATTTCCTCTAACTTTCTCATTATTCAAAATAGAGTACACCGGTGTCTATACCAATCTACTTGGTATAATTACATATAGATCCTACACTATTGTTTAGTATATAAATGCCCCAAAATACAATAATAACAAACAATTGAGCACAATTAAAAATGCCTTCTTCAGTTTGGATTCATGTATTTGGACGGAATCATATGATTCTAAATTTTGAATTCCAAAATTTTAATTTCAAATCGAAATTCATTGTTTGACAAACTTTAGTATTTCAGAATTCAGATTTTGAAATGGAGTTCGAGTTCAACCTCGGGCTTCTTTTGTATAAAAAAACTAAAAAGTACAAAAGAAAATACATCAGAAATAAAAAAAAAAATCGTGAGCCGATTCGTGAGGAACACACACGGGTGAGCTCGAGATCGAGCAGGCTAATCGATCGCGCGAGTTGGCCGACTCATCGTCCACCCCTATTTATTATTATAACTATTATTTTATAATTATTATTTCTTATGGAAACTTATCACGTTACGTGCTTTGGATTTCTCAAAACGGATCACTTCTCATCGAATTTCAAAATCCTAGAAATAATAAACGTGTAAGTTACCATCGATATTGGATGAAATCCAAATCCAAATTGGTTCGGTTGTCAAACGTAAGATTTGGGAGGAACCCGGATTACAAATCGAAATTGGAAATCCAAAAGGACCATAATTGAATTCAGTGGAATTGCAAGAATTACGGCGGCATTGCGTATGAATAGCTCTCAGTTCTCACGGACAAATATGTATATTACCTAATCGGTCCTTTTTAAACGTGAGTCACTCAACGAAAGGTACGTTGTACAGTCGCGTCTCAACAAAACCTCAGTGTATCTCATTATCTACACGTACGGACTTTACACTTTCCTCTTCCAAACACTTTTCTCTTCCTTAAAGCATAATTCTCTTCCAGTTCGTCCTCACAAAAACAGCTATGCTTTACAGTACAAGGCAAGATCACGATTCACTCTGATGCTGACTGTAAACTCCTCATAATATTGTCTATTTTTTCTTTTTGGGAATCCAACGAACACCAAATCTCATCTATATATCTCCAAAACCACACCGAAACCAAACAAAACAAGCCATTTATTACAGCAAGAAACTTATATTTTTTCTTACTAACAAAATGGGAGTCACCTCAGGCTCGGGCCATATCGCGCTAGGGTTTGCCTACACAATCATAGGGCTTTGGCATCTCTTCAACTGCATAAAACTCCATTCATTACAACCAAAGTCCTACCTCACATTGCCATGGTACCCATTCCAAGGACCCATAAAATCTTTCGAACCACTCACACTTCTGCTGCTAACCCTAATCTTCATCATAACAGAACTAACCATTCGAAACCCTATAAACCCCAACGATGGTACAATCTCGACAACGATGCTTCGACACATAGAGCACTCAATCATCGCATTATCTTTCTCCATCTCCGCGTGCTTCAGCATCGTTCTTGAGAAAACTTTGTCCCCATTTAGACACGAGCTCGTATTTTTATTACAGGCCATAGCCTTTGCCCAGCAGCTTCTCATTATCCACGTTCACTCCACCGATCAAATGGGAGCTGAAGGTCAGTACCATTGGCTTCTTCAGATGGTGACTTTCGTCACTTTGTTTGCAACGCTCGGCCTCGTTTTCAACCCTAGGAGTTTCTTGACTGCTTTCGTGAGGGGGTTTAGCGTCGTTTTCCAAGGCGTGTGGCTGACCGTGATGGGATTCATGCTTTGGACGCCGAGTTTGTTGCCTAAGGACTGTTTCTTGAAGTCAATGCCCGGGCGGGAAGCTTTGTTCTGTCGTGGAAGTAGAGCTTTGCAACGAGCGAAAGCTCTTGTGAACGTTGAGTTTGGGCTTTACTTGAGTTTGATGAGTGTGTTTGTTATGCTATTTACGTGGCTGTGGTTAGAATTTATCCTCAAGAGAAGGTTGAGTATCATTCTTTGATGAAGTGTGATCATGGGAATGACGACTTGGGGAGTTATGATATGGTTGAGAGGCAAAGCAGAAGTGAAGATAAAGGTAAACTTCCAATATGAAGGATGCTAACATATGATTTTCTGTTTGTTGATTTTTTGATGTGTTAGTGATATGGTTGTTGTGTAGTGATGTATGTTTTGCCAGTAGTGCATGTAAATTAATTCCACGAAAGGAGTAATTTATATTACCTGCATGAAAGATGTACTAATTTACATGGGAGTATTTTGTATTATGTACAGGAAAGATGTGCTTACATACAACTATGTGATATATAACTATACGCATTGGATTATGTACTTTACTTGAATAAATAGAGGTAAATGTTTTTTTCCATGAACAGTCAAAGATGATATGTGCAACGGATAAATATATATATATATTATATATATAGGTAATATTATATATATAAGAATTTGTTATGGTGCCCACCTACCGTGAACAACCACGGTGAGCACCGTCGTCATGATGGGAAATTAATTTTTCAATTTTTAACAAATTTCGCAATTTTTTTACGGGCGGCGGCCGGCGATGACAGGCAACATCCCACTGCGGCGGGAGATAGAAGACGATATTTTTATTTTTAATTTAAGCTATTTTAGAAATATTATATTTAATTTAATATAATTAATGATGTGGCATGCCACATGGGCGGTGCTCACATAAAGGTGAATATCATAAGATTACTCAAATGCGTGTACTATATATTATAATACATATGTATATTAATTGTGAAGTAACAATTAACTAAAAATAGAAGGGCAAAATTCAGAATATCTAAATGCCATGTAGTTGGAGCTGAAAATGGGATAGAGCCCATGGACTGGAACGACCTGACCCTAAAAAAATCGGTGGGCTTAAGTTTGTTGAAACCGAAACATGATCTGGCCTATTTGGCATTGCCCAGAGGCCCGCCGGGCTGACGTGTCGCGGGCCAAATTGGGCCCGCTATATTATTAGATTTTTCTTTTATTTTCTATACAATATTATAAATACAACTTTATATGCAAAAAAATTATATTCTTTGATGTATTTTATGGTTTTATAATTATATATTTGTAATAAAGTGCATAATAATATGAATTATAATTAGTAAGAATAAATAAAAGATTTTACATAATTGAATATTATTTTTTTAATAAAAATCCAGGCCCGACAAGCCCGGCTGCGTGACCCCGGCCAATCAAGCCACGGGTATGGGCCTAAGATTCCCGATGGTAAATCGGGCTGGCCCGCCCAAATTTTCACCTCTACATGTAATCAGTGATTATTTCTATTTATATTAGTGTTTAAAATTAATTTAAATTGACATATCAAAAACTTTTTTTCCCAATACTTCAGGCTTAATCTTATATATATAATGAATGCAGTATGCATCTGCTTGCGAGACGTGTCCATTTTCTTTATATTAAACAAATAAAAAATAAAAAAATAATGAAAAAAACCGCCCACTAACAACGTGGGAACCACTTTGTTTTCACGGGAAACCATTTGACTTATATTATTATTGTTATACAAAATTGTTATACACCGATCAATTTTAAAACTCCTGAGGACGTATGGTCATGTACTCTTGGTGATTACTCCAACTTAAGAACATTTGCGTGGCACGGAAGAAGCGTATATGGCATGAGTTCCTTACTCAAGTGCAGTCGGCAGTATTATGTATGCAACGGTATGTACACGTCTTGATATTTCACATGCTGTTAGTGTTGTTAGCAGGTATATAGCTACCCCAGGGAAAGAACACTAGCAGTGAAGTGGATTCTCAGATACTTGAAGGGTACTATAAGCACTTGTTTGTAGTTTGGCAGAAATAGTGATACTCTCGTTGGCTTCGTCGATTCAGACTACGCAAGTGATCTCGATAAACCACGATCTCTTACTGATTATGTATTTTCTATTGGAGGTTGTGCAGTTAGCTGGAAAGCTACTCTACAGCACGTAGTGGCATAATCTACTATTGAAGCGGAATACATGGCCATTACTGACGCAATCAATGAAGCATTATGGTCGACGATGTAATTCAGCGAATTAACTCAGAATCAGGGAATCGTTACTATTTTTCTGTGATAGTCAAAGTGCGATTCATTTGACTAAGGATCAGATGTATCACGAAATGACTAAACATTTTGATGTTAAGTATCATTTTATTTGTGATATCACTGCAGATAAGAAGGTGTTTAAAAAAAGATTAACATAAAGGATAATCCTGCGGATTTGTTTACGAAGGCTCTTCCAGTTATCAAATTCAAGCATTGCTTGGACTTACTTGGTGACTCAGAAAGTGTGAACTAGCCCGTCGGGGCTATGACCGAAGGGAGACAGAGACAGAGGTATTACAAAGTCAAGGTGGTGTAATTTTTTCGAAACTAAGGTCAAGGTGTGGAGATTTGTTGGATGTGACCTTGGTGGTTGGAAAAAATAAGATATGAAGATAAAGTTTCTTCACATGGGTTATGATATTCAAAGTTTGGCAGTTCAATCATGGCTAGTCGAATTCACTAGTCAAAATTGATGCACATGGTTGCATGTAAATAGCCTCATTCGGCGAAGAAGAAAACACCACCACAACAATATAGGTCTTCTATCGGTCTGCTCATTTTTATTCTCAGTCACTGTAGCTGTTTTCCGACATATCCTCCTTACGAGTGTATCTGTTTGTAATATTTCCACATAATAAAGAAGTTCTACCATCCGACCCGTGGACGTAGTCAATGACAACATAAATCTCGTCTTCAGTGTCCAAATCTGTTTTCGGGGATTAAAAATATCCTAAGAATTTCCTCTCTCTCACCTAAAACTCTCTCGAGTAGCTGCACACATAAAAAGTTTTCTCCCCCATCTTCATGGAGGTGGGGGAGTTCTATTTTACTTTATTTTTTCTGTTTTTCTTTTTCTTTTAAGCTTTGGTCTAAGTCTCCCAATTTGAAAGCTTCTTCTCCCCTTGTAGGAACTTTTACTCCCCATGTGGGAGCTTGGTTCCTTTTATCGGATTTTCCTCGCGAAGAAGATAGGTTTTGAAGTGGAAGATGGAGACAAGTAAAGAGAATTACAAATTGGGTTTAACTACCATAGTCAGAAATTTAGACTCGTTTAGTAATAGGTTCTTTAGTTTTCTTGTTCGAGCTTTATTCTTGTTTGCTTTCGGGTTTGTTCGTCTTTTTCTTTTTGTCGTAGGTTTTTCTTTTCTCTCTTGCCAGAAATCTTGTCCCTATTGGGTGTTCGACTGTATCCAGATGGCTCTTTGAACTATCTAGGGTATGTATGTTTATTAATATGTTTGAACTATTGTTTCGAAAATAAGAATTTGTCTATCCAAAATCAAGGGATTTATTGGCCAAATTGAGCATGCTCCCATTTCTCACCAATGACATTGCATGCACGTGACGATCTTTTATGTTTCTGAGATCATTACATCTATAATCTGAGCCAACAACACACGAGATGGAATATCCATGATTGCAAAATAACAATTATTAAGAACCAATCCTTCCATCATGGAGGAGAGAAACCCATTGGACCACTTGCGTCATTTTATTGTATCATTCCCTAGTAAAAATTACGAAATTCAATATCAATATTAATGCCACCTCTTAAATCAATCTTAAAGTTAGATGTATAGTATTTATGTTTTTATATTTATTTCAAAATGCTAGTAGTTGAACCTTTTTCTTGGTTTCATTCGAAACGTAGAGTTTTTCTTTGATTGAATGGCAATAAGTGAATGTTAGAAGATTGTATAGCAAAATAGCACCTTAATTAAAACATGCAAGTTGTCAATTAGGCCACAGCTGCCTTCCATCATCAGTAAAGTGCCTTTCCTTTCGGAATATGTTAGAAAAATGCATGTCCATATCATATTATTGCATTTCCTTCCAGTGATTGCGCGAAGATATATTGATACGTGACGGGGCATCATTTGGACTAATTAGTTCGTGAATAATGAGTTTAGAGTTAGTTATCTTTTAACAATTTTTTTCTTTTTTTTGGGGGGTTTTAGGGATCAGTTTTAATGAGTGGATAGATCAAACTAACTTAGTTGTCATCCTATTCATGAGAATTCAAATTTTGTAATAACTAGTTTTTACAAAACATTTAAAACGTCCTTTTCATGGGTTGAATGATAGTTCCCTGTATAGTAACCCTTATCTTGTTGAGTTTTCGATATAATTAAAAATAATCATCAATATATTTAATAAAATTACAAAAGTGACCTCGATGGATGAATACCTAGTTTACAAATACAATAAAGCATCTATAAATTACTCTGTAAACGAATAAACTCTCTACAATAATTAAATTTATGGTCCCAACTTGTGCCTTTTGAAAATAATCAAATTCGATAAGATAATAAAATAATAATCCTTCAAAAAATTCATATTATGTCCCAGAACTCTGAATTAATAATTCATAATTGCTAAAATATGAATTTATTGTTACTAGCGTTCTCTTAAAATGAAAATCTAATTGGATTTCATCCCTAACTTTTTAAATTGCATCCAAGAGTTTCGATGTCCATGAATATAATTGTTAATTGTATACCATGAATTAATAGTATACATGAATACATTATTTACAAATAAATTGGTTGATGGATGAATATAAACAATGAAACATATATAAATACTAAATTAGCTTAACTAAAAAGTTTCTCTTTTAATTAATAAACTAATAATTTATTAATATATTAACATACCTCTAAATTAATAAAATTTAAGAGTCCCAATGTTATTAAGTTAGAGAGGTTTTATTATATGATTATTCTTATGAATATAAAAAAATTTAAGAATGAATATCATTTTGATCATCACTATAAGGAATAAATTAGTGTTGCTAATTTATTTTTTTATATAAATAACATGAAATAGCAATGATTTTTATAAATAAATAAATGAAAATTAATATAAAAAGAGAGAAGAGGTTTAAAATGAAATATAAATAAATAAAGAAAAAGTAAAAATAAAATTAAAATAATTAAGTAAAAAGTAGAAAAAGGTAAAAACTAAAATAAAGATAAGAAAACGCCACTCGAAGTTTACGAGAATTTCCGACCCCAGTCCTGCCAAGTAAACGAGGACACAATCGTCCCAAATCTCGAAGTTTCTTTTCTGAAGATACTTTCTATAATAAAATATATATTAGACTTTTTATTAGATATTTTGGGGTTCTCCCTTTTTTCCCTACTTTTTTGAAGTTTTTGCAATGACATTCCATTCATAAGATAATTTTGATAGTCTATCGATTCCATTCCGAAGTTACGGGCCAATTAAATATGGAGGAAAGGAGAATATTAGAAAAATCACCAGCATCTTAATAGTATATTTAGGGGAGATTTAACTATGCCTTCTTGTGTAGATGCATCATGTTCGTGTATTATTGATGATAACATAATAATAGATTTATTATCTATGATCGCTTTTAATTTCACTACACATGCATTCAGTCCAACGTTATTGGCAAGTGCGTCGCACGTGCCATGGGGTTGACTTGGACGCCCCTTAATTGTGATCTATATATGAGTCGTGGCATCAGTAACAAAGTTGAGTTCTTATTAATAAAGTTGAGTTCTTTTTATTCTTCTTCTAAATCTGTGCATTTAATGTATAAATTATTTTTATTGATGAAACTATCAAACTTTGACACGGTATGCAATTTAGGTCCCTCTATTTTTCGAACAATTGAAATCAATTAAGCAGATAAACCCCTTTAGAGCGGATGGAATCCTCTATCCTATTTCCGTGCCTCGTTCCATATTCCATATCGCAAAAAAAGTTTAAAGTTCTTATAGTTATCGAAAAATGTAAGATACATATACAATTTGACTCTAATGAAAACAAAGAATAAATTAAAAATGTTTATTTATTTTTATCATATTAATCACATGAGATAACGATGATTTTATTATTTTGTGGAATATATGATTAGAAAATTAGAAAATAAATTTAAAATATAAACAAAGATTTCTAAATCATCGATCAACAAGTGTTAATATCGAGTGATATTGAATAGAAAATGGGACATGGAGATGAGACATAAGATTTTGTTAGAAATCGTGAATTTAAATATTCAGATTAACAGTTCCGGTGATTGAACTTAACTTAATAAGTATACCGGTTAGACACAGTTGGTCAACAGCGCAATCAGAAACCGGATCAAGACTGTAACCGAAAGTACAATTGAGGACCGGAATGCATAATACCCGGAGTGCCACGCTGGACACGATTCAAACATATTCAAGGGGTGGCAAGTGAAGACTTATGACAATCATTTAATACAAGGCTGCCAGCTAGAGGCAAGTTGAAGTCAAGCCAATCCGAATAAAGAATAAAGCAAAAGGCACAGTTCGAACTGCAGCAAAGACCGGACATATCCATTTTGGGTAAGGTCAATTAATGCACTATCCGGTACACAAGAGCTATCTCACAACGGCTTCAACTTCTAACCTCAACTATAAATAGGAGGGATGCAAGCTGAAGAAGCAACAACATCATTGAAAAATCAAGAATGAGAGATTAAGCTCAAAGCGAAGAAAAAGAACTTAGTGGTCATCACTGTACTATACCAAATCGGTAAGTAAGTGATTTATTCTCAATGAACTGTAAAAAGCTCATGAAAGTAGACGGACCTTAAAAGGCTGTCTAAGTGTGGACTAGGAGTTTAGTTAGCGTAATATAGCTGTGAGGGTTGTATTGAGTCAGTTTACCTAAGGAGGTTATACAACAAGGTTGTAAACCGAGGCTTCTAGTGATACCTTCCTTGCGGGGAAGAAGGGAAGACGTAGGAGAATTTGCTCTGAACTTCCAGAAACAAATTATGTCTTTCGCAAAACAGAGACACATCACATCTCATATCCGGTCTTGGTTCATAACCGATCGGTTTTCTTCCGCACAAGCCGCGCGCACGAATATTAAGCACCGGTATCTAACGTTAATCGGTTCAGAACCGAAAAATATTCAAGTGTTTATTCACCCCCTCTAAACACATTATCGATCCTCAGATTTAGTTTGCATTTAAGATAAGGGTTGAGTACTCCACGAACTCGTAAATCATGTATTTGTTTATTTGATAAATGGAATTGAAGATTCAAATTTATTCCAAACACATAAAGTTAGTTAACCATTCTTTTAGGATTGTCAATGTTTGAAAACTAGAAACTGTAAATTTAGTCCACTCAAACTTATAACTTTGCATGTGCAATATTGGTAACATGTCAAACTTTGGTTTGAAGAGTCAAATCTTTATTGAACTAGGACTGCCTCATATAATATTAATTACTCCTTGTCCCACATTTTTTTGTACATTTGGGATTTGACACGCAAATTAAGAAACTGAATATTTTAATAATATAGTACAAAAGATAAAAAAGTGTATTTTTGGCACGTCTTTTAAGAATATTTAATATTATTATATTGATTGTTTGTGATAGTTTTCTTGCTAATTGTATAAAATGGTTCGGAGGGAGTATATTTCAAATATATCAAATACTTTTTTATTCACAATTATTCAAGACAAAATCCAAATTTTCAAACAAATCTACATCTTAGGATGCATAGGAAGGTAACAAGCAACACACCAGTCCGAGAAAACGTGTAATATTATCTTATAATTACATACGAGTTGTGACAAGCATTATTTTATATTGATGGTTGTGATTTGCCAATGACAAGGAAATTAAGATGGGCAAATTTCGTTCAATATGTCTGATAATTTTATGTGATAATTGTAAAGATATATCACTAAGCTTTATAAGTCGCAATAAATTTTGGTTATCTGGTTTATTTTTGTAAATAAAATAAGCTAAGATACTTGATGGCTCCTCATCTGCTGTTAACCTTACAATAAATCATGATTTCCGACTTATTTTGTCCGAAAAAGAAAACTTAAATTTGTTCCGACCTCCAATTATATTATAACCCACGAAATCGTCTTACTTGATGACTCGGGGTCAGGCTTTTATAGTTTTACCATATTAAAATCAAATCTTTTGCCTTTTATAAACAATTAAATACTCATGTGGACCACCAACACATTGCAATACATAATCGGTTAAACGGAGTTACCAGGAACCGTAATATTCATATTCATGTACCCATTCAGACATTTGCACAATTTTGTTTGTTTTTTTTTTTTCTTCCAAAGTATTTATTAAACTAGTCAAAGCAAATTTGAAGTGATATTTAAATATGCGCTAGTGAACTGTCATATACGACTCCTCTACATACATTGTCGGGTAACATGCCAAAGTACAATCTGTGGCATGTGAGTCCACGAATTATATTAACACCATATGTATTAAACGACGAAATAATTAAAAATAACTAATCAGTTACGCCTAATATATATAGAGTATTACACACAATACTAAAATTATAATCCATTTTGGAAGGTTGTTTTTGTCCAAACAAGAACAAGCATATTCACCCCATCACCCAATCTTCAATGTTTGTTGAGACTTTTTTTTTAATACATATGCGCATTCCTCCCCGACAAAGACATATACAATGTAACTAAATTTTAATTCAATCCTCACCATATATAAATCTCCTTTCTATCTTCTCACATCCTCACCACACACTCATAACAAAGAAAGGAAATGAAAAGTGCCCACTTTTATCTTCATTTTCTTCTTCCTTTCCTCTCCACTCTACTCTTACTACCATGTAATGCATACTCAATAGGAAAGAAGCAAAACGAAGCTCTTTCTAACATCTACGAAGCGAAGCTAAAGATCGGCGAGAAAATTGCTACGATCGATAAAGCCCATTTCAACGCGAGCAATCACCATTTTCGAATAGGTATTCATTCGCAAGATGGGAAGAAAGAAAAGGATAGGATTGAGGAATTGCCCGGCCAGCCGAGGGCTAAGTTTAATCAATACGGTGGATATGTTACTATAAATAAAACCACTGGCTCGGCTTTTTATTATTACTTCGCCGAGGCTCAACGTTCAAGCAAGTCTTTGCCTCTCCTTTTATGGCTCAATGGAGGTAAGAATCGTCTACTTATTTATTTGTTTGACATTTGTTGGAAATTTTTTGGAGTGAATCTTTTGACGTGGTTTGATTTTGCGCTATGTTGTCTAAGTTCAAGCAAAAAGCTAAGGTCACTAGTAATTATTATTAGGACATTTTTTATACTTTCCTCTTTTTACATAGTAAATGAGAAACATAAAATCGCGAGTCATAACTCCAAAGTGTGTGAGGCCACAATTTCGAATCACTTGATCCCTTTGTTATCGTGTTTGTGTGGACTTGGGACAAATTTTATATAATGTTGGAGATTATAACCCTTCGCCTTAGTATCCCCACTATTTGTGACAAGGGCACCTCTGTCATTTTATCGAATTGTCAACGATTCCGGCTAATCTACAGAATTCTTATGCTAGTAAAATTCAATAGTTGAAAAAAAAAAGAACGAGAGAGACGTTTAAAGCTTATCTTGTTTGATTAGGGCTCTTAACACAACCCAAAAATAAATATTTTATTTATGGGCTACTATTATTGTATATTGGAGCTAATTTGATTTGTTGTAGATGATTGGTAAGTTTGAGCTGTCCCTTCTAGAAAAAAGCAATACCTTATCCTACAACATGGTAAAAAAACGATGAATTATCTGATCTACACAGCTTGTACTTTTCCAATCCAGACCAGACAGATATTGTACACCTACCTAATTTTTTTCTTGGGATATTATAAAATTAGGTCACCAAGTATACATTTTTTCGTTTTTGGGTCACTATGTTTGCTAATTGCAAAAGTATGTCATTAACTTTCATGTGAAAACAGTTTTGGGTCATGTTATCAATTTTAGGTCACTAAGAATATATTTTTTCGATTTTGGGTCACTAAGTTTACATTTTTTTCAATTTTGGGTTACTCATTTGGTACGTTATAAACATGTGACCCAAATTGAAAATATGTAAACTTAGTGACTCAAATTCGAAAAATATATTCTTAGTGACCTAAAATTGAAAACATGACCCAAAATTATTTTCACACGAGTTAGTGACCTACTTTTGCAATTATCAAACATAGTGACCCAAAAACGAAAACTTGTATACTTAGTGACCTAATTTTATAATTCTGCTTTTTTTCCCGTGATTAGTAAATAATAATAAAAAATGCTAAAATTTTAAATTTAGTTTATATCATCTTCTTTGTGAAAACAGGGCCAGGTTGCTCTTCTCTTGCATATGGAGCAATGCAAGAACTCGGACCGTTTAGGGTTCACAGTGATGGCAAAACACTATACAAGAACAAATACTCTTGGAACCATGGTCTTCTATCTAACTAATGCAAAAAAAAAAAATCGCAATATTATTTTAATTAATTTAATTTTTTTGGTGCTTTATATTATTTCAGCCGCGAATGTGTTGTTCTTGGAATCTCCCGCCGGAGTTGGTTTCTCTTACTCCAACACGACGTCGGACTTCGCCTTAGGAGGCGATCGAAAAACCGCTGAAGAAAACCTAATTTTCCTTCTAAATTGGTTTGAGAGGTTTCCCGAGTATAAGGGTCGGGATTTCTACATATCGGGCGAGAGCTACGCCGGCCACTACGTACCTCAATTGGCGCACATGATCCTCTACCACAACAAGAGAGCGATCGCCGCCGATCAAATCAAACTCAAAGGAATCATCGTAAGCTTCGAGTTTCTTTCTTGTTTGTTACAAGATTCTCTTCTTTAGGAGCTGAATGATCACTCCACCTAAACGTTATTCTTGAAAGGACTACCTTAACTTTATATACTTTAGTAGCTTAACTATTTTTTTAGTCCACCTATGAGTTTATATATCATATTTTGGAATTATATTTTATTTGCAATATGGTCTTTCAGTGTGTAGGTTGATTTCTATCTTATGTAGTCTTAGAAATGTTAATGTTGGGATACCTTCTGAATTAAAAATGTCAAAAATCTTGTGGTGATCGAAGTTGAATTTTATATCTAAGTTTTCACAATATCATGCATGTATAAAAAAAAATTCTAATTGGTTGTTGTCAAACTATAATGAGTTGTTCGGTTCCTGAACCTTGCAAAACAGTTCTCTTTTGGCTCTTTAATCGGTTTTCTTTAGTTTAAAGTAACCATAAAGGAAATGTTTCGCAAAGTTGAGGAAGCAAAACGACACATTTGAAATTTTGCACACAAAAAGTGATAGTATAGTTTAAGCATCATTGTTGTCGTTTACACTTTATTTAATGGGTCCGTGAAGACTCGTATACTCATGACGTAAATTTCTTTCTTATCGAGTCTTATTTGTGTAATTTTTCATTTCATCGGTGGTCGTAAGGATTCGTACCCATGACCTTTAGGCTTGTGATGTGATACGAATTTGAGCCACTTCACGCCCTCGAGCTTAACCTAAAATGAAGTGTATCGTATTTTTAATTTATATATTTTACTGCAGATTGGAAACGCGGTAATAAACGACGAAACAGACGTAAAGGGCATGTACTCGTACTTTGCGAGCCACGCCATAATCTCCGACGAGACGAAAGATCAAATTTTGAGATACTGCGATTTCTCGCCCAACGCCACCAGGCAATCGGGCAAATGCCTCGACGCTGCTAACGAAGCCAATCGAGACGTTAATCCCATCGATATTTACAACATCTTCGCTCCCATCTGCTTGAATTCGAGCTTAACCGATCGTCCCAAGAAGACCACGGTAATAAAAGTACACATATACATTTACTCATTGAGATGAATATTAAGAAGTTGCTAAATTTTTTTGATATTTTTTGTGCTATAGGGTACAAGCATTGATCCTTGCAGTGACTACTACGTGACAGCGTATTTGAATAGGGCTGAGGTTCAAAGAGCCATCCATGCAAACGTCACAAAGATGATTCCTTATCCATGGCAGCCATGCAGCGGTGTAATAAAGAAATGGGGAGATAGTCCGTACACTATCATTCCTCTGTTGAAAGAATTTATTGCGAGTGGGCTTCGTGTATGGATATTCAGGTATATAAGAATATGGAGTAAATTAAGTGAGCATTCTTTAGAAAAAGGAAAAAAACACGTACTTTAAATAAAACTAATTGATGCGCAGTGGGGACATGGATGGAAGGATCCCAGTTACCTCTACGATTAGCTCCATAAATGTAATGAAACTTCCCATCATGAAATTCTGGCATCCTTGGCATTTTGCTGGAGAGGTATTAGTTGATCAATTCATTAGTTAATTTATGAATACATATATGTTATTATAAATGGGTCATTATATTTTCCTTTATTTGTTATTTAAGGTTGGTGGGTACACACAAGTGTATGAAGGGAACTTAACATTTGCTACTGTAAGAGCAGCAGGTCATCAAGTTCCCAGTTACCAACCTGCGAGAGCACTTTCACTTATTATGCATTTTCTCTCAGGCACAGAACTGCCTGAATCTCCCAGAAATTCTCATTGATTGAACAAATTATTTATATTTTTTAATAAATGCGATATGTTAAATGAGGTTGATAAATGCATGGAGAATAAATTTGTTGCCATAGCATCCATCATTTATGTTATGTTATTTTCTTTTCTTTAGAGTTTATACTGTTCAATTCAACTGACATAAACAGCATTGCTAGACCCACTAAAGTGCAGGCTTGAGCATGCTTAATTTGTGAAATAGGTTTGAATTTTGAACACAGAGTAAAAAGTATCTTCAGATGATTTATCTAATCGACGAAATTTATCTATAAATTTCACGTTGATCTAACATACAGTGATTAGTTAATTATTTTGAACGATCACGTCACGTACAAATTTAGTAAGAGCTTATGGTACTGTCAAAAATGTTGAAAGTATTCGTTCTTTACACGACCATTAGAGAAAGAACTGACATCGACACAAGTCGTTTCGTACAACGTACTCAAAAAATTTAGTGAAATTGGCATGGCGATAAATTCTTCGAAAACCAGCGAGTTGAATATTATGTCGAATGATGTTTGATTATGATTTCACCACCTATTTAATAGACTAGTATTTTACGAGTAGTCATAATATACGAACTTAGAGCATCTCCAACCGAGCGGCAAAAACACAAATATTTCGTAAATTTACTCCAACCGATACCAAAAACCAAACCCAAAATGAGATTTTTAATTTGTCTCATATGAAAAATCGCATATATGCGTTTCTATAAAGTTATATGCGTTTACAATTTCTAAAATACATAATAGCCCATTATTTGTTTTAAATTACATAAAAGTCCTTATAAGTTTGTTTGAATATTTTTTTGGTATGCATCTTGGAAGATATATTTTTTCATGTGTCATGTAATTATCGTGTTTTTAATAAAAATATTCCGATGCTTTCATATTTATAAATAATAGTTCTACTAATAATTTTATTAACTCGATCATATCTAAGATAATATTTGTAATCTAATTTGTAAAATCGTAAAATATGTGGGTATTATTGAAATTTTGTGTGAGAGAGAATATTGCAGGAATATTCTTTTGAGTTTGAGAATGAGTTTAACGGTTGGAGAAGAATTACTGCATTTTGAGTTTGAGAATGCGTTTGAGTTTGAGAATGCGTTTTTCGATTGGAGATGGTCTTAGTATGAAAAATAATATAATGGATTTTGGCGTGCTTAATAAACAAGATGATGTGACCAATACAATCAGTTTTATTGCAAGTCGAACAAACCGCGTGAATGTTACGTCGCGATCACCGTCTTTCAGTAACCGCGTGCGGGTGTTGAAGATTATGAGCTTAAACTCTGCAAATTGATGCCTTAGATGATCAGAGCTTGGGTAAAGAAGGATTGATGCTGTAGAAATTTTAGTTCCAGATTTAATGTAAACCGTTCGATGATGGTGCGATAAAACAGATCTGAGAGCAGAGATTCGAACTTAATGTTGCTGCTACGCTTTTATTGGTCGAGGAATCGCACAAGGTACAACAAGGAAGGCACATGGTACAAGCCGATGAAGCTCATCTGAAGATTTCTGCTCTTATAAATATCAGAATTTCTGGTTCGAGTAGCAGACTTCGAGCGATCATAGCGTTCGATAGAGAGCGATTTAGGGTTTGATGTAAACTAGAGAATTGGTGAGGAAGATACAAACTTGTAATTCCAATTTACGGTTTGGAATAAAAACGCTTTTGGTCCGTGGAGTAGGTCGAAAGTCGAGGCCAAACCACGTTATATCGATCTCTGTTTTTTCCCTTTGTTCTTCGTTGAATTTCGGCTCGATCACAATCAAGAACTTGTTTCTTGATTCAATTCACACACGCACGATAGAAGAGTGAATTGCGAACCTAACGGCTCCCGAATCTCAACAGGACCAAATTCCACCGTAGCCATTGGACGCAATGTCATGTTTTGGTGTCTACTAAGTGCAAAATACCTATTTTATAAGTGGGGAAACATGTTCTAGTAGAGCATTTCCAACCCAATTACCCAAATCATAAAAATAAAGTTAATTCTACACAAAAAAATACAATTACCACAGTTCTTTTACTTCAACACATCAACTCTACTCCACCTCATTAACTCTATATTCTACATTAAAAAACAAAATTCTATTTATTACTATCATAATTAATCTATTAAAATATTATAATGATTAAAAAGTCAATTTATTGATAATAAATTTAACTAAATTATGATTAGCATATCATTTTAAGTAAAGTAAATTAATATTCTTTTATTTTATTATTATAAGAAATAAAATAACATTTAATTAACATAATTTTTAGCAAATAAAATATAAATAAGAAACAAACTATAATGCTATTTTAGTGTTGAAAATATTGAGTACTCTAAGAGTAAAGTATCAATGTTCAACAATACTATAATAGTATGAAGAGCAACTCCAATGAGTACTTTATTTTTGTGTAAAATAGAATACATTTTTACTTCAATGTGACTCTATATTGGCACTAATATTGTGTTGATAGAGAAACTTTTGATGTAGCACGCACAATTTTCAACATAAAATAGAGTTGTAGTTTCAATTTATCTATTTTCTTTAATAAAATATATCTTACTTATATAAAATTTTTGATATTTTATAATAAAAAGTAAATAATATTAATTTCCTATTGTTATCAATATTTTACTTTTATTTAATAAAATTATAATTAAATAATATGTTAATTTTATAATTTATTTAATGTTTAAACATTAATAATTGTGACTTTTTAATAATTATAACGTAAAGCTTAATAACTTAATTATGATAGTAATAAATAGAAATTTGAATTTTAGAGTACAAAAATAGAGATATTGGGTTGGAGTAAAAATTGATGTAGAAAATAAAGTTTATGAGTTGTTGTAAAAGCAGTGTAGTAACTGTAAAATTAACTGTAATTTTCTACCGTGGGTTGGAGATGCTCTAATATAACGTCACATTGGAATAAAACATACGGAATTTTTTTTTTTTTTTTTGTAATACAGAAATAGAGGATCCATTAGATTAGATATGCGTAAAAAGGGTTAAATAATATCAATGCCACCACATGAATAGATATTTTCTGACCAACCCAAACACCTAACTTATGTCAACCTACCTCAGATCTACCTTCAAAAGCCACAAACAACAATCAATTT
This sequence comes from Craterostigma plantagineum, assembly GCA_027422505.1. Taxonomy (NCBI): domain Eukaryota; kingdom Viridiplantae; phylum Streptophyta; class Magnoliopsida; order Lamiales; family Linderniaceae; genus Craterostigma; species Craterostigma plantagineum. The sequence goes on along the minus strand of JAPQWV010000009.1, from coordinate 3,569,744 downwards.
TCATTCATAACAGTCAATTCCTGTTCACGACTTATTCGTTCTAATTAGAACCAAACATTTTTCCGCGTGAAAAGAAAAGCTCCTAGAAATAAAATAAATGTAAGAGGGCCCAACCAAACAACACCATCGTCGCCCCATCTATAAATACGTCCAATGATGCAAGAAAATATACACACAGATCACTTTCTCTCTCATCTCATGCGGGGCTCAAAACACGCTTGGGACGTCTTCTAATTAATTGAAAAAAAAAACGTTTTGTCACTTGCTCTTCAAGAAAATTGCAGCTTTAAAGAAAAGAGAAAGAAAAGACCATTCTTTTCATCTAAGAAGCAGTAGGGAATAAGTCCGATTTGGAAGGGGCGATGGGCAAATACGCAGAATTACTGGACGCAGGTGTGAGGATTGTCTGCAGATTTCACTCTCACTGCCCTCAAACGGCGCGCATGTATTACCATCCTCCGCCTGAAAACGCCGGCGGAGCCACCAGGGACGAGGCGGCGGGAGCACCGGTGGGTCGTGGAAGATCCAATGTCGGCGGCGGCGGTGGCGGTGCCAAGAGCGTCGTCGATGCGACTGACTTCATTATTTATACTATTTGGTCCTAATTAATATATCAACGGATTCGTTATTTTTTAGGTACTCCACAAAGTGTTTGATATCATTTCACAGTTGTTCTTCATTTCTGATGTTTTACGCCTTGAATCTTGATGTGATGAAATTTTGCGGGGTGTATTAAATATTCCATAAATATTTTTTGATATTGCGTCAAAGGCAAGCCCAGTTGGCAGGTTCGATTTAAATGAAATTTTGACATTTTTGTGCGATTACCATATTAATTAATTCATTAATGGTGCAAACTGCAAAGCAAAGGCCTCTCAAGGTCAAACTAGTATGAACTTAGAACGCCAAGGAAAGGCCTAAATGTTTAATTCTTCATTGAAAAGGTCAATTCGAGAATTAGTTGTACCATATACCAAACCGGGTCGGCCCACAGGGTATTTGAATAAATAAAAGTTAGCACCAATATAATTTCATGATTGTCAAACAATAATGTTCTCCTACGGGTAATGTTCTAGAAAATTCGTTAGACTCTAATTGGGCACGTGAAGCGGCACCTAAACGGCTTAGATGGAGCTGATACGATTTAAAGGTGGAAATTAAACGGTATACTTATTTTTCATTATTTTTGTTTCAATATATCAAATATTCTAAAAATTTACTAAATTAAAAGTTCATCAAAATCATCCAAACATTTTAAATAACTAATATCAATCTTAATAATAAAGATTAACTACAAACATTTCACTTGTTTTTGTAATTATAAATAACCAATTAATTGGCTGATTACTCGAATTAAACGTCAATCAACCGTTCTAATGGGGGCTAGCCGGTTTTACAACAGAGCATATGGGTAAGATAGGAAATATTTATACTATTATATTAAACCTTAGGGCTTGCTACAAACTGACAAAATTGGTCTGCCAGTTTAGTTTTATTAAAAAATAATATAAAATAAAAAATCACTCATTTTCTTCAGTTATATACTATTTTACCCCTTTATTTTAGTAAAGATTCACATAAATAATTTATATATTGTAGCATACGCATTTGAGTGTGCACAACATACTAGTAATTATATAATTCGGTTCCTCATTAGATTCATTCAACAACTTACTCAAATAAGAATATCACACCCCCGCGCCCATGCCTAATATCGACTAAGAAATGCCCAGTCCATTTCGATCCGTTATACTTATTTTCTATAATATAGGTTATTTGAAATATACTATTTTATAAAGAGTGTAGGGTGAATAAAAATTGTAAATTGGCTTGTCAATTTTTTATTTTCGAAACAATAGTTTTTCATTTCATAAAGAAATGCCCATAAGCTAAATAGTACAATGAGTCTCTCCGATAGCATCGTGATCAGGAAGAGAACAAGGCTCATATATGAGCAAAGACAACCAAATAGAAGGGCAAAAAAGACAAGAAAACCGAATGAAAATAAAATGCGAGATCTTAAACAACAATTGATAAAGACGGTTTAGGCTTATTGCATAATCAAGTGTGCAAACATCTAACATCTTTAGTGCATCTTAAGTATGTGTCTCTGCCGTTCTTACGAACGGACCATTCTTGTTGGACCTCGTCTGCGATCACTACATCAACAGCAGCAAGGCCTTGCGCGAAGCGATTTGCTTCTTGATGGACCCAAATCTCGGAAAATACGTTTGCTATGTTAAGTTTCCACAAAGATTCGACGGCATCGACAAGAACGATCGATATGCCAATCGAAATACCGTGTTCTTTGATGTGAGTACTTGCAATTATTACATCCTTTTCAGTCCTTTCTCAAGCACACCCAATGTTTGCAGTGAAGTTACTAATGTAACACATTTTTAAGATTAACTTGAGAGGTGTGGATGGTATTCAAGGGCCCGTCTACGTGGGCACTGAGTGTGTCTTCAACACGACAGCCTTGTTGGCTACGAGCCTCCACACAAGCCTAAGCAGAAGAAATCTAAATTTCTCTCGTCTTGTTTCGGAAAGTCCGGTAAGAAGTTCAAAGTCGAGTAATAAGGGATTGGGTAAGAAGAAATGGAGCAAGCACGTGGATCCCATCGTTCCCATCTTCAGCTTGGAGGATATTGAAGAAGGCGTTGAAGGTACGTTATTTTCATTCTTACATCCCTTTTTGACGAACTAATTCTTCTTACATTGCGTCATAGGAGCTGAATTTGACGACGAGAGATCGTTGCTCATGTCCCAAAATGAGCCTCAAAAAAGAGATTCGGATAGTCGGCAGTTTTCGTGGCTTCGACCCTAATGGAGAACGACGGCATTCCAGCATTGCCCAAGACGCTTCTAAAAGAGGCCATCCACGTCATTAGCTGTGGGTACGAAGATAAGACTGAATGGGGAAGCAAGGTAATGACACTATATCTCTTCCGTTCTTTTCAAACAAATCCATTCATCGTTATTAAGCTTTAACTTCTTTTTCTTGCATTTTCCAGATCGGATGGATCTACGACTCAGTGATGGAAGATATCCTCACGGGATTCAAAATGCACACTCGAGGCTGGCGGTCGATATACTGCATGCTTCCTCGGCCAGCCCGGCTCCCATCAATCTATCGGATCGATTGAATCAAGTGCTTCGATGGGCTTTGGGATCCGTAGGAATATTGTCCAGTAGGCATTGCCCCATATGGTACGGCTACGGCGAGAGGTTTGCGTACGTTAATACCACCGTCTACCCCAACCACCATTTCTCTGTTGCTCTACTGCATGTTGCCCGCCGTCTCCTCTCCGGAAAGTTCATCATTCCCCCAAGGTTAGTTTTATTATTTATTACACCCTCTCCAATAGGGCCTTTTTCATTTAAATTTTGCGTCCCCCGTTCATGTAACAAAGTGAGGCCGTCAAGATGTCATAAAATTGATTAGTTAGGTCCTAAAATTTTTGGTCTTAGAAACTCTGCCATCGAATTTATTAGGTGTATGATATATCAGGCGCAGAGTATGTGGCGCAAGCTCATAGCCAGTCGAGTTGAGATATTTGAGGATAGAAAAAAGAGAGAGGCCCTATAGTTTGACCAAAATCATTTTTTTTTATTAGGTGTATGTGATATTGAGACCTAAAAATTTAGGGCGAATTTTATCTTACCTACCCAGAAATAAATATTCCACTTAGTGCTTGTTTGGTAGCTTAATTTTATGTTTATGAGGGTTTAGATTATTAAGGTTATATAAAACCAATTAATGAATATAAAATTAAATGTGTGTTTGGTTAAATGGATTTATAACAACCCAATTGAGGAAGTGTGCTTACCTAAACCCGTATATGTGTTTAAACCTGTGATAGATAAATACATGCTTTATATAAACACGCGAACCAAACACACTAACATGGTCTAAATTATTAAAATTTAAAAATCCTAAACCAGTGAACCAAAATCACTTAAACTTGGCATTACCTTACTTATGTTGGTACACCAATCAAGCGTGTTTCACTCTACACATATGCCACATGACAACTATTGAGTGCAATTGAGAGAGATACCCCAAGTGGGTAGGTAAGTCATAGCCCCTTGTCAAAAATTCAGCACTGCTCTCCGATCATAAACATTAACTTTGGAAGTGGAGAGTGAAAATCACCCGCAAACCTTAAGACACGACTTCGCCGTCAACTCGAAGGCCTCCGACGAGGACGGGGACTTCGCCGAGCTCTACGCTTTCAAGTGGACGACCCTTCTGATACCTCCCACGACGCTCCTCATCATGAACGTCGTGGGGGGAATCTCCGGGGCCATCAACAGCGCGTATCAGGCGTGGGGCCCGCTCTTCGGGAAGCTGTTCTTTGCTTTCTGGGTGATCATCCATTTGTATCCCTTTCTCAAGGGGCTGATGGGTCGTTAGAACTGCACGCCGACGATCATCCTTGTTTGGTCGATTCTGTTGGCTTCGATCTTTTCGCTCTTGTAAGTATATGCAGTAAACCTATAGTGACCAATAGCTGTTTCACTAAATACACAATACAAATCATATTTTTTATTGGGAATTGGGTTATACGCAATTGGGCAGGTAAGCCAAGGCCTTGAAAATAATATAACTTACAATGGGAGGCATAATGTAAATTATTTCTTCATTAAATACCTTAAATAATTATATTTCCTCATTAAAAATAATAAAATCAATTACAGTGAAAACTTTAAATCAAATTAGTTCTATTTCTTCACTAAATAATCAATTATTATTCACAATACAAAGTTGCTAACAATTTTTTTTTTTGGTAATGCCGATATCTATCATCTTATATCATGTCAGAAATTATATGTTTTTTTCTTTAACCTAATAACCGAAATATATTGCAAAAACCGAACCGAACGAACCACATTAAAACGTTCGGTTATCGGATTAAGCATATGTAAATTGAAAATCAAAAAACCAAACTGAAATGTTAGAAAACCGGACTGAACCCGTCCAATGTATACCACTACCAATTCGTTTGTTTCACTACACACACATACACCCGAAATTTTAAGTGAGTAAATAGGACTTCAAATCAAATTGCATATCAATTATTTTGGTTCGATATTTGGTTTCGAAAGCACTAATGGACAATGGTTGTTGAAAGTTAATACGACACGAATAATACGCAACTTAACAATTAGTTTTACACAAATGGGGATTCAAAACAATAATAAACAAAACACAGACAATTCAAAACAAGAACGGCAAAGAAACACAACACATCATAAAAGAAATTGAAAACATATAAATCCGACATCCTTTCATGTCCGTGCGAATTAATCCATTTTTCCACAGCACATCAATCTAATGAACCTGCACAATAATGAAAAAAGACAAGTTTTTCCATGAATGACAACACACACACATATATATATATTATATATACATTATACGTACGTTATAGACCGACTTAGATAGAGCAAGTGTATCCAGGCGGCGGAGTCTTTCCACAAGTAACAAGCAACTGAAGCGCAAGGGGAACGTAAATCTTGAGATTCAAAGCTTTAATCTTAAGCGTCGTACACAAGCAAACCGCCGCCTCGACCTCCACCAGCCCCTTGAGAACCGGGCAGCACTCGTTCACCGCCGGGTCGCCGAGCCCAACGTGGACCAGCCCGCCCAATAGGTCCACGCAGCCGCCCAGCTTCAACGTGTCTATGGGGCAAGTCTCCTTCACCGCCGGCGTCGGAGTAGGGCAAGGCTTCTCCTTGGGCGGCGTTACAGTGACCGGCGGCAGGGGCAGCTTGGGCGGCACAGTCACGGGCGGGACGGGCAGCTTTGGCACTGGTGGAAGAGGCAAGTTGGGCAGTCCCACGGGCGGTAAGGGCAGCTTGGGCACTGTCACGGGCGGGACGGGAAGCTTGGGCACGGTGACGGGAGGAACGGGCAGCTTGGGGACGGTGACGGGCGGGACGGGCAGCTTGGGCACGGTGGGGGTATGTGTTGGGGTCTTAGGGGGCTTTGAGCAGTAGCCACAGTCAGGGTCGAGGATTTGGTCGTCGTCGGTGGCTACTGAAGAAGAGGAGAAGGAGAAAATGGAGACGAAGAAGAAGGCTAGCATTAGCTTGTTGATGAAGGGCTCCATGATTAGTGCTGCTACGTGCGTATTTACGTTGTTATTCTGTCAGGGGCAACGATTGGGCTTGTTAGTAGTGTTTGTTATATAGTGTAGGACGAATGCATGTAAGAAGTTTGAGTGACAGAGTGTAAACTTGGGCACGTGAATGGGGGCATTAGGTAGGGAAGTGACAAAATTTGCTAGTTGTCAATGGAAGGAAGGCCATATGATGTATGTGTGGAGAAAATCTTGATGGTGTGGTCACTTTTGCATGGCATGGAATCTCTATGTCTATCTTCCTAGTTGGAATTTTCTTATCAGCTCATCTCATGTTGAGCTTGAGGGTATATTTTCTTCGGGGGGACTGTAATAATAGCTGGCTGGGCTAGAGAGATGTGCTCTGCTGTTGTTTAGTTTAGAACTTTGCTAGCCACTAGTCTTTAGGGCACACACCTCCCTCAAATTAACCATCACTTCTTTTTTTCTTTTTTTACTTAACTTCGACTAATGTTACTCGGCTTAATTTCCGTTCAACTGGACTAATGACAATCAAGATGGGGATCAAACAAACCAATGACATCCACCTAAAAATTCTAGGAGAGCTCCGTCACTCTATCTAGTTATTGATTTAGCGTCTTTTTATATTTTAATTTTTTTTATCCCGAGATATCCTCACTCAGTCGGCGCGTCGCACACTTCGACATGAGAACAATTCTCGAGGTCAGGTGAAATGGTCTCAAATTTCGCCGATCATCAATTGTCAAGGTCCGTCCCCGTGGGTTGGTTTTAGTGACTTGAGGGTTGGTACTCCAACAGCAAGGTCATGGGTTCAAATCTCATGACTATCGCGTTCAATAAATTTTGAACATGTTTACGTGATCACGAAGATTTAGCCGGTGAGTGGGGATACTCCAAAATTGTCCAAGAAAAAATATTCAAGGTCTCGAGTGAATTTGACGCGAAACCTCGTGTAAGAGACACTTAGTCCAGCCCGCGGGACTTGTAATGTACTTACAACGGCTAGTTTATGCAGACACAAGTCATATTTTTGTCCTTTTCACTCAATACTTGGGAGATTGGCACTTCTTACTGTTGGCAAATGCGTGAAACATCTCCAACCACAAATAGAATATGTAGGCAATATAATGTTTCTTCTAAATAAACACAAGTCGTATGCTCTCGTGGAAAAAAAGGAACACTTTTTTATGTAAGAAAGTCCGCATTGAAGAGCTGATAAGAGTTGCAGTGTGTTGATATTATATAATTCGAGCTTTGTACAACATCTCAAGCTCTTCAAACAACTATATATATTACAACATATATATATTAAAACAACTATATATATTAAAACATATATATCTATATATAGATATTAAAACAACTATATATATTAAGAGAGTTTCTCTTCCTATCATTAATTGATTTTAGGAAGGACCCCTTAATTTCTAATACAAACATACAAATAGTTTACATAAGGATAGTAGTTCTACCTAGACCCACCCCATAAGTTTTCCACAATATAAAGGTCAACACAGCAGTACCAAATTCGTTGAAGTGGAAGTCATAAAAAGGAGTGAACTCTACAAAAAAAAACGAAAAAACTAAACTATTTGAGAGTTGAGGTTTTCGCTTACTCTAGCTACACCCGAGTGATATTTTTCTCATGCTCTTGAACTGCAAGCTCGGGCTCGTTTTTCCCATCGCCAGAAACCTTAATCTGATGGAAAGTTTCCTGAATCTTCGCAACGCCTTCTTGTACTGGCTCGATCGCCTGGTTAATCGTCAGCACGACATCCTTCACAACCTACAATGTCCATACATACAAAGAGAAAACAAAAGCAACTCAGCATCTTCATCACCTTTCTCCATACGTAAATCAATCGAAAACGTCCCAAAAAAAAGAAAAAAACATTAAAGCCTTCACAAATCAAATTTAATCATTGCCTCGTGCCCGCCCTCAACTACAATATCCTGAACGCTTTCCTTAAGGCTAGTTCCAGGCGCCTCGACCTCGGTCTCCCTCTTCTCAATCACTGCTGGCTTTTCTATGTGCTTATCCCCTTTGTCTAACTTCACCACAGCTTTCGTCTCTTTGGTCCTAATGATCTTACTGTACTCTGTCGACGGTATAAAATGGTATGGTTTGGCCGAGAACACGAATATGTGGGCCACGGCTGCTATTGCCATCTATGACATAAAACAATAGCATCACCAAATATAAGATGGGATTCGAAGGGAAAGGGGGCCATTACATTATTAGTGTGATTTCTTTGGCTTGCGGTATGGTACCTCTATGCAGATAAGAAAATCTTGAAGCCCTGTTTGAAATCTATCCTCGTTGGGGAGGATGTGAAAAGTGCATAGCAAGACGATCCCCACGCCTTGCCACCAAGTAGCAAACACGATGGCCTTGAAGCTGATAAATTTCGCCAGTGGCCTTATGGGCCCGAGCCTTTCGTGGGTCACGTTGTAGAACTGGACAAGGCAGTACAATGCCCACGTCTGGCTAAAATTCAACACCACAGTTATGTATGGATACCTGCAGAAGCAAATATATGAGAAAAGAGAAAGGTCTTCTAGTTTAGTTTTCTAGACGCATTACAAAGAATCGTACCCATAATTCCACTGAAATTCCCCATCCCCATACACTCCGCATAACTCGAGAACGAAAGCCAGGAATGCACATAGCGTCTTCAAAATCATCTGTGAGAAGGCTAAAAGCTTATTAAGAAAGACATGGTAAAGAAAGAATTTGGAACATAAGAATCGAGAGGAAGACTTTACGTATTGTACAAGACCAAATTTTATTATTCTAAATAAGTCTTTTCCGAGCACATAGGGGTGAAATATGAAGTTTCTGAAAGATCTCTCATGCGATTTGGGATTCTGTTTCCCTTCTAGCAAGGACTTTCTGGTCTGTTGCTCTGCCTCCTCTTCAAGTAACTCAAGGACTTGCAATTCGCCACCTGTAGACGCAAAATTTCGTAACTTGTTTTTTTCATGTGCAAGTTAATAACTCCGACGTCTGAAGTCAGTAGCTCTTACCAAGGCATGCAATCAAGTAGGTCCCAAAAGCATACAAGGCAAATGCTTCATAACAGTTTCTTAATATGTCGCAAGCGAGTGAAAATTTAGAGTTTGACAGGGACAAAATCTGCATAGATAATGGATTAAATAAATCAGAGATACAGACATCTGAATCCCCACACACAAAAAGAAATTGAATTTTAAAAGACGTGTGCATCTCCGTCGATAAGTAATCAGTATTTCTTTTTTTTTTCTCTCCTAAATAACTAAACCACTGTTTTTCCTCTCTTCTTTCAGAAACAGCTGCACCACAAATGGCCATAAACTGATTTTCAGGTACTCAACAACAGAAAAGATCTCGACGCAGACAAAACACCTCAGAGGTTTTAACGTTACCGGACACTAATTTCTGAAACCATCCAATGATCATAAAAATGTTATGTTAGAGTTCACTGTATGTATCATTTATTCTTAAGTTGGCTTTCTATAATACATCAAACAAAAATAATATTAACATATTGTTGATGGGCAACGAGCACACTGAAAGAAAAAAGTATATTGCATCTCACTGAGAGGAAAGAAACAGGAATGGTAAAAGAAATAATCAACAGGCAAAACATCTTCAAGAGTCTACAAGGGTGAAAAGCATCCCAAGATGTCTAACCATCTCACGCTTCAAACTGTTTGATAGTATGATTGACGATACAAGAAACATGTAGATACTTACTGATTCACTTGCATAGACTGGAACCATAAAAATAACAGCAACAATCCATTTTTGTTCCTGGTGAATGAGAAAACAGTATTCAGAGTAGATATCCGGGCTCCATATCTAGCATATTAGAGCTACATATGCAACAGGGTGTAAACACTCCATAAATAAGCAAACGTATAAAAGGCACCCGTTTTAAATAGAACGAACAAAATAACCAATAATCTTAGACACCAAGCTAACTGTTTAGACAGCGACTAAGCATTTACAACAGCAACTGTAATGAACACTAACTAATTACCTGAGGTTTGGTGTACCATTTTAGGTGCTGATATGTAAGTAGTAGAGAGAGTAAAATTGCTAAACCACCAAAAATCCCTGCTATGACGAGGGCTGGAAAGTGGAGTACTTTATATGGACTTCGATAGGAAAAAATGTCTATCAGTTCCATGCCATGCCGCATTGATCTTCTCTAGCAATAATATCCTAATACTTCTGAAGAATGAAATATAACACGAACATAATGAGCCACATGGATGTACAAGCAATCGGATTCAACCAGACAAAAGACGATGTACAGGCGCAAACAGTGACAGAAACCAAAGTGAAGCATATTATAAAACATCATCTGTGCTCCTGTATCCCCAATTGAGGGCTGCAACGATCAAATAAAGAATCAAAATGGATGTGCTAACTACCGAATCATTATACCCCACCATTGGCAAGCCATGATCGATGCTTAATCAGATAAAAAAAAATGGTAAAACCCTAAACTGTATTTATCGGTCAACAGCAACAGAGAATTTGGGTCGATATCTCACCCAAGACATACAGCAATCACAGAATTCCCTATTCAGCTGAATAACAAAGGCAAATAATGAAACACGAACGAATCCGAAGGCATAATTAGCTAATTACTCGAGGGTAGAGTAGAGTAGAGCTATGATATCGACGGACGCCAAAATCTGCGAATTGTTGCAAAGAAGATTGCCGAGTAGAATCTGGTGTTTTCGGCAGCGTCATACTGAACTGCAGACTCGGATGCATCCGAAGCTGCCACGTTTCAGCCAAAATAGGGCGAAAGTTTTGTTTTCTTTTTTAAAATGCGCCTCCCAAGAAATAGTCATATAGTTTTCTTATTTTTTTCTTGCAATAAATAAGTTATAGTTGTTATATTGTACATCCTTTTTCCCGCTTTTTCTTTAGAGCATTTCCAACCACAACACTAATTTAGTTAATTTCACAAATTTGATACAATTAACAATTAACTCTATTTTCTAAGATATTCCAATTTATTATATCATAATTTAATTAATAAACTATTTAAAAATATTATAATAAAATATTAATATTATACCATTAGTATATTATTTTAATTTATTAAATTTCAATTTTAAAATGTAAATATCAATAAATAAAAAAAAGTAACATTAGTTTTTATAATAGTATAAATATTATAAGGATAATTAATATAAGTTAGCATAAAACAATAAAAAATAAACTATAACACTATTTAGAGTGAAAAAAAGTGAGCACTATAAATAGAGTATCATTGTCCAAAAACTCTGTAACAAAGTATAATATTGACTTTCATTGTAGTAGAAACGTATTATATTTTGTGTTTTATACTAAAATAGAGTATTCATAAGAGCATCTCCAACGGGACTTTATTTTTGCGTAAATGCAATAGAGTACTTTTCTACTCCAACGGGCCTTATATTTAACGCAATTTTGTGTTAATTACAGAAACTCTAGTTTTAGAGTATACACAATTTCAACACTAAATAGAGTTTTAGTTTCTATTTTTATATTATTTAATAAAATATATTTTATTATGTTTAAAATATTGATATATTCTTATAATAATAATAAAAATAAAAATACTATTAATTTCTTTAATTTATTGATATTTGCCTATTATACTTAAATAATATGTAATTTTATAATATTAATTTTTAAATATAATAAAGTTTAATAAGTCATGATAGTAATATATATGAATTTGATTTTTAGTATAAAAATATAGCTAATGGTTGGAGTGAAAACTAGTGTAGAAAATAGAGCTTATAGGTTGGAGTAAAAGCAATGTAGCAAGTGTATTATTATGTACTATTATTACCTGGGTGTGGGTTGGAGATGCTATTAGAAGAAAGTTTTCTAGTTATTTTATTTAATTCTTTTATTTGTCTAGTATTTGTCGTAACAACAATTATCATAATCTCGAATATGCGGGACATCTTCGAAGCCACGTAACATAACCTACCTACGCCAAACGATATCCAGACAATTCGTTTGACATTAATTTGATATTATAATTAATTGAATCCCTTAATCAAATCTCCACCACATGCATTTGCATACCCATAGCCCATGTAGTCAAATTCAAATCCATAGCTCAAAGACTGCATTATAAATAGCAAGTCCTGAATAGACCAAGAAATTCTTCATGTTCATAATATAAGAATACACTATATCGATACAAAATCAAATACTGAACCGAATTACTGTTTTTTCTCTAAGCCCATCTAATTCTTGTTTATCCTAAGATAATTTTAAAGGACAGGTCATTTTTTCCACTAAATTTGGACCCATAGGCTAATATGATAAATAAGTGAGAGAAATATAATAAATAGTATTTACTCGAAATAATGTATCTAGAAAAACTATTAGATCACGAGCTGTGACTTGGACGAATATAATATAATATACATGAGTTGAATATAAAGATCTTTGGTTGCTGATTTTCAGGATCGTGTATCTGAGACATAATGTCCAATATATCATCTTAGTTGATTTTCACGATGACAATAATAGACTATGGCAATAATTGTACGGAAGAATTACTGTAGATCCTAATTATTTATTGTTTGGGGGGCTACAAGTTACCATTTTATATTCATTTCGGTTTGTACAAATATGTTAACTTATTACTAACTGAATGGAGTGTATTCATATTTATTTTATTATATTTTTTACCTTCCAAATTTGTCTATATTGGTTTCTTTCTTATCTATTCTTAAAGCGTATATTGTTCTTTTTATGTATATATGGTATTCGTATACAAATTATTGATCTATTGTCAAAAGAAAATTTATTGATCTATCCGTAATCTGCCTCGCCTTTTCTGCAATGCTTCTATTTTTAAGAAACATTAATATGTCGATATACGAGTTACAATGTGTAGTCACTAAATCGTAATTTGAAGTAAAAGCGTACGGAATGATTAAGAGTTAATATGCAGATTCAAACATATAAGATGTTAATTACTCATGAATAAATCAATCGATTATCGACCTATCTTCGTTAAGTAAAACGTGCTAATTAATTTGTAAGTGTTAATATTTTGAAATTGACACGTGTTTATTTAACCGCATTCCGATTCAAGAAAATTCAATTTCCTTAACAATTCCTATTAGATGACGACTAATTAGTGGAGAGCTCCATTTCTCAATAATCACGTGTTGATATCTTTACTTTCAATGGTGTAATAATTTTTAAGTCGTGGTCAATATTTCAAGAAAGTAACTTTAATATAGCGCATAATCACTGCACCAATAAGACTGATACAGCATGGCAATACAGGATCTAGCATTAGTTTAATTAACACGTTAATCACCAACAATAAAATTAATAAATTACTAATCTCCTCATTAGCTGTCTTCCGATTAATGCAGAAAAGGAATATGCTTTCCATTATTTTTTGTTTCTATTTTGATGTCTTTCTTTTCTAATGATAACGACGAATTACTAAAGTTTTATTTAATGAAAACAAATCAAATGTTTAAATGAATTGCGGCAAAATTGTAAACTTGAGATAACTATGTATATCGGTTTTGATTCTTGTCAATATATTTAGTAATTACAAAAAAAAAGGAAAAATATCTCAATAGGTTCATATGTCATACAAAATTTCGATCGATCACTTTCTGATAAAAATATGTCATAAATTCTTATCGGTGGTATTCAATAATCCATGTTATCGAAAAAATTCAAGTCAACAACATTCATAAATTTTTTTATTTATTTATAAAAAATAATCGAATGCAGATTTGCTTCGACCTATGTAGTCACTAACTTGCAATTATTTATTAACATGACCTAAGATCAATACTTAGTATACCCAAAATTTATAATGAAGAAAAAGGCTTAATTTTGCACGTTTAATAAAATTTGGAATCTTGACAACAAAACAAGGACTAGTTAAGAATAATAATGATGCACTAAAAATGTACGTACGGTATATACACATATTATATATGCTAGGGTTACTGTTAGCTTTCTAGGCTTTGGTCCTTGTCGATTTATATATGAATATTAGCTCGAAACATGAACATGTTGGTTCTCTCTATATAAAACACCCTTCAACGGACATTTCCCTTTGCTTATTACCCCAACAGAAAACGATCGATCAATGAGGGTTTCTTTGCTGTGGTTTGTCTGAAGTCTTCACTTCTTCGCTCTTCTTCTTCTTGACTGTGGTATCAACAGTTGTAATAAAACTTTGATCCTACTTATAGCCCTTTTCATCTCAGTACTGAGTTGTGAATAGAGAGATGTTTCCTTTAGAAGCTGATGCTTTTTTCCTCGATGAACCTTTGGGCTTCGAATCTGACCCTATCTTAGACGATATGCTAGCAGACTGTAATAATAATAGTAATAACAATATTGGTTATTCTTCCGAGGACAGAAGAAACACTGATGCGTCTTCAGTCAAAGGAAGCAAGAAAAGGCAAAGAAAACAGTCATCATATGGAGAAGCTAACAACAAGTACGATAATACTACAGTGGGCAACGATGAGTCCAAGAAGAGAGTTCTTCACAGAGAAACTGAGAGGCAAAGAAGGCAAGAAATGGCTTCCTTGTATGCTTCTCTAAGATCCCTTCTTCCTCTTGAGTATGTCAAGGTATAGTCTTCCATCGACCATTTCTTCTCCATTTTTTTTTCCTTCTTCTAAGTTATTACTAATCTAATCTTTACCATTGATTCGTGTTAGGGCAAGCGTTCTATATCGGACCATATGCACCAAGCGACGAGTTACATAAAGCATCTGAGAAAGAATATCGAAGAAATGAAAAGGGGCAGAGAAGAGTTGAAGAAGAGAGCTATAGTTCAAGGTATTGAACAACAACCATCGAGCCCTCGATCTGTTACAGTGACTGTGAGCCCTTGCATCTTCGGCTTGGAGATCTTAATCATAATTGGTCGCTGTAATAACTCACCTGACGATAATGACGAAGAAGTAGATTTCACCCTCTCTGAAGTGCTTGTTGAATTGATTCAGAGAGGGTTCAGTGTACTCAGCTGCACATCTACAAGGGCAAATGAGCAGCTACTTCACCAGATTCAGATTGAGGTTATTCGCAATGTTTTATATTATTATAGAAAATATCATTTCTTATATCTCTGATTTATTGATGGTTTATTAGGCTGATGATGGCGTCACACGCTTTATTGATCCATCCGAGCTTCAAGAGAAGTTGTTTCATGTGATTAATCTTGCTTGATTTTATATATTATTATTATGTATATACTTACGTCGACGAATAATGAAGATTGGAATATCCAAGGGAATGATTTGTGTTGTATATATTGTCTTGGATTTGATGTTTATGTATATACGAGAAAATAAACCATTTAAGTTCTTTTCGTTTCAAATTCACGTGAGTTTTGTTATGAACCATGTCGAACATATGTTGTGATAAAATTACTACGCTGTCTATCTCAAGAGATCGTCGATGAAAGGTAAGCTGAAATGTGTCCCAGATAAGACATTGATAGTATGAAATAACATTCGCCTACATATAATTCAGATTGAAGTTAGATGTGATTGAACTCTACAAATCAAGGGTTGTTCTTTAAAAAAGCATTGAAACGCAACTTTCTTTCTGAAAGCTTTCTCCTCATCATTAATGTCTAATATTTTCTCCACAGGGCACAAACAACTATCCATCAACTGTTACACTTTTTGACAAATTTAAACATGACAATTTTTATGACAAGTTATGCTCATAAATCAATTTTTGACCAGTGGGAAATTTGATTGAGTCGGTTATTAGCTGTTTTACACGAGCACATATTTTATATATTGATGCAGTTAGGAAAGGTGGGGACGTTTTTGGATCATATTTGCTAGCGAATCTTGAACTGCAAGATTTTGATTTCTTCGAATCAACAGATTCATTTTCTTTCTTTTCTTACTTTTATTCTGTACTACTACTTAAATCTTAATTTAAATAAAGCATAAATAGATGAGGTTTTTTTTCCTTGAATATGTTGCTCCATTTTCCGTCCTAATATCGAAAAATGTCTCCCCTTTGAACAAGGTGACTTAACCGTTCTTAAAGGACCCTAAGATTCTTCGACGAGATTAAAGGAAGACAAAGCCATCAACTTCGATAACAAGCTAAGGAGATTGATTACAAAGCGGCAGATGGAATCATATTAATGCTATTATATATATAAAGATATTTGCCCACCGTGAGCAGAGTATTTTTGGGTAAGGCAATTAAGCAAGGGTTTTAGGCCCCAATTTTTCCAGGGCTCATGGGCTTAATTTAGTAATATAGTTATGAAAAAATATTAATCAGGTAAATGAGGCTCCAATCTATATATTTTTTGGGTAACCCGATAAAGCTTGGTCTTGGACAAAGTAAACCCCGAGGCCGAAGTGATAGCCTGCAAACCACGCCAACCAGGTTAAACACACTGGGACATGTTCATGTGTGACAAGTTCAACTCAAAGTATTTGATAGTAGAATCGAACCTATGACTTATCCCTACAAAGACTTTTAGGCTTGAATATCATAAATAAGACTTATTATTTTTATTCCTAATTATTAACCTTTTTCACCTTCTCACTTTTAAGCTTTCACTTCCGTGTTCAGTTTTTCATGCGATCCTGCCTTTTAATTGTTTATTTTTTTTTGTCTTTTAATCAATTGCATTCCCCTTGTTAATTGATTATAAAAGAATTTGTGCAAAAACAAGTTGAAATATAAATTTCTTAAAATATTTGTTTTTCTGTGTTTAAAAATTTTTCTAATTTCAATTTTATATATGTAACATCACCTTCCATAAACTTCAATATTACACAGTAGAGGGTTGCGTTGGATTGACAAGTAAAAAATTTTGTGTGTATAATATATATGTTTTTTAAAAAGGCCATGTTTTAGAGATTGATTTAGGCCCCATTTATGATGAGCCGGCCCTAATGAGCACCTTAAGCAAATATTTCCATTTGCTGCTTTTTTCAATCTCCAACGGCGCCATCACCTCCGTCGACCCTCTCAGATCTGGTGTCACCTAAATCGGCGACAGAAAATTCGTTTATTACTCATGTGTCGAGAGGGTGACATACCCTGAATGAATTTTCTTTAAAATCAATGTGTCGGAGAGGGTGATTTATGTGACAACACATTTGAGATGTTCGACGGAAACGTAGGTGATGGCGGCGGCGTCAGAGACTAAAAAAAGCATTAAATCGAGATATTTGCGTACGGTGCTCACAGTGATATCTCGCGGTAGCAAATCTATATTATATGTATATATATATATATATATATATATATATATATATATATATTTCATAGTTGTGGTGGACATATTAATTTATATTAATGAGGAAGCTTGTTGTCCAAACTATATGTTGGCAGCACAGAGACAAAAGTTATGTAAGAATTGCGAAATATTTTATTAAGAAAACAAATAGAATAGATGTAATAAGTTATGTAAAAATTGCGAAATAATTTATCAAGAAAACAAATAGAATCGATGTTGCGGGAGGTATACAAAACAAGCCAATTTTACTAGTCCTTCCATTCCATGTGAGCAAGTCATGGAATCATACGAGCAGTATTAAATAGTCTTATGTTTTTTTTAGATTTATTTAATGATAATAGTTTTGGTAATCCATCAAGCTCGTTATATAGAAATCTAACTAGCGTGGAAGGGTTTGGTATTGTCGAGAATTATTGCAGGTTTTATATTATTTATAGAAGATAAATAATTGTCGGTCCTCCTTTTTATGCGAAGTGATAATCTAAATTAATCTGAGCTTACTCAACACTTGCTTAAGTCAACTAAAGAGTGCTTGTGAAACTGTTGGAAATGAATTATATTTATTTAATGGGTTGAATGTGAATATTATGGAGCTCGAGTTTGAGCCCAAAAGCATAATATTTTCGAATTCGGATGTTATGTTCGAGACGAAATTGATTGTTTATTTCTCTAAACAGAGCAGAGGATCACTACTTTGGTTTGGTCGTCCCTAACAAAAAAGTAAAAAAGAATATAAGAAAACGAATGAAAGAAAAAAAGAGACGAAATGTTGATAAACAAGCAAAGCAATGGCAGGCAAGTGCCACCGAACAACCGATAGGTGTATTGTATCTGACTGAAAGAACCCATCAACGTCAATGTCAACTGCCATCGCTGGGCATGGGATTCTCTATCAGCCTATTACCAACTCCTCCATTACAATAATACGCCGCTGAGATCTCACTTTCGCCTACACCTCACGGAGGTCTTATACGCTTTCAGCTCATCGTTCATCTGCGCATTTCCTCGACACCTCATCGCGATAATGCTCGAAGCTTTGCCCCCGCCTCGCCGGATTCTCGGCCTCGGCGCCCACCGTTGGATCTTCTCCTCGCCGCACAAAGCCCTGATAGCGGCTTTCTGGGTATCCCTAATCCTCCTCGTAAACTTCTTCTACTACCGCCGCGACTTCTCGGCCGTTTCCATCTTCCGATCGGCGGTGGATCCGCCTCAGATTATCCCGAAGCACCGGCCGTTTGTGTTCAACTTGACGGATTTTGGGGCCGTCGGAGATGGGGTGACGCTGAACACGGAGGCGTTTGAGAGGGCGGTGGCTGCTGTGTCGAAGCTTGGGAAAAAGGGCGGTGGGCAGCTCAATGTGCCCAAGGGGGTTTGGCTTACGGCGCCGTTTAACCTGACCAGCCATTTGACCTTGTTCCTAGCACAAGGGGCGGTGATTCTTGGCCTTGATGTGAGTTGATCGATCGAACTGTTTAGATTATGGATTACGGAAATCTTTTCATACGGTATCCTATGTGGTGCTAAAGTTAAGATAGAAGCTCGTTCTTTCCTGTGTTTAGTAGTTAATTCCCTGAGATACTGTCTTTTGGTGTTTTGGTTTCGATTTTAACTGTGTTCGTCCCCTCCATGACTGCTGAATTCCTCCAACTGAGCTTGAATCGTTCAATCTTTGCTCGTTCTTAGGTAGGTTATGTGCTGAAAATTGACAGCTTTGCAATTTTGTGGCTCCTATGTGGATGTTGCAGCATCTTTGTGGTATCTGTGGTCGATTAATGTAAGAGAAGTGGCATATCTTGCAAGAATGTTATTGGAAAAGAAAGTGTAATGCTCAAGGAAACTTTTGAACAATTGAAATATGCAACAAACCAATTCTGCAGGATTTTGGTATTGTCTATGCATCACATTGTCATTGTTCTGTCGATGTTCTAGGCATGGTCGGTGTTTGAATTCTTTCTTGTGCAATAGTTTTGTGTTCTGTTTTATTTAAAGCCTGGACTTGTAATAGAAACATTATCTCATGTATAGATAACTAAATGAGCATTATTTGGGGATATCTGTATTTGCTTTAGATGGCTACTTGGGGAAGATTAATGATTCTCGTAATCCACTCTATTCGTTACTCTTATCAATGCTATGTTTTCTTCGTCTGCAAACTTTTGTAGGACGAGAAGTATTGGCCCCTCATGCCTCCACTGCCTTCGTACGGGTATGGGAGAGAGCATCGTGGTCCCAGATATGGAAGTTTAATCCACGGTCAAAATCTCAAAGACGTCGTTATTACAGGTCAGTCTGTTATTCGCAGCGCTAATGTTTCTCTTCTGTTGCTAAAGAGCGAGCGTTTGCATAGCCGCAAAAATAAAATCTTTCTTTCAAGAATGTCAGGTAGCTATAAAACGTAACCAATAATCATGGGAATAGCTGCTAACCTAGACGTCAGCCAAAACTTTTGAATATCAAGTTATTTCCTCTCTATTCTTGGTACTGTTAATCTCTGTTTATTTATGTCCTAACTTTACATATTGACTGATCAACATGTCCCCTCAAGCCCATCTCATTGTTGTTTGGTGTTTCTCAAATTTCCTGTGATCTGGAAAATGGAGTATTATTTTCATGAGTAAAATATCAAGAATGATAACATGATGTTCATAAATCTAAATATGCTGATTGTCATCTTACTAGACTCTTTTTTATACACAGGGCATAATGGAACTATCAATAGCCAAGGCCAAACATGGTGGAGAAAATATCGACAGAAGCTCCTCAATCACACGAGGGGCCCGCTCGTGCAGATTATGTGGTCGAGCGATATTATAATATCTAACATAACTTTAAGAGATTCTCCCTTTTGGACACTTCACCCTTACGACTGCAAGAACGTGACCATAAAGAATCTGACCATATTGGCACCCATCTCTAAAGCTCCTAACACCGACGGGATTGATCCTGGTAAAATGTTGTAATGCTCAGACATCCGTTGGGTGGGGTTTTTTTTTGAAGGCATGATTAGCTAATTTGTTAGCTTATGGGATTATTGCTGCTGGTTTAACAGATTCGTGCGAGGATATGGTTATTGAGGACTGCTACATCAGCGTGGGAGACGACGGCGTTGCGATAAAGAGCGGTTGGGATCATTACGGAATTTCTTACGGACGACCTTCGAACAATATACTCCTCCGAAACCTTGTTATCCGCTCCATGGTCAGGTACTACCCACCACAATTGTGTTAATGTTGGAAATATAATTCTATCCACCTCAAGTTACTTGAAGTGGTGGTCATGTGTACGAATCCTCACGGCTGCTCATTTAAGAAAAAATACACGTTTAAGAACAAATAATAAACAGATCAGCCTCGATGCAAAGCGGGTGATTAAATTAGGGTTAATTTATTTTTTCAATCCTGTAATCAATGGGTTGCCATTATAGAGACATCGAATTTATGAGGCGTGCGGCATTATATGGACAATATATTTTCGGAAGTTACGGATTGGAATTTATTAGGGAAATTATACGTTGGAATCCTAGATTTTTGTCGCTTAATTTTGTAAAGTTATTTTCGTCATAATGTTGCCCTCTAAATTCACAGGAACACTAGATTAACGCCGAAAACCTAGAATTTGGGGCAAAATCTGCGACTCGGGCGTATAATCGTCCTAAGTTGTTTTAATATTGAATGTCATTATCCATATAATGTCGCTCCCCCTTAAATTCGATGTGACGCCATCCTCCTAAATTATAAGACTAGAAAATGATTAACCCATTAAAATATAATGCACTTCCTTCAATCTTAAGCTTACATATCTATCTGTGCTGGTACATAGTTTCGGAACCTCAATAGAATCTTCTCCTCAATTTTCATCAGCGCTGGAGTGTCGATAGGTAGCGAGATGTCGGGCGGCGTGTCGAATGTGACGGTGGAGAACGTCCTCGTGTGGGACTCGCGGCGCGCCGTGCGCATAAAGACGGCCCCGGGGAGGGGCGGATACGTTCGGGGCGTAACCTACCGAAACCTAACGTTCGACAACGTCCGCGTGGGAATCGTGATAAAGACGGACTACAACGAGCACCCGGACGATGGGTTCGACCCGAGGGCAAATCCGGTGCTCGAGGGGATAAGCTACGAAAATGTGCACGGGGAGAACGTGCGGGTCCCAGTGAGGATCCACGGGAGCGAGTCGATTCCCGTGAGGGGCGTGAGGTTCAGGGACGTCTCCGTGGGGCTCGCGGGAAAGAGGAGGCACGTTTTTCAGTGCGCTTACGTATGGGGGAGTGTCGTGGGGACCGTTTTCCCGGCTCCCTGCGCAAACTTGGATCTTTACGATGAGGGTGGGAGGTTGGTTAGGGAGTCTGTTTCTCAAAATGTGTCTGATATTGATTATGATTTTTGACAATTTTTTCTTTTCTGTTTTCTGTTGAGTTGGGGTTCGTTTTCTTGGCCAATTGTTGGTGCGTACATAAATCAATGTTGTAACAAACGCTAGGCGCCAGTTGATCGCCCGGGGAGGCCTAGCGCCTAGAAGGTCTAAGGAGTGTCTAGGCGGTTTCTAGACGTAAATTAGGCGGTATAAATGTTTTTTAATTTTTGTTAAATATGCAAATATTTTATCAAATTTAAGATGTATCAAATTTATCCAAACATTTATTTACATAAATAACATCAATCACAATAATGCACCAAAATAATATCAGTAAAAAATGTTGTTTTACATATAATGTCGGAAAGTTATCCTATTTTTTATTTCAATCATATATTTTTGATAAAATTTCAGTTTATATATATTTTTCCATTTCATTTATATAGGCTTATATTTAGTTTAATATTTCTGTGTTTTTTTTCAATTTATATACGTTTCTTTATTTTATAGACTATAAAACATTGTATTTAGACCTGACAACTGCGGGCCCGCCCCTCCAAAGTGGCTGGACGGACTGCCATTTCCCAGGCCCGCCAGAATTATAAATGTTTTTAGTAAATATTGTTATATAAATAAGTTTTATATGTTTTTTAATATATTTGTGCTCTGATTTTTAACTAAATCAAGTTAATAATATAAATATGTTATTATTAATGAGATTAAATTTGAATAAATAATTTCTAGCTTTATTTAAATTTTCCCTTTTCTTAATATTTTTCTTTTTTCTATATTTTTTGTTTTGGGGGGCTTCATTTTTCAGTAATGAATGACGGATTTTTTAAATTATTAAATAAAGTGTTTTGACGGATATACTCAATTTTTTTTATTTTGAATCATCGCATTTGATAGTAGCAAAATAAATTCATCAACGACACATGTCCGAGTAAATTTGGGTTCCGATTGTTGTCTGAAGTCGTAGGTAAGACTTGAGGTTAAATAATGTTAATATTATTATGGCTAGTTTTTCAAAGAAATCTTAACTTACTCTTCTTAAATATTAGTAGTTTTTATTTTACATTTATAAAATATAATCATCCAAAATGAAAAAGAAAAAAATAACTTTGTAACCATAGCGTAAAGATTTGAGTGGGACTAGGAGTCTTGACAATGCATGTTCCTTTAATTTACATGGAAAAATGGTGTCAATTATCCTTAAAAGAAAAAGTAGTGCAACAATAAACTTTTTTCTTCTTCGAGACGATAGCTTTAATTTCTTTAACAAAAGTACACGGGCTTGTTAGGATATTTTGATCCCCGATAATATATCTGACAGAAAAATGACAAATAAATAAATGAACAAATAATAAATTTGGACAATGAACATAAGAATTTATGTGGTTCTTAGAATGACCTACGTCCATGCACCGGAGGGTAGAATTTCTCTATTATGTGTAGTGATTACAGACACGTAAACCGGACGCAGTACACAAGAATAGCTACAACAATATTAGGAATAAACTACAAAGAATTAATCGGAGACGAAGATCAATATTGTGGTGGTGTTTCTCTGCCTCGTCTAATGCATATTTATAGGCGAACCTCTTAATCTCATATGAACCGTTGAAAAATGCAGCCATCCTTTTTTGACATATTACATCAGTGCCTGGCATTGCTTTTCTTCGTTGGCTTTTCTTTGTCACATGTGAAGTTCCCATCACATTGCATGAGCCGTCTTCGTCGAAGTTTTATATTATTTTAACATCAAGGTCATACTAACAGGGCTAAATAGCCCAAGAGGTCTCTACGATAATATCAAATCAGAAGAGAAACGAAGGCTCACACAGAACATGATACAACCAAACAAAAAGAAAAAACCGACGGAAAAACAAGATACACGGTCTTGAATACGAAGAACTAAGAAACCTAACACAAAATAGTTATTAAGCTAAATCTACAATATTCTTCATTTTCTTCGATTTTTCGACTACGAGGATCTCTCTTTCATCAGCGTGGGCTCCACTAAGGGAGCAAAGCTTCAACGAGGAAGAAAAAATTCTCGGGTCGGTGGGTCGGGAGACCCGATCTCCAAACTCGGGAGACTCGTGGGAGAACGACGAATGGTGGCGGAAGCCAGTGAGATGGTAGCGCCGCCGGTGGCAGAGGTAGTGAAGGCGGCAAGCAGGCGAGGCGGCGGTGAGAAACAACAAGTATATATTTTAGGCTTAATTATTTTTTTGGTCCCGTAACTTATGGCGTGTGACATATAGGGACCACTAATTTAGGGTGTGACATTATAGGGACAGATGGCACGCACGTGACCGATTTTTATACCGGAAAACTGACGTCGCGCCGGACAGATGGCACGTTTTTGCTAATTTTTGGGCAGACCGATGACATGCTCATTTTACAGAAATGCCACGTCATTAAAAATAATTCGACTTGGCGCAATGTCAGAAATTAATTTAGAAAAAAAAATCTCTGTAAAACGGCATGCCATCGATCTGGCGCCACGTCGGATCTTCCGTTATAAATCGGTAACGTTCGTGGCATTTATGTATCTTGGAAAAATCAGGTAATCGGCCACACTACGCGAATTAGACATATCAATTAGGCCGCAGACTGCGGGACCGGCTGCAATTTTACAGGCCCGCCGAGAGGCGCCTGAGCGGGCTTCGGCGGGGCAGGGCGGGCTAGCCCGCGGATCGGCCCGCCAACTATTATAAATATATTATATAATTATATCAAAATAATTAAATAATCAAATTAATGATTGATTAATAATGTCTAATTATTGTCATATTTATTAATAACACATAATTAATGCCATATTTATCGTAAATTTTAATAAATACCATAGTTAATGAAAAATTATTACTTAATTAAAATTTTAAAACTAAGTAAATATTAATTACGTTATATCTAGGCGGGCCTGGCCCGCCAGGCCCGCGACCCGTCGCGGGACGGGCCTCAAGTTTTAAGGCCCACCGCCATCTCCGCCAAAGTGAGCTCTAACGCGAACCTTATATACAGTTATACATATAAACCACGTGCTCCTTCCCTTCTTAAAATCTAGAATAGTCTACAGAAAGCCCCTAGCAATATATAATAGTTTTCTTTTTTAGAAAAAGAAATGAAGGTGAACGAAGAAAACAAATGAAATATGAAAGTAGTGGGCGCTGCGTCGGTGGGCCCACCCATCAATTTTTTTGAACGAAATATACGTACACTCACGCATTGCACGTGCTTTTATTATCTCAAATCACATTTCTTTATTTCAGTTAATTAATTATCAGTTAACCCACGCGCAAAGTAGGTAGCTTTTCATCTTTATAAATAAAGACGTCTCGTTTGTTTAGTTCATTCATTGTCTTATCTTCATTCTCAAATTCGTATCTAAGCCAACAAGAGAAAGCAATACTCAAATCAACCATAGACGGAAAGAGGTATGGCGTCGAAATCAGATTCGTCAGGGAAGTTCTGCGGTGGGAGGTCTAGTTTCTCTCAGACGTGTAGTCGTTTGAGTCAGTATCTGAAGGAGAATGGTAGTTTCGGAGATCTAAGCCTTGGCTTGGCGACCTCTAATTCTTCGGAGCCTAAAGGTTTGGTTTATGCGATATCTGTTTTTTCGGCTGTCGGCTTGGCTGCTGAGAGTTTCTTTGCGTGTTTTTGTTTTCCTTATGTTTCTGTGGTACTAATTTCGATTTAATTTTGCGAATCAGGTACTTTGAATTTGTTCCCCACGATCGACAAGTCGGTTGCAGACGGAAACGCGATTAGATCAGAT
The DNA here is from genome assembly GCA_027422505.1 of Craterostigma plantagineum. Classification (NCBI taxonomy): domain Eukaryota; kingdom Viridiplantae; phylum Streptophyta; class Magnoliopsida; order Lamiales; family Linderniaceae; genus Craterostigma; species Craterostigma plantagineum. The sequence continues at coordinate 3,544,221 of JAPQWV010000009.1, read as the reverse complement.
ATCAGGTATGTGTATGACGAAGGATTCATCATCCTTGCCTTGAATCGGTTCGATTTGGGAAATTTTGATTGTCGGTTAGGTCTAATAACTGCGAGAAAATCTGTGTACCTTTTTCTTTTATATAGTGGATTAGGTCTAGTAACACATTTACGTTAGGTATTAGCAGCTATTAGGTTGAATATTCAATTTAATGTTTCTTGATAAATCCTGGAAACAAAAATCTATGTACAGTTTGTAGAGATACACAGCTTTAAAATCCAAAGCTAATGAATAAACAGTTGGGTATATGATGCTTTCATTAAGCTCGTGTCTTTTTTCTGGAATATTGCAGTGTTCTTAATAAGGTTGCGCCTCTGACAATCTTCTACGGCGGTCAAGTGATGGTCTTTTCCAACTTTCCGGCGGAGAAGGCCGAGGAAATCATAGACCTCGCCCGCAGATCGGCGGCTCCTCCACCACCACCACCACCACGCGCCGTCAAGAGCCCACCTGAATCCGCCGCCTCCACTCCCCTCCACTCTCCTCAGTCCACTCTTCCTCCTCCACGTAAGCACTTCATTTAAACCTCTTACTTCGTGCAAGAATCGTGACATAGATGGATCATTGATTTCAAGATATTCGCACGTTAAATTGCAGATGTGCCACTTTCCGATCTACCGATTGCTAGGAAGAAATCGCTGGCTCGTTTCTTGGAGAAGAGAAAGGATAGGATCGTTTCTAACGCACCTTACCAAGCGACCAAACCCGAGCCTGTGGGTTCGTGGCTCGGCTTGGCTTCAGAGCCTTCACTGTGATTCGAATCATTTTCACAGCTGCTGCGTTTAATCGTTGGGTTATTTTGTGACTATTCTTTTCCTTGATTAGTTAAAATTTAGTTTTGTCTAGAAAGTATCTAGAAAGAGGAAAGCCGTTGGACCACGCGGCTTTTGGTTATTATTTCTTTTTCGAGTTTAGATCGTATTATACGTCTCCAAATCTGACCATATTACATTTGAGTCGTTGATATTTATTTCGAAAGGTGGGAAAGCAAGACTTTGTGTTGTTTTAGAAAAATAAATCTAATTTAATAATTATTTGAGTTGCTTGTACGTCTCCGAATCTTGAATTGAAGCCTCACCAGTCGGTCACCACACCAATTTTATGCTTTTATTGCTTTTGTCTGTTCTTTATAAAAGAAAATACCCAAACCATCCAACGACGACGCGGTTTTTGAATATTTGAACATGGAGATAGATATATATATATTTATTTACTATTCAAGAATAGTGTCAAATATTCAAGAATAGTGTCAATTCACGCGGTTTCTTCTCATGGTGTTGAGTGTTGACAACACACATGGCTCTAGATTCTGCCGACGACTTTTCAACATGAATGATATTTTGTTGAATGCCTTGTTAACTAAGATTAATCATAATCTCGTGACAATAATAAAAGAAGGAAAATATTTGGCTTTTCGTAGCTCGTGATTCTCGCTTTAATAAGAGAAAAATACACATCCTGGGTGTGGGGTGTTTGATTAAGGTGATAATCCAAAATATCACCGTAATCCTCTTCCCTAAGTTTCTCAATGTGTTTGTTTAGTTTGGTGATGAATCATTACCGTAATAACGAATTGGATCATATTTTAATTTCGAATTACCCCAAAAAAAACTAGGGGAGCTTACATTACAGGGATGTAGTCATCTTTTAAAAATAGTACAGCAAAATCAAGTCGACTATAAATATCCAAATTATGGAGTCATCTTCCAGAATATTTACCACAAAATCAAGTTCGACTGTAAATATCCAAATTCTTTCTTCTGCCGAGCGTTTGCTACCTATAAATATCAGAACTCTCGCACTTGATAAGGCACTAACAGATAACCACTCGTTTCGTTTGCAATAAATTCAGACACAACTTACGTATTTCCAACGACGAATTAGCCATCAAATTTCCTAGTCATGACATTATATTATATATTGGTGACATATTCGTTTGCTAAACCCAAAGTTCATACTCTTCAAGGCAATAGAAAAAATCACATGCATTTTCCACCAACACATTCTTCGGACACAGATCAGCAAAACTTGGACCATAAACGCCATCATATCATTCAAAAAGAAAAGAGAAGGCATAGGATATAATTAACTATACATAAGCTTCGCCTCACCATCCAATTCAACAACACAGCATGGTTTTATTTATTGATAGATTCAAAACATTTAAACAATTACTAATACATTGCTGCCTTCTACAGAAGCTTAAGAGCTCTAAGGCGTTCAGCATGCTTTTCATCAAGCTCTGGGGGAGGAGTATAAATCCCATTAGTATCTTCCACCACATATTCCTGAAAAAAAAAAAAAACATAAAGACTCCAATATATGTATATATACATATCAACAACAAATGGAATTATAAATATATAAAAGAAAAGTATACCTTGGTGAGCTCTTTCTTCATGAGCGTGTTATAGTGAATCTGCCAAATCTTCTGAACGGCGATGGAAATGGCGAGATAACTATAAACAAAACCGAGGATTACAAAGACGACAAACGATAAGATAACTGTGACCGCGAATCCTTCGACCGAAAAGTTGTCCAACAGCTCTCGACGGACGAGGTGTCTGTACTGTTCGTTTCCCACCGCATAATAGTGAAGCAAAAAGCCCCCAAATCCCAATAGCACAAGGAACTGCACAGCACCTGCATTTTTACTTTTTCGTAACTGAAAATTGCATTAATCGTAAAAGTTGATACTTTTTTTTTTCCATGGCTAGTTGAAGTATTTTGAAGCTGAAGTGAAGAGAAGGGGATGGAAAAAGGCGAAGAGGTTTTACTAACCGATAGAGTAGTAGTAGCAAAATGGATTTGAGGAAATTGTGCGTTCCCAGTTTCTCTTGAATGATTCGCTGTGGGTGCCGTATTTGTCTGCCCAGAAAGAAAGAAGGCCAATCCCGGCGATCAACTGAAACGAGGGGGAAAATATCTTTTTAGTTCATTACCTACCTGATCATAATAAATATGCATATAGAAAGATAGATAGATGAGAAGTAAGCATCCTTGCAAAAATGATCAATATATGATCAATGCTTTTCGTAACGAACTCAGTTTTTGTCGGTTTTTTTCCAAAAAACAGGGTCAATAAGGACAACGTATGATCTACCGAAGCTAATAGCATCACGTGCATAAATAATAACTCATTTGAGATGGAAGCAATAAACGGCTCACTCGTATCTGACTGCTTACTTCAGACACACAGACTTAATAGCCGCTAAAACTGTTACCAAATAACGACAAAAACATCGCCACAATATTGCCAAAACGAGGAAGAGTGCAGAAAATGGTCCACGTGCCGAATCCGCCGCAGTTTGATTGAACCCAAAAAACAAACTAAATAAAGCAAATTGCTGCAACTAATTCCTTGTGTCTTGTCTACCGACCGACAACTAGCACATATATTTGTCTCAGCGAAGCAAAAGATCAGAGCAGTTTAGAACAACTAATGGAGACACGCAACAGTACTGATGAGCTGAACTTACAAGCTGCAAAGCCAAGAACACAAGCACCACGTCCCTAGCAACCAAAAACCTGAACTTGATCTTACCCCATGCGTTGTTCTTCTGCTCAACCACTCGAAAATGAAACTGAGCACTGCACGTGCTGCAGTGACAGAAGGCGAATCCTTCCTGGAAGACGTGTAGTAAAAAGCAACTTCGTCAGAACTATGACAAAACATTATCAGACACGAGTCAAGAAAGCGAAATAATTCCCACCTTTGCGGATCGCCAGTTGTCCAAGCAAGAGCGGTGGACGTATTGCTGGGTCCCTTTGCACTTACAAGGAGAGATCAACTCTTCACCTAGAAAAGGTACAAAGAAGTATAAAGCTGACAGCCGAATACTACAAATTAGAACTAATAAATGTAACCGTAAAATTAGCAAATGACGTGTGCGGAAAGCAAGTCAATGGGTAGGCAGCCCCGAGAGTGATGAAGAAAACGAATCATAAACTAAACCAATCAGAGAAGCTCCACGGTTCTCGTAACAAGCTCGAATCGAAAAAGAAAAACGAAAAAACGCCCATATAGAGACCCCAACAGTTTCTTGAGGCGATGGGAAAATGGCAAACATCATTAGTCTGGTCTTACCTTCCAATTCCAACATATACAGACCTCAATTTTTCATCTAGAAATTCCTTAAAACATAATGGTGACAATCGTTTAATCTTACTTACCCCAATTAACTTGAAAACTCAATCGATTGAGTAGTGCACTGCGATCATGGCAAGTAAAGGAACTAAAAGATCAAAGGTATCACGAGAATCATCAAGATAATCAGCAGCGGAAGAAAACCCATCCACTCAAAACATGCAGCTAAACCCTAAACATTACTCCCCCCCAAAAAAATTAAATCATAGAACAAGTTGAATAAAATCATACGATTCTCCGTGGCGCGTTCGAAGCAAATACGGCAGAACTTAACACATTCATCAAGTCCTTCGGCATCAACAACCCTCTCGATTTCAGGAGCCGAGCGCTTCCCATTACCCCTCCGACGAACGCCGTTTCGTTTTGCCATTGCCTTCCTAGATACTAACGCTACTCAAACAACAACCACCAAAAGAAAAATGCATTTCACTTCGATGTGATCAGCAGAAGTGGGCAGAAGGTGGTTTATATATATTTTTGTTGCCTTCCATGCACACTGACACTTGCAGAGCTCATACATCAGCAATCGAACACGTAAGAAAACGTCCAAATCGATCGGCAATGATGTCTATTTCGATTTCTCATTTTCTTCTTTTGCCGTTTCGTCGTATCTTCTCTTGCAAGACAAAAAACAAAACCGAGGGCTTTCTTTAACATACAGTGCGAGTGCGTGCGTTGCGTGGTAATGAGAAATTGAGAATGAGAAAAGAAAAAGAGAATAAAAACTGAAATAGAATCAAGTTTTATGGTGAGATGAGAAGGAATCTTGGAATATTGATTTAGCTATGACTAAATAATATGATTATGATCAACTAGTTGGGCCTGAGTTACTCAAGCCCATCACACATATATGAGTTGGGTCAATAAATGAGAAATACTAGAATATTATTCGATTTGATAATATGATAATAATAAATATTTCTATATGGGCTTACCAACTCTCAAAAGCTATCATCTCAAGTCTCAGTAATCGAAACTAGTAGTTGACCACATTCTACGCACTAATATTTAAGCACGTTTTATGCGTATGCAATATATCAATATCGATCTTATTACTTTATAAAGTTATTTCATGAAGTATTAACTTAATTTTATATTTAAAAGTATATATAAAAGAAAATTGATTTTTGAGTAAATAATTGTAATAAAATTGAGCAATAATAAAATAGAAAGATGTGCTTGTGTATAACTATATAGTATGTTGTATGTCAAGCAATGTAAAGTCTAACGTATCAATAATCGCGATTCGCGTGTAGTTAGTGGGTAATTTCCTTTACGTTTTATTAATTAAAATTTAATTATTAAATATACTTACTAACCAAACCACATTCTATTACATTTTATATCCACCCTAAGCTCTTTATAAAGAGTACAGATACGAAAACTAAGAATTTGGGCGTAAACTAGCGAAACACGAGCAATTTATGGCTCGAACTATTGTATATAGACTCGAGCTCAGCTCAGCTGCACTACTAAAACTCCAACTTGAAGCTCAAAACTTTCAAATTTGAATTTACAAACAAAGCTCGATGGACGACTGACCAGTTTGTAAACTCCCCAACATTTTTCACCCCTAAATTGTCTCTATTGTCAATTTGCCAAAAAAAAAAAAACCTGTTTACACATTAGCCTTTCATCTCTATAAAAGTTTTATGAAATATTATATGTGGATGTATATAATATGGATTGGTTGATAAGATAAGGATGAAACAAATAGTAGATGTATATTATTTACATTGGTGGTTAAATAAGGATGTATGAGATGATAATATAAATTAGATGTGATTATTTTAATATTTTATTTGTGGTTGTAGTTTGAAAAATTTGCCTATAAATAGGCACTTTAAGCTGTATTGTAAAACACACCAAAGTATTTGAAATTGATTCATACTTCATCTCTCTAAATTTTTCTCTATATATTTATATTATCATAATAATCATATATAAATATTAATCACACTTTATAACAATTTTTATATTTTGAATTATATATAAAAAAGAGAGAAGTGCATGTGGGGCAACTTTCGAAATCCCATACGATATGCTGGAATTGGTAAATATGGTGTTACGTCGTTGTTGAAAACTACTCATGGCCTTGTAATGAAAAAGACCTAACACATGCGAATCTTTTTAGTTACATATGTAAGAAACTTTCATACATCGTAGTTAAGTATAGGCATTCATAAGAGATGTGTGAAATGAAAAAGGCGTCAACTGTTTAAGCAAGAATAGTTACCATATACAACTAAAAAACCTTAAAGAGGTCATCTTGCTCGACATATCATTAATCGTTTCAAGTCATTTTCGATTCCCACTTTTAATTTTCTTTTTCAATAAATGACAACGCCTTGTGGCCTTTTCTATTTAATATCTTTTACGTTGCTCGTTACGAATGATTCCTTCCCTTTCTCTTTCAATTGAAGAACTGCTTTTAGTTGTTATGAATTGACTCAATCAATCGTTCGCTAAAGTATTCACATAAAGCTACAAGATGTCAAAGAAGTAAAGGAATCGAAGGCTAATATTCTTTTATTTTTTATCCTTCGAGAGTATCTCTCCACAGTAGTTTCATACTCCGATATATTTTGTTTAAAGCGAATCTAAACCTCACTGTTTCAAATTCACGACCTCCCTGATATTAAAAACAAATAGCGATTATCACACCTAGAAAAAAAAAATTAAAATCGAATACAAACATCAACCATTTTTATTTTTCTTTCAAAAAAAAGAAAGATCACACAATAGCTTAGGACCGCTTTGCAGGACTGCATCATATCAAGTCTTCATCAATGGGACAAAGACAAGAAGAAAAAAAAATAGAAAGTGGTACATACTACATGTTGGTGCCGGCCATATATTATAAAGTGCCCGGCCCTATATATATTTAAATATTAAATATTACACAATTCATATTATTGTTGATGGTAATTGGTAAGAAAGGCAAATCTCACTATACAACAATACTAAAGAGTTAAAACAAGTACGTGCAGCCACCAACAAAACAAACAAAAAAAAAAGGACGATACTTACTGTCAGTATATTGAAATACAGATAGATTCTATTTATTAATTGTATATCGCAACAATTTACGTAAGTATGCAAGAGAATATTGGGATCTGTTCTTGAGTGTTTTGACAGCCTTAATGAGACAAAACATTATTGCCATTTTTCTTGCTCGGTGCTGTCAAAAAAACCCTAGTTTTTCTCGAATTCCATCGCAGGAAAAGCTCTGACTTGTTCATTTCTCTTTCCCAATGTGAAAAAAAATAATAAAAACAAAAAAGACCCAGTTGGATGACTGAGAGTTCAAATTGTAATCATATCAATATATATAATATAATATTGTAATTGTATTTGCATAGCAGAATAAAGGAACTGATTGTGATAATGTGGTCCATTAATAATTCATTCATTACCACAGTTGTCTATGGCAATCCACTCTGTGTTTCCTCCAGCTAATTGCTATGAAATGGTATAATCCAATTAACTAATAAGAAAGAAAACAAAAAAGTAAATGTATGTAGCTGTGTAAAGAGACGAACTTTAGATCTGCAATTGATCTATCAAGATTATACGTACGCCATTAAGAAATTTATACATTAGCTCAGCCTCCACCATTCATTAATTCTCAACACTTAGCCAAAATCATCTCTTGCATAGTGGGTTCTTTTTGGTTTTTCTGCAATCTTAAACGGTCGAGAGATATATAGAGAGAGAATATGAAATGGAGAAGATACAGATTAATTAATAATTGTGTTAAATCAATTGCTAACTACGATATTGAATTCAACGGAGATATATCATATAATAAGATGATAGAGTACGGCCATCTGTTATTACAACAACCATCAGATGCCAGATCTGATTATTCATCATATAACATTTAAGACGAAAACAAATTAACTATAAACTCAGCAATCAAGCGAAGTTAATGAGGATTCATCATCATCAATTCATAGCTGGGACGTTAATCAAAGCATAAAAACTCGAACTTTTAACCGTATCATCATCAAGAGGAAAGGAAATAGACTCCAATATCATATTATCTTCACCAGTCAACGGTGGATGATTTTAGATCTTGGTTCGAATCTCCACTTATCTTCCCACAGCTTTATTGAACTGAGGAAAAAACTCGATCGCCAAATATTCAGAGGGAGCAAAAGATGTGCAGTTCAAGAAAGCTGTGGAAGAATAAGAAGAGACTCACGCATATGATGCAAAAAGTTGCATCAGCTTGGCTGTAATTTAGGGTTTGCTGAAAGTAATGTAAAGAGATTGAAATATCAGTATGTGTTGGGTTTAGGTTAGGATAAGAGAAAGAAGGTGCGTAGATATTTATAGGAGAACTCGAAGTTTTCTTACACCAATCCCAAGAAGAATGTACTGTTTTGTTGGCCTATTCAAAAGCCCATGACAGTGAGTACATTCATACCATACGATACGATGTATAGATACGGTATGTGTGTGCGAGTATGTGTATCTGTGTGTGTGTGCTTTTATTTTTATTTTATTTTTATTTTTTCTTCAGACAGAGGAAGAGGACAGAAATCAACAGATGTGTCACTACCATATCGTGCGGCCAGGATGAAGTCTGCCCCGTAGATCCAACGGTTGATTTTGCTTTTCGTCTGTATTGGATCTGACTATTTTCGTTGGATGAAATTTGAAATTGGGTTTTATTGATACTCCCTCCTTCCCAATATTTATTGATATTTGGAAATTGCCAAATTGGCACGGGAATTAAGAAACTGAATATTTTATGAATATAGTAGTATATTTTGATACGTCTTTTAAGAATATTATTATATTGATTGTGGAAATGTAGAAAAGATGTCCCGATAAGTTCAATCTCAGTTCATATATTTAATAGAAATCATAGCCAACATCAAGTGTGACAAACTTCATAAAAATAATTGGACTTAATAGATAATTGTAAATTTTTTTCAATCGACTTGATGCACCAAAGTTCCAAATACTCACATCAGATTCCTAAAAAACTATATAAAAACCATAAGCTTATATTCTTTAACAAGCTTACCTCTTTTCATCACGCAAGATTCTACAAAAGAGCAACATTCTAAAACAGTATCTAGAAGACAGTTAATTGGAACACAAAATTGAAATAATTAATATCTGTGTAAGAATATGTACATGGGAGAGAAAACTGCTATGTCACCGATCCTAATGATGCTTCCCAAGCCTAATTAAGATTGTCCCTAAATTAATAAACTCAATAATTATTAATCTATTTTAAAAGGAGAGCGCATTAGAGTAAGTGTTCCTCCAATTTGGTATGTCAACTTTATTTTGTACGTTATAAGTTAGTCCTATTATTTTCTATTTATTTTAATTACCATCCGTATAAATGTTTTTTTATTAAATTTAATTGTGAATCATTGATTAACTATTAACTTTTTTAAATGTAAAATAGTATATATTTATGTAATGGGGCATACACATTCGAGGGGGATTTTAATTAAATAATTAAAAAAAACAAATCATTAACAAAATAAACATAAAATGAAAACCATTAATAAAATAGAGGGATTCGTATGATTAGAATACGAGTTAGTAACTCGTAAAAACAAAGTACGAATTACTTGTCCAAGGTGGCTCGCGCGAGCTGATGTGGCATTTGAGTAACTCGTATGTTTGAAGTACGAGCTTTATTGTAACTCGTATCAGGATGTTACGAGTTATAAACGAATCCGACCATAACACTTTTACGAGTTAAGTAATCGTCATGTGATATTTGCTGTCCAGTTGTAATTCTAACAGATACACATCTTAATACCTTTCCTAAAATTAAATTGGACATCATACCAACTGTTTTAATTATTATACCAACTGTTATTCTAATTATACCAACAGTTATCATTATTATACCAAATGATATAGTGTACAATTTTGTTGGTATAATTACGTCAACAGTTGGTATAATTGCTACAGTTTCTGATATAATTTCAAAATCAGTTCGCATATCGTCCAATTTCACTGTATAAAATTCAAATAACGTTATTTACTGGTATAATAACCAAAACATGTGGTATAATTTCTACAATTTCTGGTATAATATCAAAATCAGTTGGTATAACATCCAATTTCGCTGTAAATTATAATAACGCTATTTAAATTGGATATCACACCAACTGTTTTGATTATTATACCAACTGTTATTCTAATTATACCAAATGTTATCATTATTATACCAAATGATATAGTACAATTTTGTTGGTATAATTACGACAACAGTTGGTATAATTTCTACAGTTTCTGGTATAATTTCAAAATCAGTTCGCATATCGTCCAATTTCACTGTATAAAATTCAAATAACGTTATTTACTGGTTTAATAACCAAAATATGTGGTATAATTTCTACAGTTTCTGGTATAATTTCAAAATCAGTTGGTATAATTATGTCCAATTTCGCTGTAATTTATAATAACGCTATTTACTGATATAATAACGAAAACATATGGTATAATTTTAACATTTTCTGGTACAATGTCTAATTTTGTTGGTATAATAACTATTTTTTTTGTATAATTCATGTGAAAATAATTATTTAGCTTTTTGAATATGTGAGACAGGGGTATTTTCGTCCATTTAATGCTGAAAAGGGTTTTTTAGGTACTGAATAGGAATAAATTTCAAATGGGTACTTATAAGGAAAATATAATTCGAGGGGTATTTAAAAGGAAGTTGAAATGTTGAAAGGTACTGAAAAGGAATTAACCCTAAATAAAATACAATGATGTGATCGCCTATGTATAATCTATTAAATATTAGACTTCAGTGGATGTTGTTAACGAGATGTAGGTATCACATATATGTTATATATCTGGAAACTTCAATGATGTGTTATCTATTAAATAATTGAATATTAAAAGTGTTAATAACTCGGATACGAGTGACAATATAGCTCGTACTTCAAACATACTAGTTACTAACTCATTTTATGTTTATTTTGTTAATGGTTTGTTTTCTTTAATTATTTAATTAAAAACCCCCCACATTCGAGTGGGTGATTAATATTCTAGTATTATATCTGTTTGTGTGGTGTGTGAATCGTATAATTTATAACAGCTCTCATAAGTTTAGTTTCCACTAAGTAATGGATTAGTCATAGTAAACAAGTTATGTAATACATACATTAAACTAATACAATGAGAAAAAAAACAAAATATTAAATATACGAAAGCAAGAGAGGTGCGTAACTGAATAAGTAATAACTTGACAATAATAATTCACTTAGTTTTGTTATATTATCGCCATAAAACTGACATCACTTTTTGTACCTAATTTGGCATCTTAGTTGGAGGACCACACGAATGAGTGATAAATTACAAAAGCATGGCGTTTGGAGGGTGAGCGATATCGTCATTTTCCATACGTCATACGCTAACTATTTTATTATATACCAATATTATCCGCATTAAATATATATATACTTATTTTATATTTTAGGAGTTACTTTTCAAATTAAGATTTTAGTAGATGAATTATTAATTTAAAATACTTAAAAGAATAATCGTTATGTAGGGAAATAGGAATAAATAAATATGTAGGGTGAAATTATAATTACCCAATGAAATCAAAGTCGACTATCATTGATAATTTTCATCATGTATTGAGCGTTTATATAATAGAATAGATAATTTCGTATTCAACCTCATAGATAATTACGAATTAAAAATTAATTATTTTTTCCCTCTAGGACAAGTCCATAGCACAACTAAAAATAATTTACTATATGATAAGTCAAATGTGACGAGCTCACTCAATGTATTCGATAGTCGGAAAGATTCGTGAATTTTCCTCCAGCCTTAACCACTGAGGTAAGATGCAACTAAAATAATGGATAAATAAATAGTCTTTTTTTCTTCTTCTAATTATTGATCACAAAGAATAATAATGAATGAATAATAATGAATGAATTAAAATAAATTGCCACATAAATAAAAAGGCAGCATAATCAATCACAACGACATCTGTTTTAGTTGTTTCCTTTGGCTAACCCTGACAGCTAATTAAAATAAAACTAACCCTCCAATTAAGGTGAATCTAACCACAAATACTCAATTGAATAAAAAATTAAGTCAATACCTCTCGCATTTTTTATATAAGTATCCGTTTGACTGTGTGTACTATTTTTTCAGTCTTGACGTACCTTTTTATATGTGTATTATGTACCACATCACGCTTTTATATGGTACCCATTTACATTTCTATATGTTACCTTAATGTGGTATATGATGTACCACAATACGTTGCTATAGAATACTTAAATGTGTTATATGACGTACCTTGCGATGGATCAGGTATCAATGTACAAAAAATTTATTCTAATAGTTACCTACATATAAGAAAAACAGAGACTTGGTAATGACTTGCACGTTTTTATAGAAATGAGTATTTTCATGTAAATATCCATCCAATTAATTATAAGAAAATTTAAAATAATAATAATTAATTAATTAGGTGTGAGTATGTGTTGTAAGTTCACATGGTGGCATGTGGGTGGGACCCACGTGATGAGATGAACCCCGTTTTCCCCGGCAAAGGTAACTCTGTGGGGGATTGGTCGATACGTTTGTTTGTGTGTGTATTTGTATGCGTCGGCTTAGTATATCGTATCTTACATATTCGATATATCTTTAATTAGTAAATAATTTACTAATACTAATTCGTAATGTAATACAGTAACGTTTATGTGAAATACATCGACACGGAAACAGTCTTGCAGAAATTACGGCGATAAAGTTTTGTATATTGTAGTGCGAAAGCCGATGATGGATGACACGTTTATGTGGATTTCAATTGCATTAAAAGAGATTATCATTTTAGGATCTCAAAAAGTATTGATAAAGTTCGCTTGTTATGATACTAATGTGTAAATAATGTGGTTTTTTGTGAAGTTTAGAGTTGCAAAAGATTCATATGTTTCGTTCCCATATTTTATTATATGATGTATATATAAATTACGGAGAGTTTTGGACTTAATGGGCCTTGATAAGAGAAAAATATAGGGTCCAAGAAGATTTATGGATGATAACATATTTGCGGACAATGAGATTTGGTCAAGTCATAATTATAGAAATGATTTATATGGTCTAATAAACTTTTAACAAAAATATTGTCATCATGGCATGAGCTTACAGTAGGGTTGCTAAAAACCAATCCGACATGCCAACCCGACATGAACCACACTCGAAAATAGCAGGTTTGAGTCAGCATTTTCGACATGTTTAAGTAAATGGGTAAACCCGAACCCAACCCTAATATTAAGTGGGTCAGGTAAGATTCTAATTTTCAACCCGAAATCAACAAAGATTATCAACCCATTTAACCCGAATAATACAAATTATTAAAATATCCTTAATATAAATAAAATAAACTGTTGTGATATTTAATTATGTTTTGTGAGACTTATATTATTTGAAACTTCATTGTTTCTTAATTATATGTTGATGCTTTAGAAAAACAACTGCTTTTTTTCTCTATTATTTTGTTTAATTTGGATTTATAATTCTCTTTATTTAGTTAACTTTTGCTTTTTTAAAATTTTAAAAGGGTAGGCGGAGTAATGAGTTATATTTGGGTTAAAGAAGGTCGGGTTTGAGTTCGATTTTTTCAACCTGTTTAAGTAAACATGTTAGGTCATGGTTAAAGTTTTCAACCCGTTTATTAAACGGTTTGAACCCGAATGTGACCCAACCCGACATGTTTACCACCCCTTAGCTAACATAGTGCTGTTGAGAATCACGAAGACCGATAAACCACACCGATAACCAAGGTAGTAGAAAATTCATTGAAGTGAAGTTATAATTACACAATCATCGTACTCTCGTTTACACCCTACATGACAACTAGAAAGTAATTTTGCCCGTTAAAACGCCCATCACCAAAATTGGCATACGATACATATGAGGTTTCTATGGTGCCCACCTACCGTGAGCAAAGACAGCAAATCTCTCGTATTTCTGTGTCTTTTCAATCTCAGATGAGTTGTCACCTAAATTGAGCTCTTCGATAACGTTTACTTATAAGAAAATTCATCATTTACGTATGTCGTCCACAAATAAATAATAATGGTGAATTTTCTTATAAATGAAGTTTATCGAGGAGGGCTATTTAGGTAACAACTCATCTGAGAGTGTCAACGGAGGTAATGACGGCGTCACAGATTGAAAAAACACAGAAAAACGAGAGATTCGTTCTCGGTGCTCACGGTGGTTGCTCATGGTAGGTGGGCACCATAACAAATCTCTCTCTTCACAATATATATATATATATATATATATATATATATATATATATATATATAGGGTTTTCTTGATTTTGACCTTGTTCGTTGATTCATTTGATTGATGGAACCATGTACCAAAATGTATGCATTGATCCAAGTCACTAATGATACCTTACTTTTTTTTCTTAGTTCATACTTCTGTTACATCGAAACCCTTAGACTAAATCTTATTGATACACGAGCCAGGAAGAAAAGACAGATGATCACGCCTTCATATAACCAAGATGGTAGACCAATTCCTTTGGATTGTAATAAATGAATAAGCTCCAACGTGATTAGGATGCTCCACCTGCAATAAAGTAAGGGATATCTATAAGTGCTATATTTATACGAATTATGATTACTGCATAAGAAAAACATAAGACAAAACACACACACATAGACACACAATCGCCCCCTCTCACCATAATCTCTAGGCGTCTTGCACATATAACATTCTGTTCTGCAAGCGTAGTTATGCTTTCCACATCCAAATCTGCATATTATAACCAATGCACAATACAGTATAATTGATAATCACCTTTGGAAACCCTAATATTATTTATTCTAATTTGTATTAGAACAAAGATTAAAAAAAACCTCGTGCAAATCCAATCCCCATTTTTCCATCCAGGAATGGCTTCTTCGCAAGAACTTGCCAACAAGTAATCTTTCAACCCTCCACATCTATAGCAAGTTGCCCGACTTGCGTAGTTATGGGCCCCACAGTTTGGAGCACAGCAAAACCAATCTCCGGCCAAAACCTCAGTCCTTTTATGATCAGCGTACGATGAAATCTCTGAAACATCGGTCGCAAATTTAGGACAAGCGCATCTCTGACAAGAATCCCTCTTCTTGAAGTTTAAGTGATGGCAAGCTGGGCACATCCAATCTCCTCGGCAGCAGCTTATGCTCATTTTTTTTGTTTCTATATAATAATGTGTTATGCCTATGAATGAAAAGGTAATAATGTTTGTGTAGGGAGGAATGAGAGGAGGCGAGTTTGAGTTTATATAGGTGTGGTAATGATGGACGAGATTCGAAAAGCATGATTTTTTTTTTGCTTATTAAGATTGAATAGACAAAGCTATATTGGATATTGCTTCTTCTTCTTGTTCTTGAGGGGACATGTTAGAGAAATGGGATTGATTGGATGGATCCAAAGTCAATAATGCTATCATCTCTAGCTTTTTTTTCTTTTTGCACGAGATGATTCTTCATGAATTATATCATCGGATGAAATTCTCTATATTCTATGCCCATTTTCTTTCACGTTTGTATTATATTATTATAAGGTTTTATGTGGGGGAAGAAGGTATCTATCTCTGAGGTGCGAGGTTGGATATTTCAGTTTCACATCATTATTACTCTCGACATACACGTGCATGTATATACACAAACACATATTTTTGTTAATAAAAGATGTAAAATTAATATAATATACTTTTAACTCTTTCGATGCAATAATCATTTAACATAATATTAGAGTTCAAGAAGTAATGGGTCGAAAAATAATCCACATTAAGACTAATTAAGGAGCAGTGGTTAATTTAACATTATATTTGCTAGTCTAAAAGGTATGGTAATAAGTCCCGACGATATTCGTAGAGGAAAAATTCCATTTCTAAGGCAAATATAAAAAGATATCAACCCAAGCGAAACTCACGGAAATAAAAAACACATCTAAGATTATATATAATATAATATACTTCTTATTAGCTTACACGTGCTAATTTACTTGGACAAGCATGTGCAGATTCTAAGTTGCGTATATAAATAATATATATATATATATATATTGTGTATGTGAATATATGTATAAATCCTTGAGCTCGTAGATTGAAGTGTAGTGCAGGCTCATATGGTTCCGATTGAATGTGGTTCAGGCTAAACTATAGAGTAAGGAACTGACAAAAAGAAAAATTATTCCATGATGTCTGGAATAAATTCCTCAACAGTATAAAACGAAGGAAGCCAAGTTCTAATTCAATACCAAAATATATATTGTTTTTTGCTGCAGCCGAGAAGATTATACCTATGACTTCCATTCCACGGTAAATAACCACTACTATTATTATATATTCCTTGTTATCAGTCAAACACAATGATCTTATTAGCCCAGCACGAGTTCATGATTGATACTTTCAACTTAAAAATCCGATAGAAACAGTATGAAAGGATTAAGACACACGGATTAACATGACTAACAATGCTTTTCCCTGAACACGCATGTTAACGCAAGACGCAATTGATGTTATAATATTAATGTTACCGTAATGTTTGAATGGTTTGATAAGGAAGAATCTTGATGATGAAAAATGTTTTGAACGCGAAATATGGAGAGAGAGAGAGAGAGAGAGAGAGAGAGAGAGAGAAAGAGAGAGAGAGAGAGAGATTCTTTTATTACCTCTTTATTAGACTCTTGAGTTTTGGGGTTGTTTGCCTAGTGATTGAGGAAGATGTGTTACAATTTCCATGGTCATGTTTGTTCAAACTCTTGCTTGAGATAGGCCAACAATCGACAATGAGGTTAATATTCAACTCAGACTTAAATTAGTCGAAGTGTATGGCCTGCGTGGGAATACATTCTAACGGGCAAAATTATAAAATGGGTCATTTATAAAACTAGGTCACTAATTATTTATATTAGTAACAAAATTGGGTCACTAATTACAAAACTATGTCACTAATTATTTATATAGTAACAAAATTGGGTCACTAATTACAAAACTAGGTCACTAAGTATGTATATAATAACAAAATCAGGTCACTAAGTATGTATATAGTTACAAATTTGGGTCACTAATATGTATATAATAAGAAAAAAAGAGGTCAGTGACCCAATTTTGTTACTATATACATACATAGTGACCTAATTTTGTAACTGGCAAACATAGTGACCCAAAATCGAAAATTTGCATACTTAGTGATCAATTTTTATAATCCACCTTCTAACGGTTAAAAAAGTATATATTATTCTGAGTTGGGAGTGACGATGCATATGCGTGCTCTATCAGGAGAAAGAGGATTGAATTCTCTTCAATAATATAGTTGAAAGGAATCCACATTTATATCCAAAACCATATGTGAGACGAGAAGAACAGCCAATGCTTTCGCATTCTTATTTATTATTGCATATTCCTACACTTCCCTTATAATTGAAATCTGCATCTGGTTCTGAATGACCATATGTCACGATGTCTGAATATATATATATATATATATTTATACATATGTCCGTATCATTGAATAAAAGTGCCCTCAACTTCATAAGAGTTATGAAAATTTTTGTTAGTACAGTCATGTCCATATCATTGAAGCAATAACTGTGAGAGGGAGATGCATCATGTGTAGTTTTGTTATGATATTATAAGCATAATTTTTGCCATACCATACATACTTTGATGCACGTTGAAGGTTTCTACTAATATGAAAGAAACATTTTAGGTTGCAAACATTTTAGGTCACTAGTCAATATTTTACATAACATTTATACCTGCAAAAACGTATTATCGGTCATTATTTTTTATCCAGATTTAAAATATCTTACCTTTTTACATTTTGTATCGGAGCAAAAAGCGCCAAAAAAACAAAAAGCTATGCATGTGAAATGAAACCGAAGAATACAAGGCCCTAATAAAGAAAAACATCAAAAGGACGAGTGAAGGAAGCCTGGGATGTTGTATTTAGTGTTTGTATTTGATTCAACCTAGTATTGTAGGAAGATGTAAGTATTATATGAATTTTACTTAGCAACTCAATAGAAGAAGCTACTATCAACCTCATCCATGTTTGGACCCTTCTTTTGTTAACCTTTGCGGTCCCTTGATGACCACGATGATTTCACCGTCTATCACTTTTGTGTATTGTGCCTAAGTAATAATGTTGTAGTATGATTAACTGTACTTTGATTATTTTTTGAACGTAATATGCGTATCTTCTGGTTGATATTCCCTTTAAAATTACTAAATTTTGTAGTTCTATCGCGTGCCATGAGGGAGGATACGGTCCGAAAAAATTACGGAGGCTATCGAAATTCAGAAAAGAACAATATCCTTAATCCATGGAGACAACGTTTTTAAACAGATATGCATAATGTTAGCTTCAACTGAGGTAGTTTTAGATATTTATCTCTTGATATTTATCCACTGAGCACAACTAGTTTTAATACTGAACACCCATAAACTGAAACCACAAAATTACAGTTAAAAAAAAAAAGCAAGAAAAAGGAAAACACACACACACATCCAACACTAACACAGTCGCCCTCCATGCACAGACATTCAACTCAAGGTTCATCCATGTTGCTCTTTCTTCCCAAATTGTACGCCAAGTGAACGAAATCACAAAATTGAATCCTTTTTGGCTCATACTAAAGCACAGAAAGGCACGAAGAAAAGATGGGCTTCGTCTCAGGTTTAGTACTCGGCGTGTTTTGTGGCCTTGGTATTGTAGTAGCTTTTGTCCGCTCCGAGAATGCCCGATCTAAGCAGCGCAGAGACCTTGTAATAATCTATGCTCTATTCACCTATTTATCGCTCTTCATCAGTCCCATTCGCATGATATTGAAAAAGTTTGGTCCTTTTCCTTCCGTTTTTGTTCCTTTTTTGGGGTGAAATTAAATGCAAGGCCGCTTCAATAGCGGCCCTTGCTAGGATGACGGCGGAGGATTCGAGGATGTTATTCTCGCCTGAGTTTTATCCCACTTGGGTTGTCTTCTCAGAGCGTCAAAAGGTCTGTTTTTTTCTCTTTTGTGTTGGGCAAACTTCGAACTTTTCTTGATGTAAAGTATCCCATTGCTTTTTCCACTCTTGAAATTTTCAGTTGAATTGGCTTAATCTTCACCTGGAGAAGATCTGGCCTTATGTGGATGAGGTTCTGAGTTTGTGATGTTAATCTGAGTAGCTTCTTCAAGTTTTCCTCTTTTTCCATTTTTGGTTCTTGGGCTGATTTCGATGTTCTCGAAAATGATTTATTGGGATTTAATAAAGGCTGCCTCGGAGCTGATAAAGGCAAGTGTGGAGCCAATCCTTGAGCAGTATAGGCCGACGATATTGGCTTCTTTAAAATTCTCCAAGTTCACTCTTGGAACTGTTGCGCCCCAGTTCACAGGTCTGCTCTTCGAAAATTAGGAGTATAACCTTACAGGAACTCTGTTTTCGACACATTCTTGAAAATGAAACAAGAAAATTAAACGAAACTACTGCTCTTGTCGATATGTATTGCTTTGCTACTAGTGTATGTGATCATTGCTGGTGAGCTGCTAATTAGTTTCACAGGTTTTTTCTTTTTCAGGAGTTTCAATCATTGAAGATGGAAGTGAAGGAATAACCATGGAATTGGAAATGCAGTGGGATGGAAATCCCAGTATTGTACTCTGTATCAGTACTTATCTTGGCGTTGCTCTCCCTGTTCAAGTACCTCCCTCCTTCTGTCCCTCTCTCTCTCTCTCTCTCTCTCTCTCTCTCTCTCTCTCTCTCTCTCTCTCTCTCTCTCTCTCTCTCTCTAGTAGACATGTTTTGTAAGTCTCTATAGCTATAATGTTTTTTTTTATGGTGGACAGGTTAAAAATATTGGCTTTACTGGGGTTTTCAGGCTGATTTTCAGACCACTGGTCGATGAACTTCCTTGTTTTGGAGCTGTTTGCTATTCGTTACGACAAAGGGTATGCCGTTCATGTTCTTCGCAACATACATAGTTGAAATTGCTTACTTTTACGTCGAACATTCGTACTTTTTTTACTACCCACAGAAAAAACTGGACTTTACCCTTAAAGTTATCGGAGGAGACATATCAACGATCCCAGGCATTTCCGATGCGCTTGAGGTCGGTTTTTTTTTTTTTCTGTGATTTGTTTTATTTTTGCTTTTTTTTTTTACGTAAATTGGATTCTATATTTTTGCAGAGCACAATAAGGGATGCTGTTGAAGACTCTATTACATGGCCTGTCAGAAAAGTTATCCCTATTTTGCCCGGCGATTACAGGTCTTTGATCACCGTTCGCTTAGTGCGAAAAACATCGATTTTTTTTTTTTCCTTTCCATAGCCGACTTCAAACGAAAAAATGATAATATTTCTTTTGTCAGCGACCTTGAGCTGAAGCCCGTCGGGAATTTACATGTGAAGCTCGTGCAGGCGAGAGAGCTGACGAACAAGGACGTCGTAGGAAACTCTGATCCTTTTGCAGTTTTGCACGTACGCCCTTTACGCGATAGGATGAAGAAAAGCAAGACAATCGTGAGTTTGCTGATTCGCTACTTTGTCTTTCTGAGGCTGCGTTTGGCATGCGGAATTCATGCATGGAAAGCACCGCAGAATATCTGTGCATCGAACAATGATACGTTGCGCTTCGACAGTCCTACCCTCTCACCTTCTCCTTCTCTTTTCCCAACTGAAATATGCATACCAAACGCGGCCTAAGTTTTCGACTTTCGAGCAAAACACACAAGCGCATTTCTTTCTTTTTTTTTCATTTCTCTATTCTACAGAACAACCAGTTAAATCCTGTCTGGGGCGAACAGTACGAGTTTGTAGTAGAAGACGCTTCGACCCAAAACTTGATTGTGAAAATTTACGACGACGAAGGTATTCAAGCGGCCGAACTTATCGGCTGTGCTCAATTCCACCTTTGCGACCTCGAGCCAGGGAAAGTGAAGGATGTGTGGCTCCCATTGGTAAAAGATTTGGACGTTCAACGAGACGTAAAAAACAGGGGACAGGTAAAAAAGAGAAAAAAAAATGGTACTTTTTCTCTTATTACACCGCAAGCTAAAGATATTGCGGCGCCCGCGATTTATATTATGCCAAAATCGAAGCATAAAGAGTAGTAAGTAATCGCGGTTTGGGATTACCTCCATTGTAGGTTCATTTGGAGCTTCTATATATGCCCAACAAAACCGAAACTAATTTCCTCGATCTTTTTGCCGAGAAGTTGGATTGCACGAAATGCTGACCGTGGAGCTCTGGTGACCCCACGGCACAATTGGGAAGGTCGGCCTTGTTTTACGTACATATAATATATATATATACACTGTTGGGATATCAGGTCCAGATATAAAACGATTGCGACATGTTTATAAGCATCTGGGTTACTCTCCCTATTGCCAATTACATTTAACATGAAAGCCCATATGGATTTAATGAGTTCTTTTTTGGGATTTATTCGATCTCAACATGCACAAGCAAACACGTGCGTAAACTTGAATTCTTGCTTACGGCTTACCTTGAAGGATTTTATGGGAAGACGTATCTTGACGTTGGCGAGGGTTATATTGGAAGTTGATTACGAATACTCTCCAAGGTGCGAAGACATTTACTCTCCAAGGTGCGAAGTCGGGGACGATCAGCTTGAATCTCAGATGAAATCCGCAACCTAATTACAGGGACAAATAAAAATGTATAACAGTTCTCATCCATCTATGTTCGATCATATTATGTGTGTGTGTGCTTCTTAATGTTATATGCCATTATGTTGTAAAATGTTTGTTGAGATTTCGGGCCGGTTGGGTTCTCCAGTTAGTGTTCTCTCGTGGGTGTTTAACGATCAGGTCGAAAGGTTCGATAGTTGATATCAAACGAATGCATAAACAGCCAACGAAAGTAAAAACAAGAACACAGATCAACTTTTGAGCTTTGGTTTGGCGATATCTCCAAGTAGTTTTTGGCTTTACTTCTTCAACTACGTTGGTAAATCATTGCCATATTGTTCATTATCTCCTTCTCCTTTCTGACCCGAGCTAAATCATAGCTTTGGTTTGGTCATATCTCCAAGTAGTTTTGTAAAATGTCTTTTTTTATCTCTAAATTTTACAAAAATTGAGCCATTTAAACAATAGTTTTTTCTGACAGGATCTGAAATCTATTTTAAAACATTTTTGGGGCATGAAACGTAATATACCCCCTTCTATGTCCCAAATGATCAGATCCATTGAATTTTAAATATGACGGTGCACTAAATTTCTTTTTTATTAATTATTTTAATCTTATATTCCACCAAATCATAAAATCGTCGTTATTTTATGTGATTTTTATGATAAAAATAAATATACACACCAATTTATTCATTATTTTATGATAATCATTTTGATATCCATATCATATATTTTTTATATTTTCTGCGGAAAAATTAATATTTACAAAGTGAGACGAGGATTCTGGACAGATGATTTCAATCGCTTGTGTGTGGGTCGAGTTCGATAGTTTATACACAATTTTCTTTTACTTTAAAGTCTTTCACGCACTAAACACGAGCTTCGTTATTTAATATTATTAAACCCAAGCCGCCTCTCTGTCTCCAATGACCAATCCAACTTGTGCACAAATACAAAAACAAATTTCGTTTTTGAGTTGAAAATTCCAACAGCTTCTAGACTATTTACATGCATACCATCCATTTAATGTGATTTGTGAGGCGTCGCTGTGAGGATTGGATTATAATATTTAATGCAAACGAACACACAAACACGCGTATATTCCTTGCAGATTACGTATGTCATGCACACTGTGTACACAAACTATGTTTGACTCGCAATTCAATAAAAACGTTTGAGATGATGAACAAGTCATCGTCTTCTTCTCTATGATTCACGGCCATGGAATCACCGTTAGATACCAATCACAAACATCTCCTCAAAATCGTGGAAGCCCTCAAGCGCGACCCATCGTCAATCATCGACGACGACCTTAACGAGCTTACGCGCTTTAAGTCTCCCTCGCCGTCGCTCGGCCGGCGCCTGGCGAAGCTGACCCTTTCGATCGAGCAGCTCCGCGACCTCAAACCGTCGAGGGGCTTCGTCTCTCTCCTGGCCCGCAAGCTCGTGTCTTGCGAGGTCTCTCGCCTCGCCGGAGAAGTCATTTCGGAGCTGCGGCCTATCGTCGACCGAGAGACCCTCTCGAATCTAGCCGAAGCCGTCGCTCATATGCACCGCCGTGAAGGAGGATTGCCTTCGCCCTCGCCCCACGCAGAGAAGCTGTTCGACCTAATGTCTGCCCTGCAATCGAGGCTGTCGAAGGGCTTCGACATAAACCTTCAGGAAATCCTCTTGAAACACAGAACCTTCGCCGACGTCGAGTGGGTTCTGTGCGGCGAGCCGTTCGCCGAGAGGATCCACGAAAAAGCCGCCCTTCTGCTGAAGGAGCTCGTGCTTTTCAACAAGGACGTCTTCGTGGGCTCGGTTCTGACCGGCGGGTGCGTCAAGGCTTTGGTCTCAATGGGCTCGGCGTGTTCTCTGCAAGTTATTTCGTCCCTAATAAGGGCGATAAGGAGTCCATTTGTGGACGAATTGGAGCTTTGCGGTGGATTTCTAAGATCATAAGCTGTCTTTGGTCTGGAGATTTGGGAATAAGGGATTCTGCCTTGGATTGCGTGATGGATATTGGGTATTTTGGGAGGAAAGAAGCTGTGGAAGCGATGATCAATGGCGGCGTGGTGAAGAGGCTCATGGAGCTACAGATATTGGCGGAGAAAGAAGAAAAGAATGATGAGGGATTATTCGTTAACTATGTTAGTCGATTTGCAGTGTTGATAGAAGTAGGTGAAGGTTTGAGGCAGAGTGAGATAAGGGCTTTTAAGCAGCAGATTTTGGACATGGTTAGGGAAGCTTGTGCGTCGTCTTCTTCCTCTTCTTGTCGTGGAGAATCTGCTACCATTGTTGCTGAGGTACTATGGGGTTCTTCACCTTGATTGATTGATGACGTGTTATCACTGTAAGTTTGTGAATCGGTTGAGCAATTATGTCTTGTTGAATAATGTGTGTAGTTTAGATTGAATTTACAGGTGAAGCTCTTCATTTTTTCATGTCAAATTGATAGATTCAATTGATTTTATGTATGTACAAGCACAATGTTCCATCGTATGGTTCATATATTGGTATATCAATCTGTAATGTATTTTTGTTTCAACTGTATATATATTACTCCCTAATTAATTGCTTAAGAATATTCAATATATTCTATTTAATAATATTTAAAAGGGTAAAACTAAAAATATGATAAATATTTATCTTGAAATTTGTAAAACGACAACTAATTAGAAACAAAACTAAAGAGCTAAAACGACATGTAAATAAAATCCGAGGGAGTATTAGTTAGTGTGTCGGCTCATCAATCCTCAGTATTACATAAACCGTTATTTCTGTTACAAATCAAGAAGCTACATTTATTTTGAGGGCAATGTAATTATCATTGCGGGTCTGATAATCATGTAAAGTGCCTGCCAAAATCTGTGTATCTGAAAACTCAGTAACAACGTTCCACCACAAACCTCAAAATCAACAACAAAGTGTCTTCATTTATCTATTTTATCAGATGGCTTCTTCTTCTTCATCTTCTTCCTTAGATGGCTTCTTCCTCAAAAGTCCCCTCAACACAGACGCCATCATAATCAAAGAAGCAATCTCCATATGCTCACAGCTCTTCACCTTCGCACATATCTGACCCATTTTACGGCTATTCAAATTCGCATTGATCGACACTTTCATATCCCGACTCAGCCTAAAATCCGAACTCAAATTCCCACCCACCACCGACTCTTTCTCTAAACAAACAACGTTCATCGACAAAACCAATTTCTCATCTCTCACAGGGAAATCCCTTCCCTTCAAAACTGCCTCAAATCCTCCACCGTACGCCCCTTTCTCAAGGCCAGCGACCCCACCAAAGTTCATCTTTAACTTCAGCCTCTTATTCACGGAGATGCTATCTTCAATCTTGGCGCCGTAGTAGTACTTCTTCAAAAAAGAAGTCGCCGAGACGCCAAACTCAGCGACGTTGCGGTTGATACTCTTCAGCCTCGTACTTCCACGAACAGAGCACATTAGGTCCTTGCCTGAGGATTGCACATCGAGGCCCATGCTGTAAGTAGGGCCTTCATTAGGATGGAGAAAGGATACATTCGATTGGGATTGTAGGGTAAACTCTTGCTTGTCCTTGCTAATCTGCCCAGCGATGCTTGCGATAACCTTCTCCCTTATTTCAGAAGCTATTTCAAGGTTGACCCCATCGAAGCCAACGTCATGGTCCCAACCGTGTAGGTTTAGGACAGGCCTTGCAAGCCATTGGTCATTTGTCACGACAAAGCGAAACCTATGTATTGGAGAAATCGAATCAAAAGAAGGAGGCAAGTCCATGTCTGGGAGCATAACTGGATCAGAAGATCCTTCGTAGTTATCGTCCGATTCCACCTCAGCGCCAGCTTTCTCGCGCCTTGCGATTTTTTCTTGTTTAAGCTGTTTCTTCAAGAAAAGGGTTTCTCTGTAGTCCAACTCGTCTAGGTAAGCCTTCTTCTGAGGAGGGGTCAGCTTTTGGAACTGAGCTTTGGTAAGAATACGTATTGGAGGCAGTTGATCGTATTCATCTTCTTCATCCGCGTCAGAAAGAGAGAGTTCGTCAAGATCATCATCATCGTGCCCGCCAGGGCTTACTTGGGCTCGATGTTTTAAGAAAGATGAGAGCATATGAGGCAAGGAAGGGGCACGGGCGGGACCCACTGGTCCCAATTGTATGCTGTCCCCGAATTGCATGAGCTTGTTGACATCGCTGAGCACTTTGGTGCATATGCACAATAACATGAACTGAGACGACCATACCTGCCCATTAGGGAGAATCTTATTGCCGTTGCGATCAACTTTACAATGGGGATGATTCTCCACCAAAACCACGGGGTTTTCGAGGTTCCTATCTGATACTGCAAGTTGGATATTATGTTGCAGCAGTTGAGTGCAGTATTTGACCTGAGTTTCGAAGCTTATGGGCAATCCGTTTTGATATTCGGGAAGCAGCGACCAAGAATGAGTCAAGACAACGCTGGTGCTGAACCATATTGCGGGTCCAAGGGTGTCTGTTATGAGCTTCAGTAATGGAAAATCTACGTACCCCACATCGAGCAAATCGAGGCGTTCAAAGTACAAGACGATATCTGGGCGTGATTTTCTGATATGTTGCTTCACAGATTGTAGGATTTTTCTGTTTCTCTGAAGCGAATTAGCAGAGGAAGGTAACAGGCCAGGAGTGTCGATAAAAGATACTTTGATCCCAGCAACTGTTCCCATAATCTCCTGAACTTGATCAGTAGCTGGGCTGAATGCATTAGTCAATACCTTCGATTCGCCGAGAATGGAGTTTACAGTTGCGCTTTTGCCCACCCCAGTTTTGCCCAGAACAAGAATCTTCAGGGAGAACTCTAAATCTGGCACGCCAGTTTCTTCTTGTTCAGCAGCTATTAGTTGAGCTTTATCACTTCTAAGAGCAGCCCTGTCTAAATCAGATTCTCCTGCACGTATCAGTGCTGATAGCTGAATTCGGTACAAGACTTTCGCCACGAGAAGGTTATTCGGCGACTGGCCAAGTCTACGAAGAAGACGCAGAAATTTAACTTGCAGTGCTTCGACCTTAGCAATCGGATCCAATTTCTTGTGCTTGGGGCTACTATTTGAGGTAGGTAAGTTTTCAACTCGAGGCAACGTAGAATCTCGAGTCCTCGGAACATCATTTGATGGTGGACTTTCATTCGAAACGGATCGTGAAGTGAAATTGGAACTGGTTTGAGTTACACCTGTTAATAACAAGCAAAGGGCAAGTCAATAAGCAATTTTAAATCAGAAATTCATATTTTAGTAAAGGACAACTCTTTCCTTTTGGCTCCAAGTAAAGAAAGATATAGTCCCCATAACCTTGAAATATTCGTCAGCAGGAATCAAATTACCAGATAATGCCTCTAGCTTACTGCTTAAGCCTAACAAGGAAAATAGAAACATAAAGCAATTTTCCCGAGGAAATAGGTAGCTCTGCTTTCAGGATTACTTTATAAGATGCACTCAATTAAAATTACATAATTCAGCCTTAACTGCTCTTGCGGATCATCAAGAATCAAGGGAAAGTCAAGAAAATAAGAACATGATGAACGTAAGAACATAACAACATTGATACGAACCTAGACTCTCAAGTTCCTCATTTGGAGATTCCTGTTGTCGAATACGATCTGATGATGATAGCAATCGCGTTGCGCCTACGGATTTTGATACAACTTGAGAGAAAACCCAATCCTTGATACTCGTCATTGTAACTCTTGGTTAAGGGACACCTCATGCACCGTAGTATGGTAAAAGGACTGAGTGCACCATCTCAAGAATGAGCCAAGCGAAAAACTGCATAATACGGAGGAGCTGCATCAGAAAGTACAATGTGGAAAATAATGGGAGCCAAATGATTAAGCTCCAAATCAATCATGCCCAACTCATAACACGCTCAATTTTACTTTAGAGGCAATGAATCGGGAAAAAAGCAAGTCTTAGCAACACCTCATTACACAGAGTAATGAAGGATTAAGTAGAAATGGGCAAAGAGGACTTGGCAATGACGGGCTAAAATCCCAATTTAATAGCAAGTTAAGCAGCCGATTTGACATTTCAACATTCCAGAAAAAAAGCAGTTTCTGCTCACTTTTTAATCGTATAAGTTCTTGCAACCTGTTAAAAAGAGAAATTTACCAGGCACCACTCAGAAAGACCACACCATAATTAAATCGTTATCTTATTATACACATCGAATTGAGCACCTCCACCATCAAATTACAGAGTCCAACTACAGTACAAAGAACAGACTCGGAGATATACTTTCATCAAGTGGGGATTTGCATCGTTAAATTTACTAAAAGGGAGGAGCAAATTGCACGCAGCCCATACAAGCGAGTACGATACTAATTCTTGATTCAAAACGAGAAGCAGACTCCAAGAACAGTACCGAAAACTCAAAAAGTCAAATCCTGACGCAGCGAGAACGGAAGGGAGGACTCGATAATTCTCCAGCTTCAGCTGCAAATACGTACATAGGAATCAAATTTGGGCGTTTAATCGACGAATAATCGGAAGAAAAGACGAGTAAAACAAGAAAATATAATCTATTTAGGGGTAATTATGATGTTCTTGTGTTGTATTGTGTGA
The DNA here is from genome assembly GCA_027422505.1 of Craterostigma plantagineum. Lineage (NCBI taxonomy): Eukaryota > Viridiplantae > Streptophyta > Magnoliopsida > Lamiales > Linderniaceae > Craterostigma > Craterostigma plantagineum. The sequence goes on along the minus strand of JAPQWV010000009.1, from coordinate 3,515,809 downwards.
TTCATCCCAACAGGATAAGACGCAAAACGACGAAGCTTCATCGGCTATCTGCACAATTTCTGACCATAAATAAAAAAGCAAAAAACAAAACAATAAATTGGATTCGACACGTATTAATATCACTCATCGGTTTAATTAGGGCCTTAATTTACAAATATATTAATTATTTAATTATCATATAGTTGAAGTTGATACAAGAAAGGAGTGGGAATTACATCGTTAGATGGGATTTAAATTGGATAAATGGCCATCAATGAAACTAGTACTATCTTCACACCATATGGGTGTGCTTATATGGATGTGCTTAAAATATAATTGTTTTAATTTTATTCGAAATTTATAATTTATGTTTAGTAGATGAAATATAATTTTATAAAGGAAAATAATGATTAGGAGTATATGTATAATAACTAAAAATTGAGAAGTTAAATGTTATAATTATTTAATTAATTAAATTAGAAATAGAGAGGTTAAATTATAAATATTTTACAGACCAGATTAGCAGCTAATAGTCACCCCTCACCCTTAATATAATAGTATAGATAAAAAAAAAGAGTAATTTATTCTATCCGAAAAAAAGAGTAATTTAATAATAATATTTTTTTATTATTATCAAAACTGCCCAAGTTGGATGCGCGTGAATACCGTGTGTTTGTGGGCCAAGTGAAGCACCCGTGTTATTTAAATTGAAATGACAGTAACCAATTTAATTCGGATGTTGAACGTCTGCTGTTAGTGGGTGGTTATTTTAAGTAATAATTTCATTTAATTAAGTATTCTTACAGACCAAATTAAGTCCAAATTAAAGCAGTTTAATCAAAGGCAAGAGCCTTAATAAAATAGAATAGATGAGATCTACTCTTTGGTACCAACTGGGAAGCAATCCAACTTCAAGCAAAAAAAAATTTCACCCGTGAAAAAATCTAAGAGTTGGGTTGTCATGGACAGCAGTTATCAATATATGCTTAGGAACTAATAAATGTATTAGGTCGTGCTAGTAATATTAGACTTAGGCAATTTTAAAGTTATTTAAGTATACGAAAGTGAGTGTATTTGTCCCTAAACCATCTATACTCTTGTATTAATTGTGAGGACCTCTTAAAAACTTCCTAATTTGGTGTATCTATTAACAAATTAAATGTGACAAGTGTGCACCCTATACAGTTTTATTGCCCACGTTCTAAGCTGTCGCATGAAAAGAACAGAATTTACCTATTTACAATGAAAATAATAAATAAAATATAACTGCTCATTTTGTTGTTGCACCCACGTCGGGGGTGCACGTGACTAGTTTATATTAGTTGAACTGTCTCCAAGTGTACGAAATGGAGCTCACTTGTCGATATTATGTATGGCATGATTTAACAGCCAGACCGCAATGGAGTCCATTCTAATTGGACCCCACACTATTTTAAAGATTTTCAGTGGGATACTTTCAGTATAATATTTTTCAATTTTAATCCTAATAGTAATTTTTTCACCCTAAATTATTAGTAAATTTGTTTTCCAACTGGATCTCATGTGGCTCCGCCACTGATCATAAGGTACGCGATTACATGTTTGTTCAACCGAAAATGTGTACGCAAAAATGTGCATAGAAAACAACCGAAAATGCATGTTTTACAGTATCAAAGTGACGTAAAATCTAGACTTATCAAATTGTAAAACCGTCGCTCGTGTCACCCTTTGGTGCTATTTTTGCCACAACCAAAGAAAAATAAAATATTGACGACGTCATCCACCAAATATTAGTCGAACAATAATTTCGATGACATTTTCCACGGGTAAATGTTGTTGACTAAATTGTCAACGGTCCATCAATGGCACAGTCGTTGCAAACTATCCAAAATTTTCCCCTCTGATTTTCGACGCGATTTCCGTTACACACGTTACTAACCCTTCCATAAATATATATGGATCCTCGGTACGAAGTTATCGTCGATAAAAGACGATGGATGTACCGGCGACAAACTCATCACGATGAATTTACGAAGGGAGTAGAACATTTTATTGATTTTTTGCAACTTCTAGAGGTTTGGTGCTTCGGATACAGTATCCATGCAAGAAATGCGATACTTTTAAATTAATTTCATGATCATTTAGTTGTGGAGTTCATCTGTTGAAGAATGGATTTATGATTATTACAACTGGACTTCACACGGAGAAGCCGCATATTGGGAGCTTCAACTAGTGGAAGATGCTATGGGTTCTGGTGCCAGTCAATCAATGACTGGCGATTCTGATTTTAGCCGTCGATAAATCAATATCGACGGGAATTGTACGATTTTAGTCAACAAGTAATGCTCGATGCATATCGACGGAAAATCAACTATTTAGCGGTCGACCAATTCTATCTTCGGTATCCTCAATGCCGTCTTCATTTTCGACGAAGGTAAACTCAAAGGAAATAATATACGCTTCATCCGTCAAGAGGCTTATTTTCCACCGTTTTTCAACGGATTTGACCGTCGATATATCTAAAATGTTTTGTAGTGTGCAAAAGTTCGGTAATCAAAATGACATATTTACCAGTGAATACAAACAGTGAGATTTTGGTATACTTTCACCACCATTTTTGTCGTTTACTCTAAAATCAAATAGTTCCTATCTACTATCCAATTCTATTCAAGTAGAAAAAGTGTTCTATATATCCCGCAATCATACAGATATTATTGTCGTTACGAAATTCGCAAGTGCAAAATAATGGCAAAAAAGGTATGGGTTTTGGCAGGTAGTTGGCAAGCCATGCATTAATATCCACATTTAAATATATTATCTTCGTAAGAGAAAACCTACATATCTATCATCAAGACAAACATAACATTGCCCTTCTCTATATCAAAACACACATTTTCATATTAAATATGGATAGCAAAGATCAAAGCAAAGATCATGGAACAATACCAGCCGACTCCTTCGTGCCTCTCATCCCACGATTAAATAGGATTTTTTTGGCAGAATGTTCCATCATATAAAAAAGGTTGAAAGTGTACAGTGCGAATGGGGGTCAAAGCCTCCACAAACAACCAGTAACATGCTACTGGATAAACAACTAAACTGAGAAGCCATAAAAATCAAGCCGCCTACCAAGCAACCCTCCACAAGCGTCGAATGGCTGCCCGTTGTAAGGCATATCTAGCAGGCGTAGTGGATATTCGAATCATGACTAGATCAATAACACGACTCACCAATCGCTCAGGAGTCGTGCTGATGCCCTCTCTCCATCGCGTATTACGCTCCTGCCAAATGTGGTAGACGAATGAAGCCAAAATATGTCTGTTTGCAGCCTGGAGAAGATGCTTCCCACGCCACCTCCTCGATGCCCAAAGAATCCCCATATGCCAGTCATTATAGGGCAGCGCCCACCGCAACTGTAACCTCAGAATCCTGATACACCTGCGTGAGAATGGGCAATCAGAGAAGATGTGTTGCATCGTCTCGCTCTGTAGCATATCACAAAGGCCACAAGCATTCGTGCCCGCCCGCTGAGCTACCCATGGCTTGTCCCTCGTAGAAAGTCGGTCATGAAGTCCCAACCAAAGGATGAACTCATGTCGCGGCACCCTCAAACAACCACCAAAGAGAGAAGCCCAAGTAACCGTTGGTCTTTTGTATCGAATCGCCTCCCTGAATGAGCTAACCGTAGGTCGCCCATCCAAAGTCCCCTTCCATCGAACCTCATCAACATGTCCCAAGTGAAGTGGCGGTAATAACTGACTGATCTCCATATACTCCACCGTCGATCGTCGTGGCCAGTTCCACCCCTCGTGATCAATAACTGCACTCAACCGGACATCCGAGGGAAGACCCATCGCAATAGGTCCTCTGGGAAATCGATCCAACAACGAGGGTTGCACCAGCCATGGATCCTTCCATAACCACGTACGTGAGCCATCCCCGATCCTAAAGGTGATCATCGGCCAAATAACCTGCCTCAGCTGTAGAATCTTCCTCCAACTCCAGGAATCATTAGCCGAAGCCGATACATTCCAAATCGATCGAGAGCGTAAGCGCGTCCTATAAAGCCATTCCACCCATATCGAATCCGGAGGCCGAGTAATCACATTCCACAGCTGCCTAAACAATAGTGCCCTATTATCAGCCTCAATAGATCGTATACCAAGTCCTCCTTCAGCCGCAGGCAAGCAGATATCAGACCATGCTACCTTAGCTGAGGGTCCCCCCCAAAGGAATCGTCTAAAACGCATCTCCAGATCCCTCACGACGCGTTTCGGCAACAAGAAAACACCAGACCAGTAAGCATGCAATGCTTGAAGAATGGACTTAATAAGCTGAACCCTCCCAGCATATGAAAGTGAACGATTCATCCAGGCACCAATCCTCTGATCCACTTTCCGAATCAAAGGGTCACAATCTGAAATAGAAAGGCGCGAGGTAAGCAGGGGCACTCCCAGATAACGAACCGGTAAACGACCCAATCTGAATCCCGTAATGTCCTTCAGCTGCTCTGTCAAGGGCTCCGCCCGACGTGATAAGAACATCTCACTCTTGTCAGGATTTGGATGTAGTCCTGATAGAGTAGAGAACTTCTGCAAAGCCGTCTGTAAAACTCCCACGGAAACATCATCCGCATGACAAAAAAGAAGAAGGTCGTCGGCAAAGGTGAGCATCACCAATGAGGAGCTCTCACACCTCCAGTGATAACGGAAGCGTGATTCCTCATGGATGGCAGCAATCAGAAACCCATGAAGAATCTCCATAACTAAAGTAAAAAGATAAGGCGATATCGGATCACCTTGTCGTAGGCCTCTCTTCCCAGCGAAAAACCCCACCGAACGTCCATTGAGGTTAATAGAAAAAGTCGTAGTCGTAAGACAAGACCTAATCCACCCAATGAAAGTCGGATGAAAACCCATCGCCTCCAAAGTGGCTAGAACAAAGCTCCACTCCACTTTATCATATGCCTTGGCTAAGTCTACCTTGAACATCGCACGGGGTGGACGACCCTTGCTAGAGTAACCGCGACACAACTCCTGCGCCAACAGGACATTATCACTGATCCGCCTGCCCGGTATGAATGCTGTCTGCGATCCATGGACCAACCCTTTCAATGACCCCTTTAACCTGTTCGCCAAGATCTTCGAGATAATCTTGTAGAGGACATTGCAGCATGAAATAGGTCGAAAGTCTCCCGGGTCCCTCGAAACATTGCCTTTAGGAATAAGCGTAATGATAGTGTTATTCAACCCCCTAAGTAATCGTCCAGTAGCAAAAAAATCTTGCGTCGCCCCAATCACATCCGTCCCCACAATTTCCCATGCAGCCTTGAAGAAGGCTGCTGTGTACCCATCTGGACCAGGTGCTTTCTCGTCCCCCATCGAGAATAACGCCTGCTTCACCTCAGCCGGCGTAATCGGTCGAACCATATCCGCAGCATCAGCAGGGGAAAGGGTGTGTGTTACTCCTTCCCTGACCTCCTCCACCAAGACCGTATCCTCTCTCGCCGAATGTCCTAATAGGCCCTTATAAAATCCAATAAGTTCCTGTTCCACCAATACCTCATCGTCAATGCGATTCCCGTTTCCGTCGTCAATAGAGAAAATGCGGTTAGCCGATCGTCGCATGGCAATCCTTCGAAAGAAATAAGAATTGCACTGGTCGCCATCCTTAAGCCAAGCAATCTTTGCCCTCTGCGATAAGGCCACATGCTCGATCTCTACTGCCCTCGAGTAAAGCGACCTGCAAATTCGCTCAAACGTATGAAAACCCTCCTCCAGCGGATAACGGGCCGAAAAAACCTGTGATAGATCAAGGAATCGCCTAGCTTCCGCTACGTTCTCTGAGAGGTTCCCTTTCGCGCGCCTCATTTGCTGAAAGATCGGCCTAAGCATCTTCAAGCGGCTAACCAAACCAAACATGGGAAAACCTGTAATAGGCTTACACCAAGCGCGGTGCACCACCTCCAAGAAATTCGGCTCCTTGGTCAGAAAGTTTTCGAATCGAAAGCTCTTTCCATGACCAGTAGTGTGCACCGATCCCAATAAAAGTGGTGAATGATCGGAAGTAACCGGTAGCTCGCAACGATAGATAGATTCAGGAAATCGGGCAAACCACTGCGGGTTTCCTAACACCCGGTCTAGCCTACGCCATACTCCCGCTGCACCTCGTTGTTGATTATACCACGTAAAAGCATGACCTGTGTAAGGCAGTGTGGTAAGATCAGATCTCGTCAAACAGTCCCGAAATTCCGACATATCCAGCCGATTTGGCGTCCCTCCTCTCCCTTCTTCCTCATGCAGGATGACATTGAAATCTCCTAGCACTAACCATGCATCGTCTGCCCTACTCTCTGAGTAACTCACCAAGTCCTCCCAAAGGGAACCCCTTTCTTCCCGCCTATTTCTACCATAAACAAATGAGATAAACATGGTTTCTCTAGTAGCCATCGTAGTAACCCGACAATGGACAGCCTGATCAGAAAAAGCCATCACCGAAACAGACAAATAACTCGAATCCCAACCAACCCAAACCCTAGTACCCGGCCCCGCATCGTAATCGAAAAACCAGCTCCAACTCGATCTAATCCCATCCGAAATACGTGCTGCATTACTCACTGATACACGAGTCTCAAAAAGGCCCATCAGACGCAACCCTCCTTGCGCAATTAGATCCCCCACCGCCTTCCTGTGGTCTTGCTTGTTAAGACCACGCACGTTCCAAGCGCCGATACCTATCATTGGACAACCCCCTCTCGGGCTGCGTATGAATTAGGGCCCGTAGCGTAGTTCACCGAGTCATTATTATTCTCTCCCGCATACACACCGCCAGACGAGACCTGAATGTCCTCTACACCCGTCGGAACCAAATTCGTCTTTCTGTTGGCACCCACTTGTCGCCACTCCTTATGTCCCTTCTGTTTGCGATTACTTTGGATCGAGCGAACTTCCTCACAAATACGATCTTTCGTATTATGCCCCACTGCCTTGTTAGAGGGCTCTCGTCGCAGCGGTCCTAATCGATCCCATACGTGGCGATTTGGCTTAGGAATTTGTTTCGGACAACCCGCTTCCCCATGCATGAAAGAGTTACAATGTCCGCATTTAGACGGTCGCCACTCATATTCGACCCTCACTGGGATAATCCCCGAACTCCCTCCCCCTTCCATAGGCATCTTAATATTCACCGTCTCAAGAAAAGGCGTCGTAAGAGACTTCATCACACAAACACGTGCAAAGTCAATCCTATCCCCTCTCATCGTAACACCATCAGCAAATAAAGGGCGACCTAACCCACTAGCAATGATTCCTAGTCCTGGTTGAGTCCAAAACTCGCTCGGCACATTCCAAAGTTTGACCCACATTGGAACCTCAACAATCTCTCGCCTTGCAAACGACATTCCCGGTCTCCAAACTTCTAAGAATAATGGCTGCCCATTCAAAGACCAAGGCCCTCCTTCGAGAACCTCATTCATCGCCATATCTGAATCAAATCGGAACTTAAAAAAACCATTCGAAGTCGCCTTTACCTCAACAAGACCACGCCATCGCGAGCGGAAGAAACGTTCCACGGAGGGGAAGTAAGGTTTTCGCCCCAGAAAGAAACCCACCAAAGTAAAATCCCACCGCGCAAAGCCCTTTTTAGCCACTTCCCAAGAAGGTGCAACCTCAACCTCCCCATCTACAATCACTGGCGGCGTATAATCCAGTCTAACCCTATCCGTCTTCTTGCAGCCATTGGATGGTTGAGTTTCCACTCGTTCTCGTTTGAGCACCGAAGCGAAAGAAACTTGCGGTCGGATCATTGGATTTTGCACGGGATCCACCTTCCCACTATCCGCCAACGTCCCCCTATCTTCAGCTTTGGTAGAATTCAGCATTTCCGCATTAAGCCCCTTCTCTAACTGGTGCAACCCGTTGCCAAACACCGTAGGCCCGTTCCCCGAAGCCCTAGGCCCAACCTTCCGAGATTCCACATTCTCACCCGACGTCGTTGTCCCGGCCTTCATCACTGAATCAGCCCCCGATGAATCGACTGTCATCGTTATCAACATGATAGGATCCGGTCCTTCTTTTCTCGCGTTGTCCGTGATAATATCAATCGCCGATCTCGAACCCATGGCCGCGAACCCCGTCTTCATGTTCGTTGCATCCGATCCATTCAAAACATTCGCAAGAAGCGTCGAACCCGCTCCCAGAGTGGGATGCCCCGATTCCATCAGTCCCGTCGTATTTTGTTTCGTCGACCCCAAGCCGTGTATCTTTTCCATGACGGTTCTTAGGTCGTCAAACGATTTTCCAAAATCCGGAAATTTTTTAGGCATCCCATCCAGCCCATCAACAATCGTCGTAGAGGACGATGACATCGTCGATCCACACATCGACGACGTAGTAGCCATAAAAAATCACAAATCACCGAATAAATAACACCTATGAATCAAGAACCAACCCGTCCACCGCCGTCTGTTCCCGGCGGCGGAAGGCCAACGAACTCCGCTAGAGAGGCGTCAAATTAGCGTAGGGGAATATGATGTGGGGATTGCGTTAGAGTTGGTGAGCGACAAAGGTGGATGAGTAAAGAAGGGATATGAGAGGAGGGAGGCTTCCGGGCGGTGGTGGTGGAGGTGCTGGCCGGCGGTGGTGGCTGGAGATATGAGGGAGGGTGTGGCCAGTGGTGTGGGGGTTAGGGAGGAGGGGAGATGGGTAGGGGTGCGATGAGTGGGCGGCGGGAAATGAGAGCTCGACGGAGGTGGATGATGGCGCCGACGACGACGGAAATCTGCAGGTGTTGGATCTGGGGTGCCGCGGGTCTTTGGGCTGCGACGACGGGAAACAGCGTGGCCCGCACCCACCGGCCGACCTAGTGGTGGCCGGAGACGGCGGTGGGGACCAGATGAGGGAGGAGAGAGCTAACTGCTGGCGGCTGGTTTCGTTTATGTAGGGTTTATTTATTTTTATTTTTTCGTTTTGATTTTTTTTTTTATTCGCTAGAGAGAAGGAGGAGAGAAATCGCCAAGACAGCCTTAAAGTTGGGATTTTTTTTTTTTTTTTTTTTTTTTTTTTTTTTTTTTAAATAGGATTGATCGGCTGGTAATAATTTCTTATATTTCTAATTCATCTACTTATTGGTACAGATCGATTCATTATATTTACTTATTGTATTTAAACAGATTAAAGTGTTGGAAGAAAAACGGCACTTGCCAAGAATAGATTCCCGTGGAAGCGAAGATGCTTGCAATAATAATAGTAATGTCGATGTAATGGAAGACGATGAGTTCGCAAATAAAATTAGCTTTTCGTCAGCTCTTGAGGAAGTTCAGCGCAAAGGGTCATTAGCTGACCGTCTAACTTCGCTCGAAAACAGATTGCTACAGGTTTTTTATTTTTTATTTTTCCAGTTATTTATATTTATTATTATATGTATAACTTTGTCTGTTGAATCTACGTATATATTTGTTAAAATTATTTGTACCACAATTCATCATTTCCTCTCCCACTTTATTATATATGATTCTTATGATTATCGAAAAATATATAATATGGATATCAAATTGATCATCATAAAACAAGGAATAAATTGGATTTTTTATTATTTTTATCATATAAATCGCATGAAAATGATAGATTTTATGATTTGTGGAATATAAGATTAGAAGAATTAATAATAAAAAAGAAAATTTATGAACACACGAGATTTATCAAAGGATCTCATCTTTTGAGATATTTAAGGGGCCATAGTTTGTGGGACAGATGATTTTATGCGCATATATATAGTGGGAATTTTGATGTTTTTAATATATAATATACTTTCTTCTTTTTTCCGCCTTGTAGTTAAGCATGGACATGGATGTCTCAAGCAACACCTCAAAGTCAAGCTCTTCGACTGTACATTTATTAGCTTCTGAAACAAAGGAGAAAGGTTATATTGATGAAAATCAAGTGTACAATTACGATATTCACAACGGAACTTGGGTAAGAGTCGAGTCGGTCGTTCTTATGTTGATGATGATGTGCTTTCTATTATCGGCAAAGTTATAAATTTGGGTCATTAAACATATATGGTCACCATATTTGGTTCTTCAGTCTTTGCCGCTGCTCGATAAGATCGATGGAAAATTCTATATAATAGTGCATTTCATATCATATGGAAAAGTTTTTCCACTCAACATTTCAACATTCAAGTTAACAGCCAAGTGTGGGAAAATTATACTAGTTAGCAGTCAACTAGCATCATTTATAAGTTATAGTGACTCCAAATCAGATTTATTTGTAATTACTAATTACTAGTGATCTAAATTTTATGATTTCATTGATTAGCTATTATATTTAACGTGAATAAATCTATGCAAGCTTATATAAAATTGCAGCGAACAATGCCAACAACACAACATGTGTTTGGAGGAGTAAAAATTCAAAGACTTCCATTTATTTCTCTTCTGATAAAGTTTTCAATTTTTCTTGCATGGTTTTCAGGAGAAGAAAGAACATGTTAGAAACACTACAACATCAACGCGAAGGGGAAGAAAACTGCGAAAGAAATGGCTGTTTGGGCTGCTTAAAGTCCGATCCACCTGCTATTTTTTACCTCAATCATATCTATACTATATTTCATTAAGCGTCAAGCCTTAATATAAACCCTCAAATTAGTCTGTCAATTAAGCATTACTAGAAAAAAAATTAATAACAAAACTGAAAGAAAAACCACTCGCTTCGTTTACTTACTATTTTTATTGATTAATATTTTACTTTGAATATTATAATAAATCAATTTTTCCTTTTTTATATACTTATAATTATTGATAATTAAATTTAAATAGAAACTCAAAGTACTAGACGCTTACAAGTGAATTAATAGGTAATTGAAACTCCACGTTAAAGGAAATAAAAGTAAACATGTTTTATCATTAGTATGAGGAGTTCTCCGAGCACCCCAAGTTCGTAAGCATGGTAGAAGTTCCACTCTAAAACCAATTAACAATAGAGGAAGTAAACCACAATTTATATAGATGCCACAGTTCTTCAATTTATTCAACGTGGGATTGAACTTTGATACCTTTAACAATCCTCCCCTTCAATTTAAGACCAGAGAAAAAAAAGTTACGTACTTTAATCTAAAAGTCACGTGATTGATCCACGCTCACTGAACCAATTATAGGAATTTCTCCGAGTGTCAACCCTAACTCAAGCCCATAAGCCTTGTTGGATTCCAGTCCAAAACCAATTGGCAATGTGATGGAGTAGCCCACGAGCTTACGTTGAGAAGCAACAATTCTTCGATTTATTCGATGTGAGATTGGATTTGATACCTCCCAACAGTTTCGAATAGACGAGTTTGGCTCTGTGCGCCATGCTCGCTCAGGGAATTGCGATTATTCTAAGACCTTGAAACTTGAAGCTAAAACCCTTGAATGGCCATAGCCAAGACTTAAAATCAAAACACAGTACGTGAAGGAGAAGGAATTTAATTAATTAAAGAGTGTACTAAACTAGTTTGAGGTTTTTTTTTTTTTTTTTTGATAGCGTAGAATGAAGCTCTATATCTATAATATGTCATGACATGGACGCGAATATCAAAGTTGCACATGAGAATAATGAGCAACGCCCTCGTCGAGCACGTGTGCGGCGTCTTCAGGCATGAGCTTTGCTCATGCAATGCCATTTCGGACACAATATCTGTTAGGATTTCATTCACAGCCACACATTCTATGAATTGACTTAGTCATCGCATTAAAAGGCTGTGTGAATCTCTCAATAAAGCAAAAACGCAGCATAACACACTTAAATCGATTTGCGAGAGACAGAGAAAAAGCTGGGCGCATCGATTCCCGCGCCATATGAATAATAACCGCTGCATATAAATTACAGTGATCAGTTGCTTCTTAACCCTAACATACATAACTATTACCTGCAAGAATTCGACTTCTTGATAAAAGATTTATATCTTCAATTTAATCTGTTGCGCAAATATATGGCCAAGGTAATTGAAGACAATAATAAGGAGATGATGAAGATGGCCCGAGAGTTTGCTACTGAGAATTTCGATTTTAATGTTAGGGTTAAGATTGAGGGAGATGGCGATGATGATGATGATGACGACGATGGTGGCTCTAGTATCGCCCCAGCGGCTTGATTATTATTAAGCATCATGAATTTATTATGTTCTTGGCAAACATGTTATTGCAGAAATTAAATTATAGAGAGTGCAAATCTATATGAAATGCCCTCTATGTTTCTCACCATATAAATTAATATTTATATCATGTGTGGAAGTAGTTAGTTAATCGAGTCATTTGATGTTTTAGCGTCATCAGTATGTGTCCTATTTATATAAAAAGAAAAAGAAATAAGATGACAATGTATGAGATATTGACCGCATTGCGAGTAAATGATAGTTTTATGATATGTTTGATAGTATTATGAATGATGTTCTTTGGTGTGGAGTGTGTGAAACTAAATTATTTGTGTGTGATTATTGTCCTTCTCATAAGCATGCGGTTAATATAAAATCAAAGACCTCATCGTATGAGTTAGGTATAGATACTGCATATTCGTACGGTTTACGAGGATGTTTTTTATTCAGTTGAAACATATGGCATCTCCTTCAACTTACCTTAACTTAGTCGATGTGAAAGGGTCTGAAAAAAGTGATATATATTCTTGGGACTGAGAACAAATTGTGTCTGAATGAGGCGTCGAACCTAATTTAAGCATAGACGCCGTTTAAAATTTTTGTGGACTGCTCGGCAAAATAGCTTAAGAAGATATAGGGGACTTATTATTGGAAAAGCAACACATACTTCACTACTCGGCACGTTTTATTCGATAAACAAAATCGTAAACGTGGACTATGTTATTTATTACTATTTCACTTAATAAGCGCAAATCATCATTATTATTGTATTCATGGTTGATAGGCACAATTTTCGATGTAGGCCAAAGCTTCTTGAGCACTATAGCAGCACCTACAACGATTATACCAACCACAGCACCGCCCATAACGGCAATATCCTCCGCCCCATCCACCACCGTGGCCACCACCTCCGGCGCCGGCGCCGCCTCCTCCTCCATCACCACCACCATCGTCAGCTACTGTGTACTCTCTTTGGGCTGCACACACACGCCACATATATATTGATTAGTCTCACGCATTTAGTTAATAAAGCTAAGGAGAAGACGAAAATTTTTTAGTTGAACTTCACTAATGAAGCCCAATCTTAGTATTCGTCTCACTTTGAGTTTCATTTGCTGTAACGTAGCAGCTGAAGATGAGAAATAAAACTGCAATAATTGCACTAAGGACTTTTGGAATTTTGGCCTCCATTGTACAAGTGATAATATAAGCAGTAGTGGTATGAATACTATAGTGATTGATTGTCTACACTCTATTTATAGATGAATTTGTAAATCACGATGGTCCAACTATGACATTATCGACATTGGAACATAACATCTCTTTGTCCAAATGTGAGCTGGAAGTTGAGTTGACGGTATTTAAACTCTTTGACTGGGTTGTATATATGCATTTTATGGTGTTATTCTTTGACTTTATTGATTCATAGCAGCACTACTTTTCTCGAATAAAGTTGAGATTTTGGTTCTCATAAAATTATGTTATTAGTCAATCATTTTCTAAATTTTAGCAACCGAGTGTGATGATGCTAAGCATGGAGATGGAAGTATTTCGAACGCTATCGGGCAATACATTTCAAGCAAATCATGGATATTCTTTTAAACAATTGTTAACGGAAAACTAGAACTTTTTACTATTTGTGACATCGATCATTTTACGATTGTTACGGTGATTATTTGATCACATTTTATCGCGAAAATTGGTCAGTAAAGTAAAGCTTTAACTCTAGCTATCTATTCTATTATATCTATTCAATTATAATAAGGGTGAATGATGGCTATAAACTGCTACTTGGTCCGTCAAATATACAATTTAATCATTAATATTTTAATTTATTACAGTTTTATCCGTAGTTAAAATTTTATTTTGAATAACTTAATTAATAATATAAAAATATAAAATAACTTGGTATATTTGCACATATGTTTGGATGTGATAAATATAATAGTAATAATTATGATCTTGTAAGTAGCCCCGAAAAGCTATTATTTAAGAAAGATAAACATAAAAGACGTAAATTTGATTTATATTCCAATCCAACCACCATTTCAGACGCCAATAATAAAAATATGATCAGATATATATTAGTAACAAAACGACAATAAATTCTAGCGATCTCCTGAATTCAAGGAAAACATGAGATGGAGGAAGAATAACCAAAAATAAGATGTACATAAGTAGAACATTAACAATCAATTAACCAAATATCCAAACATTCATAGACAAAAACTGAGTATTTTCGCCATCTTTTACGCTCTCTGTACTACTCTTTTGGGCATTCTTCTCACCATTAGAATCAAAAGAAAAGAGAAGAAAACAATGTCTTTGAACGATAACCCGTGGGCCCCAACCTCTCCCAAAGCAAAGCAATCGTCCCAGCCAAAGAGGCTCGGAGATCCCAAGCCTAAGCTAACAAAGAGACTAAGCGAGAAATTTGGAAGAACGAAGGAAGTCGCCTCGGAGAAGACGAAAGATGCTGCGAAGAAGGTTAAGGAAGGAGCATCTGCTAGCATGAATTGGATCAAAGTCAAGTGTAATAATAAAAACAAGCTTCCCCAGAAATAATTATTTTAGCTCGCCGTTGCATTACGTTTACGTGTAATAATAGGGCACGTACTTATGATACGTGGACGATCAGAAAATGGTTCTTAAAATGTAGGCAAAATTCAAGGTGTTGCATGCATGAGCAATCTTTCAATGAAGGTGTGTGGTTGTTCTCCTTGTCATAATGTCATGAAAAGGTATGAATTTGGATAATGAGTATATACCAATACTCATCTTATTTTTAAAGTTACTAACTTTATATGTTCTGGCACAAACTTGGGGTTTACAGAAATTTAAAGGAAGTGTATCATATATTATTTTATATATTTACTATCAAATTTATCCTATCGTAGGCATTTCTCATGTATAGCAGCTATATATGACCGGAGAAGAAGAATTTCGAATTGAGTTCTTGAAAGCTATCTTCATCTAACAAGAAGAGATCGTTTATGACCAAAAAAAAAATATGAGTAGGGAACTTTCTAACTAGCTAGGTAAGATCTATCAGTCATGTATGAATTGGAAGAAGTTATTGTTAATTAATGGTGCTTAGGGCTGTGAAATCTTGGTCCGTAGTAGTCTTCGTGGATTCGAGGCAACCCCAACCATGATTCTTTTCTTGCTTTTTTATGGGCTATGAACCTTCTCTTCTCTTCGACTAATAATAAGCAATGTTCGTCATTGCACGTATCACCCATACTCATTCTTCGGATCGTACTATGATGACCTTCGTGTTCATGTCGCTTGGTATGAAGCAGATCAAACCCTTCTTTCAAACGAATGCCTAAGCATATATAATAATAGTTGGTACTTCACTATATATCGTCATTTCGAAATGATAAGAGTGTTGGTGAATTAGCAATAACATCAAACGCGTACCTCGGCTTTCGTTGGTGAGAATTGAAAGAAGTACAACTTCGATAATCATCTTCATCCAAGACTTCATCTTTGTTGAGCTACTGATTTCACGCCATATATATAGATATATAGATAGATTGATGATTTAATGTTTCGATGACACTTAAATTATGAAGTCACACAATTGAAGTATAGTTGTTTTTATACAAGTACACCTTATGGGAAATTGATAATAACGTGGTTTTTTTGTCTCCAATAATTAATTTAAGGTGGTTTTCAAGTGAGACTTACTTGGGTGGGGGACAAGGTAGGTGTTTTAGGGTCTCCATTATCTTGAAATTTGAAAACGAAATAGTACGAACTCTGAAAAGAATTACTATATATTACTGTTAAAAATGTGCTTCATGTGTTTGGCCTCTCTCACCGGTTACCACCACCGCGGGATTTCGGCTCACTTGCCCCAACCATTCTAATCCCAGCAATCGATAGGGGAAAAAAAAAAGAGAAAAAGAAAACAATAATAATAATTGGGAGGCCTATTTTAGGGAGTTAATTACAAATATAGGCATTTGACCAAGTGTCAATTACAAAACTAGGCATTGTGTGTGTTTTGTGTCAAAACTAGGCATTCTTTTTATTTTATTTTCTGTTATGAATTAAGTTTATGATATAGAAAAAGTTATCAATAAATGGCACATTTTATTCAACTACCTTATTATAAATTAATTTTATAATCAAATAAAAGACAGAAATAAAAGTGATGTTCAACATCATATCCGTATAAATGAAAAATAAATTCAACGTACAAGCCATGCTTTTTATTTTTCAATATCGTATTAGAGAATGGAAATTGTCGCTAATTACTTGTTCAGAACAGAAATCGATCCAATAACCCAAAAAAGTAGATCGATTCTGGCAAAATCAAAACTAGAACAAAAACCAATAATTTATAAAACAAATTATATCAAAATTAGGCCGAATCAGTCTGCAACTAATTTTGAATCGATTCTTATTTTTTTGCTCTGATATCGGTGGTTCCAATTCATTTATCGGGGCAATTCAAACGCTAAAAATTGAGCCGAATTTTCAATTAACCGAACATTTTTGTTTTATTTTTTAAATCATATGTTGAACCAAATTTTTTGGTTTGATTTTGGTAGTTATCGATCTTTTTTTAGTTCGGTTAAGTTAACTAGCTAATACCGAACATTTAGTAAAACAACAAATTAAATAATATTTAATATTGTTTATATAGTTATTAATATATAATATCATATACATTACTATATATAAAAAATAAAAAGAAATAGTTTTTCGGTTTCGGACCAAACCGTATAAAAAATAGATACTAAATATCGAAACGAATCATGTATGCTATAAGAACCGAAAAATTCATGGTTAAACAACTATAATCTCCCTATAATTTGTACAATAAATTTCAATAAAAGAAACTAAAAAATATAGAAGCAATAAAAAATTCAGAAAAGTAATCAGAAAAAAGATTATGCGTAGTTTTGTAATAATTTACACACAATGCCTAGTTTTGATAGTTACCATCAAAAGGGTGCCTATAATTGTAAAACACCCTATTTTAGGGGTGTTCGTTATTCGGTATATACCGACCGAAAAAACCGAAATACCGAAATTTCGGTACAAAACCGAACAAAAAAATTCGGTTCGGTATTCGGTTCTTAAAAGAAAATCGGTATTCGGTAAATTCGGTTCGGTACAGATTTTGAATTTCGGTAAATTCGGTATACCGAATTACCGAAATTTTAAAATTGAAATATATTTTATTATATTGAAAATAAAATTATAATTATATTAATATACATATTAATTTAATTTTTACCGATTTTTTTATTTTTATTTTTTAAATTTCGGTAAATTCGGTAACCGAAAAAATTTCGGTAAAATTACCGAAACCGAACCAAGAAATTCGGTACGGTATTCGGTACCTATTAGGGGTGTACCGAAATTTCGGTATAGTTCGGTTCGGTACGGTATGTACCGAACGAACACCCCTAGCCTATTTCGTGTTGCAACACAGTGTATAAGTGCATATCAAAACTGTTGTGCTCCAGATTGAAGCCTTTGCTGCCAAAGCTCATTACGTCCAACCAAAATGCACTCGTGGAAGGTCGGTCCATCGTACATGACAATGACATCCTCCTTTGCCAGGATCTTCTGAGACTATACAATAGGAGGAATACCTCTGCTAGAACCTTGATGAAGGTGGACATACGGAAAGCCTACGACTCTGTGGAATGGGAGTTTCTTAGAAGCTGGCTGAACCTTCTCAGATTCCCCGTGAGGTTTGTCAATTGGATCATGGAATGCGTAACTTCTCAGGCTGGAATGTTTAAGGGTGCGAAGGGGCTGCGACAAGGGGATCCTGTCTCCCCTTTACTGTTTGTGATCTCGATGGAGTACTTATCTAGGAAGTTGCAGCTATCTACTAGGGATCCGCGATTCAGATTTCATCCCTTATGCAAGAATCTTAGTCTGGTGAACCTCTGCTTTGCAGATGATCTTATTATCTTCTGCAAAGGGAAACTTGATGCAGTAACAGTTATCAAAGAGGCGCTGGATCATTTCAAACTCACATCGGGCTTGGAAGCGAACCAACAGAAATCCTGTATCTACACTACTGGAACATCAAGTGCCCTTGCTGATCAGCTGCGACAGACTGTTGGTTTCCAAGCTGGTAAGTTTCCTGTGAGATACCTGGGAGTCTCCATTACTCCCACGAAATGGAGCAGAACGGCCTGTCAGGAATTGGTTGAGAAGATTACCGCCAGGATTAAATGCTGGGCTACTAGAAACCTATCGTATGCTGGGAGACTCTGCCTTATTAATTCTGTGCTATTGACCACGCATGGTTATTGGGGCTCTATTTTCCTATTACCTAAAGTTGTGTCAAAGGAGGTGGATCGTGTGTGTAAAGAGTTTCTATGGGGCTGGAAAGTGCAGGGGAAAACTGTACCGCTTATTAGTTGGGATCGAATCTGTTGGACCAAGCAGTGGGGAGGCCTCAATATTAGAGATTGTGGTACATGGAATGAAGCTATAGCTGGGAAGCAAATCTGGGACATAACCAAAGAAGTTTCAGTCATTATGGATAAAATGGGTTAATGTGGTTTACTTGAAAGGGGCCTGTTTTTGGGGATATAGTCCTGCTGTGGACTCATGTTGGCATTGGAGGAAGTTGCACCGGCTAAAATGGAAGTTCAAAGAGGGGTACAGTGATGGGAGATGGATTGGGTCTGGTGATGGATGTTACTCTGTTACAGCTGGGTATAACTGGTTGAAATGTGAAGAAACTTTCTTTCCGTTGGGTCGAGCGATGTGGAATCGTTATTCTATCCCCAAACAAGCTTTTGTGTTGTGGCTGATAGTGAATAAAAGGATACTAACTGTTGACAGATTGATGAGTTGGGGTATACTTGTAGAGGCCACTAGGTGTTTGTTGTGTGGGGGAGCTGGGGAGTCCATTAACCACCCCTACCTTGAATGTTCATTTAGCCAAATGTTGGTACAAAAGTTACATGACTGGCTGAATCTGAGGGTTCCGTTATACTCTTTTGAATCACTATGTGACTGGCTACTTGGGTTGGGAAAGAAGAGACAGGCACAATATGGTATTATAATTACTTGCTATGCCTCGATGTTATATCATATTTGGGTGGAGCGTAACAGAAGAGTTCATGAAATGGGATGGAGGTCGGTGGAGCAACTATTTTATGTGATCACGAGAGAATGCAAGGAAGAGTGAAAGCTGTTTGTCTTGCCCCGAAAGCTTTGAAATCTGATGTGTTTCGTAGATTTTGCCTGGTTTGATGCTTTGTAACTTGGGTTTGTTATACCTTGATGATGTAATTTTGCTCATGAGGCAGTGGTAAATGAATACTCATTTTACCAAAAAAAATAATAATATAAGAATATGCAAATATACTTTTCACGTGTTTGCGGGAGCTTCTTTTTTGGGAGAGCAAAAAAAAATGAACAAATAACAGAATGAATGAAAAGGCTCGTTGTATATATTATTGCACAAACTCAAGCTTTTTGTGCAGAGAAAATGATAAAAGACTGCTTTACTATCTTAGTGTAATTAACGAGACCACACAAAGTACAAAGGTCTTCGATCTCCTCCTCCGTAAGATAGCTGTACGTTCCTCTCCCAATCCTCTGAACCACACACACCAATTCAATCAATTAAAGATATAAATTGCATGCATGTGTACGGCTCTATCCTAACTATTTATTACTACTACATATAGTGCAATAAAAGTCATTATTTGCTCAAACTAAAATTCTTGGACTTACCTCACTAAATGGCCTCAACCAAGACGGAGTTGACGAGCTAACACGGAGAAAAGTGCTCCCAACGAAAACGCCTCCACTTCGCAGTACACGGTTGATCTCAGCTATCTGAAAAATTAATGATAATTGTAGTAATCCCAAGAACTTTTTTTTAGGGAAAGATTTGATCTATTGAGAAACATACTGCGTTCGACGGAGATGGCCAGCAATGCAGAGCTGCGCCAGCATGGACAGCATCGATCGAACCAGACGCAAAGGGAAGCCTCGAAACATCTGCTCTTACAAGAGCAAGATTTCTGGAAATAGGTGGATGGAATTAAGGTTGTAAGACGAAAACTTTGAAAGTAAGCTACTAACAATACATAGGTAAAGGAAAAGGGACTTGAAAAGACTCACGAATTCAGGGTATCGGGATCATTTTTCACGAATTCGTAACATTGGCGAAGCATGTTTTCGGAAAAATCGAGCGCGACGACTAGAGCTGTCAAAACGGGCTTGGGCCCGCGGGCCGGCCCGCCCCGCCCCGCCAAAGTGGCGGGGCGGGCTCTGAAATTTTAGGCCCGCCTGGAGGCGGGCCTGGGCGGGTAAGCCCGCGGCGGGTGCGGGCTTTGGCGGGGCGGGGCGGGCTTACCCGCGGGTAGCCCGCCGGAATATTTAAAAAAATATATTATTTATTATATAATATTACAAATATAATAATAGGTACTTAATAAAATAAATAGATTAATATTAAAAAAGTTTATTTAATTAGATATATTTTCCTTCATTTTCTTATTTTTTCCAATTTTTATATTATTTTTTTCTATTTTTAATTAATTTTTTTTACTTTTTCTTATTTTTAATAAATTTTTCTTATTTTATTTTTTTTTTAATAACTGGCGGGCTAAGCCCGCCAGGCCCGCTACCCGCCTGCAGGCGGGGCGGGCCTTCATTTCCTAGGCCCGCCATCAGGCGGGCTTACCCGCCCCCGCCCCGCCAGTGGCGGGCTTTTGGCGGGTACGGGCCGGCCCGCCCCGCCGGCCCGTTTTGACAGTACTAGCGACGACCCTCGAATATGCCCCTGATTTGGCGAATTTACGGGAAAACAACCCACTGCCACAGCTGACATCTACGAGAACGCCACCTTCCACTGGCTTGAAGTAATCTTGGGCAATGTTGAACTGTAATACAAGTTTCAGAAATGGTTTGCAAAGTAAGCCTATAATAATGAGGAGCCATAAGGATGAGAAATTAATGAAACAAAAAAAAAATATTTTTTGCTTTTATAGTCGAAATTTGCAAGCATGGCTCAAGAAACTAAGAGCCAGAGGCTGAAAAGATGAATGATAAAATCTGTGTGGCCTTAATAGGGACAATACTCCTAGAGATATGGATATGAAAAAATAAGTTCTACGATGGAATCACGCAGTTAAATCAGAAAACTAATTTGGAAAATGTATATGAAATCCGTCCAACACTCTCTCATAATAGATTCTAATAGCATGGTGAGATGACACGATAATCACAAGTATACGAAGATCACAGAACCATGGATACCTCTTCCTCAGGACCAGGAAAACCACTACGGTTGAAATTTTGGCGCCAACCCCTCTCATATACATATGACACAAAAGGGCTCCTGAAAAAGAAAGGTCACATAAACCTGAAACTAGTTGATATAGTCAAAATGTCATTTCTCGAAAGATTTCCACAACAATAATGTGTATGTTAAAGACCGTCCAAGAAGTGTGAGTCCTATATTCAGATAGACATAGGTCTTTCTCATCTTTAAAGGCATATTGAAATAAATATTTAGAAACAGAAAGATACAACTCTTATAATTGGAACTTGGGATTCAAAAGAAGAAACTAAGTTACTGACATGCGTCAAACTCTATGGAACTAACTGTACCACAAAAGAACTATGTCAGATATAGTTGGTTAACTAAGCATTCCCCGTGCAACTAATTAAAGAGTATATCCAGAGACATCCTATCAACAGATGTAAATGGTCATGAAACACAATGGTCATCAGATCAGATCACTGTAGATAAAATATTTGGAAACAATAATATTTTGGTTTATTCCACATAACACTGGCTTGTCATAGCAATGATTTGCACCTGAAAAGCTCTGTTCGAGCTGGTTGAGACTCTACATAATCCTTTGTGCCATAAGTGACAGTGAGATCAAGATACACATTTTTGCTCGAATACGACTTGTTGCACTTCTTGCATTTGAAACCCGACCGATAGATTGATGACCTACAATATCAAGAATTGAATGAAAATTTCAATAAAAAGGGTTCCTATGTACACTTGGATTCACTTACACGTTGAAACCAGGAGGGCCTTTTCTAATAAGTGGCTCATAGCAGATCGGGCAAGCAAATAAGTCAACATCTTTGGTTTCTATTGCTCCAGCGTCTAACTCCTGAACATGCGATAATCCCCAAAGATAGAAAAGTGCATTATATAAAATCATCTTCCATGTGCAACCAAACATCGCTAATTAAAAGAATTCACTGGCAATACAATTCATACAAGTAGGCCACTGACCAAGGCTGACAACGTCTCCAGGTCCAATCACATACATAAAAAAATGTACAAATTTTAACAATTAAAACCTTCGCATCGCATCGTAAAGTCTATTTAAGTTCCAACTGCCTAATTAACCCAATATGGCGACAGAGAGGATAACTTGGTGAATAATCTTTAATCCATTGGGGATTATAACGACGAAATTAAGACAGATGCTAACAGAGTGAAGCAGATGAGTTAACTAAAATGATTAAAAAGTAGCTATATCAAAACATAACGGTGGAGAATAAATTCTACATTCAATCTTCTGAAAATGGTTTTATGTTAAAAAAGAATTAGTGAACACATCGAAGGTCAAAAAGTGCATTAGCACCTTAAAAACTCTCCAGTTTCACCAAATGACTTAGGTTCATATGCGCCTCTTCTATGCTTTGTTTCCAGTTTGAGTTGGGGAGTGAAACGGATCAACAATGTTCTGTTAATAAATGGACAATTACATATAACTACATTACACCATTTCTAACGAAACACTGCACTTGACCGATCAAGGACCATTGGGAATAAAAGTTACAAGCCAGAAGAACTTCAAATGAGTATTCCGTTTCGTGTCAGCGCATTTCAGGTGACCTATAAATTATCTACATAAGGATTTAAACTAATCTTTGCCAAACTCATCTACCATCTCATAATAGGAGCACCGCATGGATTCAGTATAGATCCACAATTCAAGCGCAATACCCTGTACCAAAAAACTGATAAACTTTTGATCAATTCCTAATTGTATATAGTTTTCGAATGAATATTTGAACGCTATGTTCTCTATTGACACACTTCATCGTGAACACACAGAGTCAACAGTAACTTTCCCCTATGTATAGCTTTCATTTTGTTCCAGTTAGTAAAGTACGAGAACACTTGCTCCCGACATCGAGTCGTGACTATTTCACAGAAGGGACTGGGAAATGAAATATAGTTCTAAAGCATTAATTGCCCAGAGAATCTCTATCTAGTCTAGCCAAAACACAAACAATCACAGCATATTCCGAGACGAAATTAAGTAACAAAGAAGAACAAAAGCATAACAACAAAAGAAAGGATAAGTTACTTGGTCCAAAACAACAGCAGAGGCGGCTCGAATTCTCGAACAAGAGAAACGTAGCTGCCGAGGGCGAAACCGTAAATCACCCAAGAGTCGAGGGCAAATCGGGAACAGCGCAGAGCTCCTTCGAAGAGGATGATGACGACGACCGTGATAAGACGGTCGGAGCTGAACGGCGACGGCCATATCCATTGCTCCCATGGGTTACGACGATGGTCTTTTTGCTCTGTGTTGCATACGATGATATGCGTATAGGCACAAGAGTATATATATGGGTGATTTCAACACTGAGATGAGAAGCGGAGAAGAAGATGATGATGATGATCGCGCTTGATATTTTTGCTTCATTTCCCGGCGAGTGTTTTGCCAGCGAGGTCAGCTTATTACTTCATTTGTAAGTAATATAATGTTCAATATTTTCAACTATTTATGCATTTTTTCACTTTTACTGATTACCTATTATTTTTAGGTCAATCTATAGAAAAATACTCAATTGGATAAAATTTTTACACATAGGTACCCATGTCAGAAAATTTTACAGATAGGTACCCAATTTAATTTTTACCAATTTCTTTAGTCATTGCGTACCTTCTTGTGTGTATATTGCGTACCATAACACGTTGATCTAGGGTACTTAAATATCGCATACGTCGTACCTACAGCATATCTGTGTGTTACATAGGGCGTACCTAAATATAGCATACGTCGTACCATTTTATGTTGATATAGGGTACCCAAATGTGTTGATATATGGTACCCAAATGTGTTGTACGGTGTACTTTCAGGAATCGGGTACCTACGTGCAAAAATTTATTCTGTTAGGTACCTATATATAAAAAAATCATGACAGGTACTAAATTACAAGTTCTTATCCAAATAGGTATTGTCACATGTTATTTATCCTTAAAGATATTACAAATTTGATTTTAGTTACGATTTACCAATTAACCCATTTGTATGGAACAATAGTAACTGAAAATAACTTCAAAATTCATTTACTAAAATAAATCCCCCGAATCAACAAATCATAGATGGGGTCGGGCGTCAGCCGCACGGTCGATCGCCGTCGTCGTCCTAAGTTGAAGCGCGCCGTCTCATCTATCCTCTTATGCGGTTCATCTCCTTCCGCTTCTCACCAGGTAATCAACGGTAGAATTGGATTCGCATATACGGTCTTTTGTGTTATTGTCCTTTTTCTTAACCTACGATGTTTTGGTTGCGTTATTCACTTCATGAATGGCTTGTCAATGATGAAAGTTGTCAGTTTCCTTCGGCTTGATGGAGAATGCCTATCGATTTTTCATGTACCATTTGAATTTTTTAGGTCTGAGGGGCAAGAAATTATTGTCTGTATGTAATTTTCATTTGTTGCATCAATGATTTTATGGTAGTAGCTCGAGTCTTTTCAATTTGTGACTTTGCATTCGCTCAGTTAAGATCTGGGGAACTTGTGATCCGTACTAGTTTCTAATTTGCCACGGAAGAAATTTATTGAACTCCTCGAACTAAAATTGATGGATTTCCTTACATAGGCAAAAAGTTTTCTTGTATTCCCGCAATATTGTTCATCTGGGGGAAACAGCTTATAGGAACATTGCATTTCATTTTATCTATTTACGTGTTTTTTGTCTTGTCAACGTTTCCCCTGTAGATCGAAGATTATCCCACCGAACCACGTGCAGATTATGTGGAGAAAGGTCATACACGGAAGTCAAAATTCTTCAACAATAAGTCACATTCGTCTCTGGGATCTGAAGATGTGGCTGGCATCAAACCTGGGAATGTTGTCAACTCTGCTAGAAGGTTAGCTTCTGATGAGAATACCACTCTTGAAGCTAGTCCAAACAATGTCGAGTCTGGTATTAAAGGGAAGTGGCTTTCAGAAAGCGTGGAGTTGATTTATCCTCATCAATTTGTTGCTGATTCAGTAGCTGGACCTGGAGAACCTGCTAGTAGTTCCTATGCAAATCACTCATCTCCTCATTCAAATGAAGGGTCATGTGTGGATAATGGGTTGCATGGAATCAATCATTTCATGAATCAGCAGTCATCTCAGTTGGTTGAAAGATCGAGCAGCACTAAGTTTTCTTCTCCCTGCCCTAGAGAGTCTTTGTTGGATAAGGTGTCAATTGAAAATAACGTTTCCGAAGATATTGATTGCTCTAATTCTGATTATGGTTCTTCGATAGTCTCCGATTCTCCTTTATATTCAATCCATTCCTCTGGTGATAACCTGCGGGAGTTAAACTCAAGTATAGGAGGTGTTAGGGAAGAACGGAATGGTGTTGGTAGGAGCATACTGCAAGTGGACTTGAACACATCCCCAAATAGTTTGTCAACTAGTTCATCCGAAATGAGTAGTCGAGAGTTACAGATGAATAGCAGACGGATGTTTTGGGATGCTTTCTCACGACAATATCCTAGAAGACAATCTGATTCAGGAAATGGTTCTGATAATCTAAGATCTCGCGAGAGGCGGCTTCTTGATTTTAGAAGTGGCTTGTTTGGAAATGAGAGTGAAACAGATACAAGAACCGGCGGGAGTGGAACTACAACTACCTCAAGATCAGAGGTTGGATTTTTCAATAGAGCCTTCTTTAATTTTAAAGTTTTCTGGAAAAATTATAGAGCTGTTGATTGATATCTTTTATGCTTCTCTGATTTTTTGCTTGCAGTCTAATGTTTTTCTTTCATATTCTCAACTTCTGTTTCAGTAGTCCACAACTTGTATGATGTAGGCAACATAGAGCTTTATCTTCTACTCTCCAATTCTTATCATATAGCATTTTCGCAATTCCATCATTTAGCCGTGTCTGCGTTTTCTTTTCAGATATTACATGTGATTTAAAACGATAATGTTGTCGTGTGCAGGTTTGGGGAAGTGCTGAACGCAGTTTAAATTCAAGAAACCATTCAACTTCATCCTGTCCTAGAGGAGTTCATGGACATGGTTCATGCTCATGTCAGTCTACTTCATCCGAGGAACATTCTGGGACACGAGCTGGCTTTTCTAGAATTGTCTTGTTGGCTGAAGCTTTATTTGAGGTACTTTCTCATATATGCTTTGGAAGGTACTCATATATGTTTTGGAAATAAAGGGCACCCTTAGCAAGGATTTAATCAGCCAAAATCTTATATCTGGGGTACGAAGCAGTTGTTAATGTCGTCCGTTACTAGTTATGTCCCGCAAAGTAGTAAGTTAAAAATCTAAAAAATTCATTAGAGATCATCATCTAATTCAGTCAGGAAGTTTGCATCTTTTCACGTTAAACTTGCATATCCAGGTTCTTGATCAAATCCACCAACAGCCAATGCCACTATCCTTGTCCATGGCTGCACTTCCAGCACCAGAATCGATTGTTGACTCTTTTCCAGTGAAGACGCATTCAAATTCAGAAAGATCAGAAATTTGTGGGGATGTTTCACGGTATTTCTTCTCTTGGATTTCTCACGTTTCACGATCGAGTATCTTTATGTTTGAGGGTGATTTATCTTAACGAAAATTGAAGATTACTCAACTTGGCTCTCACATGGCTGTGACAAAATGAATAAATTCAGCAACCTTAGTTTAGCAAGTTGACATAATGCAAGGCTTATATGTTTACACCTTGATACAGAAACCTTTCTTTGTTAGTCCAATATAGTTGACATATTTATGCTAACTATGTCCTTTAGGTGTTACATTTGTCTCGCTGACTACGAAGAGGGAGATAAAATACGCATTCTCCCATGCCTTCATGAGTATCACATGTGCTGCGTGGATAAGTGGCTTAAAGAGATTCATGGGTACGCTCTGTTCGTTTTCAATCGGTTTTGTCGATTGCTACATTCATCGTTTTTACGTTCTCTTTTTTCGCTCTTCAGCGTGTGCCCGCTTTGCCGAGCTGATGTTCGAGAGGATTTCAGAGGGGATCTTGATTTGAATTATACCTAATATCATTTTTGTCTGTTGTTTGTTTGTAATGCATTTTGTAGTAATTTTGAAGTAGGAATGTACAATTGCAGGATCACTAAAAAATAATTTGATGTAATGTAATAGATAATAACTGACCAAGTGGTGTACCGACTTCATAAATGTACAGGTCAGTTTATACGAGAAACGCGATGCATCTATTTTATGCTATTTTTGAATTTTTGTGAATTATATAAAATAATTTTTTCCAGGGAAAAAAATGAAGACGCAAAGAACCATCATCTTTTTCTTGACAATTACACAATGAAGTGACACAGGACAATAATTGAAGGAAGATCATACAGTATTTCTTTCAGCTCATAGTAACACGGCCGGCCCGGCCCGGCATGTCCCGTAATGTCAATTCATGTCATGATCGACGGTGATGTATAAAATTGAATCTCCTGTCCTGTAATCAAATTCAATGGTCCGAGGTTAATTGATTCAATGTATATTGTTTATATATTTTACGCAACTTATAATATGATAATATAGTTTCCTTCCCTTTCTAGGGGCATTTTCATTTCAGGCCCCCCATAACTATCATTTAGGATCCAGGCCCTCTTCGCAAAAAATTTAGTTTTAACGACCCATTTTTTGCAGTACCACTTCATTGCTCCTACATACCAGTATGTTGAAGTACCACAAAACCTATAATTCGGTACCAGTTTATGATCATCTGATACCACTTTATTTTCTGTAGTACCACTTTATTGCTTTGACATACCAGTATGTTGAAAGTTTGTAACACAAAACGATCATTCTATACCAGCTCATATATCTTTCATACCACTTTTTTTACACCACACAAAATGGGTCCTTTAACCTAAAAGATTCTGAAACAGAGCCTGAATTCGAAATCAAACCATTAATGGTGCCTGATGTCGAATTGATTTCTAATATTGTATTTTCTCTCATATGGACTACACACACATCACACGATGGGACCAGCCACCTATAGAGTCTATAGAGTCGAGATTCAGCCACACAAATGAGTTATTACTTCAACTATTAATGGAGCTAAATGCAGGATTCATTTGTAACACTACCCCGGAAAAGAGCGAGAGGGTGACTGAGGAAAGAAAATTCATCGATAATAGTGAGATCGGATTATATATGTATATACATATATATATATATATACACAATTAATACAAACATTTTTATTTCCGTAAACACGTTAAATGTAGTATATGTAACATAATGCCAAGCAAACTAACGGGCTGAAGAATCGAATAATATGGGCACTTCCGCCGTTGAAATACTAGCTAAGGCAACCTTTGTATTCAACACCGTTGCCTTTTGTCATTATATATTATTTCTTAATAAAATGAGCACATAGATTTAATGTCTTAATCATGTCTTAGAAAAATATCTCCAACACGCTCCAACGTAGAAACATGCTTTTGTGCTTGGAACTAATTACTAAGACGTGCTGGCCATGCCAAACCACACCCATAAAGGCAAAACGAAAAATGTGGTATATTATAATAAGTGTAAAAAAATATCCTTTTTTCTAATAGTACTAAAAAGGTAGTTCTATTCCCATTCCATCGTGCTCCTTTTTCTTTTGCTCAACCAAATGAAGATACGATGATACACCCAAAAAGTTTGTCGGACTATGTGTAACTCTCATGAACTAGAATTTGAACATATATAAAAATATTAGAGATTAAGTTGATAATATAAAACGAAAAGTCAATATATCATTAGGGAAAATTCATAGTCTCACAACTCACAAGCATACTAGTGGGTCAACAGACACCAAGCCCAAAACAATTATTTGACTCAGTTTTTGGGTTCCATCAAACTTTTAAATCGGTCTTGATTTTCAGGGTTCTTTTTTTTTTTCAGCAAATTTCGACGGTAGGGATTTATTTTTATTACAGCAAAGAGAAAGAAACAAAGACCAAGAAGTAGTTTTGTTTCTACAACGGCGAACTAATTTCCAACCTACAACATGGGCAATGAGCATTTGTCTCCAACCATGGTACCAAACACTTGTCGTGAAACCTATGCCCACACGGAAGCTGAGTCACTCTGTTCTCAATCCTCTCCACCATTTGTTCCAAGCACACAACACACTCCTCGTCGTCTTCCTCCGACGACGACGACGTCGGCGACGGCGCCGACGCCGACGATTTCCGGCCGTTCCTCAGCTTCAACCACCTGAGCACGCCATCTTTCTTGTTCTTCGTCTTCTGCACTTGCTGCTGCTGATTTCTTGACGAACTGCTGCAGCAAAACGTCACCGTTTCTTGTTTAACATTTTGATACTAAACAAGACTTAATAATACATTAAGATGTGTGTTTTAGACCTCTTTAATTCTGGCCTCCTATGATTAAGCTGTCGAAGCCTCTCATCTAACCTTCTCTTAGCTGCTCTAGCTTCTGCGCCGAGCCTATTCTCATCCTGGGATTGGCTAATACTCGTCGTAATTGGTTGAACACTGATATTATAATCATTCCTCTGAGAAAAATTTAAAAGCCCATTAAAATAATTAATAAATAAACCCACCACATAGAATGGAATAGACTAGACCCAGTGATCAGAATAATAATATTAGTAAAAAGATATACCATGGAAGAGTACTTTGAAGAAGAAGAAGCTGAGTGAATCGCAGTACTATCATGTGTCGAAGCATATAAAGAACAGATCGAAGGTCTCCTCGAAAAGGATGAATCAGACCCATAATAATAACTGTGATTATTGTTCATCAAATTGCTGCTACTGCTTTGGTGGAATCTTCTCCTCCTTGCAGCTTCAACTCCAGGCAACATGCCAGCCATTTGATATGATTTTTTGATGAATAAAATCGAGTTTTTAGGTAACGTTTATGTGTTAACCTCTCCCTTGGACAAGGATACAAGGTTGGAGCTAAATGGTTTTGGAATTTTCTGCAAGTAAAGACGAGGCCAGAAATGTCCTTGGCGTGTCTCAGCTGAGTTTGCGAGGTGAAGATTCTTCTGATGGTTTTTTCTGAGAAAATACCAAGTAAATTACACAGCTACAATAATAATATAGCTATAGGCCCCACCACATATGTGCCTTTTTTCGTTTAATAATTCCAATCGCTGTCTGAATCTACAAGGCCATCTACAATTTCTAAAGATAAATAAGGTTTATTCTTTTCACTACTGTATTGTGCTTGTATATTGTCCAAGAGTCGTTTGTGGTGTATTTTCATTCCCTAAAAATAAATCGTGATTCGAATATTAGGTCATGTGGTTGGACTTCACTATAAGCAAAAAAAATTACATTTAGTTTGCATAACGAAAATGTAAAACAGTTGGTATAAATGAATTTTTTAGAAAGAAAAATAAAAACGACGAAATTCTTATGTATCTTACACAAGGATGGAGTTCACTGCTTAGGATTTTTTTCAGGTGAAAGCGAGACTAGAGAAATTATTGGTATGACATCACCTGATTTTCCATGATGTTTTTTGTGATGATAAGTTTTTCTTTGGGTTAATTACAGTTCAGGCCCTAGTAACATTTTTAACTTTTGGTTCAGGCCCCATTCGAATTTCATTTAGGATAAAGGACCAACTTTTTGAAAAACTAAGCTGTCAGGCCCTAAAATGACGCAAAATGACATGTTTAACCCTGACATATGTCAAAATTACGCTGTATACCTAAATAATCCGTTCCAACCAATTATAACAGTTCGGCGCTGAAAAGAACACTTTCTTTCACTTGGATAACAACAGTCTTGTATTGAGTACCATATGTCGTCTATTTAGTAACAAATGACGTCACAGAAGTAACACAATATTCAAAAATAATACCGCTTCCTGCAACATCATTTGTTAATGTGTTACTGCAAGAATCGGTATTATTTTTGAATGATGTGGTACTTTTGCGACTTCGTTTGTTACTAAATAGACGTCATATGGTACTCAATACAAGACTGTTGTTATCCAAATGAAAGGAAGTGTTTTTTTCAGCGCAAAATTGTTATAATTGTTCTTGAACCCTCCACCCGACCATCCCCCTGTTTTCCTAGACAGAAAATTCATCATTATAGGGAGCAATGCTCGATCAGTGGAAAAAATGGGGTTCGATAGTACGATGTAATAAATATGTCTGTTAATAACATTTTACTGTCGATAAGTAACGTCTTATGACGTTAAAATAACACTTAAGGTTTTTACGGTAACAAATCAGTATAATTGTGTAACAATTATAATTGTTCTTGACCTCTCCACCCGACCATCTGCCCCCTGTTTCCCTAGACAAAAAATTCATCATTATAGGGAGCAATGCTCCTATAATGGGTTACCAATTTTCAATCTCGAAATGTGTAATAAGATCGAAACGCTAATGATTCGATCTTTTATAGAAAAACGCTAATGGTCGTCGCGTTGAGTTTAGGGTTTACGGTTTAGGGTTTATGGTGTAATACCGCATGATGGAAAACAAAACAAGGTGTTAACAATCGATTGCGCTCGATCTGTGTGAAAAATGGGGTTCGATAGTTCGATGTAATAAATATGTCTGTTAATAACATTTTAGTGTCGATAAGTAACGTCTTATGACGTTAAAGTAACACTTGTGGTTGTTACGGTAACAAATCAGTATAAATGTGTAACAAATCAGTATAACTGTGTAACATAAAACTGACGTCAAATACCATTCAGAAATCACTTTTATTAAGTGTAATTTCGTCAAATCACAGTTTTCGGTCCTTTTTACTCAATTTTTCAAAAAGAGGTCCTTAAAACTAAAAAAATGTTTGACAGGGCCTGATCCCTAATTTTAAAATATTCTGGGGCCTGACACAAAATTTCCCCTTTTTCTTTATATGGAGCATAAAATACCAAGTAATTATTACCCCCACTGACTACAATAATATACTACCTCTTATAATAGCCCCGCAACAATGATGTTTTCGGTATTTTTAATTAAATAAACAAAAAAAAAAAAGAATCATTAACAAAATAAACGGAAAAGAAAAAGCATTAATAAAATAGGTATTTTCGTACTCCCAGAGTACGAGTTACTCTAACTCGTAATCTGGGAGTACGATTTACGGGGCCAGCTGGCGCGTGCGCCTACCTGGACTAACTCGTACTCCCAGAGTACGAATTAGTAATTCGTATTCTGGGAGTACGAATTAGATCTGGTTTATAACGAAACCCTCGCGACGAACTGAAACGACGAAGACGACGACGAAGCCGACGAAGACGACGACGAAGCCGACGAACGACGACGCCGAACTGCTGCCCGCCGCGACCGCCGCCATCCCCGACGCCACGCCCGCCGTCGCTGCCCCGCCCGCTGTCGCTGCCCCCGCGCCCGCTGCCCCGCCGCCCGTCGCTGCCCCGCCCGCCGTCGCTGCACCGCCGCTGCCCGTCGCTGCCCCACGCCCGCAGCCCCGCCCCCGCCGCTGCCCCGCCCGCCGTCGCTGCCCCGACGCCCGTCGCTGCCCCGCCCGCTGCCCCGCCGCCCGTCGCTGCCCCCGCCCGCCGTCGCTGCCCCGCCCCCCGTCGCTGCACCGCCGCTGCCCGTCGCTGCCCCACGCCCGCAGCCCCGCCCCCGTCGCTGCCCCGCAGCCCGCTGCCCCGCCGCCATTCGCTGCCCCACGCCCGCCCCCGTCCCTGCCCCGCCCCCCGTCGCTGCCCCGCCGCTGCCCCACGCCCGCATCCCCGCCCCCGTCGCTGCCCTGTCGCTGCCCCGCCCCCCGTCGCTGCCCGCCGCTGCCCGTCGCTGCCCCGCCCCCCGACGCCCCGACGCCACGCCCGCAGCCCGCCCCCGTCGCTGCCCCCGTCGCTGCCCCGCCCCCCGTCGCTGCCCAGCGCCCCGTCTTTCCCCCGCCCAGACGACGTCGTACGCGCGAGTAGTTTGGGTACCCGTTATGATTCGAAAATTAATTTTTTGTGTTAATCTCATCATATCAAATGCTTTTATTGATTGTCGATTTGTTTCATTAAATGTAGAATGGATTTGGATGCTTGTTACGGGCCTATTGATAGTTCGGTGTTGACGATGCAGTCAAATTACCGTAGTAGGGACTTATTATTAGATCCGAGTGTGATAGATAGTACTATTAAATGTAGGTCGTTAGAAAATGTTGTGTGGGGTACTAGAGAAGCACCGAATATCTTACACGGTCGCTTATTAGGAAAGTTGAACGTTATGGGTCTATACAGCGTCTACAGCTGTATGTCGCAGAGGGTTGACCCTCATTTGATTACAGCGTTGGTAGAGCGTTGGAGAAAGGAGACCCATACGTTTCATTTTTATGTTGGGGAAGCGACTGTCACCTTACAGGACGTAGGTATCTTGTGGGGGTTACCTATAGATGGTAGTTGTGTCTCTGGTGTGATCCATACTAGGACGGTCATCCAGTGGATCGACGAGTGTGAGGAGTTGCTAGGTTTTAGGCCGCCTGCGGATAAAATTAGGGGGTCATCGCTTTCGATGAAGTGCTTATCGAGTTGGTTGTTGGACCATCCGATAACGGATGATAGCGATGAGGAAGAGGTCGAACAATCAGCACGTGGTTATGCGATGCTGCTATTCGGTGCCGTGATGTTCCCCGATTGCAGCGGCAGCACCGTTTCACTGACTTACCTTCAGCTGTTGGAGGATATAGAGGACGTGAGCACATATTGAATGGAACATGCCCCGACATCTCCAAAGAGACATTACTGAACCCTGCCGTAACTGAGGCAATGTCGGGAAAATCCGTACAGGTGTAACTCGAAGAACCGACTTCAAAATTTCGATGAGGCTCTTCGTTCAAATCAAAGTTTGGATTTTCAACTGTTTCAACAAAAACCTCGACACAATTGTTTTCTGAATCGGGATGTATGAAAAATTGTAAATCGTTGTCGTTGGAGATTTGAAAAAGCTGATGAAAATGGCGGGAATGTTGAAAGTATTCATTTTTGGCATGGATAGTCAACGAACAACGACTGCTATCAGCACCCGTAATTTCGAACAACAACGAAATAAACTCGGAAAAACTGGTGGTGCGACGAATTTGCCTATACCCAACAGGGCGGATACTATATTTGATGGTAGAATCAGATGATTGAATTATATCGCCGCCGAAATATACTATGACTTGTACGCGACTCGACACCATTGTTTGAGTTATTAATATAAATTGAGAAGGGCTAATGAATGATATACGAGTCTGGGCGAGGGGGGGATTTATAGGAACTTAAATCGTATCTTGGAGATACGAGTTAAGTAACTCGTATTCCGGGCGTACGAGTTACGTGAATTATTGCAATAATTCACGTAACTCGTATGCCCGGAATACGAGTTAGTGGTATTATTGCCCGACACCATGCATGGCCATGCAGGTTGGTCGGCCACATAATGTAACTCGTATCCTCAGGATACGAGTTACTATCTCGTATACCGAGAATACGATTTAACGCGCCATGTCATTTGCCACGTCAGGGTCAGCGTGGTCAGCAAGTAATTCGTACTCCTAGAGTACGAATTACTAACTCGTATTTCCCCGATACGAGTTAAGCCGACGTGTCGGGTCAGCGGGTCAACGCCCAAACGTATCTCGTACTCTGGGAGTACGAATTACTAATTCGTACTCCTGGAGTACGAAAATCTCTATTTTATTAATGCTTTTTCTTTTTCGTTTATTTTGTTAATGATTCATTTTTTTTTTGTT
Source organism: Craterostigma plantagineum (assembly GCA_027422505.1). Classification (NCBI taxonomy): domain Eukaryota; kingdom Viridiplantae; phylum Streptophyta; class Magnoliopsida; order Lamiales; family Linderniaceae; genus Craterostigma; species Craterostigma plantagineum. The sequence goes on along the minus strand of JAPQWV010000009.1, from coordinate 3,480,780 downwards.
TATTTAATTAAAAATACCGATGTTTTCTCATATATGTCTGAATTTCTATTTTCTTTTCGGGTATCTATAGAAAAATACCCAATTGGAAAATTTTTTTACACATAACTACCCATGTCAGAAAATTTTATAGATAGGTACCCAATTTAATCTTACCAGTTTCTTTAGTATATCGTACCTTCCTGTATGTATATTGCGTACTATAACACGTTTATATAGGGTACCTAAATATAGGATACGTCGTACCTACGGGCATGCCTGTGTGTTACATAGGACGTACCTAAATATAACATACGTCGTACCATTTTCTGTTATATGGGGTACCCAAATGTGTTGAGATAGGGTACTCAAATGTGTTGTTTGGTGTACTTTCGGGGATCGGGTACCTATGTGCAAAAACTTTATTCTGTTAGGTACCTACATATAAAAAAATCCTGACTGGGTACTAAATTACAAGTTTTTTTTCAAATAGGTACTTATGTATAAAAACCCCTTTTCTTTTTCAGTTCAAGAGTTATTCACGCAGCGTCACGTCATAGTATTCTTCGCATTTTAACCAATTGAGTCTGTTAAAGTTCTGCTTTGAAACGATCCCAACTTTCAGCGAGACTAATCATCTTTATCCATATAACTTTCTTCCAAGCCATAGAAATATCGACAATCATTTGTTTCACCAATATGATTTGATAAGACCATCAACAATTATAAAGATAAATAATTTTGAGGATTATTTTGCTTTTTACTAGTGTATATTCTGGTGGCTTCCATCTTTTAAATTTGATAATAAAGAAAGATAAAGGAAAAAGAAGCTTATCTTCAATTCAATTACCTTATAATGCGAAATCAAGGACCCCAAAAAGATCGTTCTTGGTGGATTATTGATTCCCTATGAACAAATCGTAATTCGAATATGATGGATGGTACCCACATTTTAACTTGGACTAAAGTTGCAAACTAAATAGATGCGTGTTTTAAGTAGCTTTATACTCTAGCCTAATATAGATATGTGGGTCATTAATTGTGTGCAGTTTAGGCCTTTATGGTTTCAAACCATGAAAAAGCCCTATAATCATTGGGCTTCTATGGGGAACTTCGATGAGGAGGTCTCTATTTTAATCATATCATGCCATATATTCAATAAATATAGGTTATTTGGTAAGATATTCAACATAATTCAAAGCATGCTTTTGGGGAGGTTTCTACAAAATACTTAGTGTACCAATGATGTGTTCAAACTCTTATCACTAAAACCTTTATAAATTAATAACACCGGGGACCATGTAATTTTATTAATTTAGAGATATTAATATATCGATAAATTAATATTTTATAATTAAAATGGACTCTTTAAATTCAACAAATTTGAAACGGTAAATGAATTCAAATATGTTTCATTAATTATATTCATGTACTCAAAACAATTACATGTGTGAATTAATGAAAAATATCGTTTCAAAATAGTAAAGGTCAAATGTTATCTGAATATCATTGAAGCATCGTTCAACCAACTTTGAGAATGGTGGGAATATTAAGCAAAACAAAATTGCGACAACAACGCTTCGCAATTTTTGGTTGCAGCTAGAGAACTTGACATTGGAAATTGACTGCAATTAAAAAAAGTTGGGGATGAAATCCAATTAAATTAAAATTTAAGAAAATATAGTAACAAATAGATTTTTATTTTATCAAATTACCATAATTTATAATTGTAATTTTTATGAATTATTAATTTAGAGTTTTAATGGGACCTAATATTTACAAAGGAATTTTCAAAAAAGTTATTATCATATTATCTTATCGAATTTGACGATTTTTAACAAAGGCCCAGGTCGGGACCGGAAGATTTATTATTTTAGAGAGATTATTAATTTATCTAGTATTAATTTATAGAGGTTTTACTCTATTTTATTTTTTATGATTTTCATTAAAGAAAAAAAAAGAAGTCTACGGCTTCTTCGTCAATTCGTCGAGTTTCTCCAAGTCTTCGTTCTTGAAGCTCGTGTAATAATGGCAAAACTACAACCTCACATTGATTGATCGGTTGTTTCGATAATGTTTATCTTGATTCTTATTACGAGCTCTTAGAGAATGACAACGTGATATTTTTAGGGTAATTACATTAGAGGCCCCCTTTAGGTTTTTAAGTCAGATTCAGATTCAGGCCCTGTTAGTATAAAATTTAGTTTTAAGTACCTGATTTCTGCAGTACCTCATCATTGTTCTGCAGTATCACTTCATTGTTATGCAGTACCACTTCACTGTCTGCAGTACCACTTCATTGTTACTGCAGAAATCGATCACTAAAACTAATTTTTTTCCTGACAGGGCCTGAATAAAAATTGCCCCATATTTATAACGTATCACGATAAACAATGTGATAGCATTGTTTTTCGCTTTTTAAATTATTTTAAAAACATCCTTTTTGATTTGTATCAGCTGGCGTAACCCGCCCAGATCCGCCATTTGGCGGGGTGGGTGCGGTAGGCCCGCCCCGCCCTAAAAAGTTGTGACTACTTAATGAATTATCCATTGCTATGCATGAATGCATATATTATCAATTAGAGTGCGTTTGGATTCGCGTATTTGAATGAAATTGTTTGATTTTTAATTATGTATAAAATCATAATTTCAAATTTAAATTCACTGTTTGGCAAATGTTAGGATTTCGAATTCGGATTGCAAAACAAAGCTCGACTCGAGCTCGTGAAGTTCGTCGAACTCGATTTATAACTTTCTTTAAAAATAATTTAAAAAAGTACAGAATTAAATAAAATAGAAAGCATGAATAATATAACAAACAAGCTCGTGAGCCGGCTTCCGAGCTTTCGAGTGCCCACGATTGAGCTCGAGCTCGAGCCGGCTCATTCACGAACCCGTGACAAGCTCGACCTCGACAACAGCTCGTCGAGCTCGACCCGGCTCATTCATGACGAGCTCGAGCCGGTTCATGACATTGCGAATCGGCTCGACTCATCGTCCACCTCCTAATTGTTATTATTTTTATTATTATTTTATTTTTTCATTATTATTATTATTTATTAATATTATACTATTATTATACGAGTAACTAGTTACGTGCTCAACTTTGGATTTCGAAAACGGACAATTTGCCACGGAATTTCAAATCCGACGAATTATAAGAGTTTGGATTTCTCCTTGGATTTGGACGAAATCGAAATCCAAATCGGTGCGATTGTCAGACGGAAGATTTGGGCGAAATCCGGATTTCCAATCGAAATTCGAAATCCAAACGGGGCATTAGTCAATTTAAAGGGCTAAAATAAATTTCTTTGTGATAAACAAAACCCTATCTATGTGTTGGATTGGTATAATTTAACGCTATTAGACATGGCCAAAGAGGCCAAGGGCCGGTTCTGGGCTGGTTCTAGTGGTACCGACCCCAACGGTTCCGCTTCCGGATCCCGGAATAATTTCCGGGAACCGACTCGAGACCATCACACGAACCACGTGATCCTAGCGGTTCCGGGCCAATTCGGTCCCCGGTCGGCCCTTAGTTTTTTCTTTAAATTTTGTTGATGAATATTATTTAATCAATTTAAATATCATTAGTTAGATAAAAATATCATTGGTGTATTAGTTATTACATTAATCAAATCAAATACAATAAATATAATAATTACGTTAATCAATGCATTAATTATATCTGTAATTGTATAAACCATTAATTAGCATTAATTATATACTTTATATAATATATTATTTACTTTCTCTGTCCCATTTAATACTTCCCAAAAATTAGTGTGCACGTAGGTTAAGAAACCACAAGTTTTTAATATTATATTACATTTTTAAGGAATGAAGTTGGAGAGAGAAAACTAATTAGTGGGCACGCAAATTAAGAAACCTTTTTAACTATAAATGATGTAATTAGTTTAATTATTGGAATAATTTTTTTTCAAAAGTAGAAATGGGAAGAATCATGTGGGATGCGCGAAATAGAAAGATGGAAAGAAATAAGTGGGACGGAGGAAGTATTAATTTTTTAATATACTGGCCGGTGGTTTTGTGCCGTAACTGCACCGGAACAGCGCCGGAAGCGCGGTTTTAAACCCAAGAACCGGCACGCCTTTTCACGGCATACCGGTTCCGATGCCTGTAACGGTTCCGACCGCAATTCCGGAGCGGTTCTGGGGCGGTTACGGGTCGACCCACCCCCTTGTCCACATCTATATGCTATCCTAATGTACAAGTTAAATGTGTTCATCCAATTGCTATACACGTCAGACACAACATTTTTTTTAAATAAAATTCGGCAAAAGTAATTATCATTCAAAGAATCCAAGGAAGTGGACAATGACTGTGAAGTCAATAATATAGAGTTAAAGAGTGGGGACCCGCCTTTGCGTCTTACTAAAAATTTAAGGAAAACTTAATCCATCTCCCCCCAAATTTGCATATTTTTACCCCCACAAGTCTTTCAATTATACAAATAACCCCACTGCATCATCCATCTATTAGACCTTCTCAACCCGGCACGCAAAACGCAAAATGGGTTGCAAAAACAGTCCAACCGAGCTGCAATAAAAAACGCATAATGCGTTTAACGGATTTTTTTCCTTTTCAACGCATTTATGACTTTCTACTGTTCATATACCAAAAAGTTTGATAAAATTAAATTTTAGCCCATAATATTACTTAATTATTTTGAAGTCCTATTTGGTAAAATTTCATTTTCTCCCAAAAATATTTTTTTATTATTTTCAGTCTTATTATTGTATATTTTTATGATTATTATTATCATTACTATTATTATTACATTGTTATTATTATTATTATCATTATTATACTGTTATTATTGTTTTATTGTTATTATAATTATGGTTGTTTTTACTAATATTATTATTATTATCATTTACTTATTTGCGTGTATTTTTTTAGCTTGTGTATTGTAATTTTTATTTTTTAGTAATTATTTATTTTATCCGCTTTTAGGTGTACCTTTATCAATTTATAAAAAAATTATGCATTTTTTCAATCGAATTAAAATAATAGTGCGGTCTAATATGTAATATGACACAATATGTGATTAATATAGAAAAGTTGTAAAAGTTGACGTGAAAGAGAATTTAGAATATTCTTTTGAGTTTGAGAATGAGTTTATTGGTTGGAGTTGAATTACTGTTTGATGTGACATTTACTGTAAAATGAGTTTATAAATGGATTTTTCGGTTGAAGATGGCCTTATATAATGAATAGGCCCCTCTAATTGAAAAAATTGCGGATGGCCCACAATAAGTGTGGTGATCATGGTTTCAATAACCGTTCATATCTAAATTAAAAAATAGAAAAAGAAATAAGTAAATATAACAAAATATAGCATTGATTAAGTGGTAACATCTACTGAAATTATTTTTTACATTGGGCCTGTTGAAACAAATTTCATCTAAATCAAATTTTATAATTAGCCTTCTGATCACCAAAATAAAAAATTTCATATTGGACAATCATTTTACAATTAATTTTTTTTATATATCTAGACATTTTATATTTAAGTATATTGAATCCGGAATCATAATTGTATTTAACTTATATTTGGTCATGAAAATATATTATTATTATTATTATTTTTGGGACGGTTTCAGTCTAAGGATGTTCGTTCGGTACAATCCGTCGAACCGAACCGAAATTTCAATTAAACCACCAAACCTTGAATCATTCTAAGGAATCCAAGGAAAGGAAGTGGACAATGACTATGAAGTCAATAATATAGAGTTAAAGAGTGGGGACCCGCCTTTGCGTCTTATTAAAAATTTAAGGAAAAGTTAATGCATCTCCCCCAAATTTGCATATTTTTACCCCCCCCCCCCCCCCCCCCCCCCAAGTCTTTCAATTATATAAATAACCCCACTGCATCATCCATCTATTATATAATGAATCCGCCCCTCTAATCGAAAAAATTGCGGATGGCCCACAATAAATGTGGCGATCATGGTTTCAATAACCGTTCATATCTAAATTAAAAAATAGAAAAAGAAATAAGTAAATATAACAAAATATAGCATTGATTAAGTGGTAACATCTACTGAAATTATTTTTTACATTGGGCCTGTTGAAACAAATTTCATCTAAATCAAATTTTATAATTAGCCTTCTGGTCACCAAAATTAAAAAATTTCATATTGGACAATCATTTTACAATTAATTTTTTTTATATATCTAGACATTTATATTTAATTATATTGAATCCCAAATCATAATTGTATTTTACTTATATTAGGTGATTGATTGGTACATGAAAATATCTAATTATTATTATTATTTTTCGGAAGGTTTCGTAGGAGTGTTCGTTCGTACGATCCGTATCGACCCGAACCGAAATCACTAATTTTCGGTGCCCTTAAAAGAAACGTGCGATATATGGCTTTTTTTAATAAACTATTGCTATTTTAACCCAAATTCAATAAAATAGGGTTACTTTTATCGAAATTAATAAAATAGTGGAAAACGTGTTTATTAAACGCGATGACGCGGCTAATAGCCGCGACTGCGACGTGGCACCAATTATAGCGGGCCTAACGCGTGCTTATTAATAAAAAAAGTGAACGGACCGAGTTTTGGCCCAATAGACCGGAGGTCGGCATCACTAGACATTAGTAGGAGATTATGATGCAATCGAGAGTGTTGATAGTATTCGTTCTTCACACGAACGATTAACAAGAAAGATGTTGTCGACGGAAGTCATATCGTACAACATACTAAGAAACTGATCGAAATTGGTTTCGCGATGAATTCGTCGGTAACCGATGGGTTGGAGACTATAGCGAATGGTGTTGGATTCGTGTATGATTTCACCACCGAAATAGATGATTATTTGAATTTTTCTGGACACGATAATGAATAATTCTAAAATTCTATGAATTGAAAAACAATGAAAATGGTTGCTTAAATAGGCACGATCGTCGCAAGCATTAAGCGCCGCGTCGCATGCAATGGACGCACCGCCACGTCCATTAAACGCGACGGACGCCATTTATTGAATGGGCTGTCCCATCATGTCATTATGTGGGTCGATAGTGGATTGATAATGGGTCGATAGTGGGTTGTGTCAACGCGTCGCATGTAATAAACGCGTCGCCGCGACCATTAACAGCGACGTCTTTGTCGGGCCAAACGCGGGCCTATACGCGGGCCAGGTTATTGTCGCGGCTGACGTCGCTTTTAATAAGAGCGTTTCTTACGATTTTATTAATTTCGATCGAAATTATCCTATTTTAATATTATTTTATTTAATTTGCATTATTTTAATAAAAATTCCGCCGTATATATTTAACTTCGTTGCCGGTAAATAATTAGTACCTACACTAGAAGAAGATGACTATATCTGAAAACGACAAAAAAGCAACGGTCGTCAGCCAAGAAAGAATCACCATTGATGTCCGACAAAAAACTCGCCAAGAATCCCCCAATAATCCCACAAAACGCCGGCGGCAGATGCACAGAGTCTTACCTCAGCTGAGGCTAAAGAAACACCACATCGAACACGTCTACGACCCAGCGATCGTTTCCTTAGGCCCTTACCACCACGGAAGCTCCTCCCATGAACTCCAACAAGCCGAGGATTTCAAGCCCCTCTGCTTAAAATGGTTCGCTCTCACCACTACGGCCAAGGAAGAAGAAGACGTCTTATACAGAAAAGTCTTGGAGAACATAGACGCAGTAAGAAGCAGCTACGCCGAGGCCTCAGCCCTCTCCAAGTACAGCGACGGGGAGCTCGCCGGAATGATGCTCAGAGACGCTTGCTTCGTCGTCAACTACATGGCCAACGTAACTTCGATGGAGGGAAACAACGTCAGAGAATGGCAGGACCATTTCGGCATGGCTGCTTTCCCTTTCATGCTTCGCGACATTATGAAGCTTGAGAATCAAATACCCTTCTTCGTCATAAAGCTCTTAATCAGAGGAAATCAACGGAATTCTTTGCTCCATGATTTTTTAAACTGGCTTCTGCTGAGGGATGGTTCGAAAGAACAAGTGAGGGTTCCCAGGGAAGACGAAGACCCTCCCCTTCACCTTCTAGAAGCTCTTTGGAGAGCAGTTACCAACGATGAAGAAGAAGAAGACGAACCCATTAAGGAAACACCGCCGAGGAAGAGCAACAAATCATGGCGGCAGAGTAAGCTTCTGCCGAGGTTTTTGTCCGATGATAAGAAAGCCCACAAGAAAGATGAGTACACCTACACACAGTACCATTCTCAGAGAGTGTTCAGATCTGTAATGGATCTGAGAGCAAAGGGTATTTACTTCAGCCCAAGCTCTTCTTACTCGCTCAAGGCTGTAAGGTTCAGATCTTCCTCGTACTACGGCGAGCTTCAGCTCCCCGTGAGATACGTCTCCGACCAACACCAAGTGATGCTTTCCAACTTGATAGCTTACGAGCTTTCTCCCGACAGCAGCAACGAGGAGTACATCGTACTGTCCTACGCTATCTTGATGAAGTCTCTCATAGAGAGCGCCGAGGATGTTAAGGAGTTGCAGAAGCGGGGAATACTCTTCAACAAGTATTCGAATCACGAGCAAGTGGTGAAGGCTTTCAAGGACATCGACACCTTTGGGTTGGTTAACTTTGACGTTTTCAGGGATGTGAAGGAGAAGATCGGCGAGCACTGTAGGGATAGGAAGAAGACTTGGACTGCCGATCTCATACACACTCGCCTGAATAGCCCTTGGAGCATTTTGGCTCTTTTTGCGGCGACTTTTCTGCTATGCCTCACTGCTCTGCAGACTTTCTACGCTGTCAATTATCGTCATTGATGAAGTTCTGTATGTCTTGTTTATGATCTGTGTGAGTTGTTTATGTTGTATGAAGATTGCATGTAAGGGCGTAAACAAGCTTAGCCGAGCCCGAACATGGATCAACTCGAGCCCGACCGAGCTCGAACATGGATCAACTCGAGCTCGACTCAATTAAACTTTATGGGGCTCGGGCTCGGGCTCGAAAATTTTTGGCTCCGGTTCGGCTTTCGGGTCGATAAGCTCGACAAGCTTATTGTAAGGCGGGGTATCTGAGCTCGAATTCGGGCTCGACGAGCCACGAGCCCAGATATGATCGGCTCGAAGCTCGGATCGAGCTCGATTTTGAACGAGCTCGAATCAAGCTTTGACCAAGCCTGCGAGCAGCTCGGCTCATTTACACCTCTAATTGCATGTAAATTTGTACGTTTTGTAATTATTGTATGTTGTAATAAGATGAAGAAATGAATAAGAAATCTCTCTTCAAGCATGCATTTATCTTTTAGTCGCTTTTTAGTCGCCGGAATATTTTCGCCATGGCAGCAGCGACTTCCCGTCAAACTTATGTTAAAAACTTACTTTATTCTGAACCTTTTGTAAATTATTATACTCTTTTATAACGAGATAAAAACTGTCAATTAACTAATAAGATTTTTTCTACATTAATTATTATAAAAAAAAACTTATTAAACCTCATAACTCTAACATCATAATAACTACATTCAATTGATTAATTTTATTGTACACATGTATGATATGCTAAAATAGTACTTCCTCCGTCTCATTTAATTCTTCCTAAATATTAGTGGGCACGGAGATTAAGAGACTATATTATTTTAATATTATAGTACACTTTTAAGGTACGGAGAGAGAAAATTTATTAGTGGGCACGCAAATTAAGTAGTCATTTTTTAATATAAATGATGTAATTAATTTAATTATTGGAATATTTTTTACCAAAAACGGAAATGAAAAGAATTATGCGACACGCCGAAATAGAAAGATGAGAAGAAATAAGTGGGACTGAGTTAGTATAAGCGTTGTACTTGGTGGGTGTCACATTTCATCATATGATCTCCTTATTTAACCCATGAGCTTCGCATGATCTCCTGTTCACCTTACATGTTTATTTACACTAATATCTATTATCATTATACCTACTGAATTTTGTGTAATCAATGTAAAGATTTTACCAAAGCCTATAAATAAAGGTATTTGTAGAAGTGAGTGGATATATTTTCTATATGCTCTCTATTGTCTTGTAATAATTATACAACAATATGGTGACTTGTCGCGATCAGATTAAATGATTAGTATTATTCAATGAATTTATATTAAAAAACAAAGATTAAAGTTTATTTTAGTGTAGTAGGTTTTAAATATTTTATAATTTATGAATATGTGGTGGGTGTGATTGGTATCGATAGATGTGATATTGGCGACAGTGGATGGATATGGATCACTGACTTTTCACGTTAAATGGAATATTTTTTTTATAATATAGTTTTCAGAGTGCACCATGCATGGCCCACGATAATAGAATCCTATGCGCGTGCGCCAAATTGGCATAAGACAAATTAGTCTAATGGTCCTTTTGGTGTGAGAAATCGAACACGGAAAAAAAGAAAGAGTTAATTATGATTCAGCCCCTATTCATGTTTAAAAATCGTGTTCAGCCCCTGTCAGAAAAAGCAATTAGTTTTAAGGACCCAATTTTTCATACCACTTCATCGGTCTGTGGTACCACTTCTTTGTTCTGTAGTACCACTTCTTTGTTATGCAGTACCACATAATTGCTCTGCAGTACCACTTAATTGTTCTGCGGTAAAAATGAAGTGGTACTGCAGAATAAAAGAAGTGGTACTGCAGAGCAATTATGTGGTACTGCGGAACAAAGAAGTGGTACGACAGAACAAAGAAGTGGTACCACAGACCGATGAAGTGGTATGAAAAATCGGGTCCTTAAAACTAATTGCTTTTTCTGACAGGGGCTGAACACGATTTTTAAAGTTGAATGGGGGCTGAATTGTAAAGGTCCCAAAAAAAAAGATGAAATGATACGGATCAAATCGTTACACATGACGCCTCAGTAATACTATAATACGTTTTCTTTTCTTTTTCGCATCGAATTCCGCATGCCAAACTCACCCTAAAAGATTAATAGGTAAATCAATGGGCATTATAAGGAGGCCTATCTACGCTTTACGTACTCAAAATTATATAAAAATTATCAGTTCAATTCCCTGTTAGATAAATGTATATGAGTATCTAGTATAATGAAGTTTTATAAATAGGTATCCGTTTGGTTGAGAAACCATTTTATCATCATTTGAGTATCTTTTTATATGTGTATTGCTTACCATATTAAGTGTTTGTGTGATACTTAATTCTTAAATATGTTGGTGTGATATTTTTGTAAGCATGACGTACCTCTTCTCCTATGTATTGGCTCGCAAGACATTTTTTTATGGTACCTAAATTCTTGTACGGCGTACCTTCTGCCTAGTAGGTATGTATGTGTAAAAGTTTTATTATATAGGTACCTATATATAAAAAAATTATTGAAAGGAACTGTTCTTACACTGTTTGTCTTTGGGTACATTTCCCTTGTAAGTAAGGCTTTCTTTATTTTACTTTTCGATGATTTTTTATTCTATTAATAATATTGTTATAACAACAATCATTCGCAAAATTATTAGGTGTATCGATACTAAAGTAACCGAAGTATAAAAAAAAATTATCAGTTCAGACTAGGGCTGCTAAAAACCAACCCAACCCGCCAACCCGACACGAACATCACTCGAAAATAGCATGTTTGAATTAACATTTTCGATCTATTTAAGTAAATGGATAAACTCGAACGCAACCCAAATATTAAGTGCGTCAGGTTAGGATGGTTCGAATTTTCAGCTCGAAACCAACCCATTTAAGCAGAATTAAGATCTAAATATAACTAAAATAAAAGGAAAAAATTATCATATGCTCGATGACTTACACTGGCATGTCATGAAAATGAGGTTTGTTGGATCAAATGGAAGAAAGCATGGTCGAAAGTTGAGTTAATTATCAGCAGGTTTGGTCGATCTTTATGACTATGAAATAACTTGATATTTAACTATATTTTGTGAGACTTGTGTTATTTGAATTCAGTTGTCTCTTAATATGTTGATGTTTTAGAAAAAAAACAACTGCTTTGTTTCTCTGTTGTTTTGTTTCATTTGAATATTATGTTTCTTTAGTTTTTTTTTAATTTTAAACGGGTTGGCGAGTTAATGGGTTATTTGGATTAAAGCAGGTCGTATTTGGATTCAATATTTCAACTTGTTTAAAGTAAACAAGTCAGGTTATGTGGAAGTTTTCAACCCATTAATTAAACGGGTTGAACCCGATTGTAACCCAACCCGACCTGTTTACCACCCCAGTTCAGACCTATGTTAGATACATTTTGTATATAGATATAAACAAATAAGTACCCATTTGGTTTTAATTTTTTTCTTTAGGTACTTGTTTGCAGAGAGTACCATTCTATCGTCGTTTACGTATTATTTTATATGTAAATTACGTACTGTATCATGGTTGTAGGGTTCCAAATTCCTAATTATTTTGTATGATATCTCTGTAAGCATGATGTGCATGTTTTCAATGTATACGTATAACAATACGTAATCTATGGAACCTAAATTTCTTCTATAATGTAACTTCAGTTAAGTGAGTACCTATGTGTACAAATTTTATTCTATTAGGTATATAAGTATATAAAAATACTGACAATGTCATTTTTTTATACATATTTAAGTGTAAAGTTCCTTTATTATTATTATATATTATTATTTATAAAATGGGTTATTTCGTCTGAAATTAATAAAATAGGGAAAAACGCGGCCATTAAATACGACATCGCGGACGTGGCACGCATGGAGGCCATTTTTATTTTGTTTTATATGCGTCACCCCAATAAGGGGTGATGTTAAGTTTTTTTTTAATTTTAACTTATTTTATATTATTTATTATTTATAAAATCCACCAAATTATAAAATCATGGTTATTTCATCTGATTTTTACATAATAAAAACCAATAAAAGCATATAATTTATTGTTTGTTTTGCGACGATTAAAATGATATACATATCTTATATTTTTCGATAATAAAAAATATTGTTTTATTTCGATAAATTAAAAATTACTTAAATTGGAATAAATTAATGTTTTTTCGTCGCAAACACGACTCTTTTTTTAAGCAGAGATATGAACGATTCAAAAAATCGTTTGTGAAACGTCGTCCGTTCATTCATTTGCATAAACAATAGTTCAACTTTCGTTCGCATTACACAAACAGATTTATTGACCTATATTGCATTACAACGATGATATAATGAAATAGTAAAAAATAAAAAATTAGAAAAATAAAAGAGAAGGTGGGAATATGATATGCATAATTGTGTTTTAAATTTATTCCAATTTATGTATTGTTTTTAGTTTATTAAAATAAAAAAAAATATTTTTGATTATCGAAAAATGTAAGATATGCATATCATTTTAATCGTCGCAAAACAAACAATCAAATAGATGTTTTTATTGATTTTTATTATGTAAATCAGACGAAATAACGATAATTTTATGATTTGGCGGTTTTATAAATAATAAATAATATAAAATAAGTTAAAATTAAAAAAAAAAAAACAAAGTGAAGGTGGCCCCTAATGGGGGCGACACATATATAAAGAAATAAAAAAAAGGGTGCCACGTCATCGTCGCGGCTATTAGCGGCTATGTCGCATTTAATGACCGTCTTTGCCATATTTTATTAATTTCACACAAATAACCCATTTTATTAAATTTTATTAAAATTACATTAGTTTATTTAAAAAGCCCAAGAAATCGTGCTCAATAGATCCCATGTTTGCTCCAATAGATATGGCCTTTTAGCCCCTATGTAAACGTTGTGTTTATTAGACTTTAAGTAGCTCCAAGCACTACGGATGATATTCATTTGATGCATAATTGCGACATGTCACGTGATTTGTTTGGGTGCAAAACTACGTTGGTGGTCGCTTTACTTTGGCAGGAGAAAATTCACTGTAATAAAAATGCGTCCTCTTCGTTTTTCATACCTTAATCCTACCTTACTTCTCCTAAAAAAATGTCTTTGTTCCCCCCGAAAAAAATGTCTTCTCGTGAAATACAAGTTAATCTCCATATTTTCTAGTGCATTTATCAATCAATGGATACAATTAAATATAGTATTGCAATCATTGGCTATTGTCGAAGACATAGATCTCACTCAATGTCTGTTATGTTCTATGAGATGGATGGTGTCGATGCCAGTTTATTTTCTTTAATTCTTAAGAGAATGCTTACGTTAAATATTCTCAATTATATCGAAAGCTCTTACAAGCTTCTAGACTACGATCTCGCACTACACTCTCATTTCGAACTAATCAATGTTGAGGTATTTGTCAGAAAAAAAAAATATTAAAAAAAACAACGGTTTTGATCTTAATATGGTCTATTATGGGTAATAAAATCTAACGAAGTTTGGTAGTGTACTATTCATGTCTGAGTCACTCAAGCATGATATTGCAGCACATAACTCAACCAGTAAATGATTCTTATTTGTTTCAACGAGTCAAATTTAATTGAAGACCGAAATAGACTTTCGAGCTAATTCTATGGAAATTTACTTGGAACTTCTTCGACACTGACATTTCTACCAAGCAAATATTAGGATAATTATGCTCTACAATGAATTATTGAAATCGTATGACGTCCATTAGGGGACGTGAGGATGATGCGTAACCAGCGTTTTTAAAAACAAATGCATGGCAGTTACATATTTGGAAGAACCTACTAATTAAACTAAAACTCATGGCTCTTACTTAGACTTATGAAAGTAGTCGTCCTCTTCTTCGAGAATGATAGACGCACTCCTATGTCCCAACCAAGCGTGGACTGGTCTTCGTCATCTTTGGGTCTTAATTTAATGCAATAAAATATCCATGTCTTAACAATAGTGTGAGGCAGACAGTAACACTTGTAGTAATGGAGAACCACTCACAAAAAAGCGATGATCATCATCATCGATTGTATATAGAAGAAGAAGAAGAAAAAGTAGACGAAGAATCTCCCATCGATGGACGATCTCATCAGAAGAAGGTGGTGCGCAGAATTCACAGAGTTATCCCACAGTTGAAGAAGAACAATCAGCTGCACAGCAAAAACCACGTCTACGATCCCATTTTCATCTCTTTAGGCCCTTACCACCACGGAAGGGCCGATCTCCAACATGTCCAAGAATTCAAGCCACTGTGCTTGGAATGGTTCGCTTCGACAACCCATCGGTCAAAGTCCTTTTACTACCAAAATATCAGAGACAACATCGACGAAATAAGAGACGCATACGCCGAGGCTTCTTCGATTTTGGAGAAGTACAGCGACGACGAGCTTGCCACGATGATGCTCTTGGATGGCTGCACCATCATCAACTACATGGCCACTCGACTGCATCCTCCGCCGCCGGAGAGGGAGGACGCCGCCGCCGCCGTGGACTGGACCAGCCACCTTGGACTCGCCGCCGCACCATTGATGGTAAGAGACATGGTGAAGCTCGAAAATCAAATACCTTTCAAGGTCATAAAGCTCTTGCTGGAGGGTCGCCGCCTAAGCGACGGCGGTGAATCGTGGGATGGGCTGATCCATGGGTTTTTGCGGTGGATGCTTTTGGGGAGTGGTTCCCAAGAACAGATAAGCGTCGCCGGGGAGTACGACGGCGACGACCTACCCCTTCACATTCTCGAAGCTATTTGGAGGGCAATCGCCGGAAAATCCCAAGTAGAAGGAGAAGACAATCAGACAGTTATGACCATGTTGGGGAAAACATGGGACTGCGCAAGGAGAACGTTGACGGCGAGGAAGCCGAGGAAGAAGAAACAAGACAGAAACCGGCCACCTCAGCAACACGGGTTATTCGGGTCGGTCACGGATCTCAAAGCGAAGGGGATAAGATTCGCCCCGAGCACCCACTCTCTGCGAGCCATCTCCTTCGAATCGAGCCTATTCCACGGCCGACTACGACTGCCCATCAGATACGTCTCCGACCAGCACCAAGTCGTATTGGCCAACCTCATCGGCTACGAGCTGTCGCCGGCGTCAAACTCCGCCTGCACGGTGGTGTCGTACGCCGCCTTCATGAAAGCTCTGATTGAATCCCCGCAAGACGTGAAGGAGCTTCAAGAAAATGGGATACTCTTCAACAAGTACTCGAACCACGAGCAAGTTGTGGAATCCTTCAAGGAGATCGACGTATTAGGGCTCGAGCACTACGACGTGTTCGACGGCGTGAAGGAGAAGATCGGCCGGCACTGTAAGAGCAGGCCGAGGGCGTGGATGGGTAACTTGGTCGTGGCTTATCTGTGCAGTCCTTGGAGGGTTATTTCACTGTCGGCGGCGACTGCCCTCCTCGTATTTACGTTTCTTCAGGCGTTTTACGCCGTCAGAGGTGGTAGGTCGGCGAAGTAACATGGGGTGGTGGTCGGCGGCGGAGGCGGCGGTGCAAATGAGATTTTTCCCAATTTGTTGTTTTTGTTGTTCAAGAAATTTCTATCAAACATATTCGTTTCTTGTTGTGTGCTTATAATAGTAAATTTTGGCAGATTTGGTCGCTTAAATCGTCAAACCATAACATAAATGACCGACACAGTTGAAATGGTTATTTACTTTCAAGATTAAAAAAAAAATCCTACATATTCTTACATTATTATATACATACGAAGTTAATAGGCACTCAACAAGGTGATGCAGTGGGCGTGGGCTTGCATCGTATGGCAGAAGCGAAGCATATACTTCCGTCTATTTCGTAAAGATGAACTTGGGAGATAAGGATTCAAAGATTATTAGTATGAAAAAAAGTCTCTTAACCTCTGCATATATTGCCATATAACAAGTACGTTATATATTCATGGACTTTCAGCCTCGCCGCTCACATGTTAATTGCGTTCGATTGATAATCTTAGGAATTCGTATCTCCCAATTTCATCCTTACGGTGATGCATATGCTTCGCGCTTCACTTCGTCTGCCATACCTTGCAAGCCCATTGAATCAACTGGAGGGCCTAATTTATTTCTCTAACATCCATGGAGGTAATCATTTAGTTGAGTATCCAATATATAGGGGCGGAAATGATCAAAAGAATTTCGAAAAAGCAATTGAAAATTTTGGCTAAGAATAATGACTTTAATATAAAGTAATCAAGGTGCAACAATAATGATACACTTCACAGCTCAGCAATCACGAATGGAACATCCTATTGGTGGACAATGATATTGAAAACAACGTTACACGTATAAAGATGTGATTTAATTATCATTTTATAGACTGGTGGAGTGGTGGTGGACACTGGACACCGTCCGCCTTTGAGAAGGGAATCCTAAGTTCTTCATATAAATCAACTTAATTAAAGAAAACGAAATTAATGTTAACTTTTTTTTTTTTCCAATCGATAGCTTGTATTAATAAACAAAAGTACATGGACTAAATAGTCCAAAGGGTCTCTCCGGTGAGATCATTTTCCGGTAGAGAACAAAGGCTCATATACGAGCACAAACACACCCAACAAAAGTGAAAAAAGCCGACAGAAAACGAGAAAATCCCAAACTTGGATCAAAGAGCTATAGAACCTACCACAAAAAGGCTATTAAGCCGATTCCACAATACTCTACACTTTCTTTATCCAACGATCGAGGCCCTCGTCTTCATCGGAAGGAGCTCCCACAAGGGGGAGAAAAGGCTCCACAAAGGGAGAAAAGAGCTCCCGATCCAAAGGTCGGGAGAAACGAGCTCCACGTGGGAGACTCACATGTGGACGATGGCGGGAGGCAACGAAATGTGGTGGGGGGTGAGGTGGCAGGTGTGAAGGTGGAGAGGCGGCGGGCGGACGCGGCGTGGCAGAGGGGCTAGGTGGAGGCGGCGGGCGGCAGCGTCGACAGCGGCGGAGGTGGCGACAAGGGCTGTCGACGGCAGAGGCGGGCGGGGTGGGGAAGGGTGGGGCCCGTGAACCGGCGTCGGGCGGGGTGTCGACGGCAGAGGCGACAGCGGCTGTCTACGACAGAGGCGGGCGGGTCTGTGAACCGTCATCGGGGCCGGCTGTTGAGGCGGACGGACTCGGTGACGGCTGACGTAGGCGGAGGCGGACGGGCTCGGTGGCGGCTGACGCAGGCGGAGGTGGGGGCGACTGACCGGAGGCGGGCGTCGGGGCGGTGGTGGCCTTTCAATTTTTTTTTTTTTTTTTTTTAAGAAAAGAAGAAAATAGAGAACGAAAACAAAAGAAGAGAACTCCCCCTACCTCCATGTTCCTCCTACCTCCATTAATGGAGGTGGGGAGGATGGGGAGGAGGGGGAAAGGGTGGCGGCGTGTGTGGAAGAGTAGGGTTTTGTTTTAGTGAGAAGGGAAAGAAAGGAGAGGAGAGAGAGCGACCCTATTCCGTTTTGTTTTAATGGGCTTCTAAATTAATGTTAACTTAAAAATAGATGTTATTGAACTGTGGTATTGTTAGATAAATTTACTCAATAAAATAAAATATTCACTCAATATGAGTGTAAATGATAAAAAAATTGAGAGTATGATTTTATCTCTGCTTATTTAATGTCTATACTACATATATGTGTTTGTTTGGTACTTGATTTCTAAATATGTTATGTGATATCTATGTAAGCATGACTTAGTATATTATAATACGTTTTTTCTATGGTACTTAAATTTCTTATATGTTGTGCATTGAGCCAAGGGTACCTATGTGTAAAATTTTTATTCTATTAAGTACCTACATATAAAAATAAAATATTACGGAGATGGTCTGGCATTTTTGTTATATATTTAGGGTGTTTATCTCTTTTATATATAATACTTTTTTAAAATTCAATTTTTTAAATTAATTTATGAAAACAAAAATTGAAATTATCACACTTAAATGAATATTCTATATAGTATTTAAATTTTTAACATTGTTAAGTTAACTAATTTATAAAACATAAACTTAAATTATATTGTAAGAATTAATTTATTTATTTTATATACTTGAAAAATTAATTAATATATATCATTACAAATTAAACGTACCATATTTGTTTGGTTTGTTAACTAAGATAAGTCCAGGCGTCGTTGAATTTTGATTGTGGGCTCCTTATTCATCTCTTCTCTTTTAATGCGCCATCATCACCAATGGTGGGCGAATCTACAGTGTTTTCTCGCAAAATGTTTTCGGAAAAAGGACTTCCAAAAAAAAGTGTCTAATAATTATGTATTCCAAAATGGACTTCAACATAGGCCCATTATTATTATGGACGTGTTCTTGCCCAGACCAGACTTATCCAACGAGTAATAATAGATTTAATTCAAGAACGAAATAAACAAAAATAACCAAAGAAATTAAGAACGACCGTCTTCGATTCATTCATATCTTTCTCTGTTTGTCATAATACGTAATGCCATGTCAGAATCCAAGATAAATATTGTTGACTTTTGTTTTGCTTTCCCACCAAGGAAGACAATCGTAATAAATAGGAGAGGGAAACCGACCACATACACAATTTGTCAAAGTGTACGTGCAACGAATCTTTTATATTATTATTTACATGGGTGACTATGTTTATTAATGACTCGGACAACCGGTTGTGCATTATAACTAAATAAAATAAATCAAACAAGTAAATATTTTTCACAACCTCCCACAACCCGGTTGGTGCACCAACCTGGTTCACCAACCGGTTGTGCACAGTTTTCAATACTATTTTTGTGGTTTTTATTGGTTTTATGATATATTTAAATTATCGATTAAATTTTTATTTTTATTTTTTTACCAAAATGTATGATTTTTTTTTCTCCACAAATAGAGACTAATATTGCTAAATTTTGAGTCACAATTTCAAATTATCTATTTATCTATTACATTCTATAATCTATCATAATTCATATTATTTTTCCTTATCCAATGACCAAAGTATCTAAATTTTATGTCATATAATGTAATATAGTTTCAAACATTCAAATACTAATCAAAATAATTATAAAATATAAATATTATAGGTTGTACTGGGTTGTTGATAAAGTATGGAAATTTTTAGGTTGGGTTGAGATGTAGGTTGTGTATGTGGAGGAGAGAGAAATTAATATTTTATTATCATGACCGGTTGTGAAGGTCATGGATAAATATAGTCTTATGGGACACTATCAAAAAGCGATGCATCATACGCTTCGACGAGGAAAATATAGAAAGAGTAATTCTATATAGATTCTATTTAGACCCCTAATAATTATCACACAAATAAATGCAACTTTGGAAACTATGTTTTTGACCAATTATAAATTTAATAAAACTTTGAGAAGGTCTTGAACGTCTTTTGACTAACACCTTAATTGTAACTCTAATTAACAGCTTTGAATATCTTTTGAACTATAAATATTGTAATCGCCATTCTTTTATTTATAATGAGATTTGAATGTCCCCGTGCATTTGAATTATACTAACTATATATAGACACATCAAATTTATAACAACCAATCAAAAATGAAATCTACACATACATGAATACATACTAACGAAAAAATCCGACGAAGTATTTTTTAAAGCCAACATGATTCAGGTAAGATTCTTTTCTTTATATATTTATATGATTGGTATAATATTACTAATGATAGGCTTTCAAATTTGTACGGCAAGAATAATCTTATTATATTTGTTTCGCACGTATTTTAGGAGGATGAGATTTGCGAAATAATAGAAGGATGAAAATCGAAAAGTTGATCATGTGAATGCCGATGTCACTTCTGAATTTTTACGGCAAGAATAATCTCAGTACTTTTTTTCATCATATTAAGTTTATATGTATTTAATTTATTATTTATTTTTCATGTAACTTGTTGTGTATATTTCAAGAAAATGAC
The DNA here is from genome assembly GCA_027422505.1 of Craterostigma plantagineum. Lineage (NCBI taxonomy): Eukaryota > Viridiplantae > Streptophyta > Magnoliopsida > Lamiales > Linderniaceae > Craterostigma > Craterostigma plantagineum. The sequence goes on along the minus strand of JAPQWV010000009.1, from coordinate 3,460,096 downwards.
TTTTACAGAAATATTTATATGAATTTTTTACTAAATAAGTTAGAATAGTAATACTGATATTTAAAACTAAATTAATGGTGTAATTATCGAATGATCACTAACCAAATTATACTGTACGATTGAAAGAGCAAGTAACACTAGTCTTCTCCTACCAAATTAAATACTATTTTTGTTTCCAAATGTTGTAACAAATGAGTAAATAACTTTTGTAATTCCAAGGTTTTTTTCACCCATAAGGGGGTGCCAATAGTAGCATCCGTATAGAAATAGACAAAAGCCATCTTCGGGAAAATGGGACAAGAAGAAAAGAATCTCATTGAATATTAATCAAGTGTACGGTGCCAACTAAATCATAATGAGAGTGAAAAAGGTAGGTAGGACTAGAAGCGATCAAAGGAAATATTTAAGCACATTTTTTTTCCTGGTTACTACTATATATGCCGCAACTCAATTTCTATCCAAAATGTAATATTTTTTCATCCACTTAAGAGGATTGGGTTAAAAAATATTAACTTACTTCTTTTCTATATCGTTAATGATATCGGTGCAATAGAACTGTTAATTTTTTTTCACGTAAAAGAAAGAAGTTCAAATCAAAAAGAAGATTGAAATTTAGTTTCACACCGTTCTCCATCAAAAATCAAGGAATCTAAGGGAAGATTCAAGTAATCGTAAAGCTATTTAATAAATGACGCAAAAAATTCTAGATCTTTTCTTTTATCCTAGAGAAATACAGAAAACGTCTATAAATTAATACTCAATAAATTAATAAACTCTCTAAAATAATAAAATCTTCCGGTCCCGATTTGGGCCTTTGTAAAAAATCACCAAATTCGATAAGATAATAATATAATAATTTTCTGAAAATCCGTTTATAAATATTAGGTCCCATTAAAACACTAAATTAATAATTCATAAAAATTACAATTATAAATTATGGTAATTTGCTAAAATAAGAATCTATTTGTTAGATTTTATGGATTTCATCCCTAACTTTTTAAATTGCAGTCAATAGTTCCGATGTCGAGTTCTCTAGGCGCAATAAAAAGTTGTGAAGGGTTGTTGTCGCCATTTTGTGTCGCTTAATATCTTTGAACGATACTCCAATGGTTCACATATTTGAATTCATTTATCGTCAATACATTCCAAATTTGTTGAATTTGAAGAGTCTCTCTTTTAATTAATAAAATATTATTTATCGATATATTAATATCTCTCTAAATTAATAAAATTCCATGGTCCAATATTATTAATTTATAGATGTTTTACTGTAGACAAATAGCAGACTAATATATCCATCAAAGTTCTAGAAATCAAGTACTTCAAGTGGCAATAATGAATTTTACTTGGACTTGGAAAATATTCTTGTGGTGTGATTTTCACCAAGAAAGAAAATTCAATCCGCCGCAGCGCATGTGTTCTTTGGACAGTGTAATTACTAATTACTAAGCTTATGTTCTAGAACTCTCTATTACACTACACCCATATTAGGATAACAAATGTGGATTCCTTTTATTATTGATATTATGTTAACCGGCGGCCTCTAGAATAAAAAACGAATATATAAACTAAATTCACATAATTTCTTCATAAACCCATGACACAACTAACTAGCCAGCTGTAGCGTGGCCTTGTAGCCGCCAACCCCCAGCAACCCTCCTCTCTCTTTGTAGCCGCCAACCCCCAGCAACCCAACCCAAAAATAATTCTCCTTCACCACTACCACCTCTCCCATTCCCACATCTACTATCAGGACAGCTCGCGCAGGTGCAGTCGTCGTGCTCCCCGTCCTCCGGCGAGGACGGGGAGCGGCAATTTCTATTTTTATTTTTTTTTTTTTTCTTGTCTTTTTCTAGTTTAGATTTCTTCTTAGTTGTGGGTTTTCATCGCCGCCATCTCGCCACCACTGCCTCACTGCCGCCGTCACACCAACGCCAGCTACCGCCTCTGCTTCGCTGCTGCCGTGCCTCCATTGTCTCCATCTCGCGCCACCTCAGCCTCGCCGCCACTGTCTCCGTCTTGCCGCCGCCTCAACCTCGCCACCACTGTCTACGCCTCGCCGCCACCATCTATGCCTCGCCGGCTGTCAACCGCAACCACCGTCCACTCTTTAGTCTCCCATGTGGAGCTCGTTTCTCTCGACCCATGTGTCTGAGAGCTTTTCTCCCTTGTGGAGCCCCAGTCCGATGAAGATAAAAATTCAGAAGTCGAAGACCAAGTGAAAATGAAGAGTATCGTAGATTTAGCTTAATAGCTTTTTCTGTTATAGGTTCTTTAGTTCTTGGTCGTAGATAATGAGTTTTATTTTCTGTCGGTTTTTGTCCCTTGTGGACTTTTTTCTCCCCATGTGGGAGTGTTGTTCCCCACTTTGGGGGGTGTTTTGCTCGTCTGTGAGCCTTTGTTCTCCCGGTTGACGATGTACCGGTGAGACCCTTTGGGCTATTTAGCCCCTGTATCTTTGTTATTTATAAAAGCTATCGTTTCCGGTAAAAAAAAAAAAAAAAAAAAAAACTAACTAGCCAGCTGTAGCGTGGCCTTGTTGAAGTGAAGTACAACCTTTGACTTATCGTGAAAATATTCTTTTTCAGAAAGAGAGAACGTAGTAAACTGTCAAGTACTATCTCACATTCGAACACACAAACACACAAAGACACACAAATACGAGATTCGATTGTCTGACACACTGCACACACAAGCACACAAGGACACACACACACACAAATATATATATATATATGTATATTGACAAAGGTTAACCAACACTATTTTCAATTTGTTTTTTGTTTCAAGGAGCATGATGAGCAAATCCGTCTCTCTCGTTCTTGTGCTCGGAATCATAGTCTGTAAGTGTTCACATTCTCTCAACTCAACTATTTTATTGAGATGTTATGTTTTTTCATGGATTGTTCCCAACGAGAAAGTTACGATTTTTAAGATGATGATGCTCCATTACTTCTGTACGAAAGTTCATTTTTTTTCCTTATCTTGGGTACTAAGAATCAGCCCGGGCAAAGTTGATTTGAAAAGGAAATGGAAAAAAATTTCGAGTGCCTGACTGATGATTCGTTGAATTAAGTAATAACCGAATCGAAAAAGAAGGTTAAGGTGAAAAGTAGATGCTACCTTTTACGGTAGATCTGCAGTACTTTTTATATATATATATATATAGATATATTATAATATACGTGTGGCTGGTGAGTTCCTTGATCTACCCCATCTCCAACATTCTCCATCTCTTTCTCCCCATCTGTATTTGCAGACTTCATTTTTATTGTTCGACAGTCCAGCCAAATAGTACTGATCAGATAATTTGCAGAAAGGGTAGCGACCAGCTTTCAAGACAAAATTACCCTTCTAAGTAAATTCCCAGATGAGATCTGGTGGGGTCACTATGTGTCCCGCTTGGCACCAGCCACCTAGACAGAACTTACTTACACAGTCTATTACTACGACTTGCCAAAAAACTCTTCCGTAACGATAAACCTTTTCGATATCCTTTCTGATGTGGAAGTTCAGACAAAGCTGCAACCACAGAGCATAATTGGAATATCAATCAGGGTTGTCTCTGATACCACTTGTTGCGAAATGGACAGCTTAACGAAATTGGAAATGACTGTGAGGATAAATGGAACACGGGAATTTACGTGGAAAACCCCTTTTTAACTTGGGGTAAAAAACCACGGGCGAGGTAGAAATTTATTACTGGGGTAAAAATAGGGGTTACAACCTCTCAATCTATAAAGGAGAAAACGCTCACTATCTCTCTTTATAGTCGGAGCAATACCAAACAAACCCTCTATTTTTCTACCCTCTATTTCTCTCTCTTTCTTATTTCTCTTTCTATTGCTTTGGTTTTTGTGTGTTTTTAACTCAATGCATCGTTACCTATTTATAGGAAAAAACTTAAGCATGATGACAAAAATAATCATGTCACTGCTTACCTCATTAAGCATTATACTAATCATTTTTATCTTTTCCCTTTTGACTATATTGTTTAGCCGACAATCTCCCACTTGAAGATTTGATTAAAATCCAATCAGATCTTCACACCATTCGTCTAGCTCGCCATTGCATGTTTACTTGGATTCTATCAATCCACATGATAAACGGCACCACATAAACTTGTCCACAGGAATTGCTTTGGTCATGTAGTCTGCCAGATTATCCGCAGTGTGAACTTTTTGCATGTCCACAGTCCCCGCTTCCACTTGTTCACGAACAAAGTGGTATTGGACCCGGATGTGTTTGGTTCTTGAATGATATGCTGGATTCCTTGCAAGATGCAACGCACTCTGGCTATCACAATAGAGAACAATATTCTCCTGTTTGTGGCCGAGTTCTTCCAGCAACATCTTCAACCATATCGCCTCTTTACTGGCTTGCGTAGCTGCAACATATTCTGCTTCCGTTGTTGACGTTACAACAATGGACTGCAGTTTTGAAACCCAGCTTACAGCACCGCCAGCAAGATTAAACACATATCCGGTTGTGGATCTGCTTTTATCAAGTTCACCTGCATAATCTGCATCAACAAACCCATGGACAGTAAAATCTGTACCTCCGTAACATAAGGCAAGATCAGAGGTTCCCTTGATGTATCTGAGAATCCTCTTCACAGCACTCCAGTGCTCCCGGCCAGGGTTGGACATGTACCGACTAACAACTCCCACTGTATGGGCAATGTCTGGTCTGGTACAGATCATTGCGAACATTAGACTTCCTACCGCCGATGCATATGGCAGTCGAGACATCTCTATCCTCTCGTGTTCATCAGAAGGACACATATCGGAGGATAGCTTGAAATTAGTAGCAAGAGGGGTAGATATTGGCTTACTATCTTGCATGTTGAACCTTCGCAGAATTTTCTTCAAATAATTCTTTTGGAAAAGCCAAATCTTCCGCTTGCTTCTGTCTCGAGATATTTGTACGCCAAGGATTTTGTTTGCTGGCCCCAAGTCCTTCATTTCGAACTCACTGGCCAGTTGAGTCTTTAAGTCGGTGATACGACCTTTATTGGGTCCTGCCACCAGCATATCGTCGACGTACAACAGCAACATGATGAAATCGTCATCGCCAAATCTCTTGAAATATGCACAAGGATCTGAATATAGCCTGTTGTAGCCAAGACTCATTATGAAGGAGTCAAATCTCTTATACCAGCATCGAGGTGCTTGTTTGAGCCCGTAGAGAGATTTGATCAGTCTGCAAACCAGATCTTCTTTTCCTTGTTCCTCGAAACCTTCTGGTTGAAGCATATATATTTCTTCATCCAGGTCACCATGGAGAAAGGCCGTCTTCACGTCCAGCTGCTCAAGATGCAAGTCAAATGTAGCAACCATTGACAAGACCACCCTGACTGTTGTAAGTCGAACCACCGGTGAGAAAATTTCGTTGAAGTCAATCCCTTCTTTCTGAGCATATCCTTTTACAACCAGTCTAGCACGGTAGCGCTCTACCTGGTCATCACCATTCCGCTTGATTTTGTACACCCATTTATTGCCAATGGGTTTCCTTCCTTGCGGTAATGGCACCAACTCCCATGTCTTATTTTTATAGAGAGCTTCCATTTCCTCTTGCATCGCTGAAATCCACAGACTCGCATCTGAATTATTCAGTGCTTCTTGGAAAGTGGTTGGCTCTCCATCCTCCGTTAGAAAACAGTATGCAAGATTGCTCTCTATCTCATAATCTGAGTGCCAACTTGGCGGCCTACGCTCGCGTGATGACCGCCAGAGATCCGGTACTTCAGATTCGACTGGGTTGAGCTCTTCGTGCGCCGGTTCAGCTTCAGAAGAATTATATTGCTCCAATTTTCTTTTCATCGGTGTAGTCTCTGTCACACCTTTTGAACTGCTATCATTTTCGACTTGCTCATCATCGCTATCTTCCAGGAAGATAACATCTCTGCTGATAATCACTTTGTGGTCAGTGAGATCCCACAAGCGATACCCCTTTACTCCATCAGCGTACCCCAAGAATAGACATTTCCTGGACTTTGGATCCAACTTCGTCGTTTCTTGGTTGTGGTACATCGCGTACGTTGAACTTCCAAATATATGGAGGTTTGAATAGTCTGCAGGTGCACCAGTCCACATTTCCATCGGTGTCCGCATCTCTATAGCAGTAGATGGGGCCCGATTCACCACATAACAGGCAGTACAGACCGCTTCCGCCCAGAATTTCTTTTCCAGGCCCGCAGTTCTCAACATAGCCCTTGTTCTTTCCAACAGGGTCCTATTCAACCGCTCTGCCACTCCATTCTGTTGTGGAGTGTACGCCGTGGTGAACTGTCTTCTGATGCCCGCAGCTTTGCAGAATTCAGTGAATTCTCTGCCAATATATTCCCCTCCATTATCGGACCGGAGACACTTGATTTTTCTGCCGGTTTCAAGTTCAACTCGCGCCTTGTATGTTTTGAAGTTAGGAAACACGTCGTCCTTCTTCTTGATTGGGTACACCCAGCATCTCCTGGAGTAGTCGTCTATGAATGATACGAAGTAGCTAGCTCCTCCCAGGGACGCAACCGGTGCTTGCCATACATCAGAGTGGATCAATTCTAGAATTTCTTTGCTTCTAGAATTTGAAGTGGAGAACTTTAGGCGATGCTGCTTGCTCACAATACAATGCTCGCAGAATGGGAGCGTCACCGTCGTGAGACCAGGAAGTAGATTCTTTTGCGCAAGAATTTTCATGCCTTGTTCAGACATATGACCAAGTTTCTTGTGCCAAGTCATCGTAGACTTTTCATTTGAACTTGTCGTGGCAACGGATGCCTGCCCTTCTTGCAGAGTCTCTCCCTTCAGCATGTATAGATTTGCAGCTATCTTTTCTCCCTTCATCACCACTAGCGCTCCTTTGGAAACCTTCATGATCTTGTTCTCCAATTCAATTTTGAGACCAAGATCATCGAGTTGCCCCACGGACAAAAGATTTTTCTTCAATCCCTCCACATGTCGCACAGCATGGATGGTACGCACAGTGCCGTCGTACATCTTTATTTGAATTGTACCCACCCCGACAATCTTCAGCGCTTGGTCATTACAGCTGTAGACATACCCTCCAAAGGTTGGCTCGTATTGATGAAACCATTCCCTTCGAGAGGTCATGTGGAAAGTAGCTGCTGAGTCGATGAGCCACACGTCGTTGAATCTTCTCTTTTCAGCGATAGTGGTTGCGGCTTCACACACCAAGGCAATTCCATCGTCGGTAGTGTTAGCGACATTTCCTTGGGCATTGGGATTCTTGTTTAGAGCCCAACAATCTTTCTTCAGATGACCTTTCTTGCCACAGTGGTAACATTTTATAGCCTTCTTATTTTTGGTAACAAGGCTTTGCCGTTTTTGACTCCCACTTGGACCAGACTCTCCGGGTCTTGTCCGTTTTCGGCTCACATTTGGACCACGTGCTCCTGATCTTGCCCTCGTCACTGCCAATGCTTCTGCCTGTTGGGACGTTATCAACTTGTCTTCTTTGTTATTGCGCCGACTTTCTTCTTCGAGAACCGCAGCTGCAATATTGTCGAACATAAGTTTTCCCGCAGCTTGGTTGTTGCTCAGATTGATGACAAGTTGATCGTAGGAGTCTGGCAGGCTTTGCAGTAGAAGCTCGGCACGTTCACTTGGCTCTATTTTGTAGTCCAAGTCTTTAAGTTGAGAGAACAGAGTATTCAACTTATTGATGTGCTCGGTCACTGAAGAAGATTCTTCCATTCGTAGATGGTATAATTTTCTTTTCAGGAAAATTCGGCTGTGGAGTGACTTGACTTGATATAACTTTTCAAGATGATCCCATATTTCTTTCGCACTAGTCTTCTCTTCTACACTTGATAATATGTCATCTGCTAATGTCAGATGAATATTGGCGATGGCTCTCCCGTCTATCTTCCTCCATTTGGCATCACTAACAATAGTTGTTGGTCTGCCAGTGAGCGCCTCCAGACAATTTTCTTTGAGTAAAATTGCCTTTATCCTCATTTTCCACAGTGAGTAGTTTCTCCCGTTGAATTACTCAATTTCATTTTTAGCTGCCATTTTTCCCACGTCGCTATCGTCAGAGAAATTCGACAGTCCAGCCAAATAGTACTGATCAGATAATTTGCAGAAAGGGTAGCGACCAGCTTTCAAGACAAAATTACCCTTCTAAGTAAATTCCCAGATGAGATCTGGTGGGGTCACTATGTGTCCCGCTTGGCACCAGCCACCTAGACAGAACTTACTTACACAGTCTATTACTACGACTTGCCAAAAAACTCTTCCGTAACGATAAACCTTTTCGATATCCTTTCTGATGTGGAAGTTCAGACAAAGCTGCAACCACAGAGCATAATTGGAATATCAATCAGGGTTGTCTCTGATACCACTTGTTGCGAAATGGACAGCTTAACGAAATTGGAAATGACTGTGAGGATAAATGGAACACGGGAATTTACGTGGAAAACCCCTTTTTAACTTGGGGTAAAAAACCACGGGCGAGGTAGAAATTTATTACTGGGGTAAAAATAGGGGTTACAACCTCTCAATCTATAAAGGAGAAAACGCTCACTATCTCTCTTTATAGTCGGAGCAATACCAAACAAACCCTCTATTTTTCTACCCTCTATTTCTCTCTCTTTCTTATTTCTCTTTCTATTGCTTTGGTTTTTGTGTGTTTTTAACTCAATGCATCGTTACCTATTTATAGGAAAAAACTTAAGCATGATGACAAAAATAATCATGTCACTGCTTACCTCATTAAGCATTATACTAATCATTTTTATCTTTTCCCTTTTGACTATATTGTTTAGCCGACATCTATTACACTACACCCATATTAGGATAACAAATGTGGATTCCTTTTATTATTGATATTGTGTTAACCGGCGGCCTCTAGAATAAAAAACGAATATATAAACTAAATTCACATAATTTCTTCATAAACCCATGACACAACTAACTAGCCAGCTGTAGCGTGGCCTTGTTGAAGTGAAGTACAACCTTTGACTTATCGTGAAAATATTCTTTTTCAGAAAGAGAGAACGTAGTAAACTGTCAAGTACTATCTCACATTCGAACACACAAACACACAAAGACACACAAATACGAGATTCGATTGTCTGACACACTGCACACACAAGCACACAAGGACACACACACACACAAATATATATATATATATATGTATATTGACAAAGGTTAACCAACACTATTTTCAATTTGTTTTTTGTTTCAAGGAGCATGATGAGCAAATCCGTCTCTCTCGTTCTTGTGCTCGGAATCATAGTCTGTAAGTGTTCACATTCTCTCAACTCAACTATTTTATTGAGATGTTATGTTTTTTCATGGATTGTTCCCAACGAGAAAGTTACGATTTTTAAGATGATGATGCTCCATTACTTCTGTACGAAAGTTCATTTTTTTTCCTTATCTTGGGTACTAAGAATCAGCCCGGGCAAAGTTGATTTGAAAAGGAAATGGAAAAAAATTTCGAGTGCCTGACTGATGATTCGTTGAATTAAGTAATAACCGAATCGAAAAAGAAGGTTAAGGTGAAAAGTAGATGCTACCTTTTACGGTAGATCTGCAGTACTTTTTATATATATATATATATAGATATATTATAATATACGTGTGGCTGGTGAGTTCCTTGATCTACCCCATCTCCAACATTCTCCATCTCTTTCTCCCCATCTGTATTTGCAGACTTCATTTTTATTGTTAGATATTTTAGGACCGATGTTGGTTTCTTCGAGTTCGTATGTCTGTGTATCTATTTCTCTCTTTAGAGAAGGAGAAAAGTCCGTGTCTGAGAGAGAGAGAGAGAGAGGAGTTGGGATATAAAGAAGAAAAGAATAGCGTCGTGAATCGTGATGAGAGAAGAACATAAGACGGCCAAGAAAAGGAAAATGGAAAGAGAAAATCTGAATTAAATATTTCGATCGATCCTTCTTCTAACATCCATATCCGCTCTTGTCTGATTTACATAGGTGTCATCTCAGAGGCCAAAGAAGAAGTCAACAAATGGACGAACAAACCCAAAGCCGTCGAGTCTCTTGACGGCGTAGTTGCTGCCGACGATGGCCGCTGCTCGGAGGTCGGCGCCTCCTTCCTCGCAAAAGGGGGGCACGCCGTGGACGCTGCCGTCGCCGTCGCCCTTTGCCTCGGAGTGGTCAGCCCTACTTCCAGCGGCATAGGCGGCGGCGGCTTCATACTTGTCAGAGATTCAAAATCGCAAGAAATCATTGCAGTCAATATGCGAGAAAAAGCACCTTCACAAGCTTCAAGAGTAAGTTGGGTTTTCCTTCCTTCTTTTGAAAAAAAAAAATAAATCTCAATTTTATCCCCTTAATTTTCGCAGGATATGTATGCAGACGATCCAATGTCTAAGTACATCGGACCGCTGTCTGTAGCCATCCCGGGCGAGCTAGACGGGCTTCGAGCCGCCTGGGAAAGACACGGACGCTTGCCTTGGAAGGATTTATTCGAGCCCGCAATTAAATTCGCCAAACTAGGCTTTGAGATAAGCCCGTTTACTGGGTACTACATGGAATATTCGAGGGAGAGCATTTTGACCGACCCTGGCTTAAGACAAGTGTTTACGAGAAATGGAGAGCTCTTAAAAGCGGGCAATATCTGTTTCAACATTGAGCTTGGTAATACTTTAGAGGCCATAGCTGAAAAAGGGCCCGAAGCACTATACGGCGGGCCTATCGGTGAGAAGCTCGTCGAGGAGTTGGGACGAGCTGGTGGAATCTTGACGTTGGCCGACTTGGCGAATTATAGGGCGGAAATAACGGAAGCAGTGTCGACTAAAGCTTTTGGGTACGACGTATTGAGCGTTCCTCCTCCGTCTAGTGGAGGACTGAGCGTCGGTTTGGTGAGTTGTCTTTTTGTATTTCTTCGCAAGTCATTGGCTTTTTTTCGATGGTACTTACTTCTACATTCTTAAAAATCGAGGGTCCTTCCGGCGATAGGAGGAGATAGTCTCTTGTATATTAGATGAGATTGGGAACTTGATTTATTCGATGTGGGACAAAGGCCATTTTCTCAATAGTCATCTCCAATTGTTTTCGCATAGGTTTTGAACGTTTTGGACGGTTATGGAAGTAAAGACGCCGTGGAGGATCCACTGCTTGGCTTGCATCGCTTGGCGGAGGCGATGAAGCATACTTTTGCCGTAAGGATGGACTTGGGAGATCCCCAATTTGAAGATATCGACGAAACAGCGTCGGACATGCTCAACCCTTCTTTTGCTGATTGGATCAGAGAAATGATAGACGACAACGCCACGTTTACGGCCGACCACTATAGGGCAAGGTTTGTTAGTTACTTAGTTAGTTAGACATGGATTGTTTGGCCATGGTTTAGCTTGAGTTAAATGTTTGATTCTAGGTGGAGTCAGTTCGTGGATCACGGTACGAGCCATGTAATAGTGGTCGATCGGGAACGAAATGTGGTGTCGATGACGACTACGCTGAACCATCGTTTTGGGAGTGGCATGCGGTCGGTTTTGACGGGGATCATTCTGAACAATCAAATGGACGACTTCTCGACGCCGACCGATCAAACCCTGGACGGCCTGCCTCCTTCCGAGACTAATTTCATCGAGCCATACAAAAGACCTCTCTCTTCTATCGCACCAATCATCGTCCTCAAGGTGCTTAAAAATCAATCTACGACTCTCTAAAATCGTTGTAGTAAATCATTATTCCCATTCGTATAGGAGAATCAATTTGCCGGTGCTATTGGTTGCGGAGGCGGTTCGAACATCATCCCGTCCGTGGCTCAGATCTTCTTCAACCACTTTGTCCTGGGGATGAAACCGTTAGAAGCTGTTCAAAGTCCGAGAATCTATCACTCGGTACGTTCGTATGTCAATCGCAAAATACAACATGATTGTCAAAGTATTAGCCGCGATATAACGTAATTTTGACCGCGGATCTAGTTTTTACTGCCTTAATCGAATTGTTGAGGGCAAAATTGAATCCCATTTGATTGATAAATCTAAGGGCCGTGTGCTGCATACTTAGTCTAAATACGGTTTCCCACGCAAGTCTCGGTGTAGTTGCCTTCTTATTGCTTTCTTCGTTTGTTTGTCGTTTATTTGTCGTTTATCGCATTACGGTGGGGGTATTTTGCGCCCCTTGTCGTTTTCTTTCCGCAACTTTGAGAGGTTAGATTTGACTTCCCACTATCGTTTTTCTTCGTACAGGTAGATTTTGGGGTCGTATCTTACGAGAATTGGACGGTGTACAACGACGAGCATTATGAACTTTCCGAAAAGGAAAGGCATTCATTGATTGCAAGAGGTCATAGGATTGTAGCTGCAGATGGTGGAGCGATGTGCCAATTCGCGGTTCATAATCTTACCAGCTTGGTGGGGCCCGATATGCACGACGGCACATTTCGAGGAATTCTTTCCGCAGTTAGCGATCCTAGGAAGAGCGGCTGGCCAGAAGCTGTATTATTGGCTGGTCCGAATAATTATTATCCTTCGTGGGTAAATTTGGCACTTAACATAATATTCTTCTTGTTGGCCATCCGAGGAATCGCAGCGTTGGTTGGCGCTCGATAGATATCATTTTTTGCCAATTATCATGTAAGGTCGCCGTATTTTTGCAGGTGTCAATAATAACGATTGATTATTTAGTATCTTTGCTAGTTATTACAATTTAATAAATATCTAAGATTAATAGAAAATTGAAACGAGGGTGGATGATTAATAACTAGATTGGATAGGAATATAATATTTTGGGGTTAATATATTGGGCTTGAATTTTTTTTTTTCATTGGATTCCTCGGATTATTATATATTCTATTTTATTAAGCGTGACGGTGTCTAAACTTTCCATCATCCATGTCGTCTGTCAATTTTACAAAAACATTAATATTAGAATTTAATCAATCATACACTATCTTTTTATTACTATTAGTTAATTATTATTTTTAATAAATTCCTACAATTAAATTGTAATTTATATATACATAATTAAATTTTAATTATAAATTCAATTAACTATCGTAAATTAAAATCTGTTTAATATTATACATTTATATATACACATGCATTTGTGTGTGCAACGAGTACTAATTTTTATTAAATCCACGAAGCAATCAAAAGGAAGTTCGCCCAGAAAATATGTTTTTGGTGATGTGAAAAAAATATTTTGTGATTATTTATTACACTAAATTATGATATTATTCTCATATTAATATAGATTAAGCGAAAGATTAGAAGATAAGATTTCCAATAATTTGCTGCCTATTACAATGAAACTGCTATCACCTAATATTTGAAGTTGAGGGGTTCTCTTGGTATATCCAAGTTATAATCTCAACACCTAATTATCAATCTAATCAATATCTAATATAATCAATAATTCAATTGATTTTACCCACAAATATATTGTTATTAAAACAGCTAAAACATATAATCCTTTATTTCTTAAAATAAAATTAATATTTTAATGTTTTAGCGCTCTAACTAGGAATTTAGACACCATTACAACTGCAAGTGCAGCCTTAATTTCCTCACCCATCATCACGAAGGGAACGTTGTGATTCCCATCGACAAGCAAAACCCTTCAATAATTGCAGGCATTCACATATGCCTACGCCCTGATTGCAACTGCTTCCTCTTTTTCACCAATTCTCTTGAATAATTATATCAAATGTCTGAATTAGTTGCTCGAACTGGGCGTCTTCAGCAGCGTTACGAGAATGGTTATCGTCTCATTGCCGGGTATGTTTTTTTTCCTTGTTTTGTGGTCAATCTCCTTGCTTGTTCTGCGTTTTACGCCAATATGGTGGGCATAGGGTTTCGAATTTCTGTCGATTTGGCTTTTTTTTTGTGTGGGGTGTTTGATGGGGATGCAAAGATGCATCATCGAGGGGGGAATCGCTGGTGGAATCTGAATTTGTTTGCAAACGTACTAATGGGAAGCTTTCTGACATTTGTCTTCGTAATTGGTCATTATATTTAAATGTTTATGGAGATAATTGTGTTGATTAACCCGTTTGATGCCCAATAGCAAGTGGTGTTCTTTTCATGCCGTCGTATATGTTACCATCACTTTGAATGCAATTGAGGGAAGGTTTACAGAGTGAATGGCAATGTGGCGAAACTCCTATTACTGCTCCTTACACCTCGAATAACGACGTTCTGATACTGTTCATCTTTCTGACAAATCAGTTGATTTCCCAGGTGTATTCCCTTTAAATATATATATGAAGATGACGGGGACACGTCGAAGAAGATAGTTGAAGTGCTAATGATAAACTCAACTAGTGGACCTGGTCTTTTATTCCCGAAGGTGAGAATTTTGAGGATCTGAAAGTATGACATTGAAGCAAATGGATAATACTATTTATAGTTCATGTCTTTCTATCGATGATCACGACACACTTTCCAACTTTCAACTTTACTGCAGAACTCTTCCTTTCGTATAATATTTGATGTTTCATTCACATGCTCTGTTCACTGGATATGGGTTAAATTGTTTTATGCTATGGTATCGTCAACTGAAAGTTATATTGAGAATGGAAAATTTGGATTGGAGAAGGACATTGGCGTTTCATATCTCTCCTGACACTTTGCTTGCCAACATACTTTCGTTTTGGTCAATTGGATTTACGACCATTTGAAACATACAAATCTGTGTGTACCAACACCTGAGTATATTTGCTTTCCACTGTACAAAAAGTGCCCAAAGTTGAAGTGATTTCATCTATTTATGCTTCCTTTTTCTTCTTAGTTTCATTCAATATATACTATTACTCTATAGGGTGGATGGGAGAATGATGAAACAGCTGAAGAGGCAGCTGTTCGAGAAGCTGTTGAAGAGGCTGGGGTTCGTGGAGATTTAGTGGTATGTGAATCACAAACTTTTGATGCCTTAGTTGAAATCTCTTATTTGAAGCTTAAATGTCCATAAGACTTCACCCTCTGTTATTAAATCCATTTTCCAGCATTTACTTGGATACTATTCTTTCAAGAGCAAGACTCTCCAGGACGAATTCAGCCCTGAAGGCTTATGCAGAGCTGCTATGTACGCCTTGCACGTGAAGGAGGAGCTCGATTCTTGGCCTGAGAAGAGCCACAGGCAAAGGAGTTGGCTGAGACTTAACGAAGCCACGGAGCGTTGCAGACATGCTTGGATGAGAGAGGCTCTCGAAAATGGTTTCTCCAATTGGTACAGTGGTGGTATGATATCTACTCTGCCCAAGAAATGATTTCTCCAATCAATCAGTTGACTTTGCCCTTTTCATTTATATAGTTTTTATTAGTTCATTTTATTTGGGATGGATGACTTAGGAAGTGAGACTGACAAGAAGCAGATAGTTCCTATTATTTTTTAGATGTTTCTTTGATCAAGACCCTTTTTCATTCAGTGTATTTTCTTTTTATGAAATCACAAAATGGAACGAAGATTTGAAGTTTGTTTCAATATCTCTATTTTTTTTGTAATATTTCTTATGCTAAACTCTATATCATTTTGCACCACAGAAAAAACAGTATACCTTAAGTTGGTTTCGGTTAAAAGATGACAAAGCTACCAACTTTGTGCTAAATCAAATGCCAAAGTACTGTATGATGATCGTATTATGAGGTTCTTTACCTTCTGCACATTTTTCTTGACTAATCAATCTTCGTCACTCTTCTGTTGCTACAACGTAATTTTTATTCTTTTTTTGTCATTGAAAATCAGCATCGGCGCGACGAAATTACGTAATTTTTATTCTTTTTTTGTCATTGAAAACCAGCATCGGCGCGACGAAATTAGGGTTTTTACAACCATTGTAGAAGCAACGATTAATCTGTAAGAATGAATGAAACCTATTTCGAAGAAGACGCAATGTCATCGTCAAGAACGGGCGCGTTCAGCCACCTGCGAAGAAAGAAAATTTGATTGGCAAACATTGACTATATGATATGGAACATTATTACTGATGAATATCGTAACTCATTATACGTACGTAGTTCTCCCTTTGCTTTCGACTTTCTCGTAAACTGTAGAAAAAAGATGAAGATATAATAAGTCTTACCATCTAAAAACTATAGTAAAACCCAATCTCACATCGGATAAATCGAAGAAGGATGACTGCTATATAAGACTTTAGGCTAACTGATACCAACTCGAATTGGGAAAAGGAACTAAAATCGAAAATGGGAAACCTTAATCGTCATTGCTTTCCTGCGTTTTAATTTGAGCGGGTAACACTAACCCATCTCCAAAAAGCCTCAAGTAAAGAAACCTTAACCGTTATTATGTTTTACACTCTTGCCTCTCTTTACTATATTGCTCTATCGAAGACTTCGTAATAAGTGTAAATGGCTTTAGCATCTAGTTTTTAGTATATCGAAGTGTTGATAATGTAATACTTCAGTGATAGGCAAGGGTTCTTTACCTTCTGCACATTTTCTTACAAAAGCCCCTTCGGCTTTATCTACTTTGCACAGCAGTCCTTGCATTTTCTTCTGTTCGTAGAATTCTAGTCAAGATCCAAACTTCATTAAGCATCATCGATCGATACTGTCTCAATCGAATCGAAACCCAAGATTTGAAATAGTGCTCGAAGATTCAAATTTGTTTCGATATTTGAAGTAGTGAACTATTTGTTTTTACAGTTACCAGACATAGTTAGAGCTTAAAGTTCGGGCCTATTTGGAATAAATTAGTCCATACTATTTTCATAAAAGTGCCTTTCCAATGTGTATTATTGCATCGATGTTTATGGCCTTCCCAACTATTATGAGTTAGGACTGATATATCATACTGGAACTGTGGAACATGTCTAATCTTAGCTTAGATATTTATGAAACTGTATATAACTAAACAAGACAAACTAAATTATTGTGCAAAAATGAACATTATATATAATACCAGGTTTTTATTGTGCAAAAATAAAAAATACAACGAACACTAGTTCGTCAAACAACCCTAGCAATATCTAGAGCCACAAATTCCATTTCTCTATCAAAGATATGAATCCTCTCAAGGCCAATAATAAGAAGATTGTTCTTTATCGCCAAATTTATCCACGAAAGATCATCATTCGAACCCGCCAATAATACTGCTGCTTCTGGCCAGCCACTTTTCCTCGGATCGGTAACCGCAGTAAGAATTCCTCGAAAGTGTCGCCGTGCATATCGGAGCCCACCAAGCTGGTAAGGTTATGTACCGCGAATTGGCACATAGCTCCACCATTTGCAGCTACAAGTTTGTGGCCTCTTGCACTCAAGGATTCCCTTTTCTCTTCAGAAAGTTCGTAACGCTCTCCGTTGTACACCGTCCAGTTTTCAGACAATACGACCTCAAAATCCACCTGTATGCAACGTAAAGGTCAAAAAGTGGACAGAGGAATTCAAACCTAAGTTCGCAATTATGACGAGGAGCTCAAAGTACTCATCCGCGGAAGTAACGGCGGTCAATAAGAACTCAATGAAACCGAGATTTACGTGTAGAACCATATTCATAGTGGGTAGTAAAAACCACACGGTAAGACCAAGCGAGAGTACTCAATAAGACCTCAACAATTCCAGGAAGGCATAAAAACTCGATCGACAATCAAGATGACGTTAAAACGCTGACAAAACGCGCGACGTTAACTTCTAAAATCAAGTATCTCGCAAAGAATCATCGAAATAAAAAAATCTTTGGAACGTACCGAGTGATAAATTCTTGGACTTTGAAAGGCTACTAAAGGTCCCATCCCCAGAACAAAATGGTTGAAGAAGATCTGAGCCACGGACGGGATAATATTTGGGCCGCCACCACATCCAATAGCTCCAGCAAATTGATTCTCCTGTGAATGAGAATAATGGTTCGCAACAACGATATGTTCACATCTTATTAGTAATGGATTGGTCTAAGTACCTTAAGGACGATGATTGGCGTCATCGAAGACAAAGGCCTTTTATATGGCTCGATGAAATTAGTCTCGGCGGGAGGCAGACCGTTGAGGGTTTGATCGGTTGGCGTCGAAAAATCGTCCATTTGATTGTTCAGAATAATCCCCGTCGAAATCGACCGCACGCCCCCGCCAAGACAGTGATTCAGCGTAGTGGTCATCGACACTGCGTTTCGCTCACGATCGACCACAATTACATGGCTCGTACCGTGATCCACGAGCGACCCCACCTACGATTTATGTTTGATGCCCGCATAATTAATACAACTCAAGCTAAACCATGGTCAATCCGTGTTGAGCTAACTAACTAACCTTTGGTCGGCCGTAAACGTGGTCTTGTCGTCCATCTTTTCTCTTATAGCATCGGCAAAAGACGGGGCTGAGCATGTTCGATACGGTTTCGTCGATATCTTCAAACTCGGGACCTCCCAAGTTCATCCTTACGGCGAAAGTATGTTTCATCGCCTCCGCCAAGCGATGCAAGCCCAACATTTGATCCTCCACGATGTCTTTACTTCCTTAACCGTCCAAAACGTTCAAAACCTGCGAAAACATTTGGAGGTGGTTGTTGAGATTATAAACTGGGCTTTGTCCCACATCGAATAATTCAAGCTCTCAACCTCATCTAAATATCAACAGACAATCTCCTCCTATCACTAATTAATTTTGGGAAGGACCCTTCGATTTCTAATAAAGATAAAGTAAGTACATTAGTTGCGGAGAAATACAAAAAGGCAACTCACCAATTCGACGCTCAATCCTCCACTAGACGGAGGAGGAACGCTCAATACGTCGTACCCAAAAGCTTTAGTCGACACTGCTTCTGTTACTTCCGCCCTATAATTCGCTCAGCCAACGTCAATATTCCGCCAGCTCGTCCGAACTCCTCGACGAGCTTCTCACCAATAGGCCCGCCGTATAGTGCTTCGGGCCCTTTTTGAGCTGTGGCCTCTCAAGTATTTACCAAGCTCAATGTTGAAACAGAGATCGCCCGCTTTTAAGAGCTCTCCATTCCTCGTAAACGCTTGTCTTAAGCCAGGGTCATTCATAATACTCTCCCTCGAAGTTGGGAGTAGTATCCAGTAAATGGGCTTATCTCAAACTCTAGTTTGGCGAATTTAAGGGCGGGCTCGAATAAATCCTTCCAAGGCAAGCGTCCGTGTCTTTCCCAGGCCGCCCGAAGCCCGGCTAGCTCGCCCAGGACGGCTACAGACAGCGGTCCGATGTACTTAGACATTGGATAGTCTGCATACATATCCTGCGATTGCGAGGAAAATACGCTTGATATATATATATATATAATTAAATAAGATAGTGGTACTGCGATTGTGAGGGATAGTCTCTCGTCTCTGCGCACGCAAATGCGTGTGCATATATAAATGTATAATATTATTTTGATTTAAAATAGTTATAAATTTAAGTTTAATTATGTATATATAAATTATAAATTGAATAGTATAAGAATTAACTATAAATAATAATTACCTAAATTTAGTAATAAAAAGAGATGTTTTATTAAATTTAATATTGAAGTTTTTGTAAGCAGACGACATAGGCAATTTTTACTCACCATCATGCTTAATAAATTAGAATAAATAGGATAATAATCTGACGCCCAATGAAAAAAAAATCAAGCCCAATATACTAACCCCAAAATATTATATTCCTATCCAATTTAGTTTTTACTCATCCACCCTCGTTTCAATTTTCTATTTTTCAAATCGTTTGTACACGTCTGATCTTAGATATTTACGAAACTGTAATAACTAGCAAAGATACTAAATAATCAACCGTTGTTATTGACACCTGCAATAATACGCCGACCTTACATGATAATTGGCAAAAAAATGATATCTATCGAGCGCCAACCAACGCTACGATTCCTCGGATGGCCAACAAGAAGAATATTATGTTAATTCCCAAATTTACCCACGAAGGATAATAATTATTCGGACCAGCCAATAATACTGCTGCTTCTGGCCAGCCGCTCTTCCTCGGATCGCTAACCGCGGTAAGAATTCCTCGAAATGTGCCGTTGTGCATATCGGGGCCCACCAAGCCGGTAAGATTATGAACCACGAATTGGCACATCGCTCCACCATCTGCAGCTACAAGCCTATGACCTCTTGCGATCAATGAATGCCTTTCCTTTTCGGAAAGTTCATAATGCTCTTCGTTGTACACCGTCCAATTCTCATAAGATACGACCCCAAAATCTACCTGTACGAAGAAAAACGATAGTGGGAAGTCAAATCTAACCTCTCAAAGTTGTGGGAAAAAAACGAGAAGGGGCGTAAAATACACCCATCGTAATGCGATGAACGACAAACATACGATGAAGCAGTAAGAAGGCAACTAAGCCGAGACTTGCGTGGGAAACCGTATTCAGACTAGTTATGCAGCACGTGACCCTTAGATTTATCAATCAAATGGGATTCGATTTTGCCCTCAATAATTCGACTAAGGCAGTAAAAACTAGATCCGCGGTCAAAACACAATATTAACTTGTAACATATCGCGGTTAATACTTGACAATCATGTTTTATTTTGCGATTGACATACGAACGTACCGAGTGATAGATTCTCGGACTTTGAACAGCTTCTAACGGTTTCATCCCCAGGACAAAGTGGTTGAAGAAGATCTGAGCCACGGACGGGATGATGTTCGAACCGCCTCCGCAACCAATAGCACCGGCAAATTGATTCTCCTATACGAATGAGAATAATGATTTACTACAACGATTTTAGAGAGTCGTAGATTGATTTTTAAGCACCTTGAGGACGATGATTGGTGCGATAGAAGAGAGAGGTCTTTTGTATGGCTCGATGAAATTAGTCTCGGAAGGAGGCAGGCCGTCGAGGGTTTGATCGGTCGGCGTCGAGAAGTCGTCCATTTGATTGTTCAGAATGATCCCCGTCGAAACTGACCGCATGCCACTCCCAAAACGATGGTTTAGCGTAGTCGTCATCGACACCACATTTCGTTCCCGATCGACCACTATTACATGGCTCGTACCGTGATCCACGAACTGACTCCACCTAGAATCAAACATTTAACTCAAGCTAAACCATGGCTAAACAATCCATGTCTAACTAGCTAACTAACAAACCTTGCCCTATAGTGGTCGGCCGTAAATGTGGTGTTGTCGTCTATCATTTCTCTGATCCAATCAGCAAAAGAAGGGTTGAGCATATTAGACGCGGTTTCGTCGATATCTTCAAATTGGGGATCCCCCAAGTCCATCCTTACGGCGAAAGTATGCTTCATCGCCTCCGCCAAGCGATGCAAGCCAAGAAGTGGATCCTCCACGACGTCTTTACTTCCATAACCGTCCAAAACGTTCAAAACCTATGCAAAAACAATTGGAGATGGCTATTTGAGAAAATGGGCTTTGTCCACATCGAATAAATCAAGTTCCCAATCTCATCTAATATACAAGAGACTATCTCCTCCTATCGCTGAAAGGACCCCTCGATTTCTAAGAATGTAGAAGTAAGTACCATCGAAAAAAGCCAATGACTTGCGAAGAAATACAAAAAGGCAACTCACCAAACCGACGCTCAGTCCTCCACTAGACGGAGGAGGAACGCTCAATACGTCGTACCCAAAAGCTTTAGTCGACACTGCTTCCGTTACTTCCGCCCTATAATTCGCAAAGTCGGCCAACGTCAATATTCCGCCAGCTCGTCCCAACTCCTCGACGAGCTTCTCACCGACAGGCCCACCGTATAGTGCTTCGGGCCCTTTTTCAGCTATGACCTCTAAAGTATTACCAAGCTCAATGTTGAGACAGAGATCGCCCGCTTTTAAGAGCTCTCCGTTTCTCGTAAACACTTGTCTCAAGCCAGGGTCGTTCATAATACTCTCCCTCGAATATTCCAAGTAGTACCCAGTAAATGGGCTTATCTCAAAGCCTAGTTTGGCGAATTTAATTGCGGGATCGAATAAATCCTTCCAAGGCAAGCGTCCGTGTCTTTCCCAGGCCGCCCGAAGCCCGGCTAGCTCGCCCGGGATGGCTACAGACAGTGGTCCGATGGACTTGGAAATCGGATCGTTTTCATACATATCCTGAAATTGGGAGGGATAAAATTGAGATTGTTCTTTGCAAAAGAAGGAATGAGAAGCCAATAATGTGTCGGACTTACCCTTGAAGCTCGTGAGGGTGCTTTTTCTCGCATATTGACTGCAATTATTTCTTGCGACTTTGAATCTCTGACAAGTATGAAGCCGCCGCCGCCTATGCCGCTGGAAGTGGGGCTGACCACTCCGAGGCAAAGGGTGACGGCGACGGCGGCGTCCACGGCGTGCCCCCCTTTTGCGAGGAAGGAGGCGCCGACCTCCGAGCAGCGGCCATCGTCGGCAGCAACTACGCCGTCAAGAGACTCGACGGCTTTGGGTTTGTTCGTCCATTTGTTGAAGACGTCTTCTTTGGCCTCTGAAGTAACGCCTGTAAACTAAACAATCTAAGCGATCTGATGATGGATGTTACATGCAAGTTCCGATTTTTACAAAAAAAAAAAAAAAAAACAGAGAGAGAGAGAGAAAGGGAGACGATCTATACAAATAATTAATTAGATTTTTTCTCTACAGATTTATGTTTTCTTCTTCGCCTTCTTGTCATTCTTCTTTAGTATCGTCTCTTCTCTTCTTCGCTTCACATCCCAACCCAACTCCTTTTTCTCTCTCTCAGACACACTTATTACTTTCTCCTTCTCTTACACAGATAAATTCACAGATTTGAATTCGACGGAACCAACATCAATCTTAACATGTCTTTGATAAAGATCAAGTCTTGAAAAAATGCGTGGAGAAAGAGAGAAACTAGAGAAGAAGGTTGCGAAGTGGGTGGTAGGTCAACACCAACCACATGGTTTTGATCAAGTAAAAAAAGGAGGCTTTACTTTAAACCTTCCTTTTTTGATTAAGTTATTACACGAAGGCTAGGCTCGTACTATACAATTTTTACACATCATCAATCTTTTCCTTTTATACGTTTTTTTCCCTCTTGCATTCATCAATACTCAAAAGTCAAAATAACAATATAACATTAACAGTGGAAGTTTTCCTTACGTTCACAGATTAGACTTAAATTGGCATCATTTATGTAAAACGGAAAATTCCAACTTTTCTTACGCAGGTAGTCGAGCATCGTCATCGAAAAAATTTCAAATTTCTTGTATAAAAGCTATACCAAGAACAAACATTCTCAATAAAAGTGAATGTGACAACACTTACAATATATGGTTCCGATCACAAGAATGAGAGAGACGGATCTGCTAGCCATTCTCCTAGGAAACACAAAACAAACTGAAATAGTTGGTCAAACTTCCTTAGCATATCTCTACATATGTATGTAGGTATGTTTCTTACAATCGCATATCTGATATCTCAGGGCTAGGTAGATACAATATATATATAGATATGTAGAGAGAGAGAGCGAGAACACAAGGCACCACCACAGTCCACACCATACTTGTATTTATTAATTATGATGTAAAGAATTTGCTGAATTTATTTGTTTTTTATTCTAAAAGAATGTGAAGTTATACAATACCTACTTTGGATTAGATAAAGGAGAGTCGAGGTTTTGACTATGTGAAAGGTGCACAAGTTACACACATGTACTAGATAAAGGAGAGTCGAGGTTTTGAGTCTTTTGACTATGTGAAAGGTACACAATTTACACACATGTATGTATGGTCCCTAGTTCTAGAAAAACTGTCCATGTCCATATAATCCTTTTCGGCATTTGATCGAGCCATGAGTTTCTTTATGACAAGATTTTTATGACATGATTGTGATCATCCGTTATTGCATTAAAATATTGATTTCCATAATTTGACTGGACTATTAAATTTCATTGGCTTTTGGAAATCCAACCAAAAAAATTATTTTTGTAAAATTCAAAAGATCATTTCAGCCTACAAAGATTTATGTTCTTGGGATGTGTATTACATTTTAATTTATTTTATAATCAAAACGTTAAGTTATATCTTTCATGCCCGTTTCTTTAACAACGAATGTGAAGAATGATTCCGGGAACTCCTTAAATTTTTGTATTGAGGTTTTTCATTAAAAATAATAAAGCCGACATTTTGTAGTAGTATACATAGGGTCTAGGGACTGGACTATATGGAATAATATAAAAGAGACTTTTTTCGTCCTATTCACTCTCGTTGTGGAAGATTTCACAGAAACTAAATCTAATAGCACCGTACACTTTGATAAAGGCGATATTTTTTTCGGTCTCATTTTGTCGAGTTGTCTTTATTTTGATAATGAAGCTATAAATTAAAGATAAATCGGTTACACGTACACTTCAACAAATAGTAACATGGTCGTAAGACGTTTCTTTGGTAAGACAAGAAAACAAGAAAGTCAAACATAACTTGTTGGATATCTTTGGATTGGTTGTTGAGCTCATTAATTTCCCCAATCGATTTAAATTCGATATCAAAGTAAATGTGAAATTAATTATTGAACTCGGTCTAATTAAGAGTTTTATATATAATAAACAGTGAGATATAGTTTCACCTGTAGCATCGGTTGGATGGAGTGTCAAATATCCAAAAACCTTTCAAAAACTTACAAATAAACTCCTACAGAAAATAAAAAGTTCATCAAAACACACCCAAACTTCACAAATACAGTTTCACTTCACCTCCCCAAGTTTTTAGAAGCAAGAAATCCCGATATCAAGTACACTCGCTAGAGTATTGTGTCTCGTAGTTCTACGTTGCACTCAAAATGCGGGGCAATTTCGTCTTATGGACAGCGTACGTATGACGACTTACACGCATTACATTTCGGAATATAATTCCAGCCGTCGACCAAACGCGTGCACCACAACACTATTCAGGATTTGGACATGGCATGACCTGTCGTCATAGGATAATTCTTGCTTACATATAACTTGCGTTTACGATATTGTTGCGTTCTTAATTGCTTTGGTTAAATTTTTTTCGTTCTTCAACTAATTTATTACTCCATCCGTCCCAGCAACTTTAACACATAAGTTGTTGGGCACGCAAATTAAGGTTGCATTATTATAATACTATAGTACAATGAAAAGGTAAAAAAAAGTGTATATTTTGACACTCCTTTAACAATATTTAATATTATTATATTGATTATTTGTGATTGTTTTTTTGCTAAATAAGGAAAGGCGATAAAATTATTGGAACGCCCGAAATGGAAAAGTGTGACAAAATTAACGGGACGGGAGTATCATAAGCTAAGCCCACCCACTTTTATGGTTGTCTGGGCCAAAAACTGTACGTAATGGGCTTGTTTAAGTAAATTAATTATGTTTTAATTTTCATAAAACTAATATGTTTAGCACATCCAATGTATGTGTAAAAATATTTTATACATTGAATATCTTATACTAATAATTAAGTTGTTTAAAAACAAACTTTAGATGGATAAATTGTAATAAATTAAATTTTCAAGGGTAAAAAGGTAAAAGACTTGACACACCAATTAAGTTTTTAAACCCTTATGCCTCTTTACATAAGAGTACTTAAATAGTTCGTGCCGATTCAAGTCGGCTTGGCATGCACAACACAATTCGTGAGGAGCTGCTGATGGCAAAAGCGACTTTATTGGTTGGCTCGAAGCAACAAGTAATGGATAGATAGATACATAGTAATGATTATAATTATAGTCATTATATCTAAAATGCACAAAACTTTATTATGGCAATATTTCATGAGATACGTTGATTTGGTTTTTACAGCCGGTCGAGAGCAGCCCAATCATAATATTTGAACAAATTGGACTTTATAACATGTTACTAAAAATGTTTGGGCTACTCTTGAAAATCGACCCTGAGAAAATATTTGGTCTATATATAGAATGGTAATCTTGTAATTTTATCTACGTATTTTACTTTCATAGAGGCCATAGGTGTCAAACGACTAATGAAGATTCCATGACTTGTGCTTTAAATGAATCTTTTGAACAACTCAAGATGACACATGACACGAGTACGAGGCTTCATCATTACAACACTAATGACGACGATCAAGGAAAAACAATATTTAAATAAACACACATGATCATTTTAAATTATTTTTATAAAATTATTTAAAGATCTTATAACATATGAATTCGGCAAGCATTAAACACAACGTCGTCGGTATGTTTTCTTTTTATTACTTAACTGGACCTGCTCTGTTCAAGCCTAGAAAATAACGTATAAAAAACAAAACTTAAATCTATTTTATAATTAACTTAAGAATGACTTCCTTAATTAAAACACCTAAATACTGTATAGGTATACACATATGTGTACATTTGTTGGTCTACATATATTGCTCCATTATATTTACAAGATCCCTCCGTTTTATGAACGTAAATGGATGTAATAGACTTGAATTGTTGCCAATTAATAACACGGATATGTATTTTAAACTTGACATTTCGAACAAGAACATTTTAGGAAATTAGTCAATGGTTTGTAAGTAGCCTCGTTCGCCACTTTTTTGGCCAGTAATCCTAATTCAAGGGTATTTTTATTTTGTAAAAATATTTGCCTTCCTAGTTGGATAAAAGAGTTTTGAATGTCCACTGAGTTCGAAGTAAATAAAATTCTTGAACACGGATATATTGAATATGAAGTTTAGAGAATGAAGTTTAGATACTTCGTACTCGACTAAGTCGAATCCGTGTGGTGTAGAATGACGTTGCGGGAAGGAAAAAATGGGGGAAAAAGGAGAAAGAA
This sequence comes from Craterostigma plantagineum, assembly GCA_027422505.1. NCBI lineage: Eukaryota > Viridiplantae > Streptophyta > Magnoliopsida > Lamiales > Linderniaceae > Craterostigma > Craterostigma plantagineum. Next base: position 3,433,485 of record JAPQWV010000009.1, on the reverse strand, counting down.
TAAGTATGCTACAAGACAAACTAGTAAATTACTTATTCCTTAGAAAGAAAAGGAAAAAGAATAATAAAATAGGATTTATTATTTGGGAAATAGCCGATGTCCTTGCATTGACTTATTCGCTCATACGCAAGGACAATAGACCCTTTTTAATTCCTAGATTTAATCACCTGCAATCTGATTTGCTAACACCATCCTAACACATTTTGAGTTAATTAGATGTCAGGCCCACTTAATAGTTTCGTTTTTGATTTCAGGCCCCATTCATTTTTCAAATAGAAATAAGGACCTAAAATTAAGTTTCATTTAGAAATAAGGACCTAGTCTATGTAAAAAAGACATATTTGCCCTTAATAAATAAAAAAATTACGAATCACTGCCATTGCCTTCTTCAAACTAGCAAAGTAACCGTAAAGAAGTGGTATAGACCGTATGAAGTGGTACTGTAGATCGATAAAGTGGTACTGTAGACCCATGAAGTGGTATGGGTGAATAGTGAAGTGGTACTGTAGACACATGAAGTGGTACTGGTGAACAGTGAAGCGGTTTTGTAGACGCATGAAGTGGTATTGTTGAAATAAGAAGTGGTACGGCGTTGTAGACCCATGAAGTGGCAATGTTGAACATAAAAGAAGTGGTATTGTAGACCCATGAAGTGGTACAGTTGAAATGTTTGGAAATTCATGGGTCTACAAAAGCTGTACCACTTTATGCTTCCATAATACCACTTCTTCTATGTTCAACATTACCACTTCATGAGTCTACAATGCGGTACCACTTCACTGTTCACCAGTACCACTTCATGGTTCTACAGTACCACTTCATGGTTCTACAGTACCACTTCACTGTTCATCAGTACCACTTCATGGGTCTACAGTACCACTTCACTGTTCACCCGTACCACTTCATGGGCCTACAGTACCACTTCATGAATTTAAAGTACCACTTCATGTAACACTTCTTGTTATATTATAACTGATAACAAGATATTGCAATTTGATAACAGAACATGCGCGTTGGAAACCACTTCATAACCAATCTTTTATAAGGGTATTTTCGTCAGTCAACCTTTATTCTATGTTAAATTCTGAATTGGGTCCTTAATACTATATTACTTCTGACATGGGCCTGATTTCTATATGAAAAATTACATGGGGCTGAAACGTGAAGCTCCCTTAAAGATTCTTTTGACGTTATTTCATTAAATTGCCGTACCGTTACGATTTCTTGGTCTCATTTAATCTTTATCTTATTTAAATTTCAATATATCAAATCGCAATTAAGTTCAGTCGGTCACTGACCATCACCATATGATAAGAAAAATTACACTTTCAGCAAATTCCCACTTGCAAAAAAGAATAAAATAGAAAGAAAAACACACGCACACAAAATCAAGCTGTAAGAGAAAATAAAAGAAAAAAGAAAAGAATCCACAAAGGTGTTACTACAACCTCATTAAAAGCTGATAAACATAGGCAAACAAAGATCCACCTCGATCATCTCTCCACACGCAATACAGTAAAAACGTCTCTCTCTATCTTCTATTTCTCAAACGAATATTTAACCCACAGATTTAAGATTTTCTGACCCGACCCGCAAAATTCAGACCCGCCCAACTATGAGGGAAGAATTAGAGTCCAACAACTGGTTTTTCAGATGGGAAGAAGACGAACTGCCGTCGCCGGAGGAGCTCACGCCGTTGACCCAAACCCTAATCTCGCCGGATCTCGCACTCGCCTTCAACATCTCTCCCCACGCGCCGCCGCACGGAAATCCTGCTCCGGGACCCACCTCGTCGGAGTTCGATTCTCCAGATCCCAGCTCGGGCATAGGCGGCGCCGGAGACGAGCCGCCGAGGACGCTGAAGCGGCCGCGCCTGGTGTGGACCCCACAGCTTCACAAGAGGTTCGTCGACGCCGTCGCCCACCTCGGCATAAAAAACGCCGTCCCAAAGACCATCATGCAGCTGATGAGCGTCGACGGCCTCACGCGCGAGAACGTGGCGAGCCACCTTCAGAAGTACCGCCTCTACCTCAAGCGTATGCAGGGAATCTCCGCCGGCGGCGGCGGGTCGGCGTCGGACCCAGCCACGGACCGCCTCTTCGCCAGTGGACCTGTCCCGGCTCACTTCCTTCACCCCACGGCGGCGTTCGTCCCCGTAGTGCCAGTGGCGAGCCACCACCACCACGGCGGCGGCGGCGGGGTGGCCCGGCCTGTTCACCATCCCTTTGGGCATTTTGGCAGTTCACCCACGGCCACATACGGTGGAGGGTTGGATCGTGATAGTCCGTTCTTGAGGCAGCAGAGGATGGGAATTCCTACGGTCAACGGCGGCGCCGGCGGTAGTTACGGTGAGGAGCAGAATGGCCCACGGAATTCACCGAAAGTTCTCACATTATTTCCGACAGGAGATGACTGAGTGAGATGAGAACAGAGAAAGTCGCTGTTTTTTCGGGTTAATCTCATTCCGCAACTTGGAGGAGATAATATTATATTTATATTATATATATACACATAAAATGCATTGAAATCTTCATCGTAGTTGATTTTCATCATATCATCAATTCAATAAAGTACGTTCTACATAGCATCTGTGGTTGCTGCAAAATCCATCCGTTGATTGTTTACATCTGTCTGGTGTTTCGAGTTTTAAATCTCAGTGATGAACGAACAATTATTACAACTTTATCTTAAAATAATCCTCTGATATCATAGCATAGCTTCCCTGATTATTTTACTTTATTTTCTCTCCTTTTTAATAATTCTTTTTCAAGTTCCGTAGTGAGGGTTCGTTGATTTTATATTTAGTTTGAACTTGATGTATATTTATTACTATTTTTATTTAACATGTTATCCGCTTAGTAAAAAATAAAGGAAATAAAATTAATATCTCGATAGATAGAAGCACCAAAGTCTCAAGTGCAGTTTCCTATATCTAATAATGAGTGAGTGTATGATGAGAGAAAAAAACATTGAACTCGAAATCAATATAATTGAGAACAAAAAGAGACAAAGGTGTAGTAGCATCACCATATGGGGAATGGGATAATTGATAGGCATATTATTGTTACCTTACTTTAAAGTGACGACGTCGTATCGTAGTGCTTTATATCATTTCGCATGACATAAATATCACATGTTCTGTTCTTGGTCTCAACAATAAACTCCAGCTATATATTTGTTGTCTCGTCAAATGGGTACTCAATATCAAACATAAACAACATCGAAAACGATTTGCAAACAGTGTATCGTCGAACAAGGCATTTTCTAAGCCGAACCAGCGAAGAAGGAAGGAGGCAGCGCTCGAGGACGGATTTTCGCGTTGATCGGATACTCCATTTCGATCTAAGATCCAGGGTTTTTGCTCGGGTAAATACGAGCTATTTTCCGTCTAATCTGATTTTTCGTTTTCCATACTGTGTTTGTTGATTGCTGTGGAATTTGGAAAAAAATTGATTCTGTGAAGGAAACCTACTTGTTGATTGTGTAATTTTGCACTATTTTCTTTTTCCCTGTTTTGCGTGAGTTGATGGGGGTATATCTTGAAAGGAAAGGACAATTTACCTATTTGAGGCTCCCATTGTAGATACGCATCTTTCTTTATGCCTTGTTCTTGATGTTCCTGTTACTAGCGGAACTTGATTGCCCAATTTCACCAAGTTGTGTCGTTTAATTGCGTTTGTATTCACTTTCTTTTTAATTGTTACGAACCTTTCACTATCGGTTATGGAAATGTTTTTGTATTATTTAGTGATTGGCGGTGTTTCTTATAAAGGATTGAGTTTGAGCTGTGGACGACCATGAATACGAAAGCAAAGAGGAGAACTGGCGCTGAAAATGGTGATACTACGGGCGAGGACTCGGTTCTTGCAACCATGGTCAGTAATGGCGAGGATTTGGGTCCAATGGTTAGGCTTGCATTTGAGACTGGAAAACCTGAGGCCCTCTTACAGCAGCTGAAGAACGTAGTTCGAAAGAAAGAGGTTGAGATCGAGGAACTGTGCAAGCTTCACTACGAAGAGTTCATCATCGCAGTTGACGAGCTCCGCGGTGTATTGGTCGACGCAGAGGAGCTCAAAAGCGAGCTCTCGAGCGATAACTTCAGGTTACAAGATGTGGGCAGCGCTCTGCTCATGAAACTCGAGGAGCTTCTTGAATCTTATTCGGTTAAAAAGAACGTTACCGAAGCTATCAAGATGTCCAAGAGCTGCATTCAAGTATTGGATCTTTGCGTGAAGTGTAATAACCACGTCAAAGAGGGTCGATTCTATCACGCTTTGAAAGCCCTCGATCTGATCGAAAAGACGTATCTGCAGAACATCCCTGTTAAGGCACTGCAAATGCTAATAGACAAGAGAATCCCTTTGCTAAAAGCACACATTGAGAAGAGAGTTTGCGGCGAGGTTAACGAGTGGCTGGTTCACATCAGAGGCGCTGCAAAGGATATTGGGCAAACAGCGATTGGACAAGCTGCTTCAGCTCGTCAGAGAGACGAAGACATGCTCTCTCGTCAGAGAAAGGCCGAAGAGCAGAGCTGTTTGGGCTTAGAAGATTTCACCTACACATTAAACGTCGAAGAGATCGACGAGAACTCTGTTGTTAAATTCGACCTCACGCCTCTCTACAGGGCTCTCTACATCCACAGCTCCCTTGGGATCCAAGAACGGTTTCGCGAGTATTATTACAGGAATCGTTTGCTGCAGCTGAAATCAGATCTGCAGATATCGTCGGGACAACCTTTTCTCGAATCCCATCGAGCATTTTTGTCCCACATCGCTGGCTACTTCATTGTCGAAGATCGAGTCCTAAGAACCGCAGGTGGGCTGCTGTCCCCGACCGAGCTCGAGACAATGTGGGAGACAGCTGTGGCTAAGGTAGTATCCGTGTTAGAAGAGCAATTCTCTCACATGGACACGGCTAGCCATCTCCTCCTTGTAAAGGACTATGTAACCCTCTTCGGTGCAACTCTCAGACAATATGGCTACGAAGTGGGCTCGATTCTTGAAACCTTAAACAGCAGTCGCGATAAGTACCACGAGCTTCTGTTAGCTGAGTGCAGGCAGAAAATCTCAGACGTACTTTCGAACGACACGTGGGAGCAGATGGTAATGAAGAAGGAATCAGATTACCAGTCGAACGTTTTAGTCTTCCATCTTCAAACCTCGGAGATAATGCCAGCTTTCCCATACATCGCTCCCTTCTCATCCATGGTGCCCGAGTGCTGTCGAATAGTTCGCACCTTTGTCAAGGATTCGGTCAACTACCTTTCTTACGGCGCACAGATGAACTACTTCGACTTCGTAAGGAAATACCTCGACAAGCTACTGATCGACGTCTTAAACGAAGTGATTTTAGAAATGATTCAAAGCAATGCCACGGGCGTTTCGCAGGCCATGCAGATTGCTGCCAACATAGCAGTTCTCGAACGTGCGTGCGATTATTTCGTCCAACACGCAGCTCAACAGTGTGGAATCCCAGTGAGATCGATCGATCGACCCGAGGGAGGATTAACGGCCAAGATCGTTTTAAAAACGTCGAGGGATGCTGCTTACCTTGCTTTGCTGGGGTTAGTGAACACAAAGCTCGACGAGTTCATGGCGCTGACCGAAAACGTCAATTGGACGTCTGAAGATCCCAACCCACATGGGAACGAGAACATAAACGAGGTTGTGATCTATCTCGACACAGTTCTTTCTACCGCTCAGCAGATTCTGCCCGTGGATGCTCTGCATAAAGTTGGGAGCGGAGCGCTCGAGCACATATCGAACTCCATAGTCGGGGCTTTTCTCAGCGATGGCGTGAAGAGGTTCAACGCGAATGCAGTTGTTAGCATTAACATAGACTTGAAGGCGCTTGAATCGTTCGCTGACGAGAGGTTTCATTCGATGAATTTGCAAGAGATTTACAAAGAGAGGAGCTTTCGTAATTGCATGATCGAAGCGAGGCAGTTGATAAACCTTCTGTCGAGCAGCCAGCCCGAGAATTTTATGAACCCAGTGATACGGCAGAAGAATTACAACGCTTTGGATTATAAGAAGGTGGCGACGATCTGCGATAAGTTTAAGGATTCGGCGGATGGTATCTTCGGAAGCCTTTCGAATAGGGCTTCGAAGCAGAGCGCGAGGAAGAAGTCGATGGATATGCTTAAGAAGAGGTTGAAGGATTTCAGTTGAGTCTTTGGGAAAAACACTTGATGGTTTTTGCTTTTTCTCGTGATCTTATTAGAGATTTAAATTGACTCAGTGGGGATCATGTGTTTCTTCTTTTCTCTTCTTTTATCTTTTTTTCTTTTCTGATAATTGATGTTGATGGTGCTCTTCATGAAGATGATTAGGGTTTTTTTTCTCCTTTAATATGTTACGAGGCTGCGTATTTACGTGTTTTTTCCATCCTAATTCTGATACAATTCTCACCTCCGTGGCGTGCCTCCACATCTTCAAGGAAAACGTAACAGGAGATTCAATTTTTCTCCATCCCTAATTCCGAATTTATCTCTATCATTTTATTTTGATATAGTATTCAATAGATACTACGTTCATCTTCTTTAAGATAAATATACCTGTTTGTTTGCTTTTTATTGTTCCTTTTATCATTGTCGTGATTTTATATTTGATAGCGCAAACGAAACAGCTAAATTGGCAGCTAGTCCCAGAAATGAAAAGGCTTACGATAGACAGGGCCTCTTTGTAATTAATAAAAACATTAGGGGGATAAAAATAAAAAAGTGGAGAGTCTGTCAGAAAGCTGCAGGACCACCCCAGCGAGCTGGGCTCGACTGAGAACGATCCTCTACTGAGCCGTGGGGCTAGCCCATGGTTCTGGTTAATCACGCTCTGGTCAAGTAGCAATCGATCATCAACCAGACTTGGTTTCCTGTCTCCTTAGAACTCAAGGATAACAGAGATACGAGCCTATAGAACAGATCCTGTTCAAGTAAGGTCGTGCCCTGATGTTGTGGTGTAGCGATATATATACCAGAGATTCTAAAGACAGTTAAGCGGTGTGGGACAACAATTAAGTTTGAACGAACGTGGGCTTTTTAAATAGTCTTTTGGGCTGGTTAAACAATAGGCCCAATATCATCAAAACGCTTTCTTACTTGCAACTAATTCGGTCTTTCGATCCATACATATCCATTTTATTTCCTGCGTTAGTGTAATAATTTAGTCGTTTTCGTGATTGATTACGTTTCCTTTTTCTTTTTTCCTCTTTTTTTTTTTTTTTTTTTTTTTTTTTTTTTTTTTATCTTCAATGTTGTATTTTTCACATATTAATTAATACTAAGAGGAAGACTTAAAAGCGAAGGAAAAGGCTAACCCTAACAATCGTTGTCATTCATTTGTTATTTCTTGATATTATATTCGTGGCGTTGTTCTGTTATGTCTTCATTGCGATTTTTTTGTCATGGATTTGTCGGTCGATTTGATATATTTCCTAATATATAGTGGATTCCTCGTACGATTTTTTACGGAAATTAAAATTTTGAGCGAAGTATTATGTTATATATGATTAGGATATATATGATTAGGATATTCCGAATGATATAAACTATACAAGTTATAAAAGTGGAGTAGAGTGAATTTTGAGACGCTCAAGCAACTTTTACTCCCTATAATATGACGAATGCCATTATGGTATTTGACTTTTTCCATTTAAAATCTTCAATCAATGCTATACTTATGGGCGCAATAATAATAATAATAATAATAATAATAATAATAATAATAATAATACGCACGATTAGCCTGATAAATAGGAATGTTGTTATTAAAAAATAACCATTTCGAGGATATTCGTTCTTCCTTCGTGATCACGCTCGTGTCTGTCTATAAAAGGAACACTTCACACGCTCAGATCTCTACAGTTCAAATCAAACATAGAAGCACAAAAATCCTATTCCAATTCTGTCTTAGCGATGGGTCAAATGTTGGGTTGTCTTCAAGTTGATCAATCTACCATAGCCGTGAAGGAACACTTCGGCAGGTTCGAGGAGGTTCTGGAGCCAGGCTGCCATTGCTTGCCTTGGTGTATTGGCTATGGGGTTGCTGGGTATATGACCCTCCGCGTGCAGCAGCTCGATGTTCGTTGCGAAACCAAGACAAAGGTGCATTTTCTTTCTTTTTGCAATCTTCTTCATTGTTTCTTCTTGAAATTTTACTTGAATTTTCGCAATGGTTATTGCTTTGCTGGTTTGATGTGATAAGAGAAATGGGGAAGCGAGTGATCTCGTTCATGCAGCTCTTGATGATTGGTTTTTTTTTTTTTCTGTAAAATTTTAATCCTGTACGTGATTAGTTTCTCTTATACGTTGCGTAGTCCAACTGTTTGATGAAATGCAAGACCTGTCCTTGTTTCAGGATAATGTGTTTGTCACGGTGGTTGCATCCGTCCAGTACCGAGCTTTGGCTGAGAAGGCATATGATGCATTTTATAAGCTATCCAACACAAGGGAACAGATCCAGGCATATGTTTTTGATGGTATAAGTTTGCGAAACAGAGTGATGTAGCTTCGGATAGATTTTGGATTATTACGTTTATGTACAGTTCTGCATGTATGTCGATTCTTCTTATGATGGTTTGTGTCTGTATGTGCTTTAGTCATAAGGGCATGTGTACCCACGCTGGAATTGGATTCTGCATTTGAGCAGAAGAATGAGATAGCCAAAGCAGTGGAGGCTGAGCTTGAAAAGGTACTACCCCATCTTGAGAAATTATAGAAAAAAAACGTATAATTATTTATCTCTGAACTCGACAGGCCATGTCTTCTTACGGGTATGAGATCGTGCAAACTCTGATAGTTGATATCGAACCCGCTGCTCAAGTCAAAAAGGCCATGAATGAGATAAATGCTGGTAAGTTACTAACGATCTTTTATTTGTGCGAAACTTTTCACTACTTACTACTAACCCTTTGTCGAACTCTAACCCGTCGATTATCTTCACCAGCTAGTAGGCTCAGGGTTGCTGCAAACGAGAAGGCCGAAGCTGAAAAAATCTTGCTGATTAAGAAAGCCGAAGGAGAAGCTGAATCCAAGTACTTGGCTGGGCTTGGAATCTCTCGCCAGCGTCAGGCCATTGTTGATGGGCTGAGAGACAGCGTTCTTGCATTCTCAGAAAACGTCCCAGGAACAACAGCTAAGGATATCATGGACATGGTTTTGGTCACCCAATACTTCGACACGATGAAGGAAATCGGAGCCTCGAGCAAATCTTCTGCAGTGTTTATCCCACACGGGCCTGGCGCTGTTAAGGACATCGCCGGTCAGATTCGTGATGGTCTCCTTCAAGCCGAGACCATTTGAAGTTTTTCTGCATTTAGTCACGGTTCGAATTTCTACGCCCCTTAATTCCATTATTGCAAATGACCAAGTAGTATGAATTTTGTGAATGTTCGTTTTTGTTAATAAAACAAGACAGAGTCTTGATTCTTCATGTGATTGTTTCACGTTTGGATACATACAATACCATACGACATATTTCCATGCAACACAGCGTTTGCAATAACAGAAATCACATATTCGCTCATCCATGGGCTGTATGTTGTCGAGTTTCTTGAAAGGTTTTATTTAAGCTCCCATTTCCACCGTGAGGACAGTGTTATTACCGTTTTCCTTAATCATATCAGAAGCTTCATTTACTACTGCCTCCTTAGTTTCAACAGCCTCTTTGTTCGTTGCAGTCTTTGCTATGTCTCTTGTCCATGCTTGCATTTTACGAACAGCTTCATCATCTAACAGAAAAACAAGCATTTAATCTTGTTACATATATTGTAATTACTACACGGAAAACACACTTATGTATGTGTACCTAGCCTTGGTACTGTGTGTCCCTGTGGATGCCTTATGATGAGAGGGCTTTCGAAGGCATTTGCTAGTTCCTCGGAGGGCAGTTTCAACCAGTCTTTTTCTCCTACGAAATGGACCGATTTAACCCTAATTGGTTCTTTGTAAGCAACTTCACCTATGCTCGGGTCCCTAAATTTCGAGCCCGATATTGAGACAAACAGTTTCATCGGTGGGTGATGCTTCAAAATCTTTCCCTACATCACATTGTGAATAATCTGTAACTATTATAACTTGCTTTTCATTTTGTAAACAGAATGATGTAGCTAATTATACCTGTGCTTGATAGCCGAGCAAAAGTGCAGATAAAGTTGCTCCCTGTTGATTTCAAGGAAAACACCATATTCTTTAACCTTAGAGTTAAAAGTATTATTTTTTTTTCAATTTTTTCTTGGCTAAAAACTTGGTTGTAATAAAAACCTGTGAGAAGCCTAGCAGACCATCAAATGGGCCTTTGTCTGTGACGTAGCCACACAGGTAAGACATGCATTCTTCCAAGTTTGTGTATTCTGTGAAGTCCTGTTAGTAAATATGAATTCATAAGCTGTGTAGTCATCAAATGTTAGAACTTAGAATAGATATTTTACCTCATTGAACTGAAACCACTCGAAGTAAGGTGGTGGAAAGAAGCCCTCAATCTCAGATTTCCCACCTGCAGGGAAAATGCCATCTGGAAATTCCTGAACAGAAAATTACGCAGTCAATTAATTACACCTTTATTTTCTTGAATCAATCTCATGGCATAAGCAAATTGGTCGTATAAAGCTCAACATAAAATACATACGAGATCAAAGTGAGAGAAGATTGAAGGATCCCATTTGCTTATCTGCTTCTTTAGGAAGCTCCCACTTGTCCTGAATCCATGCAAGCACAGTATCTTCATCTTACCACCATTGTTGCTGCTGTCTTCGTTTTCCACCATTTCTGACATACAACAATATAATATTCTCGAAAATGGAGTTCTAGAACTATACGACCATTGCCTTCTTCATCAGAATTGTTCTTCTTTTAAAGAATCAACAGAGCCCTGAATGAGTTTGGTAGCGTTCTTGGCTGGAAGATGGGCACGTGTGCAGTGTTACTAAATGAGTTGGTTAAAATGCTTTCATTGCAAAAACTTTTGCAGTTGACGTTTATGAGGTCAGAAATTAATCGAGCATCTTAAGATTCTGAATTAGTTCAATTTCAACAGTGATCAAGACAATTCATCGTCTCCAAAGAACAATCTCTCTTCTATTGCCAAACGATAGCTCTTTTCCGCCGCCAAATCCAACTAACGAATAGGGATATTGTTCAGAAAGATAAACAAGCAATTCTCGGACATACCCAGAAACAGAACCAAATAATAAAACCCTTAAATTTCCCCAAAAAATGGATCCGTACAAGACATTGGGCGTTACGAAGAACGCCACGAAGGAAGAAATCAAGAAGGCCTTTCGCAAGCTGGCGATGGAGTTCCACCCAGATAAGCATCAATCGCTGAAATCGAAGAACTCGGCGACCCACAAATTCAAGCTGCTCACCGAGGCATACGAAACCCTAATCGATGATCGGAAGAGGGCTGATTATAATTTGAGGAGGAATGCGTACGGCAATAGTGATCGTGGGTTCGGTGGGAATGGTACAAGATACGGCGATCGCGGTGGGAATTACGGTGAGGGATATGGTTATAGTAGTGCATATGGCTATGGTTTTGAGAGCAGAAGCCGTGGAGCTGAGAGTGCTTTCATGAGATTTGGGATGAATGTTGTCAAGTATCTCAACACAAAGAGTTTTCTTCTCCATGCTACCTTCGCTAGGTAAGAGTTAAGATCATGGTTGCTCAAATTTGTTCACTTTCTTCTGTTTATTTGCGTGCTTATCATTTGGGTGGGTTTTACTTGTCGAAAATTCCTGATCTTTAGCTTGAAATCGAAAGGATTCAAATGTATGAAGTGAACAACATTGTGTTCTTACAAAGAAAATCACATTAGTTCTCTATATTTGACCCCTGTCCCTACAACTTATCTAAGGCTTCTTGTCCATTTCTGCTGTTCTTACTTGATTTATGTAACCCGTCGTATATAGAGATGTATCGAGGACTACACATACGAACTAATGTTGTTGGAGTTCATGTATTCCAATCCAAGTTCTTGACTCAGTTAGCTCATGCAAGATCATGTTCATTCTTTGGTGTGGCTATCCATATAACTGATATACATATAAGGCCTATCTTGAATGTCCAATTATAGTTTTCGGGGATTTTCTGAGACAACAATAAGGTGCCGTAAGTAGTATGTCTGGTCAAAGGCAACTGCATTCTAGTACCTTGTGAGAATGTCCCAATATCTTTTTTTTTTCTCAGCATTTTGTTAGGTGGAACTTTGGCAATTGATTCTGTAGGCGAAACCCTGTGGAAGATGCAAAATAACGGGGTGAGATCACAACTTCCCTTTTCTGCATTCGTTATATTGCATCTCCCTCCCCTCCCAAGTGCTTATAGCATATCTTTCTGCCTTTCGTGTTTCAGAAATCTTTCGAGGAAGCTTTGAAGTCTGTAGATAGAGCCAAATCAAGAAAGGATGATGATTATTAATAATTTCACCATCTCAAAGCCAAGGCTTATCTTGATATTTTTCGATCTCTAATACCACCCGAGAAATCAAAAGTAGATGGCTACAAAAACAAATTATTGCAGAGAGGTATCGTTGATTTGATTGTATTGTATATGTTTTATGTGATCTCTACATGTACATTCTTACGGTCATCAACTTTGTAAATAATGGTATATGGTTTTAGATTATTGCTAGCGATCTCACCTAACAATCATTTAAATATAACCATCCTCTTTAACTTTCCGTTCTTTTCGTTCCATTTTTGTGTGTGTCTTTTTTCTTTCCATTTCTTTTTAGTACTCAACGTTATTATTTAACTACCATTGGCTCATGTGTTGTTTGAGTACATAATTGTATGAATTCTGATGAACGCTACCTATATCATAGAGATTTTGCTAGTTATGTACGTGGTAGTATTTATACGTTTCCATGTTTCAAGATTCAACTTGGGCTCATGGGCTCGCGATCGTCAATCTTTAGTTCTTTGTTCTTTTTTCTTTTTATAAGAAGTTACCAAATTAAATTAGTTCCACTGCGTGGGACTACATATATTTATTTGACCTTTCAGCTTACGCCACAAGAAAAAAATAATAATTACGGTTTGACCGTTAGGTAAGAGAATGGATCATCCCAGTCCATGATTCGCATGAATTATGAGATCGTCATTGTAATGACCTCTTACATGGGCCAAGTGCTGTCGAAAATAGGACCACTGTTTATGATGGATGAAATGATTAGTTTTGTGTATGAAAAAGACACGTTGGCTATAAAAGCATACATGAGTTGACTTACTAATCCTATTATCAACCTTTTTTGCTGTTCATTTATTGAGCAATCAACTTGGGACAGTTATTGCCCTTTATGGCGAGCGATCATTTTTAAGCTTATCCTTCATTCTTTTATCAGAATCAGATACGAATATATGATAGCTCAGACATATGAGAGGAGGTTTAAGCATAAGCCGACAATAAACAGGAAACCGACGACAACATATAATATGCTCCTAATTGCCCCACGTTTCAAATGCTGATAGCGAACCTCCTCTAAACGCTGCGTATCTTTTGTAGCTTAAGCGAAGCCCTAATAGGGAATAGAGAGTATGGCGGATAACAAAGAACCGTTGATTCAGAAAAGGGATGGAGATGAAGAGCTCAGATACAACGAAAAATGCGAGGGTTGCCAAGTCGAAAGGTTTAAACGGTCGAATAGTGGGACGATCCCATTAAAGTACTTGCTTTTTGTGTGGATTGTAACCCTATCCGCAGGTTTGTTCTTGGAAGAAGTATCTATTTATGCTTCTCTTTAAGTCCATTAAGGTTTCTTCATCGTGTTAAAAATTTGATTTCTCTTGGCTGATTGCTTGCTCTTCAGTGTTCTTGCTTCAGGAAAAAGTTGAACTTTTTCGCTGTGTCTTGAGGCTGTTTCGAGCTTTTTTATATAATTTGTGCAGAGTTGGGATTAATCCTATCTTTTTGGGTTTTATTGACAGCTCTCCCCATATCGTCACTTTTTCCGTTCCTCTATTTCATGGTAAGGAAACCACACTCTTGTCCTAAAATATCATGTTTGAGAAAAGGCTATGGAGTGTCCTCTTAGTTGGTTTTACAGAGTGTTGTTATCTTTGAAGGTCAGAGATTTCCACATCGCAAAGAGGGTGGAAGATATTAGTTACTATGCTGGTTATGTTGGTTAGTAGACTTTTAAAACACATTATGATTTTTGGCATACTTCAGATGTTTTAATTATTACGTTATCTTAAGGATCTGCCTTCATGATTGGGAGAGCTTTAACGTCTCTTCTATGGGGAGTGGTCGCTGATAAGTACGGTCGTAAACCAGTAATAATCATAGGCACTTTTACGGTGTAAGAAACCTTGACTGATATTGTTCTTTCCATCCTGATAACGAATGCTCTATATTTTCTCAGAAGATCGAAACTGAGCTCCCTTTTATTACTCAAATGCAGTGTTGTGTTGAATACACTTTTCGGCCTCAGCGTAAACTTTTGGATGGCGATTTCGACAAGGTTTCTTCTCGGTAGCTTGTGTGGCATTCTTGGCCCTATTAGAGTATTCTTCTACTCGATCTTCATAGTACTTTGTCAGTGTTTGTTATTACATGTACTTATACGGTTTTATTACATCATCATCATTGTCATCAAGGCCTATGTGTCTGAGATCTGTCATAGAGAACATGAAGCTTTGGGCATGTCAGTGGTGAGTCACATTATTATCTCATTTCTTTTTCCCCATTTCTTTTTTCAAACCTCGAATCGTATAATGTCATAATTGCTTCTTTCGATTTTAGGTCAGCACGGCTTGGGGCATAGGTTTGGTCATCGGCCCAGCTGTTGGGGGTTTTCTTGCACAGGTAGAAGTCAAATGCGCTTTCTTTCACTAATCGTTCGATGGATTCTATTTTCTTTTATCCTCGAAAATTTTAATAAAAATATGGCTTACGAACTGATCGTTCGAAGTGCAGCCCGCGGAGAAATATCCGCAAGTATTTCCTAAAGAGTCTCTATTTGCAAGGTAAATATATTCTACATACTCCATTTTCTTGCAAGCTCGCCATTTGATCTTCTTCTGCTCTATTTTTATTTGCAGGTTTCCATATTTCTTGCCATGTTTAGTTATTTCAATCTTTGCGCTGGCGGCATCAATCATCGCTTTTTGGCTTCCTGTATGTTATCGTGTTTGTAAAATTAGTAGTATAGAATGTGAACATGAAACGTAGAAATGTGTTATCTGCTTTTTCCTCGTATTGTGAAGGAAACTATTCATACCCGTCATTGCAAAGAAAGCAAAGTCGATGATGTTAGAGAAACATCTGAAGAATCCATAGTTGATGCACCAACAAAAAGGAGCAGGATATTGAAGAATTGGCCCTTAATGTCAGCCATTATGGTCTACTGTGTTTTCCAACTTCATGACATGGCTTACACTGAGGTAATAAAACTCAACTCTTTCTCTCTTGGTCTCTCTCTCTCTCTCTCTCTCTCTCTCTCTCTCTCTCACTCAAGCTTATGCATTGGAACTTTTGTCAGATATTCTCATTGTGGGCAGTCAGCCCAAGAAAGTTGGGAGGACTCAGTTTTAACAGTGCTGATGTTGGGGAAGTTCTTTCTATCACAGGTTCGATTAGCTCTTTTGTTAATGCATTTTTCTATAATTTTATGTTTTGCAACTTTTTAAAACGGCTTGTGTTTCCTTGATCGTTCAGGGATCGGAATGTTGTTGTTTCAACTCTTTGTGTACAGTTGGATAGAGAGAAATCTAGGACCTGTCTTGGTTGCTCGAATAGGAGCTGTAAGTGCCCATTTTTTGTGCTTGTCATTCTATTTTTTTCGTCTGTAAATCGTTTTCTGATTTTAATATTTGCAGGTTATTTCCATACCGGTGCTGACTAGTTATCCCTTCATAGCCAAATTGACCGCTTTCTTACTTATCTTGTTGATCAACTCGGCCTCGATGCTGAAGAATATTCTCTCTGTAAGTCCTCATATTTCAAACCATTTTGAGACATCATTGTACTGATTTTATGTATGAAAATTTCCCAGATATCAATCACCACAGGCTTGCTAGTCATGCAAAACAGAGCAGTGGTAAGTTTCCCATTTCTCTTACTGTTTTTTTTTTTAAATCCGAGCACATCCATATATTGAGATTACGATTGAAATGAATTTAATTTGCAGTCCCAAGAAGAAAGAGGACTTGCGAATGGGATATCCATGTCAACAATGTCTCTGTTCAAAGCAATCGGCCCGGCCTCTGGCGGCGCCTTGTGAGTTATTATTTTACTTCACTTCCTCAATTAGTGCTATAATCTCCCTATGTTTTGTTGTCTTACATCATTTAACTAAACGATTCAGACTTTCTTGGGCACAACGTCGTCAAAATGCGGACTTCTTACCAGGTAATTTAATCTTTCCGACTCTCTTAATGCTTTTCTTTGCGCTTTTTCCACGTGCTTTAAAAATTGAAATCTTGGTTATGGCAGGCGTACACATTGTGTTTTTTATATTGAACATTGTGGAGTTTGTCGGCCTAGTCATGACGTTCGAGCCCTTTCTGGCTCGACCCGAAGACGATGATCAGATTTCGAGTTCGTCTTCTGATCTTGAAAGTAGTAACTGAATCAGCTTTTTTTGATGATCTTGTCTTTATTTGGATAGAGTTCGTTGGTATCGGTATGTAATTATCTGTACATCTGCACCATGTTGTACTGAAACGGCGGTGGTTGACATTTAAACATCCTTCACCCAATACTATTATTATTAATAGTAATTTCCGCACGCTCTATGCGTGTGCCTAATGGGCTGAATAAAAAGTGTAAATAATCGATTTACAAATGGGCCATAATATGAGCCATTTCATTTAATCATTCAATTTCTGCCTTTTTTTTTCACTTACTTCAGGTAGTTTTGATTGGACGTGGGTTTCTATTTTTCTTTTTATTTTTATTTAGTAGATAAAATCTGATTGGTTGATTCTTAAAATTGACAGACCAAATTAGAATGGGAATTGACAGTTTTTATCACCCCTAGAGCCTTTATATAATATATATATATACTAGTATTTTCTCGCACACCCGATGTTTGTGCTATATAATATTATCTATATTTAATAAAGAAATCATAAAAAAATAAGACAAATTTGGGAATATAAAAATATTGTGTTAGTGAGTGGTTATATTAATTTATAATTATTATTTTATTAATTAATAAATCTACAGACCAAATTAATTTGGAATTGACGGTTTATATCCCACCCTCACCATTTATATATACTAGAGATATATATAGAATAGATAGAATAGATTATCACTATAGTTTGAGAATTGAGATTATTGAGAAAGCCCATCATCGAACAAATAGGGAGTACTATTTATTATTACCGTGTGTTGAAATTTAACGAAGTTATTTAAATATATATTTTTATTAAATCTACATTATTCGGGTCGTCTTCTATACTAAAGCTACAGCAGACAAATCCGATAATTAACCAACGATGAAAACCTCCGCCGAAGACGACGAGGTAGAGCAGCTGCTCAGAGCAGCCCAAGACGACGCGCTTCTCAAACTCAGCATCAACTCACACATCGCACGCGCCTCTTCCTCATCGTCCGATTCCATCCACCCAGATCTCGACCGTCGATTCCAAGCCCTAAAGAAACCGCCGCCCACCCCCAATACCACCACCAAGCATCCTCCTCCGAAAATCGACAGCAATCCTCCGAATAATGGAAGGAGAAGCGAGGAGAATAATACCGCCGACGGCGGAGAGGACGATTTGTTCGCTAGATTCACGGCGCTCAAGAAGTCTATCCCCGCTTACAACGAAAGTGATGGTCAGGGCGATTTCAGTAATTACGTTGCAGAAGAAGAAAACAGCGACGAAGAAGATGAGGTTGAGAAGTTGATTAAGTGGGCCGTCGATGCTGCTAGGCTCGATCCTTCTCCACCGTCAGACGACGACGACGATAATGATCGTGGTGCTCAGACTGATGATGATGATGATAATGACGACGACGAGGATGAGGACACCGACGACGATGATGATGGGAAGAAGCGAAAAAGAATGTGAATTGGAGATTACCTACCTGAGTTGGTTGGTACTTCTTTGGCATTTAAGCTTATGATATATCAAAAATCTTGCGTACATAAATTCGATTCACAGATTTGTGTATTCGATGTCCAGCTTTGCTCTTTGACGAGTTTCACTGCCATGTGTAGATTCCATCTCGTCTCTTTAGTTTATGCATTCTACTCTGTTTTGTTTCATCAAGTATATATTGTCGTGACATAATATACTATTGATTCGGTAGAGTTTGTATTGCGAAAATGCTGACATAAAGGTCTGCAGCAGCTATGATTTTTCTGTATGATTTTCAAAGCTGTAAGGTATGCTATTCATTCCGAACCAGAGAAGAAATTCCTGGAAATTTTGATCTATCAGAAGCCCGAAACAGAGAAGAAAGGCAAATAGGTACTCTGTTTCGGTTGACTATGGGAAAGTGTATGATTGTTTTTCTCACTCGGGTCTTTTAAAAATATTGTATAACGGATCTTATCCTTCACTGAACCATTACTTCACATGGTCTGATTGGCGAAATGTGTCCAATTACTGTGCTAATATTGCAGAGTGTCGAGAACACCGAGGAATTCATGAGCGGATTAGACACACTTCAGATCAAATTTTCCCGGAATTTTTCGCCAGTAATCTCAAGGTATACTCCTTCGCCTCTGGCCTTGCTGCTATTTTAAAGACCATGCTTTGCCTGTTAATGATGGGCTGTAGCGCTTAATTGGTAACTATATGGCTTAGAGTGTTTTAGTAACGCTTCAATCGATGACAGTCAAGCTCAAGTCTGCTGTGTATATGCTTATCTAATGTTAAATTTCACCTGGGAAATGTAAGAATCTGATCACGTTTGGTTGTTATTACTACATTGTTCCATTAACACCCCTCAATCCCATGTTGAACAATCCATGATCCACGAGCTCGTTATTATTACAGCGATCTGATGAATGAATGAATGAATGAATGAATGAATGGGAATGGCAATATTGGTGGTAGCTATGATCACTTTGAGCAGCACAGCATATTGATGCTGGGAATAGCATTATTTCTTGATCACCACACGATAATATTTATGTTAATTGTTATAAACTTGTTGTTGCTTCATCTGCGGTAGCTTATGAACTCGACCTAAATCGACGACGATTCTAAAGCCAATAGAAGACGTCGATGCTTATGGTTGTATCTTCAAAAGCAGTGAGAGAATCAATGTATCATCAACATGGAGAAGAAATATTTGAAGTTAGTCCAAGCTTCCTGTATATTATTATATATTTTGCCAATGACCATTAGCCATCCGCATAGAAATATTAGGCCATTCCGAACCAAAAGTTCATTCTAAAATTAAAAATGCAGTAATTATTTTCCAATTATTATACCAATTTTCAAACTCAAAGGATTATTATGTAATATTTTCATTCACATTGACTTTTACAATGATCCACATACTTCATATTTTTACTAGATAAATAACGATATGTGAAACTCGAATAAAAAATATATCAAAATTAATAGTAAGATTTAATGTTATATTTCGCTAAAATAATTTTAACTTATATTTCATATAAATAAAATATAAAACGTAAATAATAAGTATTAAAAAATTATATGGGTGTTTTAATAAGTAAAAATAAATAAAGGGATCAAACCATCTTTTGGGTTCAAGCACACACATATATGCTGGAACAAGAGAGAAATTAAAAAACTCATTTTGAGTTTGGGCTTCAAGTACAGTTGGAAGTAGATGTAGCCTACTTTTTTATTTTTACAGTATCATTGGAGATGGTCTTATTGAGTCATGCAACAAATAATGCGGGAGAACACCCCATTCATTTACTCATACACTTAATTTTCATATATAATTACACAATAGCATATATTGCATGCTAGCTTACATGCTTCTTATTGATCAAACCCTAGTATCAATATGCTTCAATTCAAACTATATATGTTATAACATTACATAATCAACAACTATATTGTGAAATTGAAAGCAGCAGCTTCAACAAATAAAAGTTCAAATCAAGCGTAATTGCACAAGCCAAGCAGACAACGCTGTCCAGGCGAGCACCTGCTACCGCACCTACCGCAATTATTCTCATCGATCAACGTACTCACACACTGCCCACCGCAGCAAAACTGCGTGAAGAAGCACTTGTTTTTGCAATACCCGCAATTACGAGGGTCTCTCTGCAAATTCACACACCTGTTATTACAGCAAGTCCCGTTGGGATTGCACACGTTCTGGTTTTTGTTGCACTGTCCGTTCCTCGAAAAAGGGAAAAGTATGAAATCTTCGTCGTTGTTCTGCTGCTGAAGGAAACGACTCGAACCTCTCAAGGAGGTGGCTGGCTTGTGGGCTTGATGTGCGATAACTAGGGTTAGTGCTGAGGTTAGGACAATGACCATGGTTACTATTATTGCGGTCATTCTCTTCATTGCACAGAGAAGATGAGTAGTTGTGTGGGTGAGGAGATTGTGTGGTATTACACGCGTATATATATATAGTAGCATTAGAAGTTTCCTAGGGTAATAATGTAATTTGATAATTGTAATCATATTCTTGGCTTTATTTGGCTCCATATACGGGGCACTGTGTAATTAAGTCGATTGGCGTTTTTTCAATCAATGATGTTATATATATCTGACTTTGTATAGATAGTTAGGGTTTGCATGAATGACGTACGGCGGCATATACTCTAATATAGTATTTGTGCTATGGAGTTGAATTTGATTTCGTTTTGTCCTAATGGATGTGGTGGAGATTTCATTTAAAGGGGTTCAATTAATTACGACATTAAATTAATGTCAAACGAAATGTGTGGACTTTGGATATCCGTTGGTGTAGGTTAAATGTAGTTTAGCATTGAGATGTGGCTTCGGACAAAACTGTACCTTCGGAGATTCGAAAGTAGACTTTGAATTAATGTTGCAGCCCATGTTTAATGAATAATTAGTAGATGTATTTTCTCTATACACATTAATAGTTGCAATCCAAATTTGAAATTTGAGATGGATATAGTAACTCAACTCTATTACTACTTTTCTTTGCAGGTCAGCTTTGTCATTGTTAATCAAATTGTAAACCTATAAAACAGCTAGATAAAAACGGATGAAAATATTACAAACCATAAAAAATACAACACGTCACAACGCCTGCCCCATGAATAAATTCGAAGAAAATTAGAATTAAAATTTATCTAAATTGAAACTCTACAAATGTGATGGATTGAAATAATGGCGAAAGCCGATAACACTGGAACTCACTTTTTAGGGTTTTGTTTACGCCACACGCACTCACATATATATCATCATATATGTGCTTTGAAGTTATTTGTCTCGTAAAAATATATATATGTATAACTATGATATCATAGAATACACCCTTTGCATGCTTTTTTTTAAGTGATTATTTTAATATGGTGTCTGAGTTGGATACGAATTCTCACGGTCATCCCTAAAAAATAATTCCATCCCATTCTAAATAAAAAAAATATCAACCAAAAGGTCATTGGCGTGTTGGAAACAAACTTTTGTTGGAAATATTCGTTTCATAATTCGTTACTAGGTTACGTCGATGCACTGTGTAGAGGTGCTAAAATTAAAAAGAAAAAACATGTATGTTCTTCTTTATGTTTTTCCTCTTATAGAAGCTTAGATATACTCGAAACCTTTTACATGCTTTAGTTGTTTAGATGAGTATTGTAATTATAATTACTTTTCTATTTGAACAATCATACAAATGAGTGAAATTTTCATATAACTTGCGCACTTTCAAGATATATTACTCCCTCTTATTTTAAATATAAGTCATTTATGATGTCTTTGTTATGCTGAATTCGATAGGAAAAGAAAAGGAGAAAGGTAATAGTATACATTGAACTATTGTACGTTATGCTTGATGGGTCGTATTATTATACTTTTCTGTTTCTTTTCAACATCGAAATAAATCCTTAAACCAAACGGAGCCTTAAGGAAATGGCGCACATATTAAGAAATAAAGTAAATATACCCTTAGTTAATTGTTTATCCTATTTAATCTATTATTTGTATTTAAGATGAGGAGTAAACCTGGAAAACAGATTTGTATTTAAAAAAAAGTGTAACACGATTTGTTTTTAAATCGGAGGGGGTATTTGATTAGAAATCTTTTTTGTTTTCGTTTTGCTTTTTTCTAACAAGAAAAATAGACACATAACATATCATCATATATACATATATCATATATGTTTACACAATTCGATTCGTCTCGAATTGATATCTGTTAGGAGTGTATTTGAGTCGTAATAAATAATGTATAAGTGTAATCATTCCAAATTTATTATTCACATAAAGACCAATTAATCATTAAAAATCGGCAAAACTATAGTTGAATAACTAAATATATGGTTTGATTTTGGATATAATTATATTTGATGGTTGCTTAATTAAGTCATTAACATCTTCTAGGAACAAACTTGGGGCTTGCATTATTTCTTCGATCTTACAGCATCATATTCCAAATCAGTACTCGAGTGAGAAATATTCTAATTCAGCATCCAAATCATATTTCTTTTTACCTAAAAAGACCCCATATGGACATTAGATTCGGTACAAGAAATAACACAAGACTTTGCAAAATAAAATAAAATAAAAACGAAAATTAAATCTAGTTCTTTTATATATATATACAGAAATGTTATGGTGCTCACCTTGCGTGAGCACCATCCGTGGGCACCTCTTGTGTGACATTTTTTTATGCCACGTCAACATGCCAAATCAACCCCCGACGGGTTCACTAATCCCATGTGTAGGTTATAGATTAATAAAAAATTCGATTATATGCTGATTTGGCGCGTTGATGTGGTTGGTGCTCACGAAGGTGCTCACGCAAGGTGAATACCATAACATTACTCATATATATGTAGGTTTTCTACCCGTGCAAGGCACGGTATTAACTATCGGTAATTATTATATGTTACAAATTATTAAATTAATGTTGATAGTGAGTAATTATTGTGGAATTAACATGTGTAGTGATTATTTTTTGGGGTTTCTATTATTTAATTTATATTTTAAGTTAAAGGACACATGCATGCCATGAAAACACTACATTTCTATAATTATATAAGACTTAGTCAGATTGGTCTGCGTGTTTATTATTTTTTTACAATATTTACCTAATCACAATAACATTGTGCTTGCTTCATTATAAATAAATACTTAATGGGTTAAAAATACTTGAAATTGCTTGACAACAATCATAAACTATTTACGCCGTTATATATAATAATCTATTGCACACTACTTGATCACACCCTAGCTCAAACACTCCTTAGTTTGAATCAACCATTACTAACTTTAACACATAATTAAAGACAAAAAACTATCCACTTAATTTGTTTTTCTTCGCCGCCGGCTGCCACGCGAATCTACTCCCCATGATGGTCGCGGCGGATAGGATATAGGAGCACCCGTCATATATTTCATTATCTTCCTCGATTTCTTGTATTGTTTTTTTATTTTGTTTTATTCTCTCGTATGGGAGTATTTTTTCTCTCGTATGAGAGTCTTCTTTCTCTCGTATGAGAGTATTTATCCATGAGTAAGACTTTAAATGATTTGGAAATACATATCCGAGAAATGATTTGGAAATACATATCCGAGAGATGGACGTCGCGCAGACATTGGTGATTCAACAATGGAGTTATGGATCTGAATTAAACAATATCAAGTATGCTAGAAGAAGGTATTGCGATTCATGCAGCTATTGAAAGAAGAAATTCCAATTGGATATTAATATTTGCATCCTTTCGTTATTCCATCATATTCTTCGGCAGTTTTCTTTACTGATTCCATTGTAGTATTTGTCAATTGATTATAAGGAATGAAATCGTGTTCTTAAAAAAAGAAAAAAAAAAACATATCAAAGACCATAGTTTCTTTGTTTGTGTGGTCAATGGTCTCTCTCTCTCTCTCTCTCTCTCTCTCTCTCTCTCTCTCTCTCTCTCCCCGTCCCTCTCTCTAAAACTATTCATGCAATAAAAGTTTCATGATCAGGCGTAATTACACAGGCCAAAAACACAGAACTGTTCATCAGGGCACCTTCGATGGCAGACACCGCAGTTGTTGGGGTCGATCAAACGATTCACACACCTTCCACGACAGCAAGACTGAGTGAAGAAGCACCTATAGTTGCAAGAACCACAGTGGTTAGGGTTGTTCCTCAAATTCACGCACTTGTTATTACAGCAACGAACCCTAGGACCATATTGGCTGCAGACATCGTTCGTACTTTGGTTGCATCTTAAATATCTGTTATTGTTCTGCTGAAGAAATCTACTAACACTTCTCAAGGGGGCGACTGGTTTTTCGGGATTCTGGGCGAGAACTAGGGTTAGTGACGTGGTTATGATGAAGAGTTTTATTGTTAGCAACACGAATTCAGACATTCGGACTATCGGTTTTGGTGAATTGACGCAATTGATTAATAATGAGAAAACCGGAGATCTAAAGTACCGTCTATGCTAAGGACTGAAAGCAATATATATAAGACCGGTCTGGGTAAGCATGAGAGACTATGATTAATACCGACTGAAGATACCGGTCTTGACAAAGGATTCAAAAAGCACGACAGTATGCAATATTGGACAAATGACAGATTGGACAATCGAGATAAGTGCATGCTGAAACAGAAAGGAAAATTCAGACATTCAATGCAATGCTGCAAGTCCAGAGTTTAGACAAGGTCAACTAACGCAAATAAGGAATAAAGCTATTGACAGGAAAGACTGCAGCTGAAACCGGACAGACCCATTTTTGGAAAGTCAATTAATGCACCGATCAGAGTGAAGAGTCTATCTCACAACGGTTTGAATTTCAAACCTCAAGCATAAAAGGAGAGAGACAAGATGAAGATACTTCACTTCACTGAACTACAACATTCTTACGATTTTGAAATCTCATCCTCAGAAAGACAAAGTTTGAGCTGTTCAACGAGCTGTGGTGAGAGCACAAAAATCAGAGTGAAGTCCAAAGACATTCCTTCTTAGATTTAAGTTTATAGTGACTATTTCCGACGGACTGTAAAAAGCTGTTGAAGTAGGTGGATTGTTGTAAACAACTGCCTAGGGATTCACTAGATTTAGGCTGTGTTTCAGCTGGGTAGGTTGTACAAGAGTGTATAACTGAAGATCTAGTGAACCTTCCTTGAGAGGAAGAAGGGGAGACGTAGGAGATTTTAACTCCGAACTTCCAGAAACAAACCGGTCTCATACATACACACGCACACACATTTATTCATCACATATCAGTTTCAACCAGTCAGTATTACATTCCGCACTTATACTGACCGGTCACTGGTTGAGTACCTGTCATTGGAAAGACAAATCGAAAAAGAGACAAGCGTTTATTCACCCCCCCTCTAAACGCGTAAACCGATCCTAACAAGTGGTATCAGAGAGGGTTTTACTCAATCATCAAACTGATAAAGATGAATACATCAAGCAAGCTGCCGATGTTCTCCCGTGAAAACTTCATGGAATGGAAAGTTCGCATGATGACCCATCTAGCTGCTCAGAATGAAGATATGTGGGATGTCATTACAGATGGACCTCCAAAGCTAGAAAAGGTCAACACACTTCATACGCAAGACAAGACGCAGCCACAAATGATTCCAAAGGTAAAAAGTGACTTGACAGAGCAAGAAAAGAAGCTAATGAATCTAGACAATGTTGCCAAGGACATTCTGTTCAAAACACTGGATACCGGAACATTCAGACGGGTGATGCTATGCAAAACAGCAAAGGAGGTCTGGACAAAACTATGTCAAATCTGCGAAGGAAACGAGTCTACACGGGAAAACAAGCTCATTGTTGCCATACAAAAATACGACAGCGCGAAGATGAAGCCGGGAGAATCAATGGCTGACTTCGAGGGCCGGTTCATGAACATCATTAATGATCTCACGGCTCTTGGAAGAACGCTAGAGAACCGAGATGTAGCCATCAAAATCATGAAGGCACTTCCCCGTGAATGGGATGTTAAGACCATGGCTATGAGGGAATCAAAGGATCTCAGCAAGATACAAGTTCACGATCTATTTGCTGACCTCAAGGCTTATGAGTTCGAGCTACAAACGAGAATGGAAGAGTCAGTCACAGAACAACCAGTCAAAGCACTCGTAGCACCAGAAACCTCAACCTCGAAGACATCAGAGGAACTGACTGACGAAGTCATGGCACTTTTCGTAAAGAGATTCGGAAAGTTCATGAAGAAAAATCGAAGCAACAGTTCTGAAGGTAAAAATTTCATAAAGAATAAAACAGAAAGAACTGATGTCTCGTGTTTTAAATGTGGCAGGAAATGACATTTTGCAATCGATTGTCGAGTTTCAAAGAAAGAGAAGGAGAAAACTGGTACCAAGTCAAAGAAGTATCAAAAGGCGTTGGTGGCCAAGAGTGGAAAAACATGGGACGACTCTGACTCCGAAGAATCAAGCAGCGATGAGTCAGATACCGAAAGTGATCAGGAAGCTCATGAATGTCTCATGGCAAATATGACCAACAATGAGGTATGTGATTCTGTACCGGATGATTTTACTAAGGAAGAGCTTCTTCAGGCTCTCCATGAAATGGCTGAAGAATATCAGAAACTTTCCGCTAGGATTAAACAAAAAGGGAAAATCACTTCAGTCGAACAAACTGAAAGTGATTCTAGTCAAACGAAGGTGCTAAATGAGGAAGTTAGAGAACTTAGGAACGAAATAGTGCAGTTGAGGACTGAAAACGATAAGCTAAATGCGATCGTAAAAACTTGGAGTCAGTCCAAGAAAACAGTAGAGAATATCCAGAGTAGTCTGAGGGATAGCAATGACAAAACTGGACTAGGATTTAGTGAAACCGGATCGAGCGAACCGACAGCAAGAGAAAAGAATACTGGCTGGATTAGGTTTACTTCAGCCAGCTCTTCACAAGGTAACAACACCAGTAACATACCTAGCTCCCCAGTTACGATAGAGAGAGAAGCTCAACATAATAGGAGATTACCAAAAACAGTGCCTTTACAAAACAGATCTATATCGAGGGAGCATGAGCATAGGGGGAATAGGAGGTATGAATATGAGTATAGAAACCGGGCTAGACAGCACCATGCATCTAGATATGGAATGGCTAGGAATAGAAACATCAAATATCTTATAGATCCTCAAACTGGTCGGACTGTGAGAGTCTTTCAGATCTGGGTTCCTAAGAATCTAATCTATACTGGACCCAAGTGAAACTGGGTACCAATGTATGTATATATATATATATATTTTTCTTTCAGGAATACATTGAGGAACTGAACCGATCAGTATGGTATCTGGACAGTGGATGCTGTCAGCACATGACTGGAAACGGAAGACTACTGAAGGAGCTTAGGGCACATACCGGACCGACAATCACCTTCGGAGATAACGGTAAAGGTAAAACAATAGGGAAGGGGGTGATTACTCACAGAAACCTTACCCTAAAAGATGTACACTTAGTACAAAATCTCCATTACAACCTAATAAGTGTAAGTCAACTATGTAGGAATAACTACTTAATATCGTTTGAAAAAGATAAATGCTTTGTCAAGGACAAAGAGAAACGCATACTGATAACTGGGCATAGGGTTGGGGGTACATATAGGGTCCACTGGGGAGATCAATCAGTTTCTACCCAGACCTGTCTAATAGCTCATAACTCCAAAAGTTGGCTGTGGCATAAACGTCTCAGTCACCTAAACTTTAAGACCATATCAGCTCTTAAGGATAACAATCTAGTTAGAGGTCTACCCAATCTAAGGTTTTCAAAAGATAAACACTGCACAGCGTGTCAGTTAGGTAAACAAATTAGGTCAACTTTTAAGAATAAAGGAAGTATAGAGTCAAGCCGGTGTCTAGACTTACTTCACATGGATTTATTCGGTCCAATACCAGTAGTCAGTCTTGGTGGTGCTAGATACACACTAGTAGTTGTAGATGACTTCTCCAGGTACACCTGGGTTGTATTTTTAAAATCCAAGGACCAAACACCGGTCAACTTAATAAAGCTTTTCAGAAGAATAGAGAATGAACAAAATGGTAACATAAACCGGATCCGCAGTGACCGGGGTACTGAGTTTGTGAACATAACGATAACCAATTTTCTTGAGGACCATGGTATACGCCATGAGTTGTCTGCTGCTAGGACACCCCAGCAGAATGGAGTCGCTGAGAGGAGGAACAGAACTCTCAAGGAAGCAGCCAGGACAATACTAGCAGATGCGGACATCTCTCATAAATTCTGGGCAGAAGCTATTAACACTGCATGCTATACACAGAACCGGTCCATGATTTGCAAGAAACAGGGCAAAACACCGTACGAAGTATGGACCGGAAATATTCCTACAATCAGCTACTTCAAGATCTTTGGAAGCAAATGTTTCATCCACAATAATGGGAAGAATCAACTCTCAGCATTTGATACAAGGGCCGAAAAGGGAATATTCCTTGGGTACTCTTCAGTTAGCAAAGCTTACCGGGTTTTCAACACAAAGACTCTGTCTATTGAGGAATCAGCACACGTAGTCTTTGAAGAGTCAGAAACTGATAATCATACTCCCAGTAATATCAATCGGTTGAGCAACCAGCTGGAAAGATCCCATCTAGAAGATGAAAGTGATGAAGAAAGACATCAACCAGTATTGGAGCTGACAGAAATACCTATTGTAGAAGAAACCGGTACTAAAAATACTACTACTGAGATACAGATGGAACCCATGGAAACAATCAGTCCAAACACTACCGGTAACGAAGCTGGATCAGAAGGTGAAACTCACACAGAGACTCAAGAAACACCAGAGGAATCAATTGAGGGGGAACGCGTCAAATGGAACCGCACAAAGTTGAATCATCCTCAGCAATTGATCATATGAGATCCTGCAGCACCTATGAAAACAAGGCGACAGACGAACCCCAATCTATTCAGTCATGCGTTCATTTCACAAATTCAACCAACAAAGGTTGATGAAGCTCTCAAGGATGACAACTGGATAGAAGCCATGCAGGAAGAACTAAACCAGTTCGAACGAAATCAAGTCTGGACTCTTGTTCCAAAGCCAACGCAAACTGTAATCGGTACGAAATGGGTTTTCAAGAACAAGCTAAATGAAGATGGACTTGTCACCAGAAATAAGGCAAGACTGGTTGCTCAAGGTTACAGACAAGAAGAAGGAATAGACTATGATGAGACATTCGCACCGGTAGCAAGACTGGAAGCCATACGGATCTTCTTGGCATATGCAGCTTATAAGGACTTCAAAGTATATCAAATGGATGTCAAGAGTGCATTTCTGAATGGTACAATCTCTGAAGAAGTATACGTTGCTCAACCACCAGGTTTCGAAAACCATGAGTACCCGAATCATGTCTACCGACTAAAGAAGGCTCTCTATGGACTAAAACAAGCCCCAAGAGCGTGGTATGAAACGCTATCAAAGTTTCTAACTGATCATCAGTTCACAATTGGAAGTGTTGATAAAACACTATTCAGATTCACAAAAGGAGAGCATCTATTGATCGTTCAGATCTACGTCGATGACATTATCTTTGGATCAACTGATCCTAAGCTATGCAAGCGATTCTCTAAAATGATGCAAGATCAGTTTGAGATGAGTATGATGGGTGAACTTACATTCTTTTTGGGACTTCAAGTAAGACAAACGGAGCAGGGGATATTCATAAATCAAGCCAAATATACAAGGGAACTGCTCAAGAAGTTCGGTATGGAGAACTGCTCACAAGCTACAACGCCTATGAGTTCATCAATCAAACTAGACAAAGATGAAACTGGAGCATCAATTGAAGTTACTAAATATAGGGGGCTGATCGGATCTCTGCTATATCTTACTGCCAGCAGACCGGACATTATGTACAGTGTCTGTTTGTGCGCCCGGTTCCAGTCTGATCCAAAAGAAAGCCACTTCTCTGCGGCAAAGCGCATCCTGAAGTACCTCAAGGGGACTGTAAATGTTGGTCTATGGTATCCCAAAGACTCAAGCTTATCACTGCACGGATATACAGATGCTGACTATGCAGGCTGCAAAATTGATCGACGCAGTACCAGTGGGACATGTCAGTTTCTTGGCGACCGACTTATCTCTTGGTTCAGCAAGAAACAAACATCCATAGCCACATCCACAGCTGAGGCAGAATATCTGGCTGCTGGAAGTTGTTGCTCACAGATTCTTTGGATACAGCACCAACTGGAAGATTATGGAATACAAGAAACCGACACACCTATCTTCTGTGACAATACGAGTGCAATCGCAATCACACAGAATCCGGTATTCCACTCTCGGACAAAGCACATCGAAATAAGACATCACTTCATACGGGATCATGTGCTGAAGAAAAATGTACGGCTGGAACACATCTCAACCGATCTGCAAGTTGCCGACATCCTAACCAAGCCACTACCAGAAGCTAAGTTCCTTTTCTTCCGAAATGCTTTAGGTTTATTGGATTTATCCTAAATACCTAAGCATAGAGTCAGGGGGAACCTTGTTATATCAAATTAATTGGTACAACTGGTAACCTCGACCCTACACCAAATGGTGCAAAGTGATGATCGTATTAAGCCATTTATTCTTTATCAGTCAATTCTTTCATACTGATCAAAACTCATTATTCTATCAGTTTCGTCCAAAACTGATTCTCATCACCTATATATATATATATACGTATATATAATTTTTTTATATATATATACCGGAGTATTAATACCGGGGTACTCTCTTTCAATACCGGAATTTTCTTACCGGTACACTCTCTTCGAAACCTGTACACTTTTACAAAGCGGTATTGATACCGGAAACTGCCTAGATCAGTGACTGACCGAAATCGTTTTTATTAAATATACGTCATCAATTGCACACATTTTATCATAACACTTTCGCAGGAAATCTGACAACACTGCAGGAAAATAGCGCAGTCTATGAGAGAGGAAAGCTAAGCGACAAGACGTCCTATGCATTTAATGCAAATACACGCTTTCTCCCGCTAAATAGATTTCGTACCCATACTCAAAATAAAACATTCCATCATTATCCTTCTCTCTCCAACCGATTCATCATCTTCTTCCCCAAAATCTCTTAAACCTCCTCACAGAAACCCTATCCAATTCTTCGAACAAATGGCCCCAGCACACAAAGAATTTACACGTACAGCGCTTCAAATCTACTTTGCTAGTTGCAAAAAGACCGCACACAAGGAATTTGTTCCTATATTCGAAGCCCTAATTCAAACCGGCCTTCAAACCTTCTTCGACTGCTCTGCAGAATTTTATCCAGAGGCTCTGCATCAGTTCTTCAACACAGTACTCATCGTTGGAGACCGCTTTCAGTGTATGATCAACGGACATCAGTTTGACATCACTGAAGAATACTTTGCAAAGCTGTTCAATCTACCAACCACCGGTGACACTGTTATCAGCGTACCTGAAGACGTTAAGGAACGTCTCAAGACAACGATGTCTTTGACAGGGGGAACGTTTAAAGACTCGGATAAACGAGTGGTTCTTAAACCAGAGTATCGACTGCTTCATGATATTGTAGCAAAGTCTATCTTGGGAAAGGCAGGATCCTTTGATATGCTCACCAGTGATAAAGTTCAGGCCATGGCGGCTATCTTGACTGGGATGAAGATCAACTGGTCTTCTGTAATTTTCTCTGTCCTCAAAGGAATACTGCCGGTCCGTGATAGGCAGATCAAGAATTTTGCGCCTCAACTGTCTTTCCTTCTCAAGCGCAAGGTTGCAGATGTTGGCCCTGTTGAAGGGATTGGGTATGTCAACTTCATTTCTGATGAAACCATTCGTCAGATGGTGAGCACAGCCTCGCTCACTAAGAAACTGGCTAAAAGAAAAGCCACTGACGATTTGCCCACTATCAAGCCAACCAAGAAGACTGCTGTTGATCATTCTCTGGGAACGTCAAAGACTGTTTCCCGACCCAGATCCTCACCGACTCAAAAGAAGAAGATTGATGACAAGCATGCCTCATCAAAGCCCTCCAAGAAGAAATTGGTTCTGGAGTCTTCCTCCTCATCTGAAGATACTCAGCCGCTTCGGAAAGTACTTACCAAGAAAAGGACCATGATGCCTACCAAGAAGCCCTCAACCGGGTCAGTCCCGTCGAGCAAACCGACTAAAACTACACAACTTGTTCAGTCGGTTTCTACCATAACACCAACCATCACTGTCACTCCATTGCCGGAGACAACTGGTTCGGTGATCCGGACTGCGCCACCACAGAGTGGGGTGAGGATTCAAGAACCGGTCCGAGGCACATCGACGGACAAAGGCAAGGGCAAAGCTGTTGCAGTCCCTGAAGGACACGAATCGGTCGATGAGACTGCCTGGACTCTCATTCGAGAAGAAATTTGTGAGACAATTGCAGATGATCTGCGGGCCTATGATGAATGGGTGGAATTCCGATTCACTCCATATAGTGAGAAGATCTGGAAGTCCAAAAGCCTCTCTGACCGACTCAAACTGGCCAGACAGACAGAAGGGAAGCTCATAAAGACTCTGGGAATTGAATCCATCAGGCGCCTACTGGACGCGCGAGAGCTATACCGGGTTAGTCTTGAAATGAAGCACCTGACGGGCTATATTGAGCAACGCAGGGACAACTTTCAGCCAGAAGGGAGAGATGCAATATTTGAGCTCCAAATTCTGTCCAGGCTGGAGGCAGAACTGCAGAGTATGCAGGTCTACCATGCTGCTGTTTGGGCAAAACTTCAGCCTGATGTGGCATCCTCCGCCAGTGCATCGGCTGTGGCGCTTGGATCAATCTCTGCCTCTTTTGATCAGCCGCAGGACGACTCTCTCATAACAACGGCCCTGATCGTCGCACCCACGCCTTCATCCTCTGTTCCACCAGAGCATATATCTCAACTGGTACAAAGTCCAGTTCTTCATTCCTCACCAGAACCGGTCTCTGAGGAATGCCTGCTTTTTCGGCAACCTATTCCATTGTTTCCCTGGCTATCTCTACCATTAACTCTACCGATTCAAATCTCAGCCAGTGGATTTTCTCAGACACAGTCACTACCTCCCATGCCTCTACTTCTCACCTCTGCTGGTGAATCTGGATCTTCTTCTTCCCCATCTTCTCCAGACAATATTCAGGATCTCTCAGCTACTGTGGTAGAACCTCAACCGGTCGAGGTTCGATCTGAGCAGGAAGCCGACCTCGAAGTCCACACCACGACGGAGCAAGGCATCCCTGTCTCTGCCATTCAGACTGATTCTGTTGTTGTTTCCGCCGCTGCATTGCCGGAAAACACTCAGTCTGTCATCCCTCCACAGTCGCAACAAACGGGACCTCCGGCAAGCGTATCCATACCGGTTGATATCATAGGTTCACCAAGAGAAGTCTCCTTGATCAAGCAGACTTATCGCTCAATCTCCATTCTGAGCAAGAATGTCAATGGTGACCGGCAGCACAATCATGAGCAGTTTCAAGCTCTGAAGGAAGATATCACCGGTCTTCGCTCGGATGTTTGTGCAGATCTGGAGGTTATCAAAGGACAACTGACTGCTTTGACTAGGCTCATCACCCCGGTTATTGCCAAAAAGGGGGAAAGTACGGCAAGCGACAGCAGAAAACAGCAGCAACCGCCCAGCTCTAGCTCATCTGAGCCTCAGAGGTTTATCTCCAAACTTTATGTCAAAACCAAGGATCCAAAACGAGCTGCAATTGAAGCTGCACTCATTCCGGATGCAGTCTTACAAAATCAGACTGCGACTGTACCAGTCAGCGAAACTGGTCCAGTTGAAGTCCAATATGATGCCAGCAGTTTACGGCATCTTGCCTGCAATCTAACAAAGGAACAGCTGGCGGATCTTCGGAGACTACATGACATAAAGGAAGACGCATACAAGGATAATAACAAGCTGAAGGAGGTAGAGCGGATATTCAAGAGCAAGGGGTACAACTAAAGTGTTGGCTGTATCAATCTCTCTTGATATGAATGAAAACTGGTTTTCTGCTGACTAGTTTTGTCAATCACCAAAAAGGGGGAAATTGTTAGCAACACGAATTCAGACATTCGAACTATCGGTGTTGGTGAATTGACGCAACTGATTAATAATGAGAAAACCGGAGATCTAAAGTACCGTCTATGCTAAGGACTGAAAGCAATATATATAAGACCGGTCTGGATAAGCATGAGAGACTATGATTAATACCGACTGAAGATACCGGTCTTGACAAAGGATTCAAAAAGCACGACAGTATGCAATATTGGACAAATGACAGATTGGACAATCGAGATAAGTGCATGCTGAAATAGAAAGGAAAATTCAGACATTCAATGCAATGCTGCAAGTCCAGAGTTTAGACAAGGTCAACTAACGCAAATAAGGAATAAAGCTATTGACAGGAAAGACTGCAGCTGAAACCGGACAGACCCATTTTTGGAAAGTCAATTAATGCACCGATCAGAGTGAAGAGTCTATCTCACAACGGTTTGAATTTCAAACCTCAAGCATAAAAGGAGAGAGACAAGATGAAGATACTTCACTTCACTGAACTACAACATTCTTACGATTTTGAAATCTCATCCTCAGAAAGACAAAGTTTGAGCTGTTCAACGAGCTGTGGTGAGAGCACAAAAATCAGAGTGAAGTCCAAAGACATTCCTTCTTAGATTTAAGTTTATAGTGACTATTTCCGACGGACTGTAAAAAGCTGTTGAAGTAGGTGGATTGTTGTAAACAACTGCCTAGGGATTCACTAGATTTGGGCTGTGTTTCAGCTGGGTAGGTTGTACAAGAGTGTATAACTGAAGATCTAGTGAACCTTCCTTGAGAGGAAGAAGGGGAGACGTAGGAGATTTTAACTCCGAACTTCCAGAAACAAACCGGTCTCATACATACACACGCACACACATTTATTCATCACATATCAGTTTCAACCAGTCAGTATTACATTCCGCACTTATACTGACCGGTCACTGGTTGAGTACCTGTCATTGGAAAGACAAATCGAAAAAGAGACAAGCGTTTATTCACCCCCCCTCTAAACGCGTAAACCGATCCTAACATTTATAATTATTGCAGTTGTTATTATCTTCATGGTTGAGTTGTGGGATATTGAGATGAAGGGGAGACGAGAATTTGATGAGGGGATTGTGTGGTGTTCAAAGGGAATATATAGTAGCATTAGTATATTTGCGCGGTAATAGTGTTATTAAATAATCGTAATAAGGTGCCAATTTTTATGTTAAAGTTCAACAATTTTTTGGGGGGTTGCCAAAATAATTAGGCCATGCTATGTACGAGGGTTGTAGCCACCATGAATAGGCCAAGTTGTCGATTTTTCTCGCTTTGGATGTGAATTCTGACTTTATGGCTAACGGTACGATCATGTGTAATACTAATACTAGATAATTAGGGTTTTAATTGCGTGCAAGTAGTATTCTGCTAAGCATTTGAATATTGTTTCATTACCTCTGACCATTTGTGTAAGCGAATGGTGAACGGTAGATTCGATATTTTTATCTAGGCAGCCTATAATATGTTTCTACCATAGACAAGTTTAAATCCATTTTTGCCAACAAATATATATAGTTCATTTTGCATTTTGTTGTTCAAGGAGAATATCTAGACTCTCATAAATCACATAATGATTCTCTATCGTGGTCGAGCGCACTCCTACAAGATGCTCCGCATTGTATCTTGGGCAATGATTTTCGTATTACGTAAACACCATGAGAAGCTAAGTATCATTTTAAGGACATATCATCTTAACCTATAATAATCGGTATACTGTAGTATTTACACAAATTTCTCCATCACGATTAACATATTTGGTACATGAGTTAGAATAAATTTCCATCATAATTTGGTACTGATAGATTCCTTGCATCTTCAACTTCGTAGATTAGGGCTCTATCAATCACTACGACATGTCAACTTTGTCATAATTAAGATGAATCCCACCCCTAAATTGTACCTAAAAATTATGAATTATAGAAAAAGAAATAATGAAGTTTGAACATATAAGTTAAGCACACTATTAGCCTCACGCGCCGTGTCCCAATAAATCACGATTAAATGCTGTTGGAAGGTTTGGTCGACGGCTTTAGTAGTGAGTTTAGAACTATTAAATATATATATATATATATATATATATATATATAAATATATGTGGAGAGCCAAGCTCTCAAATCCATTCCATAAAGAAGCGATCATATGGCCGCCGGCGTACGTAAACATTGTAGTCGTTGATTATTCAATCAGACAAACAACACAAACCTCAAAACGATTATCACAACAAACGGCATTAATAAACTCAGCCCACGCTTTTACTGATAGGATCCACCTCAGCTGTGCAAGAACTTGCCTCAGCAATCGCCAGGCGAAGCTTTAGGCTTTGATTCTCAGCCTCGAGCCGAGCCACCCTTTCCATGAACAAAGCTTCCCTTTCGGTCCACTCTTGGCCCGACCTCTTAAGATCGGCGTTGAGCTGCTGAAGCTTCTTAAAGGACTCCTTGGCTCGTTCGTGGGCTCGCTGCCTATTGAGCCAGCCAATTATCTGCTCCATATCCAGCCTTGTGATGCTTTGCAGACCCTCTTTCATCAATCTTTTCGACTCTTTGTAGGTTAGTGCTGAGGTTAGTGCTGAGGTTATTAGGACAATGACCATGGTTACTATTATTGCAGTCATTCTCTTCATTGCACTTTGTGTGTTGAGATTGTGTGAGTGAGGAGATTGTGTGGTAGTATATATAGTAGCATTAGAATCTATCTAGGGTAATAATGTAATTTAATCACTGTAATAAGAGGCGGCATATTCTTGGCTTTATTTGGCTCTATGAGGCACTGTGTAATTAAGTCGATTGGCGTTTTTTCAATCAGTAATGTAATATATATTCTGACTTTGTATAGATCACTAGGGTTTGCATGAATGACGTAACGGCGGCATATATTATAATGTAGTATATTTGTGCTACAGATTTGAATTTGATTTCGTTTATGGATGTGGTGGAGATTTGATTTGAAGGGGTTCAATTAATTACAACATCAAATTAATTTGAAACGAAATGTTTGGACTTTGGATATCCGTTGGTGTAGGTCGTTAAATGTAGTTTAGCACTGAGATATGTGGCTTCGGACAAAACCGTGTACCGTCGGAGATTCGAAAGTTGAACTTGAATTAAATGTTGCAGGCCATGTCTAATGGATAATTAGTAGAATATATGTATTTTCTCTATACACATTAATAGTTGCAATCAAAATTTGAAATATGAGATGGATATAGTAGTCTCTATGACTACTTTAATTTGCAGGTCAGCTTTGTCATTGTTTGTCAAATTATAAACTGATAAAACAGCTAGATAATGGATGAAAATATTACAAAACCATAAGAAATACAACACTTCACAACGCCTACCCAATGAATAAATTAGAAGAAGATACAATTATATATTGAAACCCTACAAATGTGATGGATTGAATATGGTAAAAGCCGAATTACACTGAAACTTACATGAGCCAACACTTTTTAAGGCTTTTGTTTACGACACACACACACACACTCATATATATATCTATATATATATATATATGTGCTTTGAAGTTACTTCTCTTGTAAAAATATATATAACTATAATATCATAGAATACATCACTCTTTACATACTTAATTTTGTAAGTGATCTTTTAATATTGTGTCGGAGTTGGATACGAATTCTCACCGGTCATCCCTAAAAAAATAAAAATTTGCATCCCATTCTAAATAATAAAAAAATATCAACCAAAAGGTGAGTGGCGTGACGGAAATAAACTTTGTTGGAAATGTTCATTTAATAATTCGTAACTAGGTTACGTCGATGCACTGTGTAGAGGTACTAATTAAAATGAAAAAGAAAAAAACATATATGTACTTCTTTATGTTTTTCCTTTATAGAAGCTTAGATATACTCAAAACCTTTTACATGGAAAGAATATAACATTAAACAGTGCTTTAGTTGTTTAAATGAGTATTGAATTTATAATTATTTTTCTATTTCAACAATAATACAAATGCGATAAATTTTCATATAACATGCACCCTTTCAAGATCTATTACTCCCTCTAATTTTAAATAGAATTCATTTAGGTATGTTGTCACGCGGAATTCGATAGGAAAAAGAAAAGGAAAAAGTAATAGTACACATTGAACTAATATACATTACATGTGTCGTATTATTATACTTTTATGTTTCTTTTCAACATCGAACTAAATCCCTAAACCAAGCGGAGTCTTAAGAAAGTGGCACACATATTAAGAAATAGTGTAATCTATAGAAAAATACCTAATTGAATAAAATTTTTACACATAGGTACCCATGTCAGAAAATTTTTTAGTTAAGTACCCGTTCGATTGGGGGTATCATTTTCCTGGTGTTAACGTACCTTTTCATATGTGTATCGCGTACCGCGTTACGCATCTATGGTACCCGTATATGGTACCTATATACGTTACATACGGTACCTTGCGGCAAGCTGTAGCGGGGTACCAATCTACCTGTATTGTACCAAAATACGTTGATATATGGTACCTAAATGTGTTGTATGGCGTACCTACTGCGGATCGGGTACCTATCTGCAAAAAGTTTATTCTATTATGTACCTATATATAAAAAAAAGCCGACAGGGTACTGATTTACAATTTTTTTTTTCAAATGGGTATTTATGTGTAAAAATCCCGAAATAGTGTAATCTAAGAAATAAAGTAAAATATACCCTTATTTAATTGTTTATCCTATTTAATCTATTTTTTTTTTTAAGATGAGGGTAAAGCTGGAAACGAACTGTATTTAAAATAAAAGTGTAAAACGACGTGTAATCATATCGGAGGGGGGTTTTGATTATAAATTATTTTTGTTTTAATGCTTTTTTCAGTCCCACAAAAATAGACACACAACATATACATGTATCATATATGTATACCATTGGATTCATCTCGAATTGATAACTGTATATAGAAGTGTATTTGAGTCATAATACATAACATATGAGTTGAGTGCATATTCCAAAATTATTAAACACATAAAGACCAATTAATCATTAAAAATCGGCAAAACTATAATCGAATAACTAAATATATGGTTTGTTTTTTGATGATATATTTGATGGTTGCTTAATTAAGTCATTATCTTCTAGGAACAAACTTGGGGCTAGTATTATTCTTTCGATCTTACAGCATCATATTCCAAATCAGTACTCGAGTGAGAAATATTCAAATTCAGCATCCAAATCATATTTCTTTTTACGTAACAATACCACTAACGGATTAGATTCTGTACAATATCCCTCCTGTTAGGTTAAAGAAATAACACAAGACTTTGATAAAAATAAAATAAAATCAAAAAATTAAATCTAGATCATTTATTCACATAAACTGGTTTTCTACCCATGCAACGCAGGGTCAATTATTATACGTTATTATTAAATTAATGTTGAAAATGAGTAACTATTCTGAAATTAACATGCTTAGTGATATATTTGGGGAGTTTTATTATTTAATTTATAGTTTATATTAAGGGACACACGACAGATATAAGAACAACTACATTTCTGTAATTATATAAGATTTGATCAGATGATGATCTGCGTGTTTATTAGTTTTTGCAATATTCACCTAATCATAATAACATTGTGCTTGCTTCACAATAAAATAAATACTTAATGGGTTACAAATACTTGAAATTGCTTGATAACAACCTATTGCATACTACTTGATCAAACCCTAGCTCAAACACTCAGTTTGAATCAACCATTACCAACGTGTAACACATAATTAAAGACAAAACTCTCCACATAAAAAAAAAAATCCTAATTTGTTTTCACTAGTACATAATAGCTAATTGGCCACGGCACTATAGGCGACGGTTCTTAAAAAATCATCGCCTAAAGGTAGCGGACGAATATTTTTATTTTTTTTTAATTTTATATTTCTTACGTGACGGTTGTTTACAGATGAGCGTCGCGTATTGTCGTCAGCTAAAATGCGCGACAGTTGTTTCACAAAACGGTCGAGTATAGTTTAGCTTTCCGCGACGGTTTTTAACGCTAAACCGTCGCGTATAGTATATGCGACGATTACGGGATAATGACCGTCGCGTATTGTTTTTGAAAAAACGCAGACCCCCTTCTTCTCCTGCGGCGCCACGAATCTACTCCCATCATTGGCTTACTCGATTTCTTGTTTCGTTTTTATGTTTTGTTTATTCCCTCGATGAGAGTTTTCTTCTCTCTAATGAGAGTCTTCTTTCTCTCGTATGAGAGTATCCGTTGAATAAGACTTTATAAAATGGTCTTGAAACACGTATCATGAGATAGACACCGTGCTAATATTGGTGATCAACAACGGAGTTATGGATTTGAATTAAACAATATCAAAAGTGCTTGAAGAACGTATTGCTATTCAAGCAGCTATTCGAAGAAGAAA
Organism: Craterostigma plantagineum; assembly: GCA_027422505.1. Lineage (NCBI taxonomy): Eukaryota > Viridiplantae > Streptophyta > Magnoliopsida > Lamiales > Linderniaceae > Craterostigma > Craterostigma plantagineum. The sequence goes on along the minus strand of JAPQWV010000009.1, from coordinate 3,392,991 downwards.
TTGCAATTGGATATTAATATGCATCCTTTTGTTATTTCTTCGTATTCTTCAGCATTTTTGTTTATCCGATTCCATTGTAGTATTTGTCCAATTGATTATAAGGAATGAAATTGTTTTCTTAAAAAAAAAACATAATCAAATACCATAGTTTCATGATTATTTGTGTGGTCAATGGTCTCTATCTCTCTCTCTCCCTCTCTCTCTCTCTCTCTCTCTCTCTCTCTCACTCACTCTCCCTCTCCCTCCCTCTCTCTCTAAAACTATTCGTGCAATAATTCCAAAAGTTTCATGATCAGGCGTAATTACACAAGCCAAAAACACAGAACTGTTCATCAGAGCACCTTCGATGGCACACACCGCAGTTGTTGGGGTCGATCAAACGATTCACACACCTTCCACGACAGCAAGACTGAGTGAAGAAGCACCTATAGTTGCAAGAACCACAGTGGTTAGGGTTGTTCCTCAAATTCACGCACCTGTTATTACAGCAACGAACCCTAGGACCATATTGGCTGCAGACATCGTTCGTACTTTGGTTGCATCTTAAATATCTGTTATTGTTCTGCTGAAGAAATCTACTAACACTTCTCAAGGGGGCGACTGTTTTTTCGGGATTCTGGGCGAGAACTAGGGTTACTGACGTGGTTATGACGAAGATTTTTATAAATATTGCAGTTGTTGTTATCGTCATGTTTAAGTTGAGGTGATATTGAGAAGAAGAGGAGAAGAGAATCTGATGAGGGGATTGTGTGGTGTTCAAAGGGAATATATAGTAGCATTAGTATCTTTGCGCGGTAAAAGTGTTATTAAGTAATCGTAATAAGGTGCCAATTTTTATGTTAAAGTTTAACTCTTTTTTTGGAGTTGGTTTAAGTGTTGGCCAAAATAATTAGGCCATGCTATGTACGAGGGTGTAGCCACCATGTAATAGGCCAAGTTATCAATTTTTCTCGCTTTGGGTGTGAATTCTGACTTTATAGCTAACGGTACGATCACGTGTAATACTAATACAAGATAATTAGGTTTTAAATGAGTGCAAGTTGTTTTCTGCCAAGCATTTGAATATTATTTCATTACCTCTGACCATTTGTGTAAGCGAGTGGTGAACGGTAGATTGGATATTTTTGTCTAGGCAGCCTATAATATGTTTTCTTCCATAGAAAAGTTTAAATCCAATTTTGCCGATTAATATAGTTCATTTTGCATTTTGTTATTCAAGGAGATTATCTAGAATCTCATAAATCACATAATGATTCTCTATCTATCGTTGTGAAACTATTTTAGTCTATTTTATATTAAAAACCCGTAGGCCAATTTAGAAAGCACCGAATAAGTTCGTTGGTCTCTGAATTTGGAGCGCACTCCTATTTCAAGATGATCAACATTGTATCTTGGAAAATGATTTTCGTAAATAACATGAGAAGTTTAAGTATCATTTGAAGGACATATCATCTTAACCTCTAATAATCGGTATACTGTAATATTTACACAAATTTCTCCATCACGATTAACATATTTGGTATATGTGCTAGGATAAATATCCATCGTAATTTGGTAATTGATAGATTCATTGCCTCTTCACCTTCATAGATTAAGGCTCTATCAATCACCACTACGACATGTCAACTTTGTCATAATTAAGATGAATCCCCCTAAATTGTACCTAAAAATATAATTATGAATTATGGAAAAAAATACTACCTCCGTCCCAATAACTTTTGTACAAGTTACTAAATCGGGCGTCCCACTATCTTTTGTACATTTCTATATTTAGCAAAAACTATCACACACAATCAATATAATAATATTAAATATCTTTAAAAGACGTGTCACACCCATACACTATTCTACAACTATATTATTAAAATATTCAGTTTCTTAAAAACCGTGCCACTTCTCAAATGTACAAAATATACCGGGACGGAGGTAGTAATGAAGTTTGAACATAGTTAAGCACACTATTAACCTCACGCGCCGTCTCCTGATAAGTTACGAATTAAATGGTGTTGGAAGGTTCGGTCGACGGCTGTAGTTAGAATTTAAAAAATACTGAAAATATTGTGTCGTCGATAGAGGTCAATATATATATCGAATGTTATGTAAATGGAGTCCTTGGTTTGGTCGAATGTTATGAAAACACAATCTTGAAGCCGATCAAATCCAAAAACAGAAGGAAACACAAAAGAAAAAAAAAAAATTGATTTTGGGTAGTTCGACTCAAACTTTGGTCAACTTATACGTTGAAATCAAAAGCTTGTTTTAGTATTACACTAGAAGGGATTGCAATTTTAAAACTTGCTTACTGATTCTCTAATTTACAACGCTCGCTAATTTTCTCTCTATCAAAAGTTACAAGCCTACGAACATAGCCACTTGATCGTTGTATTGAAAGAACTCAAAAGTTTACAACACAATCTTGTACCAGACGCTTTCCTTGATTGTACGACGCGCCCTCAAACAAAAAGCCAGACTTCAGCAGTCAAAATTAAGATCCAATCACAGCCGTTCAATATTATCTTTTTCCACATCGAACGGCTTGCATTTAAACTGAGGACTTGAGAAAATACTAGCGGCGATAATCGATTCTTCTTCAAGCTATGTCAATAATCCAAGTTTTGGGATTATCGATGGCTTAAGTTCTAATTTCATGGGTATCTTGGAGGAATAAGACAGGGGATTTCTCTTGTCTGACAACGAGCTTTAAGACAAATTGAGGATAGAGTAGTTCATTATAAACATCAGCTTATTACACCATCCATTCAATTATTACAACTCCGTCCAAACACACACATATATAAGATAAGACCAGACATTATACTACCATCCCATGCATACTTGAAAAATGTTCTCACTCTCAGCCAGCTATGTCAATGGCTTTGACTTGTGTCTTCTTCTTCTCTTCTCCCTTGGGCACAGTCACAGTCAAAACGCCATTCTCCAAGCTCGCCTTTACCTCATCGGCCTTTGCATTCTCCGGCAACCTAAATCGCCTCTGAAACTTGCCGCTGGTCCTCTCCAGGCGGTGCCACGTGTCGTTCTTCTCCTCCTTTTCTCTGCTTCGCTCGCCGCTAATCTGCAGAATGTTTCCTTCTTCGATTTCTACCTTGACCTCTTCTTTCTTCAGCCCAGGCACGTCGGCTTTGAACACGTGGGCTTCTGTCGTCTCTTTCCAGTCGATTCGCGCGGTTGCGAACCGAGAAGAAGCGTCGGCGGCGGCCGAAGAGGGCCAGTCGCGAAATGGGTCCCAAAGTTCGAATGGGTCGTTGTTTCTTCGGCCGAAGAAACTTGGGATCAACGACATTTTTTTGGTCGAGTTGATTATTAGAGAAGTTTGTGTGTGAAGTATGATGTGCGATCGTTGTAATTTCTTGTCTGATGTCTATGGAGTGAGGAAATGGTGTGTATTTATAGCGAGAGAAGTCTTAATTCGCCCATGGAAGTTTACACAGAGCTCGAGAATTCTCAAGAGAAACGAAGAACTATCAGGAGAAAGCGACGTTCATTCGTCCAACTGGATACGGACACGTGTCCCTTTCCCCCTAATCGGAGACACCGTTATTAATAGGGGTTTTCAAATGTCGGTTAACCGACCGAACCGAACCGAAACCGAAGTTTTGGTTCGTACCGAATACCGAACCGAAGAGTTTCGGTTCGGTTTTTGGTTTGTATTTTGATAACCGAAAAAAATTCGGTTCGGTTTCGGTTTTCTACCTCGGTAAACCGAACCGAATAACCGAATTTTTTTTTTAATTTTAATACATATATATTATATATAAAATATATAATGATATATTTTTATGCCTTATTTAATAAATTAATAATATACCCATCATATTTAATAAATATGGAAATATTAGGTAAATCATAAATTTATTCAAATATATATATGATAAATATAAATATTAATATATTTACTAAAATATGGAAATGATAAATATAAATAAAATTAATATATTTACTAAAATATAGAAAATATGAGGTAAATGAAAAATTTTATACAAATAAAAATATGATAATATAGTTAAAATCATATTAGTATTATTGTTTTTTTGTATTTTTTATTAAAAATTCGGTTTTTGGTCGGTTAACCGAACCGAACCGAAAAAATTTCGGTAAAAACCGAAACCGAACCGAATTGTTTCGGTTCGGTTTTCGGTTTATGAAATTCTTGACCGAAAGTTCGGTTCGGTTCGGTTATTACCGAATGAACACCCCTAGTTATTAAGGTGCTTCCCCACCGAATAATTATTTGGAAAAAAGAAAGTCATTTAAAATTAAAAAACTTAATGGTGACAATAATAATATAGTGATTATATGATGTAATAACATTATTTCATTATAATTATATCTACATAAGCTTTATGACATAATATACATAGTTGGAATTCGTAACAACTTATTAATTAATATCGAAATATTCACTTCATAAACGCATTTCCTTGCCACAGCACAGAGGAGTCTTCATGAGTAAGCTTTGAGCCATTATCGTGAGTCAACACTCTCAGCATCCATAATGCGGACACGTGTCCATTCTCATGCACACGTGTCACCGCCTACGTCGCCAAAGTTACACTCGGCGATGGGACTGCTGCTGCCCTATAAAAGAAGCAGAGGTTCCTTCGTCCCATGCATATCTTCTTCTACCGTAGCATCTAATCTGTGAAGGAAAACTATCTTACTAGGTCTTGTAAGGATCAATCTATTACTACAAAAGCACATATGTGGCCATTGCTCGTCGTCGTCACCGTTCTTTTAGTAGTAGTCCTCGTCCTCGTAGCCATCATTCATAACGTCTAGTCAAAAGGCACCATGAAGAAGGTCTATCAGTTGGCTTTGCTGGGGATTCTAATGGTGGCGATTGTAATAAGTAGTTGCAAGGCCTTAGCTGATAAAGATGCGGTGAAGGAAGGAGGAGTTGAAGAAGAAGAAGAAGGAGAAGAAGTTCACGGCCATGGGAGCTCAGAATCATGGGCAGAGTGGGCCAAAGAGAAGGTCTCCGATGGGCTTGGCTTTAAGGCCAAGGAAGATAAGGGAGCTTCCGATGCAGCCATGGAAGCTGCTAAAAGAGCTAAAGATACTATCACAGGCACTGCAAGTGGTTAGTAGTGCTGAGTATGTGTTCTATAGTAGTATATGTTTTTAGGCCATGCAATACGCAGGGGAGAAGATATCTGAGGCAAATGATCGAGCAAGTGAAGCGGCTGATGCTGCGAAACAGAGGGTTTATGAAAAAACAGGGGAAGCGAAGGATAAGGTTTCTGAGAAAACAGAGGAAGCTAAGATGGAGGCGAAGGAGAAGGCAAGAGAGGGAGGAGAGGAGCTGAGTTGGGCTAAAGGGAAGGCGAAAGAGGGCTACGAAGCTGCGAAGGGGAAAACAGGGGAAACTTTCGAAGCTGCGAAGGGCAAAGCAGAGGAGAGTTTTGGGTCTGCAAAAGACAAGTCGAAAGAGATGAAAGATGATGCGATGGGCCGCTCGCGGGACGAAGAACTGTAATCAATCGAATTAAATATATATTATTAATAGATGTGTGTGTTTGCTCCTCAATAAAGGTTCATATATGTATGTCCTTATACTGGCTATGGTGCTTGTTCTTTATACACGTATGTATTTTTACTGTTTTGTTGCATGTTCTCTCCTACTTATATTATTGTTGTTCTTCAGACGAACAAACTTGTTCAAGCATTTCTGGCTAAGCCTGTCGAGTGAGAAAGACATCTACCTATCTATAAGAGCATCGCTATACTTCGCACGTATATTAGGAGATTTCAGCCCAAACTTTTTAGCACCATTATATCTTTCAGTGGAAGAACTCGGAGAATATTTTACGGGGGAAACTAATAAAGGCATAAAAACACCATAGCAGCGCCTTCAATCCTCTAGCAAAGCTATGATTATGGGTGGCATTTTGTAGAGTTTAGCGGGGAGAAAGTAAATGCGTGCTTGATGTCTAAATGGTGATAATACAAATAACATACAAAAAGGATATATTTTCTTGATAAAATTTTTAATATTTGCTTTTATTTCAGATACTATTGTATGTAGTATGGAAAATTTAATCTTCGGAAAGTAATAATAGGAAAGAACATAAATAATTCAAGGCTGCCCTCCTTTCATGGGTATGGATGACTGCGGGACGAGTCTAAAGCCGGTTTGCCTTTCATGGATCGGAATGGCAGCTGGACAGGTTTGAACCGGGTTTTGATAGGACCTGAAATTCGTCCCGTTTTAAAATTTATGTTGGACCCAAACCCCGCATAAACTTTGGACCATGGTTGTCATGACCGGACCGGACCGACCGGTTCTGACCGACCGGTCAAAAATCCGGTCCGGTTCCGGTCCGGTCTTTTTTTTTAATTTAAAAATAAATAAATTATTTTTGCTTAAATAAATTACACAAAATAGAAAAACTAATAAATTAGTTTGGTCTAGTGGTTAAGTTGTGAATATTTTACTTTATGGTTTTGGGTTCGAATCCACCCAACACCCTATTTTTATATTTTATAATTAACCTATTAGTTCACTATTTTATTTTTATTTAAATTTGACCCAACTCATAAATTTCAATACTTGTCATACGATTAATTTATAACAACCCACACAATTTACGTTTATTTGATTTTATCCCTTAATTTAAATAACTATAATTTGAAAAAAGTTCATAAAAACATGTAAGTTTTCATATTATTTGATTAATTCATAGATAAAATATATATTTATTATATTTAAGATACCGGTTTTACTCCGATTTGATTGCGGTTCTATACCGGTTGAACCACTAAACCTTAAACCACTAAAATTTCCGGTCCTGTTCGAAAACCCGGTTTCAGAACCTGGCTTTGGACTCGCCCCGAACCCGCACGAAACGGAATAAAAAGTTGATTTTTAGTTCTATTTACCAAGGTAATAAACCGAAGCGAACATTTTTCAATAAAAGCCAGTTCGTACTCGTCCGAGTCCTATAAATAGTTTTTTTTTTTCAAATTTTGTACCAGATAATTAGAACTTAATTAATGTAATGTATGCCCCACCAAGAATTCCCCAAATGGAAACGGAAAAGAAATACGGAATTCCCAATCCAACCCAAACAAGCAAGCCACTGTCAGCGAAGTGCAGTGAGCAGTCAGTCAAACATAATCATCTTCACCACTTTAACCTTTCTCTTTACCCAAGAAAATGAAATTGAAATTCGAAGAGCAAAATCAAGCAAGCATGCTTTCAAATATCAATCATCATTAAGTCACCACTCGAAGCTCAATTCTTACATGACCCACACCACATATCATCAAATTAGCTGTAAAGTCATAAAAAACTCAATAATTAACTCACATGCCCCAACAACCACTGTAAAGTAATAATCTACGTTTAATCATGGAGCGGCGGTGGCTTTTCTGACGACGATGTATCTATAAGCAGCGACCTTTCGCCGGCGCGAGCAAGTGTTGTCAACTGATAGCACCAATTTCCCGGCTTCTCTGGCCGTGAAGGAGTCGTGAATCGCCTCCTCTGCGGCGGAAATCCGCCGTGGCTTTTCGACGGCGACGGTGTAGCTGTCCTCGGCGGTGGGGACGAACTCGGCGCAGTACTCTAATTCCCAGCCGCCCACCACTAGGTCCCACGTAATCGTCGCCCCGGCCTTTTTTTATCGACGTTATCCAGTAACCAATTAATTTGGGCATGCAATAGAATTTCTCAGAATAGGAAAGAAAGAAAAAGAAAAGAATTTTTACTCACCTCAATGCCTTCAATTTGAATGTTGACTTTTTCTCCTCCCCTGACGGCGAACTCCGACGCCGGTTTTGGTTGACCGTTGACCACGTCGCTCGGCCGGCTTAGGCCGCCGTACTGAACCGGGATATCCTCCGGCCTAATATACCTAATTGAAAGCATTCAAAGCACACTCAGAAAGATTATTCATGCATGACTATTGTTCTAGAAAGTCTCTAACATATGCACAGATTCTTGAAATCAAAAGGATGAACGATGAGCACAGCACATACTTGTAAAGAGTCTCAGCAGTATTTCCTTCCTTGGAAACTACGAATTTGCTCTTAGTTCTCTTGGTCAGGAAAGGGCTAAACATCGAGTACAAAAGGCTGAAGTACCACGGCACATTGATAAAGATCTACAGCCCGAGAAAGAAGAAAGAAAGAAAAAAAAAAAAAACCAAGGATTAGAAAATGAACAAGCCCAGAAAATGGGAAGAAAAAATCATACCTTTCTTGCGACCATTTCAGGGTAATTATCCTGAAACAAGGAGAGTATTTGATTCGAAGCAGCTCTCAGCTCTCTCTTAGGCATGTCCTTTAAATCAGTAATTTGTATGATGGAATTCACACCGCCCGGCTTAAACTGAAGCATTTTGACGCCTCTCTCGAGAATCTGAACCCTCCATCTCAAGAACTTTCCCAGCTTCCCTTCATCTCCAAAAACCCTTTCGTACACTTGTTTGTCCTCGAAAACACCGTAAGAATTGTAACAGATGGGGTGTCCCAACCTATCGCAGCCGTGCATGTAAGCCACGACGCCTTCGAGCTCCTTAAATTCCGACAAGTCCTCTTCTAGGATGACGTCGGCATTGAAATCTTTTCTCCAGGCTAAGGACTTGAGAAGCATTGTAAGAGATTCTTGGACCTTGAAGTCCCTAGCGCGGAGGAACTTTAGGAGGATGACGTCGGCGCGCTCGTCGCCGTTGGAGAGGAGTGGGACGTTCCACATCGTAGGATTAGGGTCTTGCGCCGCCGCCGACGCTGCGCCGCCGAGGAGGTCCTTGAGGTTCTTAAGGGCTTTCCTCTCGTGGGGTTTGAGGTGGGAGATGAGGTAAGTGTCTTCTTTGAAGGAAGGAGTGCTTCGGAGCGATGACGTGGCGTCCTTGAGCGACGCCATGAACGTTTTCTTCGGTGCTTTTGGCTTATTCGTGGGAGACGAACTCTGCGGTGTGGGAGTTTCGTTGTTTACTGGGGTTTGATCCATCGGTGTAGAAATCAAGAATAATGTGATGGAAATAAATGAAAGTGGTGATAATTTATAGATATAAATAGAGAAGAAAAAAAGGGCTGTCTTGTGTTGTGTGTGAATTGAGACAAGTTTTTTGAATAGGAATAGGAAACGTGCCGAGTGATGTAATGAAAGCAGCTTTAAGCTGAGTTGCTGCAGAGTCGAGGCGTGAACTGTTTGGACATTTTATCTGTGAAGGGGTATTTTCATTTAAGGCCCCGAGTAACTATTTAGGATTCAGACCATTTTGGCAAAAAATTTAGTTTTAAGGACCCATTTTCTGCCAGTACCACTTCATTGATCTTACATATCAGTATTTTGAAATTCTGTATCACAAAACCATAATCCGGTACCAGTTTATGATCATCTGATATCAGTTTATTTTCTGCAGTACTACTTCATTGCTCTGACATACCAGTATGTTGAAGTTTGTAAAACAAAACGATCATTCTATACTAGTTCATATATCTTTCATACCACTTTTTTATACCACACAAAATGGGTCCTTAAACCTAAAAAATTCTCAAATAGGACCTGAATTCGAAATCAAACTCTTAATGGGGCCTGATTTCAAAATAACCCTTTTTGTAACATACACTTTATTCTCTTTTTGTCTAACTTAAATGAATTGATTGATCAAAGGTAAAAAAGCAAAAGTAAAGAAAAAACAAAAACTGGGAGTTTATGTAATGGTCTCCTTTTTGCAGAGTGAGCGTTCTCAGTTCTGTTCCCATTTTATGTTGTGTACTCTTTCACTGACTGCTCCTTCAATGGAATGGAACAAATATATGATATGGAGCAAATTGACCAAAAATTAAATTATTTGAATTGAAGGGACATATGAGGCATTGGTGGGGACCTACATTGATGATAGACAACTCACCATAGATAGGCGTGGAAAGAACTGTGATGATGATAATGCGAAATAATAAGGGGAAATTTTCGTTCAGCCCCTTTCAGGGTCTGAAATTTTACTTCAGACCCTGTCAGAAAAAAAATTAGTTTTAAGGACCCGATAATTCAGTAACAATTTATTGGTCTGCAGTAACAATTCATTGTTCCGCATTAACAGTTCATTGTTCTGAAAATAACAGAAACGATCATCCGGTAACAGTTCATTATCTTTAAATTTTACGAAAAATTGGACCCCTTAAACTAAATTTTTTCTTAAAGGTTCTAAAAACTATTTTTGATCACTTTTGGGGCCTAAATTTTAATATACCCAAATAATAATGCTCGTGATCATTATTAAGGAATCTGTATCACCTATATATTATATATATATATATATTCTGGGGGCGGACCCACATAGGGGTTGGGGGTCCGTCGACCCCCGGCCGGCCCGCTAACAAGTAGAGAATTCTATGGTGTCCGCATGTTAAAAACAAGTATAAGTATAGATAATTGATGCAAGTTGCCGTTTGGTCTGGTTTGTAGTCTTACAGTATAATTCTTCAATTTCATTTGGGCTGGGATCGAATCCCAACTTGCTTTATTTTTAGTTTCTTTTTTACACAGAAATAAAAGACTAACTTACACAATTATCCTAATTGGTTTTTTCCTTTTAGTTTTAATTTTAAACAGAACTAAAACACTACATTATACATATATCTTTTACTTGAATTTTAGACACAAGTATAAATTAATCATGTATATTATATATATACATATAAGGATTTCTATATTTATTTGTTAAGTGGGTTAAGTTGGACCATTTATTCGAATTATAGACATAAAATTAAGTATACATTTTCATGTAAATTATACATTTCTGTAAAAGATTTCTATATTTATTTCTTGAATAGGTTAAGTTGGACAAAAAAAAATTCTGTAATGCCCCGAGCTTAGAATCCTGGGTCCGCCCTTGTATATTCTTTCGTGGCCTTGCTTTAGGACCACGGATAATATCTTCATCTGTAAATATCTTGAATGAAAATTCACTTTTCAAAAATAAAAGAAAATGTGATTAGTGCCGAACTGTCGATTTATCAAAGCAATCAATACTACCATGTGTGAGAATGGATCGTGCATAATTTGCAGTACATCAGTTCAGTAACAAACAGCCAAGGCCCAAACTGATTTTATACATGTCAACGAAACAAGCTAAGTTAATCAATCAAGCAAGCTTCAATATCTTTGGAGATAATTCAACAGCTTGGCAAAAGAAAATGACGTTAATGTAAATTTATCTTAATGGAGTTGCTGAAATCGTTAATCAAATCAAGAATCGTGGGGATACTATTGAAGAGAAGAAAGCAGCTGTTGAAAAAGTTCTGAGAAGTCGCCAGTCTAAATACGATTGCATTGTATCTAAGAGTTTGATCACTTTCACCTCTCTTAAACTTAACAACAAGTTTATTACAACCAGTTGATGAAGAGCGTCAAAACCAAATCCTCACTTCAGCCCCCTAGAGAAAGCTTTTGACTCCAAAATAAAGCATATATATCGTCTTTGTAGAGAGAGAGAGAGAGAGAGAGAGAGAGAGAGAGAGAGAGATTTATATATTTTAGAATGCTTTAACAATAAGATAATCTGTAGAATGGAGAAGCAATAATCCACATGTATGTCTTCGAAACTCGACTTATGTATCTAATCTAGGATTCCACATTAGATGTGTCTGAAGACGAATCTCCAGCACTTTTTAACGTTTTTGCTGCTGCTTCTGTTATTACACTGCTGCAATTTAGGGTTCGTATCAGTTGAAGAGTGTATTAAACCCCACATGACTTGTATATCTGAATAACCCCCACAAGCCTCCATGTCCTTGTATAGATTTACAAGGCCTTGGCTTCTCTCTGCAATAATAAAAAATAAAATTATGTATTGTAAAAATATATGAGAGGAGAATGAAATAGAGACACAACAAACCTTTGGCCTTGTGTCTGAGATTTGCAATTAGTACATTCTTCATGCTGGGAAGGCGATGAAGAGACTTGTAGAACATGGAGCTTATAATGGTTTTTCTCCTATTTAACTCCATATATGATGTTCATTATTAATGATTCTTCGCTCTATTTATATATAAGCAGGAATTCTTATTAATAATATATTTGGCCCCTAAACAACAAAAGACAGACGACAAACGGAAAACTGACAACAATCAAGATAATCTAAAATTCGCGGTAGTATTAATATAGTTTTTGCGCGCTTTTATATCAAGATTACCATGTCAACCAAAGATTTTCTCAGGATTTAGTCAATCATATAACGTATAAAATAATAATAGTAATTTTCTACTACTAGGCGAGCTATCATATCGTACATTAGCATTCACGTTGCAACTAAGTTTAGTTTGAAGCGAATGTAAATTTCATTGTCAGACTACGAGAAAATCAAAAAGTTCAAGTGTAACCGAATCACTGAAGAGATATCGGAATTTCGATGACATGATATATCTTGGAGCTAGGAAAATTAGAGAAAATTTGGCTTCTGCTTCTCAAAATTTATGTGATACAACAAAAAATAATAATTCCAGTCATTCTATTATCTTTCCACTGAAAAGTTGGCTGGCCTTTCCTTCAGTGGTTTTCTGCTTTTGTAACGATTCGATTTCATCGCCTTAATGGCATCGAATATATGTAATTAAATAAGTGAAATTTGAACTGCTTCGCACAATTGCATGATAATAAGATCATGCTACTGATTTTGGTTTAAAATTAGAAAGAAAAGCAAACCAGTGTGTCAACGGTAACCATGTAAAGCAACTAACTTTGGAAGCATAAGACAGTTGACTTCTTACCAGCTCGTTACCTTATACATCACCTGATATTTGTCTGCTTTCCTAACTAACGAACATTGGATGTAATAAGGCTCGTTAAACTCCAAAAGAGATGGTTAAATAGTTGGTATATATAGTTGTTGCCTAAAGAGTGTTATTGAGGACCTTGATCTGCCAATCCAAACGATGCATGTTTTGGCCCAATATTAATTAAATTTAGTCCAAAATATTAACCAGTAATAGTACTTACTACATTTGTTATGGCGAGCAAGTTTGGAATAAAAGCCTCAGGCCTTCTTGGCTTGTCCCATTGGGAAACACAAAGATTTCACTGAAGTCACTACAGAGACAGAACATTTAAAATAGCAATAATGTATAGAGTTTCGAGAACATACATATATACTGACGATTTCATTGACCATTACTGTGGAATGGATCAAATAAGAACATGTTAGTTTCTTGAAAAATGGATGGAAGACATAGAAAAGTTGCGATGGAACTGACCTCCTCCCTAAGAATAAATATGTTCTAATAATGAAAGATAAATTAACGATTCTCATAAACTTCCATAAGTATCCATCCATCCCCATCATGTTGGTAAACATGAGAGGAAAATCACAGAGGTAAGTACATACAACATGAGCACAGGGATACATACGATGAGTAAATTTATTCAACAATATGGTTAAAAGTGGTGAATGCTCAGTGCAATAATAATACTACCATCAAGATATACAGTAACAACAACAATAACCCACGAAGTCGAGCAAAAAAAAGAAAGTACCATTTTTGTGGATGGGGTTACACAGAAATGCGAACGTTTAATAAGCCAAGAAGTTCCACCGGGGAAAAGAAAGATTCTAAATCGGACCTTGAATTGAATTGATTTCTGAAAATCGATGATATCATCAAGATTTGAATATGAGAAACGTTTTTCGAAAAAGAATCGTCGATATGTCCGAGTGGTTAAGGAGACAGACTCGAAATCTGTTGGGCTTTGCCTGTGCAGGTTCGAATCCTGCTGTCGACGCCTACTTTTCTTTTCCTCTTTTCCTAATTGATAATTTCGGGCAATTTCTTTTTTTTTTAGCATAAGTTGGAATAGACAGTATAAAATATTGCATTCAAGTTCACAATATTGCATGACATTAGAAGTGCCAAGTTATGCGACTTGTGCTTGCTTCATTTCATTCAAGTTCAAACCATCCCGAAATCCAATTAAACTAGAAGACGAAGCAATCAATCGCATTTGGCGTATAATGTGATTACTAGTATTAAACCAAGCATAATCATAACTTCAAACTATTGTGATTATTGGTTACTATATGAAGGCACTCCATCTCATTAATGTTTACCTTATAGAAGAGAATGTTGGTGATAGTGTTCTTTATCATGAACTTAAGAACAATTATTATATATGGTTTGAAAATGTTGTACTAGTGTACAATATATCTTAAATCTCATTTTGAATTTCTGTAAGTATTAAATTTTCATCATTTTGTTTTCAATATTTTATTGATATGAAATACGTGGACTGTCGTTGAAACAAATTCTAGGTATATTGACAAATGGTAACAAAAAAATGTAATCAGACAGAAACGAAAAATGATTTGCCGTAACGTTATATTCTTTAACAAAAAATATTGAAGTTTTCTTACAAAACGGTTGGAACTATTGAAGACCTTTTTTCCGAAAGAAAATTGCAACAGCCCATCGAGACAGAAACTTTAAGTGATTTGACCAAGTCATTAAATTAAACACAACAGCTTCTTAGCTCAACATTAAAGTAAATCTAGTTACTGCATATAGCCGTTGAAAACGATAACTCGGAAAACTGATAATGATTATGTTCAAATAATTGAAGTTATTTATGCGTAACAGTTGACAAAATAAGTATTAATGAAATAGTGAGCCAACAAGAGAAGCCCCATAACCAACTCTCCAAAAAAACTCGCGCTCCTAAAAATTTGGTAGTTGATAAGATATTGCATTGGTCAACTTGACTTGGCTCCTGCACGAAATTATTGACTTGAAATTAAAATAAAATAAAACGAAACTGTAGAGAAACTTCAATAGTTCATTGACATGCCTACGCGACGTAATCCAAAAATGGAACTGAGACCACAAAACTTTTCAAATCTCCAAACGCTGAACTTCTCCACAGCCAACTATATTAGATATTTTTATGGCTAGCAATCATGCCAGACCCTTTCTTTAATATAATATATTTCTCCATTTGGTCATCAATTCATGACAAATTAACATGCGTATAGTTATACGACTCCCAATATAAACTTCAAAATGCATACTATATAGTTTGAACGCGTCTTACCTCTCGCTTGATTTCATCCCATCCCAGGTCTTCTCCCTCAGGTCCACGCAACTATATATGCTCCACATTGGAGTTTATACTTACATACATACATTAATATAAATATATATATACATGTGTGTAATGCTCACCTGTATATCATTCTTTCATTCTTTCTCCCCCACACCTCACATTCCCTGAGAATTCTTACACCACAAAGTCTCCATTAACATGTCCAAAATATCCCCATTGATCATCTCCATCATCCTCTCCACCCTAATCTTCCTAACCCAATCCCTCGACTTTCACTACAACGGCTTCAACCAGTCGAACCTCGTCGAGAGAGGAGCCACAGTGATAAAACCGAGCGGCGCCCTTCGACTCACCAACAGAACCCTCCACATAACGGGCAGCGCTTTCCACCCTATCCCAATACCCATGTTCGACGATTCCCTCGAAAACAAAACCGTCTCTTCGTTCTCCACTCACTTCGTCTTCCAAATAGTTTCGCCCGGCCTTCAGAGAGGAGGCTACGGACTCGCCTTCACCATATCCCCGTCCCCGAGCTTCCCGGGAGGAAGGAGCGGGCACTACTTGGGAGTCTTCGACGAATCTTATAAAGATCGAAATCCGCACGTCTTTATGGTGGAGTTCGACACGGTGAATGGCTACAACGAGACTTCGGACACGGACAGCAACCACGTGGGGATCAACGTCAACAGCGTTGACTCGAGGGCTGCGAAGCCAGCGTCTTACTACGTCAGCGGGACCCAAGGGAAGGAAGAGGATGTTATCCTAGAAAAGGGAGGCCCGATCCAAGCTTGGATAGAGTACGACGGGCCAACAAAGGTCGTCAACGTAACGGTTGCACCCTTATCAGTTTCGAAGCCGCCCAGGCCTTTGCTGTCCGAGGTCATCAGCGATATGCCCGACGTGATGATGGAGGAGATGTACGTCGGGTTCTCTGCGTCGACGGGGCGAAAGGCGAGCTCTCATTACATCCTAGGATGGAGCTTCAGGCTTAACGGGACGGCCGATTCGCTCGATTTGTCTCGGCTCCCCGTCGTTCCCTTTGAGAAGGAACCGCCCTCGAATGCCAAGCTGAAAAAAGCCCTCATCGCCACGTTCTCTGTCGTTCTTCTCTTTTTGTTAGGTTTTCTGCTTATTGTGGTCCTCTACAGAAGGGTGAGGAGGTTCGAGGTGTTGGAAGACTTTGAACTCGACGCGCCACATAGGTTCAGGTACAAAGATCTCCACAAGGCCACAAAGGGTTTCAAAGACACTGAAAAAATAGGGACGGGCGGGTTTGGATCTGTGTACAGAGGCGTTTTACCTGGCAATGGATCTGAAGTAGCCGTAAAGAAGCTGAGGTCAAACAACACGACCGACGGAATGAGGGGATTTGCAGCTGAGATCGAAAGCCTAGGGAGACTGAGGCACAAGCACTTGGTCAATCTCCAAGGGTGGTGCAAGCACAAGGCAGACCTCATCCTGATATACGAATACGTTCCAAACGGTAGCCTCGATTCCCTGCTATACAAGTCAAAGAACCGAGATTTTTTCTTAACGTGGGAGCAAAGATACAACATAGCCAAAGGGGTAGCGTCGGCGTTACTGTACCTTCACGAGGAGTGGGAGCAGGTGGTGATCCACCGAGACGTGAAGTCCAGCAACGTTCTGATAGACAGAGACATGAACGCAAAGCTGGGCGATTTCGGGCTGGCGAGGCTTTACGATAGGGACAAGTATTCGCACACGACGAACGTGGTGGGCACGATAGGCTACATAGCTCCGGAGCTGACTCGAACGGGCAAGGCTTCGATGTGGACCGACGTGTTTGCCTATGGGATTCTGCTCCTCGAGCTGGCTTGTGGGAGGGCTCCGATCGTTTATGAGAAGGATAGGAATGTGATATTGGTGGATTGGGTGGTCGAGTGCATGCAAAAGGGCAGTCTTTATGATGCGGTGGATGGTAGGCTGGGGACATCGAGCTATGTGGTTGAGGAGATGGAGTTGGTTATGGGGTTAGGGTTGCTTTGTTCGCACCCAAAGGAGGAAGCTAGGCCGAGTATGAGGCAAGTGATGAAGTACCTTAATGGGGACGAGGTGTTTCCTTTGTTTGATAAGTTGGGCACTGGTTCGTCTAGTCCGAGGAGAGGTTATGAAATTTGTTCTCGGCTGTTGGCCTTAGGAGTGAATGAGACGTCGTCTTTCCCTTACGGGCTTTCTTCTTCTTCTTCGGTAGGAGCGGTGTCTTCAGGTTCTTTCTTCTCCGGAAGATGACGATGATAGTCAGCCGAGGAGAGCAGATCAGGAAAACACTGTAAATTGACTGCTGAGGTTAGACTTAGGATGATGATTTTTGTATGTAAATGTAACTTAAAAACCAGAAGTTACGATAATTTGTTAGAAAATTACTTCATCTGCATTGCACGGGACTCGACCTAAAAGACACCATGAAGCAATATCACAAAAGAAGGCCCTGCAATTCACCATCGGAAAGATCCTTGACCAGCAATGTCATGACGTCCTCACAGTACGGTAAAATTTTGTCTTCAACGGCCCTTCAAACGTAACCTACAACGCCACCTAAGATTGAACAAAACTGGAGGTGTTCTTCAAATTCTGCGAACTCATCTTTACATGATTGTGGAACTGTCCAAACTCTGGGACAGTGGCAAAAGCTAGGGCACCAATAGTAAGCATGATTTCTTCATCAAAATCCTATTATTCAGCAGTTTATTGGACATTCCACGATCGCGTAAATCAAACAAGAGAGAGTCGTATAACTTTTTTTCCTGGTTTTTACAAATTCGGATAAGATCGACCGAAAACATTTCAAAGCGATTACTATCTAGCGTACATACGGCTTATAGCTTGAAATCAACATCTAAGAGCATCTCCAATCGTCCTTCAAAACCCAAAATATCGCATAAAATTATTCCAATCGACACCAAAAACGAAACCCAAAATGAGTTTCATCTTTCTCTCTCCTAATTTAATCGCATCTTTGCGTTGGGAACCGTTGTGATGCGTCCGAACTTTTCTAATTTCATTTAAGTCCTTTCTTTTTTCGTTCTCTCTCCGTGTTTGTATCACAAAGATAATATGGAGGTCAAGAAAATAGACAACAACGCCAGCCGACGGATCACCTTCTCTAATGGCGCGTGGGGATATTCAAGAATTGCAGAGACTACTGAAACGATAGTCTTCGATGAGGATAATGCGAGGTTGGACAATATTGATAAATCGGTTAAGGTTTTGTCTGCTTTGAAGGAGATAAAGCTGCAAAAGGCACAATCTTTGAAATTGGAGCTGTATGGAGGAATTCTCAGACAAGTCAAGAAACTGAAGCGAAGGAGAAATGTCGGAGATTATGTTCCCTGATAAAGAATTCTTGCTGAGGTTTAGCCTTTCGAGGTTGGGCAATAGCGCGAGCTGTGGGCTTATCGAACCACTGAGGTTGTTCATGGGGAGCGAAAGCACTTGAATGACTGTAAATTCTCTAAACCCCTCCCAATTTTTTCAGCCAGGGATAAGTCGTCGAGGGAAATCAGACTGTTGTTTGATGGGCTGCAGTTGATGAATTGCCATGAACATGGAGATGGTCGTCTTAGTTCCATGTTTCGAGGGAAAGACTGCAACTTCGAAGGTTTTTTATGATGCTCCTGTCATACTTTTTCTTCAAGAATTGGGTGTGAAACTGTGTTGATCCTTGGCTTTGCCCTTCTTAAGGATGTTTGACTGTTTATCTTACAACTGCATCGCTTGTTGTGTTAATTTCAGACATATGATCGACCCTTGATACAAAAATGGCTCAAATCTAGAAATAGAACATGCCCTCAAACACAGCAACAGCAAGTGCTCTCACACACGCCATATCTAAGTTGCTATCTCCACTCTATCACAGCAAATTGGCCAACGATGTCCATCCCAATCTTCAAGTAGATATCATTACAACACCCTAACTTGTCCATTCATGACAGCAACAAGAAAATTGTCTCGGAAAGGCTCACAGCCATCCCTTTTCTCATGATAAATATATTTTGATTATTAATTTTATGAATTTTCCGTGATTATATGTAAAATAATATTTTTGTGATCTAATTTTTAAAGTATATGGGGTAGGTATGTAATTGTAAAAATTGGGTGGAAATGAATATTACAAAATAGTCTTTTGAGTTTGAGAATGAGTTGAACGGTTGGAGAAGAATTACTGCATTTTGAGTTTGAGAATGCGTTTGAGTTTGAGAATTGGTTTCTCGGTTGGAGATGGTCTAACGGACGGAAAATTTGCGATTGGCTGATAATCCACGTGATCTAACCAGGCATCTAGGAACAAGATAAGCTAATCGAAACACATCATAAACCTAAACTAAGGTAATTCAAAAAAAAAAAAAGAAAAGCTGGAAGCATTGAGTAAGATCAACCAAATCAAATTGACTCATACTTGGAAATCGCCTTCAGAAACGATGAAATCGGAAAATCACGTCCATCTTCAGCTTCAGCGCGATGGTTACCTCTTCTATACTCCAAAAACCCCAAGCTCGAGAAATCCAAAATTGATTGAAAGAACACTCTTAATCGAAGCCCAAATCAATGACGGAGTAAAAGCTAGAGCTTTCGTTCGTATTGAACGAACAAGCGCGGGAGCCAGAGAACGTGGGAAATCGTGAAGTAATTAATAAATAATGTGAAAATGCCCAAAAACTCCTTATTCTCATTTGAAATCTCGCACGTGCGGGTTTTATTTAATTGAGCCATGATGAGATAATTGGGCCTTCTGTTATTAATTCTACTATGATCGGCTCTTCTCTCACACTTGCTTCTCTATTGCATAAAATTGCTGTGTCTTAATTGATTGCCAGGAAAATCATATGACGTATTCGCTACTATACATAAATGATAAATACATCCCATGAGAATCTTCTTAAAGCACAGACAAGAAATAGAACGAAATGGGCATCATGCTTCTCAGGAAAAGAATCTTGAACACATGTTGCAGTCAAACGTTACAACGAACCTATGACAAGCCAAGCCATGTACTACATATTTCTTGCCCTGCCAAATCTAAAGTTGACACAAAAGATATGTTCAGAAATTACCAGTTCTTTTTTTGTCTTTATACAAGAATGGTAACACTTGCTTACCATCATCATCATCAAAAGAAGGTAAAAAAAATAAAAAATAAAAAAGCAACAATACTTGCGCCGATCTTAGAGTGACATTGCTCTCTCCCCGTTTTTCCACCCAACGTGCGTATGCCTCTCTCTCTCTCTCTCTCTCTCTCTCTCTCTCTCTCTCTCTCTCTCTTTTAGCTTGCTCGCCGAAACATAGAATCTACTCATGGCTGACGTGGTTTCACAATGTGGGCTATGAACAAAAATTAAGAGCGGTGATCAAACGGGCAAATAAAGACAGTGGTGTTTCACCTTCTCATCTGTTTTTCCCATTCTCAGTTGGGTTATCGCCCATTAGCACGATTCCTTGCTCTTTGGTAAAGTTCGAGTGTGTCCGAGTGATTTGAATCGAGACATAAAGCTGCTTCGCAGTCTCTTACAGTGGAAACAAAGTCGCCCATCGAATCATGGAATGCTGCTCGAAGATGAAGTAGTTGAAGATCTGGCTTGAAAGCTATGGCCTTCGACAGCTCTTCGATCGCTTCAGCTTCTTTGTGATCGTCCATTAGAACTGTCAAAGGCATGAAGAAAAAATATCAGATTCACACTATTACTGTAACAAAAAGAAAAGATGTAAAAAGATGGTATGAAAAATTACCAGCTGCTCTATATCGATAAGGATATGTTCTTAGAGGATCCAATCGAGTGGCTATGCTAAGATCGCTTCTGGCCATCTCACGGTCACAGTACTCTGAACGTTTCTCGTAGGCCGAAGCATTATATCTAGCCTTTTCGATTAGCTTCGTCATCTCATCGTAAGCAGATTTTCGTTGATTTTTAAGATGGTAAACACGTGCTAGGCCTTGATGGGCTCTTGTGTGCTTGATGTTAAGAGCATTCATATAGCAATCAATGGCATGATCAAGCTTCTCAACATCCACGTATATACTCGCAAGATTACTCAACGCCTAAGCGAAAAAAAAAAGACAAAAATAAATAGCCATAGCGCTTTAAGTTCGTGGAGTGGTTAGTGGCGGTTAATAAATACCTGCCCTTTTCGCAGACCGTCAGACGGGCACCTCAGTGCTTCTTCTAGAAGCTCGATGACGTAATAAGAAGATTCGTGATCTGTCGTTGTTTCGGATAGAACGTAAGCTTTAAGGAAAAAGGCTTCGAACGATCTCTTTACGGCTATGGATTCTTCAGCTTTGGCTATTGCTTCTTCACGATAGCCCGTGTCATAAAGAATCCAGCCTTCGTACACAAGCCTTTCGTGCTCAGATGAAGCGTGGTTTCTAGCCATTCTCAGACTTCTCATGGCAGCTTTGTGGCAGTTTAATCTTTAAAAAAAAAAGAGCATAAAGAGTTAACTGTTCCCACCCGAAAGAAATGGGAAAGAACTTACGTTGAAAGGCCCGCTCACCTTAGAAGGAGGAGAGATTGTCGAAACCTCAAGAGACTCTTCCCAGGGTCGTTAGCCAGCATATGATGAACGACGGCTAACGACCCAATATCATCGACCGAAGACCAACGATCGTAAAGCTGCATCCAACAATCCGCTTGATTACACTGCTGAGTGTGAAGACGAAGAAGCTCAACTAACTGCTCGCCGTGCAACTTCCCGTGAAACATCATGTAACTAGGGTCCAGTGTAAGAAGGGCGCGAACATCTGTAAGAGCGCCTTCGTAGTCTTCTAACGAAATCAAGAACCAAGCGCGGAGCTCAAGACAATCTGGGGAGACCTTGAAGCCTATGATCTTGTTAATCTCTGCTATTGCAGCGCCGAGCTTGCCTTCCTCGACCATGGAGACTGACCTATGCTTGTAAGGATAGGAAAGGGTGGGGTCCATTTCTGTCGCCTTGTTCAAATCCATCGCCTTCTCTTTCCCATTGCTGTACAAAGACCGTTCTTGATACATCCAACCACAAGGGGCGTAATCAGAGATGAGTGAGTTCATCATTTTGTACGCTTTATACTTGTGCCCGCGCTTATCAGCAGCTCGAGCCACACCGACGAGGGAATAAACGTGGCCAGCTTCATAAGCAGCTTCGAACCATTTCTTGGCATCTTTGTACTCTTTTCTCTCGAGCATGACGCAGCCCAGCTGATGAAAAGCTAGCTGCTTCTCCCAATTCTTACAAGCACATTCTGCAGATCGTTCTAACAGCATAACAGTTGTGTTCGACCTTATGTCTTCCTCCATTGCAATTTGGCTCAAGAAACTGTACAGAAGAAACGAACCGTGCCCAACTGATGATAGCCTTTCCTTAGCCTCGGGGGTACATAAGAGCCTTGCTACGTTCGTATTGTGCATTGAGCCAGGGAGTTCTCTCAAGAACACCTGCAAGCAAGCTGCAACTAAAAGATGGGCACTTTCCTCAAGCCCATATTCGATGAGCACCACAGCGTTGTCCAGACAGTCGACCAAGGAAGCGAGGTGTGAATCGCACGACGATTTTAGTTCGTCGCAGCAGAAACGGTTAGCCAGTGTAAGAAGTTCCAAGATAACGTTGGGATCGAACGTGTCCACCCTCTTTGTTCTGCTGAACTGCTCTGCAGCTTTCATGGCGTTTGCTGAGATTCCATTTTGAGTGAAGTATATCCTTTCCCTTCTCGACTCCATGAACGATCCATAAAGCATCGACTTAAACGGCTTAGAAAGAGAAGCTATCTTATACCTATTGCATCTAACCTCATCTTCTCCAATGCAGAACCAAATGTCATGATCGTCCTCATCAACGTCCTCACGACCGAGGGAAGTAGAACACTCCACCTCATCATAGTCCATGTCTGAATCATCGCCCACGCCGCGGGGGCAACAACAGGCATCGTTAGCGCATTCTGGGT
Organism: Craterostigma plantagineum; assembly: GCA_027422505.1. NCBI lineage: Eukaryota > Viridiplantae > Streptophyta > Magnoliopsida > Lamiales > Linderniaceae > Craterostigma > Craterostigma plantagineum. Next base: position 3,369,997 of record JAPQWV010000009.1, on the reverse strand, counting down.
TATAACCAGCGATTAATGAATTCTTAGGACATTCCAAATTCCAGCCACTGCAGTCCATAGCTGACAGGCCAAACAATTCATCCTCTCTCCTCTCATATTTCAGCCAAGCTGAGAGCACAACCTTAGAATGCACATCGATGGCGTGCTCTCTGGCCAATTTAAGACACTTCCTAAACAATTTAGGATCGGGCAAGGACCTGAAGATCGCACATTGTTCCATGTAATAAGCAGATCTTTCGATCTCCGGGATGAATTCGAGTCTCCTGTAAGAATCAGCTAGGGCCTCTACAAAGTCAACAAATCTGAGGCAAGGATCGATCTGAGGCTCGATTAGATCAGTTTGAGGGAGCCCATATGATGCAAGGGCCTCCGACAAAATGCTTGGATTCACATTGTTTATCTGGGAAAAGCTCTGATAACGACGATGTGATTTTGACCTTACTGAATTGACCCTCAGATGATCTTGCAGATGATGCAAGAATTTCTCTCCTACGCCGCCGCCGGCCGCGCCGTTGCCGTTGGTGGGATTAAGTGCGTAAACTTGCGTACCTTTGCAGCCATCTATCATCTTCAGACTTCGCATCGTATTGAATATGTGCTGCTGCATCTTTCCCTCGATCAATCAGAAGAAATGAACCCTATCAAAATTACACGCATAACATCGAATAATCGAAAAAACGCAATGGACATGAATTAAAGGGGAAAAAGAATCAGAGAGAGAGAGAGAGAGATCCAATTTTCACCTGCAAAACACCACCTTCACCGTTGACAAACGACGAATTTCCCGACAAACAATGGTGGTTGTGTAGATTTTTTCTTCTCTTTCTCAGAAATCGACAGAGAAAGAGATGAAATGGGTTTGTACGTCGTAGATTTATCCTTTTGTTATTTTCTTTCTTTCTTTTATTTTTGTTTTTCCTGCGTTGTGTAATAATTTAATATTTTTTTTTTGGGGAGGCGAAGGAGGTGTTGGCCGTTGATTTGAGAACGGCCACTCTACATTTCACAATAGGCTTTTTTTTGTCTCTTTTCTTCTTTTTCAATTTTTTCTCCTCTCTCTATAAATAGCTTTCCTTCGTCTACTTCACTTCAAGCAGAAAAACAGATTCGTTTCACTTTCCTTAATCCTTTTTCCATGGGAAATAAAGTCATGAGTGCGTGTCAAGGCAGCGTATATTAAAAATAAATATATAATTTTTTTAAATAAATATGTTGAATAGAAATAGAGAATTTAAAATGTGATGACTTGTTACAAGTTTACCTTTTCGTTGACTTGGTTATTTAACATCGTAATCAAACCTCATGCCACAAAATCATAAGTCAAAAGATCTTCATATTTAATCTTGAAAGAAAAGTAAGGTAATATAGTGAAATTTACTTATATAAAATAAAATTAATAGTCCCAATACAAATTTGAACTTTAGGTAAATGAAAAATGGGGTCTTTACACATAAATATCCCATCTTAAAAAAACTTGTAATTTAGTACCCGGTCATCATTTTTTTATATGTAGGTACCTAACAGAATAAATTTTTTTGCAATTAGATACCCGATCCGCCGTAGGTACGCCATACAACACATTTGGGATACCCTATATCAACGTATTGTGGTATGGTAAGTAACACGTTTAGAAAATGGTAAGCCGTATTAGACATTTGGGTACGCTCTATTTACACATTAGGTACGCCGTACAAACACATTTAGGTACCCTATATCAACGTGTTATGGTACGCAATACACACACAGGAAGCTACGGCATGACTGAAGAGATTGGTGCGAATTCGGGTACCTATCTGTAAAAATTTCTGACATAGTAACTAGATACCTGTAAATGAAATATTATTTTTTATAAAAGCAATAAACAGCCACAAATGGGACAGCGAGAGAGGATAATGCAAGAAATAATATTTGCAAAGCAATTCAATGTGCAAATATCACTTCCGATCAACGCTCTTTGGGTTGCGCGTGGTCACCACTTGCCAGTATGATTTCGGGGGAAATGTGACTAGTGAGAGCGTAGTACGATAAACTAACTACTGGCGCGTGAGTGATAATGTGATGATAATGGGAGAGCGTGAAATTGTAACAAGGCGATGACGACGATGTAGTAAGTGGAACGGTTAGCACTAATCACCAACTGTTGTTTCTGCTTTTCTGGGCTGCGCAAGATACATATTAAATATATAAACCCACCTGCTCACATGTAACGAAGAATAAAATGTAAATTATATGAAGAAGATAGAGTATTAGCATATTGACGGCTGAGCTTCTGTTTTAAAACCGAAAATTTCTTTCTTATTTTTGTTGTGCCATCTTTCTAGTTTATGAAGGCACACACCCTCGTATAAACTGTCATGATATATCAATTTTAAAGAATAATTACAATTATTTATACCCTTATTTATTTTCAATTTTTAGTTAAATTAATATTCTCTATTTCCACTTAAAAACGGACGTGTCTACTCAATTTAATTTTATAAAATAATTTTTAAAGAAACATATCCCACTATCTCATGTCATTTTAAAAATTAAAATATAAAATAAAAAAATTATAATGAAAACTAAACAAGTTGAATAAACGGTATTTTCCTTCACAATATTTATTGCACACACATATAGAGTATGCAAGAGTTAGTAGTTATAAGTAATGCTAATGACTTGTATAAGTGGTGGTTCTGATAAAAAAAATATTTTTTTCTCACTTCCACATACCTCATCTACACTGCAATCCATCCTCATTAAAGTTCACACTATCAGCAAGCCAACTCAACTTATAATATTACTTTATTTTATTATTTCATAATTACATTTATATTGTATTATTATTTTATTATTATTTGAAATGTGCAAAATATTTTAAATTATGTGATATTAAAAGTACTTAACTATTAAAAAAGAATGATACACCTAAAATGAGCTACAATCTCAACAAGAAAATAAAATTACAAGAGATTAAAGAATGTAGTAGGAAAATATATGATTTGAAATTGTGATTCAAAATGTATTACTATTGGTCTCTATTTATAGAGAAAAAAATAATGAATTTGGTAAATAATTTATGATAAATATTTTTTTATAAGAGATAATTAAATTTATAGAAAAAACCGAGAAGAAGCATATACAACCAAACTAATTTTGATACTTGGCATTTGGATAATGTTATTTATTAGAAATTATGCACGATCATATCATGTTCAAGGTTGGTTCACAACCGGTTGTTACAATTTAATTTATTTATTTATTCTCATTTACTTTTTCTGTTTTTCATGGAGAAACGGTTGGTGAGGATCTTGATAAAATTAGTCTTAAAAAAGCCCTCTATGTACCACCGAAAAAACAGAAAATTCATATTTTGAAGACAAAATAATATTTTTAAGTAAAATAAGAAATATCACATTCGGAATCACTCCGATTTCTCAAATACAAAATGAGAAGATGACCAAAGTAATTGATTGTTTTATATATACAGTTTGTGACAGAGGCGGACCCACGTTGATGCTTGGGGGTCACTTGACCCCATCAAAGATATTACTAATATACATATCATAATTTCATCAAGATTTTGCCTTTGGTGTATTGGTTGTCATAATAGTGGTTAGTGCTTTCATTCACAGAAGGCCCGAGTTTGATTCCTGTCTATGCAAAGATTCTTTGATTTTATTTTTAATAATAAATACATGGGCTCAAATGAACTGGGTTGGGCTTAAAACCTCTATTGAACCCCAGCCCGAGAATGCGCAGAGCCGGATTTGGGCCTGTGTATCCAGGCCTACTGTACAGGGCCACAAATCCGGTCCAGTGTAATAGAGGGTCACACAATCATATAATTTAGTAATAGTGCCACATAATTTATTAATTTAAGTGAGCTGTAAAAAATATAGATTAACAAAATAGGTCCAATTCTTCTCAATAAGGCCATACAAAGGAAAAAAATCTTACATGAGCCTTAATATTTTGGGCCAACAGAACATGGCCTCCAAAAATAAAAAAACGGCCCTGATGCTAGGTCCGCCCCTGTTTGTGACCAAGGCAGGGCGGAAGCATCCAAAGTCGGTTCGGGTCGGGTCGGGTGGATCTAAGTCATGTTTTGCGTCGTCAGTTTATGTATTACCTTTACCATGCATGTATTTCAATATTAATAAGAACGTAAATACGTTGATGGTCTAATGGTCGAGGTCAAGTCTCTCATCAGAAATGAATTTAAATCTCATTTTGGACCCGCCTTCAACTAAAATTAGAAGCTTTTGCAATGCTTTGTATTTAGCTAATACTCGTTTACAATTCATTTTCTTTGGTAGTATAAATTGCAATCAAACCATCATCCTTCAATTGCTACCATATACAATAATAATCAACGTAAATGATACTTCCTCTGTCCCACAATACTTTCCAAAAATTAGTGGGCACGTAAATTAAGAAACCACATTTTTTAATATTATACACTTTTAAAGCATGGAGAGAGAAAATCTATTAGTGGCCACGCAAATTAAGAAGTCTTTTTAATATAAATGGTGTAATTAGTTTAAATATTGGAATCATCTTTTACCAAAAATAGAAATGGGAAGAATTATGTGGGAGACCCGAAATAGAAAGATGAGAAGAAATAAGTGGGACGAAGGAAGTATTTAAAATTCCATTGCATATAAAATTGGGTAAAAGAAAAAGAATTCATAAATTGGCTATAAAAACGGCTTCCCCCGTCACGTGCACTTCCATTGCATCCAAAGCTTTATCTTTTGTTACCTGCATGCATGCTCTTATAACCATAAATCGAAAAAAATTACAAAAATTATCTATTACTCTACTAATGCAATAACTTATCCCTCATCAATAACTTAAGATGAATAAAAAGATTAACATCACCTTGTTTCCAAGATTGAGATCCTCATCCAAAGCATAGAGCTTAAACTCAAGCCTATGCCCCGGGCCGGGAGGTTTCGGGCCGTGCCAGCCCGGCGTCTTCAAATCATTATTCCCTTCTTTTATCCCATCATCTTTGCCTTTAGAATTACCAGAATACCCCTCGGGCAATCCCTTCATCGTCGGGGGAATGTTAATCACCACCCAATGAGTCCACGGCACCGTCGGGCTATTCGGGTCGGGCGCATCAATGTCTTGTACCACCAGCATTAGGCTCTTAGTGCCATCTGGCAAATTGTACCTAATTATCCAAATCAGACTTATAGTTTATACGTTGTTGATCAAATAGGGGGCCATTTGTTATCCCATATAAGTCTAGAAAATATAAATAATAACAGTGTGCTTGGTTTCTTTATTCCGGCCCAGAATTAATTCACCAGCACACGAAGCCCGATATAGATAACTAGGTAGATGGAGTAAGATAAATTATCATGGGCTTCCTTAAGTAAATTTATAATGGGCTTAATTCTGACGTCATAACCAAACAGAACCTAGAGATATAAACCAATGGCGATGCTAGAAAATAGCATGAGATGTTTTTCTAAAATTTCCAGTTGGGTCCTTGTACTTTAATAATGTTCAATTTTTAGTCCAATCACTAAAAAGATCACCACATCTAGTTGTCCATATATATGATATAAAGTAATGAATAAGATATTATCAATCGTACCATTCTATTGGCGGCGAGATGTTTTTCTTTGCACCTTGGCCTTCGCCGGTGTACTGCCGTGGGAGCCTTCCCTCTTTATCGGCGTTAGGTACGACTAAACGGAATTCTTCATTCGCCATTAATTTTATTACATTATTATGGTTGTCAACTAAAATTGGTTGTGTTATAAAGCGATCGAAAGATATAGTTAGGTTGTTTTCGTCTGTTTATTTATGTGAGAGGGAGAGAAAAGATTGGTTACATGTGGACGTTAATTCAATAACTTCCACTATTTTCTCATCTAATTTGTTAGTTACTTAAATTAAAAGGTTGCATGTTTCTAGTCGTTATTTGCCCCATAAGCGGCATGTTTTTTATATTGTTCGAAGTTATCCGATGTAGCCATAGAAGTATATATGGCAATAAAAGTTCACTAGTGTTATACTTCAAGAAATGATAAACTTGTCCCGCGTCTAGTGGTCGAAATCATGACATCTATCGGTGGAAGTCAATGCTTTGATTCCATTGAACTCTTTAATTATTGCAGTTTGTGTGAATTTGAATGAGGGTAGGCGGCTAATAAAATTTCGTCCCCATATATAATGTGTGTGTATATAATATGTTTGATTATGGGTTGTCGGTCTGGTCGGCGGCAGGTGGAACATCAAAGTCTCGAACGGTAAGTTGAGGCGAGTATTGGATACACTGTCCGTAAGACGATATCGCCCCCGATATTCAGTGTTTTCGGTTTAACGGCGATCGTCCTCAAGATACAACGACTTCTGCACTCGTTATCGCAACACAACGTGTCGAGTTTTCTGCTGAATCGTACTCGAAACTCAAGTTTTCTTGCTCTGGGAACTGAGGACTGGGAGTGTATGAATTCTTAACGCAAGTGTTCGAATGAATAAATCCAACTCGCAGGGACCCATTTATAGCGCTTCAAAGGTTACATGGACTTGATCTGAATTACTGACACTGACACCTTTGTGCTTCTGACCGTTTGACTTTTGGGGCCAGAATGCGAAAGGTTGCAACTTTTGGACTGCCCCGTCAAATGGAAGCTTCTCGACCCGTTGGTTCGCATCCTCGGGTCGGATCGATTAAGTCTAACAGTCGGGATTGCGACCTTTCACGATCCGGTGCGCCCCATTGACCCAACGGGTCATGCCACCTCAGCTGCCCAATCAGCATTTACACAACGCCACCTCATCACCACCTATACAAAGCGCCCATTGTGAACTTTGCCATGGCCATGTCCACGACATCGAGCTCAGTGCTCGTTGGTGCGAGGCACCTCCTCGCACCCAGACTAATTTGGGCCATACATTGGTCCCAAAGCCCACTCGAGTTCATTCTAAGCCCATTTAACAATTAATTGAACTTCCATGTATATGGCGATGATTTATGTTTTGTCTAGTATTCCTGCATGGGCTTTAAAGACCTTTAAATGGCTAAATACGAAAAAATTAATTTTTCATTCACCTGAAATCCATTTTGAGCAAATTAATATTCGTTAAATTCCCCTCGAACCGTACTTTATGAATCTTTCATCGATTTAAAATTTCGATAAACGATGGCTCCTCGATTAATTAAAATCCATCAAATATGGCTTTTGGGCCCTGTAGGCCCACTAAGCCCAAATCTAACAGAATATATAATTTTAATTACTCTATCCATCAATTATAGCCTAACAAAATAAAAGTGGTGCTAAATTTCACAAGCAGGTTCTAAGAAACCCTGACTTGTATGTATTCTCTCTTAATAACCCTTTATGCTCACTTGACTTAATCGTAGTAACAAAGCAGCCCAAAAAACTCCTATTTAATCGTCAGCATTTTTTTTTGCATATATAATTCTAGATCACGTTTCATAAATCGGCAAATAATTTGCTGGAATCGATGTTTCTTCGATTATGCATTCAACCTTCATAATCATAACTTGGAGGGTTTGAAATAAATAGTCAACCGCATTACAAAAGAAAGATAAAAGAAATTATATGATACAACTAGCCAAATACCAACTCCAAATGATTAGAGGCGATGGTTGTGAATTATTTTCGAAAAGGTTTTACTTACAACTTTTGTGAGCAACATCCCAAAACCCTCGAAATGGACGATACTTTTACATGTTATAGACGATAACACCAAAATTCTAGTCACAAATTGTTTTATAAATAATGAGGTTATGATTCGATTCAAGTTGAACTTAGTCAGAAACTAAACAGCTTAACCGCAACATGGACCGCAATGTTATTCGCACCTCGTCAAAAGCTAGACGTTAGGACAATGACTTTCGTACAGCATTAGAATCTGAAAGTAAGGGATTTGAGACCTATCTCTATTTTCACCAAATTGATACATATGAATTTACTAATTCACAATGAAATTAGGGTGTCATACCCCTATTCCAAATTGCCTATACTATAGTCTATACAATACAATGCAATTGATATATACGTATAAATTTGTGGACTTTTTCATCTATTGTCAATTGACATTACGTGAAGTTAAAAGATCTTATTGTCAACCGAAACTGCTTTGCAACTACTACTTGAAGTCGACCCATCGTTTTTTTTTAATCTATCAAGAAGTCCAAATTCCTTGTATTGTAGTCGTCATAGTCACAACAAAAGACTGTTCAAACGTCATCTTACATTATGCCTTATATTTCTGCGTGCATTCATATCGTAATGTCTTCGTCGCGTACGTTACTTTCTTTGCAGAGAAGGGTTTTGTCTCTGTGATGATTACATATATATTTCTTGATTGATGTTCGGACATGATTACATTAATTAGGTGTTTAATAGTCAACGTCCACTAGAAATCCGGAAAAATGTGCTCTTTAGCATGCTCCACTGTCTATGTACTCTATTATCATCTAATCTTAACATTATATGTCTGAATTTCTTAAGAAAAAAAAAGGTCGACGATAATTATAATAAATTGTCCAGTCCTTTCAAGGAGCGACGAGCACGAGCATATATAATTTTAACATAATGTAATGCATGCATATGACTAGTTTAAATAAATGGTGGTGATATATTACTTATAATTTTTATGCTGTGAAAAATATTTTCGTTATATAACGAGAATTCAATTCAAGACCGATCATTATCATTAATTTAATGCAAGGGTGTTTGCAATGAAAGGGGGGCCGGGGGCCTCCCTCTTTAGCATTAAATTTTCGATATTAATATGATATCTCCCGTTTTTATTCCAATCCGACCTAGGCATTTTTTTTGTCCCTCCAATTAATTTTGTATTTTTCCTATTTTAATCTTTCATTATGTCTTTATCTACCCACCATTTTGATGAGCACGAAAAAAAAAAAAAAAAAAACAACTTTCCGGCCTCAATAGTTGCGTTGAAATCAATTGTTTATCTGAATTGCCTCCATGAAATTCTATTAATATCACGAAAAGATAAGTGAGAAGCACTCAACTCATCAAGTCACTCAGGAATTTATTTCTTCATTTCCTTTCTTTTGGTATAGTAAAAATAAGATCAGAATAAGATGAAGTTAATGTGATTACTGAAAGGGTTAGATGATTCACAAATATTTCGTCACACATATGAGTGAAAGGAGGAGATTCTAAACTAAATGCTACCTTAAATATCTTGGAATTTGTTGCCATCGTCTTGCGGTGTTAATTATTAATCTAATAGTACTATCATAATCCATTTTTTTAAATAATATTACTCTACAATAATATGGTGAATCTATAGAAAAATACCCAATTGGATAATATTTTTACACATAGGTACCCCATGTCAGAAAATTTTACAGATAGGTACCCAATTTAATTTTTACCAGTTTCTTAGTCATGTCGTACCTTCTTGTGTGTATATTGTGTACCATAACACGTTGATATAGGGTACCTAAATATAGCATACGTCGTACCTACGGCATATCTGTGTGTTACATAGGGTGTACCTAAATATAGCATACGTCATACCATTTTCTGTTATATAGGGTACCCAAATGTGTTGATATAGGGAACCCAAATGTGTTGTATGGTGTACTTTCAGGGATCGGGTACCTATATGCAAAAAATTTATTCTGTTAGGTACCTATATATAAATAAATACTGACAGATACTAAATTACAAGTTTTTTATCTAAATAGGTATTTATGTGAAAAGACCCCGATAATATTACTCTACAATTGTAAATACAATTTTATTCTTACACATATATAAAAGACAGTAAGTACTATTATCATTATGTTATGTCTCTTGTGCAAACCTAGCTATGGCCTTTAGGTAATAGATCTTCTTAGCTGACGTGATATGGAAAAGGACAAGGACTTCACTGTACACAAACATTGACATCATTTATTTCAGTGCAACTAACACATCCAACATTCTCCAGCATAGATATCAGTTTAATACTTATATATATATATAGATATAGATAGATGACTACACATAAGAATAATACCTTCCGTTCGTATCTTCACATCAAGACTTACGTAAAAGGAAAAAAAGAAACAAACGAAAAAAAGATGAATATGTCCTCAGCCACCACCAGCTCCATCGACCACCACAATATCGCAAAGAAGGTGCCCAAGAACAAAAAGCGCGGCGGCGGCGGCGGCGTTGAGCTGTCGACCGTCCCCCAAGGAGTGGCGGCGCGCCACCGTCGCCGCCGCATCAGCGACAAGTTCAAGATCCTTGGCAGCCTCGTGCCCGGCGGTGCAAAGATGGACACTGTTTCCATGCTCGAAGAGGCTATAAAGTACGTCAAGTTTCTCAAGGATCAGATATGGCTTCACCAATCTGTGATTGCCAGCCTCAGTTGTAAGAACGAGGCGAATGTCAACGATGGAAACTTCGTCCATAGTTCCGACGATTGTCCCACTTTGCATTTTCAGCAGAACATGTTTGACGTTCATCGTCATGGACAAATGCCGGTAGTCGGTAATAATCACCTGCAGCATCAGGTTATTGATTGCTCTAATGGCTACGATTACTATCAAGAGAGTACTCAAGATTACTGGTTTCATGGCGAAGGAGTACGACCCTGAAGGTTTTTTCTTATCATGCATAAGCACAACAATATGTATCGGCTAACTAGAAATGTGATCATAGGCCATATGATAATTAATTAGTCGTAATCCATATATTACATCCGCATAAGTACGTCTAAATAGTGATGATGGCCACTGTATTTCATCAAGGCATGCCTACTAGCTGCTTCTTGAATCGAGCATTTTGTTCTGTGCCTTACAAATATTCTATATATGTTTTGTCACTGGTATGTTTCTTGAATAACGTGAACGGTGGTTCGTATATATGTACTTGTATGTCTGATCTTGATGTCCTTTTGCACTTATTGTATGTTAGACAGACATAAGATATGCTTGCTGATAAGCATTCCGATTTTCGGACATAATCGGTGCTACTGCATTATTAACAAATACATAACATATGAGACCAAATTAAGCCAAGTTACAACACCATGCTATTTCTTGCAAAGTTAAGATTTCTCAGAAGACTTTAATTGGCCCTACGAATCATGTCAAGGGATGAATATACACTTCCGTTTACCTTATCTCAAGGACTCGTAAGGCTCGAACATAAATCAAGAAATCGTCGAACTAATTTGGAGAGGGATAATATCAAGGATAAAGAAAGGGACTACAACTACAAGACGAGGGACGCTTAAGCAAAGAACAAGAACAAGCAACAAATAATGGCAAATCAAGGATCAAGAAAGGGAGTACAACTAAGACGAGGGAAAGCTTAAGCCAAGAACAAGAACAAGCAGCAAACAATCGCAAATCAGCAAAGATTTATGAACTCAAACCATACCGACCCAGCAAGCCATAGAAGGATCATCTAACATCTATATGGTAGAAGACATTTTATTATCATGGTCACAAACCATCTAATAGCACTTGATAAGCTATCCACTTAAACAATGGGTCGAAACCGAAAACAAGTTTGAGCTCAAACTTGGGGTAAACAGAACCAAATCAACGGAACAAATTGACGGTTTATTCAACCCTATCAATGTGGGAAAACCAATCCAACTTCGTTGGATTTTCGACTAAGTTTCCAAAATCCAATAGAATTGGTTGCTTCGCACATGGATAAGGAAGAATAGACCTAACAATTATGCCCCAAAGAGTAAACAATATCCAGCATAACACGTAGAAGCAGCAGCAAGCCTCTGCTTACAAATGGCACACCATCATATAAAAAAGAGGATAAAGCAGGGCAGATATAAACAAGAAGATGATTAATTCATATTTAAGTCCAAAACAGCAAATTTAAGCATCCAAGCAACTCAAAATAACATTAAACTAAGAAAGGCAAAAGGGCATAAGGTAACGCCCAAATTCGAGATGGAAACATCAAATCTACTTAGATCTCTGCCTCATCTTTCGGCGTTTCCTCTTGAGCCTCCTCATACGCTTCTTCTTCCACTGTAACCACACACGCAAACCAAACCAAAAGAAAAAAGAAAAAAAAAACGTCAATTCCACATAGAAAAGTGAACTGGTAATGAATCAATCATCGAATTTCTTTTTACCTTAGCTCTCATGGTTGATGACCTGCGATCAAAAGTAGCTCGCCGCTGTCGCTATTGGTCTTCTCACTCAGATTGGTTATAGATGTTTCAGCGAATAGCCAAACCCTAGATTTCTTGATATTATATATGATCCGTACGTGTAATTGGGCATGCCTTATTTGGGCCTTTGCGTAGGCCCAATTACTAATTAGTTGGATACTCCAAATTATTTTTAAGTTTTATCCGTGAGCCTTTTCAATAGAGACTAGAGAGAGAGAGAGGGTCTCAACTCAATGGAATAAAGTAGAAAATCTGATCGAAAAAAAACGTAAAAGAAAAAAAAAAAAAAAAAAAGTAAAATCTGAAAATATATGAAGAAATTATAAATAACACAATAGAGCAACGTTCCAGCTCATTTCCCCAACGCAATCCAGGTGGCTTTGCCGTTCATCACCTTCGCACCACCGCAGTGGCTTAAACCCTCCGCCGTAAAGGAAAATACCTCTCCGTTTAACCATTTTCGTATTCAGCCATATGATTAAACGGAAGCCCTAAACCGTTATTCGAAGACGTTTCCTGTGCCAGTCAACTCGTCGTCGATCCTTATTAATCTGCCTATTGATTTGTTGTCTTCTCATCTTCAGCCCGGCGTTGTGTTTCACGATTTTGGAAGAGCGATTTGTGAGGTGGTGTTGTTGGTATCCGATTCTCTTTAATGGCGCTTTCGGTGTCAGACCTGCCTGCTATATACGCGCTTCTTAAGAATTCCTTGAGTGGCGACATAAACGTTCGCAAGCCAGCCGAAGATGCCCTCGCACAGTTCGATAGCAGGCCTGGATTCTGCTCCTGTTTGATGGTATTAGGTTTTGTTATTAGTATTTTCGTCATTGGTTTGAAATTAATGCGGAAGTGTTTTGTGGATATTTTTATGCGGATTCCCATGTTTCGTGTAACGTGGATGCAGGAAGTGATTATGGCTGAAGATTTGGTTTCTCAGGCAGATGTGAGACTGATGGCGGCTGTGTACTTCAAGAACAGTGTCAATCGATGTTGGAGAAACAGGCGTGATGGAATGTTAGTGCTTTTTTTTTGTTTTCATATCTTCGTGGAATAGTTTACGACAATTTCTCTTTAGTATGGATTGTATTACGCATATGATTTCCATTGATATTGGATTCACACTTTCGCAGGGGAATTAGCAAGGAGGAGAAATTGCATTTGAGGCAAAAATTGCTCTCACATGTTAGAGAGCAGAATTATCAGGCTAGTAGTGCTCTTGCATTTTTATCTGTGTTATTTTCTGCTTTATGAATTGTTGCTTTGATCATTGAAATTCCTTCCAGTTACGACACTTTCATGTCTTTTTAAATGTGCTTCTGATGCAGATTGCTCTTACATTGGCCGTTGTGATATCAAAAATTGCTCGGTTTGATTATCCAAAGGAATGGTATGCATCTGAGGCTTCATCTGTGTGCAGCTTTGTTTTCCTTGTTCAATTTTAGCTTGTGGGATTGAATACACACACACACACACACATGTATATATGCATATATATATGTATGTATTTAATTTACAGTACCATTAGGTGATATGTTTTAGCAAGCTCGTAATATACATTATATATATATATATATATATATATTTATATATGTTTTAAATTTTGGAAGAACCTGAACTAATGATTTACTTAAGCTGGTTGGTCACCTGAACTTTTTAAGCTGCGAAAAGATTATAATGCCTTACCTTAAATGTTTTATATTATAGCCCTTATCGGAAATTACAAGGAAGTGCATGAGCATTAATGAGGACGTTTCCCAAGATCCGTTAATTCTGTTTTAAAAGTCTTTAAAATATTAACAAATCATCAGATTACGATATTTCACGATAGCATAAAAATATGCGGTATATAGAGATATCTGCGCTTGCATATATCGGGCAAACTTTTGAGAAAGGCATCAGAATTTTTCGTTAATGTAATGCTTTATGAATAATGCTAGTTGTTCTATCGTCGGCTGTGCTATTCGTTAAAGTGTTAGCATTTTGTATATAGTTCTCTTGTTTTAATTGTTATATGGGCTTAATCTTATTCCTATTACAGGGCGGACATATTTTCTGTATTAGCACAACAACTTCAGGCTGCTGATATATTGGCTTCTCACAGAATATTCATTATACTTTTTCGAACTTTGAAGGAGTTGTCTACGAAAAGGCTTGTGTCTGATCAGAAGACGTTTTCTCAGGTAGGCTTCACCAATTACTCTGTCAAAGGCTTAAGCTGATCCTTGTTCTGTTAATATAAGTTAGCTTAACAAAAGTTCAGAACCTAGAGAGTACCTTCGATTAGCACGTAGATTACTGTGAGGTGTAACGGGATCACAATTTTTATTTAAGTTATTGTAATACTTTACGTTTAACTTCACCTAGTTTGACACTGAGTAGCATACCCGTCTGTGTTTTATTTTGTTTCCGTAACTTTGGTGCTATATGACTTGTTTGGGATGTGTATATTTATAACATCTTAATATTTTAGTTCAATAGTGAATGTCTAGAAGTGATTCATCTTACTGAACGTAGCGTTTGTTAGTTGAACACTGTCGCTTACATGTTACTTGGCAGAAAAAAGTGTGAGATGAATACAGAGGCATTGCATTTCCAGTTATTTAATTTCTTAATAATTGCTAAAAGTGGAGCTGAATATAGAGGCATTAAATTCTGGCGTTATTTAGTTTCCCTTTTTCTGAGTCAATACCTAAATTGCCATGGATATTACTTCTATTCAACGTCCAATTTTATGTTTATGTGATATTGATTATATGTGTTTAAGGTAGCATAGAGGCTGACAGGACACCATTTTTGCATTTCTGTAGATTACGTCTGAATTCTTTGACTACAGCTGGCACCTTTGGCAGACTGATTTGCAGTCTATATTGCATGGATTTTCGATGCTTGCTCAAAATGCTTCGGAATCTCATCATAACGAGATCTATCTAACCTGTGAGAGATGGTTTCTGTGTTCGAAGATAATACGTCAACTTATAGTTTCTGGTTTCCCCAGTGATGCGAAGTCTATACAGGCAATAGTCTATTTCCAAATTTCTATTTATTATTTTGATTTTTTTTCTTGTTAATTACCTTCATCGGCCATACTTTGGCGTGGTTGATGATTATAGGGAACTTTTCATTAACTTGAATATATTTTTTCGTAGGAGGTGGAACCAGTCAAGAAAGTCTGTCCTATCATGTTGAACGCTGTTCGGTCTTTTCTTCCATTCTGTAAGATCTACTTCATTGTGGATTAATTCTTTGTCTGCATATCACCTGCTCCCTTTCGTATCCTGTATTTATAAGTTGTTTCTGTTTGGCTTTATAGAAGTTTATATAAGTACTCATGTCATGGGTCCTCCATAGCAGCTTAACTTTCTACATGTGTATCGAGTTTGTTTCCAGTGAACGGGCTAATATATTATATGTCATTTTTGCAGATTCGTCTCTTCAAACGAAACAGCCTAAATTCTGTGATTTCCTGAAGAAAGCTTGCACCAAATTAATGAAGATTATGATTACCATTCAGAATAAACACCCTTACTCATTTGGAGGCAAAATTGTTCTTTGGGCTATTGTTGATTTTTGCTTAAATAAAATCACGAATCCTGAACCAGAGCTTCTTTCATTTAATGAGTTCTTGATTCAGTGTATGTCAATGATGAAGTCTGTTCTAGAATGTAAAGAGTACAAGGCTATCATGAGTGGTCGTGTTATGGATGACAATCGCGTCACACTTCAGGAGATGAAGAAAAATGTATCTGCTTCAGTCGCTGGTGTCTTGGCCTCTTTGCTTCCCAACGATCGTGTGGTTCTCCTGTGTAACATATTAATTAGAAGGTAAGGAAGAAGCTGTCCGCATCAACTTATAATTCTGATTTTTGTCTAAAATCATTTGATGAAATTGGCTGATGAATTTTAACTGGAAGCCAATAGATTTGCATATTAAGTCTTTCTATCAAGCAACCTTTGCTTACTTAAAGTCTCATGATCAATGGCCTTTTTCGTCACTGATGTCAAACAGCTGTTTCGATTGCTCTAATTTTTAATCTGTATAATCTCTACGTTGCACATCTTCAAAAGCTTAATGGAATGTTCTACTGGCCTTGCATGCATTAGTTGTTCTAGCTTATCAGTGACATGCCTGCTCTGGAGTTACTAACTAGAGCAAAGCATTCTTCATGTCCTTTGTGTGATTACAGGCTTTACATTCTGTTCAAGGGATTCTTAATGTCCACTAGTTTAATTTATTCAAATTTTCAGTATCTATCTATCTTATGTATGTTATTACTGTTTCCAGGTACTTTGTTTTAACAGTAAATGATGTAGAGGAATGGTACCAGAATCCTGAAGCTTTCCATCATGACCAAGATTCTGTTCTTTGGTCGGAGAGATTAAGACCATGTGCTGAAGCATTATATATTGTTTTGTTTGAGAATCACAGCCAAGTATGGCACTTATAATCTGATTACCTATTTAAGTTGTACAAGGCCTTGGATTGACTTTGCACTCATTGTCATCATTGTTTTCTCAGCTACTAGGGCCTGTTGTTGTTTCAATTCTTCAAGAGGCAATGAGTGGGTGTCCTTCTTCTACCATTGAAATAGGTCCACCCTTGCTTCTAAAGGAAGCTGCTTATGGCGCTGCTGCATACGTCTACTATGAACTTTCAAATTATCTAAGCTTCAAAGACTGGTGAGCTTTGAATGTTAAGGAATCAATCTATTGTCTTGTCTTGGGTGGTTTGCACTTTGCATTTACAACAGTATAATAGTTTTATTTGTGTACTCGTCTTTTCCTGCATGGTCTTGCTTCTTTCATTTATGCAATCATCTTTGTCTCATGTTGAATGTTGATCTGACTAATGGATCTACTATTTATGTAATCTATACGCCAGCGGCGCATTACTATTTTATGTAATATATACGCCATCTGCATTTATTAAGACTACCCGGTTCTGTTATGTAGGTTTAACGGTGCTTTATCTGTTGAACTCACTAACGACCACCCAAACACTCGGATAATCCATCGGAAAGTAGCCTTGATTTTGGGACAATGGGTTTCTGAGGTAACACATTTACTAAGTTAGAATAAGCCATCTTTATGATTTCCCATTCCATATTTTATGTGGTGTTTTATTTTTGGGGTTATAAACCCTAATTTGTGATTGGTGTAGATTAAAGATGACACCAGACGACCAGTGTACTGTGCTTTAGTGAAACTGCTACATGAAGAAGATTTGTGTGTCAGGGTACGGTTGATCAAAATGGAACTTTATGTTTGGTCAATTTGTTCAATTTTATTGATGAAGTTCTTCCGTCTTTCAGCTGGCAGCTGCTCGATCTCTGTACTTTCATGTTGAAGATGCAAATTTCTCGGAAACAGACTTCACAGATCTTCTTCCAACATGCTGGGACTCATGTTTCAAACTGGTAGAAGAAGTGGAAGAATTTGATTCAAAAGTGAGTTAGAGTGTCTTGCCTTTCCTTACGATCCTTTTCTTCAACCACAAACTAATGAGTATGGGATGCCTAGGAGCTTATCTAGAACTCCGTTCTATTGGTCAAATTATCTTTGTAGTGTTGAGCTGTTCTAAAACAATGTCATTATGTTACCTCTTAAAACACTTTTGCGTGGAAGTTTTGACCCTTCTGTTATCATCTCCCAAACTCTGAGAGACTACGTAGGACTAACTCGCTAATTCATGTCAGGTTCAAGTATTGAACACTATTTCAAGTCTCATTGCACGTATCCCTGAAGTAATGCCATATGCAGAAAGGCTAATGAAATTCTTCCGCAAGGTACTAACGCTTTTTTTTTTTTTAAATATTTGGACTCATTCTACAGCTGGGAGATTGTGCTTTGATTTGTGTCGATAGTATCATCTCACATATGGGGCATTATATTATATATTTCTATGAGACAAATGAACATTTCTTTAAAGTGCTTTCACTCTTGCAGTTCGTAAGGAGCAGTTGCTTGCTGACCTCTTTAATGAGATTTTTTTTCTTCTTAACTTCCCCACCATATTTATTTTTACATTCATAATCATAGGCCTGGGAAGAATCTTCTGGTGAAAGCCTTCTCCAGATTCAGCTTCTCACTGCTCTGAAGAACTTTGTGGTTGCCCTGGGTTACCAATCACCTATCTGTTTTGATGTTCTATTTCCCATCTTGCAAAGTGTCATTAGTGTGAATAGCCCAGATGAACTCTTGGAAGATAGCATGCAGGCCAGTACCTTTCTCTAAAAGGATTTATAATTTATATACTATCTACTGGGCATCATGGTTTTTCCTCCTCCATCTTATAGTTATGGGAAGCTACTCTTACTCATGCCACCGCAATGGCGCCTCAGCTGTTGAGCTATTTCCCTTGTCTACTGGAAATCTTAGACAGAAGTTTTGATCACCTGCAGGCATGAATTAATTTAGTGATGTCAGTTTATTTTGAAAAAATACATTTATGATTGGGACATGATATGTAGGTGGCTGCAAGCATCATTGAAAGCTACATAATTCTTGGTGGACCGGAATTTCTCAATATGCATGCACTGACTCTTGCGAAAATTCTTGATTTGGTTGTTGCTAATGTAAATGACAGAGGGTTGCTCGCTATTCTTCCCCTTGTGGATGTTCTAGTTCAGGTAATTGAGTCATCGATGCGATCCATTGATAAGAATTATTTTGTCGATGGATGTTATTTCTAACATACATATCCAATGGTTCTCATAATTCTATGTAAGGCTTTCCTGGAAACCTTTTGTGTTACATCTGTAAGGTTACTGGAGTCCAAGATAATAATTTTTGTTTTCATGCTAAAAAAATTATGCAACTTGGGTTCTTTATTTTTTCTTAGTTTGATATTAAAATTTTTTCTCTGTGCAGTTTTTCCCCATGGAAATTCCACAATTAATCAACACAACGATACAGGTAACTGCTCTTCTTTT
Source organism: Craterostigma plantagineum (assembly GCA_027422505.1). Classification (NCBI taxonomy): domain Eukaryota; kingdom Viridiplantae; phylum Streptophyta; class Magnoliopsida; order Lamiales; family Linderniaceae; genus Craterostigma; species Craterostigma plantagineum. The sequence goes on along the minus strand of JAPQWV010000009.1, from coordinate 3,350,921 downwards.
CGCATGTTACATATTAGTAACCTACATCTCACTCAAATATGGTGTTGGGATTAAATATCGGATGATGATCAAAAGACACCATTGCTTCTTACTTGGCACAAGTTGGTGCAGGTTGTAGCGACCTAGAAATTGGCATGTGGGAAAATAAGGTTCACATATCTCATATATGAGGGAATTGTATAACTTAATAACTGAAATTTTCTTAATTAAAGCAACCCAATAGTATATCTTTATCATCATCACATGATTATCCAATTGAACATGTACCAAGTAGTCCAGAAGTCCAAATATGGGTCTGAGGAGATAATATGTTTCTGAATCATGATTTAAAAATTTATTTGTTTTGCCAGAGATTAATTGGCATCTGCTTGATCGGAGGAGATGATCACGATCCTCAGAAAACATCTGTAAAAGCATCTTCAGCAGCTATACTTGCTAGGGTTTTGGTAATGAACACCAACTATCTTGCACAATTGACATCAGAACCATCACTATTAGCTCATCTTCAAAAAGATGGATTCCCAAGTGAAGAAAACGTACTTCTTTGCATGGTTGATGTCTGGCTTGATAAGGTGATAATTCTCAGAGTGCTTATCAGATTGAGTAATTTATATGGTTCTATCTACTATCCTTCTGCAGGAAAAAATATGAATATCGTACAGTGATGTGTAGAATAATTTGCACATTTCGACCATCATTATACTGAATTAAACAGCACGCGGAGGCTTTCATTTTATTGTATCACGTGTACCACGTTTTTACACGATTTATTGATCTTCTACACTTGTTTCTGTTGAGATTCAGGTTGACAATGTGATTTCCACTCAAAGAAAAACAATTGGCTTGGCCCTTTCCATCATTTTGACGTTGAGACTTCCCCAAGTGCTAGATAAACTTGATCAGATTCTAAGGTACCTCAAGCACTGGATCCTGCTTATGTCATTTACTTATCTATAGAACCAGTCTACCTTTACGTGATACTTCTTTGTTATGCCAATTATAGTGTATGCACTAGCGTAATCTTAGGTGGAACTGAAGACTTGACTGAAGAAGAATCAAGGTCATATTCGGAATCATCTTGTTAGATCTTCATCATATGCGTGATTCTCGATATATCATCTCATCTGACTTGTACTTCGAATCAACAGTAGTGACAATATGCTGTCCAGCAAGATGCAGGTGCCTACTAAAGAGTGCCGAAGAAGACAGGTTTTCTTTATTTTCCACACTCTGAAGTTTCTGTATTTTTTAATGTTGAATTGTTATTTATATGGATTTTCAGATCAAGATATCTGATCCGATAAATCATATCTCATTGGAGAACTCTGTGAGGGATAATCTGCAGACTTGTGCTGGCCTTCATGGGGAGTCGTTCAATACTGCTATTTCTCGAATGCACCCTGCTGCTCTCGCACAAGTAAAACAGGCATTAAAGATGTCGTAGATAAAAAGCGCACTTTCTCAGATTTTCATTGGAAGGAAAAAATTTTCTTGCACAGTGTTTGATTTTGTTTGTGGAAGGGAGACTTTGTGGGTAAGCTTCTACTTCCCTATATCTTGTCATACTGCCGCTTTCTATCATGGCTTGTTGCATTATCTTCATGCATTTAAGTGATGAATCAGTGCTTGAGAAATTAAACATTTGTGTATTTATATATATCATTGGAAAGGTTTGCTCTCGATAGATCTCAAGCCTTTTGACTTGAAAACTGCATCTCATTGCTGGCTTGACTCCTATAGCAGGTTATTTGAAGTTGAGATATGTCAAAAGTTCGGCTGAATCAAGTATTGGGATGATAGTGTGACCCTTTCACGGCATATTTTTATTTCCGAAATGAAAGGGGGCATGACAGTTTTGCTCAGTGGATTTGGAGTTCACTGCATTGAAATGAAAGGGAGCATGACAGTTTTCTCTTTGTTTGCTACCTACCTCTATTTGAGTCATCGATCGTTTTTTCTTGTTATTTTTCTTTCCTCCTGCTTCTGGGATTGTTATCTAAACTGATTTTTATGCATTCACAACTATTGATTGGTAGGAAAGATCACATTACGGTGAGTTTTTATTCTTCGAAGTTCCAAGTTTTTATCCCTAGGTTGTTCATTCGGTAAAAACCGAACAGAAGTTTCGGTCAACTGAAATTTTCGGTTCAGAAATTTTGAAATCGAATACCAAACTTAATTGGTTCGGTTTCGAAAACACTGAATTAATTTCGGTTACCGACCGGAAAACCGAATTTTAAAAAAAAAATAAATAATAAAAGAAAATAAAATTGAATTCGGGGGAAATATGTGATGCTCTTTCTCATATTCGATTTTGGGAAATGAAGGTTCGTGACGGACATCGATTGGAAGAGCTTGACTTTTTCATCTCATATGATTATAGAAATGTAGGTGGCTTGTAATGTTGACATGTGTCCACTAATAATTACTTATTATAAATTTTAAGAATAAAAAATAAAATAAAAAACTACCAAACTATCCCATGTTATGAACCATAAACTTGCACTTCCAAAGATGGGTGGTAGATATGTTTTAAATTCACCGAACCTCAATAGTTATGGGGATTTGAAAGAGAATTTACGATTAAACCAAAGAAACTGATATCTAACTAACTCAACCTCTCCGTCGCTCGCCCAATCCTCAATGGAGCAAAAGCCATTTCTATTGATTGCTTACAATGAATGCGGTACGTTAGATTCTATGATCACATGGCACACGCCAAATAAAATGTGCGTATCTCGGGCCCCGACCCGTCTTTTTATGGGTCGGGTATGGGTTCTCCCTACATCCCCACGAATTTCAAAAAGAAAAAGCCAAAACAGAGCACACTAGCTCGCGCTCGTTCCTTCTCTCGAGTCGCAGATTCTCTCCGAAAGCAGTCGAAAAACACCCTCGAGTTTCTCCGACAGTTCCTCACCGCCTTCAATGCTACTCTTCTCGGGATTATTCTCTGACGTAAAACGAGGAAGAAGCCCAGCAACACCTTCACTCTCGGGCAAATCGCATAAGCACTTCAAAATAGTTTTAGTCATCTTGTTGTCAAGACAAACGCCTTCGCCAGCCATTTCCCGAAGCAAAACGATCACATCTTCACTTCTGCCCTCCGTAGTATACCCTCCGAGCAGAGAATCATAAACAGCCATATTCGGTTTAACACCAAATGCTTTCATCCTTTCGAATACGCTCTTTGCCTCGTCAATCATTCCCAGCTTCGAAAACCCTTTGATCAGCCTCGAGAAGGTCGTGTCAGTAGGCTTCAAACCACCGTCCCTCATCTTAACGAGCAATTCGTTCACCGACTCAATGTCTCCAGCTTTAAACATTGCTTTGACCATGATATTGTAGGAAACTAAGTCAGCCTCGCAGCAGTTATCGACCATGTCTTTGAACAGAGCTCTTGCTTGCTCCAAGCTGCTTTCTTTACACAATGCAGACAACAAAGAGTTGTAGTCGAAAAGGGTCGGGGTAGGACCATGCATCTTCATTCTTGTAAAGATGCCTTTTGCAATGTTTATAAGGTTACATCTGCATAATCCACCGATCACAGCGCTGTAAGCCCTTGAATTTGGCATCAGACCGAACTGCAGAAGCTCCTTCCAAAGTCTCATTGCTTTCTTAACCTTTCTTCTGTTCAAGAAAGCTCCAATGAGTATCGTGAATGTAGTAAGATCTCTTATTTGATACTGCTGGGCCATCTTACGGTTGATTTCCTCTGCCTTTCCCAGGTTTCCTTCCCTGCAAAGCCCTCGGACTATTGTACTAACAGTCCACGAATCGGGCTCTAAAGAATTGTTCTCTTTCGAACCCATGAAGTTGAACAGTTCGAGGGCGCCACTGATCTTTCCGAGATCACATAAACCTTTCAGCACGGTATTAAATGTCACAATATCAGGTTTGTGGTTACTCTGCACCATCTTTTCAAGAACCTTCAAAGCATCATCAAACTGCCCCGCCTTGCACAGTCCATCGATGAGAACGTTGTATGTTATGTTATTAGGTTCTTGGCCCTTTTCCACCATAAAATGAAACAATTCCACCGCCTTATCAACCATCCCGCCTTGGCAGAGCCCACTGATCATACAAGTAAAAGTGACAACATTAGGTTGAATCCCACTTTCTATCATATTGTTGAACAGTATTTTCGCTTCTTTGAGATTTCCTTTCAGACATAGACCGCGAATCAATTGGGAATAATCTAATAAATTCGGAGGTATACCACTTTCTGACATCTCTTTGAATATCTCCTTCGCTCTGTCGATGTCTCCATAGCTTGAAAATCCATTAACTAGTATGCTATAGGTTACTGCATCATGCTTTAACCCTTGAAGCTTCATCTCTTCGACCAATCTCATCGCCTCGTCTACTTTACCCTCGACGAAATTGCGTTCCATCAGAATGCTGTAGGTGATCAAGTTGGGAACAATGTTCAACCGTTCCATTCTCCTCTTCATTTTCATGGCTTCTTCGAGCTTCCTCTCCCGACAAAATGCCTTCATCAAAGTGTTAAAACTAACTATATCAGGGACGATGCCGTTCTTACACATCTGATTAAACAATTCCTCGGCCTTAACAACAGAGATATCCCGACACAGACCATTCAACACGACATTAGCAACATAAACGCTAACACGATATCCTTGTTTCAAAATCAAACCAATCACACCCAACCCCAGTTGGGGCTGACCGAAATGAACCAAACACTCAGCCAAAGCAGATAGCGATAGATACCTGGGCATCCCATTACTTGACATCTGTTTGTAAACACTGAAAGCAGCGCCATAGTCTTTGTTCTTGGCGAGGTTCTGTAGGAGAAAATCGCCCGCGTGAACCGAAGGAACAAGGCCCGAGTCGACCGATTGCTCGAAAATTGAAAGGGCTTCCCTGACCTTGTGATTCTGACATAAAGATGTGATTTTGGATTCAACGGTCTCCAAATCATGGGTTGTAGAGTCGCGAATAGGGCCCAATTGAGTGGACGAGTTGAAGCCATTGGTAAAGACGAGTTTTTCCGATGGGAAATTGATGCGTTGTCTTGATATCTTTCTGATGCTTCTTAGCGTCATCGCTCGGTTTGTTGATGTTGATCTTAAATCTTATGCTCTTTCTAAACTATAGCTCGTGAACAGTACAGTGCTGTTCAGAGACGACGAAGCTACCTGAAATTCGACTGTCTTCTCTGCTTTGAGGGGACGTAAATGGTTTTAACAGCCATTTCAAGAGAACCTCAGTGTGTGTGGCCTCTTGCCCTCATAATATAGGTTTTGTCTGATATCATTCAATAGTATAGGGTTTAAGTTTTTTTAATCAAAATTTATTCAACTACAAACTTAAATTTGATGTTGGTTAGAGAATTTGGCGTCTAACAAGCAATAAGCGAACAAAAGAGTAGATGCCAACAGAAACGATTCGCTTCACTTCACTAAGATGTCGTAAAACTTGCATGTTACTAAGATGTTTCATTGAAAAAACGATAAATGAAATGGAGTTTACGTAGAGATTATGGTGGTGTAAATCCATTTGAATTGGCTGCATTTTATAAAGATTTGTCCCTGTCGAATATTTTACGATTTGTCCCGAAACCAATAAAGAAAAGACTTCGGGAGTCAAATAGATTGGACATACAATCGTCATAATTCAAATATCCAAAATCTAATCAAAGAATTGCTATAAATGGTATCATCTCTTTATTCGTCAGAAATTATTTGTAGAAAACGGGAAATTACGCAGTCCTAAGATGTATACCACTCAATAGAGAGGCAAAACAGAAACAAATCCGCCAAGATATGAGTTTCAATAAATAAAAATGAATCACCAATCACCGTTATTATTATGCTCTGACTTTCTTGTGCTGCTTTATCTCCTGAATCACTCCATCTGCAAGTGCGACGTCGTCCACGTTCTTCCCAAAGAATTTGACGAATTCCATATTGGGATCCATAAGGTACCTGCAATGTTGTTTATTGCCAGAAAAAAGAAGTAAGAGGAAAGGGTAAAATTAAGTGAGCCAACAGGCATCTTTCCATCTACGAAATCGATAAGGTGAAACATACATGACTATAGAATGATCGACGAGATAATCTGAACCCTCCTCTTCGGTCTTCATATAGTACACACGATATGCACGTGCGGTCTTCTTAATCTCATCAGGTGAACCAGTGAGGCCAATCAACTTAGGGTGGAATTCTGCTCATAGGGAAGATCGTTCAGCGTCATAGTTAGAAAAGAAAAGGTATGCCCCATCACAACTCAAAAATGTTACCTTTAATGTATTCACCGACTTGTTCAACGGTGTCTCGTTCGGGATCGACTGAGATGAAGATAGGCACCACTTCGATTCCAGATTTCTCTTCTGCAAATGCAACAATTTGGAAGGCTCATGAATCAACATCTCCTCAATTTTCATAAAGAAAATTTGCAATTAATATACATAATAAAGCTTCACTCCAAGCAGTAATTAAAACCAGCAGCCCATCAAACTTAAAAAGACCAAACTCAAAAACTTACTTATTTTATCGATCGCCGAAGCCATCTTTTGCAGTTCATCTGGACATATATCTGGGCAGTGGGTGAATCCGAAATATATCAAGTTCCATTTTCCTTTGAAATCCTTTTCAGACACGGATTTCCCATTATGGTCAGTAAGGCTAAACGGACCCCCAATTGCTGCCTTTCCCGCCGATGGTCCCTGTTTGACAACCTGTGAAGCGTTGCTTATCCCTGAAGCAGATTCATTATACGCATAAATTCGCTTTCCAACCCAAAATTCACCAGATACAACAAGAACCACTCACCACAGGAATCTAACCTTCAATACGGCGACTCTTTTCTCTATCGTAATAGTACACCAGCCCAGCTCCAGTGCATATAAGCAAAAAGAAGCTCATCCAAGAAACAGGCTATAACAAACACACCGTTTTGAGTTTTGCGTCAAATTAAAATCACAGTCCCCTAATGCATCAACAGCATTTAACACTATTTCCGCTAAATTAAACAAATTCAAAAGAGGATAAAGATCAATACCCCTCCACGAACAGATTTTCCTTGTTGGGAAGCATCATCCGATTGCGATCCACCAGAATTCCCAGATTTTCCCTCCGATCCATCCGACTTTTGCGATTGGTTGACATTAGGATTCAGCGTTGAGCTTGACGATTGATTAACGCCTGAATTTGATGTGCTCGTGCATAAAAATCGATAACTTGTTGAAAAGGCACTTGGCGATCCATTCTGATCATGAGCGAACCGTTGAAGAGAAGGACGGGGATGACTCTTGAGTGTTGTCTCGGCGTACACCCGAATATGCTGTAATCTTCGCAACAGATGAGAGGCCATAGCAGAACGCAAAGAGCCAAAGAGTAAATTACTGTTCTCTATTAGGGGATAACAGTTGGGTTCCTAAAACCCTAAATTGCGCTCACTACATAAAGCATATGCCCTAAAAATTCTAATAAGAAATATTTTGAAAAAAAAAAATATTATTAACATAATAATACATCAATGATACAAACTAGGTTTTGTTGGAAAAAAAAAAACAACTATTTCAACCTGAAAAAAAATTACGGTTAAAAGTATAAAAAAATGGGTACATTGGAATTGGATTCGATTCTGAAAATAAAAGGAAATGTGAGAAGATACTATCAAAATGAAACAATTGCATCAACTTAGTTTTAACATCTCTAAGTTTGTTACAATTACAAGTCGGAGGGTAGGGATGAAGTTACTTGGTGAAAGTTAAGGGGCCTTTTCAAGATTTCCAAGACTTTGGGGGGCCTTTTGCTTATCTAGCATCTTCCCTATCAAACTAACACACACAGCTGTATTTCTGTGCCCACTATTGATCTAACGTGGCCTTTCTTTTCCTATCGAGCATTTAATTATACATTTCGAGTATTCCTGATTATTCGTAATCGTCTCCTCAAATCAATAAATTTGACTACGTTTCCCTCAATCGCAATTTGTTGAATACAGAAAAGCAAGAAACACTGAAAATAATGGATGCGCAGGCTCAGCTCGATTTGACTAATCCTTTCAAGATATGGAGAGAGCTGGAATTGCATGAGTTCCCGGACAAATTCTTGATCAGAGCGGTGGAATCGCCGGATCAAGGCTTCACTATAAGTAGATTTGACGGAAATATTAGCATGATCGACGGTATGTTTCTGTTCTGTATTTGATCTTGTGTTGCAGCTCGGAAAAAAAAGGCCTTGTAGTTGTAGTATCGGTTATTCTGTTCATGAAACAGGCGTTTGTATGGAACTACCAATTGTTTCTGTTCGGTTTGTTTTGTAATCTATATGCAGTTGTTTGGTTTTTTATGTTAAGTTCTTGTAAACTGATACTTGGGAAGATCGAAAGTGTCAGCTAGGTTATCTGTGGCTAGTTTTGACAAATATATTTGCGTCTAAACTTTGCCTTTTAAGTTACGGAGGGTCATTGTTTCTATGACAGGTGATGAGCCTAGTGGAAGGCCATCCAAAGTCAGTAATATATATGGGGTGGTTGGAACGATAAGGTTACTGGCAGGTGCTGTAATATACTCCCTGTTTCTCATGTTATTAGGGATGGTTTAGAATTCATTAAATATACGTCTTGCACGCCCGCATGATGTTTGTGAAAGGGAATTGCTTAAAATAACATACTGGTTTTATTGATTTGTTGTTTGAAGTAGTTCCGTATTCAGTTTTTTTGCATATTTATGTAGTAGTCTACTGTTGTTTAATTTTGTGAAGTTGATGATGATCTATGAGGAATTGTCTTCGTTATTCATTTGAATTTCTTCGTAATTTCTTAAATAGGTACGCACGTGTTAGTTATAACATCTGTGCAGGAAATGGGAACTTTTCTTGGTTTTCCTGTTTTTCGGGTTACATCAATGAGGTTTCTATCCTGCAATGAGTCGTCACAGTTACTTACGAAGGAAGAAGTACGGTTTCCAAATCATGGGTTCTTTTGATAGATTTTATGGTTTAATATTAAAATTTGTTTCCTATGAACAAACTAAATCGTATTCTGCTGATTGTATCGTATCTTGCAGAAAAGAGATGAAGAGTACTTTATGACTCTTCTTAAAATAGTAGAGTCAACTCCGGGCCTATATTTTTCTTATGAGACAGATATAACGCTAAAGTAAGTTGTATTCCTACCTAAGATCCATTGTTAATTGGAAAGATCAGATTTTTATTCGTGGAACTTAATCTTTTGATAGCTTACAGAGAAGATGCAAGCTCGCAAAAGGCTGGATGGCCAAACCAATATGGAAGCAGGTGTTATGATTTAATTGCACACCTTACGTGCTTTATCTTCGTCATTATTTCATATGCATGCATACTTGTAAGAACTTGCATGTCGTAAATGCTTTCAGGACTACTCCTTTATTGGTCTCTCACTCGCTAATACCAAGATATCTGAAATCCGTTCTAAATTTGCAAATTGTCCGCTCATGTTTCATCATGGAAGTGTGTTTTCTAATATCTTTTGTCTTTTGCGAACACCATTCTCTCTATTAACTGGCATCTTAACGTAGGGTGATCCACGGTTTGTTTGGAATATGAATATCATGGAGGAGCTTATTGAGAGCAAGGTTCGTTGAATGAGTTATTTTACTTACATTTTGCAAAAGAGGAATTGGTAGCATTGTTTTCTCTTACTTCTTGAACTATATTACATGCTACGACTTTTGTTCTTTCTGTGCGACGAAAATTCCTACCACAATAGAACTTAGTCTGTTCTTGCACATGCATTTTACTTCATTCAAAGGCCTTTGAAGCCATAAGCTCCAGGCAAAATTCTGTAGTGAATAATTTTTCTTTCGATCTTTGTTGGTGCAGCTTGATGGATTCATAATCCCTTTGATACAAGGAAATATCCTACCTATTGGCCTTTCGGTCATTTCGTATTATTGTCATCTCTCTTTTTAGAGTTGCTTATAATACCTTTGTCGCCTCGTATTCCTACTAATTAAGCCTTGACTATAACTTAAGCTTTCAAACTGGGAACTTGAAGCTGAAAAGTTCTCCTGCTGTTATAAAATTGATTTCGCGGAGGTGTACACGGCGTTTAGGTGATGGAATTTTTGTTAATCGTAAATAGTTCAGGTGATATTATTCTCGGCCATGGGTATAGATATGTTGCCTTTCAATTTCAGGTACAAGAATGTGGAGAAGAGGAGCTAATCTTGAAGGAGATACTGCTAATTTTATAGAAACCGAACAGCTTCTTGAGTTTGAAGGCCACACTGCCTCCTTTTTGCAGGTTTCAATGCTTATCACCTTCTGGTTGGAACTTTTCTTATTCATTATTTTACCTCATTGATCTTCTTATTTAATCATTTGCTGCATGATGATAAATCCTTCAAATATCAATCAAAGGAGAATTCCTATTTTTTCTTTTTTATCGGAATTGTGACACTCGTCTTTTAAACTTTGGTGGTTAGGCTCGAGGGTCAGTTCCACTTCTCTGGGAGCAAATTGTTGACCTAAGCTATAAACCGCGTCTGAATATTATTCATCATGAGCAAACTGTAAGTATATGCTTTTCTCTGCATTGCTTATCTTCATCAAATGATGTCTTTCAATTATTGTTAAGGTTCAATGTCGATGATACGTTGTCCTTTTTCGTATTTTACCAGCCTAAAATTGTGGAGCGTCACTTTCATGATCTGCGTCAGAGATATGGAGAGTGTGTTGCGGTTGACCTGACAAATAAGGTCAAATTTCATATACGTCAGTAGCATTGAATTGATAATGAAGCCAATGTGAGCGGATGCTGAAATAGCTAAACACGTGATTTAAATACCGTAGTTTAAAGCACAACGTAACGTATTTACCCAAAGAGATTTCATCAAGTTCTGTTAATTTGGAATTTAACTTTGTTAATATCATTGTATGGTCGATCTTTAGCCTTTTTCAACTCACATGACTGATTGGGTTGGATGTGAATGAATCGTCCAGCCTCTTTTTGTTCATATATTTTTCTATTACAAAGTTTTGCGGAAATGCCTGCGACAATCATTTAACTTTTGTTTCATGTATATATTTTTTTGTTTGTTACAATTGCTTCTTGTTCTTAAAACAATTAATAGCATTCTGCGACTTTAACTCTATGATACGGAGACTCGGTTTTTTCCTTCCTGTGAGCAGCATGGTGATGAAGGTGACTTGAATAAAGCCTATGCTGAAGAAATGCAAAAGCTTCCTAATGTGAGGTGATCATTCTCAATATACCTTATTTTTTGAGTTCTAATTTTCAGCACATCAAGAAAGAGAAGAAAATAGATTTCTAATCCTATTTGAAAGAAAATTAAGTTTTCTTGGGAATGAAAAAGTAATTACCTGATATCATGGTTAAATGCAGATGTCTCTTTTGATGATCTTTCCTTTATGTTATATACTGAAAAGCTGAAAAATGGTCAAATGGGTTAGAAATGAACTGTTGCTAATACCCATCGTGCTATAACGTACTCTTTTCTTTTGTTCGCCTGCAGATTTGTCTCTTTCGATTTTCACCAATCGTGTGGCGGTGGAAACTTTGATAACATCCAACTCATGTATGACGAAATTGCAGATGACTTTGTAAACCAAGGGTAATGAAGTAACTCACCAATCTTTTGACTTTCTATTTTTTTTCCCTTAAAAGCGAATAGCGATAAAATTAATATCCTACACTGGATCCTCGAGTACGATCTTAATGCTATTCCAGCTGAACAGATACTTTCTTCTAGATTCTGAAGGGAAGATTCTCTCAGAACAAAAAGGAATAATTAGGTCGAACTGCATTGACTGTCTCGATAGGACAAACGTGACTCAGGTTTAACGCCATTGTCAGTCCCTTGTTGTCGAAGTTCTCATCACTATGAAATTACTGAATTTAATTACTGGTGTTACATTGGCAGAGCTACCTTGCACAAAAGTCTTTGAACCTTCAGCTGCAAAGACTTGGCGCCTTTTCGTCAGATGAGTGTATATCCATGTTCAGTGAAGATTTTGAACTCTTTAGGACTAGTAAGTGAAGAAGCACGAAATGAAAAATAAGAGAGAGCTAGAAAATCCATGTCTTTTTTTTCTTTTCATCTCTATCTTCTGTCAACGTTTATCATTTCTGACAGTATGGGTAGACCACGGAGACGAGATAAGCCTGGGATACTCTGGAACCCATGCTTTGAAAAGGGACCTTGTGAGGTAGAACTGAAATTTGATAAATTGACATTTTTTATCATAAACAAAATCCCTTTATTTTAGCAGTTAATACGGTGTATATATTGTGGTCTCAGGTACGGGAAACAGACAATGACTGGTATCATCCAAGATGGAATGAGCGCTCTCTCAAGATACTATTTGAACAATTTCCAAGATGGAGCTAGACAGGCGAGATTTTCTTTCTCACTAGTTCGTCATTGTCCTATTTTAAAAAATTTACAAGATTGTGAATCAAAAGTTACATTTGGTGCAGGACGCCATTGATCTTATTAGTGGTCGCTATGTTGTGAATAGACACGGCCTATCCCCGTTCCAGCCTAGAGGATTTGATTCACTCTCTGTAAGCTACTACATCTTTTCCTTTTTTTCTCTTTCTCTCTGCGCATGTATATTATATATAACCTTCAAGTTATGTAATTTGTGCATTGTCAAATTTCAGTACCTTCCAGTGGCATCAGCTCTAGTGATTGGGGGACTAACTGTGACGTCAATCACGCTTAACAACGGTAATTAGTTCAACTTTGGGATGATGTGCGTTTTATTTTTATCGGCTGATTTTTTATCGCCATAATGTTATTACGATTTTGCAGCTGGACGAAATGCACAGCATATTCTTTCGTCAGTTGTCTGCGCTGGTTTAACTGCGGGTTTGATGGCATTGATCAAATCCAATGGTAGGCAAATCTGTTCCAAGCCAAGATTGTGTGGTCTATTTTAGACAGTTTTTACACATTTGTTGTATTAATGTGTGTAAACCTACCTATTTAAGATAACCCTTCATTTCTCTTTGATGTACGAACCTAAATAATGTTTGCCAGAATCAATAAAAGAAGTGTCGTGGCTTCATAAAAATCGCTTCATTGAGTAGATTAGAAGAAATTGTCCGTTAGTCCAACATTACAAAGCAGCTAAAGCTCATGATTGAGTTACTGTTCGAAATTTTCTCAGAACCAACAATCATCATAAGTCACGAAGTTATTATTGAACTGCTACAACCCAAAGAAAGTCAACCATGTCCAGCTTTAGCTTTAATTGAGCACAAAAAGTAAAAAACAATCTGCTTAAAATCATTATCCTCGTAATAAACTACATTTCAGTTTTCAGTACAATCAATCACTTGCAGGAACGCTGCTGCAAAAACACCACCTTTACAAATCAAGCACACATTCTCCCCCCTCTCTCTATAACCCAAACCCTAAAAACAATCTCAGCCGCCACCTCTCCTCCCCCTCCTCCCCTTCCTCCCCTCCTCCATTAATGGAGGTAGGGGAAACATGGAGGTAGGGGGAGCTCTTCTCTTTTGTTTTCTTTGTTTTTAAAAAAAAAAAAAAAAAAAAAAAAAAATTCGTCCAGTCTGCCGCTGCCACCACCAAGCCGCCACCGTGCCACCACCACGCCGCCACCGTGCCACCATCATGCCGGCCCCCTCCTCTACTGCCGCCATCGCCCCACCATCTGCCGCTGCTGAGAGTCGTCGCCCGCCCCGTCTTGCCGGCGGCTCGCTGAAGCTGAGGCCGGCATCCACCGCCACTCCACCATCTCACCACCTCGCCGCCAACTCGCTGACCGCCGACCGCCGACCGCCGACCGCCGACTGCCGACCGCCGACCACCGACCGCTGACCGCCGTGCCACACCTCACTATCGTCCACCCGCGAGTCTCCCGTGGGGAGCTCGTTTCTCCCGGCCATTAGGTCGGGAGCTTTTTCTCCCGTTGTGGAGCCTTTTCTCCCTTGTGGAGCCTCTTCCGATGAAGACGATAACCTCGAGTCGTTGGACAAAAATAATGTAGAGTACCGTAGATTCGGATTAATAACCTTTTCTGTCGTATGTTCTATAGATTTTTGGTCCAAGTTCGAGGTTTATTTCGTTTTCTGTCGGCTTGTTTTTGTTTTCGTGTTGCATTGCTCCTTGTGAGCCTTTGTTTCTCTACCGGATTCTGTATTACCGGAGAGACCCTTTGGGCTATTTAGCCCCTGTATCTTTGTTTATTAATGCAAGCTATCGTTTCCGGGAAAAAAAAAAAAAAAAAAATCACTTGCAGGAAACACATGGCATAGAAGCAAATACTTACATAGTAAGTTTATAAAATGCATCTATGGATGGATACTACAATACTACAGACAGACCGACCTCTCATACGGAGGACTATAACCCAGAAAGAAAGACGAAAACAGTCACAAACTATTACCAAACATCACCAAGTTATCCCTTACTACAACATAAATCAAAAGCCATTCTTACTATTCTTGTCAGGCCGAGGCCATATGATAAGAATATCATGTTTTGGCACATGAAGGACACTTGTACTGCTTGATGCTCTCAGCTTTAGCAGGGGTTATCTTCACACATTTCCCATGGAACCATTGCTCACATACATCACAGCCAATCCAAAACTCATCTGCATTGTAATTCCCCCCACAGCTTCCACAAAGCGTTTCGCTATGCTCCTCTTCGCCTTCTTCGTTGGTCTCTTCTGCCTGCTTTGGGTTGATTTTGGATTGGCCATCGCCGGATCTCTGCAGAAATAGATAATTTTTCGGTAAGATTTCGTGAAAGAAGATTCACGACAGCTAATGTGGACGTACAAAATTGGGTTAGATTTATGATTGATGAACTGAAAAAGGTAATTTTACCTTTGTGCCACTGCGGGATTTGCTTCCACTGTCTCCATTGGACTTCTCTCTTGCAGGCGGCTTACGCTCTGTCACCACTTCAAATACAGTTGGCATATCATTGATCAAACTGAAGAGGCGCTTCCTAGATAGAGATGAACGCTTCAAGTTACTATTATTATTATTACTCATTTAAAAACCATTATCATAAAACGAACGAAAGATGAAGCCGAGATTATGAATCACATGAAATGTTTGTAAAGCTCACTTCTTCTCCAAAACCAAACTGAAGATGTAGTTTCAATCAATGGTGTTGGACCACCAGAAAAAGAGTTTCTGACTCGATGGCCCACAGAGGCAGACAAGATAACTTTCACAAGGGATGACTAAATTATTAATGTCACTTCATGAGACATTGGGTTGGCATTTGAAAGATGAGGAGCCAAATCAATCTTTACAATAAACAGTAACATGATCTCATAAATCACTTCGTGAACATGAAAATAAGAGCAACTCGACTATTGTGAATATCGTAAAACCTTTAGAACCTTTCATTGCGGTTTAGCCTGGCTCCAAGATAAAAAGCCACAGAAAGCAGCCAACAATCACTGTGGACAGCTATAAGCGAAATCCAATCTTTTCTGTTCATCCCATCCCTAGCGAAATTGATCCCAAGTGTTGGCTCTGGAAGCTCAGGAGGTACTTCTTCAGCTGGCAAGTTTACTTCCCAGCTTTCATTTGGATGTCCATAGAGACACAAATTCTCCTTCTCTATAGTTAACATTTAAGGATCAGCGCAGGGAAACAATGTTTCAAACAAAAACGGAAATTATGAATGCAAGAATGTTGAGAATAGTATAATGACGGTAAATCACAAAAAAATTATAAAGTAGTCTGAGTGTTTTCCCTTCAAAGATTCTTTGTCAAGGATATTAATTTGGTTATACCACATTTTCCCAGGTTAAGTAACAGATATCAAGTACCCGGGGAAATGATAAACACAATAGGAAGATAACTACGATATTTTTTCAAAATTGATGGAAAATTATGAATCTCTGAATGGAAAAGGAAGGTGGAAACCCCAATTCTTCAATATTGCATTATTTGTGAAGCGAAAAGTGGTGAGTCAACCAGAAATCGCGACAACGAGCAGCTTAAAATCAAAATTCACAAAACGATAATAGAAAAAGATGGATAATTTATGAAGATGGAACCTCGCAACAAACCCAGAATTGACCTAATTGAACGATCAAATTTCAAATGCAAAGGAAATATAACCCTAATTTTCTAAATTAAAACTTTGAATATCAATTGCACAACCAGAATCAAGCCGTATATTCAGTTAGCTGCATCGGAAGAAAAAGGGGCATTCGCAATATTCGTTATAGTCGATTAAACTGAATCTAAGATAAGGGATCACCTGGATCGCAACGCCCAAAAAGCTCCTCGACATCTGAGAAAGAAAAAAAAAAGACAAACACAAAAGATAGCCAATTCTCTTCAATAAAGACGGAAATTCTAATAAAAACGTTTCAAGGAAGATTACCACTGGTTAAAGCACGAAGTATGCCAGCCTTCCGAGCACTGTAATCCTTGAAAATCTCCTCTACAGTTCGGGGGGTCGAAGAACTCGAAGCCATTTGTTGCATAAAATCAGCACGATCTGCAGTTTATGAGGTGAACAGCGAAAATTTAAATCAAGGAATTTATAGAAGAATTCAACGATATCAAATGGATGAAACGAGGGCGAGTCAAGTGAGTTGTGTTTGTGTCTGTGTATGCATGGGTCGGTCTTGTAATTGTAAAAACATGAGGGGGTAAAGATTAATTGCATTAAAAAAACTTACCAACTAGACAACTAACTAAGACCAACGACGTCGTTTCGGATATACCTCCCAGATATTCCGGGTTCTGTTTTTTTTCGGATATTGTAGAAGTTTAAGGTTTGTAATATTTGGATTATATTACTTATTGAACTGATATGTTTACAACATAGAACATGGATTATTTATTACTTATTGAACTGATATGTTTACAACATAGAACAGATATATGACGATAAATTTTAGGTTATATTTGAATTCAGGCTCTTTTAAAGTTTTAAAATAGGTTTCGGACCCTGTCAGAAAAAACTATTGTTTAAAGGACCAATTTCTGTAAATTTAGAGATAATGACCTAAACTAAAAAAGTGTTATAAAGTGTTATATGAACTGGTATCGGATGATCGTTTGTAGTACTGCAGAATAATAAAGTGTAGATGAAGTGATACTGGAGAAATCGGGTCCTTAATACTAATTTTTTTCCTGACAGGGCTTGAATCTTAAGTGAACAATTTGACGGGACCTGAAATGAAAATTTTCTTAAATTTTATACCGTTCATCGAGAAATATTACGGTGCTCACATGAGCAAAATTCGTTGGTACATCTCAAGTAGCATCGATTTGTGCCACTGCATGCCACATCATGATGTATTAAAAGTAATACGTTAGCATGGCAAAATCAATCCTACTTGAGAGGTGCTTATGAATGGTGCTTACGGTTGGTGTAACACCATGAAATTTCTCGATGAATGACTTCCTGTATTTGACTGGTTTAAACGTCGACCAAGTTTATTACAAGTTAATCCATAACGCCAATGAGATTTACATTTTTTTGTGACCCTATAAACCCTGTCCTCCCGATACTTGTGTGGCTTGGAGAGGGTCACACTGATCAAGTCTTGTTGTAAGGTGTTGTGATGCACTAGCCTGGAAACTAGGCCAGTCAGGGAAACCAAAGTACTAGGACATGTCTATGTATGACAAAACTCACTCATAAACTAGGGCAATCGGGTAAACCAATTTGTGTTGCGTTGGGCTTAGATTTATGATTTTCTCTTTTTCTTTTGTATAACATAGAATATCTCAATCTTATGGTCAACGAAAGTGTCAATTTTCTTATTGACGAAGATTGAGAGAAAGTGTTTAGCGTGGAAAGATATACATGAACGCAATCGCTGATTAGGCAAGAGCCAAAGCAAAAATACAAGAACCCAAACGATGTAGACAAAGGAGATGCTTACGACGATTGTTCGTCAGACACGTCGAAACCAAAGATTGAGCGATAATTATATTCTTTTTAAATTGGAAGCTTTAATTTTTTTCAAATATTGTAGGTATCGTTTTCATAAATTTCTAATTCGGAATAAAAGGGATTTTTTACATATTAAAAAAGTTCAATGTTTTTTTAACTTATTTCAAACATTATATGGGGAAAAAATTTCCAAAAAAATTTGGAACCGTAAACAGGTGTTCAAACTGAAACTGGCTCGGGAGGTTCTTTCAAACTGTAAATCGGCGATTTATAACCGAAAACCGTACTCGTAACCGGATGAATGCGTAATGTAATTTGCAATATGAAGTTTTTTTAAAGAAGTCATGCGTATACATCCTTGAGTTAATGGTAGTCCTCGGATTCCGATGACTTAGGTTATATCCTCTTTCCTTTTTCTTTCTTATTTTTTTCTGTATATTAATCATCTCAAGCCTTCCTAATACATTATTTCCATTAAATGAATTATTTAATCTCAATCCATACAAATCACAACTTGTAGAAGAAATGAAATATTCAATGATCATTTAGCATACTAGTTTTGCCCCCGTTCGATGCACGGGTCAAAATTATGTATAACTGATGTGAGTTTTTGTGAAAAATTTCACGAACGGGATCACCATGCTCATCGAAGCGATTAATGAGCATTATCATTATGAAATTCCTTAATTGGATCATGCCACCGTGTAGATTTGCAAGATATTCAAAACCATTTGCAACAAAAACCAATATGTACATGTACTACTCATCTTGAACTTTGTTCCCTTTTCCATATGTACATGATTTTCATTTGATATGTACGACGTCAGAAATTCACTGCTTGTATCCCTGTTGAAGTATTGAGAATTGAGTGAAAAAATATGAACGTATAAATTGGACAAACTCGAACTCAACTTACAGGTGTAATTGGTGTTGGCTTAGGGTTTTGGTCAATCGTGGGATTTTTTTAATTAATTAAGATGGCAGGTGTAATTCCACCCTCAAATGGACCTAAATTGGTAATTTTCATTGATGATGTTGACATGTCGCAAGGGGATTGGCTATGTAAGTGGTCAATGAGAGTCCACATCCAACTTTTTATATAGTATAGATAACCGCAGCTCGTTTGATATGTGCATATGTGGTTATGTGATGTGTATGAATAAGTTACCTCGTGTTTGTTATCTGCACATTATATGACTATACACACCTATATAAGGATATTGGTTATAGGGCTTGTATATGCATATCACCTCTAAGTTGGTTATGGGTGTCTATCACTAGTCCATACACACCTCAAGCACAATTTATATCATTACACGAATAAATAATGCATACGTATCAAACATGTTAAATACTATATCAATAAGTCCTTGTATAAGTATAACGTATACCCATGTAATCCATTAACATGGATTGAATCGACCCCCTAAGATCTACCTACGCCACATCTCAACTCTTCGTAACTGACTTCGATCTTTGTAAAGAAGCAGAGTAGTTCAAGAACTCAATGCAATCTTCCACGGCTTCAGCCCTATGATGACAATCGAACGATTCTACTGCTGCGCAAGATCTTGACCTCGCTAAATTAGCAGATGAAACTTTCGTCGAACACCTTCTGTGCGAAACAAATTGCAGGGCCTTCGCCACTTTCTCCCCAATGTTTCTGAAGAAGCTCGCCGGCGTGAATCTTGACCCGTTTGGGAGTTTGCCTTCGAAGCTCCATATTCTCAAGAACGTCACTTTTTTCTTGATACTGCTTGCTTTTGCTGCATCATTGTGTGTGCTGTTGTTGCTTGTTTCTGGGCTGAAACTCACTCTTCTGCTCATCCTATTTCTTGTCCAGGGAGAGAGAGAGAGGTGTTTATTACAGAAATTGATGGGAGTGAAAGAAGAAAGTGGGCTGTGAGGAAAGGTAAAGGAAGGTTTGAATTATTTAATCATGTGGTCTCATTGTAATTAATTGCATGAAGCTGACTGTGGACCAAGACTTCTGAAGCCACACATTGAGCTTTTGTAACTAGCGTTCAAGTTTGACTTGGCCATACTATATACTGTGCACTCATTAAATAGCACAAGGCATAAAATGGCTGAACCTTTTGCTCGTGTTTCAGATGAGACTCATTCAAAAGGCCTATTTACGCATATCTTATGACTTCTTTCTTACCTCCTAAGCCTATTACAGGCCGTTTGCTGCTTTCAAGAGGAAGAGAAGAACCGTGGAAGATGTGCAAGATTGTATGATTTGATGATGTCTTTCTCAACTTTTTTTTTTTTCGGAGGAACGTCTTTCTCAACTTTGGATATCATTCTTCTTCTCTTTGTTCTCTTTTTCTGACCACGCCTTTCAATTCTTTCTAGTTATGAAGACTAGAGGTGTCAAAAGGGGTGGCGGGGCGGCCCGTAGCCCGCCAAAGCCCGACACTGGCGGGGCGGGCACGGACAAGGCCGCCAACTGGCGGGCCTGAGAAATGAAGGCCCGCCCCTGCAGGCGGGTAGCGGGCTTAGCCCGCCCATCTTGAAAAAATAAAAAATAAGAGAAAAATAAAAAAAAAGGAAAAGAAAAAGAAAAATTCAGGTTGGAAAATATATCTAATTTAATCAACTTCTTTAATTTATTTATGTTATTAAAGTGCAAATTATAGCTCAAAAATATAAAAATCAATATAATTTACTTATTTATTTTTAATATAATTATTTATTTTTTTATTTTTGACGGACCTGCCTGCGGCCCACAGGGCTCGTCCCGCCAAAGCCCGTAGCCCGCACGGGCTTATCCGCCCAGGACCGCTCCCTGGCGGGCCTAAAATTTTATAGCACATGGCGGGGCGGGGCTGGAGGTCCGCGGGCTGCGGGCCCGTTTGACAGTTCTAATGAAGACTCAGTGCTTTCTTGCCCAATGCGGATAGGACTTATCTTTTATGTACTGTTTTGATTTTGGGAATCTTGTTATGAAAAAAAAAATCTCAACCAAGTGCAGTTATGTTTTGAAATCAATGTCCAAAAATTCAAGTCTCAGCTCTGGTAGTTAGAGTAAAAAATAAAATTAATAGTTTGGAGTAAAAATTAGTGTTGAAAAATAGAGCTATAAATTTAAGTAAAAGCACATTAACAACTGTATTATTGTGTAAAATTAACTGTATCTTTGTGTTTTGGTTGGGGATACTCTTACTAGTCGTCTTGGGCCTAATGAGGGGATTGTCTTCGTGATCTAGTAAGATTCGCTCTAAATTCATGCAACATAAATGAAAATTGACACATGAGAATTGAACACCTGAACTAGAGGTAAGCAAGCTATGGGTCAAACCCACAGATGCCCAGTGGCCATTATCTCACATAGATAGAAAATCAAATTAAAAAATTAAAAAACTTATAAATAAGTTGTTAAATTGATGAACATAAATATATATTAATCACTATTTATCAATTTATAATGAAATATTCAATCTAACCATAGTTACTTGATTATTGCAATTGTATTTGTATAAACTGATAAGAATAAAAATTGAAGTGAAATTCAAGGTTAAAATTGCTGCGATCAAAATAAAATAGGATTGAGTTATTTTTCAAGTAAACTTAAGAAAGCATTCATGCAATGAAATGGAGTTTATAAGAGGTCATTCACTTATAATTTACGTGAGCATATAAAATTATGGGAATTGAATTATTTTATAATTTTAGCAAATTAGTACTCCCTTCGTCCCAAACCATTTTATACACTTTATTAAATCGGACGTTCCCACATCTTTTGTACATTTCCTTATTTAGCAAAAATTATCACAAACAATCAATATAACAATATTAAATATTCTTTAAGACGTGTCGAAATATATACTTTTTTTACCTTTTAATTGTACTATATTATTAAAATATTCAGTTGCTTAATTTTCTATAAACATCTATGACAAAGGGAGTATTTTAGAAATCAAGTTTGAATTGGCTAATATATAAATATTAGAAAATTTATTTAATACGAATAGGATTCATCTGGTTTCTGTGCATTTTTGACACGCAATGTTCGGCTACTTCTCCGTCAATTCAAAGAGAGCTCTTGCGTCTGCCACGTGTCTGACAAGTCACCTCACGCTTCAAGTTCAACATAACTCCTTAATCTAAAATTAATCGAAGAATGTGGTTGTCACCTCATAATTTAAAAAGGAATCAGAATTCTATTGTTCGTTGTTGTGTAAAATTGAAAAGAATCTGCAGAATGTGAGTAATTAATTCAGTCGATGGTAAGAGATGGGATTTTACGAGGACGAAAAAGAAGAGAAAAGATAGGAAAAAAGGAAGTTTTGCGATCAAATATTGTTAGTCGGCTGAGAAATATTATGTTTATGTGACCAGATGTGGCACCAGTGGTGTGGCATGATTTATGGGTATCGCATCAGCATATTAAATTACTATGCCGACTTGGTACCGATTAATGCCTAGAGTTGTCAATTTGGCTGGGCATGGCGGGCCGGGTCACAGCCCGTGTAACAACCCGTTTCATACCGGGTGTCACTATAGCTTCGGTCCGGACCAGTGGGGTTGGGTCCACCACACTCCGACTGATAGTCTGGTCCCACTGTACCACCATTTAACCTTTTAGCGTGCTTCGTGCACTCGCTCACACGCACCCTGAGAAACTTCCCAGGGGGTCACCCATCCCTATATTGCCCCAAGTCAAGCACGCTTAACTTCGGAGTTTCTATAGATGGACTCCCGAAAAGGTAAGTCGACCTTGGTGATATGAGTAGTACTATCAATTCTTTTATACGATTCTTAGCCTGACACGCCCATACATTATCAGTCTCAGGATCCGCTCTCATTCTGGTGTTGGATCGGTTCGTTCATGTACCCCTTCGCCTAGAAGCCTGCCAGGAGTCGCTCATTGTCCGTGCACCCTGGCACCGGCGATCACTCCCCGCCCTCTTCGGCCCTGGGCATCACAGCCCACCAGCTTCCGCCTGGTTCGTCCCCGAACCAGCACCATACTGCGAGAGGTTGTGCTCTGATACCACCTGTAACAACCCGTTCCATACCGGGTGCCACTATAGCTTCGGTCCCTACCGGGACCAGTGGGGTTGGACCCACCACACTCCGACTGATAGTCTGGCCCCACTGTACCACCATTTAACCTTTTAGCGTGCTTCGTGCACTCGCTCACACGCACCCTGAGAAACTTTCCAGGGGGTCACCCATCCCTATATTGCCCCAAGTCAAGCACGCTTAACTTCGGAGTTTCTATAGATGGACTCCCGAAAAGGTAGGTCGACCTTGGTGATATGAGTAGTACTATCAATTTTTTTATACGATTCTTAGCCTGACACGCCCATACATTATCAGTCTGAGGATCCCCTCTCATTCTGGTGTTGGATCGGTTCGTTCATGTACCCCTTCGCCTAGAAGCCTGCCAGGAGCCGCTCATTGTCCGTGCACCCTGGCACCGGCGATCACTCCCCGCCCTCTTCGGCCCTGGGCATCACAGCCCGCCAGGCCCGCAGTCTGGCGGGGCGGAGCGGGCCTTAAAACTGGGGCCTGCAGCACCCCCGCTCGCCAAAGCCCGCGGCCCTTGTGGGCTGACCCGCCCATGCCCGCCATTTCGGGGGCTAAAAATTGTCGTACGGGCACTGTGGGCCGGGGACCAAGTTGACAGGTCGATTAATGCCACATCAAAAGTACTCACGTAATGTGCTTACACAGGGTGAGGTGAGCACAATAATATTTCTATAAAATAAATTAAATAATATCTATATAATCAACGAGAATAATGCCGTTTTTATTTTGTATTTTTTAATGTTAAAACTTTATATGTAATAATCAATTCAAAGCCCACCCCAATTGACATGAGAATAATCTCTTCCAAAAGTCAAATCCTAGGAAGAAGCATCACAGCTCAATATATATACATACACGAGGCAAAAGGGTTGCGTTACTTGCGAATTCCTAGCACAATAAACAGAAAAGGAAAAGAAAAAAGAAAAGGCAAAAAATCCCTTCTTTTCTCCCTCATTCTTGTCCGATGATGGAATGTTGCTTAACTTCACCAAACAAATCACCACCGCTCTATTACAACAGCACTTCTCGGAGACAAAATCCCAATTCAAAGAACACAATCATCCTCAGCTTCAGAAATAAATCCCAAACCTCGTATTATAAATCAAATCAACGTGGGCTCCCTTTTTTGGTCCCATTATTGAACGCAAAAGCATGGATCGTCAAGGATTATTATTCTTGTCTGCATGCCCATCAGAATGAGAGTAGTAATAAGATCGCCGCCGCTAGGAGGTATTTTCCGGCAGCTCCGGCCAGATGCGCGGCGGAGGGGATAGAGAGTAGACTGTCCGTCAGTCGCCGGAGACACGGCGGAGGAAGTATGGTGTCGGAGAGGATGAAGGTGGTGGCTATGGTTGCGGCGGTGATGTGCCTTTGTAACGCCGATAGAGTGGTGATGTCCGTCGCCGTCGTGCCACTCGCCGACAAATTTGGGTGGAGCAGTTCGTTCTTGGGCATCGTTCAGGTCTAATTAATTTTGCTATATTTAATTATTTATTTATATTTTTGGTGTGGTTTAGTGTTTTCTTGGCGCCGTAGACTAAGGAAAATTTACTTAATTCTCGTTTATTTATATTTATTTTATTTTAGTGTTAGCGTGGAAAAGCAATAACCTTACATCTTCAAAGTTTCTTGGAAGGAATGGTAGTTGTATTGTATGATGGAACGAACTATTTTCATGGTTCATTTTCGGTGGTTGGTATAATGAATTGTCTGCGTTTATTGTGGGAATGTACTTTGTGGTAGTTGAGAATATTTCCACCCATAGGAGACAACCTTTTGCAAGCCAGTAAATGAAAATTGACCACTTTTCTTGTTAGGGGTGATGAATGATGTTGTTAGAAAAAATTTGAATCTTTAGTGAAACAACGTATTCGATGGGATACATCGAAGAAAAATTGAAAAATAATCGTAACATCTACTTTTTTCCCGAATATTACCAAACTTCTAAATTTCCACACTATTTTGGCTTTTTTTTCCTACATGTATATTACGTAGTCCTCTTTCCTATGGGGATACATGTGTTCCTCGATTATCGGAGGAGCTCTAGTCGACAAATACGGCGGGAAAAAAGTTATCTCATGGGGCGCATTCTTATGGTCCGTCGCGACTCTTCTCACTCCGTGGGCCGCAAATCACTCCACGATTAGTCTATTGGCTGTTCGAGCCTTCTTCGGTTTGGCCGAAGGCGTAGCCTTGCCTTCCATGAACAACCTCTTATCAAGGTCGACTTCAAATTTAAATAGAATCATCACAAAACATATATATATATATATATATATATATATATACACATTTTTTTTATTTTGTGATAGATGGTTTCCGAACGACGAACGGGCGACGGCGGTTGGAATATCCATGGGAGGTTTTCAAATGGGAAACGTATTGGGATTGGTCGTAACGCCGATCGCAATGTCCTATTCCATCGGAATATTTGGGCCGTTCATTTTCTTCACGTCCCTCGGAATTCTTTGGCTTATTACATGGATGTATAAATTCTCGGGCGATCCTCAAGAGAGCGATTCTATTACCAAATCAGAGCTTAGGCTGATCCAAGCAGGAAAGCCCGAGCCTCGTTCGAACAATAAGGGGAAGCTTCCTCCTTTGGGACTTCTTTTCTCTAAGCTCCCAACGTGGGCTATCATTCTGGCCAACTTCACCAATAATTGGGTAAGTTTTTTGTCTCCTATTTTTTTCTTCAGTTCTCTAGGGTGCGTTTGGTATGCAGAGTTCGATGCAGACAAAGAAATGAAAAAGTGTAATAGTACGCATCGGACCATTGGACGCTACACTTCCCATCTCCTACCATTATACTTTTTCCTTTTCTTTTCTGCATCAAATTCCGCATACCAAGCATACTCTTAATATTGAGTATGGGGTTCGAATAAACGAATTTTACGATGTAGGGTTATTTCGTTCTTCTATCGTGGATGCCAGTCTATTTCAAGACGGTAAGTTTCGGCCGAACTTAGGAAACCTCGGATTAATCGTCTTAGCGACGATATATGCAATGAGATGAAAGCTAATTACTTAATTTTTATCCCGATAATTAGGTGTTTGATGTAAACTTGAAGCAAGCGGCTTGGTTCAGTGCGCTGCCATGGGGCACGATGGCCATCTCGGGCTACATTGCAGGCGCAGCTTCCGATTATTTAATCAGATCAGATTATTCGATTACATCGACCCGAAAAATCATGCAGGTCGTATATTTAATTAAATGCATATATACGAAAAATCAATCTACTGACATTTTATAATCTATGCAATAGTCTATTGGATTCATTGGCCCGGGAATAGCGCTACTCTGCTTGAACTACGCAAGAACGCCTGCAATTGCCGCGGCGCTCATCACTATGGCGCTTAGCTTGGGCTCGTTTAGTCAGGCCGGGTTTTTGCTGAATATGCACGTAATAAGTTCATCTTTATTATTATTATTACGTCTTTCTCGCAAAGGTTGGATTATATTTCGAACCCATTGCGATGATTTCTTTTCTCTCTCTCTCGTTGGTTGGTATTAGGACATAGCTCCGCAATACGCATGGATACTTCACGGTACGTGCGTGGAAATGCGTTCTTGAACGCTAATCGAAAAATGTTTTTTTTTATTCTTTTGTTCTTTGTATGAGATATTTTTTTTTTAAAATGCAGGTATTTCGAATTCTGCCGGGACATTAGCGGCGATCATAAGCACGATAGGGACGGGCCTCTTCGTGCAGTGGTTGGGATCTTTTCGGGCGTTCTTGATTCTAACGTCGTGCCTTTATTTCGCGTCCGCCGTGTTTTGGAATCTGCACGCCACGGGGGAGAGAGTCTTTTAGGCGAAGGTGATCGCGAATTCTATCGTATACTATATAAATTCAGTTATTATGATGTAAACACTTCCGAAAAAATCATAAATAATAAATGAATGAAGAGTTATTTCAAAACATTTCACCTTTTTTTTTTCCTCAATAGGGGTTATTTCATGACACAAATGTCTCATGCTTTTGATTCGGTATGGTTTAATTCTCGAAACTTATCGTTGGCTATGGGACATATGCTGGCAAAATTAATACCACTAATTGATGCTTTTTGTTTCAAGTCCACACAGACAGTGATTACAAAGCAATCAAATGAGTTTGGACCTCTGAGTTTTTCTTTGGAGTTCACTCATCAATCTCTTAGACAATTCTTGCAGACATATTTCACCATGATTTTTCCATTTGCAATAATAAAGGTCAAGTCCTCAAACGATAGGTCAAATTGTCAAACCTATGATATCTCTCTATGGAGGTCAATAGTTCAACAAACGATAGGTCAATGGTCAAACCTATGATATCTCTCTATGGAAGTCAATAAAGTCCTAATTGAACTCATATCTTACTTCGTGTGGAATCGGAACTACACCCATATTAGGAAGTCACTTGAAAGTTGGAATCATCTCATATACAACGGTAATGAGATTGAGATACTAAATACGTGGAGTTTGAGAATTATTAATTTTATAATGCGGTGTGGGATATTCATACACAAAAAAAGTAAAGCAAAATAAAGGTCACAGCCCTCTGGATTTTCTAATTTGTACCATGATTCAATTTCTCCCAAATTACGGTGTTACCGACAAATTAATTTTGGGAACTTCCCAAGTTTCCATGTCGCAAGCAGTCAAAGTCAACGGACAAAATTACCAACCAAACAAACCCTTGTTCGATAAATCAGATAGCCTTTGTTGTGTCTTATAAATCGTAAATCACGCCCAATTATCAGTGCGCCGCCGTCGGCATAAACCACTACAATGACGATCTCCGACGAAAATCTATTCAACTACTCTCTTCTAACCCTTTACCTCATCGCGCCGCCGACGATAATCTCCCTCCTCTTCCTCTCCGCCCCCTACGGCAAACACCACCGCTCAGGGTGGGGCCCCAACCTACCTCCGCCTCTGGCGTGGTGCCTCATGGAGAGCCCCACCATCATCCTCACCGCCGTCCTCTTCCCCCGCGGCATCAACGCGCGCACGCCGCGCGCCGCCGTCCTCATCGCACCCTTCTTCCTCCACTACATCCACCGCACTATCGTCTACCCCCCTAAAGATGCTCCGGCGAAGCAAGAAAGGCGGCGGCAAAGGGTTTCCCCTGAGCGTGGCGGCGATGGCCTTTTGGTTCAACGTGCTCAACGGCTACGTTCAGGTGAGGTCTACGGCGGCGATTGGCGGTGGTTTTGGGGGTTTAGGGTTTTGGTCGGCGGGGCGATCTTTGTCGCGGGGCTGGCGGCGAACGTTTGGGCCGATAACGTGCTGCTGGGATTGAAGGAGAAGGGCGGCGGCGGATACAAGGTTCCGTACGGCGGGCTTTTCGAGGTGGTGAGTTGTCCGAATTATTTGGGGGAGATCGTTGAGTGGTTGGGCTGGGCCGTGATGACGTGGTCTTGGGCCGGGTTGGGCTTTTTTGTGTACACGTGTGCGAATTTGGTGCCACGTGCGTGGGCGAATCATAGGTGGTATTTGGATAAGTTCGGGGAAGAGTATCCTAAGAATAGGAAAGCTGTTATTCCCTTTGTTTACTGAACTGAAGAAGTATGTCTTTTACTTCTGTTGTGAACTGAAGAGTGACACTGTGATCTTTTATTCTCGTACATGACAGCTTCTGATCTGATGGTAAAGAAAAACTAAAAAACTATATATATATATATATATAGGAGAAAACGTGTACTTTCTCGTACATGACGGCTTGTGATCTTAAGACTCCGTTTGGTTTACGGATTTCGACGTAGAAAAGAAAAGAAAAAGTGGAATGGTAGGACATGTGAAGCACAATGTACAATGATTTAATGTGTATGACCACAATTTTCTTTTCTTTCCCGCATCGAATTCCGCGGACCAAACTCACCCTGAATATTTATTTTTTTCCGTAGAAAAGAAAAGAAAAAGTGGAATGGTAGGACATGTGAAGCACAATGTACAATGATTTAATGTGTATGACCACAATTTTCTTTTCTTTCCCGCATCGAATTCCGCGGACCAAACTCACCCTGAATATTTATTTTTCAGGTAAGTTAACAGTGGTGACACTCTCAGGAGTCAGGACAACGAACTTATCGATTTCAAATTAAGTACACTGAATCAAAAGCAGTGATGTGGCATGGCACTTGTAATCGTGAAATTGTTCGATTTTGAAGGTTAACGTCCTAAAATTACAATTCAAGATCACCACCTTTTAGTATAACAGGACGAAAAGACATGACGAATCGCGAGAAAGATAAATTACCCTTTTATTAATGAGAGTATCCTATAATTAATTCGGAAGTAACAATAGAGAACTCTAGGCCGATACAACGGTATTTATTTTCTTACTTATCTCAAGTTTTTGAACTGATGATGAATTGAAGACCACTTTCAAAACAAAATGCACTTAAGATCGACAGAATGAATCCCCTTCCTCTGTTTCAAGACTGCTCTAAATTTCGGACAAACTTCTTCGCCTGCAAAAATGATATATAAAGGGAGGCAGGCAGCATTAGAGTGATGGAGTTTCACAGGCCAGAGTTATTAGGCATATCATGGAAAATAATTCAGCTATTGCGATTATATACTACTACCTCTGTCCCACTTATTTCTTCCCATCTTTCTATTTCGGGCGTCCCACGTAATTCTTCCCATTTCCATTTTCGGTAAAAAATTATTCCAATAATTAAACTAATTACACCATTTATATTAAAAAAGACTTCTTAATTTGCGTGCACACTAATAAGTTTTCTCTCTCCGTACCTTAAAAGTGTACTATAATATTAAAATAATGTAGTTTCTTAATCTCCGTGCCCACTAATCCTTGGGAAGAATTAGATGGGACGGAGGAAGTAATACATAAAATAAAAGATACGAACCTGCTCCAAAGTTAAAAACATGATAACATTCCATGAGCCTAGTCTTCCAAAGTTGGGAATGAAGCCCTTGTAGAATGCCAAAGGTCCCTGCAAAAAACAAGCAAAATCGATATCTTGATTCCAGGCAGCTCAAAGATATTATTAAAAGCTTCCAAGGTCAGGTGAAGCACAATTCTGCAGCGACTGGGAATTATTTTGCAAATATGACTCACAACCTATCTCGATTAGTTGGTTTTTTTTTGCTATTTCGTGATGAGAATAGTTACTTTTCTGTTACACTTGAAAACATCCACATCAAAAACTAGATAACACTGTGCATTTCCAGAGATTGAGCTTACGTCGTTCTTCAAAGTCTTCACAAAGCAGTCGACGGTGCTTTTGTACGCCGAATCTCCCATCATTCTCGACTTTACCTAAAAAAAACAAATTAAGTTCATGATTTACTATTTTATACGGCTTCATGATAGCACAATAGGAGTGTTTGCAAGGCGGCGAGCACACAAAAAATTAAGGTTTTACATATTAATAAAAGCGTGCAAGCATTGAGATGTGTTTGAGAATACGTACCACATCAACAGGGGAACCGATGCAGACAGCAAAAAAACCTGCTCCTAAGCCAGCTAAAAGATGGGTAACAACATTGTCTGTGAACCCAGGAATTTTCAGAATAGACTGCACGAGACAAATAATTAAGAAGCATAAAGTGAACTAAAACATAGTACATGAAATGCATAGCGAACACAATGCATATGAGATTCGATGAATTGTTACCACACCTGCTTCACTTGATCATAGCTAGCTAGCTCAGCAGCATTTATAATAGCATTTCGAGCAATGTTTGGTCCGATTCCAGTCCACAACGCAGTCACTCCTTCCTAGTTTTAGGTAACATTTAAAAAAAAAAGCAACGTCATGCATATCACTCGCAAGTCATAAAGAAGAAATGACGAAAAGAAAAATTTAATCCTAGAATTGACACCTGTCTGACGATTGTGGAATAGGCATTGAGTGCCCCAGAATAGCGTCTTGGTGCACCAACGGGCAGTTTTCCCTCAGCCTGGAGCCGTACTTTAACAAGATCTGTAGGATTCGCAATTGCAATCCCAAGAGCACCTGAAATTGAAATTTATAGAATTAGCAAAAAACCTACAAAATCAAAATTCTCTAATAGAAAATACAACCAATTCCATGAAAGAACATAAACTGAAAACCATCAAATATTATATCCTAACCAGTTGTGAGAGCAGCAAGTATCTTCTTCGACAGGGGCACATCTCCAACGTGATCCTTTCCGACATAGAATGTTTTCACCTAACATATCAGATCAAACTCAAGCTCAGACCAAACACAGATGAGATGACCCATAAAAGAAATGGACTGTTTTATATAAGATACATACAGGCTCATACATGCCAATCCTTAAACCTCCGAAAAGGCACTGACGATGCAATCCTGGCACAACACCTTTCCACAGTGAAGAAATCCCCTCTTCCTTCGCAATAGTTCCAACAGTACCTAATAAACCCCTATATTTGGGCAAACTCATAGCGTCCCCAGCCACAGCTTTCTTTTGCAGCTGAAGCCGCACTTTCGCAGTATCCAACGGAAGCGTACATACCTAGAGGAATACCAACAGAGAAGATTATATCGCCGATCTACAAAGCCATGGATTGACATCAGAAACAGATTTTCTGTTGAAACAAGTTCAGCACAATCATACGACTGGCGTAACATAAGCGATTAATATTAGAGCGGAAAAAAGCATGGATCATTTGGAAAACAGGATCAACTTCAGATATATGATATTTGAAACGGAAAATTGCGATACCTCGGCGAAGCAGGCAGCGAAAGCACTGCTGGCAAAAGTTCCGGCGAACGAAATGTCCGATTGAGCGCTTCCTTGTCCAACCATCTTAAATCAGAGAGAAAGGATGAACAAAAGAATAAAATAACAGCTGATGAGGATTGGGTTTTTTGGTAGTGTGCACAAAAAGAGGAATCTCGGGAAAAGCAAAGTGGTGAATGAATAAGCAAATGAAAATGCAACTGGGCCTTCCACTTCCCGCTCCATATATATATATATATATAGATAGAAATGTTATGATCCGTGGACCTGTTGTCTGACATTTTTTGTGTCACGTCAACATGCCAAATCAACCCCCGACGGGTTCGCTAATCCCATGTGTAGGTTATATATCATAAAAAATTCCATTGTATGCTGATTTGGCGCGTTGATGTGGTTGGTGCTCACGACACGTGAACACCATAACATTACTCATATATATATATATATATCCTTCATTTGTTTTCCGTTTTATTACACGTGCCGATAGGGATTATAATAAATAAAATGAAACGTAATTACGAACATATTGGGTAAAAAATAAAGTCTATATATAACAGTCGAGGATGGATAAACTTGCTGACTAGGGAGTCGAGAGAATATTCAATTGAAGTTAATAATTCATATTTATGCCAATTCAATTATGAGGGCAGATTGGGTAAGAACACCAGTCCTATATTGAATGTATGAATTATGATAGACATTTGTCTGGCGATTACGCGTTTCCTAGTTGTAATTGAAAGTGGATTAGACCTTAGGACACGGCACAAATAAACTTATATTATTTGGATGGCTGCAAACGATATTGAAGTTGAATGGATTGTAATCACGATTGCATTTTTTGTAATATGCCCGAAAAGAGTGGTGCTAAATTATTTTTTTTTCATTCTAAAAATCAAGACATCTTCGATTGATATATTGAGGTTTTCGAAATAAAAGAACAATTTGTACTAAAGATTCAACTCATAACTTGCTACTTTATCTATAGATGGAATAGCCTTTACAGTCAGATGCCACCTTACAAAAATTATTTGAATCAGAGGCAAATTTTTCCAAAAGAACGATTGCGTTATACTTTTTGACATTGGCATATATAGAATGGAATAACATGCTGTGAGGATAGACAGTCCAAGATGGTAAAGCAACGTTGTAAAGGAAACCTCTAATAGTTGAACAAAATGTTTTCTTCTTAATCAAAGCCAAAAAAATAACAATATTGTTGGCTAAAGTCTATTCCTAGTTCAAGAATCAAGCAAGTGCAAGCCACGAAGACCAGCCAAGCACTGTAATAAAGGTTCAAGACAAAAATTTGCAAGAAGTAAAATTTCGAATTCTTTTACCTTATTACATGTTGCTCGGGTACATGAACACTCTTACTTTAGCTCCCTGTACAGACAAAGTTAAATCCATCATCAAACAGAACAAAGAATGGGATGCCGATGGTGAAAGAGTGACAGAGATTCACGCTAATCAAGTAACAACATGAGACATAAGGAACATGGTAGTTCAAAGCTCTATCGAACAGAGGAATATGATATTACAGAAGCTAGAAAATTATAAGGAATTTCAAATTGAGGAACGCTGGATTACAAGAAATCAACCATGTGATTTCACCAGAAAACAACTAATGCTGAGGCCTGATGGAGGAATATGATACTACAAAGCTCTACCAAATGCAAGCATAAAACAAGTATAACACAAAGGAGAAAACAGAGAACTTCAGTAAATGAAACGGAGAAATCTGCCAACCAAGTACCATATCACCAAACAACATGTAGAATCGAGAAATATGGAGTACTTCAATATTTTTTCATACTCGCTTCAAATGGAAAACCCGACCCAACCCCACCGACAATCAACCCGTTATTTAGAATTACCACCCAAGCGATGAAGTAATCGCACGTGTCACAATGCAAGAATACATCAAATCAATCTAACTTTTCCAACCATCTATGACGAAAATTTGAATCGTGCTGTCTTGAATTTCAACTTTACGTACCACCACTCAACATCAATGAAAGTGAGCAAGTTGAGTGAATAATGTGCATACCATGGACTTAGGCGGAAGGTTGGATTTGGACTTAGGTTGGATTTCAACTTTCCCCAAATGCAGCGGTAGTGAGATCCATTCTTCTTCACCTTTGCCTTGTAAACGTACGCCATTCGCTTCCCTAGATACCAGGCAACTTCCTCCTTCGTATTAACCCCTTCGATCTGCAACAGCGACGTGTTTGGGTACTGGTTCGACTTCGATCTACAAAAAATTACATTGCCGAGCACAAATGAGCTGAAAATTAAGCATTACACTACTACAACTTTCCTTCAAATTACAACTCAAGTCGATAGCGCATTGATCTTCCGTACCTCTTGTATCCTAGGATCGTACCTCGGACGTACAACCTCACACGCTCGCCTTGTCGGCCCTTCACCATGGTTGCTCGCCTGTGTGCTTTGTGTGCGAACCAATTGAACTGTGAAAGTGAAACCCTAATAACAGAGAGAAGAATGAAGCTCCACGATTATATTATATACCCCTTGATGGTTCAACCTTATTGGGCCTTATGATGAGCCCATTTAATCTACGCTCTACTTGGGCCTTCAGCACAAACTAGTTGCCACGCCATGCTATAGTCAGAAAATTGTGACTTCATATGCTTTGTAATAAAATTAATCATATTATTGAATTAGAATTTCTACGGAAATGGGATAACTATCTTATGGCCTGAGCTTCTGGTAGTATTGAAAAGTGAAAGTTGGCGTAAAAAAATAATATTCTAGGAATATTTTTTCGAGTTTGATAATGATTTTAATGGTTGGAGGTAGGGGTGGTAAACAAGTTGGGTTGTGTCACATTCGGATTCAACCCGTTTAATAAATGGTTGAGAACTTCAACCCTAACCTGACATTTTACTTAAACGGATTGAATTATCGAACCCTAATCCAACCTGCTTTAACCCAAATATAATACATTAACCTGCCAGCCCGTTTAAAGTTTTTTTTTTTAAAAAAAGAAAAATAACTAAATAATCAGAATTAAAAATCCAAATTAAATAAAACAATAGAGAAACAAAACAATTTTTTTCTAAAAATCAACAATTAAAATTCCAAATAATACAAGTCATATAATTAAATAAAAGCTTTATGTTACTTATATTAAGGATATTTTTAATTTATATTATTTCAGTTAACTTGGTTGATAAGCGAGTTGATTTCGGGTTGATTTTGTGTTGAAAACTCGAACCCTAACATGACCCACTTAATATTCGGGTTCAGTTCGGGTTTACCCAGTTACTTATACAGGTCGAAAATGCTAACCTAAACCTGCTATTTTCGAGAACGGTTCGTGTCGGGTTGGCGGGTCGGGTTGGTTTTTAGCAGCTAGTTGGAGGGGAGTTAATTGATACGTTCGTCACCGCATTTGGTTATACGTAACATTGCCTCATAGCCGATGGAAAATAACTAATTACACAGAAGTGGACTATGTCTATGCATGCTATGACTTTTAATGATACATGTACCTTCGTAAGCTTTCTAACTCCCTTATTATAATACGCGTAATCAAAATATATCTTAACCGTTTGACCACTTCATTTAATTACTAGACAACTATTAGTCAGTTTTATAGGATTCTGGCCTCCTTATTAACGTATACATTTTTAACTGTGTGATGAAATAAGGAAAAATAGTAATATCTGTATTGTATATCAATATGTGATTGAATTATAAAATTTACATGTGATGTATTATTATAATCTTTGTCTATGCGGTGATAGGGTGATAGGCGTTTTAATAGATATCAATAAAATCATCTCAAGATAACAATATCCCATTCTTCAGGGTTTTGTTAGTAGATCTCTTCTATATAGCTCTTTCAACAGGGTGAAGCCAACGTTCCTTATTTTAAAATAATCGAATATTTGAAAAATAACGTTGTAACGTTCACATTTTCCATGTCAAAAACATTGTAATCGAACTTATGAAGTTAATTACTACGATAAGAAGGAAATCTAACACTCGCCAGTCAATATGATTTTAGAACAATCGTCGTCACATTTCTGATTCATTAAAATATTGTAAGACCTCCATTAATTGTGTTCTTGACTGAAAACATGTATTATCATTCGTAAGATTCTAAGTTCTGCGTAATTTTTTTTTGTCTCAATATGTCGTCAAAACACCGCCGGCGCTTGATGGAGTCAGCGAGCAACGAGGAGAATAAGGACAACAGCAGAGATAAGAGGATCCACGTCCATTTATCGATAGAACATTCTCTGAAATTATCCAAAGAAACCTCGGATGAAAGCAAGCGAGATGAAGTCGAAAGTTGTTCTTTCAATTCTCGCGTTCGTAAGAAGACTCTTTGCAGCTCGTCGAGGAAGAAATTAGGGTTTGCTTTCTTTTTGCTGCTTCTGATTGGGCTTCTTACCTGGGGACATCTCAGTACATTTATTTTGATGGATTGGAGCTTGGGGAGATCGAAGGATAATAATGCAATTCACATAGGTTACAACAATGGTAATCAGGTGAGTTATATCAGTCGTCGAAAATACGTTTTTGCCTTCATTTTGTTAAGATAACTAAGCTTTCTTCTTCTTTTGCAGTTAATGGTCATTAGGGTTTTTACGTTTGCCTATTAATTACATCAACTTATATGATTGTATTATCATACGCAGGTTCCAGAAATATGGATGAAACCGAACAGTGATGGTTACTACAAATGCATCGCTCGACCTAAAGAACGCATAAGTATGAAACCCTAGCAAGTCGTTATAGTAAAAATATGAAAATCATATGATCATTATCATCTTTACGAACTTATATACATCTTTCCAGGGAAGATAGGATCAGCAACGAATGGTTACGTTCTAGTCCATGCCAATGGAGGGCTAAATCAAATGAGAATGGGAGTAAGTTTACACTTACTTATCTACCAATAGTTGTGATAAATTAAAAGTCCTTATTACAAGGTTATATATATCCTTCTAAATTACCATTTGGAATTTTCATTAGATATGTGATATGGTTGCGGCGGCGAAGCTAATGAACGCAACCCTAGTGATTCCTTCTCTTGATCACTCGAGCTTTTGGGCAGATCCAAGGTATGAATGGAATATGCGATAATTGCCAAAAATGCGTTCTTTCTTGCGACCTATGAATATAGAATTGTCTCGCAACTCAACTTCTTTGGCGCATGCAGCGAGTTTAAGGATGTTTTCGATTGGAGACACTTCATCGACGTACTGAGTGTTGATATCGAGATCGTCGAAGATTTGCCCCCAGAGTACGCTCGACTGAAACCCTATCTCCGAGCACCCATCTCTTGGTCTAAGGTCTTAATATAAATTATATATTTTACTCAAACAAGTTTGCAAGACAAATATTTGTCGTTTCAATCCGCGCTAATGTAATTGAGCTTCTTTTTTGACGCATTGGCTTCAATTCGAAGGGCGGTTACTACAAAGGAGAGATGGCGTCCCTACTTCGAAAGCACAAGGTCGTCAAGTTCACTCACACAGACTCACGCCTGTCGAACAACGACCTACCTCCTTCGATCCAAGGGCTTCGATGTCGAGCAAACTACGAAGCCCTAAAATATGCGCCAGAAATAGAAAATTTGGGGAAAACCCTAGTGAAAAGATTGCGCGGCTATAGTGAAAACGAACGCTACATCGCACTTCACCTGAGGTATATAATCACAATGGCGCAATTTTTACCTACGGATTGCGTTCTATTTAACGCCGCATATGAAAACACGCAATTTACGATTTATCTATACTGTTATACTATGCCTAGGGCTTGCTATAAACTGCCATTAAATTGGTCAGGTCAATCTAGTTTTATTAAAAAATAAAGTCAAATTAAAAAAATCACCCTCTACCTTCAGTTAATTACTATTTTGTTCTATTTTTAGTTAAGATTAACATAAGATATTTATATATTACTATTTTGTTCTATTTTAGTTAAGATTAACATAAAATATTTATATATTGCAGCACACGCATCGGAGTGTGCACAACATATTAGTGATGTATCGCGTTATTTTTTTTATATTTTCAAAATTCAGGTACGAAAAGGACATTCTTGCTTTTACGGGATGCTACCACAACTTGTCCGAAATCGAAGCCGAAGATCTCACTCTCATGAGGAACAATGTTAAGCACTGGAAAGAAAAGGACATTGATGGCGAAAAAAAGAGGTCGTATGGCGGCTGTCCAATGACTCCTAGAGAAGCTGCGCTTTTTCTAAAAGCCATGGGTTACCCTTCTTCGACGAAAATATACATAGTAGCAGGCGAAATATACGACGAACACATTGCTGAGTTCATTAAAGAGTATCCCAACGTATTCTCCCACTCTTCGCTCGCCGAGGAAAGCGAATTAGCGCCGTTTATACCTTTTCAGAATCGATTGGCTGCTTTGGACTACATCGTAGCCTTGGAGAGCGATGTGTTCGTTTATACGTACGATGGGAATATGGCGAAGGCAGTGCAAGGCCGTCGCAGGTTCGAAGGGTTTAGGAGGACCATAAACCCCGACAGGTTTGCGCCTTTTTTAAATATATATGTTTTTATTAGAAGAGATAGTTCGAGATTTTCTTATGATTGGCGTTTTTCAGGTTCAATTTCGTTAAGCTCGTCGATAGGTTAGAAAACGGTTCGATTTCGTGGAAGAAGTTTGGAGAAAAGGTGAGGAAATTGCACTCCAGTGGTAGAGTGGGAGGGCCTTATGCTAGAAAACGAGGAAAGTCCCGAAGAGAAGAAGAGAGCTTTTACGCAAATCCATTTCCCGGTTGTATATGCAACAAGACATCATAGAATCTTTCAGTTAGGTTGCGTTTGGTAAGAAGATTTCGGTTAGAAAAAAAAGGTGTGAGAGGTACAACAGGTTAAGCGCAGCGGATCATTGTTTGATGCACTAACTAAGTTTTCCGCAGTGCTTTCCACCCAAGAATTCAGCATACCAAACTCAGACTAAAGCTTAAAACTGAAGCAAGTTTTTTTTTGTCCGTGAATTGGATTGTGTCCGTGAATTGCTTGCTTGGGGCGCTGATCGCCTTCAAAGAGACTCCGCTGGGTAAGCATTGATGATCTGCTTTGAAATTTCAACTGCAAAGATCATATTACATCTTTCGAACAGAATTGGAACTACTGTTATTGTTGTTTCTCTTATACAGTGAGGTTGTCTTTTGCAGGAGAATTCCTTACATGATTGCTGTGAAGCACAAACACGACGTGTGCGCTGCTCTCTTAAATCCTTTGGCGCCAGAGCCTTTAACTTGGCCTTCGCCTCTAAAGTTCATCACCGAGCTCAATCCCGAGGCAAAATCACTGTTGGAGAAAGCGCTGATCGAAGCAAATCGAAAGAGGTAGAGGGATATCTTAACGGAGCCCTCATCATATCCCCCTTCACCATTGATGATCGCAGATTCTGTTGGTGTTCTTGATGATGAATCTGAGGTACAAACATATCATATGGAGCACATCTCTTATTCGAATATTCATTCAACACCATGTTTGAGCAAGATTAAACAGTAAAAATCCTAATTTTATATCTATGTTGCTTCTCTAAACAGACTGGCGATGGTGAGCTATGCTGCATATGTCGTTCACTGTGGCTTAGTTGCCCGAAAAGAAATGAAAGATTAGTTGTCAGACTTCTTTTAATTTGAAATCGAAAATAGGAGAGCTCAGACCCACTTTCAGTTATAGTTCCCGTGCATCGCACGGGGCAAAACTAGTTTATATAATATTTATAACAAAAAATATTCAAATTTATATATTATATTAAAAAAATATTATTTTTTAAAAAAATTGAATCCCCGCGGGGATCCGGCGAGGGCGGGGACGGGGATGAGGTCCCCGCCCCCGGCGCGCCCGCCCCGTTGCCATCACTAGCGTGACATGGTACGTTATGCACACATAAGTTACAATAAACTGGTACAAACAAAGTTGGGACCTATCCGTAAAAATTTTTTAACATTTGTATTTATTAAGTAGGTATTTATGTGTAGATCACACAAATAAATTTAAGTTCAATTCCGAATAAAACAAATATAAATCATATATTTTTTCTTGAGAACGTCCAAAAAACGAGACACGACTGCACTTTCGAAATTCAAATCGCACACCACACCCCCGAGAGGTCACATGCCGGTCAGCCAATGGGGTACCGCCACGTCGACCGACGACAAAAGTTTACAATTCAAAATACACTACGCTGGGGCCCACATCACTGCCCGCTCCTAACGTATACTTGGCAAAACCCAACCCTATTTGATATATAGTAGTAGAGCGGTAGTGAGCTGAGCGTTTTATTTTTCTAACTTCCCAAACTCAACAATGGCGAGCGTGGGGAGGTCGACGGCGTCGTCACTAGCCAAGCGGCAATCATCGGAGAACAGCGGCAAGGCCGTTACGGCGTCTTCCGGCGTGAAGAAAAGGCAGGCGTTGGCGAACATCACGAACCAGAGGAATGGAAACGGGCCGGGTCGGGTCTCCGCGCCGTCTGAAACGATTAAAACGGTACGACTTGGGCTTTTTCTTGGACGCGATCAATTGGGCGTTGGTTTTCTTGAAATTCGACGAATTACTGCAAAGAATCGTCGCTTACGATTATGGTTTTTCATTGATTCAATATCTTGCAGGTACCGTGCTTGGCAAAGGCTGTCGGCCCTAAAAAGAGTGCGATTACTTCCACCAATGCAAGCTTCTCTAATGCACCTCTGCCCTCAAAATCTTCTGTTCCAAGAAATGAAGCTAAGCTTGCCAAAAGT
Organism: Craterostigma plantagineum; assembly: GCA_027422505.1. Taxonomy (NCBI): domain Eukaryota; kingdom Viridiplantae; phylum Streptophyta; class Magnoliopsida; order Lamiales; family Linderniaceae; genus Craterostigma; species Craterostigma plantagineum. The sequence goes on along the minus strand of JAPQWV010000009.1, from coordinate 3,310,527 downwards.
AATGCCACGAAAAACCCTTGCAAGGTGGAGCCTTTTTCTGATCAATATGATGCGTTGTCTATTTCTATGGACGAATCCATGTCGACGAGCGATTCTTTGAAGAGCCCAAATGTTGAGTTCATGGATAGTAGTGATTCAGCAGCTGCCGTCGATTCAATTGAGAGGAAGGCATCGAACGCTCTCTGCATCTCTGAGCCGATGGATATAGCAGGTTTTTGTTGCTTTTGATCCACGCGATGATGTTGTTTTCTATAATTACAATCGCTTTTAGCGTTGAGTGAGGCATTTTGGAAATCTGCAGAAAACGTATGCAAGCGAGACTCAACGGTAACGATGGAATACTCAGTCGATGCCATGGATGTTGATGGCAATCTTGATGATCCTCAGTTATGTGCTGCTATTGCTTGTGATATTTACAAGCATTTGAGAGCCTCTGAGGTGTGAGTGAGTTTATATCAGTTTGTTCGGCGTTTATATACATACTTTCAGTCTTTCTGATTTTTGCGTGCTTTCGTTTGTTCGATAGGCGAAGAGAAGGCCGTCGACTAACTTCATGGAAAAGATTCAGACAGACATCAATCCCAGCATGAGATCTATTCTAATCGATTGGCTCATCGAGGTAAATGAGAGACCTTCAATAAATTTGCCAGAATATTTCATCCATGGAAATCAGAAACCATTGTGTAACATATATGCTATCATCGAAAGGTTGCTGAGGAGTACAGGCTTGTCCCCGACACGCTATACTTAACAGTTAACTATATCGATCGTTACCTTTCTGGGAATTCGATGGACAGACAAAGGTTGCAATTGCTCGGCGTCGCCTGTATGATGATCGCATCGTAAGAAACTAGTTTAAAATCTGTTCAATTCAATCATCTTCTGATATATAGTTTCATGAAATATGCGCTTGCTGCAGAAAATACGAAGAGATTTGCGCACCTCAGGTGGAGGAATTCTGCTACATTACTGACAATACATATGTTAAGGATGAGGTATTCTATCTTTCTTCTTTCCCTTTCAAACTTACTGCAATAACCTGCAAGAAAAAAACCCGAGTGTCATTCTTTCTCAGGTTTTGCAAATGGAATCTTCGGTGTTGAACTACCTCAAATTCGAAATGACGGCGCCTACAGCGAAATGTTTCTTGAGGTAGTAACAACTCATAACTTCTTTCCCTTCTGTCTATGTTGAATCTCATTCTCATTCTAATCGAAATATAATCCTTGCAGAAGGTTCATCAGAGTCGCACAAAGTCTAAACGAGGTATAAAACTATATATTTCCAAACCATGTTTTACGGTGCCTAACATATACTTAAACATGGCAGGCTTCGACACTGCAGTTAGAATGTATGGCTAATTACATCGCAGAGCTGTCCCTACTCGAATACAGTATGCTTTGCTTCGCCCCGTCGATGATAGCAGCTTCATCAGTGTTCTTAGCTAGGTTCATTCTCACCCCTTCGAAGAACCCTTGGGTACGTACGTTTTCAGTTTTTTTTTTCGAATAATTCAATTGGTCATCGATGTAATAGAAGCAAATAAGTCTCTGAAATCTTCGAACGCAGAACAATACGCTGCAACATTACACGCTTTACAATCCACACGAATTGCGCGACTGTGTTATTGCGTTGCATGGCCTATGCTGCAATAATAGCAGCAGCTCTAATCTGCCGGCGGTTAGGGAGAAGTACAGTCAGCACAAGGTAGTTAAGTTAGTTCATTGCAATGTCTTCTATCTATGTCGTTTGTAGATGTGATAAGCTCAAACTGATGTTTTTTTTTTTTCCCTTCTTTTTTTCTTTTGGATGGAATCAGTATAAGTTTGTGGCGAAGAAATATTGTCCCCCGTCGATTCCTAGGGAGTACTTTTCACCATCATATTGATTTAGTGCGCGCGAACTCTGTGTTATCCAATGGTTTGTTGGGTGGAGCGTGGGTTACACGCGCTCAGCTTACTCTTGTTTAGCTGATGGAGCAGTGAAATGAGATTTGATTTGACCGTTAATGTAGGAGAAGATCAGCTGTTGAATTTTGTAGTAGCATTAACCAACCGTTTTATAGCAATGTAATGAGAGGTTTGTTTGTATTGTCATGTACGGATGATGATGATGATGATGATTTGCTCGCTATATGCAGGCTATTGTTTTACCAATGTGTTGATTGATACGAACCATTTTTCTATTATCCAGGATTTGAGTATATATGTATTATGTATGTATATATACTAGGTGATGTGGCCGCACGTTGTGCGGCTTTTTATGTAATCATAACCCGTTTACATTTCATGAAGCGATTTAGCTCTTGATACCACAATATAAAATCGCCCATATTAAAATGCATGTTCCTTCGGATGGATTTAACATAATTAGCGTTTGTCCTTAAGCTTTATTAACATTCACTGAAAAACTTGAATGAGACCTGAATTTTACTTTTAAAATGGATTGACGGAAAACTATTTTGCGGTGATTTAAAGTCTCCAAATATAAGACACGTCTCGCAAAGAGATTCAGCTCGATTAAGTATTTAAGGCAGTATAAATGGGTGCATTTTTTTATGATTGCGATGCGGCTAGAGGCCATGTAACGTTAAAGAATGGAATTGTTCTTCATGGTCTACAATCGATCAAACAGTCATCATTACTTGAGTAAATTGTTTCTTCACATGAAATTCACTGAGAAAAACATCATTGAGCTCGTGTAGAAAATCATTTCTCGAAGTTAATACCACTCTTATCACAAATAATTATGGTTGAAAGTTATGTTCGATAATCACTCTTTCCACAAATGATTATGGGAGAAAGTTATATCGATATTGAGAAAAAGTCGCGTTTGTTAGTTATATAACGATGATTCATCATCTTCAAATCTCAAATGTTTAATTTGGACAGAATCTGCATAAAATATCAATCTTAGCTAAATGTTGAATCCACTTCTAAAATTGAAAATAACCATGGGATCAAATTACTCACAAATATCACAAATGAGAAGAAAATTATTGCACTCCATTCTCCCGAGTAAAAGATGAAGATCTAGCTAGTTTTAAACACTTGTGAAGGCAAAAAAAAAAAAACTATCATGAAAATGCCAGGAGCTCAAGACTTGCTACAAAATCCAACAAACGCATCAACCAAGTTCAAAACTCCATATGTGAAGTATAAATTTCAACTTTGGTAAGAAAACAAGAAGTACAATATCACATCTTTTCCGCGAATTAAACCACAAGGTTAAAATCATGAATTTCCATTAAAATAACGAAAATCCTAAAAAATCATCCTACACAGAACGCAGAGTATTCCATTATTCTCATAAAAAAATTTACATCAAACCCTCATGGACAAAATGAGAATTATATAAAAAAAAACTTGAAATTGCACACACGATCGTCATTTCCACCAGCCAAAACCCAAAAACTCCAATCGTGGCCAGTGCGTGAGCTTGTTTCATTTTCAATTTTATATCCAACAAACCACATCAACTTGATAGTGGATTGATAGTTGCCCATCCCGTTATTTACCATATACTCCATCTGATTTTAAGTAAATCATTTAAGGAAATTGCACACATATTAAGAAATAAAGTAAAATCTTTATTATAGGCTTTTGTCAAATATTTTATCCTATTTAATCTAATTATTTTTATTTAGAATGAGGGGTAAAACTTAAATTTCAAGCTATTTTTCTTGAAAATAGTAAAATGGCTTGTATTTAATAACAAAAAATGAATTGTAAAACGATAGGTTTTGTAATCAGGAACATTTTATCAAAAATGATAAATTAAGGGGATTTTACATAACATGCCCATTAAAAAATAGCAAGTCGGTACCCTTTTAGTATTTTTTTTATATGTAGGTACCTGTCAGAATAATTTTTTTGCACATTGGTACCTGCCCGCCGCAAGGTACATCATATCACATATTTATATACTATAGAAACGTATTGTGGTACATAATACAGCTAGAAAATGGTACATCATATAGACAGACGCAAGGTACCATATCGAACGTATATAGGTACATATATGGGTATCAAATACGTCACGTGATACGCAATACACATATAAAAAGGTACGTCAAGACCGAGAAAATGGTACACACAGTCGAACGGTTAATTATATAAAAAAATTCTGACATGGGTACTGACTTGCAAATTTTTTATACAATTGAGTATTTTTCTATAGATTCACCATAAATTAATATGTTATTTATAATTATTTATATTTTTAGTTGGATATGATATACATATTTGTGTTATTATAATAAGAAAAAGTAAATAGAAAAAGAAAACAGAATCACCTCAAATACGTGATTTATAATATTATTTATTTTTTTAGTTATATATGATATATATTTGCATTATTTTAACAAAAACTAAAAGGTAAAAACAAAAGAGAAAAGAGAACAGAAATTATGCAGCTATTTATAATTACGATATGTATGCATGTATTGCATTATTATATAAAAAGTGATCTTGGCAACCTTGAAATAGAAGTAACACACACAATTAGTTAAGTGCAATTACTAACCTGCAACCCACAGTAGAAACTGGCCACATTCCCCCTTTTATAATAGTATAGATATATATAGAGGTTTGCTATGGTGCCCACCTACCGTGAGCAACCGCCGTGAGCACTATAAGCAAATCTCTCAATTGTTTGCTTTTTTTCGATTCTCAACGACGCCAACACCTCTGTAAACCCTCTCATATCCATTGCTAACCTAAATCACCATCTCCAACACGTTAATTTTTAAGAAAATTCATTATTTCGTATTCGCTGTTGCGAAGTACCGAGGTGATGATTTTCTTAAAAATTAACGTGTTGGAGATGGCGATTTAGGTTAGCAATGGATATGAGAGGGTTTACGGAGGTATTGGCGTCGTTGATAATCGAAAAAAAACAAACAATTGAGAGATTTGCTTATGGTGCTCACGGTGGTTGCTCACGGTAGGTGGGTGATAAATGTATTTTAATACGTTTATTGTTGTGTTTATTTGGGTTATAATAGGATATTTTTGGTTATTCCATGCATTTCTTGGCTCTATTTACACCCATTTAAATATTGTAGGGCCTTCGAATGGTTATCAAGCAAAAAGGAACGAAACCGAGGCGAAAACGACGCAAAAACGGCGAATTATGAAGCTGCCAGTCAAGAGTCACGGTCGTGACCCTCAATGACAGAAGCCGTGAACCTCAGCAGAATCGACACCAACTAACACTGGGACAAGTCACGGTCGTGACTCAGTTGCAAGAAGCCGTGACCGACGGCAGAGACTTGAAAGAGGTCAAGTCACGGCCGTGAACGTCATGTCAGGAGCCGTGAATGGAGGCAATACCTCAAGATCGAAGTGTCTGTTGAGTGTCACGGCCGTGACACCTCATGCGAAAGGCCGTGAATCGGGGCAGAGAGCTCAACGAAGGAATATTTACCTATTCACGGCCGTGACTGATGTTGCAAGAGGCCGTGACCTGTGCCAGAGAAGTCAATATTTAGGGTTTTAGCCGCCTTCACGGCCGTGAAATGTGTTACACGAGGCCGTGACTCGTGCCAGAAAGTCAAGAAATAGGGTTTTTAGCCGCCTTCACGGCCGTGAAGGCCCGTTAAGTGGCCGTGAACGTGCCAAAATTCAGGGTTTTAGCCCATTTTCGAAGCATAAAAGGGAGGCACTACTCAGAACTCAAGAGAACGTCATAGGGACGAAAACTTAGAGCAAAGAAGAGAAGGAAGAACACTAGAAGCAGCCCCGTGATTCGGAGAAGCTCAAGGGACGATCCAACAACGTAGCCACGCCCGGTCGATCGAGGGACGAGAGCTTCACCTCAGAAACGCCATACTTACTTCTTAGGGAAGTTTCATGAGTTCTCTATCTTCGTTGCCTTTCAATCTCGTTGTTGTTATGCCTAATATGAGTAGCTAATCCTCTTGTGTGTTTGGGAGTAGATGAACGTTGGGCTATGTCGTAGTTAAGACGTAGGATAATCGTGAACACGTGTATTCGACTATTTATCGATCTATGATATTGTTTCTTCGTATCAATATGTCTATGTGTTGATATGAATGTGTGGTATATCGTTTAGGCCGACAGCTAAATAACGATTAGGCCGTTCATAGACGTTAGGATTCAAGTATAGGGCGACAGCAAATACTCGATCCTCGCCATCTAGTAATCGCTAAACTTAGATCCCCACGAACATTTAGGGCGACAGCAAATCCGTGAGTGGGTAGGAAATTACTGCGATTTAGTCGATAATCACGTCGGAGCGATATTCCGTAGCCTTAGCCGACAACACCCTTCGGGATTCGAACCCCGAACACATATTTGTCACCTTAAGTCACTCTTACTATTTCTAGTTGTGCCTCCTTGTTTTTCAACCCTTTAAGTTGCTTATTAAAATTAGTTCATAGTATAAATCAATCCCGTTATTTACATAGGCTAAATATCGAGTCGATAGGTCAATACTAGTAATCAATTTATTCCTCGTGATCGATACTCGGATATTCGCTATAACTATATTACAAACGATAGGTACACTGCCTATCGCGCGTGGTTTTAGTTATAATATATTGGTTTTAATTATTACTTGACGTACTCGCACGAACATTTATTTAAACATACACGCACGCGATCAAGTTTTTGGCGCCGTTGCCGGGGAATAGATTGATATTAGGAACACCCTAGTTCGGTAATTTAGCTATATTATTTTACATTTTTCAGTTTTCGTTAATTGCGTTACTTGTTTTAATTGCGTTATTTGTTTCCTACATCATTATTAGCCTCGTTACCTTTTCAACGTATTTATCTAGTTCTTCGCTAAATTTTGCTTTCACTCATTGAAGGTACTGTTTGATAGTGGATGACCCGAAGCCACCCATCAGGTCCCATTGTTGAAGGAGATCTAGATTTTGAGCGAAAGTTATGAAGGCAGCTCAGATACAATTTAGAAGGCACGGCTAGTAATTATCAGGAAGCACTGGTTAGCTACTCGGAGGACAACTCTCAAGAGTCCGCAGACAATTCTCGAACAGAGACGTCCAAAGACAATCGAGAGATAGAAATCGAGATGGCTGAACGCAGAGTACCGGTCCACCAAGACCAAGAAGAGGAACAATCTTTACAAGATCTACTCAAGAGCGCCTCTTTAGGCGGTACAGAATCCGCGACTGTGATTCCACCTATCGAGAACAATAATTTCGAGCTGAAGCATGCTTGGTTTCAGATGATCTTTCAGACGGCCCAATTTGAGGGGAACCCTGAGGATGATCCATACTCCCACCTGAAGGCTTTCCTGACAGTAACAGACCCCATCAAGATTAATGGGGTCCCGAGCGATGCTATCAAGCTGATGTTGTTCCCATTCTCACTCAAATACAGGGCGAATGATTGGTTGGAGATGCTACCGCCCAGATCAATTACTACGTGGGAAGAGCTGCGAGCAGCATTCATCGGCCATTACTTCCCATTGTCAAAGGTATTAATATTGAAGACGGAGATCTCCCTGTTTCACCAGAAGGATTCAGAAAATCTTTACGAGGTGTGGGAGAGGTACAAGTCACTGTTGAAGAAATGCCCACAACACGGGATGTCAAAGGCAGCCCAGATCAACCGATTCCACGAGGGGCTCAACGATCAGACTGTCCATATGCTAGACGGAGCCGCAGGAGGAGGACTCGTGAAGCTCAATGCCACGGACGCGTGGAATTTGATTGAGGATTACTCGAGGAACAGTTTCATGAGGGGCAATACCAGGATGAAGACACCCGGTGTGTTCGGAGTCAGCGAGGAGACGGCCACTAGTGCCAAGATCGAGGCGTTCCAGCAACAGATCGCCTCGACGAACTCCCAGTTGCAGACGGTGATAGGTGCATTACTTCCCAAGTCCGGACAGATACAGCCCGTGAACGCCGTGGCCACCACCGCACCGATGCAGCACACGCCTTACGTGCCCTTGTGCGGAATTTGTGGCGCAGCCCACGAGACCTCAGAATGCCAACTGGGGCAGCCACTAGAGCGCGTAGACTATATGGGTAATTACCAAGGTGGCCAGCGAAGCTTCCAACCCCGAGCGCACCCCAATCTGGCGTACGGGAATCAGAATCACCAGGGGCAAGGGCCGTCTGGATTTCAGCCTAGACCTTCCGGTTTCCAAAACGGGCCGCCACGACAGTACCAGAATGCACCCGCAGGAGGATCCGATGATATGAGGGAGATGAAGGATATGATGAAGACGCTCCTCACAAATTTCAGCAACACCACTCAAGCCCACGAGAGTCGAATGAATAAGATGGAGGAGTACATAGAAGTACGTGCCCAGAACACGGACGCCTCTATCAAGAAATTGGAGAAAAGTGGGCCAGATGGCGAAGCAGTTGGCTGAGCGAACTCAGGGATCACTCCCAAGTTATACCGAACCGAACCCTAAAGAGTACTGCAAAGCGGTTACCCTGAGAAATGGAAGAGAGTTGCAAGAGGTACCCCCCAAGAAGAAATCAAATGATAAAGCTGAGGTCGAGGTCCACGACGAGCCGGAAGTGGAGGTAGGCAAAGGCAATAATGTTGAGAAAGCCGAAGCTGAGAAGGAAAATGCTGAAGCTAAAAAGGAAAAGGTCGAGCCTCAAAAAGAAAAGGCAAAGGAGATTGAGCGACCACCGGTGAAGCCATACCAGCCAAAAATTCCTTACCCGGCTCGACTAAAGAAGGACAAAGACGAGGCACAATTTGGTAAATTTATGGGTATGTGTAAGGAATTGCATATTAACTTACCTTTTGTTGAAGCTATTACGCAGATGCCCAGCTTCGCCAAGTTCTTGAAGGACCTGCTGACGAACAGAAGGAAGCTCGAACACGTCTCCACCGTATGCCTGCGAGGAGAGTGCTCGGCGATACTCCAAAGCAAGATTCCTAAGAAGCTTAAGGACCCAGGGAGTTTTACTATTCCCTGTCTTATAGGAGACTTAGTTGTTGAGCGTGCGTTAGCTGACTTAGGTGCTAGCATTAATTTAATGCCATATTCAATGTTTAAGCGGTTAGGATTAGGTGAGCCACGCCCCACTAGGATGAGCTTGCAGTTAGCCGATAGATCGTTGAAGTATCCTCGAGGTGTTATCGAGGATGTCTTAGTTAAAGTCGATAAGTTTGTGATTCCCGCAGATTTCGTTATTTTAGATATGGAGGAAGACGAGAATGTTCCCTTGATCTTGGGTAGACCGTTCCTAGCAACGGGGGAGACCATGATAGACGTTAGGAATGGGACTTTAACCTTGACAGTAGACGGCGAGAAAGTTACTTTTAATATGGCCGACTCGATGAAAAAGAGCGGCGAGCAAGATGATAAATGCTATTTCTTAGACGTGTTTGAGCACGACTTTCTTTTTTCCGTGCAAGGTCTGTCACAGGTCGGCGAGCAGGACATTCATACACTTATGGCAATCGACGAGTGTGGGGAGGAGGTCGACGAGCCTATCATAGCCATCGACGAGAGCAGTGAAGAGGATAAAGAAAAGAGCTCGGTCGAGGAGCCACCGGTCCTAGAGTTGAAGCCGCCACCCGACCACCTCGAGTACGCGTTCCTTAGCAGCAATGGAGGGCTACCAGTCATCATCTCGTCAAGCCTAGACGACGGACAGAAGGGCCAGCCCTTGGATGTGTTGAAAGCGCACAAGAAGGCCTTGGCGTGGAAGATATCCGACATAAGGGGTATCAGCCCGAGCTACTGCACGCATAAGATCCTCATGGAGGATGATTTCAAGCCGGTCGCTCAACGCCAAAGGCGGCTCAACCCCAATATGAAGGACGTGGTAAAGAAGGAAGTGATCAAACTGCTAGACGCAGGGATGATCTATCCCATTTCAGACAGCGCGTGGGTCAGCCCGGTCCAAGTAGTCCCAAAGAAGGGAGGCATGACGGTCGTCACCAACGACAAGAACGAATTGATTCCGACGAGGACAGTAACTGGGTGGCGCGTATGCATCGACTATAGGAAGTTGAATGATACGACGAGGATCACTTTCCTTTACCATTTATTGATCAGATGTTAGAAAAGTTAGCCGGTCACTCATTTTACTGTTTCCTCGATGGTTTGTCAGGTTACCTACAGATCCCCATAGCACCCGAGGACCAGGAAAGACCACGTTCACTTGCCCGTATGGGACGTTCGCGTACCGAAGGATGCCGTTCGGCCTCTACAATGCCCCAGCCACCTTTCAGCAATGCATGATGGCCATATTCGACGAACTGGTAGGTGAAGTAATGGAGGTATTTATGGACGATTTTTCTGTTTTCGCGTCGTCATTCGATGTATGTTTATTGAATCTGAAGCTCGTACTCGCACGATGCGAGGAGACGAACTTGGCACTTAATTGGGAAAAGTGCCACTTCATGGTTCGAGAGGGTATAGTTCTCGGTCACAAGATCTCCTCAAAAGGAATCGAAATTGACCGGGCAAAGTTAGAGACGGTAGAAAAAATGCCTGTTCCCTCGAACGTGAAGTCGATTAGGAGCTTTCTAGGACATGCGGGGTTTTATCGTAGGTTTATTAAAGATTTTTCGAAGATCGCAAGACCCATGTCTAGGTTGCTAAAAAAAGCCATTTGATTTTAATTACGAGTGCTTGTATGCTTTCAATTTACTTAAGGAACGACTTATCGCAGCACCTATTATGGTCGCCCCTGACTGGGGGCTGCCCTTTGAACTAATGTGCGATGCTAGTGACTATGCAGTTGGGGCCGTGCTAGGGCAGCGTAAGGACAACCATTTCAGGCCGATATACTACGCGAGTAAGACGCTAGACGCAGCCCAGGCCAATTACACGATCACCGAAAAGGAGTTGTTGGCCGTCGTGTTCGCTTTCGACAAGTTCAGGTCATATCTTATCCTATCTAAAGTTATCGTTTTTACTGACCACTCTGCTCTTAAGTATCTGTTAGCAAAGCCGGATGCCAAGCCCCGGTTGATCAGGTGGATCTTGCTACTGCAAGAGTTCGACATCGAGATCCGCAATAAGAAAGGTGCAGAGAACTTGGAGGCGGATCACCTCTCTCGACTAGAGGAGTCCGAGATCTATAATAAAGACGAAAGGGCGATACATGACCGGTTCCCGGACGAGCATCTTTACTCGATACAGGTGGTAAGTGACGACACTCCCTGGTTTGCAGATTACGCTAACTATCATGTTGCGAGGGTCCTACCAAAGGAGTACACCAGTCAGCAAAAGAAGAAATTCTTTTTTGATTTGAGGTACTACTTTTGGGAAGACCCATATCTTTTCAGGCGATGTGCAGACCAGGTGATACGACGATGCGTTGCCGCTCCAGAAACGACACAGATCCTGAGGCACTGCCACAATGGACCGACCGGAGGGCACTACGCAGCCAACAGAACCGCTCAGAAGGTGTTGGAGAGCGGATTCTACTGGCCTACGATCTTCAAGGACGCCCAAAGGTACGCTGACACTTGTGATCAGTGTCAGCGCGCAGGTAACCTCTCAAAACGCGACGAAATGCCCCAGAACTTCATCTTAGTTTGTGAAATTTTTGATGTATGGGGTATAGATTTTATGGGTCCATTTCCCAGCTCGTACAACAATAAGTACATCCTAGTCGCTGTCGATTATGTTTCCAAGTGGGCCGAGGCACAAGCCTTACCCACGAATGATGCTAGGGTAGTCGTTAGATTTTTACGAGCATTGTTTTCACGTTTTGGGGCGCCTAGGTGCATTATTAGTGATAGGGGTACACATTTCTGTAACACCCAGTTTGCACGCACGTTAGAACGTTACGGTGTCAGACACAGCCTCTCTACCCCGTACCACCCCCAAGCTAGTGGCCAAGTCGAGGTAGTAAACCGTGAGTTGAAGCGCATTCTAGAGAAAACCATAGAAGAGAACCGTAGGAAGTGGGCAAATAAGTTAAACGATGCACTTTGGGCATATAGGACTGCATATAAGACTCCTATAGGTACTACACCATATAGATTAGTCTATGGAAAGGCATGTCATCTTCCCGTAGAAATAGAGCATAAGGCATATTGGGCCATCAAGTCCTTGAATCTTGATTTGGGGAACGCCGGCGGAAAGCGGCAACTCCAAATAAACGAGTTAGACGAGTGGCGTTTATCGGCTTACGATAACGCTCGCATGTATAAGGAACGCTCCAAAGCCTATCATGATAAAAAGATTAGGCAAAGACGAGAGTTTCAGGAAGGAGACCAAGTCCTTCTTTTCAACTCTCGACTTAGGCTTTTTCCCGGAAAACTGAGATCACGTTGGTCGGGACCGTTCACTGTTACCCGTGTTTTTCCATACGGTACTGTTGAGATTTCAGGTATGGGACAGGGCGCTTTCAAGGTGAACGGACATCGTTTGAAGCATTACCATGGAGGCGAGGAAGACTTGAGCGACAAGGAGGTTTTATACCTCGACTTCCAGACAGCATAAAAGAGTAGAAGGTACGTCAGGCTGAGACGTTAAAAGAAGCGCTTCTTGGGAGGCAACCCAGGTATTTTTATTTATGTTTTAAGCATTTAAAAAAAAACATTTAATAATCTACAACTATATATTAAATTAAATAAAACAATAATAATAATAAAAACATTAAACTTTTAAATTATAATAAATTTATTTCGAATATTGAGGATGGTTACAACGCAGAGTCTAGAGAAGAGATAGAACGATAGTTTTACTTCATAAAAGATGGTTACAATACCATTACAACGTGTGAAAGACCAACACAAGTGCACCTTGTGATAACCCAACACACGAAAGCAAGTAAAACTCCAAACAAGCCCAAAAGAAGAGCAAGGTAGAGTGATACCATATCTAAATTACGACGAATCCTTGCATATTCTTTACTCTCATTCTCACGGTCTTGCTGCTGTCCCCAATACATAGTGGCTAGCTAACCCAGAAATTTCAAAAATAAGATTGTAAAGACGTGGGATGTATGGTAGATGATGCTATTGTGTTGTTCCACCAATGTCTATTTATAGGCATGAATGGCACAAAAATATCATTATCATACCCGACAATCCATTAAATGATACAGACGAATTTTTGACTTGGAAGATTTGACGCCGCGTGAGAAAGTGATATTTCTCTTGTCGATTACAAGATTTTTCCTCGCGCAAATCGTCCTCGAAAAAATTCGTCGATTGCGTATCAATCATATTTCAAATTTATATTAAATAAAAATACTCAAAAAAAAAAATAGAAAATCATAGTTCACGGCCTGTAGCCTCATTACTCACGGCCGTGGACATGAAAACAATGGCCACTGCCATGCCTCACGGCCAAGTGCTTAGCCATTCACGGCCGTGAGAGTGTGATATGTCGCACACTGCCTGCATTCACGGCCTGTGACTTACTTAGTCGCGGCCGTGAACGATACATTACTCATACACTGCCCGGCGTCACGGCTTGTGGATCCACATTCACGGCCGTGACTCGGACGGGTTATAATAATAAAAAATAATAATAATAATATATATAAAAATATATATATATAATAATAATAATAATTAAAACGAAACAATAAAAAAAATAAAAAAATAAAAATAAAAAAAATAATAAATAAATAAAAATAAAAATAAAAATAAATAAATAAATAATATCATAATAGTGTCATAAGATTCACGGCCGTGACATAGTCGGACTTAACTCACTGCCCGTATTCACGGCCCATGACATATTCGCCACGGCCGTGAATACGACGAATGCTACCTTCTGCCCTCATTCACGGCCTGTGAATTGTTATTCACGGCCGTGAACGTGTCGAGTTTAACTCTAAACATACCATTTCATCACTATTCATCTTCTTCGCTTCCAATTCAACGCACGATCGAAAATCCTCATCTCTTTCACTCCAAAATCACCACATCTCGGGCCTTTTCAGCCGCTCGAATTTCCGGCGACACCGCACAAATCGTTTACATCTAATTCAACGGGCTAAATCAACAAGGTATGTGCTTTTGTATCCAAAACTCTTTCTTTGCGAAATTTGGGGAATCTTCGAAGGTGTGATCGATTTTTCATGTTTACATTGCTCTCTCATTACTACATTTAGGCTATAAACGTGTTGGGCTTAACGGATTTGTAGTTTTCGTGCGTTAATTTCGACTTTGGGTGAGGAACCCTAATTTTAGAATTTGGGGCTTTTCGAATTGGCCAATTTGTTGTATGTCTTGCTCGATTATAGTTAAATCTATGCTATAAACTCGATGGGTTAGATCAATTTGATCAATTCGTCCATCAATTTTCAAGTTGGTACCATAAACCCTAATTACTTAATTTGGGGATTTTCGAAAATTGTTGCCGAATTGGTTGCTTAGTGTTTTCATTAGCGTCGTTTTATCGTTTGAAGTTGAAGAATGTGCTTGGTTCATCGATTATTGCGATTTGAAAGAGTATTTTAGTTGGTCTATTATGTGTTCGACAAAATGCCGCTTTGAATGTTCATATGTTCTTGCTTTAGAATTGTCAATTTTGTCGCTACGTTGGTCGAGTCGAGCTGTGTTGATTATCTTTTTCTCGCCAACTAACATTTGGACTTCTAGGTACTATGGGTCGAAGCCGCTCATCTGCATCAACGAGTCGTCCACGTCGAGGCCAAAGCATGAGCCGCACGATGTCACTGCTAGAATCTATGGGGCAGTTTGACGATGAGACGCACCAAGCCCGTTACAACCGGCTAAAGGGCACGCAATTCATTCTGACTGATCAGATTGATCAAGAGACGCTGGCGAAATATCACATCGACCAGCAAGTGGCGGGGTACATGTCCCTAAGCGGCTGGCTCGAATTCTTTCAAATCGACGAGCCAGCGTACAAGGAGCTGACCCTAGAGTTCCTCTCCACCTTCTCCTTCGAGGACGGGCGCAATGGAGTTAAGTTCAGGGCGTTTAATGAGGAGCATGCAGTAGATATCGACGATATTTGCCGGGCGTTTGGATTGAGGGTACCATATTTTGGGCGCCAGGGGCCATTCCCAGACGAATATTACAAGGAGTACCTTCAGAATCCGATAGAGCGCCAGAACTGTTGGGCTGAACTTGCAAGACCTGGCGAACCTGCCTTCAGTGTGAAGACCTCGAAGGCGTCTTCACTCAGGAGCCCTGGCCTGCGCTACATCCACCGTTTACTATCGACCTCGCTCACCCCTAGGGGCGACTCGCACGGCGCGATTGGACTGCGTGATCTGTTCTACTTGGCCAAGATGCAGCGTGGTCAACTGGTGCATTTAGGGTTGGGGATGGCCTACGCCTTCAGCACCCAAGCTGATGTTCGTAGTCACGGGAAGCTCGTTGTAGGGCCTTTTGTTACGAAGGTTGTCAGGGGACTTAACCTGTGGCCAGAGGATCCACCAGAGATGGCGATAGTGGGTGGCCGAAATCTAGTGAACGAGGAGATGATGCTGAAGATGAAGATGCTGATCAAAGCACCCCATTGGTCCCGCTCGAACAAGGTTTACGTCTGGCACGAGGTCTATCGTGGGCAGACGGACCTGGGCGAAGAATTCCCCGAGCCACTAGAAATTGAGGGTGTGGGGCCAGTCCCGGTTCATTCAAACACTGCCGGACCTTCCCATTCTTCCGGCTATCATGAGGGTGAGTCATCAGGGGTCGCTACTTACGCGTCAGTCGCAGATTTTCAAACATTGCGCCAAGAAATGCTACGCTACAACGAGGAGGCCATTCGACGCGATGAGGAGACACGACGGCGCTAGGAAGAGTATGAGCTTCGAAACGAGGAGCCCACCGACGCTACGGCGAGGAGCAACAGCGCTATGAGCAGGCCCTTAAAGCCACGGATGACGCGATCCGGAAATCACAGGATTCACTGGCGTTCCTTCGCCCTCGGCAGCCCTCACCACCACCACCTTAGTTTCCGACTTCAGTTGGGATTTTTCTTGTGTAAAACACTTTGTGTGTTTGGTCTAGTCATCCAGACACTTTTGATGATTATGACTCGTTTTGCTGTTTACTTCTTATTTCCATCGTGCGTTTAATTTTCTTTTCAGTGTTTTCAGGAAACGTGTCACAATTTACGCCATTACAACCCAAATTATTCACAATCAGTGCAGCAACCATGTTCAAAATCATCCAATGCTAGAGGCAGGACCACGCCAATTTTTCAGGGGAGTCACGTTGATAAGTCAGTATTTTACGTTACTTCATATCCCGTAAAAATGTGTTATTGGTTGTTATTAATCCAAAACTTGTCAAATATCCTTTGTCTACCTTTATATTTTATATTTGACAGATGTTTGAGAAAAGGAGCTTAAACATGAAGATTCGGATGTGAAATGAGCAAAGAACCGCATGCGCAAAACAAGCCAATCTACGTGAAACTAAAAAAATAGCACACAAATGCCCATGCTAGAAACTTACGTGATGAGTCAAGACCAAAAGGACACAAATGATTGGCTTGGATTTAAATATTTTATGTCAAAGATCATGACAAACATCACCACCCACTTTCGGCCCCCTCATCTACTAAAAGAGTTTTCTTTCTTTTTATGTTTTGTAGCCTTGCACAAGCAGAGAAAGTTGACCATTACAACTCATTGACGGCTGGAAAAAGAAAGGAGACCACACACGCATAGGCTCGAGGCAATCAATGTAAACTTTAGTCTATTCAATGGGTGGAAATCAAAGGAGAAAGGCTGCGATCACGCGCACATGATAAGAATTCTGGTTTCACTTTGTTTGAACGAAGTTCTATAAAAGGAGCTCAAACACGCAAGAAAAAGGGTGAGGCCACTTAGACGATCAATTTACAGAGAACTCAATACTAAAGGAGCTAAGGCCATCTAGAAAATCAAGCAGGCAGCTCTGGTGGTTTTCTCCAACTTACACCCCACATACGACACTCATAACTTCTCCCAACACACATCTCCCAAGCTGAAATAAATTAGAGTGAGAACGGAGCAGAGAGCACGAGGCCAACATAGACGACTTCCGCGGCCAAGAGGACGGGAGAAAGGCGTTGCTCGCTCACGACACGGGAGACACCGGGGAGAGACTTGACGACCGAGCATCGTGAGGGTGTATTCTATCTCATCTTTTATTGTTTTAATTACGTGTTTGCTTGAACGTTCGTTGTTTTCGTATTTTAATATGATAGCGTAAAATATTTTGTGGTTAAGGGCGTGTTAGGCCGAACTATAATTGCGTGTTGGTGTATTTGTATTTTATTTAATCGTATGATTTAAGTTACGTGTTCGTTATCTGTGTTTAATGCTTGCGTATGTCTGATCAACATGTGCACGACCTTTGATTGGTTTATGAGACGGACAAAGTGATTAGACCGGTTAGAACAATAGATAACGTGTACCACGACGTAAAACCGACCAGAGATGGAATTCGGTTTCGTCCGTGTGGTTTCCGAGATTTTAGACGCCGAAAAGCGTCTAAACTCGGGGAAATTCATAAAGTTGAATGCGTGCGGGGTAACTACAGTCATATAGGAATATAGTTGATTGGTTCACTTTCGCGTAGGATCGTTATTGCGGAACAAACGAGTAGCGATTATTTTAGGAATTTCTACCTTAACTAGATTTATATTGTTTAGATAAAATCGATCGCATGAATACGTAGGAATATTTTGTGCCGAGCACGTGCCTTAATCACATTTGTCTTCAATTTATCCATTTGCTATCTGTTTTATTTATGTCATTTGTTATTTGCATTTTATTTATTTTATTAAATCCACAAACTATAAAAACTTGTTTTAGTCTAAATTAAATTTCAGAATAATATCTTAAATTAATTGAGCTGTCCTCGTGGATCGATACTTGGACTTGTCCATTTTATACTACTTGCGCGACCTAGTACACTTGCTAGTATTCGAGCGTGTCAAGTTTTTGGCGCCGTTGCCGGGGATAGCGGAAATATTAATTTTAAAATATATTCTGAATTTTAGTTTAAATATTTTTATTTCTATTATTTTTATTAGTATTTTCTAAAAAAAAAAAGAGTTTAAAAAAATATATTTATATAAAATATTTATTTTATCTTGATTATTATCATCATTATCGTCATCATCATTTATTTTTTTTATTATTATTATTGTGGTTATTATTATTATTACTGTGATACTCTCATATTTCTGGTTTGTGTTTTGCAGATGGAACGATATTCACGATATTCTCCCGAGTCCTATGAGACGTCCGATGATGAACTAGAATGCGACTGGTGTGGATGTTCACATCTCACTAGTCAATGCAAGTATAAACCTTTCGGATGGTACGTCGGGCGAGGGGAGAATAATCACGATGAAGCACCTGACAACACAAAATATAGGGATTATCGGTACGACGATTCTACGAGAGCATCATATTCTGCAGACCATGTACCGCAATTCAACCAAAATTATCCACAAACATGTTATGACGACATGCACTACTCAGACGAAGGCGACTGCTCAGATTATTTTTCGGCTAATTGTAGTCCATCGCCTCAGAAAGAGAAAGCCCCATGGGAGAAAGCGCTCGAGAGACTGGCTGAACAGGGTCAACAAGCTGAAGAGCGATATCGGAATTCAAACAGCTTTGTCAATACGAGCTCTAACAGTTTAGAAGCGACGATGAAGAGTTTGGCATTCCAAGTGGAAAAACTTAAGAATGAAGTTTTTGCACTCACGAGCGACACAGAGACAAATCCGAAAGAGGACACAGAAGTCTTTCAGCTGGGCTATGAAACTTCACGAGAACCAATGTTGGAACTAAATGAAAATGAAGATGAGATCGAACCAGAAAAAGCCGATCAACCCGCAGAGGCTACTGTAGATTCCATTCCAACAAAGCCGAGCCTTCCGGAAGTCCTTGAGGATATTCCTAGTCTTGCGACGTCGAAAGAAGAACCCGAATCATCTACTGATCAGAAAATTGCCGAGCATATGCTTCCAACCGATAAGGCTGTTGTCGAAATCGAGTGGTGCGAGAGTTTTAAAGTTGTCGACTGCGTAATTCACCAAGAAAATATTGAGGAAAAGACAAAGAGCAAGGAATTCAAAGCATACAACTTTGTGGAGAAAAGAAAGATGGAACCTGAGAGTTTCGATCCGTTTCTACGAGCGGCTATGAATTCATCGAGCCATTTGGAGGGTATATTCACAAAAGAATTCACTAAGACGTCGATGATTCTGAATGTTAACATTATTTGGGACCCAAACATCGACTTGTTGAGGGAGTTTAAGGATTGCAACCACACAAAGCTATACCATTCCGAGATCAAACTCCTCTCCAAAAAGCTTAAGTCAAGATGTTCAGTACTTCTACTGTACCTACATAATCGCGGACCGTCTAGACGAACAGGAGTCGAGCTATCGACTATAAAAGAGCGCTTCTTGGGAGGCAACCCAAGTACTATCTACGCATTTTTTTTTCATATTAAAATATCTATTGCATCATTTCTTAAGTGTGTTTTGCTTTTGAATTTGTTTTCACAATTCGAATCACGGTGCCGTCTAGTTATGTTTCCTCTCAGGCTCAAAGTCAGTTTGGGGGTGGTTCATTTGCAGACATAGCTCAATCCTATGAAGGAACTGAAGTCCTCTCACGACTCGCCCCACATCGATCAACGGATTATTCAGGGCAGTGTCACTTAAACTCTATCTTTGCTTTAAATTTTTACACATTGAGGACAATGTGATAATTAGTTTGGGGGTGGGGTGACACATGCTAGATTTTATATGATATCGATCTCTTCGATTTATTAGTTGGGTTAACTAATCAATGTTATGATTTGAACGTCGCTTGTGAAATCTCATGTCAATGATGAAATTTTTTGAAATTTTGCTTGTGTCGAGATAAGATTCAGCTAATTGTGTGTGAAAATTTTGCATGTTACGTGTTTGATATTAGCATGATTATCTGATCACATTGATTGCTTCAGAAAATAGTACGTATCATGAGACACAAACCCAGAAAATATTGTGAGTTTTGAGCCGAAAAAAAAAAAATTAGAGCAACACAATACTTGCTCAATGTGTTTTTCATGAGTGCCACGCGTAGTCTGATTATTTTCGAACTTACTCTGTTATGCATGTCAATATCATTGTGGATTTTTGTGTACGAAATGATAAAGGCACTTAGGATGAGTCACTGGCCTAAATATCTCCGCACCTGACATATTATCAATTAGTGAGCCCCTTTGAGCCTTATTAGCCTTATTTGTTGATTTGGAGCCACGATATTTAGCCACGTTATCCCGTTATTTTATCCTTCATCCTCAAACCCACTGTCAGCATGTTAGCTTACTAGTCGCTTCAGAGTATTGAGTCTATTAGTTTAGAAAAAAAAAGAAAAAAAAAGATTACGGCTTGTTTTTTTTTCTGGTTGTGGTAGTTTATTTTTTTTTTGTATTTTGAAAAAAAAAAGAAAAAGAAAAAAAAAAGAAGTATCGAAAAAAAAAAAAAAAAAAATATATATATTAGAGAAAAATATTATGAAAAAATGGTAATAATAGATTTTTAGAATTATTTTCTTGAGTTCTTCGATATAGTTTTGAGTGTGTTTTCATGGTAGTATGAGTTTCCATTGTTTGAGTCATATTTTGTGCTATAGAGTATGGACGGGAAAAGCGATTTAGTAACTAACATGCTTGACTTTATTACCCCACTCATCCCATATGTCACTCCCTTATTACCCTGAGCCCCGTTACAACCTGATAAAGACCTTTTGATTCGTGCATGAGATTCACTATGTGAATATGATATGATATATTTGCAAGCTTAGAGTAATATCATTCTATGTCGTGAATTGAGCGTTTTTATACAGATCCGATTAAACACTTCGAGCGAATTGAGCGATCCATGTGAGAGTTGTCACTTGATACGTGTTAGAATCTGGAAATATTTTTGTGCTATGATATGATTGCAAACTATCATTTCATGTCTCGTGTTTAGCTGGATCATTCATTCGTTGATGGCGATTTCGACCAATTGTGCTTTTGATTTTCTGATAATAAACATGAGAATTCATTTAGTGACGTCGTAAAATCCTAACTTGATTTAGTTTTATTCCGCTTTTATGATCGAGGACGATCAAAGCTAGTTTGGGGGTTGTTGATAAGTCAGTATTTTACGTTACTTCATATCCCGTAAAAATGTGTTATTGGTTGTTATTAATCCAAAACTTGTCAAATATCCTTTGTCTACCTTTATATTTTATATTTGACAGATGTTTGAGAAAAGGAGCTTAAACATGAAGATTCGGATGTGAAATGAGCAAAGAACCGCATGCGCAAAACAAGCCAATCTACGTGAAACTAAAAAAATAGCAAACAAATGCCCAAGCTAGAAACTTACGTGATGAGTCAAGACCAAAAGGACACAAATGATTGGCTTGGATTTAAATATTTTATGTCAAAGATCATGACAAACATCACCACCCACTTTCGGCCCCCTCATCTACTAAAAGAGTTTTCTTTCTTTTTATGTTTTGTAGCCTTGCACAAGCAGAGAAAGTTGACCATTACAACTCATTGACGGCTGGAAAAAGAAAGGAGACCACACACGCATAGGCTCGAGGCAATCAATGTAAACTTTAGTCTATTCAATGGGTGGAAATCAAAGGAGAAAGGCTGCGATCACGCGCACATGATAAGAATTCTGGTTTCACTTTGTTTGAACGAAGTTCTATAAAAGGAGCTCAAACACGCAAGAAAAAGGGTGAGGCCACTTAGACGATCAATTTACAGAGAACTCAATACTAAAGGAGCTAAGGCCATCTAGAAAATCAAGCAGGCAGCTCTGGTGGTTTTCTCCAACTTACACCCCACATACGACACTCATAACTTCTCCCAACACACATCTCCCAAGCTGAAATAAATTAGAGTGAGAACGGAGCGGAGAGCACGAGGCCAACATAGACGACTTCCGCGGCCAAGAGGACGGGAGAAAGGCGTTGCTCGCTCACGACACGGGAGACACCGGGGAGAGACTTGACGACCGAGCATCGTGAGGGTGTATTCTATCTCATCTTTTATTGTTTTAATTACGTGTTTGCTTGAACGTTCGTTGTTTTCGTATTTTAATATGATAGCGTAAAATATTTTGTGGTTAAGGGCGTGTTAGGCCGAACTATAATTGCGTGTTGGTGTATTTGTATTTTATTTAATCGTATGATTTAAGTTACGTGTTCGTTATCTGTGTTTAATGCTTGCGTATGTCTGATCAACATGTGCACGACCTTTGATTGGTTTATGAGACGGACAAAGTGATTAGACCGGTTAGAACAATAGATAACGTGTACCACGACGTAAAACCGACCAGAGATGGAATTCGGTTTCGTCCGTGTGGTTTCCGAGATTTTAGACGCCGAAAAGCGTCTAAACTCGGGGAAATTCATAAAGTTGAATGCGTGCGGGGTAACTACAGTCATATAGGAATATAGTTGATTGGTTCACTTTCGCGTAGGATCGTTATTGCGGGACAAACGAGTAGCGATTATTTTAGGAATTTCTACCTTAACTAGATTTATATTGTTTAGATAAAATCGATCGCATGAATACGTAGGAATATTTTGTGCCGAGCACGTGCCTTGATCACATTTGTCTTCAATTTATCCATTTGCTATCTGTTTTATTTATGTCATTTGTTATTTGCATTTTTATTTATTTTATTAAATCCACAAACTATAAAAACTTGTTTTAGTCTAAATTAAATTTCAGAATAATATCTTAAATTAATTGAGCTGTCCTCGTGGATCGATACTTGGACTTGTCCATTTTATACTACTTGCACGACCTAGTACACTTGCTAGTATTCGAGCGTGTCACACGTTCTTTTCAACTTTTTTTACCTTCCTGTTATTTATTTTACACGTTGAGGACAACGTGAATCTTAAGTGTGGGGAGGGGGAATTGTGTTGGGAATTTTGTTGAAAAGTTACGTGAAAATTTTTTTTAGGTGCTGTGGTTATTAAATCTATAAAAGTCTGGCATGATTGTTTGCGTTCATCTCAATGTGGATTGCATATTAGGGAGTCTAGTGAGCGATAAAGACATGCATCAGTGATTTAATCTTTTCAGCATGAATAGATATAGTGCTACTTTGAGAGATTCACACACATAACCCATGTTCCGTTGTGAGAGTTTGAGCTGACGAGCTTTTGCTCATTTTTTCTTGGTTGTGTGAGTAGTGCATAATTTACGTCTCTCTAGAACTTGCTTGTTTGATACGCATTGAAATTGCTTTGGAGTGTGTTTTGTATGAATATGACGAAGGCATTAGGAAATAAATCTATGGCCAAAGTTCCCAACCACGACTGATCACCGTAGTTAACCACTTTGTGCTAAGCCTTTTTATTTCTTAAACCTCGTATATCATAACCCTCTGACCTAAATAAGCCTCCAGAGATCATCTGAACCCGAGTTAAGCAGGAAGAGAAGGTTGAATGTCAAAGTCGAAAAGCGAGTCGGATGACCCGACAACTCCGAGACAACGCCGAAAGCAGTGGAGAACGCCTCAATATGAAAAAAAAAAGAAAAAAAAAGAGTAAAAGCGAAGTGGAACGAGGATAAGCTGTTGCGAAAAGAAAGAAAAAGAACCTTTCCTTTGATAATCTTCCGGTCTCGTGAATTCCACATCATTCCCTTATTTCGAGACTTGGAAGAAGAAAGGCTTAGTGGAACGCAGCAGAAATAAGAAAATATGAAGACGGCGTAATCAAAAGGGTTGATCCTGGCGCGCTTTAGACAATGACATGAAGACTGACATGACTGCTACTCATTTGTGATTCCACTACCACCTAATTACTATCTGAACCCATTTAACCTGGAAAAGACCTTCTGATTCATGCTAACTACTTTAAGTAGTAGACGTGTGATTGACTTGCAAGCATATGGTAGAGACTAGATTATTGCATGAATTGAGCGATTCACCGATTTATTAGCCTATACACTGAGTGATTTGAGTGAATCCCTGCACGTGTGGATTTCGATTAGTAGTGCTAAGGAAATTCGTGTCGATAAGTGCTTATTATTGTTGCAGTGTCCATAATTGCTTGCTTGATTCCATTTTGTATTTTCCATCTGCGTTGGTGA
This sequence comes from Craterostigma plantagineum, assembly GCA_027422505.1. Taxonomy (NCBI): domain Eukaryota; kingdom Viridiplantae; phylum Streptophyta; class Magnoliopsida; order Lamiales; family Linderniaceae; genus Craterostigma; species Craterostigma plantagineum. The sequence goes on along the minus strand of JAPQWV010000009.1, from coordinate 3,286,492 downwards.
ATTGTGAATGGTCGTGCCGTTATCTTGATACCCTTTTCTTGCTTCTAATTTGCTTGAGGACAAGCAAAAGCTTAAGTGTGGGGAGGTTTGATAAACGTATTTTAATACGTTTATTGTTGTGTTTATTTGGGTTATAATAGGATATTTTTGGTTATTCCATGCATTTCTTGGCTCTATTTACACCCATTTAAATATTATAGGGCCTTCGAATGGTTATCAAGCGAAAAGAAACGAAACCGAGGCGAAAACGACGCAAAAACGGCGAATTATGAAGCTGCCAGTCAAGAGTCACGGCCGTGACCCTCAATTACAGAAGCCGTGAACCTCGGCAGAATCGACACCAACTAACACTGGGACAAGTCACGGCCGTGACTCAGTTGCAAGAAGCCGTGACCGACGGCAGAGACTTGAAAGAGGTCAAGTCACGGTCGTGAACGTCATGTCAGGAGCCGTGAACGGAGGCAGTACCTCAAGATCGAAGTGTCTGTTGACTGTCACGGCCGTGACACCTCATGCGAAAGGCCGTGAATCGGGGCAGAGAGCTCAACGAAGGAATATTTACCTATTCACGGCCGTGACTGATGTTGCAAGAGGCCGTGACCTGTGCCAGAGAAGTCAATATTTAGGGTTTTAGCCGCCTTCACGGCCGTGAAATGTGTTGCACGAGGCCGTGACTCGTGCCAGAAAGTCAAGAAATAGGGTTTTTAGCCGCCTTCACGGCCGTGAAGGCCCGTTAAGTGGCCGTGAACGTGCCAAAATTCAGGGTTTTAGCCCATTTTCGAAGCATAAAAGGGAGGCACTACTCAGAACTCAAGAGAACGTCGTAGGGACGAAAACTTAGAGCAAAGAAGAGAAGGAAGAACACTAGAAGCAGCCTCGTGATTCGGAGAAGCTCAAGGGACGATCCAACAACGTAGCCACGCCCGGTCGATCGAGGGACGAGAGCTTCACCTCAGAAACGCCATACTTACTTCTTAGGGAAGTTTTATGTGTTCTCTATCTTCGTTGCCTTTCAATCTCGTTGTTGTTATGCCTAATATGAGTAGCTAATCCTCTTGTGTGTTTGGGAGTAGATGAACGTTGGGCTATGTCGTAGTTAAGACGTAGGATAATCATGAACACGTGTATTCGACTATTTATCGATCTATGATATTGTTTCTTCGTATCAATATGTCTATGTGTTGATATGAATGTGTGGTATATCGTTTAGGGCGACAGCTAAATAACGATTAGGCCGTTCATAGACGTTAGGATTCAAGTATAGGGCGACAGCAAATACTCGATCCTCGCCATCTAGTAATCGCTAAACTTAGATCCTCACGAACGTTTAGGGCGACAGCAAATCCGTGAGTGGGTAGGAAATTACTGCGATTTAGTCGATAATCACGTCGGAGCGATATTCCGTAGCCTTAGCCGACAACACCCTTCGGGATTCGAACCCGAACACATATTTGTCACCTTAAGTCACTCTTACTATTTCTAGTTGTGCCTCCTTGTTTTCCAACCCTTTAAGTTGCTTATTAAATATAGTTCATAGTATAAATCAATCCCGTTATTTACATAGGCTAAATACCGAGTCGATAGGTCAATACTAGTAATCAATTTATTCCTCGTGATCGATACTCGGATATTCGCTATAACTATATTACAAACGATAGGTACACTGCCTATCGCGCGTGGTTTTAGTTATAATATATTCGTTTGAATTATTACTTGACGTACTCGCACGAACATTTATTTAAACATACACGCACGCGATCAATGGGCACCATAGCAAACCTCTATATGTATATATATATTTAATTGAGCTTCTCCAATCATTTAACTTTTATTTTTGTTAAAATTATTATATAATGTCCCACGGATTCACTATCGAGAGTTTCTTTTGAACGTTCAACTTAGAAGAAACACAATTGAAAGTTTTTTTTTAACGTCGGATTTTATTTCATTCATCCAAATGGATACAAGATTACAATAGATTAACAATAAAAAAAATGCAGCAAATTTGACCATTTATATTGCGTAAAAAACCGGTGATAGCACAAAATCCGTTCACAAACCCAAAAAGAGAAAAAAAAACCCCGAGGGGATACTCCCACTAGGGGAAGAAATACACTCCCACGAGGGGAGGGGATACACTCCCACGAGGGGAGGAGGCTCCCATAAAGGGGAGAAAAACTCCTGCAAAAGGGGAGAAAACTCCAAAAAGGAGAAAACTCCCCTGAGGAGAAAACGCCACGACCCAAAAGGGCGGAGCGGAAGATAGGGTTGACTGCGGACGTACGGGGGGTAGAGACGGCTGCAGACCAATAGATCGAGGCGCAGAGGAGGCGTGGCGCCGGTATCGAGGCACAGAGGAGGCGTGGCGAGGAGGTGGGTGGTCTAGCACCCCTGCCCTGAGCCGTAGATGGAGGTGGAGGAGGGCGCGGCCGGCGGAAGCTGGCGTGACTGGCCGAGATGGCCGAGCAGAGGTGGAGCTTGTCGTGTCTTTTGAAAGAAAAACGAAAAAAGAGAAAGAAAAACTGAAAAATGAAGAGAAGAAAACAAAATATCTCCCCCACCTCCATTAATGGAGGATGGGGGAGAAAATCCTCTTTTTTTGGCGGCTTGCTGGAGAGATTTAAGTGAGAGAAATCCTAGAGATATATAATTGTGTACCGCATCGCAACACAATTAAAAATATAATATCTCAAAAATATTAAAAGGAAAAACGGCAATTAATAATCAAGTCTTTCTGAGGATGCGGCATATTACCAAATTGCCCTTGATCCGCGGATTATAGTATAAGTCGGCCGAAGTAGAATGAGTCAACTCAAAGGGATATCATCATCCGAAGGACACAAATCAATTCGATAACAACGCGTAATACAATCTGAAGCGGCACGTCGTCATGGATCTACCGCCGCCGCCGATGTTCCACAAACGCCAAAGGCGTGGCGACGTGAGTCCTACTCCAATGTTTTTCCCGCCGCCGCAGACGTCACCGTCTTTCCCTCCACGAGGCCATCCTGTTTGGCAGAGATCTCAGAGGTTCGAAAGGTCGCGTAGGTGCGAAGTTGATTCGAGGAGAAGACGCTGTTTGGATCGAAACATACTTCCACCGCATCCGCCACCGCCCCCGCCAATTTACCGTGAAGAATTGTTCCCTCTACAGCGTCCGTGTTATGATTCTGCTGAGCCAAACCCTAATCTCAGGGATGATCGATTCAATCGTGGTTTGTTGAATTGTTCGGTTGACTTGGGATCTAATGATAGGTTTATTGATGTAGGGAATGGCGTGGGGTACCGCGATGGCGACTACCTTGGTCGTGAGTTCTATGAAGATTTGGATGACAGATTTAGCGATAGGCTAAGTCATAGGGGCTGCTGTTCGTATCATGAGAGGCATAGTCATGACTGTAGGTTGAATACTGATGTGAAGGATAGGGATTGTGAGTTTTATGCTAGGAGAGATAATCGTGAGCTCCAACCGTGTGGTGGTATTGTTAGTGAACGATTTACCTCGTATACTGAGGGAAATGATTTTGAGAGAAGGTTGATAAATGATATTAATAATAGGAGACTGGGCCTTGGTGTGAGTCACAGGGCTCAGGAGCTCTACACTAATAGGGATGATGTAGGGGAGAGATTGGATTATGGTATTAACAATCGGATTTGGGAACATGGCAATGGGAGGCTGTGTTATGGTATGGATGAGCCAGTTTGTGATTTGGGTATGACGAGGGCAGACAGAAATCGGATGTCAGACTGTAGTATTAATGGATATGTTAACGAGTTTGATGACAAGTTGAATTATGACTCCATGAGAGGGGGTGACTACAGTCGCTTGCGAGGCCATGATGATGTGAGGGGATTAGATGGTGCTGCCTGTGGTCATGATGGTTATGCTAGGAGATTAGTTTTTCAAGAGAGATATGATAAGAGATTGAAAAATTCCGTTGGTGAAGGAGTTTCGTTAGAATTGGCAAATGCACGACAGACGGTTTTTGAGAGCGACCCGCCGTTTAGGTGGGGTTTATGGAATCAGTACAGAAATCGAGAGGCTATTCGGTTTAAAAAGAAGGATGTGCAGCGCAAGACTGCTTTGCATAGACTCCAATTAGGTAGACCTTTCAGACGCAGCCGAGCTCATGTGGATAAGCATGTTCCACGTAAGTTGACTGGTAACTCTCGGGGCAAGGGTATTTTGACTTCTTCTGATCCTGTTGTTAAATCAGATATAAATTCGGCCACAGAAAAGAAGAATGTTATCAGTGACGAGAATAATAATGGTAGGCCTGCTTCTCCATTGACTCAATCGAAAGAAGGTATAGGAATAAATGATGTTTCTACATTTGCATCCAACAGTGAAAGCTCAACCACAGTTTGCGGAAATCATATACTTGAAGACTCTAGGGGTTGTGAACTTTCAGGAGATATGAATTCAGAGGGTTCTGGTGATGATACATCAGGGAAAATATGGAGAATAAGCTTATTGGAGAAAAGGGAAGAAGCACAACATGTCGATGCAATCAGTCTTAAAAACGAATGTGATGGTAATGAGAGCATAAATGTTGAAATTTGCACCAACGACGAATCTCGAGATCCACACTTAAATTCAGGCGCAGAAATTCTGAATTGTGATACCTCTTCTGCATTTAATTGTGGCACGACTGACAATGACAGTGTTTCGCTACCTGCAGAATCTGCAGAAGTTCCAATTTTTTATAAAGGCCATGAGTTGGTCGGGTTGTCGATACCCCAGGAAATTGCAGAGGCTTCTGAGATCCGGGTAATAAAAGCTATTTAGATATCCAAATGGATCGATCAATTCGTAAGTCTAACGTAGAAGTGCATCAGAAGACAGATATTGGGGTCATGTCTGATGTGGGCTCTGAACATTTCGACGCCAAAACTGCCCAAGTAAGTAGACCCATGGTTGAAGTAAATACTAAAGAATCAGAGAGTCTCAGTAGCTCTGCTATGATGGACTGTTGTAGCATTACTTTTGGTGCCAACAGCTCTAATGTTCTTCCTCATGATCATAAGGGAGTTCTGGATAGTTTTCAAGAGGCAGTTAGTGACAGAGTTCCTCCATTACCTTTTCAGTGTTCTGCAGGCGTTAAGAGGAAGGCTGAAGCTACTCAGGTTTATGACTCGGATATTGATGCAGTTACCGATTCGATAGGAACTGCAGATGGTGCAGTTATTACAGATTTGAGAAAGGACACTTCCTGTGCGTTGGAAATTGTCTTTCCTTTTGAAAATGGAATCTCTAAAGAAAATTCTTCCATGAATGAAGAATCTCGTGGCGTGAAAGATTCGGATGTTGATTTTGACACTGATTATCCATCCTCTGGCCATAAGAAGAAAAGAAAGGTTCCCTCCTTGCCGACGGAAGATGATCTAGTTGCCGAAGGCAATAGCCCTGATAACGTATCTGAATGTGACACCATTGAATCAGAAAGAACCAATGGATGTGATACTACTTATGTTGAAGGAAAAGTCAGTGAGGAGAATGTGGCTCAAGTTGATACGATGGCTGATGGAAGCAAACATCACGAACGTGATGATTGTGCTTTTATTGGTAACATGTCTTTGTCTGGTGATGCAAATGATGTCTCTACTTCCAGTTCTGTTGAAGAACTGGATACGGATCAGTGCCCAAGTTCTCCTGAGGATCTGCTTTCTCATACCGATTTTTCATTTTCACCAAATCGGACAACATTGGCTTTCCAACCAAAAGGACAGGTTACATTTCTAAGAGATAAAGTAATTGAGGGAAACACTTACACTACTCATGCCAAGAGATCACCTACCTTATTATTCCCACGAAATACAACTCGGATTTCAATCTTGGAGGGTCAAACTAAACCTTCTCCAAAACTGAAAGCTGCAGGAGGGAATTTTAACTTGAAAAAGAACCAGCCGAACCTTTCTGTTCCTAATGTTTTTCCCGGTCATCCTCCTCCATATAGCAGTTCAAGAAAATTTCAACCCAGTATTGTTACTAAGTCAAGGACATGGCATCGGAGCGACAACTCCTCTGCTGCAGTTACAGGCGTGAAGCAACAACCGTCTATTATGCCTCAGAGTCAAAAAACAAATGTTCTTGGGGCATCTGGCAATTCATATATCCGTAAGGGTAATAGCCTAGTGAGAAATCCTTCACCATCAGTTCTCCCTCCATCAAAATTAGGAAATGTAGCTCCTATTAATAGGTCGCGCCCTTCTACGGAGAATGTGAGAGTGAACCAAGCTTCTGACAACGAGATTAGAAAATACGGGTCCCTTCCTCAGGTGGGAATGTGGAAAGATAATTCTTCCGATTCGACCAAAAAAAACAGTCCAGCCTGGATGCGGACAACCACCAAATCGTCGTAGTAAATTGGGGGAGTCTGCCCAGGGATCAGTTATTCACAGCAGTGGGAGTCCTGCTTTAGATTCTTCACAGGAGATTGCTAAGGCTTCTATAATTGCTGGTTGTCGAACAAATTCATCAAACAAAGTAATATATATTAGGAAGAAATCAAATCAACTGATTGCAGCCTCTGACACCGAAGATTCATCTGTACAACGGGTAAATAGTACACAAGGGCCTTCATCTGATGGCTACTACAAGAAGAGGAAAAATCAACTTGTAAGAGCACCAGCTCACTCAAGGAAAGAGAATGTGAGTTTGAATGTCGGCACTGCAAGACATGGACCCCCTGCACTATCCATTAGAAGTTCAGTCAAGAGACGAAGCTATTTTAAAATCAACAGGCATTCTAAATTCTCTTTGGTTTGGAAACTACATGATACCAAGTCTTCAGAGAAAATTAACAATTTTTTTCGACCGAAGATGGGTTTGCCACATCTGATTCCATGGAAAAGAGCCACATACCGAAAAAGTTTTTTTGATGCTTTGATTTCCAAGCCAAACAAAAGGCAGTTTTCTGTCTTCAGGTATGTGAGCGATTGTTACATTTCCCTTGCTGGATATATTGTATTGTGTACCTCTTTCCTTTCATTCTTTGTCTTGCGATTGCTTACTTGTTATGTATAGCCATAAAATTCTGCTCTCAAGAAAGAGAAGTGCAATCTACACAAGATCGAGTCACGGATATTCCCTGAGGATGTCTAAAGTTTTAAGCATTGGTGGTTCCAGCTTGAAGTGGTCAAAGTCTTTGGAAAAGAATTCGAAGAAAGTCAAAGAGGTTTGACTTACACAGACACACCCTCGAGGATCTGTAGGACCTATTTCTTACTAATTGAATTATTTGATTTTGTAGGATGCTGCAAGATCAGTTGCTGCTGCTGCAAAGATAAGAAAAGAAGAAATGAATGCTCCCCCGGTTCTCTTAAAGAGCAGAAACATTTCTCGTAAGTTGCTTCCTAGTGTAAAGCCTCGTCCAGGTACGCTCTGTAATCCTGGTGTGGCATACCCATTTTTTTTTTTGCATCCACTTTCTATTTTATGTCCATGTCCGGACATGTCGGAGATGGATCTTATGTGATCTTTAATGTTCTTTGGGTTTTGCATACTTATTTCTGTGTGGATGACAAATACTGTTACGTAACATACTTTTGGTAACAGGAGAAAGGACATTATCCGTTGGCTGTGAACGATATAAAATGGATTCGAGTAGGATGACCCTTCTTAGGATTACTGGTAGTCAGCCCTCCTTGTTTGTCATACCCTTCCATTTTGTTTATCTTCCATATAATTTGGCATGGTATTGTCTGTGCAGTTAGTACCTATTGGATTTATAGTATTAGACTTTTGTCAATTCATCTGAGCTCTCACGTTTCGATGAAATTCTTGATCATTTTAACGATTTTTGTTGTTCTATCTAATTTGAATAGTGAGCGTAGTTTTTTGTCTATGACAAATCGATTGTTTTTGATGGATCTGTTCTGATATCTTTATGCAGAAGAATCATCGGGCCCACTTCATAAAACAGCCAAGGACGTTAAAAAATCTTATATTCCCAGTAGACGTTTAATTGGCAGTGAGGAGTAAGTTATTTTAGGGGCTGTTCTTGACCTCTATTTCTGTTGGCTGATAATAATACTTTAAATTTACACATTCACATCTTGAACAGAATAAATAAATTGTCTTCACCAAAACTCTTCTTTCCTTTCCTTTTGGAATAATTAAATTGGCGAATTAAATATGCGCAGATATGTCCGGATTGGAAATGGGAATCAGCTTATCAGAGATCCAAAGAGACGGACTCGCATAATAGCAAGTGAGAGAGTGAGATGGAGTTTGCGCACGGCAAGGTTGCGATTGGCGAGAAAGAAGACATATTGCCAGTTCTTCACCAGATTTGGGAAATGCAATAAGGAAGATGGAAAGTGTCCATACCTACACGATGTATCTAAAATCGCCGTCTGCACCAAATTTTTGACCGGCACATGCTCCAACGCTGACTGCAAATTAACTCACAAGGTATTTCTGTCAATTCTTATTTTAACAGTGTGCAATATATGGCTGCGCTATTTACACTGTTCTACAGGTTATCCCCGAGAGAATGCCAGATTGTTCGTATTTTCTGAAAGGTATATAGTAAGTAACGAAATCGTCAGATAAAAAATTTATGAAGGTGAAAGCCACCGATTTTCAAATTTTACTTTCTTCGCAGGTTCATGCTCAAATGAGAATTGTCCTTATAGACATGTGATTGTGGATCCTGATTCAGCCGTTTGTGAAAGTTTTCTCCGAGGCTATTGTGCTGATGGTAATGAGGTAAAAGCTATTTACATTAGTAGTATTTATCTCTCTATTTAATGTGCTCAAGTCATGAATGTCCAATATGAAAATCATCGTCTATTACGGGCCTCACTTCCACACTACCTCACGCATCTTACTCCTCGTGAATGGACCATATCTGCTAACTTGCAGTGTCGGAAGAAACACACATACGTCTGCCCAGCTTTTGAAGAAAAGGGAATCTGTCCTCAGATCTCCACTTGCAAGCTCCATCACCCAAAAAAGAAGACAGAAAAGAAACCTTTCATCGAACAAAAGAAGACTGTAAGAGGGCGATACTTTGACGGCGGGCTAACTCCATTTGGTGTAGAAACTTCTGAGGAGAATCTTTCCTCTAAAGGTAAGGACAATTTAACATTTGATGATGGAAAATATCCCGATTTTATTAGCTTAGGCATCGTCGATGAGGAACTTCTTGAAGAAACTTCGGCTCTACAAGAAGATGGCTGTGTAGATGTTATCATGGGAGATGTAGATCATAGGTTAGGTTCGCCTTTGGCTTTTGATGGTTCATATTGATTTGAACAGCTTACATAGTAGTGTGTAGGGTTTATTAGGACTTTGAATTGTTCTTAGTTAGGTTATATAGGTTTAGTTCCAGGATTTTTTTCGTATTTTTTTTTTTCTGTAAAGATGTTTGAACAATGTAATATCTGCTATTTCCTTACGATTACTTTTGTTTATTAACGGATCGATTAGGCGCAAACTAAGCGCACGAACCAGTGCGCAGTTAGCGCTGCTATAAGGATAAAAAAAGGCGCATCTTTGAATTAGGAATTGAACGAAGAAATCATTCATTTGTAATATGCAGTGGAAACTCATCAAGGCATGGGTCAGAATTGTACTTTTCCGAATGTAAAGCAGTAAATAGTAATTGTAGAAATTTAAGGGCTTCCGAGTGATTAATTCACAAATAAAATAATTAGAAAAAAAAAATGGAACGAATTAAGTAGTGAAATCAATGTAATGAAAGAGGTGGGCGGTGAGTACTCAATCGGAAACGATGAAGCTGTCTTTCAATAAGAAGCTAAGCGACGGCAGAAATAGAGCTAAGAAACGTCCAGCTTCGCTTAATCCAAATCTTCCCTTCGAAGATTCTGATCCCTCTTCGACGGATGCGAAAGAATCTTCTGAAACGATTTTAAACGTTGATGCCGGTGGGTCAAGTGAAGAAACAGTTCCAATTTGGGGAAAACCCTAGTGAATAGATTGCGCGGCGATAGTGAAAACGAACGCTACATCGCCCTTCATTTGAGGTATATAGTCACACAACGGCGCAGTTTTTACCTACGAATTGAGTTCTATTTAACGCCGACGCAATTTGCGATTTATCTATACTGTTATATTAAGCATCGGGCCTTGCTATAAACTGCCATAAAATTGGTCATGTCAATCTAGTTTTATTAAAAAATAAAGTCAAATTAAAAAAAAAAAATCACTCACTACCTTCGGTTAGTTACTATTTTATTCTACTTTTTAGTTAATATTAACATAAGGTATTTATATATTGTAGCAAATGCATCCGAGTGTGCACAACATATTAGTGTATAAATCGCCGTGTTTTTTATATATAATTTTTTCAAAATTCAGGTACGAAAAGGACATTATTGCTTTTACGGGATGCTACCACAACTTGTCCGAAATCGAAGCCGAAGATCTCACTCTCATGAGGAACAATGTTAAGCACTGGAAAGAAAAGGACATTGACGGCGAAAAAAAGAGGTCGTACGGCGGCTGTCCAATGACTCCTAGAGAGGCTGCGCTTTTTCTAAAAGCCATGGGTTACCCTTCTTCGACGAAAATATACATAGTAGCAGGCGAAATATACGGCGAACACATTGTTGAGTTCATTAAAGAGTATCCCAACGTATTCTCCCACTCTTCGCTCGCCGAGGAAAGCGAATTAGCGCCTTTTATGATGAGGACAGTCAAACTACCGTATAAATGCGAAGACACAAAAGCTCAAGCAAAGTCCTTCAAACTGCTCAACGTTCAACTAGCTATCATTTATTATTATTAAATAATGTTTGCCTTTATATTCAACCCAATAATCGTTGTAAGGGGGCTAAGTCTAATAACAAATTATCTCTATTGAGTTATCTCTTTCAAGCTCACGTGGTGATCTTGGTGCATCCGTATCAGAGTGGTATCAGAGCAGACCACGATGAGCGGTGACGGTCGTGACGTTGATCAGACCGGGAATAACGGCGAAGCGTTGCAACGTTTGGAGCAGCGCGTGGAACAACGCTTCCAACGCTTGGAAGAGCGGTTTTTGGAAGTGCTCGGACGATTCGACGAACTCGGGGCCCGACGGCCTAATCGACAGCGAAGGGAACAACGCAGAAACGTATATCCCTCCGATTCCGACTCTAGCTTCAGCCTTGAAGAAGAAGAGCAGCCACAACGCGGTAACCATTTTCAACTCAAGGTGGACCTCGATACCTTTGACGGGTCACTTGGGATAGAAGACTTTCTAGAGTGGCTAGCCGATGTCGAGAAATTCTTCGATTACATGGATACGCCTCAAGACCGGAGAGTTAAAACGGTGGCCTGTAGACTAAAGGGTGGAGCGTCGGCTTGGTGGGAGAGGGTCCAACGGCGTCGAAACAGAGAAGGCCGAGGCAATGTCCGCTCTTGGCACCGCATGAAACAACTCTTGATGAGCGAGTTCTTACCTCCGGATTACGAGCAAATGTTGTTTCATCAATACCAAAGGTGTCGTCAGAGGGATAGGAGCGTGCAAGAATACACGGCAGAATTCCTACGGCTCGCCGAACGGAATAATCTTAACGAATCCGAGGGTCAAACAGTTTCAAGATATCTCCAAGGCCTTCGTGAAAGCATACGTGAAAGGATCGGAGTTCAAGTTATTAGGACGATGACTGAGGCTCGGAATTTGGCAATCAAAGCTGAGATGGCCGACAACGCTCGTAGTAGGAAGCACCCCTCTGTGCCTCGAGAGACTCCTATCAGCGGGGAACTATCACATCAGCAACAGTCGGCGGATAGCGAAGAGATGAAAGCAACGGGGAAGAAACATGTACGCTCGGTAGGCGAGAAAAGAGACGACAACCCGTATGCAAAACCAGCCCCCATCCGTTGTTATCGATGTAATCGAGTTGGTCATAGCTCGAACGTGTGCCCCCAGAGGAGAACCGCTGGACTAGTTGATAAAGAAACCGACGTTGAAGAGGTGGCTTGCGATCCCGAAGACACTGACGAGGGAGGTGAAGAGGCGCAAGAGAGCTTGGTCCTTCAAAAGCTTCTCCTTGCTCCTAAAAGTGAAGATACGAGCCAACGCAATACCATTTTCCGGTCGCGTTGCGTCGTTAATGGTCATCTCTGTGATTTAGTTATCGATGGCGGGAGCTGCGAGAACGTCATCGGGATGAAGGTAGTCGAGAAACTACAGCTGCCACGTGAGAAGATTCCTACGCCTTACGAATTTCGGTGGCTTAAATCTGAAGCGGAAAAGGTTCGGGTGACCGAAAGGTGCAAACTCTCGTTCTCTATCGGCAAGTTTGAAGACGAGGTGTATTGTGATGTCGTCGACATGGACGTTTGTCACATCTTGCTGGGAAGACCATGGTTATTCGATTCGGATGCTCGTCATTTGGGTCGAAGCAATACTTACGAAGTCACCCGCGGAAACGTCAAGTACCTGTTGCGTCCTAGATCTCATACACCTACCCGTGCAAAGGCCTCTTTCTTGGCTGTTTTGAGTTCATCGGAGGAGGATGTGAAGCAATCTGAAGAGTTCGATTTCATTATCTGTAAAGAATTCGCATCTGCCTCTAGAAGCGGTCCCCCCAAATTACATGTGTCTGAGAGCCTTCCATCAGAAAGTTTAGCTAAATGCAGAGACTCTAAAGTGCACAACTTCGTGGAGGCCAAGAAGTCTCAGGAACCCCAGTATCCTCACCCTCCTCAACGATTTCTGGTGTGTGACTTAGGGCGTAAAGGCGCTGATTACGTAGACGGAGTTGTGATCTTCACGGTGCATGAGAAGGAAGCTATTCATCATTCAACAGGCCCTCCCTTTAAACGAAACAAGATCGTGCGAAAAAGGGACTGGGTCGCATATTTCTTACTCGGCTTTCTCTGTCTGTTGACTTTCATGGCGGCCGACGGGGGTACAATGAATTTCCGCTGTCAAGCATCATCTCCTACTAGTCCTGCTGTTCTACGACTACTTGATCCCGGCATATCCGAGCAGGCCCGAGATAATAATTACGACAAGCCTAAACAGTGGGACCTCGCCCTCGCCCGAGCTGGATTCGCATACAATTCTGCCGTGCATTCTTCGACGGGGAGGTCATCGTTCTCAGTTGTTTGTACCAATCCTCCAAAGATAGTGCTCGATATGGTTGGTGTGCTACGAAACAATTCTGGAAATAAGACAGCACAGCGAACGGCCGTTGACGCTGTTATGGTTCAGGAAGGCCAACAGAAGCTAACACAGGTGACCGCCTTTCGTACTGTCGCTGCCCAAGAGCTCCGTTATACCCCGACGCGTGGACACGTCGAGCTTCGGTGGGGGAAACTGATGAGGACAGTCAAACTACCGTATAAATGCGAAGACACAAAAGCTCAAGCAAAGTCCTTCAAACTGCTCACGTTCAACTAGCTATCATTTATTATTATTAAATAATGTTTGCCTTTATATTCAACCCAATAATCGTTGTAAGGGGGCTAAGTCTAATAACAAATTATCTCTATTGAGTTATCTCTTTCAAGCTCACGTGGTGATCTTGGTGCATCCGTATCATTTTATACCTTTTCAGAATCGATTGGCTGCTTTGGACTACATCGTAGCCTTGGAGAGCGATGTGTTCGTTTATACATACGATGGGAATATGGCGAAGGCAGTGCAAGGCCATCGCAGGTTCGAAGGGTTGAGGAGGACCATAAACCCCGACAGGTTTGCGCCTTTTTTTAAATATATATGTTTTTATTAGAAGAGATAGTTCGAGATTTTCTTATGATTGGCGTTTTTCAGGTTCAATTTCGTTAAGCTCGTCGATAGGTTAGAAAACGGTTCGATTCGTGGAAGAAGTTTGGAGAAAAGGTGAGGAAATTACACTCCAATGGTAGAGTCGGAGGGCCTTATGCTAGAAAACGAGGAAAGTCCCGAAGAGAAGAAGAGAGCTTTTATGCAAATCCTTTTCCCGGTTGTATATGCAACAACAAGACATCATAGAATCTTTCAGTTAGGTTGCGTTTGGTAAGAAGATTTCGGTTAGAAAAAAAAGGCGTGAGAGGTACAACAGGTTAAGCGCAGAGGATCATTGTTCGATGCACTAAGTTTTCCGTCAGTGCTTTCCACCCACGAATTCAGCCTACCAAACTCAGACTAAAGCTTAAAACTGAAGCAAGTTTTTTTTTTTTGCCTTCTTACTTTTACTAAAACTGTAGATTATTTCCCTGTTCTCTAATAAAACGATGGATTCATACATGAATCTAAGTTACAGAGATTCAAATGATACAACAAACAAACACTGTAAGGAGCCCAGCAAGTTCTTGATTTGTAACAACTAATTATCCCGTCTGAATCTTAACTAAAGCCGCTTCACAAGCCTCACAAGATTGAGTCCTGCCCATAATTTTTTCTTTTTATCCAAAACAAAATCGAAGAAAATTACCTACCACATCGAGGGCACATAAACTTGTTCTTTCAAATTCTGGGTAGCACTCTCAGTAGGAAAACCTCGTACAGCTCCAATCGTCCACTGAGAAATAATCCCAGCTGCTATAGCGAACCTAAGCTGCCTCTCTAACACATCAGCGTTTTCGAACATTTCGGGCTTAGTCGTGAGCTTCCTCATGATCCCAGCAACTACAGCATCGCCCGAGCCCGTCCTATCGCAGGTGAAAGGCGTAATGAGCACATCTTCGGTCCCAACTACTACGCCGTCGAAGTTCGGCGTGTAATAATGAAGTCTAAGCGTCCCATCAGTGACGAAGAGGAACTTGAGCTTGTCGTGCCACAGAGGCGAGATCTCTTCGGGGGTATAATGGTAATAGTCCCTTCGCTTCTTGGTTTGTTCGTAGCTGTCGGCGTAGTATTGGGGTCGCTGGGTTCTTCTCCTCTTGTAGTGTTCTTCGTCTAGGAGGAATTCTAGTTCTTCCCTTGAGACTTCGATGATGTCTGATTTCTCCCATGCTTCTTGGATTGTTTCCCTTGTTTCGTCGCGTGATTTCCATAGGGGTAGAGGTAGGTTTAGGTCGAAGAACGTTAGGTTGCCAAACTTTTTGGACCATGAGATCGCTTTGAAGAGAGTTGCACGCATTGATGGCGTTGTTAGTACTTCGGCGTTGAAATGGAAGATCTTCGCCTGCAAATGGAGGAAACTGCTTAGATTAGCTACCATATGAACGAACATACAGCGGAGAATTCCAATTGATATCGCCATTTAATTCATCTTCAGTAATGTCAGAATTTTCTTGTGAACGACAGTGAAGAAAGTTTGGGATAAGCTTAGAGGCAAAAGACTGAGGATCGAATGCACACAACCTCAAGAAGTCAGAAGATAATGAGTCCGATTGAAACAAACTTAGCCTGAAAGAAGAATGTCTACCAAATGTTTGACGAAATTCCGCAGTTACCTCTTTGAGAACAGATAAATTCAATTCGTCCTCGCGCAAAGAAGCCTCGGCGCACTCTCCCACAGTCTCAGCCCACATTTTGCCGTCGTCGCCGAACCCAATCTTCATGTAAGTCTTCGCCGTCTTCTTGCCGGCGTCAAATTCAACGCCGCGAGTCTGCACTTTCTCCTCGTTCATCTTCAACACGAGCTCCTCGCCGAACTCGTCCTCCCCAACCTTGCCGATCAGAGCCGCTCGACCGCCGAGCCGCACGTGCGCCACGGCAACGTTCGACGGCGGGCCACCCGGCGCACGGGCGAACTCCGGCGGATCCCACTGGAGCATCTTCCACTGAGAGTAGATGTCGGGGTGCATCTGAGTCTCGGAAACGCGCACCGTTGGGACGAATTCCTTCTGCAAGCTTCCGAAGCAGCAGATCAACGGAGGGTCCTCGTACGGAAAATCGACGCCGTCGTCGTAGTCGTCGTGTTCCTCTTCTCCGTCGCCGTCGTTTTGCTTACGCTGCGGCTCGCGCGATTTGCGAGGGCGCTTTGGGGTTTTCGAGGGAGATGACGTGGCGGGGACAGATGCCTTCTTGCGGCCTCCCGGCGAGTGGTGGCGGGAGCCGCGGCGCTCGGCGAGTGGCAGTTCGTAGGTCGAAACGGCGGAGAAGGGCATTTTGGAGATAACGTTGCTTTGGCTACGCCGAAGTGGAGAAAGTGTAGTGTCGCCATGGATTTTAACAATTATCTGTTTGCAACATGACTGAAGGTGTTTTGCTCGACTAATTTTTAGTCAAGTTCTATATGGGCCAATATTTAATAAGCCCATACCAAACGGGCCCTTCGGCCCAAAAAAGACGTGCCAGAGCCGTGTACCAAACGGGCCCTAAGGCCCGAATTGGTCCTCGATATTTACACCATGGACCAATTAAGTCCCGATATTTCGTGTATATCAATTTTTCCATCGTAAATTTTGGTCCAATTTAGTCCTTCCATTAATCATGGTTCTGAAACCGGGTTTTTGAACCGGACCGAAAATTTTAGTGGTTTAAGGTTTAGTGGTTTAACCGGTATAAAATCGGAATCAAACCGGAGTCAAACCGGTATCTTAAATATGTCTAATTTATATTTTGTGATTGAATCAACCAAATTTTATAGATTATATAGATGTTTATTAGTAACATTTATTCTATATGAATTTTATAAAATTGAGTGTCAAAATTAAATAAAGTAAATTTTATTGGTAGTTGAAATTAATTATACTAGGACTGCAAAATTAAATTTATAAAAGTTGGGTTCAAAAGTGAATAAATATAAAACTTCTGGTCCATTAGGTAATTATTAGAAATATTATTGAAAAGTAAATGAGGCTTACGGGATTCGAACTCAGCCCGCCTGAATAGAAGCCCACGACTTCTACCACTGCACATTTTTCTTACTTATACATTATTTTAACGTTTTTTCTTTTTTTTTAAACCAGACCGGAATCGGACTGGATTTCCGGCCGGTTCACCGGTTTCCGGCCTGAACCGGCCGGTCCGGTCCGGTTTTCAAAACCTTGCCATTAATATGACGACTAGTTTTCGATATCATTTTTTTTAATCAAATTGACTGTCCTACTAACGGAAGGACTAAATTAGTCCAAAATCGATAATATCGTGAACTAAATTGATCCACACAAAACATCGATCACTAAATTAGTTCATCTGAGTGAATAAAATTTGGAAACATTTTGAATTTTCTCCCCTAAATTACCACAATGTTCAGAAGTCCAATCCAAGTGGGCGAATGGACGTGTAGCGTTGACGTCACAACTATACACAATGGCGTCATCTAACATCTAGCACAGATATACCAAAGCCTCAAAAGCCAGTCATTTACAAAAGCAAAGATAACTCTGTCTACAACCATAGTGTATATATATATACCCTCTTAGAGAGATACATCCAACAAAGAATTATTCAAATAACAGCTCTTTATTTCTGACGATATAATCCACATTATTATCACCACATTATGCATTCCTAAATCCTCCCCGCAGGCGATAACGGCGGGCAAGAAAAATAGTTCCCTTCAGCAGCCTTCTTACCACCATCGTCATCCCCACGACGATCCTCAGTTTCTAACACGCCCCGACTTTCTAACAACGCAGAAAATTCCCGACAAGTCACAAGCCCAACGCACGCCGCAAATGCCTCCAACAAAGACATCGAATTTTCCATCAACTTCACCGAGTAAAGCCCATTGCTCAATGGCTCCATGGAGAAGACAGGCTTTGCCTTGCTCTGTGTTCTTTCCTATAACATACGATCGTTCTTTAAACAGTCGAAATCTAAGACGCAGAGAAGCTTTTAACATTATATATATATATATATATATATATATATATACCTGAACATAAAGATTGACGCCATGGCCAACGCTAGAAGCTCTGTTTTTAAGGTCGTTAGTGAGAATACGTAGCTTGCAACCAATATCCCAGCCACCGCAGTCGCACGACCCGCCCGTTCTCCACCTGCTAATCAACGAAGAGTGCCCGCCTTTTACGGGTATTCCGTGGACCCCACCTGGGAGAATTACGATCGTACCCTCGGGATTACTGCTAATCCCACCTTGAAAAACGAGGGCTGCGATTTCTTGGCCCAGAGAAAATTCGGAGCTGTGCCCGTCGCCCTTCTGCTGCAGTGGATCGACTCCGTGCAAGACGCACTCTCTGCATCGCTTCGAAACCTTCATCTGCCCGAGGATTTTGTACCCGAGGCTGCTGTTTTTGTTCTTCGAGCCTTGGCCTATCCAACTTAGGCTGCTGCTCTTTTTCTTGATTTCTTGCACGGAGTAGAACATGTAATCTGAGGGCTTTTCAGATGTTAGAACGGCAGCTAGCATGTCTTTGCTGTTGTCGTCTACGAGTTTGAAGAAAGGGAATCCATTCTTTAACGTCACTTGCAAAAGCGCCTGAACGCTCTTTCTATCGTGGGACTGTCCTTCACTACACGAGTTCATACGTTTCGCAGTTTCTGAGCTCACATTTGATGTCTGAACACTCTCCTCGGTAGATTTACCCCTCCTATGCTTTGTCAAGGGTTCGAACAATCTCCTCAGTGGGCTCGACCTTCTCCTGCCGCTAACATTCCCTTTATCTCCTTCGATTCCACTTGAAAGAAGTGAGTTTTCGGGAAATAAAGGGCCTGATTTATTACCAGTGGCTCCAAGACTTAACCTTGGAATCGTTGAACCCTCCTTACAGCTCGAACTTCTGTTCAGACGACCAAAGCTGAAGCTGAAACGGCGAGAAGGCGAGGGATCGCCTCCTTTTAAATTGGGCTGCTGCTCAGAAGATTCGATCGAAAATGAGTGCCTTTGCGATTTTCCACTAGCAGATTTCTGAAGTGGGTCGACGAGAGATTCTGCATTTGCAGTGGTAGCAGACGACAATGGACATGAGTGTGGGATATTAGCGGAACTTGTCCCTGAAAATTGCCCATCTGATGATGTCCTAAAGTCATTAGACTGAGGCAAACCTGAGAAAGTCCTCCTATCTCGATTTTGTGACTGCTCATTTACAGTACGATATTTCGAAATCGACCTCACTTCATTTTTCAATCCACTTTCCTTACTTGGCCGCTGAGAACTACTTGTGTTATCATGAGAAAAGGAAGAAAACTTAGTTTCAGTCCGTTCTGATGATGAAGCTTTCATTTCTGGCATGACGACTTTCTTAGGATGCTCCATGTCGTTCTCAACGTTTCCCTTGTAAGAATGTGCGTCGTGCAAATCCATTTTCCCAGGATTAAATACTTTCCTGGCAGCTTCGAATTCTTCGAGCCAAGCTTCTTTTTCCTTAAACTTCAAATGTCTAACATACTTCTCTTCCTTTTCTTTCATCGCTGAGCAACTCTGAGGTTTACCAAAGCGCAAATCGTGGGAAATAGGTTTCCCCGAAGATAGCAAAACATTATCCACGCCATGAAATGAACGCTGACCGCCCTTAAGATTTTCACCCAACTTTGGTACCGAATTAGGCGACGAAGTACCTTTAGGTGGCAGCATTGTCTTGGACTGATGATGCAAAGGAGGCATATGTTCGCTGTACTTCCATTTCTCCAAGCGCTTCCAATCAAGAACTCCAAAGTTCAACGCCTTTTCTTGGACCGTATCCTTCCTCTGCGCTTGCTGGAGAAATGATGGTAGGTTTGACATGTGCCTGACGATTTCATCTTCCTTATTATTACATGACTTTGACTTTCGCCGAGGCTTCAAATCCACTGAAGAAGATTTCGGCGGCTTGACTTCTTTAGGTTGTGCGCCAGAGGTTGACTCAACGTAGGGTTTACCAAATGGTAGCCCATACTTGTACGTACGTTTAGAGCGTAAATCTGATTCGATTTCTTCTTCAATAGCAGCGCCCAACGTTTGTGCTTGCGAAGAAGTTCTTACATGTCTTGATGTAGATTCCATGTCAGAATAAGTTCATCTGTCTGATCAGTGTTTTAAGAGGGTCAGTTTATATATTAAAGAGAAAGAAACAAAGATAAACAAGTTATACGAGCTTTCCCTAAGCACAATAAGATACACGAAAATGCTTCAATTCCTCGAGTGGTCATTCTCATTACTACCTCGGCGTTATGTAAGGGGAAAGGCAAATGCCCTATGCATTTTTCAGCGCATCGCATAATCAGAAAGTGCAGATCATATCATACATGTACCAGCAAATTGTGAACCAGAAAATGAATAAACGGGAAAAGAACGCAAACTAAAGCAAGATCATACCATAATTGCACATAGTATTAGGAGAAATGGAGGTTTGTCACATGGGAATTCACAGATTACTACGATTCCAAATAATGTACGAAAGGGAAAGGGTAAAGGCTCAATGGTTACAAGCATACACTGACATCATTTTCTTCAGTGTTTCTTGGCAGTCATCACATTCTAAGACAATAATCGCCAAAAGATCAGATGAAACTATGGATCTTTTCTACAACAGACGAACAATAACGCAGATCCAGGAGACATAAAAGCATAGTGACAACCAAAAAATTACCCTAAAAAAAGAACAGATTAGGATCCCAAAACCCAGCTAACATTTCCGAACCACAAGGCTGAAAAAGAACGAGAAACAAAAAGGATAATTGATTGCCATAAACAATACATAAAAAACAATTAAAATTATAAAGAAGTGACCTTTCACTGAAATCCAAGAAAGGAATCGGAGATGATGTGGGTAAGAACAAAAAAAAAACCAAGAAAGGAATCTCCTTGATAATCGCAGCAGCAAACTGTATACTACTCTACTCTTCCAAGAGAGAACGAAAAAAAAAGGTGATTGTATAGATACAGTGCCCAAAGCTAATACGTATAAAGAGATCGAACGGAGCAATGAATGACCCAAGAAAATAAAAAAGGCCAAAAAGGAAAATCGGCACACTACAGCTGAGAGTTATTGTGAGTGTAATGATGAAGTGAGAAGCAAAAGGAGCGTTTGGCTTTCCTGGCAAAAGAAATCCGACGGTTAAGAGGTGACGTGGCAACAGATGAGTGGTCAAATCAATCGGCCGGCACCTTATGGGCCACAAAATATATCGTTAATTGACTATGGGCCCACATACGTTAAATTTAATCTTCTTAGAAACTATTTAATTAGTTGCAAAATACTTTGTACTTGCATTTAACTATTAATTTCAATGTGATCACCATCTACTGTTGGGTTTGTTATTGTATTGTGCTGATTGTTAGGTGAATGAGTCTAGCTTGCGATGTTTTGGATCTTACTTCATCAAATTTCCTATATTTATACACAATAAAAAAAACAAATATGGTGACGGTTAGTTCAATTTTCTCATAAGCTTTTATCCTTAATTGTTTCGTTAATGTTATATAATTACACCAGAAGGCACTTAGTTTACTGGTCGAGGAGAAAATCTCCAACTTATGCTATTTAGAAATAAAATTCTCTAGTTCGTTTGATATTGTATTTGCCACTCATCTCTCATTCAATTAATTTTCAAGTCCCCACTTGACTGAACTTATATTCATCTCACACACTTATCTAATCGAATCGAAATTGAATTTGATACTACTAAGTACTAACAATCTATGACATCAAATCGAAACATAAATTGCATGGTAAAAAGGAAAAAGCGTGTCGCTTAAGTCGTTTGTACAAAATTGGACCACATTGCACGTTTTTTCACGTCGAAGCATCTTTCGATGTGTTGATGCAATTGCATATGATTTGGTGTTATATAATTGCTGAACCCAGTTAGATAACTAACTGCTAACAACTATGCTAATGATTTCATCGAAGAGCCACACAAACTATAATATTCACACGAGAGCGTAAAAGGAAAGTATACCTCCAAAGCAAAGGTCGCACGCCTCCTAATCGATCGCATGCTTTTTATGAACCATCTTTACACTTTATATAATTTTATCATTGCTATATTTATCGTCAATAAATCAATAATTGCCCAAACTTTATCGAAACTAGTTTACGAACAACATAATAAATGTCGTTTTGTAGGAAAAAGCTTTTTTAATGAAAGAAAAAATATAAATAATAAATCAAATAAAAGGCTTACCGAGCCTACACAAAAAGCTCGACTTAGATCAGAGCTTCACTTGAACTAAGATTTTTGACTCGATTTACCAAAGCACTCGAACATAAAAGGTTTTCGAAAGATGCACTTCAAACATTATTAATTGAGCCGTTATTTCTTAAATGGAGCATTTCTGATTAGAAAATTGAACAAAATAGTTATCAAATCTTTGAGATTGTGACTCACTTGGGTTCGATGTTATAACGAGTTCGGCCCGCAATTTATGGGCCTTTCGTTACTAAACAGCCGTTTTGTTCCACATGAATTGTGATGTAACAATCTATGAATTTTCATGAGATGGGGATTTAATTAAACATATGATGATGATGATATTTCACTATTTCGAATAAAGGCCACAGTTGATGGAAGACATATGTTGTGGTCTAACAAAACAATGTAAAGAATAAAACAATACGAACAAGCGATAACAGCATACAAGCAAACAAGAAAAGGAATGTGGAATATATCGTTAAATTAAAAGCGAAGAAGCATTGCAATATATATTCTTACAAACCTTGTCCTTAACGCCGGCCACCATAGATCCTCACGCAATAGAAAACTAAGAAAAGAACCATTCTCATTCAAAAAAAATATATATCATATATATGTATATATTTAGTCCTTTTGCAGCAAAAAAAAACCCTAAAACACTCAAATCCATTTTCTCCATTCCTCCAAAAAAGAAAAACCAACGTCCATATGGATCCAAACATGCCTATGCCCATGAACAATAGCAGCAACACTATGATGCCGCCCATGCACTCGAGCTTTTTCTGGGGCAAAGATGTGATAATCTTGTTCTCAAACTGGCCGGGCAAGGACAACCTCGGCTTGTACTTATTAGCCCTTGTGATGGTCTTTCTACTCGCCATGTTTTCTGAGATAATCTCAGGTTTCTTGAAGTTGAAGCAGAGAGGTTTGAACCCTATTGTGGGATCTTCTGTTTACGCTCTTTTGTACGGTTTTAAGATGTCTTTGGCCTACTCTGTGATGCTTAGCGTCATGTCTTTCAACGTTGGAATTCTTCTTGGAGCTGTTTTAGGACATGTCTTGGGCTTTTTTCTGGTGAAGTTTAGAGAGCTTGTGGCTTTGTCCAAAGCTGTGGATTCAAGTACTTGAAAGCTGTATGGTTTTTCTTAAAATGTTTTTAATTTCATAATCTATATTTCTCAAATCATGACATAATGTCGTTGTAGTATAGTGGTAAGTATTTCCGCCTGTCACGCGGACGACCCGGGTTCGATTCCGGCAACGGCGAAGCTTTTTTATATGTATATATATATATTATGTATTTTATTTTTCGTTAATATTGGCTTTATTTTTTCTCTTTTATTTATGTTATTTCAACGTCTATTCCACCTTTTCCTATGTAATATCCATTGTTTAAGAATGATAGAAGATAACAATTCAAACGATGAGTACAAGAATAGATAAGAACATGGTTTGCGGACCATTTGATAATGACCATACAATCATATAACTCCAAGAAGCATTTAATTAGCCACATTACTTGTCCAGAGACATCTGTGTGGAAAACCTTGAATTGCTTCGCTCTTATATGTAAATATATAATATATAATCTCCTCACAATTCTGAACCATCAATCTATCCTAAAACTCAATATAAGTTGTTTGTTTGCAAATGCAGAAGTACAAGAAAGGCATAGATGAGGTCTC
This sequence comes from Craterostigma plantagineum, assembly GCA_027422505.1. Classification (NCBI taxonomy): domain Eukaryota; kingdom Viridiplantae; phylum Streptophyta; class Magnoliopsida; order Lamiales; family Linderniaceae; genus Craterostigma; species Craterostigma plantagineum. Next base: position 3,262,893 of record JAPQWV010000009.1, on the reverse strand, counting down.
TTGCCTTATACATAATAACCATTAGCTTAAGTGAAGTGAAGTGAAGAGAAGAGAAGACAGTAATAAGATAACCTCTCTTCTGCTATCTATATAAACTTAAACACCTATTAATATATATACATTCTTCACCAAGGAAGCTTTAAGTATCTCCTCCAAGCTGCTTATTCTATTCCACTGATCTAATCTTTCTTCCTGCAATAACATTACTTATATAAGTCATTCATTCATTGCATAAGTTCAAAGAAAATCAAGACTGTGTAATGACTAATATATTACCTAAAGTATAGCTTAAACCTCTGATCTATGTCAGTGATGGGCTCTCAGTAGTAAAGAGACCCTGCATTAAGGAGAAAAAATATACAGGTTTACGTTAAGGCTGCGTTTGGTACGCGCAATTCGTGTGTCAGAAACACTACGAAAAGCTACAACTAAGTTAGCGCATAGAACAATGATACATCCCACTGCTATACATTCACACCTTTCCATTTCTTTTTACCCAAGAGGGCCTTTATTACACAGAATTCGTTGCGGAAAGGAAAAGGAAAAGTGTAACGATACGACACACGAAGTGTAACGTACAGTGATTCGATAACCGTTACACTTCTATTTTCCTTTTCTGCATTGAATTCTGCATACCGAACTCATCTTAATATAAGCTTCAAAAACAAGATTTTAAACAATGGGTGTATGGAAACTAGCTCAAAACACATACCCTGCCACCAATTTCCCCTCGAAGCCATGTTCTCATCATCTTCTCCTTCTTGCTTGAACTGATATCGATAATCACCCACAGAAAAAAAAGGAGAACATAAATCGATCGTCGATTTCTTCCCAATAACTTTATTACATTAAGATTAATACTCACACGTGTGGTGGGATTGGAGTTCTGAGCATTTGAAGGCTGTATGAATACATCTTGCCCGCCGTAGTAGATTGAAGAGTTGTAATTGAACGGCTGTGATTTCACTTCCTCAAAGCACGAATCAATGGGCTTATTCGGCACAGCCTCTTTGCCTGCAAAAAAGTTTCCACCTTTGTCATAAGTTCTTCGAGTTATTTATGAAATTTCGCCCAATTCTTACATACCTAAAGCTTCGGTCTTTGGAGCTTGATGTGCAGAGTCTTTCTTGGTATGGGGTTCTAAGAAGTGAAATGGCTCCTATTCAAAGATCAACGATCATCAAGACAGAGTAACAAAAGAAAAAACAGCTGCAACGTATATATATGAGAATCTTAACAGCCCATGATATGATGTCATTATTTCTTGACGATTTCAGCAGCAATCGATCAAGCGAATATATCAATAATTATAATCACAACCTCACATCACATTTTATTACAGGCACTTTATAACGTTTTTAGGTGATGATAAACTATGATTACCTTAGTCGGCGGAGGAAAGAGTGCGTTGAAAAGCCCAGAGGTTGACGAATTAGCTTCTGAGGAAGAACCCTTTGCACCCAAAACCTCAGCAGTCGATGAAGAGCCCTTCTGATTTACACCTTCCATTGTTTGATAAAGTTGTTAAAAATGGGGAAGAAAAAAAAAACCCTTTTTTTTCTCTTTGAATCTCTGATATGAGTTTGAGAGTTAAATCGCGGGCTTAAAAAGACAGCCCTTTGTCAGATACTTCCAAATCTCACCGTCACCGACCGGGGAAGAAAGTACGGCAAATCTTACTACACAAGCAATACCTCGGAGAGAAAAAAGAAAACCCAAAAAGGGAAAAAGAAAATTGAATGCTGGGGAGAAAAAAAAAAAGCAGAACCAGAGCAAAAGACGTCAGCTAAAGCAGAGGAAGAGAGAATAAGAGAAACTCAAAACGATGAGTGAGTCCTCCGCCGTGTGTGAATTCATTTAATAATGGCGATAAGATTTGCTATTCATGAAAAAAACCCAAAGACTTGTGTGATTGTGGGCGTGATTACGATATCTGCTTGTTTTTCTTTCTTTGGTTTAAAAAATTTATTACGTTTTGATTGTTTTTTTTTCTTACTTTAATTTGGTTTGTCAGTTTCAGACGGGTCGGAGATTCATATATGTATGAGAAAGGTCCGGATTTTAGAAGAGTCGGTGGTCAAAGTGGGCCCAGAATCTTTAAGCCCATCATTTAACGCCACGCGTACTCTATGGATAATGACGATCCTATCTATTGACATTTTTCTATTTACTTTTTTTCTCAAATGATCCTCGTAACAAGCAGCCTTATATAATTTAATTATTTTCCCTACCCAGAATAATCATGTACATGTAGAGCAGTCAATTTGGCCAGTGGCCCGTGGGCCGGCCCGCCCCGGCCCGCCCCCAAAAGGGCGGGCTGGGCTGCATTATTTTAGGCCCGCCAAGGGGCGGGCCGCGGGCTTGGCGGGGCGGGGTGTGCTAGCCCGCGTGCCGGCCCACCATAATTCTGCTAACATAACAATATATATTATATATAAATAACTATTAAATATCGAAAATAATATTAAATTAGTTAGAAAATTTAATTAATGGTTCATTAATTATGTCTAATTAATATCACATTTATTATCAAATACATAATTAACAACATATTTATCCATAATTGTTTAATAAATACCATAATTAATTAAAATTATTAGTAAATTTAAATTTTAAAATTAACATAAAACTTAAAAAATATATATATTTTCTTGGCTGGCGGGCCCGTCAGGCCCGCGGCCCGCCACAGGGCGGGCCGGTCCCCCATTTTTAGGCCCGCCAGATGGCGGGCGGCGGGCGAACCCAGCCTGGCCCTGCCATATCGACAGTACTATGTACAGGTCTAAATTGCACTCATATACTCGTGCTAAATAATATATAAATTATTTATTAAATACAAAATAAAAATAGAAGGATAAATGTAGCAATATATAAATGCACGGTAGTGGATGATTTTATTATTTTTTATTTCATGTTAATTATTAATTTGAGAAAAATTCTGATTGGCTGATTGGTACACCAAATTGAACAATTTTTAATTACTGCTGAGCATTAATATAAGAGCATAGATTCTAAGGATGAGGTGATATGATAAACCGTCAATTGGTTGTCAATTGAGATTGAAAAAAATAATTAATGAAATTTAACAAATCATTAATTATCTCTAATTACTATATTTAATTTAGTACTATTTTTAGTTAATTACTAATTACTATCCTACTTTAAATTTATAATAAACTAAATTTTTCTTTTCATATTTAACCATACAAATTAAATTTAAATTATGATTTCTGTGAAATATTTCAAACTAAAACAAATTTTATAAAAAAAAATTTATATAAATAGCACACGCATTTGAGTGTGGATAAGTTACTAGTAATAATAATACATTTCTAGAATCATTATATATAGTAAAAATAACGCGTGGCAAAAAATTAAATGTATTATTATTTCTTTCTTCTCTCTTAAAGCATTATAAATAGTAAACAGCAAAATTGGATTCTTAGAACATACCAAAGTCTCACTAGTGGTGAATTTTTGCATTGTTTTAAATTGCTAAACTTGCAAATTTCCTTTTGCATAAATATGGATAACTTTTTTTTTACATGATGTTATATAAATTTGACACAAATATTAGCTATACAACATCCGGAGATTTGAGAAGTTTTGTTCTTTTTTCTTTTCAATTTCAAGAGGTATCCCGACACAATCACACCTCTTGAAATCCCCGAATATGAAAAATTACAGTCCGACTGTATTGATACCTCTTGAGACAAAAAAAGAAGTAAATATAAAAACATGGAGATGAAATAGATGAATTTAACAATTATAGCTAATTTGGAAAATTCTAGCATCGATAAAAACTGTAGCGCTATATTTTATAAAAGGAAAAAGTTTCAAAAATCTCGAGATCAGTGATTTTAAAGATTGTAGCGCTAATTCGAAGAAAAAAGTTATAAATTGAAGCTACAAATATGAAAATGCTATTATTTTAACTAGTAATCGACCGGTTGAAATCCTCTGTCCCATAATCATGTCCCATTTCCTGTCCCACCCCTTTAAAATTGATTTTTCTGATTATCGAAAAATATATGATATGGATATCAAATCGATCATCATAAAACAAGGAATAAATTGGATGTGTTTATTTATTTTTATCATATAAATCTCATGAAATAACGATGATTTTATGATTTGGTGGATTTCATTGATTAAAATAATTAATCAATAAAAAGAAAATTTGTGAACCGTCGGATTTAAATTTTAACGGATGTGATCATTTTGGGACATAGAGGGGGACATGTTTTTGAGATAGATGATTTCGTGCGGTAATCGACTTTCATTTCATAGAGGTTTTCACACTGATTTTAACGCGAACAACGTTTTAGTCCCAAATGTTCGATTGGGCGTTTCTGCTCCCCAAACGTGCCACTTTTAGTCCTAAATGATATTGATTTTGGACCATTTTGACCCCTGACTAATTTAATCAATATTTAATATGTGAAAGCACATGATTTTCGGACTTAAAGCCTGACAATTCTTCTTAATTGTATCAAGGAAAAAAAAAACAAATTTCGCATTTATCCGCATATAATATTATTTGGAGATAATTAGGTATTGTGGCTTGTGGTTGTGGGAGCGATGATGCACAAGAAGACAAGCTAATGGTCGACGACAAGAGGATGATGATTTTCATTGCATTATTACACATATTATTTTAAACACCCACCGCTTTGAGTCGCCGCATGATGATCCAAAACTGTGAATGACATATATGTGCATGTCTCTATTCTATGTATCCACATCATCACGTTTATTTTTATGAGAGAAAAATGAAATTAAATAATAGAACTAGATGAGAATCTTAGCCCAAAAATAATTCTATTCATTGGGCCTTATATTACAACGCAAAATAAATTAGAAATCGTGGTTTGAATGATTGGGTCGAACTTCGAAGTGGTACTCTACAAAAGAATGGTAAATATTCGATGGGCCATCATCCGACTACAAAAAGCGATATTTTTTTAGGCAACAATTTTGTTCCATAATATCAATTTGAACAAAATATTAAATGGAGTCAATTCCCATAATATCAAACTAGTCTTTGTCCTGTGCAATGAACATGTTATAAAAAAATACATCAAAACTATTTACTTAATATATATATATATATATATATATATAAAGAATTTTCGTAATGAGCTTAACGTGATGGTTTCCGTGCGTGGTTAACTTTTATTTTTATTGTTTATTTTATTAAATAGTTAATTATTGGACAAGTGACGCATTTAGAAACCTCCTACATTTTTATAATACTATAAGAGGAACAAAAATATTAAAAGAACAAATAGAAAGATACATATACTAGTATCCAATTACAATCCCTTCTGCGAGCAAAACTTGGGAATGGGAATCTGTCCAAAAATTTTGAGATTAAAACGTCGTATGATCATGGGCGGCAATATTCGAACTTTTCTTAATTCTTCTGTGGGCAGAACTAATTTTAGGTACAAAATTAAAAATTATGATGTACTACTAATCGTACATACATGTCAATGTACCTGTCATCATGTGAAGTGAAGGAATCTTGCTAGCATAAACTGCTTAAAATTGAATATGATATCAGCACATACAATTAAAACTATTGTTGACTTTTTATTATTATTTTTTTAATCTCAAATCTCCATGCGCGCGTGCGTCGATCAAGACTGTTCATATTAGTTCGATTCTTTTATTAGTTGATAGTTAGAAACTGCTGGCTTATCAACCGATAATGTCAAATACTCAATTGCAAATTTCACAATATCTGTCGGCTTAACATCATTTTTAAATGTAAACTTGAGTTTAAGACTTCGTTGTTTGGTAATGAAAACATATATATTATATCTCCCAAATGTCTTCACTCGTGACTTTAGAGCACGCTTGCCAAAATCACACGATAATAAGTTGATAAACTCGTTGATTCCATCATCACCTTCATTTGTGAGGATAATAAATATATTTTTCGAAGCGCAAGTCTGCCATATCTTCTCAATGAACAATATCGAGTTTTCGTTAATTAGTCGTAACCCTAATCGAGCCGCCATGCTCAGAAGGCAAGACCTTGCTGATGTAATAACATCAAAAAACATAAGATCTTACAAGTGCATTTTCTGCAAGCGAGGGTTTTCAAACGCTCAGGCGTTAGGCGGGCATATGAATATTCATCGTAAGGAAAGGGCGAAACTCATTGATCATCAAGAAAAAGAAGAAGATGATGATGATAGAAGCGATGGTAATAAAGTGCAGCTTTTTAAGGAAGGTATGGAACTGAGAACTCCTTTTATTACATCGCCAGATGATGGATTAGATCTTGAACTTCGATTAGGGCTACGGTCAATTGACCCTAAGACAAAGAAATAGCAGTTATATATATATATATATATATATATATAAGTAGTTTATATAGCTTATTTTCCAGTAAGGTTTGGGGGTTAGCTTCATTCAGGATAAGGAATGTATATAGACAAATATATTTGAAGTTTGTAACAAAGTTCTGTTGTTTTTTGTTTTTTTTTTTGTTTTTAATTTGCGGTATAATATTTTTTTCTCTTATTTACCATTGTAAGATTATTTATTTGTTTGACTTAGAAATTTGATGTCAGGGATAATCGTTGTTCAAATCACTACAAAATAAACCACGTTTAGCGACTACAAGAATTAGTCGCTAAAAGCATAAATGTAGTCGCTAAAAACAATCAGCGACTACATCAGCGACTGAGACAAGTAGTCGCTATAAGCCTTGTCGCTGATTTCATGTGGTCGCGTGTTAGTCGCTGATTAGCGACTACTTGCGACTACGGACACGTAGTCGCGAACTTGCGACTAACTGGCGACCAACGTATCGTAGTCGCTAATTAGCCACTACACGGCGACCAACTCTGTAGTCGCACAGTGGCGACTAATGATCTACGACTACGTGGCTGTAGTCGCTGTTAGCGACTACACCGTTAGTCGCCGAACTGCCATTTGCAGTCGCTAAATTTGAATCGTTGAAGTCCAACTTGTAGTCGCTAATAGGTTGTCTGTAGTCGCTAATTTAGTCGTTAAATTGCCTATTTTCAGTATTTAATTATTTATTTTTTAAATAAATTGTATATTATGTAAAAATTATAAATAGACACGGAAAAGCACGAAAAAAGGTCCATTCGATAATCCAAAAGTCGAATACATCAAAATAAATTCAAACCGGAATAAAAGAGTCGAATACATTATAATGAAGTCGCCAACATCAAATAAAAAGTTCGACACAAACGTAAGAAACTATGCCAAACCGTGGCCGGATCCCCCGTCCGGAAAGTCGTCGTGGCGTCGAACATTCAGTGACGCCGCTGCAGCACATGTCTGCGTGTCATCCACAGGAGTCGTCGTGGCGTCGAACATTCATTGATCGTACATCCATTGTCTGTACGAATTCATTTGGGACAACTGCACAACAAATCACGCACGTATATTTAAATACCCACACATATATTTAACTATCCACAAATATTTCAAATAATTTCATTCAAGACGGAGGATAAAGGGGACAGCAATTTACCGAGAATTTACGAGAATTTGAGACTCGGAGAGCGATAAGCAGATCGGGAGCGGTCAAGGGGTCCGGGCAATGAACGTCGAGGAGCAACCTTGCAACGAAACAAAAAACTTATAATACGTCTGTTGACAGTAGTGAGCCAAAACCTTGATGATCGATGTGATAAACGATTGAGCCACAGCTGAGACTGAAGAAGCTCGAGCAGAGCTGAAGAAAAATCTGTTCATGTTGAGGATATTCTCAGGTTGAATATCGACCGTTAGATCTGGCACGTAGGATCGAATGGCTCATGTTAATAGTTGTTGTTTCACTTATAGAGTTGCTAACCGTTTTCTATAAGTTGAATGGAGCGCTATGTACAACAAGGGAAGCAATTGGTACAAGCGTGCATTGCAGGCTGCTGTAACGGTTAAATGAAAACTGCTGCTAGTTCTTATAAATAGCAGATTAGCAGTGGTGAAGTAACACTTAGAGCGATCGTATCTTTCTGTAGAGAGAAATTTAGAGTGCGATGTAAACTAGAGAATTGGTGAGGAAGATACCATCTTGTAATCCCAATTCGTGGTTTGGAATAAAAGAGCTTTGTTGGTCCGTGGACGTAGGCCGAAAGTCAGCCGAACCACGTAAAAGCTGTGTTATCCGTTTTTCGTTTTCTCTCTGTTTTTCGATCCGATCACCTTCAAGATCGTAGTTCTTGTTTCATTCCACATACACCCACGAAAGATTGCTGAATTGCGAACCCAACGGCGTGAGAATCCCAACAAATGGTGCGGCGAGGCGTGGAACGAAGCGCGACGAAGATGATGGCGCAAACTGGGTTCGAAATGAAGAAATTCAGCGAAGGGGACGATCTTGGGCTGTGGAAGCTCAAGATGAAGGCTGTGTTGATCCAAGAGGGATTGGAGGAAGCCTTGAAGACGTGGAATGATATGCTACCGAAGGATTTGAAGGCGGACGAAAGGAGAATCGTTCGGGCGAAGGCTCAAAGCTTGATAATCTTGAGTCTTGGAGATGGTGTTCTTTCAAAGGTGTTGAAGGAGACCACGCCGGGCGGGCTATGGAAGAGATTGGACGTTCTTTATTCAATGAAGGCTCTGAAGTCGAAGAAAGCGCTCCCAAGGATCGCCTCGAAGCAGCTCAAAACCCTACCCGAGTCAAGAATTGGTACGTCGGGTGAGTCTTTGTGCATGAGGTCGAAATGGGTGATGAAGGAGGCCACGAATTCAAAGAGGGCTGTGAAGAAGAAGTCCAAGAAGCCCATAAAGTGTTACCATTGCCATGATGAAGGCCACATTCGGAGGTTGTGCCCACATCGAAGACAAACGTCACAGCCCGGAGGTGAAGACCAAGTTGGGGCTGAGGTTTGTGATGATGGTGGCTTGGCGAAGGTGTCGATTGGGTCCAAGAATGGATCGATTACCTCAAGAAGGTGTGAAGGTGTGAATGCAGGTCGAAACGCTGCTAGGAATCTTCAACTTGAGGTGGAGAACGGTGCGAAGGAAGCTTCGATAAAGCCGGGAATTACTCGTTCGTATGATAGCGAGGATAGCTTGAGATGGAAGGGATTCTTGAGGGAAGAATCGAAGGCCACAAAAGCGCAGACCTGGGAACCTGTGAAGAGGTCTTTAAAGAAGAGGTTTTGGAGCTTGAAATGGTTCGGGAAAAGGAACCATGAAGCGGAGAAAGGTGGAGCAAAACCTGAGGTCGAAGCACCTGTCGAATTTGCTGAAACGAGTCTTGATATGGGCTCGCTTTATGAGTCGTCTGAGCTCGAGGTGGAGATGGTTTCTTCAAGAGAAAGGAGCACTTGTGAGCCTAGTTCGAGGGATGAAGCTATGGTGCCTGAAAGTGCTGAAAAGGATGAAGAAACACCTCAAGAAAGGGAGCTTGAAGACGAGGTTGCGACAGAAACTGTGAGCGAGTTTGAAGCTCAGAGCTCGCTGGTAAGTGCTGATGTTGTGGCTGCGGAAAAGACCAAGAAGGAAGGGTTCTTGGGCTGCAAATGGATCAGCAAGGATGTACATGAAGCTAGGAATTGTAGTGGACTAGCTGGAGCAATGCGAAGCTCGGACACGGACAGCTCGACTTGCAAGAACACCAAGTCGACTTCTAGCAGGAAATTTCAAGCCTGCTTGAGGTTGATGACGTGCTCTGCCAAGTTCTGAAGGGCTGGAAACTGATGACCAACAAAGCTGAGAAGTGGCACGAAATCAAGGTGGAGTTCTTGGTTGGAAAGTGCAGAAAAGTTCGGATGATTTAGCTTGCAGACATGGACTTCAAAAGCTGTGGAAAATCTGTGTTTAGGCTAAGTTTAAATGAGTTTAGCTACCTCGTTTGGACTGGTGAAGGGCTGATATCAATGAGATATTGATGGTTCTTGGCTCAAGGTGGAGATTGTTGACAGTAGTGAGCCAAAACCTTGATGATCGATGTGATAAACGATTGAGCCACAGCTGAGACTGAAGAAGCTCGAGCAGAGCTGAAGAAAAATCTGTTCATGTTGAGGATATTCTCAGGTTGAATATCGACCGTTAGATCTGGCACGTAGGATCGAATGGCTCATGTTAATAGTTGTTGTTTCACTTATAGAGTTGCTAACCGTTTTCTATAAGTTGAATGGAGCGCTATGTACAACAAGGGAAGCAATTGGTACAAGCGTGCATTGCAGGCTGCTGTAACGGTTAAATGAAAACTGCTGCTAGTTCTTATAAATAGCAGATTAGCAGTGGTGAAGTAACACTTAGAGCGATCGTATCTTTCTGTAGAGAGAAATTTAGAGTGCGATGTAAACTAGAGAATTGGTGAGGAAGATACCATCTTGTAATCCCAATTCGTGGTTTGGAATAAAAGAGCTTTGTTGGTCCGTGGACGTAGGCCGAAAGTCAGCCGAACCACGTAAAAGCTGTGTTATCCGTTTTTCGTTTTCTCTCTGTTTTTCGATCCGATCACCTTCAAGATCGTAGTTCTTGTTTCATTCCACATACACCCACGAAAGATTGCTGAATTGCGAACCCAACGGCGTGAGAATCCCAACAACGTCGTTAAGACAAGTGAAGTGAAACTGAATCTGAAGCTGAAGGGACGTCGATAGTTTTCATACAACGCTCTTTCCTCGATAGTTACTGAAGCCAAGAAACCCTTTATACTCCCTACAACACTCTTTCCCCCTACAAATTTGAAGCTGAAAAGACGTCGATTGTTATTGTTCCTCAGTTTTCATACAAACCCTCACAATCACAGTATTGAAGGCTCGAACTGAAGCACGTACCCTCTCTCGCATCGCACCCTCCCTCACAATCACAGTATTGAAGGCAGATTTCGAACTTAAGCACGTAACCTCTCTCCCAACGTATCTACTATGTAATAACAGTCCCTTTCGACCTTCAACACGAAAAAGTACCGTTCCAACTCACCACGTTCACTCGCCCTAAGCTAACGACAAATTTACGGGCGGCATATGAAACAGAGTCGTACCTGAGAGAGGCGAGCGACGACGGACGGCGGCGGAGGTCGGACGTAGGCGGACGGCGGCGGGCTTCGGGATGAACGGCAGCGGAGGTCGGATGAACGCCGGTTGGTACGATCGATGTTGGAGGGAATTTGGATTTGGGAAATGATGTCTGCGATTCACGATTTGGGGAATTTAGGGTATTAATATTACCGACTACAATACATCAGTCGCTAAGATTACTAAATTTAGTCGCTAATCAGTCGAAAATTAGCGACTACACATTAGTAGTCGCTAAAATCACGAAATGTAGTCGGCACGATTATTAGCGACTGCATCGGCGTCTGTACTGTAGTCGCTAATAGCGACTAATAATTATTAGTCGTTAACGTTAACCGTTAGTCGCTAATTGTTTGTATCAGCGACTACTCTAACTGTAGTCGCGAAACGTAGTCGCCGTTTGAGCTTTTTTTTGTAGTGAATAAACACCTAAGTTATGCCTCCGTTGATGTGAATCCACTAAGAACAAACATCCCATTGAAACATATTATACTTAGGCCCTACTAGGAATCATTTAATTTTTTTTTAATTTGTCAATTAGTTGCAGTAATTTGAAAGACATGCATAGTTGAAATGAAATACACAAGTTCGGTTCAATTTTCAATTATAGACATAAAACATCTCACAAATTTTATTGTCATTCAATTGCATTCCATCACACATAACCAATTTTTATCTATTCGTTAATTTCTTTGAAGGCATAACAAAGATCTCGTTCCGACTATACATCTTCACCACACCCACAAGGCAAAAACCCTAAAACAAAGTAAATTAGAAATAAATAAAAAGGCAAAGGGACCAAAAACAAGAAATAGAAAATAAAGATTCAAAAGCATCGCCAAACATATAATGGCAAATAGAGCAACACCCATCAACACAAGTGTTTTTCTTTTTCTTTTCTTTTTTCTGTCTCTGAAAATCGTATCAAATAACGAACTTGATAGAATGGTAGGTTGAATGGGTTGGTGAACCAACCCACTTCAACTACCATATATATAATATAATATTATATTAATATTATAATACTTATTAGTATGAAGTTTTGCTATAAAAAGGCATCGAGAGATTCATTAGAAATCACACCAAAGAAAGAAAAGAAGAAAGAGAGAGAGGGAGAAAGAAAAAAAAAATAGAGGGTTTGTTCGGTATTTGCTCCAACTATAAAGAGAGATAGTGAGTGTTTTCTCCTTTATAGATTGAGAGGTTGTAACCCCTGTTTTTACCCCAGTAATAAATTTCTACCTCGCCCGTGGTTTTTTACCCCAAGTTAAAAAGGGGTTTTCCACGTAAATTCTCGTGTTCCATTTATCCTCACAGTCATTTCCAATTTCGTTAAGCTGTCCATTTCGCAACAAGTGGTATCAGAGCCAGCCCTGATTGATATTCCGATTATGCTATGTGGTTGCAGCATTGTCTGATCTTCCACATCAGAAAGGATATCGAAAAGGTTTATCGTTTCGGAAGAGTTTTTTTGGCAAGTCGTGGTAATAGACTGTGTAAGTAAGTTCTGTCTAGGTGGCTGGTGCCAAGCGGGACACATAGTGACCCCACCAGATCTCATCTGGGAATTTACTTAGAAGGGTAATTTTGTCTTGAAAGCTGGTCGCTACCCTTTCTGCAAATTATCTGATCAGTACTATTTGGCTGGACTGTTGAATTTCTCCGACGATAGCGACGTGGGAAAAAAAAATGGCAGCTAAAAATGAAATTGAGAAATTCAACGGGAAAAACTACTCACTGTGGAAAATGAGGATAAAGGCAATTTTACTCAAAGAAAATTGTGTGGAGGCGATCACTGGCAGACCAACAACTATTACAAGTGATGCCAACTGGAGGAAGATGGACTGGAGGGCCATCGCCAATATTCATCTGGCATTAGCAGATGACATATTATCAAGCGTTGAAGAGAAAACTAGTGCGAAAGAAATCTGGGATCATCTAGAGAAGCTGTACCAAGTCAAGTCACTCCACAGCCGAATTTTCTTGAAGAGAAAATTATACCATCTACGAATGGAAGAATCTTCTTCAGTGACCGAGCACATCAACAAGTTGAACACTTTGTTCTCTCAACTTAAGGACTTGGACTACAAAATAGAGCCAAGTGAACGTGCTGAGCTTCTACTACAAAGCCTGCCAGACTCCTACGATCAACTCGTCATCAACCTGAGCAACAACCAAGCTGCGGGAAAACTTATCTTCGATAATATTGCAGCTGCGGTTCTCGAAGAAGAAAGCCGGCGCAATAACAAAGAAGACAAGTTGATAACGTCCCAACAGGCGGAAGCATTGGCAGTAACGAGGGCAAGATCAGGAGCACGTGGTCCAAACATGAGCCGAAAACGGACAAGACCCGGAGAGTCTGGTCCAAGTGGGAGTCAAAAACGGCAAAGCCTTGTTACCAAAAATAAGAAGGCTATAAAATGTTACCACTGTGGAAAGAAAGGTCATCTGAAGAAAGATTGTTGGGCTCTAAACAAGAATCCCAATGCCCAAGGAAATGTCGCTAACACTACCGACGATGGAATTGCCTTGGTGTGTGAAGCCGCAACCACTATCGCTGAAAAGAGAAGATTCAACGACGTGTGGCTCATCGACTCAGCAGCTACTTTCCATATGACTTCTCGAAGGGAATGGTTTCATCAATACGAGCCAACCTTTGGAGGGTATGTCTACAGCTGCAATGACCAAGCGCTGAAGATTGTTGGGGTGGGTACAATTCAAATAAAGATGTACGACGGCACTGTGCGTAACATCCATGCTGTGCGACATGTGGAGGGCTTGAAGAAAAATCTGTTGTCCGTGGGGCAACTTGATGATCTTGGTTTCAAAATTGAATTGGAAAACAAGATCATGAAGGTTTCCAAAGGAGCATTGGTGGTGATGAAGGGAGAAAAGATAGCTGCAAATCTATACATGCTAAAGGGAGAGACTCTACAAGAAGGGCAGGCATCCGTTGCCACGACAAGTTCAAATGAAAAGTCTACGATGACTTGGCACAAGAAACTTGGTCATATGTCTGAACAAGGCATGAAAATTCTTGCGCAAAAGAATCTACTTCCTGGTCTCACGACGGTGACGCTACCATTCTGCGAGCATTGTATTGTGAGCAAGCAGCATCGTCTGAAGTTCTCCACTTCAAATTCTAGAAGCAAAGAAATTCTAGAATTGATCCACTCTGATGTATGGCAAGCACCAGTTGCGTCCCTGGGAGGAGCCAGCTACTTCGTATCATTCATAGACGACTGCTCCAGGAGATGCTGGGTGTACCCAATCAAGAAGAAGGACGAAGTGTTTCCTATCTTCAAAACTTACAAGGCGCGAGTTGAACTTGAAACCGGAAGAAAGATCAAGTGTCTCCGGTCAGATAATGGAGGAGAATATATTGGCAAAGAATTCACTGAATTCTGCAAAGAAGCAGGTATCAGAAGACAGTTCACCACGGCGTACACTCCACAACAGAATGGAGTGGCAGAGCGGTTGAATAGGACCCTGTTGGAAAGAACAAGGGCTATGTTGAGAACTGCGGGCCTGGAAAAGAAATTCTGGGCGGAAGCGGTCTGTACTGCCTGTTACGTGGTGAATCGGGCCCCATCTACTGCTATAGAGATGCGGACACCGATGGAAATGTGGACTGGTGCACCTGCAGACTACTCAAACCTCCATATATTTGGAAGTTCAACGTACGCGATGTACCACAACCAAGAAACGACGAAGTTGGATCCAAAGTCCAGGAAATGTCTATTCTTGGGGTACGCTGATGGAGTAAAGGGGTATCGCTTGTGGGATCTCACTGACCACAAAGTGATTATCAGCAGAGATGTTATCTTCCTGGAAGATAGCGATGAGGAGCAAGTCGAAAATGATAGCAGTTCAAAAGGTGTGACAGAGACTACATCGATGAAAAGAAAATTGGAGCAATATAATTCTTCTGAAGCTGAACCGGCGCACGAAGAGCTCAACCCAGTCGAATCTGAAGTACCGGATCTCTGGCGGTCATCACGCGAGCGTAGGCCGCCAAGTTGGCACTCAGATTATGAGATAGAGAGCAATCTTGCATACTGTTTTCTAACGGAGGATGGAGAGCCAACCACTTTCCAAGAAGCACTGAATAATTCAGATGCGAGTCTTTGGATTTCAGCGATGCAAGAGGAAATGGAAGCTCTCTATAAAAATAAGACATGGGAGTTGGTGCCATTGCCGCAAGCAAGGAAACCCATTGGCAACAAATGGGTGTACAAAGTCAAGCGGAATGGTGATGACCAGATAGAGCGATACCGTGCTAGACTGGTTGTAAAAGGATATGCTCAGAAATAAGGGATTGACTTCAACGAAATTTTCTCACCGGTGGTTCGACTTACAACAGTCAGGGTGGTCTTGTCAATGTGTGCTACATTCGACTTGCATCTTGAGCAGCTGGATGTAAAGACGGCCTTTCTCCATGGTGACCTGGATGAAGAAATATATATGCTTCAACCAGAAGGTTTCGAGGAACAAGGAAAAGAAGATCTGGTTTGCAGATTGATCAAATCTCTCTACGGGCTCAAACAAGCACCTCGATGCTGGTATAAGAGATTTGACTCCTTCATAATGAGTCTTGGCTACAACAGGCTATATTCAGATCCTTGTGCATATTTCAAGAGATTTGGCGATGACGATTTCATCATGTTGCTGTTGTACGTCGACGATATGCTGGTGGCAGGACCCAACAAAGGTCGTATCGCCGACTTAAAGACTCAACTGGCTAGTGAATTCGAAATGAAGGACTTGGGGCCAGCAAACAAGATTCTTTGTGTGCAAATATCTCGAGACAGAAGCAAGCGGAAGATTTGGCTTTCCCAAAAGAATTATTTGAAGAAAATCTTGCGAAGGTTCAACATGCAAGATAGTAAGCCAATATCTACCCCTCTTGCTGCTAACTTCAAGCTATCCTCTGAGATGTGTCCTACTGATGAAGACGAGAGGATAGAGATGTCTCGACTGCCATATGCATCGGCGGTAGGAAGTCTAATGTTCGCAATGATCTGTACCCGACCAGACATTGCCCATACAGTGGGAGTTGTTAGCCGATACATGTCCAACCCTGGCCGGGAGCACTGGAGTGCTGTTAAGAGGATTCTCAGATATATCAAGGGAACCTCGGATCTTGCCTTATGTTACGGAGGTACAGATTTTACTGTCCATGGGTTTGTTGATGCAGATTATGCAGGTGAACTTGATAAAAGCAGATCCACAACCGGATATGTGTTTAATCTTGCTGGCGGTGCTGTAAGCTGGGTTTCAAAACTGCAGTCCATTGTTGTAACGTCAACAACGGAAGCAGAATATGTCGCAGCTACGCAAGCCAGTAAAGAGGCAATATGGTTGAAGATGTTGCTGGAAGAACTCGGCCACAAACAGGAGAATATTGTTCTCTATTGTGATAGCCAGAGTGCGTTGCATCTTGCAAGGAATCCAGCATATCATTCAAGAACCAAACACATACGGGTCCAATTCCACTTTGTTCGTGAACAAGTCGAAGAAGGGACTGTGGACATGCAAAAAGTTCACACTGCGGATAATCTGGCAGACTACATGACCAAAGCAATTTCTGTGGACAAGTTTATGTGGTGTCGTTCCTCATGTGGATTGACTGAACATAAGTAACATGCAAAGGCGAGCTAGAAGAATGGTGTGAAGATCTGATTGTGCATCAATCAAATCTTCAAGTTGGAGATTGATAGAATGGTAGGTTGAATGGGTTGGTGAACCAACCCACTTCAACTACCATATATATAATATAATATTATATTAATATTATAATACTTATTAGTATGAAGTTTTGCTATAAAAAGGCATCGAGAGATTCATTAGAAATCACACCAAAGAAAGAAAAGAAGAAAGAGAGAGAGGGAGAAAGAAAAAAAAAATAGAGGGTTTGTTCGGTATTTGCTCCAACTATAAAGAGAGATAGTGAGTGTTTTCTCCTTATAGATTGAGAGGTTGTAACCCCTGTTTTTACCCCAGTAATAAATTTCTACCTCGCCCGTGGTTTTTTACCCCAAGTTAAAAAGGGGTTTTCCACGTAAATTCCCGTGTTCCATTTATCCTCCCAGTCATTTCCAATTTCGTTAAGCTGTCCATTTCGCAACAGAACTAATAATTCCAACCATATATCATGAGGCTTGGAGTGAAGTAGAAGAAACGAATCGATAAAAGAGTTCAAAATAGATCAAATATCAATTAACCAAAAAGAAAAAGAAAAAAAGGTTGGCATAACATGCAGAAAGCAGCATGATATAATATAAATAAACTTAAACATTGCCCCTAAACTAAACCCCTATCTGAAGTAATGCATAATCCCTACGCTTTTCGAAATAAAAAATAATAATAAAGAAAAGGACATGAAACTAAAACAAATGCAAGTAGGTCTCTAAGCCCCTACTTAGCTAGCATAGGGTGTGTTGTAACACCCCCAATTTCAGACATAAATAAGTTGGTCAAGCTAAGCTCAGCCTTCAACTGTAATAACCGAACATATCATAACTGACACTCTTATTAAAGCTCGGCATAATACATCAGAATGGTTAAAGCTTTCCCATTTCTATTCCTCACGTTCTTCGCCATGACCATCACAGGCAAAAGACCTTCACCAACTCTCGTCTCCCTCTCATATTTCTATTATCCTAATAACGTTGTAATAAACTAAATTTTTTGTTTGTTTCTCGAATTTCTTCAGATTGCATCCTCGGAAAATACCAGCTCATTGTAGTTAACAACTGCCCAGAAACAATCTGGCCCGCAATCCAAGGCAGCGCGGGCCAGCCCACGCCCAACAACGGTGGCTTCACCCTCACAAGCGGGCAAGAAACAGTCATCGAACTGCCCGAGAAATGGTCGGGCAGAATCTGGGGCAGACAGCACTGCACCTTCTCCAACACCACCACCACAGTCGGCCTAGCAGGAGGAACCTCTTGCCTGACCGGAGACTGCTCCGGCGAGCTCCAGTGCGCCGGCCTAGGCGGAGCACCGCCGGCCACGGTGGTGGAGATGACTCTGGGCACGCCAACTTCGCCCCTGCACTACTACGACGTGAGCTTAGTGGATGGCTTCAACTTGCCCGTCTCCATGAGGCCCGTGGGCGGGGGAATGGGCTGCGGCGTTGCGTCTTGCGAGGCAGATTTGAACGTTTGCTGCCCATCGGCGTTGGAAGTTAGGGTCGGGGGAAAGGGTTGTGGGATGTAAGAGCGCTTGCTTGGCTATGAAGTCTGCAAAGTATTGCTGCACTGAGGAGTTTTCTGATCCTAGGGTTTGTAAGCCTACGATTTTCGCTCATCTGTTCAAGGCTATTTGTCCGAGGGCTTACAGCTATGCGTTCGACGATTCTTCGAGCCTTAATAAGTGTAGGGCTTCGAGGTATTTGATCACTTTTTGCCCGCCCAAGTGAAGAAAAAGGTGGTCATGGTGATGATGATGATGATATGATGATTTGAGTGATATTAGCATGTAAAAGGCTCAAAGTGTTTAGTAGTAATAGTGCTATGATGGTTGATGGTTTGCATATGTCGTCCTAATGTGAATTAATCGCCATTTAATGTAATGGTGATCTTAGGTTCTTACGCATGTAAAAGATGATTATGGTTTCAATGATGGCAAATTTTCACTAAGTCCCAACATTGTGCTAAGGCCAGAGAGAAAAAAAAAAAGGTACAAATAGTAAGTAGTGTGATTTGATTTTGGGCGTCAAAAGATAATTTCTTGTATAATTATAGAAGGGTAGGAGGTTTAAAATGATGCCAAGTGTTAAATAACAATTAATTATAATATATTTAAAAACAAAGATAAAAATATTGAAAACTACTCACTATCAAATATAATTGGACCATACTGTTTGTTACCCATTATCTATCATATAAAATTTAGTTATTCAGGTATAATAATTATAGATAGTTAATATACTATGCATGGGCAAAAAAAACTAGTATGACACATATAATGTGTTATTAGAAATAACTATTTATGAATATTTTGAAATAAATTTCAGTCTCTTAATCCTTAATCTTACTTTGAGTGACAAACTAAATTTTTTGCCAAGAGGGTCTGAATCCTAAATAATAGTTATTGGAGGGCATGAAATGAAAAATGACCCTTAAATATTTCATACCCACCTATATGTTGACTTATGAATACACATAATATAAATAGGATTCCTCTACTTGCATTGTTGGAAAAAATATTGAAATCCAAATTGTTACGAGGTAAATGAAAGGTTAATAACCTACGTTTGCAATTTATTAAGTACAATGACTCGTGATCGGAAATCGATAGTGAGCCAAATTTATATTTCTCTCTCTCTTATTTCTGTAAGGCGCTCAAGGATGTTGACCTAAACCTATAGAATCCGATGCATGAAAAAATCCATGCAACTTGCAGCCAAATGATAAAACTAAAAATAACAGTTAAACGCTAATAATATAGTAAATTATTTTCATTGCTTTTGAGGAAATGATTTTTTTATTACACATGAATTATATGGTGCAGCAAAAAAATGCATTTTTTTTCTCCTCAACCTGTGAAGTGACAACTAACTATCCACCAACTTGAGCTTCTTTCTCAGCTTGTTACCTTCTTAACTCCATAATTATGTCTTTTAGTTGTGGTTTCAACGTTAATCGAAGCACATTACAGAAGAAACTTAGCGATTAGTTGATTTTATGACTCCATTTACTTAAGAAGCTAAGTGATTCTCCTACAAAGATAGATAAAAGCGGATCATATTAGTATATTGGCTTCCACAGCACTCTAATGTTATTTCCCAACCACAGCACGTTCCATATTCACTTTATCTAAATTTCAAAGTCTCATTAAAATATCGTTTTACTTACCTAATCACCAAACACATAGGTCATACATTCACACCCTATAAAATCTTCGATGTTTTAGGGATAACATACCTACAAAAAGAAACAAATAATATGGGAAGTGCCTCTAGATTTTCGATGGGATTAATGTTCTTGGCTTTCATGGCATATTATTGCCTCCTTCCACGGCATGCACTAGCAGCTACAAGACTCTATCATTTCAACGTATCATTAGATTCTTACAAACTCCCTTCTTTTTCCTAGTATTATTATGGCATCGCTTGCTAATCATTTTCTTATATATTCGCCTCGTCGTAAAAATTCAGATACAAAAGCAAAATGTGACGCGATTATGCCACACGCGGAGCATCGTTACGGTGAACGGAAAATTCCCGGGCCCACGTATCGTCGCAAGAGAAGGCGATCGCCTCCTTATAAATGTCACGAACCATGTCTCCGACAACATCACCATTCATGGTATATATACATATATACTATATATAATATATATGTAATAACATATTTACTCTTAACTTATTGCGCCCGTGATTTATACGAATGATCGACTCACAGGCATGGAATCAGACAGCTGCGCAGTGGATGGGCCGACGGGCCCGCGTATATAACACAGTGTCCAATACAGACTGGTCAGAGCTATGTGTATAACTTCACCATTGTAGGACAACGCGGTACGCTTTTCTGGCACGCACATATCTCGTGGCTAAGGTCGACGCTCTACGGCCCAATCATCATACTTCCCAAGAAGAATGTGCCTTACCCTTTCGAGAAACCCTACAAGGAAGTACCCATCATTTTCGGTATATAAGGCAATAATTTGAATTGAAAATTCTTTCAATTTTTGCTTGAAATCGATTCTAAATGATTAAGTTTAACTTATAAGGGGAATGGTTCAATACCGACACCGAGGCCATAATCAAACAAGCTTTGCAAAGCGGCGGAGGTCCGAACGTTTCCGATGCTTATACTATCAATGGGCTTCCAGGGCCATTATATAATTGCTCGGCCAAAGGTACGTAGTAATCAATATTCAGTAAGACACATTTATATGTGTCGTTGTCGTTGGAAATAAAATACTTCAATTTAAAATATGATACACTCGCTAAATGAAAACCTATTTATGAATCCTTACGACCACCTATTTACGAAAATTACACGTCTAAGGCTAGATAATAAGAAATCGATCTATACGTGATGGGACATGTTGAAATAAAGTGTGTATATTTAAATATATTACACTTCCCTAAAGCTTAAGCCTTTAGGCGAAGTGGTCGTTCAACAATATGTATAAATGTAGTAAACATTTTCCAATTCTTTTGCGCAGACACGTTCAAGCTCAGGGTTAAGCCAGGGAAAACCTATCTTCTTCGTATGATTAACGTTGCACTAAACGACGAACTGTTCTTCAGCATTGCGAACCACACTCTAACCGTCGTAGACGCTGATGCTGTCTACGTCAAACCATTCGAGACAAGCACAATCCTTATAACGCCAGGGCAAACCACCAATGTCCTCCTCAAGACAAAACTCTACTTCCCAAAATCTAGGTTTTTTATGTTCGCTCAGCCCTATGAAACGGGCCAGGGAACATTCGACAACTCCACGGTTGCGGGCGTGTTAGAATACGAATCACTGCGATCGAGCGGAAAAACACTCCCACTGTATAAACCCACTCTCCCGACCCTAAACGACACCTCTTTCGCTGCGAAGTTTTCAAAGAAGTTAAAGAGCTTGAATAATAAAGATTTTCCAGCAAACGTACCACAGAAGGTGGATCAACACTTCTTCTTCACCGTAGGATTGGGAACAAACCCTTGCGACCATCAGAACAAGAGTTCGTGCCAAGGACCTAATGGGACTAAATTCGCGGCTTCGATTAGTAATATATCGTTTGCCATGCCAACGACAGCTCTCTTGCAAGCCCATTACACGGGGATGTCTAACGGTGTTTATGACCCAAATTTCCCTTACACCCCGTCGATTGTCTTTAATTACACGGGCAACCCGCCCAATAACACGATGGTGTCTAACGGGACGAAAGTTGTGGTCTTGCCGTTCAATACGAGCGTGGAGTTGGTTTTGCAGGGCACGAGCATTTTAGGTAATGAGAGCCATCCTTTGCATTTGCATGGGTTCAACGTCTTTGTCGTGGGCCAAGGGGTTGGTAATTACGACCCGATTAATGACTCCAAGAGGTTCAATTTGGTCGACCCGGTAGAGAGGAATACGGTTGGAGTTCCCTCGGGCGGGTGGGTCGCGATGCGGTTCTTAGCCGATAATCCAGGTACTTGTTCATTTTTCGAGCTGGTCCCAAATGCTAAGATATGGGGGGTTTTATCATTCATGTTGCGAAATGACACTTTTAGTCAAGGATGCTATCGATTTTGTTTCGTTTAAGTCCCATATTTAATAGAACCGTTAGTTTGACGAAATTTATGGACCCGAGCTCAGTCCGGATTTACAGTCAATTTGTTGGTCCAGCCACTTGTAGCCAGCCAAAGAAGAACGCCCGCCATGGTTGAAAAAAAAAAATAAATAATAAAATATTATTTTAATATTTTATTATTTTAATGAATGGCTGATATTGAATGGCGACGCGGCGCATTCCTGGCCGTCCATTTCGAGTGGTCCAGAAGAGCTGAAGACATCTATAAATAGGCTGAGGATTCTTCAGTTATTATCATCACAAGCTCATTCGAGTTTTACTATATAGAGAGAAGTAGTTCGAGTGAATTGTGAGGTTATCAGTTCAGGCAGAAACTGATAGGGTTCCACATCCACAGAGAGGTGTGAGGTATACACGAGTGGTAAAAGTGAGATAGTAAAAATTCGAGGGTTGTAATTTTTACTATAGTGAAGATTTTGCCGACTCGGCCGTGGTTTTTCCCTCTTCGTTAACAGAGGGTTTTCCACGTTAAAGTTCTGGTGTTCTTTCTTACCTTACGGTAAATTTTATTTTTACCGTGGTAGTTACTGTGCGGGTCCCACCAAATTTACCCCGTGGGTCCCACTTCTCCCGATCGTCGTACCGAGCCAAACCGGGACCAGTTCCGCTGCGGGGCCCACTGACCACTGCGGGGCCCACCACCATTCCCAACAAGTGGCATCAGAGCCTGATAGTATTCTGAGTATGCTCTGTGGTTGCAGCTTTGACTGATCTTCCACATCAGAAAAGATACTAGTAGGTTGCTGGTAGATTTGACGGCCATGGAGAACGACGGAGGAATGATCAAACTGACAGTAACGAATTACTCCATATGGAAATCAAGGATGGAGGATTATCTTTATTGCAAAGACCTCCATGAACCAATCGAAAATGAAGGCAAGATGCCCGAAGACGGGAAGGCTGACCAATGGAAGAAGTTGCAAAGAAAGACGCTAGCTGTGATCCGCCAATGGGTGGACATTAGCCTCTACAACCACGTCCGAAATGAGACAGACCCCTACAAACTCTGGACGAAATTGGAGGGTATGTACGAGGTGACGAATGCGCTGAGCAAGGTATTCATGATGCGAAAACTCATGAATGTGAAGCTGAACGAGGGACGATCAGTTGCTGAACATCTGAACGACTTCGAAGGACTGGTAACTCAACTCACAAGTGTCGGTCTAGTCCTTGATGATGAGCTACAAGCATGTCTACTATTGGGATCTCTACCTGATAGCTGGGATACGTTGGTGGTATCACTCACTAACTCCGCACCAAGTGGTAAAGTAACGATGGAGATGGTGAAAAATAGGCTCTACAATGAAGAGCTACGACGGAAGGATGCTGCCAGTACCAGTACAGGAAATCAGGCCCTTGTCACGGAGAATAGGGGTCGGAGCAAGAGTAGAGGACCAAAAGGATACGACAAGTCAAAAGATAGATCCAAGTCCAGGGAGATGAGGAAGTGCTACCATTGTGGAAAAATTGGCCACTTACAAAGAAACTGTAGACTTCTCAACGGAAAACAGAAACAAGATGATGACAAGAACACGTCTGCAATCGCCTCAAACGATGGAGGAGAGGTTACTCTGGTGAATGAAGCAGACTGTTGTCATGTTGCGGATGCAAGCACCGAATGGGTAGTGGACTCTGGTGCCTCCTACCACTGTGTTCCAAGGCGTGAATACTTCTCCACATACAAGGCGGGAAACTTTGGTACTACCAAGATGGGTAACCAAAGTGTTTCTAAAATAGTGGGGATCGGTGATATTTGTATCCAGACGAGCGTAGGGTGCACATTGCGGCTGAAAGATGTGCGACACATTCCAGACCTGCGTCTCAACCTAGTTTCTGTGAAGGTGCTGGACAACGAAGGATACTATAATGAGATGGCGAATAGCAACTGGAAACTCACCAAGGGATCATTGGTGGTAGCGAGAGGAAAGCTATGCTGCTCGCTGTACAAGATGCACGCGACGATATGTGCTAACCAACTGAACGCAGTTGAAGATGATGCTTCTCCAAATTTGTGGCACAGACGGCTGGCGCACGTAGGAGAGAAGGGGTTGAATGTCTTGGCTAGAAAGTCCCTCATACCAGTAGCCAAGGAGAAAGCGCTAAACCCCTGCGATTATTGTTTATTTGGGAAGCAACATAGAGTTTCATTTGCGAAGAACTTAACCAGGCGAATGAAGAAGTTGGAGTTGGTACACTCTGACGTATGCGGACCCATGGAAGTCGAATCTTTGGGAGGCAGTAAATACTTTCTGACCTTCATTGATGATGCGTCTCGCAAGACCTGGGTATATCTGTTGCGGACGAAGGAACATGTGTTCTATTATTTTAAGAAGTTCCATGCGATGGTGGAAAGAGAAACGGGAATGCCTCTAAAGTGTCTTCGCACAGATAATGGTGGTGAATACATCTCTCGGGAGTTCAGAGATTATTCCACGAAACATGGCATTAGGCATGAGAAGACAGTTCCTGGTACTCCTCAGCAGAATGGTGTCGCAGAGAGAATGAATCGAACCATTATGGAGAGAGTCCGAGCGATGCTCAAAATGGCTAATCTATCTAAGTCATTTTGGGGGGAAGCTGTCAACACTGCAGTCTATCTTATCAACCGACTACCTTCATCGGCGTTGGATTTCGATATACCAGAGAAGGTATGGACTGGTAGAGACATCTCATATTCACATTTGAGAGTGTTTGGCTGCAAGGCGTTCATGCATGTGCCGAAGGAACAAAGATCGAAGCTCGATGATAAATCGAATCCTTGCATCTTTGTTGGGTACGGAGACGAGGAATTCGGCTACAGACTTTGGGATCCAAAGAAGAAGAAGACTGTTCGAAGTCGCGACATAGTATTCCATGAGCATGAGGTCATGGGCGACTTAGACGTGGATGTAACAAAACCCACAGGTGGCGGTGTAGACGATACACCAGTCAGCATTCCATATGATGGTGCCACGGAGGAAGGAATGCAACAATCAGAACCTGAACCAGAAGAACCAGCCATTGATGATGATGAACCTGTCGTAGATGAACACACTGAAGGTACCGAGCAGGGGGAGCCTTCAGATGTGCAAGAAGCAGTTGAACCTCATCTGAGAAGGTCAACTAGGGAACGCCAACCATCTACGAGGTATCCGAGTTCTGATTATATTTTGATTACTGATGAGGGGGAGCCAGAGAGCTTCCAGGAAGTACAATCTTGTAGGGACAAAGATTGTTGGACAAAGGCCATGCAAGAGGAGATGGATTCTCTGAAGAAGAATGATACGTACGAGTTAGTTCGATTGCCGAAAGAAAAGAAAACACTCAAGAACAAATGGGTGTACAAATTGAAGAAGGATGATGGCAAGCTGGTCAGATACAAGGCTCGATTAGTGGTCAAAGGTTTCACTCAGAGGAAGGGGATCGACTTTGACGAGATATTTTCGCCGGTCGTGAAGATGAGTTCAATCAGAGTCATACTGGGACTAGCTGCTACCATGGATCTTCACTTGGAGCAACTCGACGTGAAGACCGCATTCTTGCATGGTGATCTTGATGAGGAGATATATATGGAACAACCCGAAGGGTTCGAGGTTAGAGGTAAAGAGGACATGGTCTGCCGGCTGAAGAAAAGCTTGTACGGTCTGAAACAAGCTCCACGGCAGTGGTACAAGAAATTTGATTCTTTCATGGTGCATCAGGGGTTCAAGAGAACAGATGCAGATCCATGTGTTTACGTCCGGAGATACTCTAACGGTAAATTTATCGTTCTTCTCCTGTATGTTGATGATATGCTAATTGTCGGACAAGATGCAGCGATGATTAGCGGGTTAAAGAAAGATTTGTCAAAGACGTTTGACATGAAGGATTTGGGTTCGGCGAAGCGGATTCTCGGAATGGAGATTACCCGAGATCGAAAAGCTGGGAAATTGTGGTTATCCCAGGAGCGCTATATTGAACGAGTTCTAGAGAGGTTCAATATGAAGGATGCTAAGCCAGTTAGCACGCCACTTGCCGCTCACTTTCAGTTGCGAAAGAAATCCGGTTCATCAACAAGCGAAGACGGAGAAGATATCTCAGATGTTCCATATTCATCGGCGGTCGGAAGTTTGATGTACGCCATGGTGTGTACGAGACTAGATATCGCTCACGCAGTTGGCGTTGTGAGTCGATTTCTATCGAATCCCGGGAAGTCACATTGGGAAGCAGTGAAATGGATCTTGAGGTACCTGAGAGGAACTTCCAAATTATGCCTAACATTTGGAAGTGGTAAATGTTTTCTTACAGGCTATACGGATGCTGATATGGCCGGTGATCTCGACAGCAGAAAGTCAACGTCGGGATACATATTTACATTCTCAGGGGGAGCTATCTCGTGGCAGTCGAGGTTACAGAAATGTGTTTCTTTATCAACTACTGAAGCGGAGTATGTTGCAGCAACGGAAGCTGGCAAGGAGATACTCTGGTTGAAAAGATTCCTTCAGGAGTTGGGAATTCAACAGGAGGAATACATAATATTTTGCGATAGTCAAAGTGCTTTGGACTTGAGCAAGAATACTATGTATCACTCGAGGACGAAACACATCGACGTTCGTTATCATTGGCTCAGACTGGCTATTGAGGAGAAAGCGTTCAAGCTGCAGAAGATCCACACGGACAAGAATGTTGCGGACATCCTGACGAAGGTTATTCCCAAGGAGAAGACAGAGTTTTGCGCCGGGCACACCGGCATGGGCTATCGCTGAGGCGGTAGGAGATCTTCCCCGCAAATAATGAATGAGGCTGGAGGGGGAGAATTGTTGGTCCAGCCACTTGTAGCCAGCCAAAGAAGAACGCCCGCCATGGTTGAAAAAAAAAATAAATAATAAAATATTATTTTAATATTTTATTATTTTAATGAATGGCTGATATTGAATGGCGACGCGGCGCATTCCTGGCCGTCCATTTCGAGTGGTCCAGAAGAGCTGAAGACATCTATAAATAGGCTGAGGATTCTTCAGTTATTATCATCACAAGCTCATTCGAGTTTTACTATATAGAGAGAAGTAGTTCGAGTGAATTGTGAGGTTATCAGTTCAGGCAGAAACTGATAGGGTTCCACATCCACAGAGAGGTGTGAGGTATACACGAGTGGTAAAAGTGAGATAGTAAAAATTCGAGGGTTGTAATTTTTACTATAGTGAAGATTTTGCCGACTCGGCCGTGGTTTTTCCCTCTTCGTTAACAGAGGGTTTTCCACGTTAAAGTTCTGGTGTTCTTTCTTACCTTACGGTAAATTTTATTTTTACCGTGGTAGTTACTGTGCGGGTCCCACCAAATTTACCCCGTGGGTCCCACTTCTCCCGATCGTCGTACCGAGCCAAACCGGGACCAGTTCCGCTGCGGGGCCCACTGACCACTGCGGGGCCCACCACCATTCCCAACACAATTTTGGTCCGTTCGTCGGTACACAAAATTCGGCTGGCGCAACGGAAAGTACGTCCAAAAGAATAGTTAACTTAAACATGGGTTCAAAACGACACAAATCGGTAACATCGGGAACTAAAAGTAGCATTGCATAACAAGAGGAAAAAGAATGCCCATATTCCAAACATTGGAACCAAAAACCGTATGCCATTTATTTGACTAATAGATAAAATCTATCTACCAATTCAAATGGATCAAGAATGACATAGACACACACATACCCACATATTATTGGATGGTAAAAATGCAATTGAAAGGTAAGTTGTGACATATATATCTATCTATCGATTTGAATCGCGGCGTTTTTGGTAGGTGTGTGGTTCATGCATTGCCATCTAGAAGTTCATACGAGCTGGGGCTTGAAAATGGCGTGGCTTGTGTTGGACGGTGAACTGCCCGACCAAAAACTACTTCCACCGCCGAACGATCTGCCCAAATGCTGATCGCCAAAGATTAACCGATGTTTTGGCAAATGATGATTGCCACAAGAATGAGCTCCGAAATTTTTCGGTTTCGGCTTAATGTTTTTCTTGATTCGTTTATCAATGGTTTGTCGCGTTTATTGATCGAGCTTGAGGTCGGTCTTCCTACCATGTTTTTTTTTTTGTTATGCGTATTTGTCAAGTTTATGGTCTTTTGATTTGTGTACCACTTCGAATTATTCGAAGGGTGCTTTGTTTCTGCTCACTTTTTTGGATCTTACTGCACTTATTGAAGTTGCAACAATAAGGAAAATTGGAGGCGAGACTTAATGCGAAATGATTTCAACAAAAAACAAAAGAGGCAATCGAGTGATTTATCAAATAACCGGAGGCCTTTATTACATATCACATTAAAAAAGTAAAGAAAAAGAACAAAATAAAATGAAAAAAAAATTATAGTCGTCCACTTTGTTTTAATTTCGCCAGTTACGGTAATAATGTCTCCAATCATAAGTTAAGTGGTCGGTCCTTTAATATAATCCCTAGGTGAAGTTAAGAAATTCGATCCCACTTAAACCCTTCGATAATCGTGATTTGGGACGAAACAGATAGAGTCTAAACTTAATATAAATGTGAAAACTACGGCATTATCGTGGACTGCCACTTAAAGGAAAAAATAAAAGAAAGAAAAAATATTTAATCACATTCAAATATCACTATAGGTATATAAACAGGAAACAACCGAGGTTGACAAAGGACACAAAGTTACCTAGAGTCCACTTTTACCCACTGATATTATTTTTATTTTTACCTTCTTCTTCCACGAACAAAACAATCCTACCAAAAGGGTCGACAGCATATGGGGCGCATGCTTCTTCTACAGCTTCTACTTCAAGTCGGTGCTAAAAGAGAAATCGAAGGGCAAAGTAGCTTCAGACAGCAATGGAGTTTATGTGTTCGAAAAACGATTTGGGCAAAATGCAGCTGAGAAGCTACATGAAGGGGCATTCACGCCAAGGGAAGAGACCTTTTCCCTTCGGACTACCTCTGAAGAATGGCTCGAAAATGACGCTCCTCAGGTTCAGTTCTCGACCTATCAACAGCTCAAACTAACGGCGAAACGAGCGATCTGTTATCTGTCTCCCATGAGCAGCAACAAAAGAAAGAAAGAAGATCTCATTCCTGAAGATGATTGGCTGCAAGAATTCAAAGGGGTGATGAAGGACGCATATGGGCCAGTGACAGCTGCTAAGGCAATCTACGAAGACGAAAAAAAGGGTACCTCATAGTGATGAGCTTCCCCTTCGTCGACCTTCGAAGGGTGAAGGTTTCTTGGAAGAACGAATGAGATCATTAAGGTGTCGGGAATTAGTAGTTATAGGGCGAATAAGTTCGTTAAGAGGCAAGAAAGGATTTTTAAGCTCACGGATTTGTTTTCTGTTTCCTATCCTATGGGGCGCTCCTTATTCTGTTAAACTGCACTATGTTATAATGGTTCAGCATCCTATGATAAATAATAAATGTTTCTCTTCCATCGGTTTAATTGCAAGTTTACTCTTTAATTATGCTTATTTCAATGCTACTCTTCAATTAAATATTTTAAACTTTATAATAAGTCTTAGAAAAATCAAGTAATATTTATTTAATTGTATTTTATGGGTGTGCATAAAATATTAGTAGAAAGTAGTTATAGTATGTCAATTGTCAAGCTGCTACTCGAGCGATATTTCGAGCGCTGAAACACGAGAATGGAATTGCATGGCGTTCCGCCGTAATAGTTAGAGTTATAGCTTGTTTTCGTCCTCTTCAAGATTGCCAGGTAAAGAATCGAAATTCTTTCTTCGATTTTTTCTTTCAGGCTAAATATTGTCGTCACTTGCTCAAGCCCATCACGTAGATTGGTTTCCCATTCTTCTCCGTTTTCATTAGTTAGTGCTTTTTTCTTTTTTGTCCC
This sequence comes from Craterostigma plantagineum, assembly GCA_027422505.1. NCBI lineage: Eukaryota > Viridiplantae > Streptophyta > Magnoliopsida > Lamiales > Linderniaceae > Craterostigma > Craterostigma plantagineum. The sequence continues at coordinate 3,232,747 of JAPQWV010000009.1, read as the reverse complement.
GAAGATTAGACGAGCGAACTGGTCATTCTTAGGTACGTCGAATCTTCTCTTTCTCTCCACTCTCCTTTTTCCCGGTTCTTACAAGGAAGAAAAACAGATTTATATCTTTCAAGGCCACTCATGAGTGATGGCGAAAACGAAAACATCGAAGACGAAATGCGCGAAGACACCGAAGAATTGAACGCTCTCCTCTAGTCAGATAGTGACGATCATCGTTCAGATGAGGAATCAAGCACTGTCCGACGAAAAAGGGCGAAGAAGTTGAAAGTGTTCGCAAAAGGCAGAAACTTTCGAATTGAGATCATCTCACAACTTCAAATCACAACTTCAAATTACCGCAAGTTTTGGGGTTCGGTTTCTTTCTTTAAGAAAAGATCGAGAGAAGAAAAAGTAATCGAGGCAGTTAGCATTCTGAAGAGTATAATCCCCGGCTGAAATGGGAAAGGCGACACGCTCTTAGTTATCGATGAAGCTATAAATTACTTGAAATCGATCAAGCTCAAAGCCCATTGAACTGTACCTTTGCTTTTGCGATTTGCATGATATGCTGTTGCCTTCTGTTATTTGGCTTGTTAGTTTCATCTGGTGTTGTATTGGCAGATGCAATTATATTGAATCAGCATCTATGAGAGATGAAAAAGAGTGTATTGTATAAATACTTACTAATCATGTGAAGTACAGTTCAAAATAATGGTATTTCGAAAAACAAAAAAAGAAAGAAGAATAACGAAGATGATTACAGTTCTGAGTGAAAGGAAATAAAAAATGCAAAACCCATTGACCACCACATGTCTGAAACTTCAGACCAAGTTTGTTTTCTAAGAAAGTAACTATCTATTGTGCATTGCAAAAATAGAAGGAGACGCTAACCTCAGTGGAAACCTCCACCGCTCCAATTAGCATCCCCATCCGATTTTCCAGCTGGTTTTTGATAGAAATTAGCATCATAATCGTCATCTTTGTCATCGTCCCAACCGGACCAATCATCTCCATTGTGGGATGTTGCTCCAGCCTTTGATGATGACTTTTCTTTTTTGCTGTCTTCTGTTCCCCAATCATCCCAAGAATCCGAGCTGATAGAGTTATTACACCGCGGATTAGATGAGAGCTGCGACTTCCATGCTTTCGATTCTTTTCCGAGTTCATGGTTACAAACACTGTTGTTGCTTTCGTTGCGCTGAGAAACAGGTTCCTCTTTCGTGTACTGAGAGGCCAATGCCATAACACCTTTCATTATACCCCATGCCTTATTATCATAGCCACCCTCTTTAACCTTATTAAAAAAAGAAAAGAAAGTTTTGACGAACACTTGACTTAATCTTCACAGTGCAGTGATATTAGGAATGTAGAGAAAACCAGCAAATTACTTGCTTTTGGAGCACAAGAAAAATGGGAAACAAGGATGATACATCTATCAGAAAGCAGAATGCTTCAACATATTCAATGATTAGATCCATCATATTTGTCAAAGAAACACCATTTAGCATCTTTTGAAAATGCCACTAGTTCCTTGGATAGCATAGGAACAAGTAAAAGCAGATATAAGTAAATATAACTTGCAAACAACAAAATGGACATATGTAATAGAAGTATGAAACCAACCTTTGCAGTAATCTCCTTTGTCCCTGCCTGGACAGCACTCGCAGCTGACTGAGCCGCCATTGAAAACATTCCAAGTCCCTACAAAAACTGACAAACTGAGTAAATCCACCCCATCAAAAAGACATAATTACACACACACAAACGAATTTCAACCTGAGTAACAACCGAAAGCACATCAGCTTCACTATGACTCCTCCCCTTCATATTATTACTCCCCACGGCGGGACTCGAACCAAAGCCAACGTACTTCCCGCCCTGCGACGGAGGTAACCCCTCGGGCCTAGACTCGTTTTCAGCCATTTTCCTAGCAAAGAAATTCTCCTTATTTGCAGCTGAAGCCTCCAATTCCCCACGAGTGAACATATCATGGCTCGACCTTGACCTATTCGGACCATTCCCACCATTTGAACCACTCCTAAAATCACCCACAGTATTATTCCTCTTCATCTGACATGAGGAATTCCGATTATACCCCATATCATCATCGTCATCGTCGTTTCCCCAATCCCACCCACCATTAGCACCCGAAGGAGGTTTGCTACTTTTAACAGTTTTACGATGGCTATCATTCCCCAATTTCAGATTTTCCTTAACAACGGCTGGATCGGACCATGACTTACCTTCGGCCAACGCCTGAATCTTATCCCTGTAAATCGACGCCGCGTTGGTGTTGTATTTCGTGGCTACGTCGGTGGCCTTGGGGACGCCGTACCTCTCCATGAACTGATTCAATCGATCGTTTCCTCCCAATTCCATCTTTCGGATTTGGATTTCGGACCACGAATCCATGGTCACGGATCGGACGAAGCTGATGTGGACGCCGAGGCCTCGGTGCTTGCCTGAGCACTCGAGGCACATGAATACGCCGTAGGAGACGGACGCCCATTGAGGATTCTTTTGGCTGCATTCGACGCATGCGGCGTTTCCGCATTGGGATTGCAGATCGCGGAGACGGCGGGAGGCGGACATCGGTGGAATGGAACGGTGTCGTTTTTGTCGGTTGGAATGTGATGTGATTCGAGAGGGAAACGAAAGCGAGGGAAAAGGCAAAGCGCATGGAGACTAGAGAGAGACACTTTTTATTTTTATGTTTTTTTTCTTTTTATTGTTTTTGCGATCTTTATATATTAATTTAGATAGAAACAGAAATGGAGGATTTTTTTCTTAAAAGTACAAAAATAATATATAAAAAGTTAAGTGACATCTATAGAAACCCAATTGAATAAGAAATTTAAAAATCAGTACTTATGTCAGAATTTTTTTCAGATAAGTATCTGGTTTACTGTTTGTACCAATTTTCTCAGTCTTGACGTACCTTTTTATGTGTGTATTGCGTACCACGTCACGCGTTTATACGGTATCATATACAGTTTCTAGATGGTACCTAATGTGTTATATGACGTACCATTTTTTCAACGTATTACGTACTACAATACGTTGCTATATGACACATAAATGTTATATGGCGTACTTGCAGCGGATCAGGTACTTATGTGCAAATATTTATTCTAATAGGCAGCTACATATAAAAAATACTGACAGGGTACTGAATTACAAGTTTTTATGTGAAAAGTCGCAAAATTAATTAAATTGATATTAACTGAACAATTTATAATAAATATTTACTCGCACGATATCATTTCATCATTTATTCTCCAGACATCGTATCATACACCTCTTAGAAATTAAGTTATCCTAATTTTTTTTATATCCCCGAATTCAATTCACTATGAGCTTGCGCTACACATTCCGGAAATATGACTAGTATTCAAATGTTCGGTGAATTATATTTCAAATTTTACCAAATACAATAGTCATGAAATTCGAAGCCAAAATTGCAATACAATTCCCAAGCTACTACATCCAACTCTATGGACAACTATTAAACTTTAAGGTTGAAATGCGCACATGTAAAACCGGAAAGATTTTAATACAGTACCAACTGCCATGCACTAGAAAAACTAGTATAAAAAGTCTTAACGTATAATGAATCATCATATTAGTGTGATTAAATGTGGATGTTTTTGGAATAGTAGAAACTATGAGGTGTATAAAAAGATTGTATTTTTGCATGAGTTGTATAGACGACTAAATTGCATTTTAGTGTATGATTTTAGGTTAAATATGTGTTTTAAGTTACATTGTAATATACATCAAATTATAGAAATTATATTATCTCTCCTTATATATTATCAAAATAATCATAATTAAATAAAATATCTTAATATAATATTAATCATAATCAAAATTTTATAACACGTTATCAGCATGAGCGCCCTTCGGCAACGATCAATCTCCGTCGTAGATATTCTAAGAGTATATAATTGAGGTATGCAATTTTTATTTTGTACGGTAACGCCTTACCCCGAATGATTTCGATGAATATCGTCAAAACAAGTGGTTCAGATTTCGTATGCCATGGCGAGTGGAATTTTTTTTATGAAATTTACAGAAGGAAATATTTTAAAATAATATTTGTTATATTATTGAATATTTTGCAAATATATTAGTATGATCATACTTAATTTTATTTTGGACTAAATGCATTTTATTACCTCCGGGGAAATTACATATATCCATTTCTAACAATTACGATTTTTACTATTGCATAATGTCGTTTTTATACAAAGATGAATTTTGCGCTTCTGACTTTATTTACCATGATGCTTATCGGACTGCGGATAATATTTTTGAAGTTTTCTACAATACATTTATTAATTGTAATTAATAAGAATTTTTTTACAAAAAGTTTGTACTAATATTTATATTGGAAGCATAAATAATTTCAAAGTTTATATGTTATTCTTGTCTTAGACATCATATAAAATTTCTTTTGATACGTTATGATTTTTGTATTAAGACGTGTTTTGTATTTTATGATAGTATGGCAAAAAATCTGCAAAATCTCGAGTTTGTTGCCCTTGAACACCTCTGGAACGAATTGTTTAGCATGAGGACTAGAGGCAGATATTCATCTGAAAGCAAAAGATTTGGGCGACAATATTGTCGCCACACAAACATCAACAGGTGCAGGTGCCACCACTGATACTGTAAGAGCCACACTTACTCAAAACAAGGCAAGAGCCATGATATTTCTTCGTCACCACATTCATGAAAACCTGATAAATGAATACGTACGTGTAAAAGACCCTGCTAAATTGTGGAAAAATCTGAAAGATCGATTTGACCACGTGACCATTGTTATCATTCCACGCGCAAAGTATTAATATGCATTTACATCTACAAGAATTTAAATCCGTGCTGGATATAACCCGGCCGTTCATAAAGCTACTTGCACACTAAAATAATGGGAAATGGTCACTGATGCTTTGTATACTTGAAAAAACATTGAGTACTTTTCATTCATCAAATATGGTATTCAGCAACCATGAGAGAGACAACAAAGTAATCTGAATTAATCTCTTGTTTATTGCTAGCTGAACAAAACAATGAATTATTGATGAAAAACCAATCCCGACCGTCGGTGCGGCTGCACTCCCTGAAGCGAAAGTGGTCAGAGGAAATTATAATGATAATAATATAGGCAACGGTCGTGGACGTGGATGGTGGATGTCGCGGCCGTGGTCGGGTCGTGCGAGGATACGACGGTGCTGGTTATCAGAATTTCCGTGGTGGTTATCATAACTCTCGTGGCGGTTATAAAAATGTTCCCCATAAGAGAAATCTTATGATAATAAAGATGAGAAGAGGCATGCTGAACAAAAAATAATGATGAACATTGCTATATCTGCGGTGGTCTGGGCCATTGGTCGCGAACTTGTCGCACGTCCAAGCATCTTGTTGAGTTATATCAATAATCTCAAAATGGCAAAATGGTTGAAACAAAGTATATTATATTTTGTGCTACCCGATATATTGATCACAATCGCTTCTTTATCTGAAACAGCCTGCTTTCGAGACCTGTGGGATAGACCCACCGCACTTCATTGATTGTCTGGCCCCTCTTTATCACCACTAGCCTTCCAGCGTGCTTTGCCTGAGCTACTTCCTAGGGGTCACCAATCACAATGCTACTCCAAGTTAAGGATGCTTAATTTTGAAGTTCTTATGGTAGGACTCCCGAAAAGGAAGTTGCACCTTTGGTGATATGAGTAACGCAATTAATTCTCTTATATCATTCCTTAACTTGACAAGCTCATACATTGTCAGTCTCAGGATCTCTCTCATTCGGGTGTGGAATCGGTTCATACTTGTATCCCTTCGCCTAGAGGTCTTGCCAGGAGTCGCTCCTTGTTTGTGCCCCTTTCTGGCACCAGCGGTCACTCCCCGCCCTCATCTGCTCAGGGTGGTACATGCCCACCAGCTTCTGCTTGGTTCGTCCCCGAATCACATTATACTGTGAAATGTTGTGCTCTGATACCATCTGAAACAACCCGCTCTGGAGACCTGTGGGGTTGGGCCCACTGCACTTCATTGATTGTCTGGCCCCACTGTATCACCACTAGCCTTCCAGCGTGTTTTACACACGGAACCTGAGCTACTTTCCAGGGGTCACCAATCTCAGTGCTACTCCAAGTCAAGCACGCTTAACATTGAAGCTCCTATGGATGGACTCCCGAAAAAGAAGGTGCACCTTTGGTGATATGAATAGCGCAATCATTTCTCTTATACCATTCCTTAACTTAACAAGCCCATACATTGTCAGTCTCGGGATCCCTCTAATTCGGGCGTGGAATCGGTTCATTCAGTATCCCCTGCCTAGAAGCCTCGCTAGTAACCGCTCTCTGTCCGTGTCTCTCTCTGGCATCGGTGATTGTAATCAATATCTCGGGTAGCACAAATATAATATACTTTGTTTTAATCTTTTTACCCTTTTGAGATTGTTGAAATAACTCAACAAGATGCTTGGGCGTGCGACAAGTTCGCAACAATGGCTCAGACCACCGCAATGATAGCATTGTTCATCATTATTATTTTGTTCGACATGTCTCTTCTCATCTTTATTATCATAAGATTTTTTCTTTTGGGAACATTTTAATGACCGCTAGGAGAGTTATGATAACCACAACGGAAATTCTGAGAACCACCACCGTGGTATCCTCGGCCTCGACCTCGGCCTTGACCACGGCCGCGTCCACCTCCACGATCATACCTATATTATTATCATTATAATTTTTTCTGGCTGCTTTCGCTTCAGGGAGTGCAGCAGCACCGGTCGGTCGAGATTCGTGGTTTTTCATCAGTAATTCATTGTTTTGTTCAGCCAGCATAAACAAGAGATTAACTCTGATTACTTTGTAAATTGCCGCTATCTATATGGTTGTTGCAATACCATATTTGATGGACGAAAAGTACTGAATGTTTTTTCAAGCATACAAAGTATCAGTGATCGTTACCCCAAACAATTTTAGTGTGTAAGTAACTTTATGAACGAACAAATTGTATTCAGTCATGGATTTAAAATCTTTGTAGACGTAAATGCATCCACTCATACCTTGCGCATGGAAGGATAACAGTGGTCAGATGGTCAAATCGATCTTCAGAATTTTCCACACTTCAGCAGGGTTTTTTACATGTACATATTCATTTCTTAGATTTTTATGAATGTGAGGACGAAGAGGCTCTTACCATGTTTTGAGTAAGTGCGACTTTTGATCAGTGGTGGCACCTGCATCTGTTTGTGTGGCAACAATAGTGTCACCTACATTTGTTGTTGTTTGTGTGGCGACAATAGTGTTATCAAAACCTTTTTGCTTTCAGATGAATATCTGCTTCTAGGACGCATGCTAAATAATTCGTTCCAGGTGTGTCAAGGGGCAACAAACTCGAGGTTTGGCAGTTTTGCAGATTTGCATCATGCTCAAATCGTAAAGTATTAAATGAAATTTTTATATGATGTCTAAGACAAGAATAACAAATAAACTTTGAAATTATATAAATATCAGTACAAATTTATTGTAAAAAACATTCTTAAAAATTACAATTAATAGATATATTTTAGAAAAACTTCAAAAATATTATCCACAGCCATAAGGATCGTGATAAATAAAGTAAGAAGTGCAAAATTCATCTTTGTATAAAAACTACATGATTCTGTAATAGCAAAAATCGTAATAGTTAGAAATGGATATATTTATTTAAAATGTGTTTAGTCCAAACCTTAAATTAAGTATGATCATACTAATATATTTCCAAAATTTTAATCTGTTCGTAATATACTGTACAAATATTATAAATAAACTTACCGTTCATAAAATAAAAACTACATACCTCGATATACTCTTAGAAGATCTTCGACGGAGATTGATCGTTGCCGGAGAGCGCTCGTGCTGATAACGTGTTTTAAAATTTTTATTATGATTACTATTATATTACGATTATTTTATTTATATTACGATTATTTTGATAATAATATAAGGAGAGAATTTAGATGGAGATAATATAATTTCTATAAATTCATACAAGGAACAAGGAAGACAACCAATACCTCATATTTGCCATAGCACAGCTCAAATTTTGTTCTGTTTGTAACAATAGATTCAATCTCTTGCATAGAAAGGCTTACGCAAGTGAGTTAATTGGCGCGGCTTTTGACGACGTCAAGGCCCATCTCGGTAGGATCCGTTGCTTGCAGCTCGACTTGAATCCCGTCTAGCTCCCTCTTGAACCTGTCCTTCGAGCTAGCGTATATCATCTTGTTTCTGATCCTCGAAGTATCGGGCGACCTTATTTACAGCCAAGAAAAAATTTTGGCCCAAAAAACCGGATATCACCACCATTAAATTATATGATATTCTGTTTATTACCAAGCAATGAAGAAAATCCTGCTCTTGGGCACATTCTCAGCAGTGAGAAATTCGAAGTCGAAGATGGCGTAGCGGCACTCGTCTGTGGGGAGGCTAGCGGTGAAGTCTTCGTACGTCAGATTGGGTTCGCCCACTTTTTCGACGATCACCTGCTTCTGTTTTTCCTCTATCTTAAAGATGATGAAACGGTGAGTCCTCTTTGTCTTCAGTTCTAAGAACCTCAGCTTGCAGTCGTCGTGCACTGCCATGCCCGATGCTGCGTTTGCCTAATCGAAAGAGGGAAAAAAAAAGGTCATTAAGAGCTGAAGATGATATATTACACAGCAAGAAATCTGAGCTAGTTTCTGAAAGGACTTATTTTAATTAAAGCATGAAATAATGAAGAACGAATTCCATGAAACAAATCTGCAAGTTCGATCCATCAAATTGAATCATAGAGACATAGAAAATTGACCGTATTTGACGAATTATCATCGCAGCATTAGCTTTCATGGTGGTTGAGAACATGACTAGAAATCTCAGTCAGGACAAAAGACGAAGTCAACTTGGTGAAAAAAAGGATCATCTGTTAGCTCGATTACTCGTTAATTAGCAGGATCTTAACCTCAACTGAAATAGAAGAAGACAAAATCCAGTAAACTAATCATTTAACAACAGCTAAGAAAACAGCAGCAGACAAAATGATCGCCAAGCACAATTACTTCTTCCATCGATCGGTCAGCAACAAGAAATCAGATTCTAGACCTACAACTCAGATGCAAGAATGCTCACCATTTCTCCTCTTCCTTAGTCGAGGGAGGGAGCTAAATCCGAATCACACTGTAGCGTGAAAATGTTTGCAGTGGCAGTCTATTTATTCGTACAAATGCGCGCGTTATCGGGTGCCCACGCGTCCACGCTAACTACGATAGTCGCGCTCTCTCCACCGTTGGGTTGAAACTTAATAATCATGCGTCACGCCCACGTAAGCCTCCGTCTGACACAGTTAGATTTTCTTTCTTCCTACTGTAATAATGTAATGTGCCTAAAAAAGAAAAAGAACTTTCGATTCAATTCATCTGTAAAGATAGAACAGCACAGCTACACCACACCACCATAATTGGGGCCTTTGTGATAATGATTCTCTATCTCTCTCCACTTTCGAACAACTGCGTCGAACCAACGCTATAACTGATAGTGATATGTCATTTGAATGGATGCTTTTCTTCGTGTAAATGTGTATGTAATTCGAAGGAATGATAAGAAAGCAAAGTCGGTTCATCTTTAAATCCAGCTCTCTCCTTTTGGCTTGGCCAGCCCAAAAGCAAAATCAAAAAATAAAATAAAATAAAATAAACATGAAAATAAATACGAGAGAACTACAAAAGTTCTTTTCTTTTTTATGTTTGCCCACATGGTCTTGGCTTGTAATTTATATATTCTATTTTATTAAGCGTGATTAGGGTTACTATAAACTGACACTTGTCTCTCAATTTCAAAAATAAGTTAATAGTAAAATTAAATATTTTAAATTAAACTAAATTTAATTATATTTTATATATGCACACGCATTTGAGTGTGTACAGAATACTAATTGATAAGGAAGAGCAGTCAACATTTTGCAAACATAACCGATTCGTAATCTAAGGCCTTCATGATATCTCGAATGGGCATGCCTCTCATGAATTTGTCCTAAGCATATTGGCAATAATTGGTCGCTTGACATCATGTGTCCCACAATCTTTATCCAATTTTATTTGCTAGTTCGTATTTTAAAAACGATTCTTATGATTATCGAAAAATATACTAATGTTTTTATTTATTTTTATCATATAAATCACATGAAATTACAAAGGTGATTTTCTGGAATATAGAATTAAAATAATTATAAAAAAGAAAATTTGTGAACCACATTATTTAAAGTCCAACAGATCAGCTTGTTTGGAACATAGAGAAATATAATTTGTGGGACAGGGTTTCATGCGGTAATCGGCATAGCGTGCACGTTATTGCACTATTCCTTTATTTGGTTCCTTCAAGACGATTCATAAGCTTCGTAGTAATAACGCGAATAAATGACCGCAACAATATCATTGATGAATCAAATCCACACAAACACCGCATATTCAAATGCTGTCCAAAACAAATCCAAAGATAGTACAGGCAACAGAACGAAAGATCACAGTCGATCGATTTAGGGACAATACATACGAGCATGTAGAAAAGACCAATCTTAGCATCCAAAAGAGAAAAACTCATCAAACCCAAGAGAACTCACAAATCTTTCGTAAATAGAAGAGGATTGAGTTCCTCACAAGTTTCAATTTGCGCGACTCTTTATAATGTCGAGGTCCATTTCAGATGGGTCGGTCGCCTGCAGTTCGACTTGGATCCCATCGAGTTCCCTCTTGAACGATTCCTTCGTGCTAGCATAGATCATCTTGTTTCTGATCCTCGAAGTGTCGGGCGACCTTTTTTTTCAGTACGAAAACTATCAGTGATTCAAATACAAGTAAAGAATCAACTCAAATGTTAAGAATACGATTTAGCATACCAAGCGATGAAGAAGATCCTGCTTTTGGGGACGTTCTCTGCTGTCATGAAGTCAAAGTCGTAGATAGCATAGCGGCACTCGTTTTCTGGGAGGCTTGCGGTGAAGTCATCGTAGGTCATGTTGGGCTCTCCAAGTTTTTCGACGATGACCTCTTTCTGTTTCTCCTCTATTTTGTAGACTATGAAACGGTAGGTTCTTTTTGCCTTCAGCTCTTGAAATTTGAGCTTGCAATCGTCGTGAACCGCCATACCAGATGCTGAATTCGCCTGACAAAATAAAATCAAATTTCGATGATATGATATTATCTGAAGCACAACCCTTTTTCAGGTCCAAATAGGAAAAAAGGCCCAACATAACTCATGCTTACAAAGCATAAGCTGAGTCACGTGATTCTTCCCAACCTTAAACAATCACAGCAAGGTACACAAGATAATGAAGTAAATAAGAGAAATATCACAATTGCTTCACAAAAAGTTGTCCAAGTCAATAAATCAAAGAACACCAAGCCATCAAGAATGTCGTCTAGGTAAAGAGAGAATCGCCAAAATTTTCAAAATTGTTTGACTATTAACCTAAATTGGTCCACGAAAGCTGAACATTCTTTTACCAAGCAGATAAAATATCATTCAAATCTCAAGGAATAAAATGAATAATGGTTTCCTATATGCCGAGTAACCCGTTTAACAATCACAAAATCATTTTTTACTCAAATCGTGCGAAAAAATCATAGGTTATCGAACTATCTACAGATCATCAACTCTGAACTCCAAAAAGGAACGAAGCGACTACAGATCTTCAAACACGAAAAGCTCGCACAAAAATCGAGATCCTAAAATACGAAATCTAGTCCAAGAACAAGCAAATCGGAAGTGGAAAACATGAAAAAAGCTAAGGAAGCTCACCATGTTTAGTCTTGCTCTGCCGACGATTAGACTCCCCCGCGAATTAACTATTTATGTTTTATTTTTGGTAGAGGGAGAAAATGGAAGACGGTGAAGTAAATTTGGCGGACGTTTTATAGTGGAAGTACATACATAATGAGATACGTGCACTTTACTCGATGTGAATACTAGTATCGCGTTATACCTTTTTAATTTTAATATTAAATATTGTAAAACGTATTGATTAAAACTTTTTTAATTAAATTCATAAGGACATTACCTTGTCGATCGGTGTCTTTCAATTGCGAGGTCAGGGTTCAAATCCTACTAAGGACCTTAATGGTGCCGTAGTTTGTGGGATCTTGGGATGAGTCCCATCCCTCGGACCATAGCGGATTAGTTCCGCTGGAAGCCGTGATCGTGTCATAACTGACGATGAGGTTCTGATTCGATTCAGATCGAATCTACTGCTAGCAGGCGTCCCATAGTCGAGGATGAGGTTTGGGTTCGATTGAGACCGAACCTAGCTGATCGCAAAATAAAATCACAATTGGATGATAATATAATAATTTAATGAAAATCAGACAGTGACAAAACCATGGGCTTACCCGTCAGGGGCAGGGCGGGCCTTCATTTCCTAGGCCCGCCATCCCGGCCGAATGGCGGGCTTGGCTCGTTTTGACAGCTCTACGTTGAATCGGTCATGGGCTTGAATCACATTATTGAGGATGAGATTAATCTCCCAAGATCAAATAGATACTTCTCAAATCATCTATTACGATAGTTATGTTATGAGACTCGACTATAACTAAGCACCATAACACTATGCTAATTGCTAACCACATAAGGAGTTGTAATGAATTTATTACCATCCAAATTCCAACTTACAAAAGACCAAAATTTATATGATAAAATATTAGCAAACGAAAAAAGAAAAAAACAATTTTGGGAAATTCAACGACCGATCGATCGCTGCGGGCATCTCTCAGACGCTTCCCTCGTTATTCTTTTCCTCCCTTTATTAGATTCCATTTCCATCCCTATTTCCTCTGAGATCTGGTAAATCTCTTTTCTTTCATTTACGTATCTTCGATCTGTGTTCAAATATCGTAATTCGTGTTGTTCAATCGTCGTTTTCGGAAGCGCATTAGGTTGAACGAGTAAGTAGTTTTCCATTCTATTTCTCTTGCTAGGGTTTGGATCGAAGGTAGAAGATCCAAATACGGTAATTAAATCGCAATGGCTGCTGCACCCGCAAGAGCTCGAGCTGATTATGATTATCTTATCAAACTGCTTTTGATCGGTGATAGCGGTACGCTTTTTAGCTTATTATAGCATTTTCCTTGTTTTTTTTTCTAAAACTTCGGATCGAGTGAGGTTTTGTGCATATTTGTGCGTCCTGCGTCTGCTTCTTCTTCTAATATTTATGATTTTGTTGGCGTCTTCAAAGGAGGATGATTATTTTCTAGGAGATGAAGACTTTCTTTGAATAATTACTTAAAATATTCTGCTGATATAGGTTGAGATGGCTGTGCTGTGATAAGATGCGTCACTATGACAGGAGAAACGTTTGATTTGCTCTTTTGGGATAGTTAAGTTAATTGTACTTGGAGCTCTATATAGGGTTTGCATTATGAGAATTCGGGAAGTCTTGATTAGGTTTTTACTCAAAGGAAACAGGTTGCAATGCAATAGTATGTTGTGGTAAAATGTGTTTTGAATTCAGCTATTTTAGGCTGCGCCTTTTGATAGTGTATGTTGCTCTTTTGATCAGCCTATCAAATTCATAGTAAACTTAGGATTGCATGTTCATGTGTACCATATTTATGAGCTACTTTTGGGAATAAAGACACTATTGCTGTTTCTTTATCTTGTCTAGGTGTTGGCAAGAGTTGCCTCCTTCTACGATTTTCTGATGGTTCTTTCACCACCAGTTTCATTACCACCATTGGGTAGGCAGCTTCGTTCATCAGATTCTTTACTCCAGCTTGTGTTTTTCTAACATTCATCTGTCTGCCTCTGTCTTAATCAAATTTTTGTCCCTCCATTCAGGATCGATTTCAAGATAAGAACTATAGAGCTCGACGGGAAAAGAATCAAACTGCAAATTTGGGACACTGCTGGACAAGAGCGATTCCGAACAATAACTACTGGTTACTATTCTGTTTGTTATTGATTAACCAGTGTTTGTTTCACCGCTAAACATTGTTGGACCTAGGCGTAATGAGCTCTACACATTTTGTTCTCAAAATATGCTTATGGCCTCTATCTATCCAAGCATCCTCTTTGTTTAGGCGTAACTCCTCCAAGCATCATTGCCATTGTCACTGTGCGATCTTAAAGCCTAACCTTTTGCGTTCGTATTGCAGCCTACTATCGTGGAGCAATGGGCATATTGCTAGTGTATGATGTTACTGACGAGTCTTCTTTCAACAGTAATCATCGCTTGTGCTTTTCCAAACCGTCAGAATACATTGTTTAATTTCCTGCCATTTCATTTTCCTCTTAAGTCCTTTACATCTTCACATATTTTTGCAGACATCAGAAACTGGATTAGAAACATCGAACAACATGCCTCTGACAATGTTAACAAGATCTTGGTCGGCAACAAAGCTGATATGGATGAAAGCAAAAGGGTTCTCTCTCTCCCACTCTCTCACTCTCTCCAACTATCTCTAGTCTCTCACACAAATTAATCCAAATCTTGTAGGCTGTACCGACTTCCAAGGGCCAAGCACTGGCTGATGAGTATGGAATCAAATTCTTCGAGACAGTAAGTATCTCACCTGTATTTTTTCCACTTTCACTTGGAATGGGTGGTAACTTAGAAAAACCACCTTATTTTGAAAAATTAAATAGAGTGCGAAGACAAACATGAACGTGGAGGAAGTTTTCTTCTCGATTGCCCGAGACATTAAGCAAAGACTCTCCGAAACAGACTCCAAGGCCGAGGTAACAAATCAGTTTCTTTCACTCATACGTTCGTACATATTTGGATACTAATTGAGAGCTTTCCCTTATAATTGCAGCCACAAACTATAAAGATTTCCCAACCCGATCAGAACGGTGGATCTGCCCAAGCAGCTCAAAAATCCGCCTGCTGTGGTTCTTGAACGGTCATAAACCCTTAATCGATCTTTTGCTTGTATTGTTTGCCCCTTTAATTATTTTCAGATGCTCTACCAAAATTTGCCTTTTTTTTTATGAAGTTGCTTTACTTTGCCTACGGCCCTTTACTTGGTTATGTACGTTTCAGTCATCAAGCCCCACTATGTACTAAAGATCATCCATCGTCTACATCATTAGAGAAGATCACTACAAAATCACCTTCATACGACAACAAATAAACATACCAAAAATAATAAACAAATGCAAAATAGAAAAAGGGAAAGAGAAGAGGCCTCTGATTTCCCAGCAACCGACATATGTTTCTCTACAACGATTTCTGAAATCAGACAAAATTCACGCTCCCACGCGCCGCCAATTGCGTACTATGTACACTTTTGGAAATCCACTCCTTCGTTCTCTGTCAATCAATACGTCATCCAATACGCCCAGCCCTGCACCGTCCTCGTCGACTTCAAGATCCCTTCTGCCGACAGCGACGAACAAGACGACGACAACGACAGGTCTACGTCGAATTGCCTGCTGCTCGAAGAAGCCGCCGTCGCCGGACTGCGCTCGCCGGAGGTGTCCAATCGAATCGAGAAGACAGAGTACACTGGGCGGTGGTCGGAAAATCTCAATTCACCCCGACGGTAGCACAATTGCTCGAGCCCTTTCCCTCTCCATAGAATCCTATCGCACCTGACGACGATTCATACTCCGATTTCATGAACATGTCTGTGTGGGTATGCGTTGACGGCGTGAGAAATAGATTAGAAAATTCGTCTTACCACGCCGGAGTTCGCCGCTTCTCTTTAGGCGGCGGCGCTGAAGTTGGGAGCGCCACGTAATCGTCGGAGCCGACGGCGTACTTGTAGGTCGGCGCGAAGTAAATCTCCCCTTCTTCCCAATCTCCGAAGACTCTGTGCGCTCTCCTTTGTACCCTCAGCTGATCTTTTTGGAGAAGCGCTGCCCAAGCTTTCTTCTCTATTAGCCTGTATGTGTCGCCGTCGATGGACGCCAGGCGATAGTTCAAATCCCCGAGCCATATTACGTTGCTGCACGACGGAGACGATGATCCGAGATTGTCACTACTGTCGAAACAAAGCGAGAATATATATTTTTTTTCGGTCGATCGCAGCGCTACTTACTCGTGGTCTAAAATGGTGTTGCAGTAGTTGTTGAATCTTGTTCGTCGAAGAATCTCGATAACGTCCATGTTTCGCCTGAGCGCGTCGCTCTCCTTTTCTCCCGACGCTAAGTGGGTGCAGACGAAGCATAGCGATGTTCGGTGAAGAGTCATGCTTATCGACACCGCCCCCTGAGATTTGATTGCAACGATACGTTAGGCTTGCGTTCGGCACGAGGAATTGTGTGTGGAGAATAAGACAAGGAAACTATGGGTGTGTATTAACTAATTATACGTTACGCTTCAAGCGTCGAACCGTTACACATTTTATTTACTTTTCCGCGTCGAAAAATATCTATTCCAAACAGAGTCTTTATTGCAAACAGACTTGTTAAAGACGTATTAGATCTTCAAATAGATTAGGGTCTAAACCCACTTAAACCACCCACGGTGCAGGAGAAGCGTGTATCGACGCTGCCATAGAAGGTCCGACACCATGAGTGGTCTAAACTCACTCATTTGAAGATCCAATGGGTGAAGGTCCGACACCATGAGTGGTCTAAACTCACTCATTTGAAGATCCAATGGGTGTTTAATGGGTTCGATTGACATTTTCTAGATAGGACTTGTGTGGAACTGGGCCAGCAGTGTGTATTAGATGAAAGAGAGGAACATAATACCTTGTTTCCGAGGTAGCCCATGATGCCTCGCCCGACGCACGAAATCCTCAAGTGGGAAACGAGCTCGTACAGACACTCTCGTATCCACACGCAGAGGAAAACCCCGACCATCTGCTTACTGGCGACCAGAGCGTATGGCCCGGCCATACTCTCGCCGAGGGTCCTTCTTATCAGCGAGAGCCACTTCGAGGCCGGGCCCGCATCTTCGGGCCCCAGCACGTTGCACGCGTTCAGAGGCACGATCTCTTGGAACCCGAGCACGTAAATGTCCGACGGCTCCTTCGTTATCCTCAACAAGTCGCAAAGGTTTAGGCCCTCGTGTGGCGTCTTGCCTCCCACGTTCCATGTCCCCACAAACATTCTGCACGTTAACAAAAAAAAACAAATTGTTAGAAATTTAGGGTTTCAAACTAGAGTCAATTGTTCATATGTGAAGTTGCATACAGCTTGATTTGTTCGATGCGTGACATATATATATAATCTCAACAGTGAACAGAAATTGCGCTTGAAAACAAGTCCATAATAGTATGAAATCTACCTGAGGTTATGGGCCCCGTCGCCCGATTCGAACAACCATTGATCTTCTGCGAAACAAAAAGAAAAAGAAGAAATTGGTGTTAAAACAAGAGCATATTAGCAACACAACTCATTAAAGTAAAGGTGTGTTTGGTATGCGGAATTTTGTGCGGAAAAAAGGAAAGGAAAATGCAATGGTACGCATCGAATAATTGTACGTTACGCTTCGTGTGTCGTACCATTGCATTTTTCATTTCCTTTTCCACATCGGATCCGCTTATGAAACGCACCCTAAAAGAAATAGATAGTTTCACAGCAATTGAAAACCTGCTGATAGTTCTTCTCTTACAAAAGCGCTGAGCTCATCTTCCGAACTACGTTTTCTCCTCCTCTGGCCTAGATCTGATCATAAAGCGAAAGTTTAGGAAAAAAAGGTCATTAGTTGCAATGATATTTTGACGAGAGACGGAAGTACAGATCATTTTTTATATACCTTTCGTCGTGTGATTATCGCAGTAGAGCTTGTTGTCTTCTCCATTATTATTCTCTGAATTCAACCATTTCTTCGTCTGAGGATTATTACAGAAGCAAGTTAACATTATATTATAAGGATATCGATGTCTGGACTGCTAAATTTACCTTGGTCGTCGTATCTTTTCTTTCTTCTTCCATTGGGACGTCTGAGCCACGACGGAAACAGAAGAGATTCATGTCAACTTTCCAGGCAAGAAATAGAACGAATGAAAGATGAAAAGATTTATGGGTTGTATTATTGTTATGCTGTGTTGTGTTCCAACTGAAGAATATAGTGGATTCTATTATTGCAACATGAACAAGTGGCAGGTTTAATTTTAAGCAACGTTTACACATTGAGCCAATAGCCTAACGTTGACAAACAAATGCGTACAAAAGAATTATCTGAAGAAGACATGTCAACTATATACTATTACCGAAATGTATGGTTTTCTTGGACTTTCGCGAGCATTCAAAACGTACGGCTAATAAAAAAAGAGCCCATTTGCAGAAGAACACAGCGCAATATATAAGCATTTAAGGGAAGAAGTGATATCAACATTACGAAAATATCTTTTCTTTTGCGTGGTCGAGGAAGCGTTGAAAAATAAAATGATGGAATGAAATTAAAAAGAACAAGTTGTGCAGCATCAAAAAAGAACTTGCAATCACACGCAAAGACAAGAAGGTATGGAACAGTAATATACCTCTCGAAATATAAATATTTAATTCTTCCTCTTCCTCAGAAGTCTTATGATGTCTGATAATTTAACTCTATCTACAATAAGAAGACGTCTTTATATTGAACAGAAGGCAAAGGAATGAGCAAGCCCTCTCTTTGCTGTTGCATACTTCGGAGAAAGATGAAATAAACAAAAAAGAAGGCCATTATCTAATACTTATATGCAACAGGGAAAGGGTATAATTGTAAACTGACCCAACGAGTCAGCGTTTGCAGAGAAAGAAAAAAGTGGATTGTTGACTGTAATTATACGTGTTTAGTTACTATTAGTCTTAGGTTTAGTGTGTAATTATAGTGGGAAGGTCAAAGTCTCGCTGTATTAAACGAAATATATGCATTGTATTGTATTAAGCAAACTATTATTAGCATAAATCTAACATATATTCGTATTTATATTATATAATATAACAGTTTTATTTCAGCAGAAATCATTTTTGGTGAAACAAACAGTACATTGAGACACTTGTTGAGACGAGGTAAGGAGTGAACTAAGCATATATAAAAAAAAAATCTAAAGAAAACATCAATTTTGTTTTGCGTCATTCAACGTTGATAAATACATTTATGGCGGCAAAGCTATGATGTAATTATGATTTTATATATTGGCATAACCTTTTATAGGATGTAACGTGGGAGCTATAGAGATTTGGCAAGATTTTATGTTTTGGCACGTGTTACAGATGTAATAACAGTACATCACATATACGTATCTGAACATGGTAGTTCAACGTGGGTAAAAATTCAAGTTTTGATTCTTTGACTTTGTGAGAGATTCGTAATCTATTTAAGGTTTCTTTGTAAGTACATTTAATAAGGCTACTTTGTGTAAGAGGTTCGTTAGTTACATATACTATATCAATTTACTGTGCCGTGCTACTTTGTAAGATGATTAGAGGATCAGAATTGATGAATTTGGGGGTTTTATATTAATTATAAAACAAAATCATAATGTGCTTTAATCGCGGCAAAATTATGGGTATTATCTTATAATATACAACTTTCATAACCTATATATTATAAGGATGGGAGTAAATTGCATCGTGTACTACTGATTTTGTGGTCACACATCTTGAACTTTTTTGGAGAGTTGCTTCATTTCTAACACTTGCAAGAAATTATTGTTTTGATGCAACACGTCAATAAATTTGGGAAAATGTTATCATGCATAATAGTTTAGGTCTCTTCTAGTAAAATTCACTACTGATTCGATTTGCATTCAAATCATTCGACCAAAAATTTATTGTTCTCCATAAACGGTGATACCAATTTTGGTATTGCAAATAATTATAATTTTAGAGAAATTAATATATAAGGTTTTCCAGTTAAAGAAGAAAATTAAATAGAATAATTCCAAATCGAAGTGCCATGAGAAGTTAATGCAATACATTTGATATTCATATTTCCAAAATTAATATCAATCATTGTTCATTTATAATAAAGCCCCAATTTGATGTGAAATTAGGGTTTTCTATAATCTTCTTCTGCAAATGAGCTCAAGCTTCATAACGAATCATATAATGAGCCATGCCCCCAAAATTCAATCATATTATTATAAGCTAAGATTGGGATTCCCTTTCTAGAGCGTGCCCAGTGCAACTATTAATTAATCTGAAAATATTTAGTAATTAAATGTTAAAAAGATTTAATAGCTTAGCAACCAAATGCCAGACCTAAATTCATTTCCCTCTTTTCACCCGTATGTAGGATTTGATGTTATCCTGCCTAACATATTGCATTAGTTTCTATAGCTCATTTTAATTATAATAACACAATACAATCTTTCCCACGACAAAAAGATCTGAGAATAGAAATAACAAAAAAAAATTCATCGTTGACGTAAAATACCATATCTTTATGCAATGATCACAAAGTACAAAATATTTTACTTTGAATATTAAACCTAATCAAATAATTAAATCCCAAAAGACAAAGAAACTATACATATATTTGATGCATACTCGTTCCTACTTTATGTTAGGTAACCAAACAGATCGATCGTCACTATTTTTGGTGGATTGGTCGTCTTGCCAACGCAGATAAAAATTAAAATAAAAAATTGAAGCTCTAAGTAAAAAGAGCAACTTTTCCTCATTGAATATTGTTAAAAATCCAGGTACAAATAATGCAATACAACTAATTCTTCTCCGCTATGAGGCCACGTTACTATTTTCTCTATGATATGGATCGAAATCAACGGCTACGATAAGCTCATACGTTAGACGGAAAATTAAACATGTAATATGGCGAATGAATCGAAGTTTTTGGGTGAATTCGAAATTTAAGATTCCAATTGAAATAAAAATAATTTTTCTATTTCGAATAACTTCCGATTAAGAATATATCATTGTTTGATTTGAATATTTATCCAATACCTAGTGATTTACCACATTCAATATGCACGTGCCACTATCGAAAAAATATTAACTAAATTATTAATATGACTTAAATATTACAATATTATATTTTTTAGCATTTTAACAGCAAAATTAATATTATTCATAGTATCATGTCTAATATAATTGTGTTTAAATAAATAAATAATTTTTTATGTTACTCATTAATGGCAAATGGTAATTAAAATGAAAGTAATACACCAACTAACAGTTACTTTGTGGTGCACTCTCCCTTCAAATATCATCGAACATTCGACTCACTAATCGAATACTAACAGTATATTTGGGCCTAAGTCCAATAACAGTTGAAAGTCTTAAATAAAAGCCCATGATGGATTAAATACAGATGAAATGCAAGACTTTCTAACACCACAATTATTATACAACAAACCAAAGCTGATTAAGTCTTTGCAAGATATCATCTTTCAAATTTCACCAGAAAGAAAAGATAAAAACTTGCCTTGCATTGCACCCATTGAACTACTAAAGGATATCAGAGATGTACGGAACCGTAGAATACTAGCTCAGCGGGACCCGTCATATAGACATGATTATCGCCTTCTCTCCACTCGATATCCAAAGGCCCGCCAGGCAAATCCACCCGACATATCTGATTTTTCGACGAATAGTTCAAGAAAATGAAAGACCCAACGAAAGGGATAACGTTAAGGCTCCGTTTGGACAATTGTGTAATAGAAAACGTAAGGAAAAGACAAATATGAATTAGTTCCCTTACAACAGGGAAAATTTTCAGACATACCCGAGAAGCAAGACCTTCTAGAACCCCGGCGACAACTGTTGCACAAGCTCCAGTGCCACAGGCCAGAGTAGCACCTAGGGAAAAAGAAAAAAGAATTCAAAGGGTTAACGAGCAAAGAGTAAAGTAGTAGATTACGTTCGTTTCTAGACACCAAATATTCTTTTCTGTTTTCCAAACTAGACACCAGATGCAAAGCATCTATTTATAAAATACTCTTTAGGCATGCAGAAGAAATTTCTTATGTGTAGAAACGAAAAAAGAAAAATAGGAATTACCTGCACCCCTCTCCCAAACGCGCATTTTAAGGTGACTTGGCGAGAAAACCTGAACAAATTCTGTGGAATATAACGAATGAGATGCCTTTCACTAATGAGGAAGACCAATACATCTATATATATATATATATATATATATACCTGTGTTTGTTCGAGCAGGGAACATTTGGTGGTGTTCAAATTTCGGTCCAATCTCCGTTAAGTTGAGTTCGTCGACTTGTATGTTCTAAAGCCATCAACGAATCAAAAGTGGAACCTCATATTTGCAAACAAGAACGTGGGGAGGTTCAAAGATCCATAAGTAGTAACATACCTTGCACGTATTATTACTGAAAATAACACAGTGAGGATTGCCCATGCTAACGCAAGTAGCATTCCATATCAAACCATCAACTTCTAATGGTGCTTTAACAGCAGATTGGCCTTGGTTTGGGGTTAGCTTTGTAGGAACGTCTGAGGCCTTTAGTATTGGTTCGCCCATATCAACCCTGACCTGAAAATGAAGCAGCACATTAACAAACTTGAATATGCGGGAATTGAAGATAAGGCTGTCATGGAATAGTATAAATGCAGCTTTTTCCAAACTGAGAAAACTAGATTATGAACACCTTTCCGTCTTCTTGTATTTCGGGAACAATTAAACCTGCACCAGTATGCACGGTGAAGCTGCAAAACCATAGCCAGCGTGGCCATTAAGTAAATCTTGATCATGTAAATGTAAAATACTTAAATTTCAAAATCAACCTTTGCTTCCCTTGCAACCCTTCAAGCTCCACTATAAATCTTGCAAAGCATCTAACTCCATTTCCACACATCTGCAACGAGAAGAGTAAGAACTTAACCCCATTGAGTGATAAGAACAATCGAAAGACTGAATAGCTCAGCCGATAACTCCAAACATGAGCGACCATCAAAGTTAAAGATATACTGAATGAGAAACTACAATAGTACCTCAGGCTCGCTACCATCAGAGTTGAAGATCCTCATGGTATAATCCGTTCCATTGGTGCCTGGCATTGCAAATATCACTCCATCAGCTCCAATCCCAAAGTTTCGATCACACAATTTCACCGCCTGGGCTGGAGTTATTTTGGGCTCCGTTGAATCTCTGTTATCAACCTACGAACATTGAGAGACTAGAAAGCTGACGTACGATTAAAATGTTATTAAGCTTCCAATCGCTTCTTACACCGGAGTTCAAAGCATAGGAAACGGAAGCGAACAACCTTTCCATCAAAACCCAAAGTTACGGAGAAATTCAGATAATATACCAATATGAAATCATTGCCGAGCCCATGATACTTGACGAATTGCAGAAGCCCACTCTCCGAACGATCAGAGAACGGCTTCGAGGACATCTCCGAAATATCCCGAACTGTGACTGAAGAGAGGACGCGCAAATTGGGACTTCGGCAGGTCGGAAAAGCAATACCTTCACGCCGCCGGATATACGATGAAAACGAAGAAGGTAAAGCGCCGGTCGAGGAAAGATAGCGGCGGTCGACGGCGGTGATCGGCTGCGTTATTGCGGCGGCGATTGCCATTGGTCCGAATCAGCTGAGATGTCTGTCGAGTCAACGGAAAGCCTATGTTGTAGAACGTTAACCTATTAGTAATAATTTGGGCCATGATTGGAAAATATAATTACTATTGGGTTTACGTGGGCTTCTAATTAACCCCAATAAGAAGCAATTATTAGGCGCAAATGTCAAAATAATCAACTAGTCGGAAATTATTGACTAATTGCAATCTGAAATATTTGTTGTTGGGTACTAAAGAAAAACCATGATAAGACTCGAGATAGTAATCATAATGGACACAAAACTCGTGTTTACTTTCACATATTAGTTTGTAAACTTATCTAGTTCACTTTTCAATACAAATATATATAAATCTCATTGGAAATATGCAAATTACTAATTTAACCCTGCTAATTAACATATCTGATTTCACATCACAATCTTCACCGGAACGAACTCGTTAATTTCTGGCTTTCTGACACAAATAAAGCATCACCAACCTTTCTAATCTTGAACTCATTGTTTCGGTTTTCTTCGAGCAAAATTGTGATAATTTTGTGCAACATATATCAATTCATACCGATCAATCCAACAATATATAATGTAGGATATGAATAGAAGCTTCAAACTTTCAAAATGTAGCCGAGTCGTTGTTCTTCCTTCGCTGAGGGACATTACGTTAAAATTATGAGGTGCCATACAATATACTTTAAATTTATTATAATTTGAATTGTGAACAAATGGACGAATGTAGATTATATAACCAAAAAATGCGGATCTTGTTCTGAAAATGTTAGCGACATGTGGAGGGGACATACCATATATTTTGTAAGTTATTCATTTCAAACTATATATACAATCGCATGCACTTAAGTTGAAGAGGGAATTCGGCCTTTGCCTTACTAAAAGTGAAAAAAAGTAATAAAAAATAGAAAAAATAATATAGAAATTGGAAAAAATAAGAAAATGAAGGAAAATATATCTAATTTAATAAACTTTTTTAATATTAATCTATTTATGTTATTAAGTACCAGTTATTATTGTATATTTGTAATTGTTAGGATATGCGGAAATCCCCGATAATTATTTGCCCGAAAAATGACGATAATAAATAAATTAGACGAAAAATAAATTTGGACAGTGACACGAGATTTACGTGGTTCGGTCAGAATGACCTACGTCCACGGGCCGGAGGGTAGAACTTCTTTATTATGTGGAGTGATTACAGACACGTACACCGACGTGGTACAAAAGCAGTATAACAACTACTGAGAATCAAAGCTACAAAGAAATATCGGAGAAGTGGTGACCGAGGAATAAACGCTCGCTGAACTGAAGATGTGGTTTCTGTGGTCAGAGACTCTGAGGGTATTTTTCTCTTCTGTGAATGGCTCTATTTATAGCTGATGGGATTCGATGCTATGCCATGTGAACAAGAGCTGCTCCTTTTGAATATAAGTTGTGGCTGCCAAACGATTCTTCCCTTCACATGGTTCTTTGACCACGGCGCCTGACACATGAATAGCAAGTCTTCAGTTGCTTTTTCTTTAACCATTCCCACATGCTCAATCTGCTTTAGTTGAATGGTCAAAAGCTGCCAAAAGGTCACCTAACAAATCTCCACCCTTTTGGTTCCGTAAATTACTCCACCTTAATTAGTAACACCTTTAGTCACTATCTCTGTCTCCCTCCGTCCATAGCCCCGACGGGCTAGTTCACATTTTAGAAACACCAATCAAGTCCAAACAATACTTGAACTTGGAAACTGGAAGAGCCATTGCATACATAATACTGCCGACTGCACTCGAGTAAGGAACTCGTGTCATCTACGCTTCTTCCTCATCTGATGATGGTGACTGAGCAGCGCTTAGCCTAAAATGGCTAGCAAGAGGAGTGCTGACTGGTTTGGCATCGCTCATGCCAAATCTCTCCAAAATCTTTCTGAGGTAACTTTCCTGGGTCAGGTATAACTTACCAGCTCCTCTATCACGTCTAATCTCTATACCAAGAATCTTCTTAGCTGCTCCCAAATCTTTCATCTCAAATTCACCGTTCAATAAGGCCTTCAACTGGTGAATTTCTGCAAGATTCTTAGCAACAATTAGGGTTGCAAATGAACCGAATATTTTCGGTTCGGTTCGAGATTCGATTCGAAATTTAAGATTCGAATTCGGAATAAACGAATACGAATACGAATACAAATACTTTTTATGATTCGAATAATTTCGAATACGAATAAGAATATGTATGTATTCGATTCGAAAAATTAACGAATATTCGATTCGTTATATGTAATATATATTTAAATAATATATATTATATATATACTTGTAAGCCCAAATAAAATATTAGATCCAAATTATTTATTTGTTTTGACCCATAAAGGAAATAAAGCAAACCTTTCATCTATTTAACTCACGCTCCAAGTGTAAAATAAAAGGCAAATACGAACATTGAGTTGTTTCTTAGATTTTGTAATTTTTCGGAATTATTTTGTAATTCTAACAGGTTTTATGGGGGAAAAATTGAATTTTTTTTCGAATATTTGAATATTCGCGAATATATTCGAATATCGTTATCGAATCGAATCGAATCGATTTTTAGGATTCGAATACGAATCGAATCGAATACGAATACTTGAAAAAATTAACGAATACAAATTGAATATTATGATATTCGATTCGATTCGGTTCGTTTGCAACCCTAGCAACAATGAGCATATCATCAACATATAACAACAGATAAATGAACGAACTGTCATTTAACTTCCGGAAGTAAACACAACTATCATACTTGCTCCTGGAGAAACCTTGACCCAACATGAAAGAATCAAACCGTTTATACCACTGTCTTGGAGACTGCTTTAATCCGTATAAGGATTTCTTCAGTAAACAAACTTGGTCTTCTTTGCCTTCAACTATGAAGCCTTCAGGTTGCTTCATATAAATCTGTTCATCTAAATCGCCATGTAAGAACGCCGTCTTGACGTCAAGCTGTTCTAACTCCAAATCATACATGGCAACGAATGCAAGCAATACACGAATAGAGCTATGTCTAACGACAGGTGAGAATACGTCATTAAAATCAACACCTTGTACCTGACTATAGCCTTTCGCGACTAGTCGTGCCTTATACCGTGCATCGTCAGAACCAGATAAACCTTCTTTCTTCTTGAAGACCCACTTACATCCGACTATTTTCTTTTTCTTCGGCGGCGGCACAAGAATCCACGTACCATTCTTGTGCAGAGACTCCATTTCTTCATTCATCGCTACCAGCCACTTATCAGAATTAGCATCGCTTATCGCCTCCGAATAGGTAGAAGGTTCGTTGCCTCCACCTGTTTCTTGCGCCACTGATAAAGCGTACGAAACTAAATTCACGTACCGCTGTGGTAGTCGAATCTCCCGTCTCTCCCTATCTCTGGCTATAGAATATTCCTGCTCGGTACTTTCATCTTCAACGGGATCTGAATCAGGATCTGGCTCATCCTCTTGATCTGTTGAACTCGTAGCAGGATCATCTGAAGGATCTTTATTGATCTCGAGCTCCACCTCGCTGTGTACACAATCCTTCTTTTCTTGATAAAAAAAAATTAGTAGACTCTTTTGAAGGATGTAACATAGAAGACTCGTCAAATGTAACATCTCTGCTAATTATAAATTTGGGTGACTTGGGATCAGGATAATATAGTCTATATCCTTTCACCCCTGAAGCGTAACCGAGGAAAATACACTTCTTAGCTCTAGGCTCTAACTTTCCCTCGTTTACGTGCATATAAGCTGGGCACGCAAATATTCTTAAGTTGGAGTAATCAGCAGGAGTACCTGACCATACTTCCTCAGGAGTCTTGAAATTGATCGGTGAACACGGTGAGCGGTTGACAATATAGCATGCTGCAGCGATAGCTTCAGCCCGAAAATCATTTGTCAACCCAGCGTTGGAGATCATACATCGAGCTCTCTCTAAAAGCGTTCGATTCATGCGCTCGGCAACACCATTTTGTTGAGGCGTCATTCTAACAGTGTGATGTCGAGCAATACCTTCATTTTTGAAAAATTCGTTGAACTCGCTTCCGCCAATTCTATGCCATTATCTGTCCGCAACCGCTTGATCTGTTTTCCTGTCTGCTTTTCAATCAAAGCTTTCCATTGTTTAAATGTTAGGAAAACATCACTTTTCTGTTTAAGAAAATAGATCCAAACTTTCTTTGAAAAATCATCAATGAAAGTCAACATGTATCTTGCACCACCTTTGGACGGAACACGAGAAGGACCCCATACATCAGAATGAATATAGTCCAAAGTACCTTTCGTCCTGTGGACTGCTGGCGAATTGAAGCTGACTCGTTTCTGCTTCCCAAAAATACAGTGTTCGCAAAAGTTCATCTTACCAGTACTTTGACCGCAAAGTAGGCCCCGCTTGCTTAAAATCGTCAAGCCTTTTTCTCCCATGTGTCCGAGTCGCATATGCCATAATCTCGTGGTATCAACCTCCGGGGATGTCGAAACATCAGCGGAACTTGTAACTGTAGTTCCCTGCAAAATATATAAATTTCCAGACCTGCAAGCTTTCATCACGACAAGGGCACCTCTGGCAATTTCAAAACTCCACCTTCACCTGAGAACCTGCACCCTTGAGATTCAAGTGTGCCTAAAGAGATAAGATTTCTCTTCATATCTGGAACATGTCTGACTTCTGTGAGCGTTCGGATGACTCCGTCGAACATCTTGATCCTAACTGTGCCTTTACCAACAACTTTACACGGAGCATCATTTCCCATTAAGACATATCCACCATCAAAATTTTCATATGTGGAAAACAATCTCTACTCCGACATATGTGGTAAGAACAACTCGAATCTAAGATCCACTCATTATCAGACCTAATAATATTTGCAGTTGCTACAAAAATAGTTCCATCGCTCTCATCAGCAGCTAAACTAGCTTCGGCGGGTTTATTAAATTGCTGATTATTTTTCTCCTTATTTTTTAATTTAAAACAATCAGCTTTGACGTGACCATTTTTCTTGCAAAAATTACAGACTTTATTTCTGTACCTGGATTTTGACCTTTCTTTAGATCTGCTACTTTCAGCGTCTCTACGTTCTGGTCTTCCCCGTGCAAACAGGCCTTCTGCCTGGCTACCACTTGTTTCTCCCGTAATATCCCTGTCTATCTGTTCTTTCGATTGTAAAGCAGATTTGGCACTAGCATACGATATCGTATCTTTCCCATAGATTATGGTGTCACGAAAATGCTTTAAAGACGAGGGAAGGGAACACAACAATATTATGGCCTGATCTTCATCCGTCACTTTAACTTCTACGTTCGCCAAATCAATAATGATAGAATCGAATTTATCGAGATGCGAGAGAATAGAAGTACCTTCCGTCATTTTCATACTGTATAGCTTCTGCTTTAAATAAAGCCGATTCTCCTTAGTCTTCTTCATGTAGATAGCTTTTAGCGCATCCCATATATCCATGGCCGTCGTCTCCGTGGCAACTTCTTGTAAAACCTCATAAGAGAGATTTAAGATAATAGCCGATCTGGCTTTCTTGTCCAATTCATTAAATTGATCGTCCTTCATTTCGGTTGGTTTCTTCTTTACGCCTTCAAGCGCCACCTCGCAACCGTCTTGAATGAGTATGGCCTCCATCTTGAGACTCCACATTGCAAAGTTGACATTTCTGTCGAACTTTTCAATTGAGATTTTTGTTATCGTCATGGTGGCTAAAAAATAATCGGGTTGGCTCTGATACCAATTTGTTAGGATATGCGGAAATCCCCGATAATTTTTTGCCCGAAAAATGACGATAATAAATAAATTAGACGAAAAATAAATTTGGACAGTGACACGAGATTTACGTGGTTCGGTCAGAATGACCTACGTCCACGAGCCGGAGGGTAGAACTTCTTTATTATGTGGAGTGATTACAGACACGTACACTGACGTGGTACAAAAGCAGTATAACAACTACTGAGAATCAAAGCTACAAAGAAATATCGGAGAAGTGGTGACCGAGGAATAAACGCTCGCTGAACTGAAGATGTGGTTTCTGTGGTCAGAGACTCTGAGGCTATTTTTCTCTTCTGTGAATGGCTCTATTTATAGCTGATGGGATTCGATGCTATGCCATGTGAACAAGAGCTGCTCCTTTTGATATAAGTTGTGGCTGCCAAACGATTCTTCCCTTCACATGGTTCTTTGACCACGGCGCCTGACACATGAATAGCAAGTCTTCAGTTGCTTTTTCTTTAACCATTCCCACGTGCTCAATCTGCTTTAGTTGAATGGTCAAAAGCTGCCAAAAGGTCACCTAACAGTAATATTATATTATAAATAATATATATATTTTTAAGTATTCTGGCGGGCTACCCTCGGGCTAGCCCGCCCCGCCAAAGCCCGCACCAGCCGCGGGCTTGCTTGACCAGGCGGGCCTAAAATTTCAGAGCCCGCTCCTCCGGGCCGGCCCGCGGGCCCAGGCCCGTTTTGACAGCCCTACTCACAGATGAAGCCCATCTTTGTAGTAACGTGAAGCTTCTTCTGCCAATACTGAAACAAGGTACGTGTGTACATGTACACTTTTAAGTTCCTAAAAAATGACGTTTAAGCTCCTTCTCGCGTGTTGCTTCTGTTATGTTTCCGTTATCGATGAACTGCTTTCAACAGAAAGCTCAGATGGCACCGAAGCAAGATACTGATTGGGACTTTGGTGATCCCGTGGGTAATGACAGAAGAATAATCAAGTGTAAGTTTTGTGACAAAGTCATTCATGGCGGGATCAAGAAATGACAACCAAGGTCATCGACAATTTGGTTATAGTAGTAATGGAAGTTCATAAGGTCGATGAAATCACATTGATTATGGTTCTTCACTTGGTCATTCGGCAAGATACTTTGACAGCGAAAGATCATGTGATTATTTATGTTCAGTTGCAAATAGTGCTAGATATAGTGGGCATGATTATGGGACATCAAACAACACAAACAGTACTACTGATTATCGAGGATTTGGATTCTACCATAGTGACATGTCATTTGTAATATGTGTAATGTAGACTTATTGTGTGTTTCTAACGTTTTCACAAATATTATATAGTATACTGCAAAGAAACTTATATCTTTTACGAATTAGTTTTATAAAAAAATGCGTATCGGCAAGGCTCGTGTTCGCATCGATGTCCGCATCCGCTCCAGTTATATATAGTTATGAACCGAACACTTGATTATGTACTAAACGCAAGTTTAAATACATAAACCCATGAAACCAAACAAGGCCTAAGGGTATTGGGTCAGGGTAGATTAGACAAACACTTTCTTCTTATAAAAAACTCTTACAACACCATGAAAATCGACCTGCCTGACGAAATCACGCTCCACGCCGCCGATTGGACTTTATACACAGACACACACATGGAACTCATTTGTTCGTTCTCTCCGTCAATACGTCATCCAATAAGCCCAACCCTGCATCATTCTCGTTGATAACGACGATGAAGAAGAAGACGACGAGTCTTCGTCGGACTGTCGGCTGCTCGAAGTTGCCGTCGCCGGAGTCTCCGGACTGCATTCGCCTGACGAGTCTGCTCGAATCGAGAAGATCGAGTACACCGGCCGGTGGTCGGAGAGTCTCAATTCGCCCCGACAATAGCACGATTGCTCGAGCCCTTTGCCTCTCCACAGAACCCTATCGCACCTGGCGACCATTCGTACCCCCGAATTATTCACGAATACGCATGAGGGTTTTCTTACGGTACAAGAAATACGATTGAAATATGCCCTTACCACGCCGGAGTTCGGCCCTTCTCTTTAGGAGGCGCCACGTAATCGTCGGAGCCAACGGCGTACTTGTAGGTCGGCGGGAAGTAAATCTCACCTTCTTCCCAATCTCCAAAGACTCGGTCTGCTCTCCTCTGTATCTTCAATTGATCTTCGTGGATAAGGGTTGCCCAAGCTTTCTTCTCTATTAGCCTATACGTGTCCTTATTGATGGACGCCAGGCGATAGTTCAAGTCCCCGAGCCATATAACGTTGCTGCACAATGCAGGCGGTCACCGAGGAATATCCAACATTGTTATCTGCTAGATAAAATATGGACTCTTTGCTTTTTTAGATGATTGCTACTTACTCGTGGTCCAAAATGATGTTGCAGTAACTGTTGAATCTGGTTCGCCTCAGAATCTCGATTACGTCCATGTTTCGCCTGAGCACGTTGATCTCCCTTTCCCCCGACGTCAGGTGGCTGCAGACGAAGCAAAACGATGCTCGATGCAACGTCATGCTTATCGACACCGCTCCCTGAGATTGATCGCAACGAAATATTTTGATCGCGTTTGGTATGCGGTACTCGTGTGTGGAAAAAAGATGAAGAAAACAACGAGTGAGTATCAACTCACCATACCCAGTTAGAACTGGTCCGAGGTACCCGCGCCCCTAAGTGTATTAGGATGAAGTGAGGAACATTTTTACCTTGTTTCCGAGGTAGCCCATGATGCCTCGTTCTACGCATGAAATGCTCACATCGGAAACGTGCTCGTAAAGGCACTCGCGTATCCACACGCACAGGAAAATCCCGACCATCTGCTTACTGGCGACCAAAGAGTACGATCCGGCTGTCTCTCCGAGGGTCCGACTTATCAACGAAAGCCACTTCGAGGCGGGACCCGAATCTTCGGGGCCCAGCAGCACGGTGAATGGGTTCAGAGGTACGATTTCTTGGAAACCAAGCACGTAAACTTCGGACCGCTCTTTAGTCGTTCTTAACAAGTCGCTTAGGTTTAGGCCGTCGTGCGGCGTCTTCCCTCCCACGTTCCATGTCCCCACAAACATTCTGCGCGTAGTAAAACAAAAAAAAAATTTGAGGGCTTTTCAGCCGTTAAATTGGTGATGGTTGTAGTTGTCTCTTCTTGAGTTTATTTATTAATTGATTTTTGAAAGCTTGACATGTTCGATGTAAGGTAGTTTTACAACCTTAACGCGAACAAAAATCGCTCGTAAGAAAATTGGTGGGAAATTTGAATTATTCGAACAACGTAAGATAAGTTCGTCCGTATATAGTCTAAAATCGATAACGTGCCTGAGGTTATGGGCCCGATCGTCTGATTTTTCGGTCAAACACTGATCTTCTGTGGCAGAAAATGATATTAAGAGAGAGAAACACACGACACAATCTTAAATAATTAATAACCTGTTGAAGTGTTGATAGTTCTTTTTTTAAGTCGAGTGCGCTGATAAGCGAAGGTCGTCGTCATTAGTTAAAAAATGATATTTTAACGAAGGAATAAACAGATCATTTTTTATATATACCTTTCCTTGTGTGATTATCGTCGTAGTGGAGCAGCTTGTATTCTCCATTATTGCCTGAATTCAACCACCATTTTTTCGTCTCAGGCAGTGACGGCTGGGAATAATAATAATAATAATAATAATAATAATAATAATAATAATAATAATAATACAGAAGAAAGTTAACTTGATTTAAAATGATATCGATATCATCAGCTGAACTGCTTATTAATTAATTAATAATACTTCATGTTTTCTTTCGACCAATACCTACCATGGTATCTTTTTTGCTCTCTTCTTCCATTCGATCTGAGCCACGAAGGAAACAGAAGAGATTCATTTGTTCCAGGCTGAAGGTGTAGCGTAGCGGATATATTCTAACATTCAACAATAAGTGGCAGTTTATTAATAGTTATATTTTTAAACAAGGTTATTACACATGACTTGAGCCAACGGTCTAACGTTGACAAACAAATGCGTACATAAGAATGATCTGATTAAGACATGTCAACATATACACCGAAACGTATGTCTTTTTTTTCTTTTGGAGTTTCGCGAGCATTCAACGGTTAAAAGAAAAAACATAATCTTGTTTTACTTTGCGTGGTCTCTAGGAAGCGTTTTGTGATGTGTTACAGAATAATGATAAATGAAAATATTATTAAAAAACAAGTAAAGCCCACACAATAACAGTAATAATACATCGCCATATATAACTATTTAAGATGCATGATATTAATTAAATCTACCTGCAACAATAACAGACGTCTTTGCGTTGAAAGGCAAATTAAGGATGACAATGAGCAAACCTCGTACTTCACCTATTTAGATTAGATAAAGCGAACAAAACGCCAATTTATACATACGTCAAGGAAAGGAAAGGAAAGGACTATTTAGTGGGGCGTGTCAAGCATCGAAAGAGGCATGTTGCAAGGGTATTATTGTAAAATGACAACGAGTCGGCGTTTGCTAATAAAGAAAAAAAAAAGTGGATTATTGACTTGATAGTTTATTACGTGCGCAGTTACGATTAGCCTTATGTTTAGTGTGTATTTATTAGTGGGACGTGGGATGGTTAGAATCTCAAGGTTGGTGTACATTTAATAAGCGATATTATCATATATAGTATAAAATTTAAATTTAATCCGTGTATATATAAACAGTTTTATTTCAGCAGACGTTAATTTCTGATGAAAAATCAAAACAAGAGACCCTCGGGGAGGTAACGAGTGAAATTAAGCGTATTAAGAAAGAAAAAAACATTTCTTTTGGATTATTCAACATAAATAATTAAATGCCGGCAAACTAATAATGTAATTAATGATTTTACAATGTAGGATAATCTTCTTTTTATAGATGTAACGTAGGAGCCGTAAAGATTTGCAAGATTACATCTTATATTATCTAATCATTTTATCTTTTTGGCACGTCACGGAATATAATAGTGCATCCATATTATACGTGGGTGTATAGGATTTATGAACTGGCAGTTCTGCGTTGGTAAAAGTCCAAGGTTTGATTTTTTACTTTGTTAATTAGTGGTCTATTTATTTTTGCAGTTACTTTGTAAGTACATTTGAGGTGGACTATATCAATATGAGGTGAGGTTCGTTCGTTGATTAGGCTACAATATTTAAATATATCGTATTAAATTTTAAAATATATGATAAATATTAATTTAATTATGCATATTTATACGTATATGAAAAGGAAAAATTGATTTATAAGATAAAAGGTAGAATAAGAATTAATTAAAAAATGGAGAGGTAAAATTTGATAATATAAAAATGACATCCTGAGGAATGAAGAGAATGCTTTTTTTTAATATCAATTAGTTTTTTCTAATAAGCTTAATTGACAGATCATTTGACGGTTTATAATCAGACTTGACTATTAATAAAATATTACTAGTATTTTGAGCACAACTAATTAGTCAGACTTGGTGAATACTACTACTATATTTTGAATATTTTATATTATTAATTAAAATTTTAAAAATAAATTTTTTAAGTAAGAATAAAAATGTCTTAATTAAATTTTTAAGGGTAAAAATGGTAAAAAAATAACAGACCAATTGACAGTTTATAGACCACTCTTTACATAAGAGTTTAGGTAGTAAAGATAAAGATATACTGCACCAATTACCACATCCTGCTAATGTTCGTCCGTCAATGCATGGTTTATCTTGAAATTAATTATAGAACTAGATAATAATAAATAATAAATGTCAAGTTTGCTTTATCATTGTGTCTTATAGATATTATAATATATATAGATATTATAATATATATATATATGTCTTTCAAACCAATATATTATAAGGATGAGGATAAATTGCATATAAATTCATTTTGTCGTGTGGTCACTTATCTTGAAATTATTTTTTCAAACTCGCTTGTTTCAAACTCTTGCAGAATTTTTCTTTTTTCTATCCAACAAACTTGAGATGAAGTTTAACGTGCATATCCGTTTAGGTCTCTTCTAAGATAAAATACTACTGATTCAAGGCGTTCAAGTCACTCGACATTAACTCCATGTTATAGTTATGTCATATGTGACAAAAAATATAGACGGGGAACTCAAATAATAGATTAAATATATAAATTCTAAATTAACAGTTGTAGTAATCCACTAGCTTAGTTTTTACGATAAATTATAATATCATACAATCTCAAGCCCACACAAAATGAATTGAGAACTGTTGATTATGGTAAACTACATAACATTAAAAGAGATAAAATTTATCATTGGAGTAAAATATGTTGATTTGGGGAAGAAAAAAGAAGAAAGTAAAAAAAAAAAAAAAAGATAGATGTGCTGACGCATGCTCGTCCCTTTCTTATTTCATAAGTATTTGGTAACTAAACAGATGGAATGGATAGTAACTAATGTTAGATTAGATTGGTCGTCTTGCCATGGCCACGCATTATTCAAAATAAAATACAAAATAAAGTTATAAGTAAAAAAAAGAGTCACTTTTCCGCATTGGATAATTGTTAAAAATACATGTTTTTAATTTGCAAAACTGGTCGGCCATGGGCCACGCATTACTCAAAAATAAAATACAAAATAAAGTTCATAAGTAAAAAAGAGTCACTTTTCCGCATTGGATAATTGTTAATAATACATGTTTAATTGCAGGACAACTAATTCCGTCATTTCCAAATTTTCTTTTGTTTTTTTATTCTCTTAATTATCTATTCCACCGAATCGTAAAATCATCGTTAATTCATGTGATTTATATGATAACAAGAAATAAACATATCTAATTTATTCTTTGTTTCATACGATGAAAATTGATATCGTTAATTTTCGTATGCATAAAATTTGGTCTATTCGGTAATGTGCGACACAGAATGAGGGCGTGTCGAGACCAGAGGATTCCATCAGACCCACGTTACTATTTTATCTATGATACGGATCGCAATCAACATTCTACGATTCGCTCTTTACAGTCGACGCGAAACGGTGCCATGAACCGACCCGACCCGACCACGTTCGACTAGAGGTGAAAGAAGGGAATCGAATTGAGCGATCTTCTAGATTCAGTAAGTAAGTGTGCTAAGCGAGCATGATGTTTTCTAAAATCTTTAAAATGTTATTTTTTTTCTTTTATTAATTCGTTATCAAGCGTCACGTGTCTGATTCAAATCCCTCGTTGGATAATTAAATGAATTGTTAGCTATTTACAAGTTTGTGGCTAACTTCTATTGTTAATTGGTTTAAGAGTGAAACCCCGCTGCCGCAAGGTTATGTGCTTGAGCTAGGATTAATGTTTGAAAAAAAAATCAGATGGTACGGCGAGCGTTGAACGAACATGTGGGGGTGACATTCAAAGGTAGATCGACGTTCTGATCCCAATACGATGTGGATGTTGAATAAGTATTGAATCTGAACCACATTAGAATTCTCGTGTTCTTTGCTTTGATTTTCCGTTTTATTGTCTTGCGAAATCTAAGACTGATCAAAATCCAATACAAATGGTGAGTTTAGCGTGGAACGAACATGTTGAGGATAATCTTTCAGAGATAGAGCGAACTCTAGTCCAAATACTATGTAAATGATGTGTCTCTGTCCCTTGCAAAACGATTGGTCACTTATGTCGAAAGTCTTTTCAGACAATAACGGCGGTTAGTCTCCTTGAGTAGAAAATAGAGATACAACATGATGTTATTTAAAAAGAACATGTTCGTTGGCCTTGAGTTGAAGAGGGGATTCTCTGATGTCAAAATCAAATTCCACATTGAATAATGAGAATGATTGTGAACTCCTTATAAACTTATAACTAACTCTCTCTATTGCCAAATTGATTTTAAAGCTTATGAACTAACTCTCTCTATTGCCAAATTGATTTTAAAGCGGAGCATCATAAAACTTATGAGCTTGGACTAGAGTTGGTGTTTGAAAAAAAATCCCTATAATCAGAGTTCTAACACTGAACCCTCTTAAACCAATGGTGTATTGAAAGCATAGACCAACAAAAATGCATCGTTCTTGCATCTTAGTGTACAAAAATAATTGCTGCAAAAGAAACCATTGAGAAAATATCTAACAAGCAAAGATGATTTAGATGATCCCAATCTTGTTGGCAACATCAAGAGCATCATGGTCTGGGCTCAACCTCACGTAGGCCTTCTTCGTCCCATCAGGCCTGTGGAACGTAAATTCAACGTTAGCGCGAAAAATGCATAGAATCGCAGAGTTCATCTTTTCACATGACAGAAAAAGAGTTTACTACTTTCAGCATCTACCTGATAAGAGTGTTGATCTTCTTGGTCTGAATATCGTACATCTTCTTGACAGCATCCTTAATCTTCTTCTTGTCAGCACGTATGTCGACGATGAAGACGAGGGTGTTGTTGTCTTCGATCTTCTTCATCGCTGATTCTGTGGTCAGAGGATACTTCAGAATCTGGTAATGGTCGAGTTTGTTGCGAGGAGTCGCGCTAATGCGAGGATACTTGGGATTCCTATCCTTCTTTAGTGTCTTAGGTCGATGGAAAGTGACTTTAGTTCGTATCTTCTTTGCCTTCTTCTTGAATGTCGTCCCAGATTTCACTGCCTTGGCAGCCTTAGCTGCCTGAGACTTTGCATCTGCTTTCTTTGTGGAATCGGCTAAGCAAAACGATGCACATAAACGTATAATAAACGATGAACTGAAATCGATGGTATATGTAATAAACAGAAACAAATATGCTTATGCACATGAAAGATGGCACAAGGAAGTCACTAATGAAGAATAGTTCTAAGAAGCTGCGCCTGACTTCCCAAATAATAAAAATGAAGTTAACATAATCACTCAAACAGAACAATAAAACACAGAAAAAGAGGGAAAACTGCATTTACGAACGATAACTATACAACCATCTCAGAAAGCATTCACCAGATCAAAATTAGCAGAGCAAGCAATTTTATACATAATCCGACATGCATATTTCCAGCTTCACAATTAATCAAGAAGAAGAGATCTGTCATCGAATAATCAGAATCGCCTCAATAGAAAACATTCTCTGACACGACTTTTTTACGAGATTCTGAATAAATACCTTTAGCTGGAGCCATTTCGTTCCGAAGTCCAACTTGAGATAAATCACCTGAAATGAATCGCAAACAATATTCAGATTAGCATACGGATTCACGAAAGGAACAGCACCAGTCAAGAGATTTCAAGCAGAAAACGTAGCGCACCTTCGTGGAGTCGACGACTAGTGTAGTGTTTTAGGGTTTTGGAGATGGAATGTTGCTAGGCTATTCCACTTTCCGGGCCGGGTCAGGTCCAATAATTGCGGCCCAATATATTGGGCCCCAATGGAATTTGCTTGGGGTATTATTTTACTTTCAAGAATAATACCAACTGAACTAGTTTGGTTTTTAACCTTTGTTTTGTTTCGGGCCCACAAAACCTTTAGGCCACACAATATATTTGAAAGAATTATACATTTCCTGCCATGCAATAAAACCCATATGAAATAACTAATCTTTTTTGCCAACCGCCATTTGAAATTATACTGGCATATATTATATACCCACAAATGCACTTAGTTTCATATTTCCATTGCTTTTTGTAAGGACATTTTACTCAAATATCAAATACACAACCAATCTCTTTGATCCAATGGAAACGGGAGGATCGGTTTGGGATCTATTATCTCATCGCCTCATAATAGCAAATCCGAACTCGAAGTAAATAATACTCGCTTTTTCTTTCGTAATAAATTATAGTGTAGAGCTGATTATAATTTATAAAAAGGAAAGAAGAAAAAGAAAAAAGGAGAACAGAAAGAGTAATCCGAAGCCAATTTTATTCATTCATACCCTCGAAGTCAGATAACGAAGTATTTTTTTCAGAAAACCCTAATGCAGTTGAGAAACCTATATATCTGTCCTCATCCAAAGAGTTTTTTTTTTTTGTCAGAAAACCCTAAAAGAAAACCAAGAACCATGAAAAAGACGACTATATACAAGCCATTGAGAATGAAACTCTACTATCTGTCGTCAATCAATCCAATTACTTTATTCTTCAGAAAACCCTAATAGAAAACAAGAACCATGAAAATGAAGCCATTGAGGAAAAAACAAAACACGAACTATATTACTAATTTGTCGTCCATAGAAATAAGCTAGGTAAGAAAGATCATATATCTGAGGTAAAAAAATGGCTATTCCTATGAAGATACGTCAAATGCGTATACAACCAATTTGAATTCAAGAAAACGCCATCGCAGTGTGGGCGCGGAAATTCCTCGCGTCAAAGAGGAACTGTACGGGCGGGGAAAACTATATACTGCAACCCCCCCAAGGGTCTCTATGGAACCTACGATCTTTCTCATACCAAAGCACGCCCCACATAGATTGCATTCGTAATCTTGCAACCTAGGATGAAATCTAACCCCATTATGAGCACCTTCCATGTGAAGCTTCAAATCTTCTTCGTTCAACAGTTTCATGCCGCATATTATGCAGCTCAGTTGGTAGAATTGGGGAAGTGGGTGGCTTCCATTGAATTGTAGGACGCTGGGGTGGTGGTTGGGTGGCCGGAGGCGGCGGAGGCGGAGGCGGTGTTGGATGGGTGGGAGGAGGCGGCTGAGGTGGTTGTTGTGGTGGTGGCTGAGTGGCCCGAGGAAGGGGCTGAGGTGGTGGTGGTGGCTGATAAGGATGAAAGCCTGTGAGGCGGCGGCGGGCGCGTCGGACTAGTTGGTGGAGGGATGGACGAGTGGGAAATAACTGGAGAGTGGGGGAGTCGTCGTCGTCGGGAAATAGTAACTGCATAATCTGCGGTGGTAGGGGCTGATCAAGACGGCGAGGAAACCTCTGAGGGAAGGGACGACGTATTACAAACGGTGGTTGTTGGGCGGAGGACGACGGAGAAGTCGTCGGCGGTGGAGGCGGTTCTGGCGACGGTGGTCGCATGATGGGTGGTGCGTACGTGGCTGAATAAGTTGGGGAAATCGAATTATTGATATTGTGGTCAACGCACCTGGCGCTATTTGTTTATATTTATAGAAGAAAATTAAAAATATTTTAGAAAATTTGGGTGGTGTTTTTCTTTTTTCTCGATGAATTTTATTTCCAACTGTATTTGGGGGTTTTACTTAGTTTTATTTGTGAACCGCTTCAAGTCAAAACTGCGCATACTCGAGCAAAGTCAGCTTTAACAACTTCTGTTTTATCAGTTTTATAACCCCCTATATTTTTCAATTGTGACGAATTCACCCCTATTCTTGGGAGGAGAGGAGAGGATTCATCGGTTTGACATGGATATTGCTGCTAATAATATTCCATTTCCAAATTAACCCCTACATAGGATGAATATCATTACATACGGCCAAAGAAGCCTGAAGGGTAGTAAGTAAAGAAGTGGTAAGGTAAGTTTATACTAATCTAATCATCAAATTGGTTTAAGGAAAGAAAAAAAAAATGATGTCTTCAAGAATCTCTTTCCTCGCGTACTCGAGTGAATTCTGGACGAGGAATACACACAGATCATCCAATATTTAATATTTCCGAAAAACTCCTTTAAAAAAATTTGCTTAGATTATTCTTATTTAGTTATTTGTTTACCTATATATTTTGTCGTTCTAAACGAAGCTATCGGTTGAAGAAAAAAACTGTGAACTGTCAAGCTGGAGATATCAGTGAGCCCTCTTTCTACTCCTTTTGTGTCTTTCATCTTCTTTAATCTTTCTTGAGATCCCATTTGATATTGCAAGATTTTTTTTTTTTACTTTTTTTTTGGGAGTGTTTATATATTGCCCGACTAATTGACGACTTGAAATGTAAGAAAGATAAAAGGAACAAAATGGAAAATTTGGTTTTTGCTTTGTGCACCAAATAGTGGTCGCAATGTTACATCTCAGCAAACCCAACAACACTGGAAGGAAACTGAGAAAAATGCTTTGTGATGGGGAAGTGAAAAAAGCTGTGAACATTTAGGTCACAGACACTGAAAGATCATGGAGAATGTGTTCCTATTAAATAAATTAAAGTAGAAAAATAAAACAAACCGGGATTTAATGGTATCCTAGTCGTCTCGCTTGATGAAGACGGACTCTCTCTGAGGTCGATGTTTCCTCCATTTTTTCTTGGAAAGCGTCATAATCCAAGAAGGCACTTCGCCGCCAGAAGCAGTGATGACGTTAGCTATGTTTCGAAGAAATGGGACATCAGCTTCTGTGTATAATGTTATCGCCTCCCCGCTCCTGCCCGCCCTGCCCGAACGACCTATACAAAGAGTTCATAAACTATTTGTTGGGAAATTGTAAAAACAAAGGACGAAAATCTACTTATGGGGTCAAAAGTGGAGCTATGAGTAGGAGAAGATGATTGAATTGCACTGAAATAAACAGATGAGAACATTTGAGTTTCTGCATACCAATTCTGTGAATGTAAGCAGCTGCAGAATCTGGGAAGTCGTAGTTGATGACGCAATTGACGCCTTTGAAATCCATACCACGTGCAATCACATCGGTGGCGATCAGAACCCATGTTTTGCCTGAACGGAAGTCGTCTATGGCATTTTCTCTCTGCAGGGGATTTTCAAATGCAAGAGAAGCCCACTGAATCAAGTTTGGATCTTTGCAGATTTACGTTTACGCACACACACGCATTAATGCAGACTTGCTAGTTTTATGAGTTGAATCCTCTGGATAAGTAAGTTAGATGGCCCTCATTCATGGAAAGATGCTCGTGAGTCATGACAAAGACACCAACTAATAAGTTCCACAAGTTGACTTCTCATAAACTGCAGGTACAAAGTACTACCTGGATTTCAGAAAGATCGATCTTTTTATACAAATAAAGCATGGATGACATCGGCTCTAATTTCATCATATTTAAGTTCATTGTATAATTCCTTTGCCCTCTCCTTGCTTTGAACAAACAGTAGAACTGGCGGGTTTAAACTCTGTAATATTAATGAGAAA
This sequence comes from Craterostigma plantagineum, assembly GCA_027422505.1. Taxonomy (NCBI): domain Eukaryota; kingdom Viridiplantae; phylum Streptophyta; class Magnoliopsida; order Lamiales; family Linderniaceae; genus Craterostigma; species Craterostigma plantagineum. Next base: position 3,190,619 of record JAPQWV010000009.1, on the reverse strand, counting down.
AAATGAATATGGTACAGTTTTGTTAACTGAGAGTAGTTTAACTTCATGCGGTTCCTCAGCAATAAAAAGACATGAAGTTAGCCGTTGTGAAAGAATGCCTACCTCCATAAAGCATTGACGAAGAGCAATAAGTTTCCCCTCCTCACTTCCAACAAAGATGAGTTTCTGCTTTATGGTTTCAGAGGCAGAATTTCTGCAACCACATAAAGAGGTTCCATCTAAAATAAGTACAAATAAGGAATCCTTTGCAAGAGGCGAGTTATGTCTGATTCAGCTTTGCAATCTTCCATATGATGCGAAAATGCTCTTGAAAAGATGCTCACATGCAATAGATAAAAAGTCAAAATTTCTTACTTTCGGCCAATAATAATGCGCACAGCATCGTGCATGATTGTACGTGCAAGCTCTTCAACAGAATCTGGTAAAGTAGCACTGAACAATGACCGGACAATTGAAGGGTTTGAGCATGCTTTTACCACAGCATCAACTTGCTCAACCAAACCCAACTCGAAGAGCTTGTCTGACTCATCGAGTACTAGAAATTCTACCCTGTCCATAGAATTGATGTATTTATCGTACAGGCTATTGCTTTTAAGGGGAAATACATGATAATTAAAGTAACAATATCAGCAAACATGATTATTAAAAATTTATTCTGACTAATAGATAGTTACGCGATCAAGTCAGCTATTTTGGAAATTATAATGAGAACATTCAATTTCCCTGGACATATAGAGTCTGGCTTGAATGAATACAAATAACCACAACTGCATCAGAAACAAAGAGAGAAAGAAGTCCATTTAACAACTTACTTGCTTAGATTAAGCTTTCTTTTACGAACAGCAAATTGAGCCCTGACTGGAGTGGCTATGAGAATATCACAGGGAAGCTTTGAAAAGTCAGCACCCTTAGTTAGCTGCTTAGTCATCAATTTGATTTTAAATTTCATCCCTTTCACCAACTTCTTGCATTCTCGAAAAGTTTGAGCAGCTAATTCACGTGTAGGACAAAGAATCACTGCTCGGATACCATCACTCGAAGCACGCTGGCAATGGCCAACAAGTAAGCAGCAAACTCAATCACAACATATCTACAAGATAATATTAGTCCTTTTGCGTACCTTTAGTTTCATGAGGATAGGGCAGACAAAAGCAAAGGTTTTTCCAGAACCTGTAGGAGCACATGCAAAGCATTCCCTCCCCTGGATGCATTCAAGAAATTTGGGTATATATATGTATATAAATTGCTCGTCACATAAAAAATATAAGCGATATAGAACTCGTGTAGTGCTGTACCTAGCATTCCCACATCACGAGGAGAAAAACGAAAACTAATTTAACAAGAAAATAGGTGAAATTAAAGACGTACAGATAGTAAAACTGGAATAGCCTGCCTTTGGATTGGAGTTGGCTCTTTAAAGCCAAGTTCCATCAAATTGCGTAACAGGTATGGCTTGCACTTATATCTGCACAATTAGGATGATACTGACAGTGAAAAAGCAGTTTATAGAAAACTGTTTGACATTATGAGCAGTCATAAGCAATTCCACATCCAACTCACAAGTAGAAGTTACAGCACAAAATGAGAGAAAGAAACACCTCACTGATATCGGAATGAAACAAAAGCATCATATTACCTCAATGTCAATTCAGCGAAATCCTTAAGTGGAGTTGGGATATTGGTCCCAGAGACATGGATGTTGTGCTTCTTTCGGAAAAGTGCATCCCTCTGAAAATGAAAGATAAAGAAAAAAGCATATGTTATGCTTCTTTCCCTCTCCAGCTTTGCAAATCAGAATTGCATCACAAATATAACCCCTCCAATTTTTTATATGAGTTGCAATACAAACAAATGATTAATGAGTGAAAGAACCTCCAACTGCCGATGATATTCTTTCTTCCCCTGCAGCTTTGCATCTATATTCTGATCTGCTGCATCATCTACAGCTCTTGATTTCGAACTTTTAAAGACGTTGAATCCATCAACTGGGTCTGAAAACCAATGGAAAATGAAAGAAGAATTATCTCATGACATGATCCATGAGCATAACAGAAACTCTAGACACAAGTGTCTGGCGCATTGCACAATCAAATTGAAAGAATCACCTGAAATGGCTCTCTTTCGCTTCTTCTTCTTATCAACATGAACATCCATGACCTCATCCACCACCAAAGAACTCCCTTCCTCAAGCGTGGTAGGCTTTTCCACAACATCGTCACCTTCTTTTTTCTCCTAGTTGAAATCCAAAGTTCAGAGACATAAAAATATCATTCAGCTGAAAAAGCTAACGGACCATTTAAGCACGCAGAGATTTATTTTAAAGCAGCACTGTGAAGTATCAAGTATGCAATATTCACCTTGAACCGAGCAAAATCACTGGCAAACCGTTTTCGATCGAATGCGATGCCACCGAAAAGAAAAGAAGTATCTTTATCCATATTTTCGAATATAATCAGGGATTTGTGCGGCGAAAAATCAACTTTCAGGGCTTCTCTGTCAACGCTCGTAATTGAAGCAAAGGCAACCAAAACTGAAAGACGAAGCCTGAATTGATTTATGCAAGTGAAGAAGCAAAGCAAATGAATCCCTATAAACTGTCAGTACATGAAGCTCAGAGACGGAATTAATAGCCGAAGTCTATAATAGCGTTTCGACGGCGACGGTGGAATTACGGCGGAGGAGCGGAGAAGATATGCCGGGAAGCCGTGGCGGAGGGTTTTGCAGCTGATAGGTATGGGTTTAGGTCTTTTGGAGATTGGGACTGGGGTATTTATGTAATTTCAGGGGTTCTGGGCTTAAAAAATGAGGCTCAACATATACTGGAGCTAATAAGAATTATTTATGATTTAAGGGTTGCTTATGTAAATATATTTCACCTGTTATCCATTCAAAGGCGAAATCCAGGACAGGAATGTAAAGAGACAAGCTATAGCTCTGGAAATCAGAAAACTGATCTGGATATAGCATAGCCATAAATTCGTAAACCCTACATCTGCTTTGTTGTCTGCATCAACACGCCTGCCGCCCTCCAATAAGCTGATTTCCTTCATCAGCCACCGAGCATTACTGTCGAGCTCTTATTGTGTCGCCTTATTGAGGTATTTTACTGTATTTGCCGTGAAGTCGGAAATTTTCAGTATGTGTTTCCATTGTTATTCATTTAGCTGTGGTTATTATTAGGCGTGAAAGAGATGGAGCGTGAACTCACGCCGGAGGAGCTCGAAAAGAAGAAAAAGAAAGAAGAGAAGGTATGAGTGTCCTGTTTGTTTGTTCTTTTTTTTTGTTTTTTTTTTTGTTTTTTTTACGTTGTCCTCTGTATGAGTTGGATTAAATTTCTAGCTGGACATCAGTTAGTTATTGTCAATTTTTCATTTGTAAAGAATATCTACATACATTGCTCATTTTTTAAGAGAAAGGCGCTGGAACTTGTATTCCCTTGCGGCATTAACTGTAGTCTCTGATTTCTTTGTTTGGAGGACACTTTGTGTAAGACTCTAGTTGCATGGGAGTGTTTCTCTACTAATGTTATGCTTGCTTTTACCTTGTTTTTAGCTCAACTATGGTTCTTTTGTCCCCTATCTTGTAAAGTAATTGGTTTGTTAGGATTTTGGATTCGTCATCGTATTCCAACTATCTTAATGTGTTCCTATTTTTCGATATCCTAATCAGGCAAGAGAGAAGGAATTAAAGAAACTTAAAGCTGCGAAGAAAGCAGAAGCGGCCAAGCTTCAAGTGGGCGTATGGGACTAGACATTATATTTGTTGGATTTGCATGTTTTTTTCTTAGTGCCTGCTAATAGTGTTCTGCATCCTGTTCTTGGAACGTTAGGCGCAACAATCGGCTGGTGCATCTAAGTCCGAGAAGAAGAAGAATGTGAAGAGAGATGCTGAGGATGAAAATCCCGAGGACTACATCGACCCAGACACGCCTTTTGGGCAGAAGAAAAAACTTTCTCGGCAAATGGCCAAAACTTACAATCCCAGCGCCGTGGAGAATGCGTATGTTGTTTTGTTGCATTTGTTTTTTCTTTTTTCACCTTGAAAAATGTGAGTGTTAATTTTGATTATTTCGGTTGCGATATCGCATCAATTCTTGATTTAGGTGGTACAATTGGTGGGAAACCTCTAATTTCTTTGAGGCAGATGCTAAGAGCTCAAAACCTGCTTTTGTAATCGTAAGTTTCTAAGATTTGCCGCACCCTTTGGACTCTTGGAAGGAAATATGGTTAATATTTACTGAAGAATTGATTAAAATAGCCGATGCTATGTTGGCGATGTTGATCGTGTATGTATGGAACTATTGATTACCTTAGAGTTTACTGTGGTTCAATTATAGATATATCCTGTGAAGTGTGAAGCCAACCGCTGGACACGTTGTGACGTTACCCATACCAATGCCAGTAATGAAATAGTAAATCTTAGTATGATCATAAGTCATAATAACAACGTATCTTTAAGCGTATTGTCAATCAAATTGCGTGGTGGTATCAGATCCCTGGAGAACGAAGTTGAAAATGCAAGAGCATTTAAAAATGAATTTTTATTTTTCCCGTTTTGGTATATAAGTCTTGTGTTTATCATGATACATTTTGATTCTAGTCCTTGATGTTTCCTTTTGTGGTTCATAGGTTCTGCCCCCACCAAATGTTACTGGGGCCCTACATATAGGCCATGCACTTACTGCTGCGATACAGGTATTCTGGAAAAAAAAAACATTTTTTTGTAACTTCCGTGTTTACTTAATTTTACGTTGTTTTCCCAGGATACAATTATTCGCTGGAGGAGGATGTCTGGATATAACACGTTGTGGGTGCCTGGCATGGACCATGCGGGAATTGCAACTCAGGTTGTATTGATCTACCTACTTTATGATTTTTTTGTAGGCGTCCAGCGAGTAATGATCCATCTGATGTAAATTTTGTTTCCCAATGGAGGCTTTTAGAGCATAAAGTGTCTTAACCTTTGTTGCCTAGGCAGTATGCTTAGCCTATCATGGCTGCTCCATAAGTTGAAAACATGCTGACTGTTCCCCTCAATATGCTAATGTTTGTTATGGCCTCAGGTTGTTGTGGAGAAGAAACTCATGAGAGAAATGAAATTAACAAGGCATGATGTTGGTCGTGAAAAGTTTGTGGCTGAAGTGAGTTCATTTAGTTTATGCTTTACCACGATATACGTTATTGAGTCATTTTTGGTAATCAAAAGTCACCCACCGATTTTTATACCTTGTTTTCACTTTTCAAATTTGCTAATAGGTCTGGAAATGGAAGGATGAATATGGTGGCACCATACTAAAACAACTTCGGCGTTTGGGTGCGTCTCTCGATTGGTCTCGTGAGGTGACTATCTTTAACAACTATATAAATAATGAAATGTTATTTGGCTATTAGATGTAGTTGTCTTTCAACATTTAACGCTGCTCATTGTTTATTATACCCAATCAATAATAGTGCTTTACAATGGATGAGAAGCGATCAAAAGCTGTCACCGAGGCTTTTGTCCGACTTTACCAGAAGGGTTTGATATATAGGTATGTTGATTCCATCGTATTGGTAAATCATGGAATGATGTTATCATCTGTTAATTCACGTTGAATTGATCTTTTTCTGGGTGTTTACCGCCAATATGTGATGATTAAGTTATGCCTATCCTATTTTGAGTCTTGTTGGACGTGACATGTGAGAACATCTAACTAATTTGATGTAAACATCCAGTTTTTCATCTATTTGCTGAGCAGTGGGTTTTGCTTTCTTTAGTGTTTTCCTGCACTCCTCTTTTATGTCAGTAATTTTGCTTTCAGTTGAGTTTGATTATTCGTATGGTGAGGTTGATGAGAGTCTTCTTCATTTTGTTGTTTTTCTTACTTCTCATTTTCTTGTCTTACTCACTTTAATATATTCGTGATATTATCTTTTCAGGGATCTACGCCTAGTCAACTGGGATTGTGTCTTGAGAACTGCAATATCTGATATTGAGGTGAGATGCAACAATTCTTTGTCATGTCGCTTTGACACGTGCGCATCCTAATCTCTGCATGCTATTTGGTACTTTTAGGTCGATTACATAGATATCAAAGAGAGAACACCACTGCGAGTTCCTGGTTATGAAAAACCCGTAGAGTTTGGGGTGCTGACTTCTTTTGCTTATCCTTTGGAAGGAGGCTTGGGTGAGATTATTGTGGCTACTACTCGAGTGGAAACAATGTTGGGTGACACAGCAATTGCAGTACATCCTGATGATCCTAGATACAAACATCTTCATGCAAAGTATGCTGTTCATCCTTTTAATGGAAGAAAACTTCCGATAGTTTGCGATGCGGTGCTCGTCGATATGACTTTTGGCACTGGTGCTGTTAAGGTATGCAATACCTTTGATGTGCAATCCTGTTCCAGCTTTTTACTTACAAAAGTTAAAACAATAAATAGGAGTAATGACTTTTGGCAGATAACTCCAGCCCATGATCCTAATGATTTTGAGGTCGGCAAGCGCCACAATCTTGAGTTCATCAATATATTCACTGATGATGGGGGACATAAACAGCAATGGTGGTGCGGAATTTGTAGGGATGCCGCGATTTAAAGCTCGTGTAGCACTTATAGAAGCTTTGAAGGAAAAGGTAACCTTATATTCAACATAATGTAAATTTTGTCTGCGTTTTCCTGAGTTTGTTTGTGGTTATTTCTTTGGTATAAAGGGACTCTATCGAGGTGATAAAAATAATGAGATGCGTCTTGGCATTTGTTCAAGAAGCAATGATGTAGTGGAACCGTTGATAAAGCCCCAGTGGTATGTGAACTGTAAAAGCATGGCAGAGGAAGGTCTGGATGCTGTCATGAATGCAAATCCAAAGATGGAAATCATCCCAAAACAATATGTAGCTGATTGGCAAAGGTATACAGTAGATTTTTAGAGTTTTCTTTGTAAGCTTCAGTTTGCTATCTTTTTTAATATGACGGATGTGTTGAACTACACATTTCTTTCTGACTTTTTGGTGCACTCCATGTCCATAACGAAATCCCACAAGATTTTTTGGCTTTTCTCTAAAATAATTATGGGATGTGCTAACTGCAGATGGCTCGAGAATATTCGTGATTGGTGTATTTCTAGACAACTATGGTGGGGTCATCGCATCCCTGCATGGTATGCAATGTTGGACGAGGATGAACTGAAGGAGCTAGGTGCATACAACAAACAATGGGTTGTTGCCAGGAATGAGGATGAGGCTCACGAGGAGGCTACCAGAATATTTTCTGGAAAGAAGTTTCAGCTTTTTCAAGACCCCGATGTTCTCGATACTTGGTTCTCGTCTGGTCTTTTTCCTTTATCTGTATTGGGATGGCCTGAAGAGACAGAAGATCTTAGGGCATTCTATCCAACATCTGTGCTTGAAACGGGACATGACATTCTCTTCTTTTGGGTTGCTCGAATGGTTATGCTGGGAATGAAGCTTGGAGGCGATGTTCCCTTTACAAAGGTGATTCTTATCAAATTTTGCCGGCAATGTGTGTGTGAGTGCTGAAAAGGAATGTTTTATTTTTCTGTTCTTGCATTCATCGTTTTTTTGTGTGTGTGTGTGTGTGAGTGCTGAAAGGGAATGTTTTATTGTTTCTGTTCTTTTTGCATTCATCATTGAAACCTTGTTCCGTCTTCCAAGAAGCTTTTACTGACGAGACCTCATACTACCATCTATGTATAGACTTTTTAAAAACCGAGCCAATTTCTGTTACTATTGGTGCCACTGATTTTTCATTTTTTAGGCCGAATGAATATGAAGCAATTTCCAATTATCAGTGCATTTTTTTCTGTACCGACAGGTTTACTTGCATCCTATGATCCGTGATGCACATGGACGCAAAATGTCAAAATCATTAGGCAATGTTATTGATCCTCTAGAAGTCATTAATGGAGTAACCCTTGAAGATCTTCACAAGCGGCTTGAGGAAGGAAACCTGGATCCTAATGAATTGAAAACTGCCAAAGAGGGCCAGAAGAAGGATTTCCCTAAGGGTATTCCTCAGTGTGGTGCCGATGCTTTGCGTTTCGCCCTCGTCTCTTACACAGCACAGGTTATTACATTTCTTCCTTTTATTTTTGGGTCAGGGTCTTGTTCTTTTTCAGTAGTTTAGTTGCCATTCCCAGCCACATCTTGGTTTTTTTTTTTTCAGTCCGATAAAATAAATCTGGACATTCAGAGGGTGGTTGGATATCGCCAGTGGTGTAACAAACTCTGGAATGCTATTCGTTTTGCCATGATGAAACTCGGAGACGACTTCACTCCTGCAGCAAAGATTAATGCTGCTGACATGCCTTTTAGTTGCAAATGGATACTTTCTGTTCTCAACAAAGCCATATCTAAGACGGTTCTATCATTAGAGGCATATGAATTTTCCGATGCTGCTACAGCTGTATACTCGTGGTGGCAATTCCAATTGTGCGATGTATTTATAGAAGTAATTAAACCGTACTTTGCTAGCAACGATCCCTCTTTGGCGTCATCAAGGAGATGCGCACAGGACACTTTATGGTTATGTTTGGATTATGGCTTAAGGTTGCTTCACCCTTTCATGCCATATGTCACCGAAGAGCTGTGGCAGAGACTGCCCTCAAAGAAAGATTCGGAGAGGAAAGAATCAATTGTTATTTCTGAATATCCATCTCCAGTAAAGGTAACGTCCAGATAAAAACACCAATTGTCGATCTTTATTAGCAGGTACTCGTTACGTACTATGATAAATGCTCAGTCTTCTTTATCGCAGGGTTGGACTAATGATGACGTGGAGATGGAGATGGATATGGTTGAGTCGGTAGTTAGATCACTTAGATCTCTCCGATCGCAGTTGTCACCAAATGAGAGGCATGAAAGGTAAATCTAAAACTGACATCACTTTGAGTTATAATTTTTTGGTGGAGTTGATCAATTTGTATTCTTTTTCAGGAGAGCAGCTTTTGTCCGCTGCAGAACAAATGACGCCTGTAATATCATCAAGTCCCATGAGCTTGATATTGCAACTCTTGCAACAGTATCATCCCTAGAAGTAAGCTATCGAAATTCCATTTTTTTTCTTTGGCCTTCGAAATACTGTATCTACAGTAGATATGATCAAAAGTATCGTTTGCGCCTCGATATTCTTGAACATGGGACGTATTTGTAGGTTTTAAGCGAGAACAATGAATCTCCAGCGGGTTGCATGGTGGATGTGGTCAACGAAACGTTATCGGTTTTCCTCAAACAGAAAGGGAACATTAATGTGGAAGCAGAACAAGAAAAGCTTCAGAAGAAAATGGAGGATGTTCAAAAGTGAGAAACCACTCCTCATCAAATGGACCATTCTTTACTTTGCATCGCAGGAAAGAAAAGTAATAAAAATCGAATTTTTTGTTGTAGGCAGTACGATACATTGACGAAGAGAACGACTGCTCCTGGGTACGCAGAGAAAGTCCCGACACACATTCAAGAAGTGGATGTGGCTAAACTATCGTCGTTGATGCAAGAAATTCTATCGATCAAGGAAGCTCAAGAACATCTTCGGCGCGACAATCCCTGAAAAGAGTTTGTCATTGTTTGTCGATTGTTTTGGTTTCAAATCTTCAGATCATTGAAGGGGCTCAGCTAAGACCTCGAACTCGTTAATCTTTTCTTTTACTGTCTCTGAGGTTTTCTTTTTTAGCTTTGAGTTCCCTATCATTCTTTTTCGATGACGATTTGATTTATTACGTCCCTGTCATACCATGTGATGATAGTCAATACAAATGTATTGCTGTCCAAATCATTACAATGTATTTTCATTACGTTATGTCAAGCCTGAAAGTAACCAAATAAAAGCTCACAGCACATCAACAAACAAACTCTTGAGATAGATAGCGATGTGTATCAAACATATATTTTTTTGGCAATTGCAACAGTCTCCGCCAAACTTTATAGATGACGAGTAAGTTTGCCAGCAAGTATTAGAAAATTAAAACTTTACAGCCATGGGACTAATAATAAAACCTCTTTTTATTTATTATTAAACTTAATATTTCGTTCATTCCTCGGTGCCATTGCCGCTGACCTTGATCTCCAAGAGTCGCTCCACGGGTTGCCTGCAAATGGGGCACCGATTCGTTTGCAGCCTCAATACTTTCGCACATTCACTGCACATACACTGCACAATCGAACATGGTCAATATTTCATTGAAGATCAGTGAATATTCAGAACGAGGGAGAAAATCGATAGAATCCATTGTGAGTTTTCTTACGAAAGAAAAAAAAAAAAAATAATTACCATGTGTCGGCAGGGCAGTACAGTGGTGTCTCGGGGCTCAGAGAGGCATATAACACATTCTTTTCCAGGGTCATTTCCGTCAAATTCACCCTCGACGGTGTTCCCAATCCCGTATATCTCCTGCAATTCGTACCTCATATTGTTGACCCACAATATCTGCTTCAGCACTCTGAGGTGATACTCGCCTCGATCCTTCTCAAGAACGGCCTGAGTTATCTGGGAGTTCGTGGACGACGATCCATTCTCAGATTGGTTTTCGTTGCTGCTCTGATTATCCTCAGGGCATGCCTCGGCTTTAATGGCGAGATGGTAGACATCTTTGTCTTCGATTTTCGAGAGGTGTTCTTCGAATTCTTCGATGTCTATGCCCGTCCCAGATGGCTGTTTGAACTTCTGGGCTAGCCCTTGTTGAAACTGCACCGTGATGGGCGGGAATAAGTCCTCATTCGTAGGCGTTAGACAGCAATCTTCCCCCTCCTTGGCGAAGAAGATTATGGTAATACTGCAGATAAGTCCAAGAATCATGATTTAGATAACTGAACCGAATAAAAAGGAATCCTATGTTTATTTCACCCTAAACAGCCCTCGACTTATCATGCTTTTCACAGAAACCTCAAATACGTTCGTGTTCCTTTGCCATTTGCAGTTTTAGGACATCAAAAGCTTCATCTTTTCACCTTCTTATATGTTATGAAGCATGGGAAACAAACATCAATTATCAAGAATCAAGCATGATGAACCATAAACCCAGAAACAGAACAAAACTATTGATATGCCCAACCAGCTTATAAGATGAGCCCCAAATTCTTCTTTTGGGGTTGAAGAAGATGAGACAAAAGCAGAAACAGACAACCCTTTGAAGCGAATTGCATATCTGTTCTCAAAGCGTGCGATTGAGAATTCATTCTTCGACAATTTGCCCACAAAAAAAAACGATTAATTTCGTAAATTAAGAAAATCGCCCTATGTTTCTAATCCTTTTTTACCTTCCAGAAACTGTGGCGTCGAAGGTGAACGCCACGGCGTACTTTCCGTCCTCATCGGCTTCAATCTTAAGAGTCTCCTTCTTCAGATTCACGTCGTTCCTAATCGTCACGGCCTTCTGATGCTCAACGTACGGCGGAGGAGGAGGCGGCGCCACGCCGTATGGATACCTTCCGTTCGCCCAATTCGCCGGAAGGTGGCGATTCACGTGGTGATGATCGTAAGGCGCCGGCAGGGGAATCGGAGGAGGCTGCATAGACGGAGGGTAGTACCCGGGATACTGGTGGTAGTACGGCGGCGGCCCCGGCGGAGGAGGCAGATTAGGGTTGGTCTGCGGTGGGTACTGAGGGTACGGCGTCGCAGCGGCGAACACGTAGCGGTTGGCGGTGATCTCCGGCTGAGGCTGAGGTCCCGACGGCGGAGGAGGTTGGTTGCTCCTCCGCGAGGAATTTCTCCGGCGACCGTGTGATCCGCTGCTGCCGATGTTACCCATGGATGACGATGATTTTCGCGTATTGATGTTTCTTACATACAAAGGAGACGAAAAACGGAAAGTACTGTACGCAAAATTATATGTTAAGGCAATAATGTTGAAGATGGTGTGGGAAAAAAAATGGAAAGGTAAAGAAGTGGAGAGAAGAATCTAATGATGATACATACAGATGGGAAATGTATTTACTATTGTTAATATTTATATTGCGTAAAGCAAAACGTTTTACATCTCATATCTACACAAATCGTAATCATAAATTCCCCGAAGATATATTACTTTTTCAAATTTAATTGTTGTAGTTGTTATTGTTTGATTGTTAGTTCGGATGAGGTTTTGTTAGTTGAATATTAGTTGTGGTTCGTGTACTTGTTGCTAATAATTCTTAGAATGACAATGTATGGTTTATTTAAAATATCTTCTTGTAATTGCATTTGAACTAACTTGAACTAAATCATTTTAGGAGATAATTAGTTTTTAAATTTATACATTTCCCAACCTTACAAATTCCATTTTCGAGAGAAGCTATCGAACCTTGTCCTCGTTCACCGACTAAAAGTTCAGTGTAGATAGAAGAGGCAATACCTCATTATCATATCTATGGATCGATTGACGACCTCCATCGAGCCTAATCCTACTTGTTTATGTATCCCATTATAAAATTCACACAAACAAATCGAACCTTATTGAAAATTGTGAGTCGACCTCCGACTTCTAAGAAAAAAATAATCATCTCATCCCATTTACCTCTACAGACAACGATCTCAAGAATTTCCAACGTAATTGAGACATCTTAGTATTATATATCGCCACTTGATCGATCACGTTTTATAAAGGACCAAACATATAAATTCTTAATTTACATAATTAGCTAACATTGTGTTCTATAAGGCGGAAAGCGGCTTTTCCTTTATTATGAGATGATATGATGTATATAATAAAATAAATAAATCGTACTCCACTCACTAGGCACTTGCATGTTATATCTGTTACTTTAAATCACAGCCTTCTATTTATGTTTTGCTATTGTGTGTGCGCATGAAACTCAACTGCCACGATCACGTCCCTGGTGCTTCCGTGATTATCTAATCTAATCTAATACAATTATTCCATAATAGTTAAGAGCATCTCCAACCGAACTGCAAAACCAAAAAAAATTCACAAATTTACTCCAACCGATACCAAAAACGAAACCCAAAATGAGATTTCTAATTTCTCTCTCCATAAAAAACACATCTTTGCGTCTAAATCAGTTCATATGCGTTGCAATTATTATTATTTTTTTTTAAGGGTAGGAAAAGCTTTACAATTTCTACATGAAGGCAGAGTCAAAATGTATCCGTATTGTAAACTGAAGTCTGAAAGCTGCTGTTTTTAATAAATATTTTCGATGCTTTTATATGTATAAATATATATGTAGTTGTCATGTTTTTAATAAATAATAATCGATACTTTTTATATGTATAAATATATTTTGTTATTAACCTTATTAATTTTTCGATTAAATCTAAAATATTATTTTGTAGTCTAGTTTGTAAGTTGTAAAATATGTGGGTTGTATTGAAATTTATAAAAATTGGTGTAGAAATGAATATTACAAAATAGTCTATTGAGTTTGAGAATGAGTTGATCGGTTGGAGAAGAATTACTGCATATTGAGTTTGAGAATGCGTTTGAGTTTGAGAATGCGTTTATCGGTTGGATATGGTCTAAAATATATATACATTACATTCATTAAAATAAAATGAATTATAATAAACTACAAAAGCGTAGCCCTCACTGAAATTGGGCCAAGCCCATTCAATTGAGTCGTCAAAAGGGTATCTCCACTAAATGCAATTTGAACGAACGCAAATGAGTAGTAGTAGTAGTAGTAGCTTCGATGATTATAACATTAGAAATAGAACAATAAGTAAGAGCATTTCTTCAAACTAGGTGGGGTGGGGACAGATTATACAATTTATGACTCAAATGTCCTAAAACTTTTCTAAATAAAGAGAACTAACCTCCTCCATTAGTAGTACTCTGCAGAATTCTCTTGTAGTCGCTCAATGTTATATCAGTAGTTCCATCGTCGTCGTCCTCGTCATCACAATCATCGTCGTCATTCTTTTTATTATTCTTTCGTGCAATTTTAACCCTACGACCATCGCCTTTTGGATAAGGATGCATCGAAGCTAGTTCACGCACCTGCCTCAGTACAGATTTTGGTAGAGGACGCCATGGCACGTTTCGCTTCTTCCCTCCCTGCGTTAGTTAATAGTTTCACACAGTAAATTAAATCGAATGTTTTAAACGTGGGCCAAAACGCTTGCTTTCTCATAGTAAATAATACGACGAAACTCAAAACTCACATTTTTACTTTGATCGTGAAGACCACTCGCTTTCAAAAGATTTCGCCATTTGTCCTGATGGTGAGAAGCAAGAAATCAAGACATGCCCAAAAATAGTCAACATACATATGACATTGAGTAGAATATGAAAGAGAAGTGACCTTTAGATCTACAGATGTACGATGTGGGGAGGAGGCAAATAAGAGCTTCTTGATCCTACTCCATCTTCCAACTCCATACTCAGAGACGCCATCGAGTAACTTTCCAACTTCTGTGATAGACCAAAGTCTATGGTTCTTTCTCCTACCACTTACCTGTTCAGGGCTCTCTTCAGCCAAGTCGTCATCGTCGTCTTCATCTTCTACTTTTTTCTGGCGTGCCTTTGAAACGACACAATTATCAACCTTTTTATTATCGGGACTTGTGTTAGATACCATATCGTGTTTTTTCGGACGGCTGGCCACAGCGAGATGGGCGTCCACGACTTTCTTAAGAGTGCGATGGTTTGCAACGGTGAGACTGTTATCCTTTGCCTTTCTTTGGCCCAGAGCTGCGACCCAGTCAGACTTTTTCTTCTTATTAGCTGTTGCAAGGTGAGTGTCTTTTCTCTTTGGGCTCGCAGGCGCAGCCCAGCCATACTTTTTCTTCTCAATTGACATTGTGAGACGGGCACTTCTTTTCTTGATGGGAGATTCCGGGCCACAGTCTTCTGTGTTCTTCAGAAACAACGCAATTGCACGGTCATCACTTCTCTTAAGATGATTTGATTCACTGTTTCCATTTTTTCTCTTTTGATTGTTGTCGGGTGCATAGAGGTCGTCTCTTGACCTATTCGTCCATGTTCTATCTGATCCGTGCAACTATACAGCAAAGAACACAGACTGTTACTTTGGATGAAACCGAAACAGGCACAGGCAATACAAGATTTAACTAATATTCTCCCTTATCTGTGAAAAAAGTGATAATTACTCAAGATATAAGCTCCTACAGTATCTCATGCAGTACTAGAAAGTGACAGTAATCTGATTATAAACTCAGAACATTGGTCGAATCAAAACTCCAATCCCCAACTAACGGACAATTGAAAAGTATATTATATTTAAAACTCACCACAACGTGAACCGGGCTTGCTGGACATTCTTGATTTACAATAGCACCAAAAGGCACCTGAATAGCCTTGACAGAGAACTCTTCCTCATCTGATTTTGGTGCTTTAGAACCAGTATCACACTTTCTGCGAACTTTGGTTCCAATAGACTCCTCCTTGGACGACGAAAGTTCTCGCCTTTTCTTAGAAGTAATAGGATATGATAATTCATCAATGTACCTCTGTGTGGGCTTGCGTAATCTCTTTTCCATCGGATGAACGTTACAGTTTCCCTGAGCTGATGCTGTTGAAGATCGGCGCCTCCTCAATCTTTTTTCCTGATCAACTTTGCCTGTCATCTCTTCATCATTTTTATTGACATGTTGGCTGTAGGCCACCTCCTCAGTAGGAGAAACTCTTCCATCATTCTCATCAGACAAACTATTTGGAGAAGAATGGCCAGAACTGTAATTGATCTCGCCCATATTCTGTGACACACATGATGCAGATGCATGCTTCGCGCTCTCCGATGTTAACTTGCAAACACGAAGGTCAGGAGTATCGCTGAGCATAAAACTCCTGGAATGAACTAGGCCATTTTCACCGTTGGGAACTTCCTTCACTTCTGATTTTAATTGAATAGAACAAGTAGTATCAGGGACTTGTATTAGATCACATGATGCATGTGCATTCTCCTCGTATAGATAATTGCAGTCACGATTGTTGGAATCATCATTTGACCCAGAACTCCCATTATTAGATTTACTATTCGGAAAGGGAGTTACTTCATTCAATTTTGATTTCCAAGGATTGACACAAACAGCATCAGAGCCTTGTGCTCGACTATCTGAAACTGAAGCATGAACTCCTTGACTGGATCTGTAATTTATGTCCTGCGACGTAAATGATTCAGGTGCATTCTTGGAGCAATCTTCAGCTAGCATTCCACAATCACGAATTTCAGTAACATTGTCTGATTTAGAACTTTGAGTATTCAACTGGCCATTCTGAAATTCAAAAGTTTCGGTGATCTCTGATTTCCAGGGAAAGAAAGAGGGAGAACTAGGAACCTGTATTTGACTATTGGAAACTGAAACCGGAAGTCCTTCTCCTGACCCATAATCTATATTGGTGATACTCTCACCAAATTCCACACCTGGAAGCAGTAAAATTTAATAAATCATTTGCATTCGCCAGTAATCTATGGAGGAATGGGTGGGTACGAAAGACACAATCACGTCAAAGTAAAAAAAGCACGAACCTAGGAGATAATCGTCTCCCATGCTACAAAAATTATCGTTTATTTGGAATCCATCACCGCTTGGCATTGCATCAAGGACCTATATAAAAACCACCCAGCAATTAAAACTGACCTAATGTGGAAATAGACCATAAATAACTTCTATTCAACTCAAACATAATCTGTTTACTACATCATAACCAACGTAGGACCATTTGAGACATCAAATTCGCAATCCATATCTCAGAAAAGACAAAGTATATCTAAAACTAGTTATGATGGTAGATAACAGATATTAAAAGAAAAACTGGGGCATGCTGAAGATCAAACTATCGAATGACTAGATATATGGTAACAATTTGTTCAAGGTACAATCTTGAGGCAGATGATAAATTAGAATCACCAACAACATTTCACAACGTGAAACAGACCACCGAAGTTTCAGATTAAATAGTCAGTAAAACTGAGCATTACTCGTTCATTGTGGATATCTTCCTTATCACGAGCGTTTGCAGCCCCTGATTGGCCTGAAAGAGCACAAAAAGCAGTTAAACTGACTAATATCTCAACTTGAACAAACAAGAAAGGTCAGTAACCAAATATATTAAACACAATGTTTGAAGACATACAGCAACTAATAATTAAGACATAGTTATATAAAAAGATTAAGGACATAATAACATAATTTATCATAACAATGATGAAACCAAAAGTTCGCTCATAAGAAATTAAAAACTTCAAAATTGCATGACAATCTCATCAGCCAGCTTGTTTCAAATCCTTTCTGCCCCGAAACATAATTATCCAAAGACTCATATTTTCAGTAATCACTTTGAATGGACAGAGCAATTCACGCTGACAAATAACAGTCATACCATATATGCGGGGAACTTCTCCCGAGTCCAAGGCATTGTCTGTAATTTTTTCACTGAAACGCATCACACTGTCCATCGATACATTTCCATTCTGCGGCTCTACAAGCAGACAATCTACATCCATTGTCACATAGTCCGATCCAAGTGTTGGAGGTTCATTGCCCATCCCTGATAAGGTATATTAGTAATAGGAAATAATAGATTTATGTTTCACTTGTAATCACTAGCATTCAAGCATGCAATTCCCAGTAATGTAATCCCATTATCCGGCTTTTAACCCAGCAGTTGCATTTCGGTATTCCTGCCCAGATATTATAACATGAGTAATCTCAATGAAAGATGGATCCCAAAAATTGGACATTTCTTTTTGACTGTCGTATACAACTTATTTGCTCCGAACGAAGAAAAGATTAATCAGCGTCGCGCAAGTTCGCCGCTTTTTTCTCAAATCCCCAACACAGACTACATCAAACTTGCGAAAGCAAGCAAATCGCCATAGCTAATCAAGAAAATATACACACAACCTCAACGATACGCACGGTTATCCAAAAGCACAACCAAAATGCAAAATCCAAACGCGCATTCGCGCAATTTGCTGCTGTTCGCAAGCTAATTAAGATATTGCACGCAAAAAAACTCGCCCGCCGCACAATGTGAACATACCTGGAAGCTAATCACCAAGATAACCCTCGATCCCAGTGAATCTCAGATTACCTATCGTCAGCTTATGCTTTGAGAGAAATAGAGAGTGTTGGTCGTTCCCAGTAACGCGGCAATTTGAGCGTCGGACTGAACGAGAGATTACGAAATTAAATTGGAATCTGATTTGGCGTCCGCCGCAGTAACTGTGACGTTTCTTCTCTCAAGCTGTTAATCTAATTCACTCTCCTCTTTTACCATTGCTGTTACCCTAATTTTCACTTTTCCCTATTTACGTGAAATTATAATGCATATATATGGGCCATTGTTGTAGCTAATTTGGGCCCATATAATATTTATTGTGAAGTGTGAAATTGCTAGTGTTAAGTGAAATTTCTTATAATGACTACAAAATGATTGAAATAAAATGTGTACTTTTTTATTATTAAATTCGTTGTTGTATATACCAATTTGCTTCATGTGGATGATATGCTAAGCAGCTTACAACATACGTTCGAGGGGAAAGGTGGATGCTTTATGATTCTTCATTAGTATGTTTTATCAATTAATCTATGGTAGATGCAGTCAATATTTTTATGTGTGTCATGTGTGTATATATATATATATTCCAGTACTAAGCTATTAACTAGGCTGGAAATATATCGTAGTAAGCATTGCATTTCCCGTGCCATTGATTAACGAAAACTTAATTGTTGATCACTAAATACTATCATGACTTAGTTAAGTTTATCGATGTTTTAAATGTAAATAAAATTAAGTTGGACATCGATCACACTAGGTTATTTTGAGTTCATATTGTATAATTTCATACATTCTAAACCTGTATTTTCATTATTATAAGGCGTAATAATATCTTAATAATATTTCATATATCTTGTAAATAATCTTAATAAATATTTTTATAGCATACACAAAATTTGAAGCCCGCCACAAGATAAAAAGTCAAACAATATCAAGAACAAGTCTAGTTTATAAATCCCAAAGCAGATATCCGTTGTTATGACATTATCGAGTAAATATTACTATTATTATAGTTTCACGTACAAATCAGATTCATCACAAACAAAGCAGTCAACGAACGACTAAGAATCATTTTCATTTTACTCGGGAAAAAACGATAATTTACCCGTTTCAATTACAAGAAGCGTATGGTGATAATCGCCCAATAAAAATTTCAAGAAATTTCGGACATTCAAATGCCTCATAATAAGCAAAAATAATAATAAACAAAAACCGTGGAAACATATGAGATCGATCATTCATATCATATCATAATCACATAACGTATTTCCTCTTTGTCGATCCATTGAGATTAACCTCATTAACAGCTCTGAAGAAGGATTCAACTTCTTCTCTTCCCACCATCTCAAAGAACTTCAATGAAAGGCCATCATTATCATCATCATTACACAGCTTCATTCTCTTACATGGCTTCTTCTTTCTCGGAGCTGGCGGGCAAGTAACCATTATCGGGATTCTATGCTTAGGAGATTTCGGTGTTCGACATTCTTCATCTTCTTCTTCTTCGGTGCAGTTAACTCTCTTGCGATCGTAACCATGGTTAATTCTTGTATGCGATGAGGGTGGTAAACTTAGGGTTAGTCCAAGATCTGTGGACATTGTTATTTTTCTCTGAGCTTTTCGATTAATTATCAGGATATATACAATATGAGAAGCTTATTCGTGTGAGTGTTCTCTTGAGGGTTTTATGTGAAGGAGTTGAGTGTGTTAGAGGGCGTGCAATGGAAGATAAATATGTGTGTGGAAAGAAAGAATAAGGTAGAGTGTGTATTAATTCTTATATGCGTGGTGGGCCCACTTTTGTAGTATATTGTATGATTCTTGATAGGGAAACATTGATTTTCTCCGAGCTTAGGTTAGTAACTAAATGAATTACGTTCTAATGCGGATTAAAAACGTTTATCTTGTTTCTATAACATGATTTGAGTTAATTTCAGATTTTTTTTTTCGATCGCTAATAATTATCTTTTAGCTCCGTCGTCTTATTGAGAAACTCCAATGCGAAGATTGATATAATTTTGATGTTAAACGACTTTAGTTGTATTTGTAGATGATTTGTGATATTATGATGATTCATTGATTTTTTAGTTTTATTTTATACGTGAATTGTGATATTATGTCACACCCGACTATAATTTACAAATGATCATAGTTTTGGATCTCTAATTACATCGTTTTTTTTCTGATAATTGTAAAATACATCCGCAACTTTGTTTGTCTGAACTAACTTATTTACTTATTTTTTTACAAAATCCAAAATCGAAATATTTAATGCTTAAGATGCATAATTCTGCCTATATGTATATTCCTCAAGTAGTGAGCTGAAATCGATGCTGATTTTTTTTTGCCCTTTCTCGGGATGCAATTTCGTGACTGGCATTAAAGTGTATAGTTATGAAAAAGCTTAAAGTGGTAATAATAACCATGTGAGACCCCACCACCATTCACATGCAACATGGATCCATAATATACTATTCGAGCAAAATATATTTATATTGTTGCATATTACTAGTTTTAAATGCATTATAACTTTTGTATATTAGTAGCTCAAGCAATTAATATTCATGCACCAAAGCGAGTAATCTAACCACCTAGCTTTCGTTCTAATAATATAATAGACAATAGATTGACAATGATGTCTTATATAATATAAATTGTATTTTTGTTTTTCTAGCATCATGAATGAGATACTAATTGTCCCATTCATAGCGAAATATATAAATATATAATATATGGTTGGTAATAAGCATGTTCGATCACATGCCTCCTATTTCGTGCTCTTGGCTTGGAAACATGAATAATGTCTTGGCCGACAAGTTCCCACTACAACAAAGAAATGGAAAAGAACTAATCAATTAATTAGTGTAAAAAATTCAATAAAATGGTAAGAGAGCATACTATGTATAAAGAGAAGAGAGATGCATAGGATACCATTTATGGTCGACGTACGCTTTTTTAAATACACATGTATATGTTTCTTTGCTGTATAATCGAATTATTATTACCCATGTTAAGGATAACTACTAAAGATCTGCTATTGAATCTTTGCATGTGAGTTTGTCTCAATTAGGTGATATATTATCTTGATATTAGTGGTAATTAAATGGTAATTCTTGCAGAATTATTTTCGTGGGCTTAATTTATTTTACTTATTTCGATTGTTGTAGTGATTGCTATGACGAGGGGCGTTCTCATTAAATAGTTATGATTAAGACAAATGCGATGAAATTCATGCAAGACTGTACATGATTTCATTGCATCAAATCACGTGCAATGATTGTTGTCCCCCTCGGGATTGTATAATTTTTAATGGAACTTTTATTACACTTACGGAAATTGAGGTCGAATGTGTTGTTATGTTTCATCTTCTCTAATCTCTATTGTTCCTCGTCAAGGACAAGACTTACCTTCCATGTTTTTTTTCTCTTTTTCTTTTTCTTCTTTTAATTTTTGTGTTATGTTAGCTCTTAATACGAGATTTATATTAACATTTTTAATCCGGTTTTAACAATGTACTCCTATCATTGGAACAAAAAAATTGGATTTTTTTTTCGAAAAAATTAGTAGGAAATTCACTTGCCAATATTTCATGTCAGTAACCAAGAATATAGAAACAATATTGACTTAGAACGGATGTCAACATTGGCGATATTCCAAATCAAGTAGGATTTCCGACATCTTTTGAAGATAAGAAGAAAGATTGGATGTCCAAATTTATTCTTACATACATAGTTACGGACAACTTTTTTTATATATAATTATCTAATATAATGACCTAAAATTAAAAATTGATTCAGCTAGTCAAATTCATTACAATATACTTAATTATAATTTTTTTTATAATTATAAGCTTTAAAGTATTGTGACCGAGGATTCTAATTTACAATACCTCTAACTCTCATACAGTTAAGCATAAGCAATAACTAGTTTCGAAAAGTTTGACTTGCATACTCAATTGGGTATAACTCGCCTACTTCTAATTTTTTTTTCGGTCCCGAGGTATCCTCCAGAGGTGGGACTAATCTCCGAAGTCAGATGAATATGTTCCATACCTACCCAACAACGATAGTCATGGGCCTAGACCCACGGGGACTTCCCAAATTCATGTGAGAGGTGGGGTTCGAACCCCTGACCTCCAAATCACATGACTTTGAGCTTGGCCACTAGAGCCAAGCCTCATTGGCCCTACTTTTAAATGTTGACAAGTAGCATTCCTATACACACCTTATCCATGTTAAAGCCAAGCCTCATTGGCCCTACTTTTAAATTTTGACAAGTAGCATTCTTATACACTACCTTATCCATGTTAAAATACTAACCACCCTAATAATACGTATAAATAAATTTTTATGTGTCATTTATTAGTTGAAATTGAATTATAACTAACTTATCCATGTTAAAATACTAACCACCCTAATAATACGTATAAATAAACTTTTATGTGTCATTTATTAGTTGAAATTGAATTATAACTAATTGGATAGGCAACCCA
The DNA here is from genome assembly GCA_027422505.1 of Craterostigma plantagineum. Lineage (NCBI taxonomy): Eukaryota > Viridiplantae > Streptophyta > Magnoliopsida > Lamiales > Linderniaceae > Craterostigma > Craterostigma plantagineum. The sequence goes on along the minus strand of JAPQWV010000009.1, from coordinate 3,168,172 downwards.
TACCCGTTTGAATGCACCTACATATCACATCAACATAATTACATTACAATTGAGTTGGTGTGGTTTATACAGCTTTATTAGTCGTGGAAATTACTAAATATTACGAATATGGATCTTAGCTGTAATGTAACCGATCCTTAATCATTACCCAATATCCATCTTTCTCTGTTTCATTACAGCTACCATATAACGTCATTAATATCCAAAACCAAATCATGATGTTGAAACATGATTATTTCCCCCGGCAACAAATGTCAAGCCTTGCAATTATTACAAATAAATCCATCAAAAACCATACACTAATAACGCATCAAATACTTCTTGCTAATGGGGAACTATCTCCCTTCGTCCTACAAACAACAAGAAACATAAGCAGTGAGCAGAGGCACAAACCAAAGCTAATCTATAATCAACTCCAAAGCTTCGTCCATGCCGAAATCAATGCCTTCACAAATGCAAGGAGTGGATTGGTTTCACCTTCCGTGGATTTCTTCGACGTCCCTTTCCAAGTTTCACTGCCCGATAGAAAAAGCAATGTAAAAGACAACCTCATAAGAGAGAGATCACTAGGTGAAACTAAACTAATGCTGTAATAATAGCAAAGAATGGAGAATAATGGGTGTTTTACAGGTGAACTCTGTCGAGCGCTGGGCTGCTTTGTTTTGCTACATTGCTGGCGTCTCTCTTAGTTTTGCTTCCAACTGTGTTCGAATGCTCGGTCTTTAAGCTGCTGACCTGCAAGAGGATAGGAGAATTTGCCTTGAGAGGTGAACATATTTTTAAACCTCATGAAAATCAAACCTTTACCCTGTTTAGAGATTGCAAAGAATCTTTAGGTTCGAGCTGTTTAGCGTGATCATGAACGTTAACCACAGCACTTTCAGAGTATGATGAATGTTTTGCACTATCTTGGGATTCGTCATTCGATTTCCCAGCTGAACCTTGAAGCTTTACCTCATCGATCTTATTACCAGAAACAGGATGATTTAGGACATCATCATCTGTGGCCGAGACTCTCCTAGCAAAGGGTCTTAAGGGAAACGTTTCCACCACAAAATTGGAGGTTTCAAGAGCACTTCCAGTATTTTCGACACCATCGATCGGAACATCTTCTGTTATATGTGGTTTATCAAAGTGAGCATTTTCTCGAACATTTTCATTGACTGTAATGGTTACTTCAGGTTGATGTGGTTGCTCAACAGTGTTTGAATCCTCTCCCACCGTAGATTGTTTGCTATGATTGGGTAAAGTATGTCTTTTGCTATTATTACTTCCCTCATCTTTCTCACTTTCCACTTGATGACCATCGACGATTTGTTCATTTGCCAATTTAATGGCGTCCCTTTCATGAAACATCGAGACAGTACTCTTCGGGGATCCATCAAGTGTTTCTGAACGAACGTGAGATACTGAAAAACTGATTTCGGGTTCCACTGAAATTGACCCTAAAGGATTTTGCTCCAGGAAATTATCAAACTGATCTTGTTTCTTAGGTGGAGCCAAAACTCTATTTTCTTGAATGATCTCTCGAACTATTTCTCGCACAGTATAGAAAGAGCCACCAACCTCTTTGTGCGTGAGGTTAAGGGATGGGAAATCACCGCCGTTAGATATCTGATATCTGGATGATCAAATGAGGGATCCATATCATTTAGGCGTGATGCATAAAGCAATGCAAAGGCATCGATGTAATAACTGACTTCAGTATCTCTCTCTCTATATATATACACAAACATAATAAACCATAAGATTATAAAGCTAATGACCAGATAGCACACAGATTAAAGCAATGCTGAACGCTGTCAATAAAAAGAAACACCGAAAATTAGAAGACAGGGCTAAGGGACGTTACTTCTTTATGAAAGATTCGACCATTATTTTCCTCTCTTCTTTCGAACGCCTAATTCTCGACTTTTTACCACCAGTGTCATTATTGCTAGCAGCAAAAGCATAAGTGCGAGCAACCAACCCACCTCTGACTGAATGCATGACCACTGTGAGGGATCCTCAAAGCCGAAGGTGCAAGCCTATTGAAACAATCGAAGAAGATGAGTTATGTGAAAAACATTGTGCTTTTGGACAAAGTACCAATCGTACGGTCTGTCACAGGGAAAAAACATATGCATACTTAAAAAACGCGCCAAGAAACAAACCTCGAGAACAGAACAATCTACTAAACTGAACATACTGTTTACTGCCAGTTTTATCCTATAGAACTCAATTTTACGAAAACGACAGAACCTCAACCATAAGAGAAAGCACTAATTAGACATTGGTCAGTACTATGTTCAGATCTTTCCAGACAAACCAAAAACAAGTGAACGAACAAAGAAACCATAACTAGAGCAGACATCTCCACTAAGAAGGTATGTGGAAATAAAGATTACAACTGTGGATTGGATACCCAAAGACCAAAAATTCCAAACCTAGAAAAGGCACTTGAGATTCGCAAGATCAACTCTTTAACAAAGAAATAAGCTAAGAATGCAACTGTATCACCATCGCTGGACTTGAGCTGACCGAAATGAACCCATTGCAAATTATACTAAAAATAAACACTAAAATACAAATCAACAGATTCTTCAGCTCCATTTCAGAGCAACAGAAAAAAAATAAGGGAATTTAAAAGCTGTACCTAATTTTGAGTGCTGAAGCTTTTGGCAATGGTCCGCAGAGTTTGAAGATGGTGCAGTGATAAACCCTACTGACCGCCGAGACAGAGAGAAGAAAGCGCGTAAATATTAATTCATCTAATAAATATTGAAACTCTCTGATATAAATATTATTACCTACCTATTTTCTTTGTTAATCTTTTCCAAAATATTTTATTTATCTACATATAATAAATAGTTAGAATAGAACTAACTAGACAGAATATTACTATCTCCCCTTTCTACCCCTCACTGTCCACGAATAATTCGAAGAGGAATCAACAGTAACACTCTGTGAAGATATGATCCAATCAAGGCAACGATTTCTCATGGGTGTGGGTTTGTTCCGTCGATTTATTGTTTGAATTCACTCAGCTGGCAAAACATTCTTCGCTTTCTTTTTCGATTTATATACAATTTTTTTGGGAGTGAAGGTAGATCACATGGGTGATTTGTGTTGCTTCGTGGAAAATGGAAAAGGTAGCTTTAATTTTTTTGATCGTGTCATAGGTGTTGAGAATCTATTGTGAGCTTTGTGGTGTTTGTAAATCTTTATCTCAATCCAACTTGATAATCGTGCTTGATTTTGCTAATATATGCAGTAAGTTGGATTTCGAAAAGAAGATCAACACTGTTATAGAAGGGTATTGAATCTGAATGGTTTCAATCTTGAGTCTGATCCTATGCTCCTCGGGAAATTACATTTCGAAGGCTCGACCATAAATCTTAAAGATTTCTTGAGCAGTTTTGCAGTGAAAGAGTGAGAAATCGTAATTAGAGGTTTAAATAGTTATTCCTGAATTGCGGGCGTTAAAACTTTTAATGCTCTCTAAATTGAGCAGCGGGACGCAAGCAGCTGTATTTGTCAATTATATATTTATCTATTAATTACTGTATATGGCATCGACTAGCAATTCAAAACCCATTGTGGATGGCGATGACGAAGAGGAAGGGGTATAGCCTACCATTATTTATCATGTGGTGCTTGTTTATTATTTGATATTTATTCTATTTAGTTTCTTTTCCTTACTTGCAGTTTGAGCATTTTGATGATTTTACTCTTGCCTCCTCATGGGAAAGGTACTATTCCATGCAGCTTATGAGATTTATACTACCAAAAAGGATGCATGTGGTGATGCTTATTGATCATGATATAGATTCATATCTGAGATTGAGGCTGTATGTCGGCAGTGGTTGGCGGATGGTCCGAAGAATCTTTTGGTATGCCCTTCAACCTACAAGTAAACAGTGACTTCTTGTCCTTTGCTTATTTCTTATAACGTTTGAATTTCTTCTATTTTGATGAACGATGATTTTCTAGAAATAGATCTGACATGTTCTCTTCATTTCAAGAAATGATATCCAAATCTTTAAAAAATGCTTTTTTCATCTCTCCACCATCTTTTCCATTCTGTTTGAAGTGGATATAATTTTCGGTGATCTTACATTTTCTTGTATGTATTCTCATTAAGTTTTCTAAGTGATAGTCACAACATCATACGGTTTATTACGACTCATCTCTCAATAAGTTTTGTGATTTACTGATGTCATGTTTCGAATGATGCTGGGTTCTGTGCTTAAGGAACAACCAATTTATTCTTACTTAGGTGTCACTTTGTAATTTGTCTAGTATTGAGCATTTCATTGCTATGTGTCCTTATATGCTGTTTTTGTATTCTGGCATTATGCCTTGCTTTTATTATCATCGCCACTCAAGTCTCATGCTGTGTTTTAACAGGCAAAAGAGGCCGCTCAGGTAGAAGATATTATTGGTTTGTGCAAGGTCAAATCTGAGTTCAAGTATGCCATGAAAAGCTATTGCATGGAGTATTATTTTGAAACAAGTCATAATGGTATTTTACTTTCCTACACAGCTTCGAGGTATCATGTTAGGAGTTCTTATCTAATCCCTAAAACTTGGTTCAGGTATGGTCAGGGACTGGAAAAATGCATTACATGATCTGCAGCTATCATTTGGGGTGACTGAGTTTATGGTCTCTCTCTTTCTCATTCCACACTCCCCTCCTCTGAGTTCAGGGTTTTGCTTTGCCTGTGATGCTTACTATGTGAACATTTAGGTGATTGCTCCACAAAGTGCAAGCGGTGTGGTCCTTGATGCACCTGAGGCGAGCAAGCTTTTAAGTGCAGTTGCCATTGCATTGTCCAACTGTTCATGGTTTGGCTGCTATTTCAGCTCTGTCTTCTTCCTTTTCATTTACTGAAAAGCATGTCCATTATCTTGCTTGAAACTTATTTATTTGCAGAAGGAACTCGGTAAATGAAGTTAGGTGTAATTGTTGAATTTTTTTTGCACATCAGACATAATCAATTGCATTTTGCAGCATGTGGCCTGCATTTGTCCCTGTTCATGATCCCTCCCGTAAAGCCTATATTGGTATTCAAAATACTGGAACAGTTTCCACTAGAAGATTTGAAGCTGACCGAATTGGTAGCCAAGTTCCAGTAAAGCTTATGCATTTGGAGGGACTATACGAGCTGTTTGTTTCTAAATTTGTATGTTCGATACATCTCCTAACCAAAAGTCAGACCACTATGCTAATTTTTATCTTTGTACTTTATTCTTTTTAATTGGCTTTTATGTTATTGAAAGTTGAACTAGTATTCCTAGTTTCTGCTTATTGTTTTCCTTTTATGGACAATTGGAAAATAACTCTTAACAATAGCTTGATGAATTGCTTATCCATCTGAATAGCTTTACAAATCGGCAACTACTTTTGCACGTATGAACAATACATGTATGTGTCAACTGAAATGTAGAAAGTTGGCTATGAATACCATTCCTCATTATGCTCAAGTTGTCATTACTCTTTCATTCTTTACCTGGAGTTTAATTCGCTATAAGAGTTTAATCACTAACATGTAATCATTTTCATCTATTGTAACTAACAAGGCCTACGCTGCTGAGGACTTGTCAATGCATCATTTTGAAGTCCAATTCAAAATGAAGTTGACCTATATGACCCCTACGTATGATGATGAGGATGAAGTGCCAGAAGGCGATGCTGAAACTGTTGCGTCGGAAAATTTGGAGAGTAATGTGCGGACAAAAATGAATTGGGATGATGATTGTTCTTGGAGTGAGTGGTACTCAGTAGAAGATCCAGTAAAAGGTAAATTGTACTGTTCATTTTAGTTTTTCTTTCAATATATGCTTATGTCAAAATATGAGATGTTCTTTCGAATCGTGAATTAGGTTCGAAACTTCTATTTGGCATCATGATTTGCACTTAAAAAATATCGTGGGGAAGTTTCAATGCTTTTTGCAGCGTCTTAAAGCAGCTTTATTTTTATCTTGAATTCCATTGATGTCGCGTAGATATTGTAGTTTGCATTTTCTGACACTTGCTTAGTCTTTTTATACAGGATTCAAGTTGCTTTGTATGTGGTCGAATGTGACTGCTGAAAGTTCTTTGGATATGGCTGAATTGGAAAATGCATCACCTCTCGAAGCTGATACATGGTTTCTACATCCAATTTTTTCCAAAAACCTGTAAGCTGCATGCATTAGAAATTTATTTTCCCGAAGATTCGATATTGTGGTGTGATTATTTGGGCGCGTCTCATTTCATCACTTCTGCTTATTAGTAGGAGTATATGCTGAAAGACACTTAAAAGCCATAAGCACCTCACTCATTCAAAATTCTGTGGAGTTATTTGTCTCTTCACTCCTAGAAGATATTTCAACCATCTTTTACCATCATAATTTGATTTGTTCCTTGAACAATGAACTTTTCTCCAAGAGAAATAGTACAGCTAATGACATAGCATGATGTGAACAACGTTCTACGCCTTTCCCCTGAAGTGAATTGCCTGAATTGTATTTATTTATGTTAACAGCAATATATCTGCTGGAGAAGGTGCTGGATTTGCATCTCAATTGCGTTTTATGGTCAAAGCCCCTGGAAATGTCTTCAGAGGCTCAATTTGTCGAGGATTTTGTCTCAGGTAGCTGTCTCTGTGATTGGTTTATGAAACAAGCATATGTTACATTCCGATCCGATGTTGCTCATTTAGTAGCTTACTTCTCCGTATTATCCTGTCCAGTAGAAAAGTCAGGTTCTGAAAATATGAAGTCTTCAGCGGTCATACCTCCACCTACAGTCTTGGATCGTGTGCTGAAAGATCTTTTTCATGATGGTATTATATTTCTTCATCTTTTCCATGTTTCACCCTTTTTTTGGTGTCAATTTCGTAGAGCCCTTCAAGATATGTGCTTTTCATGCTGTTTGGATTATAGTCCTTGCAACTGAGTACATAGGAATTTGTTACTTAATTATGAACTTCATATTTATCAAGATGTTGTCATCGATGACTAAAAAGCATGAACAGTGTATTGATTCTATTGGCTGTTGGCGCATGAAGTGCTGAGGTTGCTGGTTTACTATGTGTCGTCCAATTTTTGTTTGGTTCCTGCTTGCAGTTGTGGAAGCGAAGTTTGATTTCTCTGTTGGCGAGCATAAAAGCTCAAAAACTATCAGAGGGGCTCCACTATATTCACTCTTTGCTCAGTACTGTTTGCATGCTCTTTGGTTTGGTAACTGCAACATGCGTGGTATACTTCTCTATCATTTCTTACTGTGAGGAACTTATAAAGCAAGTCCTCTAAAGTTTACATCATATTATACATGCATCTGCTGTAGGTCTTTCACATTTTTCTTTTTTGTTAATTAGCTATTGCTGTACTTTGGATTGAGTTTGTTCGTGAGGTTCGATGGTGCTGGGAGGAATCTCAACCTTTACCAAGAGTGCCAGCTGATGGAAAAGTTGACTTATCCACCTGTTTGATCAATCAGAAGCTGCACATGGTTGGTTTTCTTGATAGAAGATTAGGTGGAAGGCCATTTCATAGTAATTCACTTACCATGGCACAATAAGGAATATGCTCAGGAGTTGCCCTTTCATTGAATCGCATACTGTCCTTTATTTCCGTATGACGTTGTACTTCTTTATTGCTAATCATCTGACCTAATCATATAATGATTTTATATAGGCACGAAGTACTAGGTTAGCTTTGAATAAAATTGTCACGTATTATTCCTCTTTTGAATAAATCTTGGCAGAAGTCACTGAAGGGTTTATCTGTTGCTTCGCAGCTAGCTCTTTGCATTGACAAGAAGCGTCGCCAAGTTGAAGGACATGAAATACGCAGAGATGACGATAATACCAGTGCCCGAGCGAAGGTTTTTACATTTTGTCTTGTGATGTTTTATTGTATTACCCTTTGCCGCCCAACATTTGTTGACCCTATGAGCAGGATGATATTCAGCATTTGAAGAACCCAACTACTTCAGATGGGGTTGATGAAGTTCGTCAACAGAGTAATGACGACAGGTGAGAGTGAGACCTACGTGAATCTTCTTTCTGTATCTGTGTGTAATCAAAACGGACATGTTTCTTAAGCTTGCTCTGTAAATTACTGGACACTTGGACAGCCTGCTTTTGACGATTATGCAATAGATGAACATGATACATCTAGTTCTTCAACAATAGATTACTTAATGCGTGCACTTATTTTAATAATTTCTGTGTTTTTCCAGCATCAATTGTATTGTTGTCTGCGTTAACCCAATTGTCTGACACCAACACACGTAATGCCTAAACTAACACAAGGAAAAAAAATTTAAAAAAAAGGCCTTTGAAGGGGGCGTAGTTTGTGCATTAGTTTTGAATCCAGTGTGGTTGGGCCTATGATATGACATGAATAGTTTACCGTCGGTAATTCATCATTGTCATCAAATGCATGACTCGACATGCAATGTGAAATAATTTTTTTTCCAAAAGTGTAAATTGGTGAAACCAGAAAATTGTTATATGGATCAGAACAGTAGATTCTTTACCCTTGTGGATTCTTCAGGCCCCTAAATTTTCTCACCCTTGTAGAATACTGCTGCTGTATTAGCAGCATATGATTTGTATTTGTTATATGCTCCTGTATTGTAACTTTTATTCTCTTTCACATTTTAGGAAGGGATCAGCTGGGATTGCTGGGTCGATGATGCTCTTGAAGTCACGCAAGGTTATGCATGCACCAATAATCCAGGTTAGTGTTTTAGCTACCTACCTATTTTTTAGTACTTTGTTTTGTCCTGTATTATCCAGGTTAATGCACCAATACTATGGTCGAGGAATCGGATTTGAATTTATCTCAATCTTGCTTTAGGAACCTCCTCCCATGACTGAGGATATGCATGAAGAACGTCTTCAAGCTGCTGAAGCTCTGGGTGATTCATTTGTAAGACAAAAAAATTGTAACTTGAAATCTCTTTTCTCTTCGTAGCATATTCATGGGTTTGATCATTTTAGATGTGGTATCGGCATGTGCTTGGTATTTCTTGATATCATTTCCGGTTTCCATTTTATTGTAAATAACATATGACTGTTCATCTTTAGTCTTGGGCAGCAGGCACAGCGGTTGCCTATGTAGCATCTATATTTTGCCATTTTTACGAAAATTATATTTTTGAATCTTATGATGTGAAGAAAAAAAAAGTTATGGTAACTTGTCAGTTGTCCATGATAGTTACCAAATTTATTATGGAGTTAACCATCAACATCAGTATCAAAATTTAATTCGTCCCCGTTCAAAGATTTCTTACATACATGCAAGTTTCATTTCAATTGGAACTGTGCCAGCTCATGATCATATGCTTTATTGCAGAGCTTTTCTGGCCAGCTCGAAAAGGAGATTCTGGCATCAGGTTTCCATCCTATTTCCCGCAATTTTGTTTGATTTTGAACTTTATTAGTGAGAAGCATGCAGATGCATATGATACTCTATAGTTTGTTTTATCCATAAATAACTATCACAGCATTATGGTGATAAACAGTAATCCAACTTTAGTATGCTTAACAGATGTCTTTAACGAATGGGTTTCTTTTCTGAATCTGTCCACAGATATGTCTGCATTCAAGGCAGCGAATCCAGACTCTGTTTTTGAAGATTTCATTCGATGGCATTCTCCAAAAGATTGGGAAGTTGATGAGAGTGAGGAGTTTGAAGATTCTCATGTTAATTTTATCGATGATTCAGAAGTAAGGTGGCCTCCTCCTGGTAAGCTTTCTGAGCGAATGTCTGATCCAGGCAACTCATGGAGAAAGATCTGGTCTGAAGCTTTGCCTTTGCCTGCATCTGAACAAAAGCCACTCGTCGATCCAAATAGAGAAGGAGAGAAGGTATCTTACTCGTCCGCTCAAGTCTAAAGTCACTATGCATCTATATATTCTCTGGTCTTAACCATAGTTGATAGTAGTCAAAAGAACACACCTAGGTGTTGGGGACTCCCTTGCCCCTCGATAGTTCATGCCTGAAACGTGCACTTTTTATATGGTTTTACGTGTTACAGTATACGTATTTTGTGTTTATCATAGGTATATATTAGGACATTCTTTGTAAATGTGTCTCGCTTTACTCATGTGTTCCCTTAGATGTGCCCAACTGCTATAGTCTTGACATTCATTATGGAGAGTGGTCTGTAGCTATGCTGCTTTTTTTTGACAAGTCACTGAAGTCATTGACAAATATAGTTGATCAAATTATTGAGTCAGGCTCTTCATTATTTGGAGACGTTGAGACCATTGCAGCTGCTCGAACAAATGCTTTGTACCGCCTTCAGAGCTGCGGCAGATACTCTCAGCCTTAATTCGTTTGGCAACCTGCAACAGATGGATACAAAGATCGGGCAATTATACGCGACTATTGCATCTGCCCTGAGATGTATGCCATGTAATTTCGTTACTGCTACTCCGCTTATCAGCTTAATTATTTGTTTTTGACTTTGTTCGTACGCAATATTTATGTATTTGCTTCTACAACGTGTGCAGCATATAGCACATCTGGTGATTCTGAAGTCATCGATGACCTAAGAAGGCTCTGCGTAACTTTCGAGCACATTGAGAAGTTAACGCACTTAGCAGCGTCCATTCATAGAAAATTCTTGCAATCACCACACCTTGCTAAGGAGATCTTCAGCGATTACTATGACCATTATCTCCCCAAAATGGGGACGACGTCCTCCGCGCAAAATGACGTTCAAAAGGTTTGGTTCCACTGTCCTAAATCTCGCAATATCTCAAGTTATATTTGGTTAATGCACTTGAAAACCATGAAACATGTCAGTAAAATTTCATTCTGGCTTAATTGTTTTTATATCAGAGTTGCAAATTTAGGAAAATAACACGAAGCAATTATCTCGAACACCACCTAATTAAAAGCTGCAATTTGAGGACTGTATGTTTCAAAGTTGAAGCAGAGAGGACAATTAATGCCATAATTTCGAAGCTCATGTCCCTAAAAATTGCTTCAATTTTGAATCATATTATCCACAGCTTTGAAATTTACCGTTCCCAAATTGCTTCATGAATTGCCGCGTCCTAACTTATGTATCCTTAAAATGACATTCTCCAAAAATTACAGGACCAAAGAATTCTAGATCCTATTTTAGCGTTTTTCATTGCGTGTGACAAACGCTATTCTTTTTTTCTAACTTTCAGGAATATGACAAGAAGCACGAAATAAGATCGTCGCGCGACAGAAATGTAATATCGAGCATGTTCACTCCGCCGACTGCAAACCAGTCGTGGAGAAAGGTTCTGAGCATGGGAAACCTTCTCAACGGACACGAACCCATTTTGAGGGAGATCATATTTTCGAAAAGAGATCGACTGTTGAGTGGGAACTTTGATGCTTCTTCTGTTCAACAAGAAAGTGAAGCATACAGAATGTATGTGTGTGAAACTTCAAATGATCTCAAGGTGGCTCTCTCTGTAGCTTCATCTGATTAGTTTTTGTTCTTTTGATTTCCTATCAGATACCTATCTTTCGATATTTATATATCTATTTCTTTTTCCCCTTATAGTTGGATGGAACTACACAGTTCATAAATTTGTCTAATGCAATTAGTTGGATGCTTGATGTATTGTTGATAATGTTACTTGATTGATATTTTATGTATATTAGATATGAATTAGGTTTTATTTAATGCCGTTAGTTATAAAAGTGAAGTATAATATGTGGTTGAAATTGTATGGTAAGATACATCAAGTAATCAATTGCATATTTTATCTCTAGATCTTTTTCTAATACAAGTTTCCATAATTTTATTAATACAAGTATAATTGTAGCTTAATAAAATACTTAATCATAACAATATTTTTTGTAACATAGTATAATTGCTATAAGGCGAAAAGTCAAGTGGTTCTATGTGGAGATCATAAAATTAGTACTGTCAATATGGCCTATGGCCTGCGGGCTCAGGCCTGCCCGTGGGCTGGCCCGCCATTATTGTAATTTAGAAAATAAATATGAAATTATAATGTAGTTAATGATTCATTAATTATGTCTATTAATACCATATTTATTATCGAACACCTAATTGATAGCATATTTATCAGTAATTTTTTAATAAATACCATAATTAATTAAAATTATTAGTAAATTAAAATTTTAAATTAAATTAAAAATAGCAAAGTTATTTTCTAGGCAAAAATAATATATATATATATATATTTATATGTAATTGAAAAATAATTCAGGTGAGTACCTTGATTGGCCACCTGTTGATATTGCGCCGATTTATGCCATGTCAGCATCCCACATTGACATCCGATCTCCGGATGTCGATGTGGGATGTTGACTTGATTCATTTCATTGACACGAGCATGTGTTATGTAAGAGGTCAACGTGTCACATCAGCATTCGAGATTTCGATGAATGGCAACTAAAAGGTGTCAATTAAAACGACATAATCTTGAATGCTGATGTGGAATGTTGACATGGCATGAATCGAAGTCACATCAACAGGTGCCCATACAACACAAGATGCTCACGTAAGGTGAGCGCCATAAATTCCTCTAAAATTGAATTATATGCATAATATGGACTAGAAATGAGTGTTGAGATTGAGACAAATAGGTTAGGAGAATCAATCCCTCTGAAAGCCGAAATCGTCACACAACACCTGACATTAAAGTTTAAATTACTTCACGACTAAAATTAGTCGAACTCTGAAGACTACGGCACATAAAAATTTTAATTTGCAATCGTAACTTCAAAATTTTATTTACTTGGCCGTCACAAACTTACCTTACAACTCATTTGTCGATCAATCAAAAATATACATACGATCCAAATACACAAACCATACACATCAAATCCATATTCTTGTGGCTAACAACACAAAAGCTTCTTCTCTCTACTATATACATTCCACGAGCAGTTTTTCCATACCTTTTTCAAGAACTCCTCATCTCAGGGCTGTTAATGAATGCTACCAAATATAGTAGTAATGAGCACTTACCTATCAAATCCAAGACAAGGGCGGGACTTCGACTTTAACCCGAGATACGTACGTAGGCTTGTAAGAAGACAGCCACAATTCACAAACAAAGAACCTAATATACCTACCATCAATCCACATGCTCATCAGCCGTTCTAACAGTGGAAAACTCGGCCAACGATTTCGCATCGATCTCTCGACCAAATCTCCACACATAGTTCAAACCCACGAGCAGCTCGGTGATAGCAGCTTCTGTTTTTTCTTGATTCGCAAAGTACAGTGTCTGAACTAGAAGCACGTTGGTCCTAGAAACCAAGTTCCACTGCTGCTGTTCAAAGCTCCTCTCAGATTGCAACTTAACCGTATTATGAGCAAGAGGAGCTAACCAGCCGAGGATATCTGTAATAGCCTCCTTCCACTCACTGGCAAGAACCTTATCATAAGCTGAAGTACTTAGGCTCATTGCATGAAGCTTCAGTCTAGCCTTAAGGGCTCCTCGGATGGCATTGGGTAACATGCTGTAAAGGTCTTCTCTTGCATCCTTTCCAATCAAATGAGGCTTAGGGACTAACTTTTCGATAAGGATAATGACTTTTGCATAATGTAGTGCCATATCTGCAGCGCCGAGTGTCTCTGTAGGTGCACTTAACGGCTTTCTCTGCGAAGAAACTTTAAGAGTTTGTATTAGTCTCAGATTGGGATCTAAGTAAGTATGGTCGAAGTGGCTAATACGCGGGCCTTTCTCTGCTACATCTATAGATGATTTCTTCCAAAAGTGCCGCAGTTTGAATCCCGAAGGCCCGTAGGAGAGCCTAGGAAGATAACTTTCAGACGGATCTACCGATGATTGCGTGAAAATCGCTGACTTAAGATGTTTGTCGTTATGAACAACTTCTGCGCTCGGGTTATATGTCCCAAAACCAGCAGCTCGATTGAACCCAAAAACGCGAGCAATCCTTCCGTATACAGTAAAAACCGATCTAGCCAAGAGGAAAATCACGTCATCGAAATTTCGACTCCAAAGAGAATTGTTCTTGTGATGCTTTGCTAGTTGAAGCTTCCGATAAAATTTCTTCTCATACTCAACCAATGTGCTGTTATCCGTACTGTCGCTTCCCTTCATCCTCTCCAATGCCTGTTCAAGATCTGCAAGACTCTTCATTTCTAGATAGAGATTCGTACTGGCAATGATAAACTGCTCCATTTTCTTGGATTTTTCTTCCATCTTCTTCCATGAAAATTGCCACGTGTAGTGGTCGTGACCATCACGTACGAAATCGTTAAACGCCTCCTCAAATCTCCTTAACTGGGGATCATTGCATGCCTTGGACAAGCAAAATAAGGACCTTGCCACTTGTACAAGGTTTTCGGACATTTCTGAACATATCAAGTTGCCTATGTAATATTCATCGTCGGACACAAGCTTCTTTATCCCCGTCGAGTTTGTTATTTCTTCTATAATCGCAGCAACTTGCTTATCAGCTAACAACTTCCATAGGTGAAGCAGCTTGCTCATCAGACTCGCACCTTCGAAAGACAAAACACCAATCCGCGATTTACGAGGTGAGTTGATAATCCAATTATGTGCAACCATAGTATCTTCAGACATAGGCTTATTATTCCGACGCACAAGTACGAGACTGTTGTTCTTCGCATCAGTTACCATATCAAGATCGCCTAACAGCTTTGCCACTTCTGACATCTTAGGCCGCTTTTCTGCGGTTTTAACTACGCAGCTTATCCCTATCTCCAGCACTTTTACCATCTGTTCCCTGACGGGCGTATACTGTAAGAGATCTGCATCGAATACCATAGGAGTGATCTGCTTGCTTTTCACGGACTTCATCAACCTGACCAAGTCGACAGCCTCGGGACCACCCGGGATAGGAACAGGCGACTTTCTTGTAAGAAGTTCAAATAGCAGAATCCCAAAGCTATAAACGTCTGATTCTTGCGAACAGTCCTGAGTGTTATTCTTCACTTCGGGGGCGTAACACAGAGCGGTTTTCATGAGTTTTGCTGATACAAGATTGGTTATTCCGTGATCTGATAAACAGCCATACCTTTGGCTATTGAGAAATATATTCGACGATTTAACATTTCCATGTACAAGCTTTCGTGCGTGTATCGAAGCAAGCCCACGAGCTGCACCAACAGCAATTTTCAGTCTAGCTTCCCATCCCACGTTATTAGCTCGGGCTTCATTGATTTTTCCTGCAAACAAACCATGAGAGACCGATGGATAATCAGAACACATTCATTTCTATCGATTACAGCAGAATTAATCTAATTCCAGGCAAATTACATAGAATTGCCAAAGAGCAAATCAGAAAATCTAGCGAAAACTGAAGCAAACCGTGCAGCAATTGATGAACACTCCCTTCACTGTAATAATCGTAGAGCATGAGCTTTTCATCTTCAGAACAATAGTACGCTCTTAAAGCAACAACGTTTTCATGCCTGACTCTTCCAACAACATCCATTGACCTCCTAAACTCCTCTTCGGACACAGCCACTTGCTTGACTCGCTTCACCACAATTTTCACCCCATTAATTGCATCGCCCATATACGTATTGCAGAAATTTCCTTCCCCGAGTGGCTCCAGCGAATTAAATCTGACGTCTTCCAAGTCAAAATCCGGGAGAAAATCTGATAACAAAACAAGCTTTCTAGCCGGCTTTTCCAATCCTGCGACGGCATCTTCTTCAATTTCCCTCCGATAAGCAGATGACGCGTCGTTTACTTCACGAAAGCTCGAATTAGGGCTGAAATCATAGGACGATGCTTCTGATAGCACACTTGGAGACCTCGAATGGGCATGAAAGAGTTCCCAAAGCTCTTGTTTCTTCAAAACTGCTGCGACCAACCTCTCCCAGTCGTCATGCGTGCGAAGCATCTTCTGTGTGTTTGTATGTGTGGCGCGCGCGCGTGAATAGAATAACGACGATGACGATAATTATAAGGTTGTGATCATTCTTCACTCGTCGTACGCGGGATATTGCAATTAGCAAATGATGGCGTTGACTTGACGTTGACTTGTTCCCAAGTTTTTCCAATAAAATTGTAAGGAGATAACACAATATTTTTAGGCCCCAATATATGAATTGTGTGCGTTTTTAGTCCACAATGTTAGCGATGTTTTGGGCCGTTTTGGTCCACCTGTTACATGATCGCTAATTTATACGAAAATTAACACGTGGGAGCAAATAACCTCCTTTTACTCGACTTAACACTTCATAACTCACATCTTCTTAAAATTAAACGCAGATGAGCACAGCTTCAAGGTCGTCCATCCTTATTGTGTATTATCATATATTATTATTATAATGGAAAGGAAAAGCATATGCTAATTGCATCTTCCGTATGTCTTTACTTCGATGAAACTCTTATTTGAAACCGTTATAGTGTTGATAAAGTGTGATATACTCAATCGAATAACTTCCTTCACGCCTTATGAATCTCAAAAGAATTGCAAGCTCAATTGATATTGGCATTGTCACATAATATATTGTGCTTTAAAACCATTTTTTACAACCCTGGAGTATCCCCATTCAACCAACTATGGACTTACGCAGCACATTCCAGAGATGAGACTAGATATCCAGGGATTAGGTAAACACGTCCCAAAATTTAGTCATGAGATAACACTCCATTTGGACTACTCAAGAAATTGTGGAAGGGAGGATTTGATTCCACGACCAATCCCACAAAATGGAAAGTAACAGCAACCCTACCAGCCAGGACATATTGGAGTCACTAGGAAGATTTTTTTCTTTTGGTTTTATTTATTTATAGTATTTTCTAATTACATATTCCACCAAATACTATATCATTATTATTTCATTTGATTTATATTTTATAATCAAATAAACATACCTAATTTATCCTTTGTTTCGTTACGATCAAATTGATATCCATATTTTATATAATCTGATATTCGTAAGTATTATTTCATTTTTTATGTTCTAAATTCTATGATATAAAATGGGATACAAATCAGTTCCCGTAACATACTAGTAATAACCGTTAAGAGACTCCCTCCGTCACACCAATTTTATCACATAAGTTGCTGGGCACGCAAATTAAGGTGGCATTATTATAATAATATAGAACAATGAAAATGTAAAAAAAGTGTATAATTTGACACGTCTTTTAAGAATATTTAATATTATTATATTGATTGTTTGTGATAGTTTTTTTGCTAAATATGGAAAGATGATAAAATTATTGGACGCCTGAAATGGAAAGTGTGATAAAATTAGCGGGACGGAGGAAGTATAATAATTTTATAACAAGATCATCATTACATGTAACAGGCCAAAAAAAAGAAAAAGAAGAAAAAAAAAGCTCAAACCTGCTACAAACCCAAAATTTACAGCAAGAAAAAAACACACACAAACATGCAGAGGTTAATCATCCAAAATGAAAAAACTGCAAATCACCACTCCATCTTCTTTTACACAGAAACCTTCACAACTACATCATTACCATTAATATCATTACGCTCCTTATCGTCGGCCCTCGACCCGTTAGCCCTAAGTTCGTTCTCCATGCATCGAAGGCAACGCTGTTGTTGGGCGGTAGTAAGAGACTGATGATGATGCTCGTTGTATTGAGAACGAAGTGCCGAGCAGAACATTGGCTGCATGAACCACTTCCTCTCGGGCGGGTCCCGCAGGGACGTCCTGCAAATTGGGCACGTGGAATTCCTCTGGAGCCACACGCCAATGCATGCCTGGTGAAAGGAGTGACCGCACGAAGGTAATATACGCAGTATGTCTTCTTCAGAGTACTCGTGGAGGCATATCGTGCACCTGCGTAAGACATTTGTTAATGCCTTAAGGCTGTGTTTGGATCGAGGAAAACGATGAGGAAAAGAAAACCAGATAAAAACGATTTTCACTTGTTTTCCTTCATTTTCCTCACCATTTGGTGAGGAAAATCGTTTTCCGTGGTTTTTTGCTTTATGGTGCATTTGGTCCGCGGAATCCGATGCGGAAAAGAAAAGAAAAATGTGGTCATACGCATTGAATCGTATTACATTACGCTTCACGTGTCGTACCGTTGCACTTTTCCTTTTCTTTTTCACGTCAAAATCCATAAACCAAACGGAACCTTAAGATTAACTTAAGTTTAGTTTTCTTTTCTTTGTCTCGCCTATTTCTTTAATCAACCAAACAAAAACACTAATTTTCTTTTTCCATTTCTTTTTCTTTCCTCACTAAATTTCTTAATCCAGGGTGCGTTTGGTGTGTTGATTTCGGTTAGGAAAAGAACAGGAAGGTTGTGGACAGGTACGAAGGTCGAAGGGCAATGTATCATTATTCGATGCGCTGACTTAGTTTTTCAGTTGTGCTTTTCCACAACGAATTATGCATACCAGACGCAGCCTAGATGGCGTTTGGGAGCACGGAGGGATATTTATTACGGAACAAGTTCGAGCATGCCAGAGTAAAGAAGCTAGCTCAGAAGTCCTCCTAAGTTACATACCGCAAAGAAGAAGCAAATTGAAATTTTTACGATTCGATAAAGAGTGAAGTTATAGACAAGTTTTTATGAGCCCTTTTGGTAAATTAGAGGGTTTGATCCCAAAAAAGTCATATTGAAGAGTTTATTACTATAAAATAAAAACGGGCAACAACGTGAAAATCCGAAAAATTGAATCGAAATGTAACGGCATTGAGCCGTAAGAAAGAGACAAATGAATCGGAGTTGTACGTTCAACACTTGCAAAAGGATGAGATAACGTTTAAGCTATATAAAGTGTAAGGTAGCTGAGTGATTTTCAATCTTTCGTTTTCTTGATTAGCTGAAGGTTCTACAGTGTGCAAACTGCACCCAAATGAAAAATAAAAATCTAAGCATTGGTAATTTCGTCGCTATATAAAGTAGAATCGCCATATTGAAACGACGAATCTATACGTAAAACGAAGGGTCAAGCTATCAAGTAAATGAGAAAAATCTCGATTATGGTCGACTTACTGGTGATTTTCTTTCGAGGAAAAGCATAGTTCTCGATACTTCTTCGTAGGAAAGTTGGCAACATTCACGGTATCAAGACCTTGAGAACCTCTCTCCAACTGCAACGAAATCGAAAAAGAGATCGATTTAACTAAATTCGTTTCATAGGAAAATCATTTTCCTGAATTTTCAGACAAACACACAGCACACAGCAGTTTCAGTTCAGGGATCAAAGAACAAGATCACCATTCGATAACCAAACAATAAGCCACCATGGAATCAGATTCTTACAAAAGAACTAATCAAACAAAGTGGGGAAACAAATGAGGAGGAAAAACAGAGGCATCCAAGAACAAGATTACAATGAGTATAACCTAGTAAAGTTTGCAACAAAATGGAACCATCTACTCCAAGGTAAAGCAGCAGTATATACACAACACAAACATGTTAAAAAACAGATGAAGCAACAGTTAAGTAAGATTGCAGATCTTACAAAATCAGATCTAGGTTCCCCAGATCGCCTCGATGCGTGGATGTATATCCTAGCAATAATGAGCCTTGTGCAGACAAAAACTATGAACATAACGCTCAGACCAAATCCTATCACTGTCATCACAAGATTCATCCCTGGCGGCGCCATTTATCACGCCCTCTTTTTTTTCTCCTCCTTTTCTCACTTTCTGCTGTTACAAAGATAATCCCAACTCGATTAATTCAGCTGCGTGTTTCGATCGGCTATATCCACCATCTCCTAAGAGTAGGGCTTCAAATGCTCGGACAAAACCCTCACATAAATCAAAGGCTGCAATAGAATCTCTGTAGAGAGGTTTGATTTTTCTGGCACACACTCAATCCGACTTGAGAACGAAGATGCCCCACCTCGAAAAAAGAATCTAATTAGCTTTCTATGCACATTTAATTCAATTCCATTCTCCTCCTACGGCTGTTTACAGCGCCGCCATAGGCCCAAAAATTCTCTCTTACTCTCTCTCTCTCTCTCGTCAAATTTCTTGAGAATTGAGAACAACGATGGTGAAATAACCCATGGTGGAAGGAAACTTGTGAGTGTAGGAAAGAGATGAAGTCAAGCTACATCAAGGGAGAGAGAAAGACTGAAGAAATGAATAAATTTTGTCATAAAAAGAAAAAAGAGTGCTCGAGAAGGGAAGGAAACAGACAAAGAAAATGGATGGCAACAAATCAAGATAATATCTTAAACGATTCGAGATTCGAAATTTTAATATTCTGTTGATGGATATATTAGTTGGGAGTTGCAAATATTCGTCCGAACCAAGGTTTTAATCCAAAATTTCGAAATAAATTGGAGTTTTAGAAATACTAAAGTATATTTATGAATTAAAGTAAAATAAAATTGGATAAAATGGGTGACAAAATTAAATTAAACATAAAACGTGTTAGGAATAAAAATAAATGTAAAATGTGTTGTAAAAAATGAATGATAAAATAAATTCATGTGGAGTAAGATAATAATCGAACCCAAGCCATTGTGAAATGAAAATAATTCTACAAAGTACTACCACTAGGCCAAAAAAATTGAGCATTGGATTACCTTATAATTTATATATTTCCTACTTGACTACATTTCTGTTATTTCTGTTTTACTTTTTTTTTTCAATTAACACTTGAATCGGATTAGGATCAAATTGAACTTCCGACCCATTTCGAGGTTGACCTTAAAAATAAAGGAAATATGTGGGTAGTTAGGAAAGAATTTATTATTATCTTCGGTAGTTCTGTTTGCCTATGTCAACTTCACACCCTCTCTTTGGTGAAATAAAAATCGCGTGTAAAGATAAAAAATCAAGATGATGATTTAATTAACTTAAGAAATATCTTTAATCTTAATTCGCTTCGTACTTCGTAGTACTATAACACTTCACCCTCGGCCCACACCATAAAGAAAAGAATTAAATAATTAATCTGAAAAAAAAAAGTAACGAAGAAAGAACAGTCCAGCCGAGGTTGTTTCTCCTCGAGAAACCAAGGGCAAAATGGTCATTTAATTGAAACATTGACTCGCTGAACCGCCGTCCACCGCCACCACGGCCGGTCCAGAAGAACCGCCGCCGTCCTGACCCGTCACTATCACGACCGGCCTCCTAACCTTAAACCGGCCGAGCTTCAACCCATCATCATCTCCACCGTCCAATTCCCTCGCCGTGGCTTTCATCTCCTTCTTTGCGGTTGCAATCATATTGAAAAGCTCCTCAGATTTCTTCGACCCATACGATTCTACGAGGGCGTGGAGTCTCGGGTCGACCCGCTCGCCCGATATCCATCTTTCGAAATCTTCGTGTCGACTGTATGGAGATGAAGCATTGCATGAAAATCCCTTCATTTGATCGGAAAATTGCAGAATTATTTTTCGAAGAATGTTGGTCAGTTTTTGGTATGTGTCGAGATAGTTGTTTGGCTTTTTAGCAGTTTGGTGTGAGTATATACGATACACACACATATATATACATACAGGTTTCATCACCAAGAAATTGCAAATGGGCACATTTGTCAAAGTCAAATTTGACTTTCAATCAGTTGAGTGAATCAAATCTCAGATGAGGACTCAGCTCGGCATTTTCTCATATGCATGTGGACAACGTCTACTAATTAAGGCAACTAACACCGAGTTGACTATTTTCTTAAGGGAATAATGATAATAATAACATGTTGCGCAAATATGATTATAGATATATTTCTATACGAAAATAATATATCATATATGGAACGTATAAGCGACGAACATGCAAATGTGATTTGATTGTCAGGGCTAGCGTTAGCTGCTAGAAACTTAAAATGATATTCACTGCTCCCGATCTTTTTCGAAGAACAACGAACTTATTCGATGCTTCACTTAGAATCTCACTTCAGTTTCGAATATGAAATAAGTATATGTAAGATATCTCGCCAGGGAGAAAGAAGAAAGTCACACGATTTATGGGAAATGTTTGGTGTCGGTGGAACTGATGAACAAACAAGACTTCTATAAATTGGGACTGCCCCTAACTTGTTATAACTTTTAGTGCTTGTTTTGTTCATATGTTTAGATTTTTTTTAAATATTAGTTTAGATCATAGTATGTTAAGATTCACGAGTTTATATAAAAGCATATGCTTATTCATCACACGTCTAAACTCATATATATAGTATTTAAATAAACACCTGCTAAGATGCATTATTATAATCCTACTAACCAAACACATATTTTATGCCATACTCATTCATTAGTTTTATATAAACCCGTCTTAACCAACTTAAATATGAACTAAGCTACCAAACAATGCCTAAATAAGTTTCGGAATGGATTCATCCCCGTCGTAACCTAACATTGATGAATCTCACTTCGTATTTTTTTCCAAGACGATAACGTAATATAATAATAACCACAATTAATTTCCGTGTAACTATTCAGTTAAAACAAGTCAAGCTCCTTATCACACCAGCCAAATAATGGAAAAAATATTAACCTCGTGTGTATATCCTGCCTTGCATCACCATCACCTCCTCTGAAAGTTGAGGAACTTAATACCATAAGCAAAGACAAAGCAGAAGAGCAAAACCCATCCAATATGTGCAGCAGCAACAGCTCCCAAGAAATCGTACTTAAACCCGAAGAGCTTCTCGAGGAAAAGATCGAGCGGCACGTCCCCAAATCCCGGGACTTCGACCGAACCTTTTTTATCGCCGACCTGTGACGTCACGAGCCCGTATATCGTCCACGCCGGAGGCGAACACCAATAGTACCACCTCCACCATATCGGTATTTGCTGAAACAAACAAAAAAAAAATTTAAAGATCGAAAACAGACCGTTACATAAAAAAAACAATACACTCCGGACAAGGTTAAACTTTTAAGTGAAGTATTCATTCAAATATGGCTAAAGTTAGATAAATGAATAAACCAGCCTAGACGTAATGGGTCACGGGTTGGAAACGCAAATATGATATATAAAATCAAAAATAGATACACCTCCTACAAACTCAAACAGGAATTAATCATTCAACATGGTATCCGAGCTCAAGGACCAAAGAATCATTGTCTAAAAATCTTCACATCACGACCACCCATTTAAAAAAATTACGCGTATAAAGCTAGAAGATGAAGAAATTAGCTTAGACGTGGTGGCCGGTGGGGTCTTGTCGGAAACATATAATAAATTAAGAAAAGATGATACACTCCGTAAAAGCTTAAGCTTTTTCAGGTGGAGTGGTCGTTCAACAGTATTTTTTTTATTTACCGTTCTCGGGATGAGGAAGCCCGTGAACAAGTTCCAGAAGCTGAGGAAGAAGGTCATGACTATGGCGGCGACGACGTAGTTAGGCGTGAGTGAGACGAGCATCATGCCGTAGGCCGTGAAGTAGGCGAAGCACATGAAGACGAAGAAGTAGAAGAGGAAGAACTTTCCCGCGTGCCAAGGGAAGCCGATCATTGAGTAGAGGAGGAGACTGTATATGAATGTTTGCATCGCTATGTATATGATCTCGATCGCCAGCTGTCATCAATACGTTAGTTACGAAAACGGTTAGTTCGATAGATTTCTTTTTTTTGGGATTGAAGTAATGTTCTTACCTGGGCGAAGGCGTAGGGGAGAGGCGAGTACATCCCTGCGGCTTTTTCGCGGTAAAATACGGTTCTCTCGACCGCTACGACCGATTGGACCGCCGACGTGTTCGTCCCTCCGAGGAACATGATGGCGGAGTACATAGCTCCAATTAGGTTCATCAGATCCTGTTGCTTGTAACTGAAAATGGAAAATAAAAATACACGAGGTCGTCACGCCATATTATTCGCGTTATTTCACGGATTAACAAAATTTGGTAGTTTTCCTTTGTCGGAAATGTAACATGTAAAATTAAAATATGACCCACGCACTCCTTGCTTAAGCTTTTAGGTGAAGCTGTCACTAACATGGTTACTAGAGCCAGACGTAGAGGTCATGCGATGATCACCCATTAATCGAAAATTACACGTCGAAGTCTCGATAAGAAAGAAATCAGCCTAGACCTAGGGAGCGTGTTGAATCTACAAAATAAAATTAAAATATAAAACGCACTCCCTTCGGACTTGAGCTTTTCGGTGAAATGGTCATTCATCATCCTTATCGACTTTTGCAATTGACTACATCGACCCCAACTTTCCACATTCGTGAACGACGTGGCAAATTCGAAGGGAATGCGAATAATATTTCAGTTCGTGTTACGTCGAGCGCTTTATTTTTTAAGTAAGGAAAAAGAAAACTTACATTATGTCTCCCTTGTTCCAAAATATGACTCCGAATACGATCGCGATGACCGTCGTCACGCAAAACCTTATGGAGTTGTACTGAGGATATCGCCAGTAAGACAAGTGCTGCTTCCAGAAGCAAGCTCTGCACTGGCTAGCAAACGATTGCGCGTATTTAGTCGGGAAATACAAGTCCTTCGATCCCGGGGAAGGCGTGCTCAATTCTTTAACCAAATCTTGGTTCCTCCTAAGGCGGTTAACCAGTAATTAGTTTGAGAATGCAATGAAAAGTGAATACAGGTTATTATTGGATAATTTTAATTGCACCTGTAAAGATCGGAACGTTCGTAGATCTCCGCGAAGTCCACGCCGAGCTGAGCCTCCATGGCCGGCGTCGTAATATCGAGCATCCACGTGGCGGGATTCGTCCCTTCTTTGATACCAGGAACGCCCTGCAAAGCCTGTAAGAATCGAGCAGTTATGTAGCGCAATTTTTTCAACGATCGTCTCTCGTAAGCATTAACGTAATCTTTCTTTCAAAGGTTTTCTAGTTTGTAAAAATGGTTTGCTTACTTGTCTTGTTATATATTATTTTTCTATTCATCATAAATAGCCTGCTCGAAGTACTCACGCAATATGTTATGCTATTTACGCTAGGCAATATCGCAAACTAAAATGTAACACCTTGCCCAATAATATTTTAAACATTGCTCGTAAGAAAAGACCCACCTGAAAGTATTCGACCAGAAGTCGGGAATGATGACCGAGCGGTCCCTCGTAGATCACTTGCCCTCCCCTCTTCAACAGAAGAAGCTACGCCAAAGGTAGTAATTCCCGATATAAAACCGTATATACATAAGGAAAAGCGAACGAAGGCGTAATGTACATATATCGCACACCTCGTCGAAAGACTCGAAAATGTCTATGCTGGGCTGGTGAATGGTGCAGACCACGGTCCGACCCGTGTCCACGGTGTTGCGAACCGCCCGCATCACGATGGCTGCTGCTCGAGCGTCAAGGCCCGATGTCGGCTCGTCCATGAATATGATCGATGGATTTGCGACCAACTCCACGGCTATCGTTAGCCTCTTCCTCTGCTCCGTCGATAGGCCATCAACCCTCGGCAAGCCCACCAACGAGTTGCGTACAGGGTTCAGCTCGATCAACTCCATAACTTCTTCGACAAACATCTAAATATAGGGATCGTTAGGGTTTTTCGAGATAACATATTACATATATATATATAGAGAGAGAGAGAGGAGAGAGAGATCTTATTATGCTCATTGCTCACCTTATGTGAGCACCATTTGGGAGCATCTCTTATATGGCATTAATCGTTACATCATCAACATGCCTAATCAACATAAGAGGTAATGTGACATTAATTTAACACATTTTACGTGGCATTGATTAACCCATCTTATGTTGATGTGGGCATGTTGACCTGGCCAGCATAAGATTTCTCTCTCTCTCTCTCTCCTATATATATATATATATACATATATGCATATGGTTTATAATGTTTTTAAAAAAATTTTCGGTTAGTACCATTCGCGTTTTCTTGTCGACTTCGGGAGAAAGCCTAAGCCATGCCGAGTAGACGACCGACTCGTAAACTGTGACTCGCGGGGAGTGAATATCGGTTTGTTCGCAGTAGCCGCTGACGCGGGCGAAGGTGGATTGGTTCTTCGGATGGCCCGAAATGCTTATGGTTCCCTTTACGTACCCGCCCGTTTTTCGACCCGCCAAGACATCCATTAGGGTCGTCTTACCCGCCCCGCTAACGCCCACGAGAGCAGTTAGGACGCCGGGGCGGAAAGCGCCGCTGACGTCTCGGAGAAGCTGAAGCTTATCCTCTTCGATCCCTTGCTTTCTCATCTCCTTGAAAAAAAAAACGGAGAGAAATAAAAAAAATTTAGATGTTTTTTTCGCCCAAGGAGAAAATTACGATTCGTCGCGTTTTGCTTACGCTGGGCATGTCGACGTAGTAGTTCACGCGGTCGAAGGCCATGGAGAGGGGCGTAAAGGGAAGAACCATTCCTTTCTTGGCCGCGGAGCTGTTTTTATTACTGCCGTCGCGCCTTACTAGCATTTCTTGGCCTGGAAATAATGAGTCAGTCGCGCTTCGACGGAACACAAAGTACAGAAAAAGTATCTGTTTTTCAGAAAAAAAACCTTCGGCTTCGGGCGTCGAGGTGGCTTTCTTTTCGCTGTTCCGGTCGACAACAGATCTCGGATCGCCGAAAGCTTCACGAGTTTGTTGAAATATTAGGGAGAAGATCGGTCGCATTTTATCAAGTATCAGATGCGAAAAAACGAAATGAAAAAAAAAAGCGAAGACGTTATTAGCTTACGATTGAGGTACTTGAGGGCGAGAGTGAAGCAAATGTTGAAGAGTATCGAAAATCCGAAGAGAGCGGCTATGCATACCCAATACATATAGTCGTCTACGTACATTCCCCTCGCCTTGAGAAGGACCTTACCTACCGTCGGCTCGCTAAACCTCGGATCGTTATTCGGCTGCAAAAAATTAAGAACGCAAAAAAAAAAAAATATGTGTAAGAAAGTCATCATCGCAAGCTAAGTCGAGCTTCTCGGGAATACTTACGGTGCTCCATCTCTTGTCTAGAAACTCGTTGATGGCTATAGCGTTCTGGCCGTACATCATCGGAGAAGCGTAGTAGCCCCATATCATCCACGTCGGAATATCATCTGTTGTTAGAATCGTGAGAAACATGACGAAATAAGCGCTTGCGTTGGAGAATAATTTTTTTGAGAAAAAAAAAAGACGACCTTTAGCGATTATAAATCCGCCGAGCACGAACACCACCAGCAAGGTGAAAGTGCCCAAAGTGCTCGCCACGACCATTGTTCGTCCGACCGCGGCGAGGAACCGAAAGAGGGACAACGCCATCTGATTTATCATGAAGAACGCCAGCAATTGGCGGAAAAACCTGAAAATAAAAAACATGCAAGGAAAAAGGCGAGCTAAGATTCATCGGCTCTGGTATAAAACCAACTGGTATCAGAGCTAGTTCGATATATATACTGGTCAACAGACTTAATTATTTTTCTAGTCCTGTATATTTGCGGATTAGCATTATAGGTCACATAAATCAAGGTCGCAATAGGTAACGATCGGAGCAATCCGACGATACTTAATTTAAAATCTCAGTGAGTTTCAAAATTGGAGCATCCGAACATTAAATCTCCGACGCGGGACCCACCGACCTGTCGGCGCCGGGGGCGAACCCAATGGTGTAGTAAGTGAGTGAAATCCATATCAGAGACTCCATGAGCGAAATAGGGATCCTCAGGATCCAAATCGGCAACGAAAACGCCCACGCCGGGAAGAACAGAGCGTCCCTCTGCTTGAAGAACACTGGGAGCCTCATCACGATGAGCCCGAGCTCGGCCGTGCCGTTGAACATCAAATTAATCAGGCAGAAGAAAAGCGCTCCGTAGAACTTCCCCCCGTCGACCAAACGCCCGTATCCCATGTTCGTCCTAAAGAACACCGTGAACGCAATCACGGACATCACTGTTATCTGAAACGTCTTGAATATGTACAGGAACGAGTTCCGCCTCATCAGTAGCCACTCCCTCGAAAGGCACGCCTTGAAAAGCTCTGAGTTGGATATGCCATACAACTCCTTTGCGAGAGCCGCCGGGTGAGCCCCGGCTCGATCGTAGGGCACCGCGAGCTCGTCGAAGAGCCCTTGGCCCACGCTGAACGAGCCGAAGCGGTCCACGAGCTCGGGCACGGGGACGTAGCGGTAGGGTTCGTCCTTCCTTAGCCAGTACTGCTCTTGGTCTTTCTCTGAGGTCACCTCTTGTAAGAAGTCGGCGGCTCCTTTCCTCTCGGGACACTTGAACCCTACGCTTTCGAAGAACTCGAGGACGTTTTCCCGAGGGCCGTGATAGACGGCTTGTCCCTCGGACAAAAGGATGATGTCGTCGAAGAGCTCGAACGTCTCGGGGGCGGGCTGTAGGAGGGAGACGACCATCGTTACGTCCATTATGTGGACCATTTGCCTCAAGTACTTTACGATTTGGTACGTCGTCGAGCTGTCGAGGCCCGTCGATATCTCGTCCATGTAGAACACCTTCGCAGGGCCCACCAGCATTTCGCCTGTCGCGGGATTTGTTTTTTTAAAAAAAGCAAACAGACGAAATTTCGCGAAAAATTTCGTAGGGTTATTACCGGTCGTGAGGCGCTTCTTCTGTCCGCCGGAAATGCCCCGCCGCATCTCGTCTCCAACGAGTATGTCCGAACATATATCCAACCCGAGAATCTTAAACACCGCAAAAAAAAAACGTATCAAGGAATATACTATTATCTCGAGTTCGATCAAGCATCGCATGAAGATCATCACATATCGCTGAATGACCCACTTCACCTAAAAGCTTAAGATTTCGAATGGAATGTATCGTATTTTAAGTTTCTTATAATTTATTTCCAACGCAAACCTTGAGAACGTAGTCGGTGACGAGGCTAGATTCTTGGCCGGCCACCGCGGTGGCCTTCATGAACGCGTCTATCTCGGGGTCGGGCTTAACGCCGGCCTCTTTCTCTCTCCTGGCGAGCTCGACGAGGAGGTCGTGCCTCGTCCCCACGCCTAAGCACCGCCCCGCAAAATCTAGGGTTTCTCTGACAGTCATTTCTCCGTGGTGAAGGTCGTGCTGGCTTATGTACGAGCACGTCCTCTGGGGAATGAACTCCGTGAGCTCATGACCGCAATACGTAATTCGTCCATTTACCTTAAAAACCAAATAACGGACGGATATGAGCGCTAAAAGTCGAAAAATGTCAAACTCTTGGAAATACAATGTATAAATATAACAGTTCCTACAAGCTTAAGCTTTTCTTAGGTGAAATTGATCATTTAACATATTATTCAGAGCTCAGAGGTCCTGTGTATGAACACCACTCATTTAAGAAGTCTAAGACTAGATAATTATCGAGCACAGGTGAAGTAGTCATTTAATACACACTGAATAAAAAGATGTCGAAATACGCTTACTCTAAGATCGTTATCAAGCTCCCCAGAAAGCGCCTTGAGAAGTGTAGTTTTACCAGAGCCAGGCGGCCCGAGGAGCAGCGTCAGCCTATGACATGCCGAAAAATGAAAAAAAAAGGCGTTAATTCGCGTAGTTCGAAATCAAATGGATTCGAAAATCATTTTCGACGACGACGTACCTCGAAGGTTTGATGATACCGCTAACGTTGTGAAGTATCTTGACCGCCTTTTTCTTCGAGGGCAAAATCTTCAGCTTTTCGAACATTCCCTATTCAAAAATTTCTTACAGTTCATCACAGAAAAGCAGAGATTATTCCCTTACATTCGAACATTGCAGTAAGATTATCGTACCTCGATTGTGTTCAAGAAAGAGTTCAACAGAGTAGGCAGTGCCCTCGACCCAGCGGGCACATCTCCTTCGATCGATAGATTCTCATAACGAACTTCGACTTTCGGAATTTCGATTCCAACCCTATTCAATCAACAAAATAAAAAATAAATATTTTAAGCAAATCCCATGTCTATATAAGAGAAAAAGGGCCCTCGAAAAGCACTAAAAAAGGACAACATGGTCATCAGTCATCACCTATCAGTTCTATCTCTGAGCCTCTGCAAGAACTTTTCGTTGTCCTCATCGACGACTCTGAGTATGTGCTCCATGAGATGCTTCCTCTCTCCGTCGCCGAGTCGCCGGAGGTCGACCTCTTGCCGGACCACCGTACCGTCGTCGGAGACTTTGTTTAGTATCCCTTTCTTCAGGCGGTCGAAGGTGGGCAGACGCTCAATCGCCGCCCACATGAGCTCTTCTTGGTCGTCGTACTCCCTATTGCTCGTCCTAAAAGAAGCGTCGGCGGCTTGAAACGGCGCCGCCGTGAAGGCGGTGGCTGAAGCCCAGCTCCTCGCGCTCATTGAACCGAGGCTGAACCGCCGGCTCTCCGATCCGTGGTTTAAGGACCTTACGGTCGCCGCCGCCGCCGCAGGGTCCTCGTCGGTGGTGGTAGCAGACGCCGCCGCCATGTCTGATTTTCTTGGCTTCTGTTGCTAAAATTTGTCGTTTTCAGGCGGAGATTTGAACGTTAGGATTTAACAGATCGTTGAACGCCAATAGAGATGCGAAACGTGTGCATGAAAGGACCTGTTGAAGAACTCTGAGATAGTGACGTCACTGAAAGAATGATGAAGGTAAGAAGGTTGGGCGAAGAAGATCGGCGCCAATGAACATGCTGGGAACAAAAAGGGGTTTGCCCCTTTCCTAGGCAAAGATCAGATTTTTATGTAACGGAACGTTGTTTTATATATATAAATAATTATTTTCCATTTTTTTGTTATTGTATTATGTATTCACGAGACAATAAAAAATAGGGTTGCACTTTGCAGAAACACTTGGTAAGATCAAAGATTCGTGGGGTTTGACTTTGTGAACATGTGTGAAAGCTGTCACTTTGTAAGATTAAATTAATACATTTTTGTTCTAATTGCGAATCAACGTGTAGTATAGTATATGTAGATTGAATCCGCTGTTCCAGATTGGTGTTCTAATTTGGTGTTCCACCAACCAAATTAGGACAAGTGTACAGTTGGTCAACTCAGTTTAACACTTGTCGGGGAATGGTTGATGGAACACAAAGGTGGAACACTGTTATGGCACAGACGATCCGAAACCAGTATATGTAGCAAGATAACTCTTAATCAACCTTCAAATTGTCAATCATTCATGGAATAATAATACCTTGGAGATAATCATTAAGCACTAAGGAAGGGAGATAGACATCACATTTAATGCATTGAAATTAATTCTTTCTGGGAGTGCTGATTAATGTATAGGAAATTTGACATCGATGGGTCGTGGTGCTCCTTTCATCAGAACAAAGAAGCAATTTCTAAAAATATCCTGATAAACTTTGAGTAGAAAAAAAAAACAAGAAAATCAAAAAGCTACTCCTGTAAAAGAAAATAGAAAAAGGAAACGTATGTCTTTATTTGGTTAGATAGTTCGATGGTCGTTACTTGTGTGCCTTTGCCAAACTTTTTATACCGAATTTATTTCTTGATTTAGTACGACGAACTAACCACTTTGTTTATATTCACGGATTTGTTGTTACCAATTAAGCCTATTTTTTTTGTCGGAGCTGAGTTTTATTTTATGCATAAGTAAGCTTCGTGTTGGATTTAAATATATAAGTAAACCGGTTTGATGAACACAAAACTTGGTAACTGTATTACTAACGTATTTACTTAGTGTGCATATGATCTCGGTTCGCAAAACAGATATTAAATATGAGCTCAGAAAACCGGACTGGTCCACTGTCGGTCAACGTGGTCAACCCGGTCTCGGTTCCGGTCTCGGTCATGACTGGCATGTCCGGTCTCGGTATTGACTGGACTGTTCGGTCTCGATCTTGACTGATTGGTCCGATCTCATACTCGACTGGTCCGGTCAAAGATTGGACTGGACTAGTCAACTGTTGACTGGTGTACAAGCATATCATGCAGCATCAGGTACAAGCAGCTGAAGCTGACAGCAGACCAAGTCAACAAAGACTCTCAACAGGTATATTAATGAGTCTAACGCTATATCAAATTGAGGAAGCCAATAAATATAGAAGAGCAGGGCAGAAACATACTAAGGATCCTTGAGCCAAATAGAACACATTTATGAGAGATCAAAGAGAGAATAACAAGAGCAAAGAAGATAATCATGAAAATTTCTTCCTTTTTGTGTGTGAGTTACAAAAGATAGAGAAAGAGCTACACACACCTCACTCAGACAATAGAAATGAGAGCTTTACATAGTTTAGTTGAGTGAGAATTCTTAGCATATAGAAAAAGGTGTTGTAGTCTTCGCATCCAAGAAAGAATGGTGTCGCCTTAGCTTAGAGACTGTAGCGTATTTTCTTTTTATTCCAATATTGAATTATCAGAAAATAGTACAAATATAATTTAATGAAATCTAATGGGCTCTATCTCTACTTGTTCCCCTGATTCTTCAAAATACGGGTTTCCGGAAATTCTTGATCTTGGGTTTCTTGATTTGGGCTTTTCTTGAAATTTCTTCGCGGGTCGTTGACTTGATCGTGGATCTAAGTAGGTGCTTCTTCGCGGGCCTTTGGCTTGTTCGCGAACCTTATCTGGGCTTATTCGAGTTTCGACGAAGAGATCTTATTGAACGTTTCGTCATGGGCTTTTGGGCTTGATCACGACGATGACTTTGGCTACTTTGAAAGGTACTTTGTTCGTGGACTTTTGAGCTTGATCCCGAACTTAGCGTTTTGGACTTGGCCGTGTCGAACTTTGATCCGAATGCGAACGACTTCGAAAGAAAGGAATGCTTTCACAGAAAGACTTATATCGTCTGACGAAGCCTCGCGATATCTTGCCTTTGATCCGAATACGAACGACTTCGAAAGAAAGGAATGCTTTCACAGAAAGACTTATATCGTCTGACGAAGCCTCGCAATATCCTGCCTTTGATCCGAATACGAACGACTTCGAAAGAAAGGAATGCTTTCACAGAAAGACTTATATCGTCTGACGAAGCCTCGCAATATTCTGCCTTTGATCCGAATACGAACGACTTCGAAAGAAAGGAATGCTTTTCACAGAAAGACTTATATCGTCTCTTGAAGTTTTCGCTTTGCCGTTATCCTCTGACTTGTGATTTCTGAATTCTGAAGGCCCATATTTATAGGCGTAGAGAATTCTCAATAATGGAAAATATAATCCTCTTGTAATGATTTCGTCCATATTTAGATTGATTTTGTCTATATATGATTTGATTTTGATTTGATTTGATTTATTCAATATTTGACTTGATTCTCTCAATATCTGCCGATTTTATGATATTTGATTTGATTCTTTACTTATTTAACAAATCTCTACACCTGTTACCATGCATAGGATTTTGTATAAAAGGAATAGATATTATCGTATATGATAATAATTTATTAATTAAATCAACTATTTATTAAATTGAGATTAATTTATAGATCTCAATAAATAGCAATTTAATTATATGACTTTATTTAATTTCATGGAATTAATTTATTAAATCCCAATGATCTAAATAGACAATTAATTTTAATTGTCTACAGAGACGTAAAAGATCAAGCCGATTGTGAGGTTGCGGCCTACAACCATTACGGTTGACCATGCGGGGTGCCGTAAGTTCTCAAGGGACTGTAAAAAGCTCTTGAAAGAGACGGACTGTAAAAAGCGTCTAGAGTGGGCCAGGAAGTTTAGGTACCGGAGTATAGCTTAAGAGTTATATTGTGTAAGTCTAGCTACGGAAGGTTGTATATCGTAGTATGTAAAGCGAGTCTTCTAGTGGGTGCCTTCCTTGTGGGAAAAAGGGGAGATGTAGGAGTATTGAGACTCCGAACTTCCATAAACAAACTCTCGTGTCTCTACGTCGACAAACCGACACCACACACACTCTCAAACACCCACATTCAAGGTATTCGACAAAATGCCTCAACTACCTTCACACACCAAAACTGGACCTCGCTCACATACACAAGCCACTACATATAGTTCACAATCAAAGTCTATGGTATTCCGCACTTAGCTTTGATTGAAGATTGGAAACCGATTTCACTCTCTAACCGGACGTGAAACCCATTAAAGAGCGAAAAATGGTGACCGGTGTTATTCACCCCCTCTAATACCCGATCCACGATCCCAACACTTCGTTTGTTTGCTTTGTTCTTTAACTAAGCAGAAATGAAAATAGATTATGATTTACTATGCCGAAGTTTCGACATTATAAATACCAACAACTAGTTTTTTTGCATGCCCGATTGGTGTGGATATAAATATTTAATATTATATTTTAAGTTAATTTTAACAGGTGAAATATAATTAAATTTAATTTTACATCTATTCTACTATATTATGGGTGAGGGTGACGACTGACGACTGACGAGTGAGTATAAATGGTCAAATGGTTTGCCAAACTTGAAAAAATTGATTAATAAAATAAAAAAATTCACTAACTGCCTTTAATTATTATTTTTAGTTAATTACATTCTACCTTTAATTTTATAATAAATCAATTTTTTTATTTAGAAAATATTCATAATTAAATTTTTATTAGAATAAATTAATAAGAGATATTTTTATATATAATGAAAGCATATAATATTAATATAAAAATGATTTTAAATAATAGAATAAATTTAAGATAAAAATAAATAGTATTTTTAAAGATTGACACATCAATCAATTTCAAATCAGTTAGTATAACCCTGTATAAATAGAAAGATAATATATTACGATTACATAATACATACTATTATTATTATTGTTGTTATTATTATTACGTGAATCTATAGAAAAATACCTAATTGGATAAAAAATTTGCAAGTTAGTCATATGTCAGAAATTTTTTTAGATAAGTACCACGTTACGCATCTATATGGTACCCATATATGGTACCTATATACGTTCCATACGGTACCTTGCGGCAAGTTATATGGTGGTGCCATTTTCTAGCTGTATTACGTACCACAATACGTTCCTCTATGGTACCTAAATGTGTGATATGATGTACCTTATAGCGGACAGGTACCAATGTGCAAAAAAATTATTCTGATAGGTACCTGCATATAAAAAATACTGACATGTGTGACTTGCTAATTTTATATATTAATGGGTATTTTTATGTAAAATCCCCTTTTTATTATTCTTGTTATTATTATTATTATTATTATTATTATTATTCTTTTTGTCGTTTTCGTGGTGATTGTGAAAATTTTCGACGATCACGTGGAATTAAATGACAATCACGATCATTGTTTCTAGGTTAATCAGTACCATTAAATATTATTTAATCAAATCATTGAATGTCTTATAAGAAAAATGAAATGGGTACTGAAACTGTAGTACAATATGATGTGCAATTCTGAATACTGAATTACAGACCCCATAACTCATTATAAATGCCACAATTAAATACTAGAATACAATTATATATATAAGTATTTGTTTGTTTGTTTAAAATTCAATGTTTATCTTCTTCACGCCTCATATCTTTTGATGTGTTTGTTTCATAAAACTACACAATAAAAAGTCGACTTCGATGAATCAAACAAATCATGATCTTCCAAAATTAATAAATCGACATGTTTACACTCTCTCTATTGTTCAACTTGATAAGAGTTGTGATAATCACGAAAAGATAAATTAGAAAATGATAAGACTAAAAATTCATTTACGCAATAAATGTACACATCTGCCAACGGCACGCAATCGTCTTGACTAGTCTGAGCTGAGCAACAAAAATCAGTAGATATGATTGCTAAGTAGCACAGTGTCACTGTCGGGCATTAATGTTTTAATTAATGATAGTTTAACTAGTATATCACTTACGATCTTACTTTATTTATATATATTGACTTATCTCAGTACATTACAATTACAAAAGACACAAATTACTTCTTATTCTACTCTTCCACGAAGCCTCCAACCCACCGCATAAAAATACAGTTAATTTTATAAAATAATAAATTTCTTACAATGCTTTTATTTCAACATAAACTTAATTTTCTACATTAATTTTTACTCCAACCTATTAGCTCTAATTTTGTTCTCTAAAATTTATATATTTGTACTTCTGAGTCCTGCCCATTAACTCTAAAAATCAAATTCTCATTTATTACCATCATAATTGACTTATTAAACTTTTCTTGTAATTACAAAAAGTCAATATATTATAAATATTAATATATAAAAATTAAATAAATGATAAAATTAGCATCTTATTTAATGAGAATTTTATTAAATTAAAAGTAAAATATCAATAAATAAAAGTAAATTAATATTATTTTTTTACTTTTTTTATCATAAGAATATCAAATATTAAATATACAAAAATATTTTATTAAATAAAATATAAAGAAATAGAAATTACAACTCTATTTTGGTTTTGAAAATCGTACGTATGTTATATCTAAAGTTTCTTTGTTCATCAACACCATATTATTGTTAAATATATAGTTCCATTGAGTAAAAACGTACTATATTTTTTTGTGTTACATAAAAAATATAATACTCAGTTGGAGATTTTATGAGTGATGGCTATAAAAGGCTTAATGGTCTGTCAATTTCAAGAAAATAGTTAATAATAAAATTTATAAAATCACACACTATCTTTTAATTACTATTTTTGTTAATAAATTTTCTAGTTAATTCTTATACCTATAATTTTATAGTTTAAATATACATAATTAAATTTAAAATTTAAATTTCAATGAACTAGTTAAATAAAATAATTTTTATATTATATATTTATATATGGACAACAAATATGTTTTGGGTAGGTAGACGTTATTATTTCGAAATCATTGACCATCGGTGCTACTGCTATAATATATGTATACAGACAGATAATAAAAATTATTTATTGCTTGTACTATTTATTTATAGAACAGATGGTGCTATGATGTAAAGCTATATTAGTGTCGGCATCGAATTATCAAAGTTGTCTTAAACAATCATAGCAGTCCACATAATATCTTTTGTTGGTGCTGAATGCAAATAACTAATACTTTCTCCGTCCCGCTAACTTTATCACATAAGTTGCCGGACACGTAAATTAAGGTGATATTATTATAATAATATAGTACAATGTAAAGGTAATAAAGTGTATATTTTGACACGTCTTTTAAGAGTATTTAATATTATTATATTGATTGTTTGTGATAGTTTTTTGGTAAATAAGGAAATGTGATAAAATTATTGGAACGACCGAAATAGCAAAGTGTGATAAAATTAGTAGGACGGAGATAGCTTCTTCAATTCAATTACTCGTAGTCGTACATTTACAAGATCCCCAAAATGTTGAATAATCTATGTGTTGCTGATAGTATTTATATTGTATTAGTCTTCTATGTTGACATTATGTTTTCTATTATTCTTAAATTCGAAAATAAAATTCTCCCAATGCTAAAATCCACCTTCAAAAAACAAAAACAAAAGAAAACGCAAACAAACAACCTAACCTTTAACCTCTAATCATCTTTCCGAAATATAAGTATAGATGCTACATCAAAGTATTTCAGCTCAGCAGCAAAGTGAAAAGAAAAATACGTTATTTTTTAACTTACTTTATTGAAAAAGGGATAAGAGGCCCAAATTTAACTCGACAACTAAACGTGGTACATAATTTTAGAAATTGCCATATATAGCAACCTAAAATTGAAAAATCAGTATACTGAATGACCAAAACTTATACTTTTTCCTCTACATGGCTGCGTCGAAAAAGTTGAAGCCAAACATGTAAAAATATCATAAACTCCTCTCAATATCATTTGGCTGACAGGGATTATGATAAAATTATGGAAAAATTGACAATAATAATCCAACCTATCAGTTCTCTGCTCAAAATAAACCCAACTATCAATTATTTCTGAATAATCCTAACTATATAGCGAGTCTTCCGAAATTGCACCCATGTCACCTAGAACTTGTTTAGCAGGTATTTCTTATATTAATTACTTATAATATATATTATAAACGAAATTTCAAATAAAATTAGTCAAATAATTTTTTCTTTTCACTTTTTAAGGAGAACTTCACGTTGATAATCTCACCAATTGATTTTGCCCGCCCGAAATAAACCCAACTACGAATCATTTCGAAATAATCTCAACTAAAAATTAGTATATAATTTTTTTTATAATGAAAAATATAATATAACAATACAAGCAAACAAATAGTTTTTACAAAAAGTCAAACCTTCGGAAAAAATGAAAATTTTAGAGTCACAAAAAAATTTAAAACTAATGTTACTCAGATATTCGCACTATTTAGTACAAAACGCTATATTTTTTTGCGCCGCGTTTTGCGCTAAAATGCGATATGGGGCACTACAAAACGCGCTATTTTACGCTTTTTAAAACAATGCGCTCGTCTCACTTGATACATGTTGCAGGTACATTTATGCATTTTTTTTATTATTACATATATATTTTAAAAACTGATAATTTTAATTAAAATAAAATGTTACCATGTGAATTTTTTGTACGTATTTATTTTCTTCAAATACTATAAACCAATCTAAATAATAAAACTTAGACTAATCGCCACTTTGGCCGCCATTAATTAATATGTAAAAAAACTCAAATGATATTTAAAAAATAAAATTTTGATTTTACTATTTTTATTTTGAAAATTATAGTCACTTGATACATGTTGCAGGTACATATGCATTTTTTATTATAATTATATATAAGTTTGAACCTGATAATTTTAATTAAAATAAAATGTTTTCAAATACCATGTGAATTTTTTTATGTATTTATTTTTCTTCAAATACTATAAATTAATCTAAATAATATAAACTTAGACTAATCGCCACTTTGGCCGCCATTAATTAATACGTAACAAAAGTCATATGATATTTAAAATATAAAAAATCTGATTTTACTAATTTTATTTTGAAAAATTATCGTAAAGATATATAGGTAATAAAATAAAAAAAAAATTTACCTGCTAAACAAGTTTCAAGTGACATTGGTGCAATTTCGGAAGACTCACTATATAGTTAGGATTATTCTGAAATAATTGATAGTTGGGTTTATTTTGAGCGGACAACTGATAGGTTGGATTATGTCAATTTTTCCTAAAATTAATCTAAAATATATTTTCCAACAACTTTAAGCTCATAAACATAATGATTCCATATCATATATAATAATAGCACGAGGTCCTCACATATAAGACACGTCATCGTCGAAGCATAAGTATACAAGTCAAACGTAATAAACAAACAACACTACCATCACGACTCACGACCAGGAGTATTAGTTTATCAAATCTTTCATCGATATTTTTAATACAAAATTCAACGGCTTGCTTATTCTATGGGCTAGAAATGTAACAGAAAAGAGGGATAAGGAAACACCGAAACAGATAATAAATCTCTCCATACTGTTCCAAACATAAAAAGCATTTGACTGTAAGTTGTATTGTAATAACCACATGTAGTTGGAATTTACTATTTTTAATTCGAGATATACTAAACTTCGGAAATAAAATTGAGACCAAAATCCCAGTAGAAAAAGTAGCACTTTGGACCCCTAAAAGGAGGCCATGAGAGAGGCCCATAAAATTGCATGTAAACACATGCAATTTTAGTTGCTAGGCAAGCGCGTCTTAAATTATTTAGCAATGGCATATATTTGTAAAGCACAAACATGGTTAACAAGTAGCATACCTTCCATTGACAAGCATATATTTTTCATGGCTGATGATCCGAGTTATAGTTGATTGGGACATGCTCAAAGACTTCGATTCGAATTAGAAATTGAAACGAAAAGGTTGAAGGAACAAAGCTGTAATAAAGAGTACCTCAATGGAACCCTTCTTCCCCCATGCAAGTAGAAATCATTGCCTGGTAAAGAAACAAGCTCCATCGTTTTACGCAAAAGGTGTTGTAAGGAGGGATGGGAGTCACATTGCATATTCTCTGACATAATTTCTTTCGGAAAATATACAGACAATTTAAAAGACATTGCTAACCTATAAATGTTCATCCTCTTTGCTTTGCTTCTTCAGCGTCTGCTAGAAAATATAAACCTAATTGAATCAGTACGATACAATATAATAACCCAATTAGCCTCATTTAGACACAATGTGAAACCAATAATGAAGGAAGATCTATGGCTCAAATCAGCAAAAGAGATATAAGCCCACCCATCACGGTCCAGTTCTTGGCTGTCCCCTACTATATTTTGGTGGATTCTTCTTCGCAACATCGACTGTTATCAACCAGCCATTGATGATCTAAAAGATAAAGATCCCATTTAAAGCATTGGTTCTTGTTTTCAGGAGAGGATGAATGTATAACTAATGCTCCGCGATCATCAGATAAAGCCTACCTTTCCGTTCATTTCCCTCAGAGCAGTAGCTGCTGCCTCCTCAGTGGTGTACTCAACAAATGCATAGCCTTTGGATCTCTTGGAAATCTTGTCCATTATGATCTTAACTGTTCGATCATTTACGGATGACTAGAAAAGTTGTGATTGGTCCTTATATTTACGAATGTGGTAAGGTAAAAGAAAAAACACTAGGTTCACTGCCGCACCTTCGACAAGCTCACCGAAACCTTCGAAAGCCGCACGTAAGGTTTTCTCCGATGTATAGAAGGATAGTCCTGAATAAACGAGCTTTTAATTTTTAAGATTTTGTTTCTATTATATTGGTATGGAAATGTTCAATTCCACTGCCAACAAATTCACGCAGTATAGGTGATGAAGTATACCAGTTATAAAGAGCTTCTTTGTTTTGATATTGCTTGTCGGCGTCGAGGAATCATTATAGACTCCATATTCCTTAACATCCGACCCGAAATTTCCATCTGGCTGGACGGATGTGACGCCGGGCATGGCTACAGAGCAAAGATATTACATGAAAACTTGAGAAAATTAACCAAAAATCATATTCCAATAATATATGCATTGCTAATTACTATCTACTACTTACCAGCTAACTCTTGGGCACACTCATCATCTAGATCACAGCAGAAGCCATAATTCGATTGCCAAGAGACGTGGTAGATACACATCTGAGCATCTTGCTCACTGTCAAGCAACGTTAAATTTACTTTTTTTTGTTGTCCAGAAACATGTAAAGTAGAAACGTAGATAAGAGACTTAGAGGTTCGTAATCAGATACTAATACTCACTTCCGCAAAACCCTTGTCAGGACTTGGACATAGTAATCTACTACTTGTGCCTTCCTCATGGCTCCAATTGCTGGTCTTTCGGTTCGAACAATCCAATGTTTTGTTGTCCCAGCAGGAAACAACAGTGAGGTTTCATAAGAAGCGTTCGTTTTGTTACTTAAGTCAACGTTAAGACTGTAATCTTTCTCCGCTGAATCAAAATCAGGGTCTGGTCTAACAGCAAGCACACAAGGCAGTCCTGTGATTAACCGTGAAAACATGAATGAGAAGAGAACCACACTACGCTTTTGAAGAACCAGAAAACTCACAACATATCATTAATGCATAAGATCTGTCGAGCTTCCTTAGGTAATATATGACTTGTTCGCATTTCTTGCTAGCGAAACAATAGTAGAATATCTGTCGAAAGAGCAAATGGGACTTACGAGCTAATTGAGAAGCCATTTCTTCATCGATATCACAGCAGAACCCAAATGGATTGACACAAGATGCATCATACATACACGCCTGAGCATCTTTCTCACTGAAAAAGAAAAATGCAAATAACCAAAATGTAAGGGGAAACAAAGAAAAAAGAAAGTTGGGTACCGAAGCACTACGTTATTTTCAGAAGAGAACAAAGCAACGAAGACGAACTGGTTCAAAACCCACCTGCCCAAAACCCTTTGAAGTACACTAACGTAGTAATCAATAACTTGGGATCTAGAATCAAGCAACTGTTTCGGAGGAGTTTCCATAGTCACCATCCAGTGCCAACCATCGGAATCTCTAGTGTTACCGTTTTCCCCCAAAGGCCGAGCAAAAGAAATCGAAGTTGAGATGGCTTGCGCCCTATCACTATTTCTTGAAGAAGATGATAACGAGACAAAGCAAAATGAGGAAGATGATACAGTTAGTGGAGTAGAAATTCTAGCTGGCGAAGCTTTAGAAGGCAATTTCGCGGCATTGGAAGCTGATGAAGAGAACGAAGATAGCACAGCGTTCAATTTTAGCGCCATGGATAGAGCAACAGTGTTGGCGATTCGATTTAATCAGATTTTAATTTATCGGATTTTTTAAGAAAATAGCCTTTGAGTTGGTCATCTTTTAAAAAATAGCACCCAAAATCGGACTTTACCTTTCTACCCTTACTAACTCTGCTCTAAAGACTATTTCACCCTTATTTAATGTCAATCAACAACCTCAACACACTTAACGAAAAAATTAATTAAAGGGTTTACTGTTACACTGTAGCGAATCTGAAACATTAGACCCGTGATAGAAGAGTGGGGTAAAAGTAAAAACAAAACACACTATCTTTCACTTCCAGTAAAAAAAGCAAGCGTGTGCTCTCCCGCCCCTGCACTGCAAATCGTCTTCTCTGCAACTCAAAGCCTACCTAAACTCAACCTCAATCGACTCATTCGACAATGGCATTCAACGCGAACACCCAAAGAGTGGAGGTATGTGTTCTACTCTTCGTCTTCTTCAATTTAACGCGAGAGGGGATCTGGGAACGACCCATCGAACCCTAATTTGGGGCGGACACGTGCTTGCAAGCATAGGACAGAGCTTGGTAGCATAGGACCCGTGCTTGGCAGCATAGGACTCGCGCTTGGTAGCATAGAACCTGGGCTTGCAAGCATAGGACCCGTGCTTGCAAGCATAGGACCCGTGCTTGCAAGCATAGGACTGTGCTTGCAAGCATAGGACCTGTGCTTGCGCAGCGTACGTCACTTTTTAATGCATGGGTCCCGTGCTTGCAAGCAGAAGACCCCCGCTTATGAGCAGGGGACCTGTGCTTATTTGACGGGTCCCCTGTGTATTAGCCGCGTTTCCCCTGCTTAAACGCTGGGGTCCTCTTACCTGCAGGAAGGGTCCTGTGTCACTGCGCGCGCGCAAGGTCGGGGGACCCGCGCGTTATAATCGGGGGACCCGCGCACTATGACCAGGGGACCCGCGCGTTATAATCGGGGGACCCGCGCGCTATGACCAGGGGACCCGCGCGTTATAATCGGGGGACCCGCGCATTATAATCTGTGCTTGAATCTCAGCATATGCGATGCGGTCCCCTGCGCCGCATGCACATAAGGGTTTTCTGTTTTCATTAGTTCATACCACGTAATTTAGCTAAAATGTGTGTTACGTATAAATTAGGTTGTGATGCAGAAGCAGTTCGACACAGTGGACGAAGTTCCCCATTTGACTGTAAAGCTGAGCTCGTTATACGCCGATGCCAGCGAGCTGATAAGACAATGTCTGAACCAGCACGAGTGGGAGATTTTTAGGAACGAGAGTCCGTTCGGCCGCCTTGTTAGGGCCGAGCCTGAT
This sequence comes from Craterostigma plantagineum, assembly GCA_027422505.1. NCBI lineage: Eukaryota > Viridiplantae > Streptophyta > Magnoliopsida > Lamiales > Linderniaceae > Craterostigma > Craterostigma plantagineum. Next base: position 3,125,011 of record JAPQWV010000009.1, on the reverse strand, counting down.
TTTAACCTCTCGGGCCAGTTGCTGTGGTACCTTATCCAGAGCCAGACGATGCTGCACAACCGGGAAGAGCTGTGGATGATTTTTGGCGAAAAACCACTCCGATTTTCAAAGTCGGAGTATTGCCTAATCACCGGGCTGAAGTTCGCAGCCGAGCTACCGCCGGTAAACGGCGGCTCCCAATTCACCGCAAGACATTTTGGTTACGGCTCAAAAGTCCGCATGTCGCACGTCAAGCGTGTGTTGGAGGAGTTGTCTGGCGACGAGGACGATGTGGACTTCGAGAAGCTGAAGTTGGCGGACGTGTACTTCGCCACCGCCGTGTTGATGTCTCGACCGTCGAAGAAGGACACCGTCGTCAGTCCCTGGGTCCTTAGTCTCGTCGAAGATCGGTTAGCATTCTCCCAGTATCCTTGGGGGACCGTGGCATTCAATGAGGTCATACGCACTGTAAAGGTAAACCTACGGGAGAAGTCACGGGAGTGGCTGATCAGTGGGTTCATACAACCACTTCAGGTGAATTTATAACTAAGCTTCTTTGCATACCATGTTTTGAGGGACGTTTCTAAGATTTTTTGCGTTATTCGTATTCAGATACTAGCATACGAGTGCATACCGGGGGTTGCAGACGAGTTTGCGGTTCGCAAAGAAGAAGATTTCACGCCACGCATGCTCAGGTGGGCGACGAAGAATTGGCGTCGCAAAGCATGCCCGACTCTTAGGACGGTCGCGGATGCCGTCGACGGCGATTTTGTACGAGGGTTGTTAGTGCCGTCAGCGGAAGAGTTGGAGGCGGCGTACTTTAGGGACAACGTTTTTGACGTTGGGGCGGCACACGAGCTATTCGATCGTGTGACGGGCCTACTCATGCGGGGAGTGGAGGTTAGGTGTGCGAGAGGCCACCGCGATCGTGGCGACGACGATCATTTAGCGATCGTACCTGTTGAAGATTATCCCACACCTGTGGAGGTGGTTGAGGCTGGAGATTTTGGTGCTTCGTCGAGCGCCCGAGGAGTTCGAAGAAAAGGCAAATCGACTGTAGAAATTGTTGATCTAAGTGACGAGGATTCTGGCTCAGATAGAAATGAGAAGTGGAGTAACAAGTACCGCGGGCGAGTGGACTTCTCCGGGCGTCAGTTGATTCATGCACATGATCGCGTGCTCATTGACAAGTACCTTCAAGCGGCAAGATTTAGGTAAATGTTTTCTTTCGATGTCAACCTCAGTTATCGTACATAAACACGTAATAATTTTTCTTTTTATGCAGTGATAACGTTTGGTCGGGTGACATGTGCGACGTGGATGCCCAAGGCTTCTACATGTTGCTCTTCCATGATATGCTCAAGTCCAATTGTCTTGACGCATATCTAGATTGCTTGAGGCGAATCTATGCGGACTCCGATAATTATCCTCGCGTCTTCGTCTTTCCAAGTTACGTGCAAGACGAGCACTTTAGGAAGGCGCAGAAGTTGAATAGGATGGCGAAAGTACGGGTGGATGATATGGAGGAATTCGTGAATGGATTGTCGAGAAGCAGTCGGAGCTGGTTGGAGCGTCTCACGGAGGATGAATTGATACGATGCAAGTACATCATCTCTCCCGTTTTCGCACGGACCCACTGGGCAGTGCTTCTTTTTGACGCGTCAACGCAAACCTTCGTCCTTAACGATTCATTGGGCGCGCATGGTGTGCAATTCGCCGGGAGAGTGTTCGTAAGTAGCTGAAATCCGACTTGTCTATCATTTTTTATTTATTGAGTAACATGTTCGACGTTTGCTATTTTTTGCAGGCGGAGTTTCTTTCTGCATATTGGCGTTTCAAGTTCGATATCGTCACAAAGCCGAAGTTGAATAATAAAATGAATCGGAGCCAGAAGGCTGGCAGCTTGGATTGCGGGGTTCATGCGGCGTTGACGGTGGAGACGGTTATGGTTGACACGCCCGAGTTTAATGAATATCAAAGGCAGATTGATATTTCAGCGTATCGATCCACTATGGCTGCACGGATATTGCGTGACCAGTATAGCTGTATGCTCCATTTGTTTGGCTGAGTATAACTTCGGTTAGTGTTAATTGTAGGTGGATATGGACAATTTGGACTTGGTGTAGTTGAAAGTTATATGGAGGAATTTGTAGGTTTGAATAAATTTTTTTGATATGGTTGAATAATTGATTCTCTGTATGAAACGAAACGTGATGGGTGATTTGACTTGTTACTGAGGAAAATACTTTGACCAAATACTCAGTAATTGTTCAATAATTGTTCAATAATTAGAAACCCTAAATTAGGCAGCGACCCGTTCCTATACATATACACTTGGGACCCGTCCCATCAGCGCCAATGCAATATTCGCTGGTCCTCTGATATTACGGGCGGGTCCCGTATATTTAACGTGCGGGTCCCATGATGTCAAGTTATGGTCCCTTGAGCACGTATCCCACCATATGACTTGATAAACCTTTTTCCATTGTTGAGATTCTCTGTATGAAACGACACGTGATGGGTGATTTGACCTGTTACTCAGGAAAATATTTTGACCAAATACTCAGTAATTGTTCAATTATTGGTACGAATAAAGCGAATGTGAGAAACCCTAAATTGGCAGCGATCCGTTCATATACATATACGCTTGGGACCCGTCCCATCAGCGCGGGACCCGTCCCATCAGCGCCAATGCAATATGCGCGGGTCCCTTGCTCCGAAAGTACGGGTCCCATATATTTAATTCGGGTCCCATGAATTAAAGTTATGGTCCCTTGAGCACGTATCCCACCATACGACTTGATAAACACTTTTCCATTGTTGAATAATTGATTCTCTGTATGAAACGAAACGTGATGGGTGATTTGACTTGTTACTGAGGAAAATATTTTGACCAAATACTCAGTAATTGTTCAATTATTGGTACGAATAAAGCGAACGTGAGAAACCCTAAATTTGCAGCGACCCGTTCATATACGCTTGGGACCCCAGATTACTTTAAAATAAAAAGTAAAACAACGCTTTTAATGTATTAAAAGCCGCACGACCAACTCCTTGCAGCAGAAAGCATACATTCCACCGTCGTCATTCTCTATAGGTGATAATCATGACGATCAGCAGCATTTTTTTTCAAGTCGATGGTCAGTGGGTAATTCGCGAGGACAATACGTCAAACTGGGTTCCCGATCCAACTTGCCGGTGGCAATCAATCTTGGTCGACGACGGTTCATGCACGTCAGTGGATCTCACTAACGAGATATTGAATGCATTGTCGTTACGCAACGACAATACCAAACTACGGATAAGCTACATGCCTTGCATAGACTACAATTATGTGCGCCCCATCTACATCGAGAACGATTACGGCGTACGTGCGTACCTTGGAGGTGGTTGCCCACGATCAAGACCACCTCTTCACGTGGAAGTTGAGTTCATTATCATTGCGGCACCACCACATCAACCTCATGATAATGATTTGTCGGGTTTCGACGTCGGCCTTATAGCGCATTGCGATACAAACGCAGAAATCCAACCATTTGAGGGTTTTCCCAGCACATCTTACAACCCTCCTTACCAAAGTAATGAAAGCAGTGGCTATGTATATGATAATGAGAACGAGCAAGTCGGACGGGAAGACGAAAATGAGAACGAGCAAGGTGCTATAGATGATGATGGAAGGGTCAGAGATGATGATGATGATGATGATGATGATGATGACGATTTTGACGTCGATGAGCACGACGACGCTCCTGATGTGGCCGACGATAGTACCTATTCGTTTACGGATGGTTCGACCCTATATGTTGGACAAGAATTTCGTAGCAAGAAAGAATTGAAGGACGAAATCGCTAAAATCGCTGTCGCTGCATGCTTCGAACTCCAACTGGATAGGTCAAACAAAACCCTGTACGTAGTGAAATGTGCGAAGGAGAACTGCGAATGGCGAGTACGAGCTGCACAGGACAAGGACTCCCCCTTTTTCTCAATCCGAAAGTACGTCAACACGCACACGTGCGGCGTGTCTCATCGACGACGTAGACATCGCCAGGGAAGTTCGTCACTCGTATCGAGCACGTTGTTGGAAAATTTCAGGGCTCCTAAAGACATCCCCGCTCCCAGTTCCATACAATCGATGATGCAGAGCAGGGGAGTAGAAGTTTCATACTACAAGGCTTGGAGAGGAAAACAAATTGCGACCGACGAATTAGTTGGTAACAGGGACGCTTGCTACGGTTTACTGCCGGCTTACTTAGATGCGGTGAGGCAAGCCAACGAGGGCAGTATCACTGATTGGGAGATGGACGAAGAAAATCGGTTCAAGTACATGTTCTTGGCATACGGCGCATGCGCAGAGGCTTTACGTTCATGAGGAAGGTCGTTTCTATCGACGCCACTTTTTTGAAGGGGAAGTATAAGGGTCTCATGATGATTGCCACTGTGCAAGACGGCGATTACCATCAATATCCTTTAGCATGGGGTCTTGCCGACGGGTCGGAGGGAACCGAGCCATGGACGTGGTTTCTCTCGAGATTAAGACGTTTTGTTGCGGATGGCGACGATCTCGTAATAATTTCTGATCGGAACCCTGGAATAAAGAATGCAGTTCCGGCCGTTTTCCCGAACGCGGTTCATGGTTTCTGTGCGTGGCACCTTCAACAAAACGTGAAGACGAAAATGAAGAAGAAAGGTGCTTGCCCGATTTTTTGGCGTGTCGCTACTGCCTACACAAAGAGCGAGTCCGACTGTCATTTTAAGCAGTTTGAACCAAAATATGCGGACGTGGCTAAATATCTTGACGAAGTCCCAAAGGAAACGTGGACGCGAGCATATTGCCCTAGATCAAGATACAACATAATGACGACCAATGGATCCGAGTCTATAAATGCAGCTCTACGTAAGGACAGAGAGCTTCCAATTATTGGACTGTTGGGCTCGATTCAACGACTAACATCATCATGGTTCAGTAAGCATCGGCGAACTGCCGAAGCATCAGTCGCCGCGAACATGACTAGCTTTACGCCGAAGGTGGAGTCGATCATACGAGAGAATTTCACCGAGTCGCAAAAATTCCATGCGTCGGAAGTCGGGCATCTAACATATAACGTGTACGGGCAGCATGTGAACGAGGTGGTCGATTTGGGGCTGCGCACATGCACGTGCATGAAGTTTGACATCGATCGTATCCCATGTCCACATGCGATTGCAGCTTGTGGTTCTGCCCAAGTGCCGGTGTATTCATTAGTAAGCGATTATTATACCTTGGAGATCTGGAAGTTGGCATACGAAGGTACTATACGTCCGGTAACGGACCGCATTGAAAGTAGTATGGACATGTTGCCGCCTCGTGTTGGTTCACAACGCGGACGACCCCAGAAAAATCGGTTTCCTTCGGTGGGTGAATTTTTTAGGAGATAACGTTGTAATATGTGTGTATCGTCGTATTCAGAGTGGCTTATGGGTGATTTCCATTTGTGTTATGTTATGTAAGGTTGCGTTACGTGCGTCTGCATGAATTGAATATGGAGGTAGAAAACCCTTATGCACAAATGCGCAGGGGACCACTGCGCATATTTGTGGTTCCCGCCGGGTCCCCTGGCCATAACGTAAGGTCCCCTGCCTTTAACGTTTGGGTCCCGTACAAACTTCTAATCCCCTGCCTTTAACGTAAGGTCCCCTGCCTTTAACGTAAGGTCCCCTGCCTTTAACGTGTGGGTCCCGTGCAAACTTCTAATCCCCTGCCCATAACGTAAGGTCCCCTGCCTTTAACGTAAGGTCCCCTGCATTTAACGCCGGGTCCCCTGACTTTAACGTAAGGTCCCCTTCCTTTAAAGGAAGGGGACCTGCCGACTAGCACATGGTACCCGCACATTAGGGTTGGTCACGTCCGCTTACTAAGTGGGTCCAATAATTGTTCAATTATTGATGAAAAGTGACATCTCAGAGCAGTGCTTCATTTATTGGTCAAAAGTGACATGTCAGAGCAGTGTCATTATACATCAGTCTGTATAGGACAGATGACTTGACATTTGATCCCCCGATTTGGGGCTTTTGTCCCCTGCGAAAATGTAATTTTATTAAATTCCTTAATAAGATAATAATTAATAAAAAATTAAGTGCGCGATTAACAAAATTGGAAAAAATAACAACTAGATTAACAATATCTGACTCCAAGTTTGTAACCCAAAAAAATATATTCCGACAAGTATTTCAAGTTGAACGATCTCTGACGTGAATATAGTAAGAGAGCACACCCAGAAAACATACTCGTGTTGGTGATTTCTGTAGGATGTAACAATCTTATAAACTTAACGTAATTCTTGTGTTTTTATCCAATTTTTTTGGGTTCTCTGCTATGTTTGATGACTTTATATTGTATTCTACGATAAACAAAGTATAAATACGCACAATTAATCGCTTGCTTCCATGAATTAACATTGCAAAAATCGCACATGAACACATCGGACCCACATGTTATGGGCATGGGACCCAATCGTCAAAACAGGGTTCCCGCGCATATTGCATAGGACCCATACCGAGATCGGCGGGTCGTCATTGGTCCCGTCAAAATTATGCGCATGTTAAGGCCGGGTCCCGTCCGGTCCCGTCGAATTGTTGCGCAATATAAGCAAGTGACCCGCGCGTAAAGAGCAGGGGACCTGCGCGTTATGAGCAGCGTCCCCGCACTTATATTCAGGGGTCCCGCGCAGGGAACGTGCGTAGCAAAAACCCGAAAAGTTAAACTCATAACAACCAAGTGAAATTATGTCAAATCACTTAAACATCAGTTATTTTTATGTCAAATCACACATCAGTCTCACTGAAAAAAAGTTGAAAACGACAGAAAAACTCAATCTTTCACAATTCTAAACCCTAAATAGCTATCCAACAAACGATAAGTTAATATCAAACAAGTAAAATTAAAATTCAACAGAGAAATTCTACAACTCATGAAAATTAACACAGGAAATTTTAATCAACAACAAAATTACTACAAACTGTCCCAATCATTATTGAAAATAGAGGATGCGAGGTATTTTCTAAACTCCTTCATATGAGTTTGATTGAGGCGGGAGACGTCGTCCTTCTTCATCATAAGCGACATCGCCGCCCGCAACATCGCCACGCCGTCTTCTCCCCTGAAAATCATATCCAACACGACACTAATTTTTAAACACGACGACAAAGTAATAAAACGCAACATTCATCAAAACGTACTGATTTTGTTTTCGGAAGTCGCGACGCCAAGTAGCTTTCCAGCTCTTGCCCTTGTTAGGCAGGCATTTTATCATTTCCAGAGCCTTGAAAATGGCCGGGATTACGATCTGAAGTTTGTTGATGTCATCGGCGATATAGCGCAACTCGAAGCCAGGAGGCGCATCGGAGTAGTAAATGATAAGTAATCTACACAACTAATTAAAAAACTAAGTATAAATAAAAAGCTTACTATAACGAGCTTCGGTAGGCGGAGTGCGAGACCCGTGATAAAATCTGCTCGCCAAACCCTGAACCGAGTTCCCCAACTCCCTGAGGCTGTCGCCCCACGATCGCATTTGCGTCAAATGGTCCTCGTACGCATCCCACCTCCTCTCGTTCGTCGACCACCGTCGACCCTCTTCTTCTTGAAACTGATGCAATTGCGTGCCAAGCTGGTCGAATCGCCCGAACAACGTGGTGAAGTTATTGTCCATACGACTTTGCCATTCATCGAAGCGTGGACCCGAGGATGAACCATGACCAGTTGATGGACCCGTTTCCGGAGCTGCATGAAAGCCGTGCTCGTGCGGATGTTCGGGGATACGTCCGTGATGCAACATCATATCGCTGTCGCGACGGCCACTGCCCTCGATCTGGGCTATGGTCTCAGGCACGAAATTCTGCCGGCTAGAACCCTCACCGCGATGGCGGTGGCCGCGGGAACACCTAACCTCCGCTCCCTGCAGGAGTAGGTCCGTGACACGATCGAATACTTCGTGTGGGGCCCCAACATCGAAAACGCTGTCCCTAAAGTACGGTGCCTCCAGCTCGTACGCTTCCGGCACTATCAATCCTAGTACCTGGGACCCGTCAGCGTGTGATGCGACGGACTTAAGAGTCGGACATCCCTTGCGACTCCAATTTCTCGTCACCCACCTGAGCATGCGTGGCGTGTAATCTTCTTGTTTGCGATCCGCATACTCGTCTGCAACGCCCGGTATGCACTCGTATGCCATTATCTGAATTCATAACGCAAATAATATTAGCAATCATGTCAAAACAAGGTATGGCAAAACTTAATTAAAAATCACCTGAAGTGGCTGCACGAACCCACATATCAGCCAATCCCGTTTGATCTCAACTAGTTTTTTTTAACGGAGCGTATAAGGTCCCTGAAAGCCACGCTGCCCCAAGGATACTGTGAGAACGCAAACAGGTCTTCAGCGAGATGGAGGACCCAAGGAGGGACGACGGTGTCCTTCTTCGACTTTCGAGCCAACAACACCGCGGTGGCGAAGTAGACGTTCGCCAACTTCAGCTTCTCGTCGTCCCTACGTTCTTCGTCGCCAGACAAGCCCTCCAACGCAATCTTGACGTGAGACAAGCAAATTTGGGCTCTACCGCCAAAATGTCTCATCGCGAATGATTCGTCTTCGTTCACCGCCGGTATCGCGGCGTCGAACTTCAGCCCCGTAATTAGGCAGTAATCCGATTTTGAAAATCGGAGTGGCCTATTGCCAACAACCATCCAGAGCTCTTCGCGGTTGTGCAGAGTGGTCTGCCTCTGGATGAGGAACCACAACAACTGGAGCGAGAGCTGAAAATTCGGCTCGGCCATAACAAGGCGGCCGAACGGACTCGAGGCACAAAAAAACTGATACTCATCCTGGTTAAGACAGTTTCTTATCAACTCGCTGGCGTCGCTGTATAACGAGCTCACCGCAGGTCGGCAATCAGGAACTTCGTCCACTGTTTCGAACTGCTTCTTCATCACAACCTAATTTATACGTAAAACACATTGTAGCCAATTACTTGGTATGAATATTGACAGGGGACCTGTGCAAATTTACACGGGACCTATGCGAATTTTAACGGGACCTGTGCGAATTTACACGGGACCTGTGCGTATAAGCGTAGGTCCCCTGCTTATAATGCAGGGGTCCCCTGCTCGTAGCGCGAAGGTCCCGTGTTGTTCTTCGCAGGCGCAAGGCCACGGGACCCGCCCATAAGATGATGGTCCAGACATGGGTCCCCTGCGTATAAGCGTGGGTCCCCTGCTTATAACGCAGGGGTCCCCTGCTCGTAGCGCGAAGGTCCCGTGTTGTTCTTCGCAGGCGCAAGGCCACGGGACCCACGCTACGCAGTGGACCCGTGCTGTGACCATCACCGGGACCATCATCTTATGGGCGGGTGGCGTGAAAATACGCACTACTTCTATGCACGGTCCCGTGCTTGCAATAACGGTCCTATGCTTCCAATCATGGTCCTATGCTTGCAAGCACGGGTCCGATTTTGAAAATTAGGGTTTCAATCCGTTAAATTGAAGACGAAGAGTAGAACAAATACCTTCACTCTCTGGGTGTTCCCGCTGATTGCCATTGTAGATTGAGGTTCGGATTTGGGTTTTACTTGCAGAGAAACGATTTGCAAAACGTTTGGTGTGCAGGAGAAACGACAATTGAATTGAATATTGAAAGTTAAAGTGGTGGTTGCTTTTTTACTTTTTTTTACTGTTATATCACGGTCTATTATTGTTTGCCAATCACTACAGTAAAACCTGTAAATTCTTTTATATTATACCTCTTTATGTTTATTACATAACTAACCGAATTAAATACAACTATCTATATATTTTTAAACCTAATTAAATATTATAAAATATATTTCATTCAATTTAAAATACAATTAAAATATAGATCAGGTTCATAATATATATGCTTCAAATTAAATATAAATACTTAGATTCACGTACAATACAATAGCATAAAATTATTACATAATTTACTATTCTACCCTTCTCGCCCTTCTCCAACCGGAGCTGGGTCGACATCCTCCTGCACGGCGTCGTTTCGGACAACCTCGATCCAACCTGGGCCTATCATCACTTCGCTCTCAGCCTCGTCGTCGTCTTTTCGGACAGCCTCGGGTGCTTGTCCTTCGATCACTTCGCCGTCGTGTTCGATAGGATGGTCGACGCCGTTTAAGAATCTGTCGATCTCAAACACGATGAACAGCCTCCTTTGGGAGAGGTCGACGCCGAGGTCGGCCTCTAGACGGCGGCGGACGGTGTCGGCCGTGGTAGTCCGGGGGTCCGAGTTACGGACGATTTCCTGGAGGCGGGCGACGATTTGGGCGTCCGTCAGCATTCTTGGTCGATTTGTTTCTGGGATTATTAAAAATGTTAAGTTCGGATGATGTGTGTTTTTATAATGCAGACATAATTAATTGAAGCCCTACAGCTTGCAAAACCGTAAGACCTTTCGAAAACCCTAACATATATCGCGGGACCCAGGCTCTAGTGCACGGGACCCAAGCTCTAATTCGCGGGACCAAGCTCTTGTGTACGGGACCCAAGCTCTAGTGTATGGGGGAATGGGACCTATCAATAAGAAGCGATTATGCGCGGGTCCCCTGTTTTTGCGCGCAGGTCCCCTGAATTTATGTGCAGATCCCAAGATCTAATGCGCCGGCACTAATGTGCGGGAACCATGCACTGATGGTATAGAGGTCCCATGAATTTATGCGCGGGTCCAATGAATTTATGTGCGGGTCCCATGAATTTATGTGCGGGTCCCGTATATTTATGTGCGGGACTCATGCTTCTATCTAGGGTCCCATGATCTAACGCGCGGGTTGCCTGCTTTCAAGCAGGGTCCCCTGACCAACTGGACGTTTTAAAAAGCGAAAATTGAACATGTTCGGCAGTCCAAACCGGAATTTCGAAGCTTGGAGAACCCATTTACTTCGAAACAGGGTTTAGGACTGAGAGTTACAAAGATTTAGATGGTTATATTCAAAATACGACCAGGAAAAATACTTACAGTGAAGCGTCAGGTTCGAATTCTTTCACTGAGGACTTTCGAGTGTTCCTTCGCCTGTGAAGAAGCTGATATGAAGTCGGGTCGACTGCCTTGCAGAAGCAGAAGAAATTGTAGGTGATTTCTCTGGACGAGGACGAAGAAGAAGGAGAATAATTGGGTGAGGTGGAATGAATGCTTTCTGCTAATGGAGGTGCAACTTTTAATTCATTTCAGGCGTTGTATTTTATTTTTGTTTTTCTTTTTTTTTTATTAATAATAAGAGATTACGAGAAGATGATTAAGTGTTAATTAAAAAGAGTGCTATTGACCAAAAAAAAAAGTCAAGAGTGCTATTTTTCTAAACTTGACCGCGTCAAAGGCTATTTTTTAAAAAGACCCTAATTTATCCAAGTTAATTGCTTGCTCTAGTCCTTCAACTATTTTATTAATTTTCTTGGAGCTCAAAATTATCCAATTTAGTCTCATTGATCCACGTACATCTTTTTCGGTTCAATGAGGTCCTCATACGTCTTTTCAGTTCATTTAGGTCCTACAAAATCTTAAAATTTTGATTAATTACCACCAAACTTTGCAATGTTTTTTAAGGCCATAAAAATGGAAACGATTAAAAAGATTAAGATGACCCATCCATGGACAAGAATGAATGACGAGAACAAAGAGAGGAAAAAGACGACTTTCGAGATTTCGAGTCATATTAATCCTTCAATTTTTGTTTATTCGAATTTTACCCTTCATTTAAAATATGGGGTCTTTATACATAAGTAAAGTACCCATTTAGATAAAAACTTGTAATTTAGTACTCTGTCAGGATTTTTTATATGTAGGTGCCTAATAAAATAAATTTTTTTGCACATAAGTACCTGTCGCCGCAGGTACGCGTATTAGCACATTTAGTTACCCTATTATAGCATCGTATTGTGGTACGTAATACATTGAGAAAATGGTACGCCGTATTGGCACATTTAGGTACCCTATAGCAACCGTATAAGATACCGTATAAAAGCATGACATGGTACGCTAAGCACACATAGAAAGGTACGGTCTTTACACATAAACTGGTACAAACAGTAAATCGGATACCTATCTGTAAAATTTTCTGAGAATTTGTAACTTTTTTATTCAAATAGGTATTTATCTATAGATTACTTAAAATATTTATAATAACTCTTAAAATATCAAATAATATAATTTACATTGGATTGCAAAAGCTTCAAAATACTAGTTTCGTTAGTACTTAGAGCATCTACGACGGACTAACTCAATCTCGAACTCATTCTCAATTTAATTCAAAATTCAGTAGTTTCTCTCTAACCGTTAAACTCATTCTCAAACTCAAATGACTATTCGAAATATTCAATTCTACACCAACTTTTATAACATTTAAATACTGCACGCATATTTTATTTTATACCTTCAAATAAATAATATTATATTACATCTTAATAAATAAAAACTATTGCTAGTATATTTTATAACTTAAAAAACTTTCTAATTACTTTTTATATATTATTTATTTTTGATTTTATACAAGGTGCTTTAATTATTAAAATAAAAACAAATAAAGGGACTTTAAATGCAATTATTAAATATAACTCATTTTATGAGTTCAAGTGCATCGATGCATTTATTGTAAGAGAGAATAAGTGCAAACCCATTGGGATTGATCTTTTGGATATGGACGGAGTAATTTTAGGATATCTTTTTGACCTTTAGTTTCATTGGAGATGATATTATGATTTATCAACTCGTAAATAGCTGCTACTAGGCACAACGCTTCTTTGCTATATGTTCTACTACATGAACTTACTAGCCACGCAATTTGTCTTCGAAAATTCTCAAAATTAGTATTTTAAGCACATTCAATGCATGTGCACTATATCAATACTAATATGACTTCATATTAAAGTGAAGCATTAATTTAATTTTTGTAAGTGTATATATAAGAAAATTGACTTGAGGATATAAGTGTAATGAACTTAAAATATGAAAGATAAAATTCTAATTACAATTGGCATACCAAATTAATCGAAATGTAGTTATTATATGGTTATGAGCAATAATGAAATAGATAGATAGATTATCAATAAGGGCATGTTTGGCTCATGGAAAATAGTAGAGAAAAGAAATGTCAAAGGAAAATGAAAATTGGTTTCGTATTTGGTTGATAGGAGAAATACGTAAGGAAAAGAATAGAAAAGAAAATTTGGTTTATTTTTACTTGAAAGTAAGGAAACTAATTTCCTCACCAAATGGTGCGGAAAACAAAAGAAAAACTTACAGAAATCATTTTCTCCCTCGTTTATTTTCCACCCTAATTTCCTCAAACCAAACACAGTGTAAAAGTTGGACACAAAGAATGAATAAAATCAAATGAATGTTTGAATTAATGTTAAACCAATGTCATCAATCTAATATATGGCAATACTAAGGTGCACTAATCAAGTAAAAAAAAAACCCACCTCTTCTCATAAAGAAGGTACATAGTTATGCTGCAAATACACATGACATGGTGAATGTTTACCCTCATTACTAACCTTCCTAAAGCACACAACATTCCAACATCATCTTCCCCTGTTTTTTTCTCGCAAAACTCGTGGTACTCACAACACGGTAATCGCGTCTAAAGAGCGGCTGAATCGCAAATTCACGCATATAAAGCATAACACCTTCACGGCGTAAAGCGCAAGAGTAAGGCGTGATTTTCGCTGCTTTTACGAACGACCCCTCACTTCTCCCGTGTTGCTCCACAATAACACACAGTTTTCGACCTCTACGCTATAAATAGCCCATTCAAGTTCCCCCAAGCACTACACTACTCAACACATTCGAGGTTCTACCAACCATTACTAATCCCAAACGAGTCAGCTGTAAGAATTTCCATTCATAGCAAGCTTATAACATATGCTTTAAAAAAGATAATTAAACTCACTTTTACCTGATTTTTTGGCATCGATTCGCAGGTCGGTGACTCTGAAGATGGACAAGGCGAATGCAAAGCTTTTAGAGGAAAATCTCAGAGTGTTCCGTGCGAATCAAGAGCTGAGGAGGCAAGCAGAGAGGCTTCAGCAAGAGAATGAGGCTATGTTAGCTACAATGAGGCAATGGATTTTGGAGAGAACCACCCAAGGCTTGAATGGGCTTCAAATTGAAGAACCCTCCTCAAGCTCGGGCCCAGCTCAAAACAACAGTGCTAAGCCACCTCGCCCACAGAAAAAGGACTGAAAATGGAAAGCCAAGAAGTAACGGGGTGGCCTTGCGTTTTACCTTTCCTTATCTTAAGCAAATATAGTATCATGTTTACTGACGGATGCCCTTTGAGTGAGTACTGTAGTTCACAGCATTCCATCTTACATGATGTAACTGCTGCTTTCTGCTGTTGGAATAAAAATAATTAATATATAATAGAGCCTAATTGCGTCACAAACGGAAAATATTGAATGAAAGAAAAGAAAAAATTTAGAGAAGGAGAACTAGCAAGCCACAATCTTGCTTTGGCGAAGAACTAATAATCCACATTGAGCTTTTTGCCGATGATTGTGAAAGTTCTGTAAATTGCGCTGAAAAAAAAAAAACTAAGACGCATGTAAGGCAGCCTATCTAGAAGGGTAAAAGGGAATATTCATAAACGTTTTAGGACTCGAAGAGATAGTGATGAGCGTGAAAATATTTACATCATCAACAAGTAAAGGAATATTTATCCTGACATATTCAACAAACTTTATTGTGAAGATGAATCCTCACCCGTCCATGGATAGTTGAGCTATACCACTATGGCAGATGTAACGTTACGAGGTGGACTTAATGGAAACTCTAACAAGGCAGGAAAATGCATCATTCGAGTATCGTGTTCTAGAACTTTCTGACCATCATGAAGTATAGTCATCATTAATGTGAATTTCTGCTTACAAGTAACTAACAAGTTAGACATTAAGTGTAGATTGCAAGATATTTAGCAGTTATTTTGCCATTTCTCAATGCTGGCCAAGGATTTAGAAACTGAATGAGGACAAGTAAACCTCAGAGAAAATGAAAAGGACGACAGAAGGAAAAAAATTGGAACAAGGCTAGTAACTCGTGTTACTCTTACTCAACCTTTTCAAATAGCAAAGCGACCAAAGAAGATATGCTTCGCCGAAGAAATAGCAAATCCCGGGCTCAATCCGGCATCAAGCAGCTCTCCTTCAGCTGATTAACAGAAAAAAGAAGGGTGAAAACATCACAACTTCAATCATATCGTGCCAATACGACACTGTGATTGATCAGTAGATATGTTACCTTAGGCATGAAACTAAATCCTCGATTCATTGAGGAAATAAAGAAATCACCAACAATCGAATGGATAGGTTCCTGCCATTATTGCTGCTGCTGATGGTAAAAACCGGTGTTGCGTTTTGTAGTTAGGGCAACACTGGTAAGGCTTGTCACTGTATTTTGAATATGTTGTTCGATTCATAAACCTTCTTGCCCTTCTCAAAGGCTAAAGCAACTACTTATCACATGTAATCTCGGGGCAATATTTGACATACTTTGTTTTATACCTAATTTCACTTTCATCCTTAATCTTTCTCGCATTCTTACGCAACACGTATCAATATTGAGCTGACGAAGACGTGGATGACCGATTTACAATCACACATGGAAATAGATTGTTCTAATACCATGTTTCATGCTCATGGGCATCCATGGCGGATTGACATTAAAAATTAAATGACAAAATGAAGAAAATCACTTAAGACTTCGATTAATAGGGTACTTCGGATATTAAATGTATCCCCAACCCATTGCCAAGAGAAGTGCTTGGTAACGCAGCTCTTAATCACATAACAGACAATCTAAGACATTAAACTAGCACGATCGTGTATGAAGTATAATAGACACAAAAGATCCCATCATCTCAAAGTACTTCACTTCAGCAGCAGATTCACAAGCAACTTCAAACACCAAAAAAAAAGGAATACACGAGGCTAGCACTTCTACTTCGTTATTCGTATCAATCAAACTATGATCATACGTGTATATAAATCGTGATATCATCTCACAAATGTGCATCTACATGTCTACTCTAAACCACTAAAACAAAAGATGAAAAACGGAAACAGCCCATATTATCAAGAATCTATACTTATCATATACTCTAGAAAACGACGAGCATAGAAAACAGAATATAAATCAAGAAACAAGCGTACGCAATCAGCCCTCTATGTTCATCTCCGCAGCTTGCTAATTCCACCGCCAATCGCGTACAAACCCTAGTGGACCAAATAACTAGCAGACCAGCCAATGTGTTCACCACGGCCCCGCCTTGTGGGACGAAGAGCGAAACAGCCGAAAGCATCACTATGGGGAGCATTGAATACCCAATCAGACTCAAACACGTGAACATGTCCAAATTACCCTGATTCCTCCCCGCCAGCATGTTGAACACCACGTACAGAAACATCGACGCCATGGTTACCCATCCAAGGATGATTCCGAAGTGTAATTTTCCGGCCAATAGCTGGAAGAGGCCGAAGGCCATTAGGAGGAGGAACGGGCCGGAGAGATCGGGGTGTTCGTGGAGGTGGTGGTTGATTTTGAAAAGGTTGAGGATCGAAAGGGTCTTTTGGTAGATTTGCCTTGTGTTGATGCCGAGCTCTTCGAGGAGCGGCGGCTCGTCTTCGAACGACGACGATGCGTGCGAGATGTACGGCGGAGGTCCGCCGGAACTCGTGGCGGCTGCGGCGGAGGACATGTCGAATGAGAGGAAGGGGATATTGGAGGAGGAGGTCGCGGAGGAAGCCGGTGACTGGAACGGTGCCGTAGGGCGGCGTTGAAGGACGGCGGTGCCCGATGGGAACACCACCGGCGGGACGTTGAAGTCTTTCGCCATAAGATCTCCAATTAGCTTTTCTTTTTCCTCTATTTAGTTTTCTTTTTTTTTTCATTAAGAATTAGCAATTTTGTAGCCATAAGGCATCCAAGATAAAATTGACTTATTATTTTTATACTCCATGCAATGCACGTACCTAGACATAAATAGGAAAATGTTATTTTAAGGGTGATCGGTGATAATTCCTATATAAGATTAAGTTTGGCACTCTGTCCCTGCAAATATATCAAATTATTTGTATTTTGAAATTTTATATTATTAATTAAAGAAAATAGAATTTTTATTTAAGAATAAACTAGTAATAAATTATGATATTAATGGCCAAATTGTAATTAAGCAATTAGAATTCAAATTGTAAATAATCGTTTTATCAAATTGCCAACTTCTATCCTATTACCCTCTTTATATAAGGGTGCACATAAATTAAAATCCAATACAAATAGATGAGAAACATCCACATGTAAGGACAGAGACAACAAAGAAAACTACTTATTATTATAAATAAAATATGTAAATGAAATATTTCCTTACAAAATTAAACTTTCAACCAAAATGATCATTTAACGTAAATAAATCCGACATTGAAGTTTGGGGTTTATACACCCCAACCATTGGTAGAGCAATAAAAGAAATCACTACTTTGAGCATTTCAGCAGAAGAAAAAAAACAAGACACAAATAGAATAATTTATTTATTGGCAGTGAGTGATACTCAGTCACGCACAATACAATATGTTATGAAGAAAAGTATTACCATTGCATTGCAGCTAGCCACATTGCAGGAAAAATGTAAGAAAAACAAATGATTACTTTCTATAACATTAGACCCCAAAAAGAAGAGGAAAAACATTCCAAATATTTATAGTACTAAGTTGTTTTTAGCAACTTTAGGCAGTGTTTTAAGGAGTTGGGCCGAGGGCCTTCGAAGTGTGTGATTGAGCATAATCATAAGTGTTAGAAGGCTCAAAGCTCCCGCCTGATGAGCAGTGCCTAACGACACGGGCACATACGATAGAAGAGTCGATACGCCCAACGTCACCTAAATCAATAAATAGAAACAAAAAAAAAACCCATTCGATATCATAGCGACCACCTTTTCATCATCACTTCACAATTCGAACCCAATCAAGTTTTAGACGTAGACTTTCATATACCTGAAGAGCAGCCATGCCCATGGTGCTACCAATCAGAGCCGTAATTGCTGGGTGTATATCTAGTTTTCTTGTCGACCACCACAGGCCAGTAATCGAAAACAAGGTCGCAGTAGCAAGTATTCGATGGTCAAGCTACAAAAAGAATGTAAAAAGTTTGAAATATAATACTGCATTTAGGTAAAGGTGTGAACTTTGCCCATGGTATATACTCTATCAGAATCACGGGTTCAACATTGTCACCTGCACGGTGGATGTGTTTTCGAAGAAATTGCGAATGAGGGGCTTCAAGCTAAATACGTCGTCAGGAACCCATACCTCGCCCATCTTTGGGAAAGTATTATAAGCGCGGCCCTGAAATAAACAGAAAGCTTAAATATCTATCGATGTATTCTCAAACAAACAAGGAAAAAAAAGCTCCAATTTTATTTTATTTTCATAATACGTGGCGTACAGCGTCATTTCCTGCAACGAATGCGCCAGAAATGGCAGTAACGCCAACGAGGAGGCTTATGGGAAGGGCAATGCGCTTCACTTTGGCGGCTCCTTGGACCCAAGCCATGGACTCAGTGGGAGGCTCGGGCATTACAACAGATAGTGCAGTCCAAAGTAGCCCAGAATAGATGACGAACGCAGAGGTCAAGTGAGCGGCCAGTCGATATGGGCTCACCCTTGGTTCAACGTACTCGGATGCAGGCTCCTAAAAGAACACAAAAGCATCAGAATATAGAAATATTTGACTAAAATTTTCCTTTTCTGGATGACAATTATCTGCATAATTTCCTTATGTTAGGCTGTGCATGAATATGAAGGAAATAATTCCAGAGCGGTACTACTTAAACGTCAGTTAAAGATTACCTCTAAACCACTCTTGACCATCCACCATCCAATCAGTCCCTGCCCCGCACCAAGCGCAAACAGTCCACAAAGTCTAAGTGCTAGTCGAGGAGTAATATATCCTTTTCGGAGGAAGTACGAGAAGGGAAGTGCAAACATTATACCCAGAGCCCTTCCCCACATACGATGTGCATACTCCATCCAATATATGAACTTAAAGTCGTCCAGGTTCATCCCTTTGTTCACTCTGCACTAGAGAACATGGTCCAATAGTTAAGAATCTAATATAAAAGTAGTTGTGCAAGCAAAAATAACATACATTAGGTTGAAAATATTCAAATGAACCCAAAGTAACATAACATACTACAAATGCGTGTCTACTGTGATTTATGTTTCCCAACATAGAGGTCGGGTGAAAAATGCAACATCGTAATGACAATAGAACTAACCGTTTGTACTCTGGGGACTGTTTGTATTTCTTGAATTCAATCAACCAATCCTCATCAGAGAGGGGAGGGAGACCGCCAGTGAATTTCCAGTCGGTCATTGAAAGGCCGGACCTCGTCAGTCTTGTGACACCACCAAGAACTACCATACTAAAAACCCAAGCGGAAGACACAAAGAGCCATATACCAACAGCTTTCTGCGCATGGGGTCCAGCAGTTACAAGTAGCTTTGCTCCTGTAACTTCAGCAGATACAGATGCTGTGGTGGAGAAGTGCCTAAAGGATGGTTTGTAAATGCTCTGAAAGCAGAAATTAAAAAGAAATACTTATTATCATAGATATTAGACAGGAAGGCCAATTCAACTAAGAGACATAAAAGATAGGATACACAAGAACGGAGAAATTTCAATGATATTCAACATTGAACAACTATAGGAATCCCACAAATATTGTTTAGTCTCCATTCCAAACTGATCACCGCTCATTCACACTAAAAAGCTACAAGGCATTCCATCCACAGGACCAATGCTTGTATGTCACCACATTACCATGAACTCTACTACCGTAAGTGAGAAAAACAAAGAAAAAAATCCGTATATCATCACAATATCCTCTCTATACATCCCACATTTAACGAAATGCGGGAACTTTAGAACATATCCCTACATACGTCACCTAAAAAATAACCAGCCTACAGAAATACTTCACCTATAAAATAACCAGCATACAGAAATGAGAAAACAAATAGCCATTAGCAAGACCAGCAATCGACATCAGACATGATTTCTCAAAACAAAATCACAAATATACGACATAAACGATGAGCTTACGTACATTAAGTGTATTGATAGCTCCTCCTATACGAAACTACAACCAGCAAACAACAATGCGAAAGCTACCCAAATTCAATTTGACTCAAACAACTTCAAAGCACCTTGGAATTGTTCTGAAGCATGGATTTCAAACCAATGCCCATGATGTTTCCGCCGAATGAGGATCTGAATGCTGGAATCAGTTTGGAAATAGAAGAATAGAATCGTGACTGGGCTCCAATTGAGAAACCCTCTGGGACAGAAACCGTACTACATCCTGGGTGATACGATGAAGATGACGCCGAAATTTTCTGGGAAATGGATTTCGATTTTCTCAGAAGTAATCCCAGCCTGCCCTGAATCATAGCGGCAAATTTTATCCCTATTAATCGTTTGTATATTTTCTCGTCTCTGTGCCTCCGATCGGACCAATGGCTCTGAGGGGTTTTAGGGTTTTAGGACAAACCGACTAGAATGTGAGTTGGGAGAGTTTGTAATATTTCCACCGAATCCAATCAATCACTAGAGCTGTCAAAACGATCCGACGGAATGAAATATTAAAAGAAAAATTAAAAGTTAATCAAAAGAAAAAATTGCAAGCTAATTCTAATCAATTATAATATCGTTTAAAATAATTTATTTATATTATTAAACTTGTTTAAATTAAAAATTGGAGCTAAAAATATACTATATAATTTATTTACATATCAATATTTAATAAAAAATTAGTTTATAATACCTGGCGGGCTTGAGAAATGTCACTCCGCCCCGCCACTCAGGGCAGGGCGCGGGCCCAATTGCCGTTACTACCAATCACAAATCTCATATGAATATTTGTTAAAATTGTATTACTTGCTATTGCAAATGCATATTTCGTTAGGATGAAATGTCAGCCGAAGCAATTCGATTAAAGTTAGGCTCTCATGCGAGTTCGAGTTTGGTCGCGACGGATCAAAAGTTAACACTGTTATTTATTTTTAAGGAATTGAATATTTTTTTAGGGAAGGTTACGATTAAATACCTGACAGTATAAAAGAAAATCAAATCAGTTCCAAATTAGCATCTTTTTATGGGTACCTAATAGAATAAAATTTTTACACATAGGTACCCGTTTGGCTGAAGGTATATCAAATTAAAAATTTAGATACCATAGAAAACGTATTTTTGGTACATAATACATTGAAATTGTACGTCACATTTATGAATATATACCATATAAACACGTGATATGATACGTAATATACACATAAAAATATACGTAAATGGTGATGAAATGGTACTAACAACCACACGACTAATTATGTGTAAAAACTTCAATCTACTAGGTACCTATAATAGAATTTCCCTATAAGATACTGAATTGATAGTTTTTATTCTTTTGGGTATTAAATGCGAATACATCATTTTTTTTTTCAAACCACTTTCGATATTTATCCCTGAGAAATTCCAATTATTTGTTCGAAAACTAATTTAATTGTTTGTTTTTGTTTTTGACAAGTCTAATTTTCCATTTTTCAATTTTTTTTTCCGGGAAAAGGCCCATTCCATTTTACAAGTCCAATCAATTACCAAGCGAAAAACTCAACAAAGAGAAACTTTCTGTAAGTAATGTCCCAACGTAAAAGAGATCAAAGGAAAAAAGAAGGCCCAGCCTGCAAATTCTTACCACGGTCTTCTCTCTCTCTACGGAACTACACCTAGAGAGTTTATTTTTTTGTTTTCATTTCTAATTTTATTTCTTGCCGCGTATTCTGGTATATCCCTGGTCGATCCGAGTCCACGACGGATAAATGCAGGTCTGTTGTTGGGATTTCTGCTAGTTAACGTTATTGAAGGGTGATATAAGCTGTTGTATGTGCTGAAATGCTGGAGAGGTGATTCTCGGATAAACCCTAATTTCGGGCTTTATTGAATTGGGGGTTTTGATGGTTTGGTTGAACATTTGAAGTGTTCTTTACTTCTTATGCTCTATTCGAAAGTTTTATGGTTTGAATTGATGAATTTCCCGTTGAATTCTTCAATTTGCTTCTGGATTTTACTTGTTATTCGAGATGATTCCGAATTAGTATTAATGCTGACGATCTTCATTTTTATGCATATTTTTAGACTGCAACATCTCTTAATGATTTTATTTTTGTATTTTTTGCGCCTGTGTCTTTCTTTATTTGTATTTCTAGTTTAGTTTCACGTGACAATTTGGTTCTTTCTTTAGACTGAAAATATTTCCTTATTTTTAGTCATTATAAAGAAGCATGATCCCAACTTAGTTCAAATTGCAACCTGTTTTATTTAACGGAAAGTTACTGATCAGCAGGTTATGTTAATTGACTTGCTGCCAAAGCTGCTGGCAATGATGTGATAAAACTGTCTCATTGCATATGATTTTTTTTCCATTAAAAAATGGACGGAAACTCGAGATTTGAGTTAGGATCGGCCAGTCCAGACTCTTCTTTAACTGGAAACTACCAAAATGGTCAAAGGGGATACTCAACCCCCAGCTTAGGAAGGTCTTCGAGTTTCAGAGAAAATGCAGATGGTAGAAACTTTGTCTCTGCTAAGGCTAATTTCCGCGGAAATGCTTCTTCATCTGGGGATTTGCCTTCATTATCCCAATACCTGACGCTGGACCCAATTCCCATGGGTGGTGATCACAAAAATGTACGAACTGGTGAACTAATGAGGCTTCTAGGTGTTTCTGTTAGTAGCAGTTCAGAAGAAACTGCTTTTGGGGCTGCCCATCTGAAGAACAGTCCTCCTGTAACTGTGGAGGAACTAAAACGACTGAGATCAAGTTTTGCAGATTCTTGTATCAAAGCTTCGTAAGTGCCTTCTTAATGTAGTTTTTATGAGATATCCTTGTTAGTAAAATCTTTTTGGTTACTACCGCATATGTTGATATTTGATAATTACTCATCATTAGCAGTTAAACTGGTTTAACGTAATTATGAAATTCATCAAATATTACATTTTTTATGGGAAGATTGCGCTGAAGATTTTATTTGTTTATTTATTGTTGATGTACAGTGGTAGAGGCAAAAAGTTGGATGAACATATAAGTAATTTGAACAAACTTTTTGAGGTGTTGCCCTCTAAGAAGCAGCAGCGCAGTGATATATTAGCAAATGAAAGATCCAGTGGGTCAACTCTTAAGATTGGATCTCTATCTCATCGGAATGTTTCAGAGGCCGTAAATATGAAAGTTGATGATCGGCATAAGAACGGCACTCTGAATAAGCGGTTGCGAACATCAGTGGCAGTGGCAGATGCCCGGGTTTGTAAAATTTGTTCTTGTAATTGTTTTTTTAGTATGATCAGATACTCCATCGTGTTTCACCAAATAACGAATAGGTTTTTTATATATGTTCCAATATGGTTTGATGGTTCGGTTGCTCCAATGGATATTTCGTTGTGATAATTTGCACTACAAAGACGTTGAACAATCTGAAAATGCTTGTAAAAATGGTGCTTCAACTTGCATGGACCTTTTTGGAATCTGTTATGCACAACCTTTGAGCTATCATAGTTATTCAACTAAAATCATAACTCCCACTTTCATAAGTAGAGCAGAACGATATATTTGTTGATCTGGACAGTGAGAAAGCTACTTCCTATTAATTATTGTATTTTGATTGTTCTCTTAAACATTTTATTCTTATCCATCTTCCAGTCAGATAGTAGAAGCAATGGTGTAGTGCGGCAGCAGATGGCAGCGGCCAAAGAGAAAGAGATGGCTAAAGATTCCAATGCAGATTCTGAACTGATTGAGGAAAAAATTAGAAGATTACCTGCTGGTGGAGAGTCATGGGACAAAAAGATGAAGAGGAAGCGTTCTGTTGGTGCTGCATTTCCAAGATCTGTTGACAATGAAGTTGAACTAAAACGTAATATGCATCAAAAGCTTACGCTTGAATCTAGTCTGCAATCCGGTGAATCTACACAAAGTTTCAGGTCTGGAGTTAGTCAAAGAAACCTTTACTTTTTATTATTAACAGCTGATTGTGACCACATAAACAGAACTAATTGTAGCTTACGTTGTCTTTATGTTCAAGCTGACTTTATCGAACTTATAGGTTTTGATTGCATTCTTTCATTAGAAATTGCGCGTGATTGTAAAATGGCACGTGATTGCTTATTTGGTTGAACTATCTTCCTTGTTCTGATGGTGAAATTTCTTCTAGTTGTATTCTTTTGGTGGGGTTTCTTACTTTCAGAAGCTTATTTGACAAGTATGGTACGTCTGGTGGCAGTAATAAGTTAGATCCTGCATCTTCTCCTGTCGCTTCTACTGCACGGGCACATATGAAAACTGATCAGGAAAAATATGTGCCCACGAGGGACATTCCAGCAGCACCAGTGAAGGAGCGGGTCTTGGGAAAAGTGAACGTCAGGTATGCCCTCAAGTTTGTTTATGAAATATATTAAGCCCTTTGTGCTGGCCTTAGTCTAACATTCCGTGTCCTATTGATTCCTTTGAAGTCCATTTTTTTTCTCTCCTTTTCCTTCCCTCTCCATGTGCACTTGGCTTATGCTGCATTTTCTCCCCTTCTTAAAGGATGGGTAATCGAGATGAAAACCTTGTGTGCCCCAGTCCGATCGTGAAAGGGAAGGCTTCAAGGACACCAAGGAGTGGTTCGATAGCTCAAGCATCTAATTCACCTGCTAATATCTCTCGTGCCACTGGGACTCCCGAGAGCTGGGAGCAAACTCAAGGTGCAAACAAAAATTCTTCTGTTGGAGTGGCAAATAATAGGAAGCGTTCTATGTTGGTAGGATCACCATCTCCGCCAATAACACAGTGGGGTGGTCAAAGGCCACAAAAAATATCTCGGACAAGAAGGACAAATCTTGTTCCTGTATCAAACAACGAGGAAATGCAAATGCCAGGTGAAGCTTGTTCTCCATCTGAGTTTGGTCCTCGGCTAAGTATTTCTGGGCTCAATGCTTCTCTTACTCCCAAGAATGCGGTCTCTGAGAGCCATAACTTGAAAATAAAATCTGAAAACATCCCATCTCCTATGAGATTCTCGGAAAGTGAAGAATCTGGTGCTTTGGAGAACAGGACGAACGACAAATCATTCAGCAGCAGAGATGATAAGGAGAGGTCTTTAAGTTTAGGTCATGGCTTTGGATCTTCTATGATTCCCACGAAAAAGAACAAGGCAATGGTCAAGGAACAAAGTGGTGATATTGTTAGGAAACAAGGGCTTGGTGCAAGGACATCTTCATTTTCAAAGCCCAATGCTTCACCTGCAAGAGAAGCAATGGACAATACAATGCTCAACAAACCTCTTCATAACGATAAATCAAGTTCCGAAAAGAATGGAAGGTACTGTTTTGTTTTTGTGGTGATGTGTGACCCTTTAGTTTATCTTTGAAGTTATTTACCCCTTTACTGTTTTTCTTTATGCAGCAAGTCTGGTCGTCCTTTGAAGAGGATAAAAGATCGCAAAATTTCCCGTAATAGTCACTTGGCACACGGGGGTTCTCCTCGCTTCAGTGGTAACCCTACTATTCAATATAGGATATACCGTTTGTCTTTTATGTATCCTGCATGCTCTGTATTAATAAAATATCAGATTGACGTTATATTATGTGATCCATTTTGTATCTCCAGTAATTTGGTCTTTCTTCTTACTAACTCAATTTTGAGGGACTATTAACTGATGACTGATGTCTGATGGTTGGGTGCCTTTTGTTACCAATTGAATCCGCCTTGTGATATATCCCTTCCTTAGCTACGATTATTTGCTGTTTTATGTTAATTTTGAGTTCCGTACCTGCGTGACATAAACTTCAAGGAACTAAAAAATCAGTCTCAAAAATTTTTCTTGTATTCTATCACACCTTACCTTAATATCTATTCAGGGGAATCAGATGATGATCACGAAGAACTGTTGACAGCTGCAAATCTTGCTTGCAGTTCCAGTGGTAGGCGTCGGCATAACTTTTGATTTATTCAACTTCCTATCGATGGCTTACTATGTTTATTGATCCAGTTGATGCATGTTCAAGTCCATTCTGGAAGACATTTGAAGCATTATTCACTCCTATCGGTCCTGAGGAAAAATCATTTCTATCTCAGCAGGTTATTTTTTTGTTTGCCTTTTCAGATGTTTATCGTTTTTGCTTATCCGCTTATTTTGAATATTGTGAGTAATAGGAATTTCATTCCAGAAGCATCTAGACAGTTGTTTGAATTTGTTCTTCTCCTTTTCTCTTGCAACACGGACCTGCTATTCCTTTTCTGGGTTCCTGGATATAGCTGATAATATGCTACATTCATTGATTATTAAGGAACTCAACTCCATAGAATTGCATTTTTCTCGTTAACTAAGATCTTCCGCATGTTTTCTTTCATCAGAACGATTATGTCCATGGAGAGATAGAAGGATCTGGTTCTCTATCTTTCCTAGCAAATGGGAATAGAAAAGATGATAGTGAAGCCAAAGCACCATGTGACGGGACAGAAATCTTGAAACAGCTACAAATCTATTCTCCATATGGATCTTCTGGAGAAAAAAGTTTTAATGTGGTTACTCCACTTTATCAAAGGGTGCTATCAGCTCTCATCCTGGAAGAGGAAATTGAAGATTCAGAAGAAAGTGCATTTGGACCAAGGGATTTGATCGATGAATCCTGTGTTTTTATCGATACTGGAAGTACAGATATGAGTAGACTGGACATGTATGAGCCAGTATTTGGTGCTCAGACCCGAAGAAATGATAAATCAAATGTGATTTTTCCTTTTAATGGAAATGGATATATGGATAGACATAGGAGCCCTGCTGCCCAAGATCGTTCTTGTAATGGGGAGGTGCTGCATAATAGAGATGGTGGATATGGACGCTCAGAGGTTGATGTGTTGGTTAGGCTCTCACGACAAGATCATCCAGAAAATGGTGAAATTTCTTACTCCGATTCCCATTATGACGAACTGTCTCTCGAAGAAAAGCTTGTACTGGAACTGCAGAGTGTTGGTTTATTCTTGGAAGCTGTGGTACGTTTCTGCTTGTGGTTTTGTTAAATAATTGAGGGACGTTATTCAAAACCTTTTCTTTTTCATTTGACATCTTCTGCATCCTTGTTTATCGCCTTCACAGCCCGCGTTGAATGATAAAGAAGATGCAGTTATTACCCAAGAAATGGCTCAGCTAAAGATGGAAATTAATGAAAAGGTCAGCTCACGATGAGATTTCTTGATTTGACATTTTGTGATGAGCGTTTGTGCGCTTCAATATCTCAGTCTTGTGTTGGTCAACCACATTTAACTGGTTCTTTGTGCTTGTTTCTTCAGATAGCAAGTAAAAAGAAATGCTTGAGTAAGATACATAAGGCTATTCAAGAAGGCAAAGATATTGAAAGGTAAATATCCTAATAAAACTGGATAGTTTGCCTCTAGCCTAAGTTGCCATCATGGGAAAAAGCTTCAAAGCATCTTATGCAATATTATTCGTCTTCAGGAACCTGGAGCAGGTTGCAATGGACAAACTTGTGGAGTTGGCATACATGAAATTTCCGGTGAGTATTATCATTCATTAACTTTTACGCTTGTTTTGAACCCCTGTCTATATGTGTTGATTAACGATGAAACCCTGGTTTGGCATCCATTTGAAGATCTGTGGGTTCTGTGCGTGGGTATTAGAACTGAGCAATTATGGGAATAGAGAGATTTTGAAATTGCTTTTTTTCTCTTCGCATCTTGGCCAGTCATAACGTTACTTACATCCTTATACAGTTTGATTTTTTTCAATCTCGGCATTTATAATTTTGGATTCTCGATTGTTTCCCATTTATTACACATTGAATTATGTTGTCGTCCTAGTTCATTGACGAATTCGTTTATACATCAGTTACAGGAAACTAGAGGAAACTATGCTTCTAAAAACACAAAGGGGTCGATGTCAAAGCAAGTTGCCTTGGGTTTCGCTAAAAGGACCCTCGCTCGGTGTCGTAAATTTGAAGTCACTGGAGTTAGTTGTTTCTCAGAGCCTGCTCTTCGTGAAATTATCTACACACCGCCTCCTCGGTTTGCCGAAACTGATTTGCTTTACGGTGCAAACTTTGCTCTTTTACATAGCACCTTCTTTGGTCTCAGAAAAAGCTTCTCATGCCCTCTTTTTTTCAAAATTTTAGTATCATATTCTCCCAAACCTTACTTTTTCCCCAATGTGCAGATGGGTTTGCAGAATCATACGAGAACGACCACGCAGTTAAATCGGGCCCTCCATTTAATAGATGTAAGAAAAACAAAAACATTACTCTATGATATTGTTTTACGCTAGCTTCAGATTCTCTGACCCTCTGAGCACCTCAGGCGGCGGGGCAAAGGGTAAGAGAAGCGATTTGGGCCGAAACTCAATTCCCAAGTCGGGCAGATTGTCTCTTGGAAGCTCAAAGGCTGAGCGCAAGACGAAGTCCAATAATCCCAAGCACAAAAACTCTCATCTCTCTACGCCGACAAATACCAAGCTATTACCATCAGATGGCCCTAATGTCTCGGGCGAGCTGGCAAACAACAGCAGTGGCAATAAGAGAAAAGACGTAAGGTTTATGTCTTCGACAAACAATAACAGTAACAGCAGTGCCATTGCTCCTCAAGAATCTGTGGATTTTGGTGCACTGAACGATTTAGATGGCATAGATGAGCTCGGAGCGCCGCAAGATTTGAATTCTTGGCTGAACATCGACGTGGATGGAATTCAAGACTACGATTCTGTTGGCCTTGAGATTCCTATGGATGATATCTCTGACCTGAATATGTTTTGATAGGTATGATTCTTGTGTTTTTGTGTGTACAGTTTGGGGAAAGAGGAGTTTGTTTTTTGGAGGTGGGGTTATTCTTGGCTTGTGTTATCTTCACTTACCTTAAAAGGTATATCTGTCTCTTGTCTTATTTGGCATAAATGTGCAGTTTGTAATTAATGTCAGTGTAGCTCTTCTTTCCTTTTGTTTTGTAATGCAAGAGAAGGCTTATGATGTTCTGTGAACGGCAATTGGCGTATTTGTGTAATAGGATGTTGATTTCGATTTATTTAACTTCTGTTTCGGTATAAAGTTTTCGACGTAGAAAAGAAAACGAGAGGTGTAATGGTAAGACGCTTCTCGTTGTTAAAGCTAAGTAAAAATTATTGTCTTATTAGTTTGTTTTTTTCCTCATTGCGTTCCTTGATCGCAGCCTCAATATTTCGGATCCGATTAGCTGTGCTCGACTTGCTACTACGGTAGGAGTTTTTGGTTCGAAACTACTGTTTTTTCAGTTACGGTCTGGAAATGGTGATTTCAGTACAAAAAGGTTTTCTAAATTATTATGAATTTAAAAAAAAAAGTTAAAAGGGTCAAGAATTTGTAGGAGCTTACAATTTTAGTTATTTAAACACATTGACTGCAGTTAATTGAACCGCTGGGCGTAAAACCAACATTTTGTTACGAGTGAATTCGAATTTACGACCTTTTCATCTCTTTTTTTTTTTTTCTAAATTGACCTATATTTGGATGACGTTGTTTTCAAGAGAGCAAGCTGGCTAAAAAACAAGTCTAATAGTTTAACCAACAAGGCAAAATGAGCATGACATATAGCAACATAGGTACAACCACCTATATTATATTCATCCTTAATCCCTATATAACATAACCCTCTTTGACTATATATACACATGCTTATATATAACCTACGAAAAAAACAATGAAAACGTGTGATGTAAAGTAGAACGCTGCTAACTATCTTCGTAGCGAAAACAATAATGAAATACCAAAGGCTTCAAAGCTGCAGCATATGGGAAGACGAACAACACGTGGAAGAAGCTGTTCGCGAGAGAAACGACGACTTTAAGGCGAAGAAAACTCTGGATGATAATGGAAATAAGAGAGTGAAGATCCTAATGGAAGCGATGAGTCGAATTGTCTCGAGAAATAACCAATCTTCTGCTTCTCCAAGCGGTACCGCGATGAAGTACAACGAGGCCCGAGAATCTGAATGACTTGTATGGTAATAATAAGTTCTAAGTAACATGTGATCTTCCATGGAAAGTGATGGCTGATATGCCTTGAGTTTTCAATTTAAATTTGAGAAACACAAGATTATATTATGTATACTTAGGCTGCGTTTAGTTCATCGGATAAAGGCCAGATAAGGTTGTTATAATCCAATTCTATCTTGTTTTAGTTGATAATGTACATTTTCTTGGAAGCCCGCCACCAAATCATGGAAATCTAATAAATTTGTATGAACACAAAGCAATTACGTGGTTCGGATTATTGTTAATCCTACATCCACGGGGTTGAAGATGATCTTTATTGATGAACTATGATTTACAGCTGAAGAAAATTTTAAGAACACGTGACTACAGTGACGATCTACTCTGCATATTTATAACAGATCCTTTCCCGCGTTTTATTTGGTTTAAGCCGCGGGCCGTTGATAGAATCGTCAGTAGTAGTGGCAACTTCGTAAGTGAGCCCATCTTTATTTAAAATGGCCCATTTCTTGAAATCGTCCCTCACATATGATTTCTCTTGATCAGACTCAAGCTTCTTTTTACTCTGATCAACAAACAGCTCGCATGGTTGCTTCAACACGCCCCCACAAGATGGATTGTACAAATTCAGTACAGACATCTTGCCCAATAATCCTTGCAGCACGGGCCCTGTCAGTGGCTTAGTAAAGATGTCCGCTAATTGATGCTCGGTTCTAACTGGTAAAAGCTTCACTGATCCTTCTTCGACATGGTGTCTAACAAAGTGACAGTCAATTTCTATATGTTTCGATCGTTCGTGGAACTTTGGGTTGGAAGCCAACTTCAATGCTGACTGGTTGTCACAATAAACGACAGGTACTGATTTGATATCAATTCTGAGCTCTTCTAGGAGATGCTTGATCCAAAGCACCTCTGCCACGACAGCTCCCATGGCTCTATACTCAGCCTCTATGGAAGATCTTGACACGGTGGCTTGCCTCTTAGCTTTCCAGGTGATAAGTGAGCTTCCCAGAAAAGTACAGTAGCCTGTTATTGATTTTCGGGTGTCCCTGCAGGAAGCCCAATCAGAGTCTGAAAATGCTTTTATCTGCATGTCTGAATCTGAGCTCATGAGGATCCCTTGTCCAGGTGTACCTTTGAGGTACCTAAGCAGGTGGTGAGCTGCTGTTAGATGTCCACTCCTTGGTGCTGAAATATATTGACTTAACTTGTGTACAGCAAAGCAAATGTCAGGCCTCGTGAAGGTTAAATATAGTAACCTTCCAACCAATCTTCGGTATTTAAATGGATCTGCTAGAAGTTCTCCATCCAATTCTGTGAGGTTTCCACTGGGATTGATTGGAGTTCCAAGAGGTTTGGCTCCCAGATATCCTGTGTCCTCAAGAAGTTGAAGAGTGTATTGCCTCTGTGTTATGTAAAGACCCGCATCACTCTTTGCTACTTCTATTCCAAGAAAATACCTCAAGTCGCCCAAGTCCTTTACTTTGAAGCAGGCTGATAAGAAGTCTTTCACTTCCTGTATAGCTTCCAGAGATGGTCCTGCTAGGATCACATCATCTACATAGACTAATAGG
This sequence comes from Craterostigma plantagineum, assembly GCA_027422505.1. Classification (NCBI taxonomy): domain Eukaryota; kingdom Viridiplantae; phylum Streptophyta; class Magnoliopsida; order Lamiales; family Linderniaceae; genus Craterostigma; species Craterostigma plantagineum. The sequence continues at coordinate 3,093,355 of JAPQWV010000009.1, read as the reverse complement.
ATGACTAAAGAGCTGCCTTGTCCTTTAATAAACAATGTATGGTCGGATTGTGTCATAATAAAGCCACAGCCTTTAACAGTATCAGTGAATTTCTTATTCCACTGCCTAGATGCTTGTTTCAAGCCATAAATTGATTTCTTTAACTTGCATACCATTCTGTTTTCCCCTGTTCTTGGACAGTTTCTGTAGAATCCATCGGGTAAATCCATGTACACCTCTTCTTTCAACTCACCATTGAGAAAAGCATTATTGAAGTCCATTTGCATTAAGTTCCACCTGAGCTGTGCTGCTAGAGCAAAGATTATCTTGATGGTATTGAATTTGGCCACAGGTGAAAAGGTATCAATGAAGTCAATTCCCTCTCTTTGGTCGTAGCCTTTTGCTACAAGTCGAGCTTTATGCTTGTCTAACTGCCCCTGTGAGTTGAGTTTCAGCTTATAAACCCAACGGCTACCAATAGCCTTCTTTCCCTTGGGCAGTGGAACTACAGACCAAGGGTTATTATCCTCTAGTGCCCTGAATTCCTCATGCATAGCCTCTTGCCACTTTACTGATCCTGCTGCTTGAGCATAGTTTTTAGGTTCTCTGGCTGTTGAAATGCTGCAGATGATCCCTTGGTATTCATCTGAGAATTGCTGATAGGACATAACCTTGGAAATAGGATATGAGGTCTTCAGTTCTGTCACCTGCCAACAGTGATAATCTGACAGATAAGGTGGCACCTTAGACTGCCTGGTAGACTTCCTTTGCATCTGCTGGCTATGTTGCTGATCTTCAGGATTCATGACAGCTTGCTGATGATCATCTTGATTGTCTGCTTGCTGATGATCATCCTGATTGTCTGTGGCCTGATGATCAGCTTCAGTTGTCCCAATACTTCCAGCTTCAGTTGTCCCAGTACTTCTGCCTTCATCTTCTGGCAGTAAACTCATTTGATAAGGTCTGGGCAATACTTGTGCTGGAAAAGGATCTTCAGTTCTGAGAAAAGATTGCTGCCCCTTGAAAGGAAACTCTTCCTCCCTAAATCTGACATCTCGGGAGATAAAGACCTCTCTTGTCCTTAAATCCATCACCTTGTAACCTTTGATTCCATTGGGATAAGAATACACACTCTCGGGCCCTTGGGTCTAGCTTCCTTCTACCTGCTGATAATGTTGAAGAAAAGCAGAGACAGCCAAATGTACGAAGCATATCATAGTCTACAGGCCTTTGAAACAGTAATTCATAGGGGCATTTATTTCCTAAAATGGTAGAAGGGGTCCTATTAATCAAATAAGCAGCTGTCATGACACATTCCGACCAATATTTAACTGGAACATCAGATTGGAAAAACAGTGCTCTTGCCACGTTCAACAAATGTTGGTGTTTACGTTCGACTATGGAATTCTGCTGGGGTGTTTGTACGCAAGATAGATGATGTATAATACCCTTTCTACTGAACAAATCTACCAAATTAAATTCCTTCGCATTATCTGTCCTCACAGTTTTAATCCTGCACTTGAATTGAGTCTCAATCAATGCTAAGAAATAGGTAAGAACAGAATTCACCTCGGATTTGTATTTGATCATAAAAAGCCAGGTAAATCTGGAAAAATCATCTACTATGGTGATGAAGTACTGATGTCCTAGATGTGAAGGGGTATGAAAAGGTCCCCAAACATCACAATGAATAAGATCAAACGCAGAACAAACTGATTTGTTATCACTAGGAAATGTCAATCTCTTCTGTTTTGCGAGAGGACATATCTTGCAATAAGTACCAACAGAGTTATGATGCATTAAAGAGGTTCTGAGTACATCTAGGGCCTTGTTAGAAGGATGTCCTAGTCGTTTATGCCAAAGATCTATAGAGAGTTTATTAAGGAAAACTGGATTATCAGAATCTAAAGGCTGCAAAGTTGAATCAGCACTTAGCATGTATAGCCCCGGAATCTGTTTACCCCTGCCAATCATCCGTAGTGATTGATCCTGCACCATGAAACTGTCAGCCTCAAAGCTAAATTTATAACCTTTATCTGCTGCCAAGTAGCTCACTGACAATAGATTAAAATGAAATTGAGGTACAAGAAGCACCTCTGTCAGTGTGATCATATGATTGATAGTGAATGAACCTGCCTTACTAACTTTAATAACTGAATTGTCAGGGAGTATAACATTTGACTCCTTTATATCATGTAGATCAAAAAGCATGCCCTCATTTCCACAGACATGCCTCGTGGCTCCCGAATCTACCAACCAAAACCTCCTATCAGCTAGTTCAGGCAAATTGAAAGATAATAAAATACCTGCTGCCTTTTTCAGCTGAAAGACCCTAGGTTTATTGGTCTGCCCAAATCTCTCTTGCAGATCCACCCACACTTCTCTCGCCGACGAGCTATACAAAATGGAAGCAGAGATATCCTTCGACACAGAATTTATTATCCAAGAAATGATCACGTTATTATTTCTCTTCCAAGCACTCATCTGGTTCTGATCCACAGGGTCCGCAACTGGTTCCTTCAGATCTCCATTCACAAATCCCTCTTTATTTCTGCCGATCAACGCGATCATCATCGCCCTACTCCATGTGGCGTAATTATCCCCATTCAAGACTTCATGAACTAGAAGCTGACCTGAATTATCATTATTATTCAGGAAATAAGGATCGTTGATCATCACTGCAGAACTAGGTATTGTTGGGGAAACTGGCGCAGCCATGATTGCTTAATGAATCTTGATGATCTGCGCGACTGATTTGCGATTTCTTTGATAGATCCTTGATGAATTCACAGCTTGAAGCTTCGCTCTGATACCATAATAAATTTGTATGAACACAAAGCAATTACGTGGTTCGGATTATTGTTAATCCTACATCCACGGGGTTGAAGATGATCTTTATTGATGAACTATGATTTACAGCTGAAGAAAATTTTAAGAACACGTGACTACAGTGACGATCTACTCTGCATATTTATAACAGATCCTTTCCCGCGTTTTATTTGGTTTAAGCCGCGGGCCGTTGATAGAATCGTCAGTAGTAGTGGCAACTTCGTAAGTGAGCCCATCTTTATTTAAAATGGCCCATTTCTTGAAATCGTCCCTCACATATGATTTCTCTTGATCAGACTCAAGCTTCTTTTTACTCTGATCAGCAAACAGCTCGCATGGTTGCTTCAACAAAATCCAAGACAAATAAACAGATGGACTTGGCCGGATGACTAATGTGAAATGTCTAGATGATCATCGTCCCACCAAATCATAAAATGATCGTTGTTTCGTGTGACTTATATGATAAGATAAGTAAACAACGCTAGTTTATTCCTTATTTCATGTCGATTTACTTGATATATAAATCTTATATTTTTCGATGTTCATAAGAATAATTATTTTTTGTAAACAACCGCAGTGATGAAATAAAGAGAATTTAGGAAAAGCTATAGACGTCACTTTTATAATTTTACAAATAATACATGAGGCAAAAATTTTGTTATATTGAAAACTAAACGAGATAAAAGATACATTGTAAAAAAGTGAACATAAATCCAAGACAAATGAGAAGAATAAAGTCGTCCATCATTTTCTTATCCGGACAACTAAACGCAGTGTATCAATCGCAAAGCTACATTGTTTATATCTAGTAGAGTTTGGTTGATTCATCACCTGGCTTGGCTAGAAAGATTAAAACATGACGAAAACATAATCTTAAAATGACATAATTTTTTAAAATCTGTTTACCAAATGCTTTTTACTGGCATAATCCCATAATAAAATGTCATATATATATTTATTAATAAATATATAGTAATGTTATGTTGTTCACCTTGCATGAGCATCTTCGTTGAGCACCAATCACATCAACGCGTCAAATCAACATACAATGGGATTTTTTATTGACCTATAAGCTACACATGGATTAGTGAAAATATGCCGAACATCTATCTGATCGATCACTCGCCATTCGATGTAAGGAAGCTGGCGATCATATGCTTAACGAAGAAAGCGTGCTAAAGAGAAACAGTCTACACTCAGGTATTCGAATTTTTTACTTTTTTCAGTTTTTACTCAGTGCGTTTTATACAGCTTCTAAGAGAATGGAGAGGGAAAGGTTGGAGAAACTGTGAAGAAGAAGGCGGAGCAGGTGAAAGCTGAGAAAGACAAAAATCTGCTGATACGGTAATAATGGGGGCACCACCAAAGACAATTTACCTCTCGATGACAATGAGGAACGAGATAACATGCTACATGACGTGTTTGAGTTGAGTAGTTGGATTTATATGTTCCATTTCAACTCAGCGATGTCATAGTTTATTGATTACATTTTCCTTTGGTGGAAAGGCTGGAAAGAAGCCCACAAATGTTAACCAAAGACCCCCCTCTGCTGAATTTTTTAGGTTCTGTTTGTTTCTAGCTTCTGGGATTTGTACCTCACTCGTCTTTGTTTGCGAACTGAATGTTGTCATTTGTCGATTCTTTGAAGTCACGTAACTCCATTTTCTCGAAGCTTTTGCCCCGTTATCCCTCGATGAATTTCGAACTTTCATTGGTTCACATGTTAGCATAAACTGGCTGAAAAACAGAAACACACAGTCTGCTTGTAAATAGAGTAAATAGAGATATGCCCATCTGCTTCGTAAAGACTCGTAATAAAATCATTACTACTGAGGTACTTACTACCTACATTTGCTCTTCTTTGTAGTAGAGCAGCAGCTTCACTTCACTTACCTTTGAACAGAAGATCAACCTCGGCACTTACTACTGAAAGCCAAACGGGCGTCGAAAGCCATACTGAGTTGGCCTCGCTCCATACATCCCTGGGAAACCTCCTCCGTAATAATGACTCCCAAAATTCCCGAGGAAAGGCGAAGTCCTCATCAAGCTGTATCCGTCGTCCGAGGCATGACAATTTCCATCGAGGTCCCTAACGGGCGGGTGCTTGACGCAGTAGAAATCCCGACAAACCCTATCCCCGAAAGAAAACGGCACGTACGCCTCTCTCTTGTGCTCCTCCTCTCCTACGCTCTGTTTCTGATGGCGAGGGCAATCGTGTCTTTTTTCCCTCCCGCGGTTGGGCTTGTGATGGTTGGGAGGGTTTCGATAGAAGTCGAAATCCTCTTCTCTGTTCTTCCTTGGCTGCGGTGGTGGCCTTTCGTGTGCTTTTCCTCTGCGTCGATGGGACGTTGTTGATGAACTGCTCGAATGCCCTTCGCCGTCGTTGCTGCCTTGCGATTGGTGGGTCGGTATTTCTTCTATGCGCACGCCGTTGGTTTTCTTGCGGGGATTGATGTTTGGTAATAGACGCACTTTTCTGTCGAGCTCGGCGACGGAGTTGATTAATTCCATTGCGTCGACTGGCCCAGCGACGAATAAGAGGTTTTTGTCTGAGTCAAATGTTACCGAGTTTACTCCTGCGAATAGAAATGCATTGCAGCTCATGAGGCCAGTTTCTGCTAAAACCCCCTTTTTTTTGAATTACTAGTTTTTTGCCCATGCATGGGTTAAATCATATTGTTAAAAGTAAATTACTTAGAATTTTCCTTCTTAACCTCTCTGAAACATGATAAAATGTAGTTTTTCCTATTGATTATACTGAATTTTTATGTCCTTTATCTTCTTAATCTGATTCTTGTTAATATGTTCTTTTCCTTTAGCCTTGCTTCTTATAAGTATATAAAGTTATGTGCATCTTATGATACCTGGCATTCTTTTTAGCTCCCTCCTCAGAATTCTTGGATCGACTGTCACGGATAAAATCTTGATCTGTGAAGGAGTTTTCTTATTAGAATTCTAGCCAGGAAATTTATAGACAAAAGTTACTACGTTGTTGTAATATAGGATAATTGGATCATAAGACTTTTACCTGATCATCATGAACAGTGTGATTCTCCATTTGCGAAGGAACTGATCTTTGGTGATTGATTGCTGCTGTGTTTCGTTCTCTAAGTTGGAAGAAGTTTCATTTTTTATCTTTATATATGATATTGAACGTAGGGAGTATGTTTGGCAACTGAGATATGGACCAAATAATATAGGTCGTAGAAAAGATCTTTTGCATAGTTTTATAGTTACATATATGATCATTATATCGTGTATTATGGCATGGGATCGAATCATAACCATATTTAACTTTCATTTAATCACCAGCCCAGCTGAGGATAATTTGACCCGAACCCATTGTCTCCGACCCGAATCAGGTTTGACCCGGTCCACGATTCCATGTGTGTCTATTACCGTTGCCTAGAAAAACGACCGACCAAGAAACTCCTGGGAAAATCAAGAATTGATTCATATGAACAATTCCAAGAAGAAAAAGGAGGAAGAAAAGGAGGAAAAAGATAAATAGAAGTCTTTGGATGATGCAGACCAGCAATGCATCATCATCGTCATCATGGACTTGGCAAGAAAAAAAAAATTTCGAGACGTCATTGGTTCAAATCTCCCATGGAACCGATCGTCGCTGGGAAACGATCGCCGAGCTCTTACCTGGGAAATCACCAATAGACGTCGCAACCCATTTTCAGACACTTCTCCACCGACGTGGCAGATATCGAGGTGGGCCTCATGGAAATCCCTTCTTACAGAAACAACAACAACCACCGATTATCAATGAAGAAGGCCGATGATCGGAGAAAGAGAGGCACGCCCTGTACCGAGGAAGAACACGTGTATAGGATATTATTATTACATCATCGTCACTGTTTTGCACTTGTCTTGTTTGATATCAAATTGATTACAGGATATACTTGATGGGCTTGGAGAGATATGTTAGAGGAGATTGGAGAAGCATATCTCGCAATTTAGTGGTGGCGAGGCAACCTCAGCAAGTAGCAAGCCATGCCCAGAAATTCTTCGCCGTACAATGGCTGGTAATAATAAAAAGGAGATAAAAAGGAGGAGAAGAAGCATTCACGATATTATTACCTGCGAAAGCTACTGCAATGGGCCCGTAAGGTACAGGCAGTAAAAAGTAAAACCCCATTTATTATGTGTGTCTTTCTTTTCTTTTTTTTTTTTGTGATAATTATCGCCAGCAAAAGAGGAAGAGCTGAGCTGATTGGAAAGAAAAGTCAAAGAGGATAAGGAAGAAAGCATTGAGCATTGGGGGAATAAAAAGCAAGCAGTTCTTGGCCCCATTTGATCTTTGTGTGATCAATATCATTTTAGATAGATATATAGAATAAGATATGGTGATACGTTCCCATGCTCTGCCTATATGCAACTTAGAAGCTGTCTGCTATTTCTGCAGAGGGTTATTATTATTAATTAATTAATTGATTATCATTGTATGGGTACAAAGGTGGTCAGTTGAAAGACATGGGCTTATGTGCTGCTCCAATCTGATCTTAACGAGTTGAGTGGATAAGAAAGAAATGGAATTGCAGAAGATTTTAAAGCATGCTTGCGCCGTCAAGTCAATTTGCATACTTATTTTGACTTTAATTTGTGAAAAAGCAAATATTATACTCCCTCCATCCCACGTCTTTTTGTACATTTGGGATTCAGCACCCAAATTAAGAAATTGAATATTTTAATAATATAGTACAAGGTAATTTGACACGTCTTTTAAGAATATTTAATAGTATTATATTGATTGTTTGTGGTAAGTTTTTTGCTAAATAAAGAAATGTACAAAAGATGTGGGACGCCCGATTTAGTAAAATGTATAAAATGGTTTGGGACGGAGGTAGTATATTATTATTATATCTTTAGGGTCGACTCGGGCGGCTCGTGTGGATCGGGCCACAACCCATCGGGTTGGAAAGGCTGGCCGGGTCGGGTCTGATACACGGGTCTGATACAATTGAAGTCAAGTCAATCCAACCTTTAATTTTTATCTTCGTTAAATTAGACGTGCTGATTAGTCCCAAATTATTTAATGAAGATTAAATATTATAGAAAAATAAAGAAAATCTAAACGGGCCGAAAGACCCATTAGCCGCATGCCTAGTCGGCCCTGAGTCCACTAGCCAATCATATTTATGCCTTGCGTTAAAAGTTTGGGGATTTACATAACTTATGCTGAAGTCATTAATATTTTTTCTTCAAATTTTCATGATCATCTTAGAAATATATAAGGAACAATTTGATGTCATGCCCCAACATAAGTTTCATTTAGATTTCAGGTCCCTGTCAGAAAATTTTTAGTTTTAACGACCCGATACACTTAAGTGTTTTTCAGTACCATTTCATGGACCTGTAGTACCACTTCATGGACCTGCAGTACCACTTCATCGTTTTGTAATAACATAAAATAATAGTCTGATACCAGTTCATATACACTGTATAACACTTGCGTAAATTTTAGGTCCTTATCTCTAAATTTTACAAAAATCGGGTATTTAACCCTAAAAATTTTCTAACATGGGCCTGAAACCTAACTTAAAACATATTTTGGATCCTGAAACTTAATTAACACAATATATAATGGGATACATAAATGATCGGTTACCTAACTATCTAATCTAGGATAATCGATCGTTACGTCCTTTGGTTTTCCATGAATGCCGCTCATCTATTTACCCCAATTTTTTAACCATTCTATGAAATACAAACTGCCATTTTCGCAACTTTCCGTGTGAAACTTTACAATAGTCCAATTTTGTAAGTAAACTAACTTAGTTACCTACTTACTTGAATTATGCAAATAAAATTAATTTGATATTAAAAAAAAAAATTACTGTGACCATATCATTTCGTACCCAAAAAGTAGCCATTCAAATCCGTTAATTACAATTACAACACTTTTTTCATGTGGGCCCTACGTATATCACATGTTGTACTCCTACCCCAAAACTATATTGTAGTGTACACATAAATACTTATTTGAATAAAAAATTACAAATCAGTATATATGTCAGAAATTTTTACAGATAGGTACCCGACTTACTGTTTGTACCAGTTTATGTGTAAAGACTGTACCTTGCTATGTGTGCATAGCGTACCATGTCACGCCTTTATACGGTACTCTATATGGTACTTAAATATGTTAATACGGTGTACCATTTTCTAAACGTATTACGTGCAATAATATGTTGCTATATGGTACCTAAATGTGTTAATACGGCGTACCTGCGGCGGGATCGGGTACCTATGTGCAAATAATTTATTATGTTAGGTAACTATATAGAAAAAAATGCTGACAATTTATTAAATTACAAGTTTTTTTAGAGCGATATTTATGTATAAAGTCCCCAATTTCCATCGTCTTCAACTTTTCCTTTTTTTTTTCCTTTTTTTTTTCTTTCAGTTTTCCTTTACTACTAATTAATAATTAAAACGAAATCTTTACATCTCTTTATCTCTCTATATATATAATCTCCACGACACTCTCTATCTCTCCATCTCTGTGTATAATCTCAACACTCGCACGCAAAAGCATTTTTGTTTCTTGTTAACACACAGCAGTGCGTGTGTTGTGTTGGTAAATGGACCGCCGCGCTCGATCCTCCTTCACCACCGTCAGATCCTACTTCCGAGCACTTTCCGACAGTCACAACCGCCTCGGCCGCCGAGCACTCTCCACCACCACCACCTCTGATGAGACGACCCACGTCCGAGCTCGCTCGGGGCCAAGCATGGCTCGGACCCTCGGATGGACGGACCTCGTCGGCTTCGGCCTCGGAGGGATGGTCGGCGCCGGCGTTTTCGTCACCACCGGCCGCGCCGTTCGGATCCTCGCCGGTCCAGCGGTGGTCGTCTCGTACGCCGTGGCGGGGCTGTGCGCGCTTCTGTCTGCCTTCTGCTACACAGAGTTCGCCGTCGACATGCCGGTCGCCGGCGGAGCCTTCAGCTACGTCAGGGTGACGTTCGGCGAGTTTCTGGCTTTTATGACGGGGGCGAATCTCATCGTAGACTACGTTCTGTCGAATGCGGCGGTGGCGAGGGGGTTCACGGAGTACTTAGCGACGGCGATGGGGATCTCCGGCGGCGGCGTTCGCCTGAGGTTCCTCGTGCATTGGCTGCCCGAAGGTTTTAATGAGGTAGATTTGATCGCCGTCGTGGTTGTCCTGCTGCTCACCGTCGTCATCTGCTACAGGTTTTTGCTACTACGGCGTTTGCTCTGTTTGATTTCTCCCTTTTTTCTTAACTAATAATTTCTCGCCGTCGATTAACGATATCTTACACCGCCATTTTTCCTTTCCTTTCTTCGACGCAGTACGAGGGAGAGTTCATGGCTGAACATGGCACTAACAGTCCTTCACCTTCTCTTCATAGTATTCGTAATAGTAATGGGATTTTGGAGAGGCCATTTGAAGAACCTCACCCAACCCAATGACCCCAAAAATCCCGGCGGATTCATGCCGTTCGGAATCTCCGGCGTCTTCAACGGCGCCGCATTGGTTTATCTGAGCTACATAGGATACGACGCCGTTTCCACCATGGCCGAGGAGGTCAAAAATCCAGCAAGGAACATTCCCATAGGTGTCTCAGGCTCAGTCATCCTCGTCACCATTCTTTACTGCTTGATGGCTGCTTCAATGTCCCTTCTCTTGCCGTACGACATGGTACTTTCAATAAACCTCTGCTACTGTTCCTAAATAAAACCTCAATCGACAGATCTACAAAAGGATTCATCGCATTCGACTGATTATGACGATTTTGACCTTGGGATTGTCTGTGTAGATCGACCCCGACGCTCCATTTTCAGGGGCGTTTAAGGATGGTTCCTCGAATTGGAGGTGGGTTTCGAACGTCATCGGCGTTGGGGCTAGTTTCGGTATTTTAACATCTTTGCTTGTGGCTATGTTGGGACAAGCTCGGTACATGTGTGTCATCGGACGATCTTGTCTGGTCCCAGCTTGGTTTGCCAGGGTCCACCCATCAACCTCCACGCCCGTCAACGCCTCGGCGTTTCTTGGTATGTATGGCACATTATCTCTTTCTTTGTCTCTTTTTTTTTTTTCCATTTTTTCCTTTTGTTTTGCGCTGCCCATGCCTGTGATTTCTGCCTTAAGTCTTTTGTTTGGAGGATAAAATCTTGTTTGGGTCTTGTTCTTGGGGTGTATTGTGTTTGACCATGGATGAGAGGGGCTTAAAGTATACGCAAGGTATAACAGATTAAACGACGAGTGTTTGATTCGTACAAGGTTGTTCGAAGTTCTTTGTTATTGTCACATATAATCCAAGAATTGGGTCACTCAGACATGTTTTTGGGATCACCCTCGTGCAAATGGAAATCTGTTGAAAGATGTGTGAGATAGATAATCTTTTGCTGGAAGGTCATTTTCTTGTTTATATGCTTTAAACCTTTAAATCGATCTTTACTTGAAACTGTGGGAAGGGACCACATGGAAACCGTTTCTGTAAGAGGTTTGGACCATGTGATGGTATGTCATGCTGTGGTATTATTTTTGTTTTTTTATGCAACGAACGACATTTATTACTCTTTGGACCTACGCTTAACTATCCCTTCTTTGTCCTAAGAAGCTAAGCTTTTATCGATATGGATTAAATCCAATCTTGTTAAGGATGTTCTGCTTGCACGTCAACGCTACATTCTTTATTTAATATCTAAACTCCATAGCCATAGATTCTTGTTAGCGATTGTGGTTTGGGTAGTGCAAGTAAAAGTAGTGGATTAGGCTGTTGCCCTTTGTCTTTTCTTGCTGATGCTCCCCACACAAATGCACACGTGTTTGATTATCACATCATTTTCTTACAAGATTAGAGATCCCTATAGAAAGAAAGTGCTCCCCTTTCTTATTCTTAGTCTTCCTAGTGGAACATATATAGGTCAATTGGTACGTTTTTCATTACTAGGTACATGTATAGAACATGATGTACCAATTCGCCTAGAACTCATAGACTTAGCAGCACTTTTTCAAGATATCAAAAGATTCCCTCTTTTTTTCTGTGGCCTAAGTTCAACCAAAGAATAACCTCAGATATTGCTAAGGTAGCCCTAGTGAGTGAGTCCAATAATGTTGACCCCTTCTTGTCCGAAAAGACACTCTTCTGTTAATCTCCGAGCAATGTTAAACTAATTCGATTGCTAATTTATTCGCAGGGCTATTCACTGCAGCGATCGCTCTATTCACAGACTTGAACATACTTCTAAACTTAGTAACGATAGGCACGCTTTTCGTCTTCTACATGGTGGCGAATGCTGTAATATTCAGGCGCTACGTTTCCCTGGGAACGACAAATCCATGGCCTACGCTCGCCTTTTTATTCGCCTTTTCTCTAACGTCGCTCATCTTCACCTTACTATGGCAGTTTGCTCCGTCGGGCAAACCAAAGCCCTTCGTTCTCGCCTCGTGCATGGCTCTGTCCATAATCATAGTACTGCTTTTTCATTACATGGTACCTCAGGCCCGAAAGCCCGAACTCTGGGGCGTGCCTTTGATGCCTTGGATACCTTCGTCTTCGATTTTTCTTAACATATTCTTATTGGGTTCTCTCGATAAGCCTTCGTATATTAGGTTTGGATTTTTCTCGGTTTTCGCCGTTGTTTTTTACGTTATGTACAGTGTTCATTCGAGCTTCGATGCTGAGGAAGATGGGATTTTGGGGAATAGGTTTGTTGATTCATTGCAAGGGTTGAAAGAATCTGTTGTTGATAGCCATGAAGATTTGATTGTGTCTTCTTCTAAAGTGTAATGAATGAAAGAGATGGCTTTTCTTTCTTTTGACTTTTTAGGTTTGACTTCCTTCTGTAATAGCCTTGTTGTCAATCGGTTGGAGTAGATGATTAAAATATAGGAATTTTAAAAGTGTATATGCTTTGATGCAGTTGAAGCAACTTGTATAGTATATCTTTTCTTAATCTTATTTTTTCATTTTATTGACATTAAAGTAAGAAAGTTGTATGATCAATCTGTATTATGAAGTAAGAATGTGCGATCAAATAATGCATGAGCAAGTGGTTGTTATATTATAAAGGTATATATTTATATATATTATATATATAGTTAGAACTCATTTAAGGAATAATTCCCATACACGTCTCTATCGGCTATGTGGCTAATCAAGTCTTGAGATTCCTATTTATGCGTGATTCTAGGATTAAAGCCAAACCCATGTTATGTATTTGTTATATATTTAAAAGAAGGAAAAAAATTAAAAATAAGAAAAGAAGGAATATAAGTGGGAATAATGGAATTTGCCTTATGATCCACTAGTCATGGCTTTATATATGGATCAATGCTTGGAATACGATGACTTGATTCCTTTTCTTTTCTTTTCTTTTTTAAATAAGGAAATGATACAATCTTATGAGAGTACTTACCCATTGAATAGAACTTTGCAAGATCTTGAAATAGAGAGATGACATCATTGGTGATTCAACAATGGAGTTATGAATATGAACTAAACAATATCGAAAGTGCTTGAAGAATGTATTGCAATTGATGCAGCTATTCGAAGAAGAAATTGCAATTGGACATTATTATATGTACTCTTTTGTTATTTCCTTCATATTCTTCGGTAGTTTTGTTTATCGATTCCATTTAGGGGGTGTTTGTTTTGGGTGATCCTCCAAAACATCACCGTGTTCCTTTCATCGCTTCATAATCACTGCGTTTGTTTAGCGTGGGTGATGAGTCATCACCGTGATGGAGGATCACCGAGGTGATCAAAACGGGGTGATATTCCAGCTTTAGGATCAACCCAAAAAGTAGGGTGATCCTCCATCACCATGATGGGGTGATATTTCCAATACTTCTTTGGACAAAATTATCTCTTATCTTTTAACATTCATTCCTTATATACCCTTACGTCTATTTTAAATTACATAACCAACATATTAAAATCTTAAAAAATTTATATTTAATGCTTAAAAATAAAAGAATTATGTTGACGGATTATAGAAAATACTTATAATTAATAATTGATTAATCTGTTAAAGCTTAAAACATAAAATAATTATATTGAAGAATTATATAAAATACTTATAATTAATAATTGGTTAAAAAATCTATGTTTAAAGCCTAAACAATATAATAGTTCTACTAATAAATTATATAACATGCTTATAATTAATGCTTAAAAATAATACTTGATTTTTTAAATATGAATAACTATCACGTTAAATATTACCTCTAATGAACATATTATAAATATTACCTCAAATGAACATATTAAAACACTTTTACTACATAATGTACATAATGTTTATGACATTTACACAATATCACTCCAGACATCACTGTGGTTAAACAAACACAATATTCCAATACCACATTTATATGCAAAATGAAATATCACCCCAAAACAAATACAGTGATGACGTATCACATTGATCCACATCACGGTGATATATCCATATCGCGGTGATGTGAATATCACCGCGATGTTGGATCACCGGAAACAAACACCCCTTAGTATTTTGTCCAATTGATTATGAGGAATGAAATCCTTTCCTTAAAAAAAAGTTAAGTATGAAACCAATCTAAACCTTAATATATGCTATGAATCTCACTTGTAAGAGCTAATTTTATAGCAAAAGTATAATGAAAGATAAGGATGATATATAACAAAAAATAGTGTAATTACGTAAATATTTATGTTTATATAATATAATTTAGTTACCAAAGTCTACGTATGGATATGGAGATAAATACAAATGAAGATTACCATAAAGCATGCTCTTATGTCACGGCACCATCACGAAACATTGATTAAATTAATAATATAATGGAAATGAAATTCAAAAGTGAGATATGGAAAATATTTACGTTACGAGATAATGGAACACTTTTTGTTGATGGTCAAAATAGGACGCTTTTAGTATCATCCAAATTTGGATTATTCACTCCCCTAACTATATTATTATTATTAAATTATGGATATTGTGGTGGGTCCATCGCATATATAGTCACTAAAAGAAATAATAATTATTAATGATGCTAATCCCAATAAATTCTCATACTTAGCTTTTCCTATAACCTAATCTAGCTAGCATAGGATACTGATGACTTCCTCGACGAATCAACTCAATTACTTGCTTTATATAAATAAATATCATTCCGTGATCCTATGGAATATAGGCAACTATAACTAAATTATTTAAGTTCAGGTTTCTATGAAGATGGTTCTCTGACACACTATATCATTACCATAATCACTCTTGTCATAAATCAATAATGAATTGATATTTGATACCCTTGATATGCTAATCACCAATAATTAACGTTAATAACTAATCACTTTGTTCTGTTAAATAACACTAGACCCTTAAATAACATGATTGAAAAAGCTCGATGTGCTGTATAAATAATATATATATATATATATAATATTGTTCAATGCGTAACGAAGCTTGGGATATAATTATATACTCGTTGACAAATAAAAACAACTCGACAAAAGAAATTTTTTGGCAGCTAGTCGTGCCAATGCTTTTCCTAGTCATTTTTTATTTTCAAATATATTGATCGAGATTTAATAAATATCACATTCTGAGGTTATAGAGTTGATCGATAGATAAGTAATTATAATTTGAACTCTCTTATTATATAGTCTTATATGAAACACCGAAAACACGATATATAAGTTATCTATATTCTGATTAAATTATTGATAATTCACATCTATCATCGTATCTATATATAAATAAATAAAAAAAAACGAACCTCTAATCTAATGTGCATATATAATGATAACCCTTCCATGAAAAATCAATATCATCGCCACTAATATTAACAAGTGGTTGAAAATACAACCCAACCTCCACAATGGATGGTTTTGTTTTGGATTCCACCAATTTATAATGATCACTATTATACATATGGAAATTCTTTTTCCACGTCCTTATTTTTTATAAAATAGTTAGTTATATTTACCATCCACTACAAATTAAAGACAGAGATTTTGATGTATGCATATTATGGAACAAGTGGGGTCAAGAAGATATATATATATATATATATATATATTTCAAAATTGAAACGATATATACTTCGTTACACTCACACTTTCGGATAATTTTAATTTTTCTTCTATACGAAACCTCTTCAGTTCAATTTCATATAATTGTAAGGTTTGATGAATAAATATGCTTATATATGTATAGCTAATAAATGAGATTTTAATTATTTCATTAAGAATTAAAGGACCTAATTATATATTTGTTTTGATGAAACTTCAACCCAACAGAGATAGTGGAACCAAAAAAGAACTATTATTTGCTAAAAACGAAATCGAATTGACTGTCGCTGTTGCAACATATCTAAGTGGGCTAGCACATTTTCAATCTTTATCGAGAAAAAAAAAGGTCGTATGGACAACTTTTCTCGAGGAAAATAAAATCCAAGCTGTAATAAAAATGACGTTATATAGAAAGTTTTCTTTAAAAAGGTTGGAATGGACGAATTCATTCTCGAGATTCTTGGGTCATAAAATTAAATTAGTGGGTGCATATTAAACATATTAAACTTTCTCTTTTTCCCGATAAAAGAATTATATTTTAAAGATTTCAAGTATTATTTTCGGTTCGTTTAATGATGGAAAATTGAAGGAAGATTGCTCATCATGGCTATCAACTTGGACTTTGAGCGTGTGACATCGAATGATTACCTAGTGATTGGAACTACATGTATATCCTAAAAGCTGCGCGAATTTAATTTTATTTCTGAAATTAGTACTTCAATCATTACAAAGTTCCCGAAATTTCAAGTTCGATTTTATGTATATTCAAAATAAAGGGCAACCCAAGTATATGTAATGTAATTGGGAGTTTATAAAGTAATGTCAATAGATAAATGCTCACTCACTAGGATATCCACACCATTATGCAATTTGCAAGTACCCCTTGTCTTTTCCTTACACATAAGTGTGTATTTGTAGAATATATTATACACACATATATATATCGTTGATGAATGAGGGATGATATCTATATTTATGAGGTAGATTTACTTTTGAAAAATCTCATATGGGAATAAAGTAGAATGCTTTTGAGAAAAATACCCAAAATCTTAATTGGTGGGTTTGGAGTAAAGTACCTTGGCCCAAATTTGAGTTATATAAACATAAATCTTGAAATTCGATGCCATTAAATTACAACCACATAAGTATATATCTCGAACCTTCCAAATGACTTTGAATATTTTGCTAAGTTTGTGTTTATGTTCGCGTGCCATTGTTCATTTACTTCGTTTGAGCGAATAAAGAAAAGAACATAATAAAGTTGCGAGCAATGCCCAACCTTTTTCTTTTATTCTCAAAAAGATTACAAGGACTCTCACAAGATCACACTTGACAGCACTATTTCGGATGCCTACGAGTCAACATAATCTAATTATAGATACCATCTTGGTTGCAGTTGGCCGAACTCAAAAGCGGTTGGAATTGCTCCGGAGAGGTTCCTTGCGGGACTGAAACTTCCAGGCCGCCAGGCAGTTTTTTGCTTGCCAGCACAGGGGAGTTTGTGGCCAGGCTGAACCATCTTGGAACTGCTTGCCCGGCCAGGCCAAATTGTCCTGAAAATTTATCGTCAGGCCAGGCCAAACATGTCCTGAAAACTGCTCGCCCGCCAGGCCAAACCGCCCTGGAAGCTGTCACAACTGCTCAACGGGTCAGGTTGGCTGAGCCATCTTGGTACTTGGCCAAGGATGTCGTCCGCATGGTTAGGCGATGCACCATGCCCGCGCCAATGTTTCGCACATCATGTCCCAGTGCCGCGCATGTCCTGGTCAAGGATCGTGCACGCTGCGCATGAGTGCCACATCTCTTCCGCCCAACTACCGCACGCGCTGCGCGCGTTTTGACCGAGTGTTGCGCACGACATCGATCCCGCATGCGCCCGTGCCAACATTGTGTTTGAGCGCCGCGCGCCGTTGCCGAGTGCCTTGCGCGCCGTTGCCGAGTGCCTTGCGCGCCCGGCGCACACATGCCTAGCCCATCGGGCCAAGCCAGCGCGCAGTGACGCGCGCTGCCCAGCCTTGCCTGCGCGCAGTGTGCTGCGCAGGCTGTGTTCCTCCCAAGACCTGGCCAGGTGCGTCTTTAGCTGAAGGTGACGCACGACCACGTCATCCCCCAAAATTATGGGTCTAACAGCAGGCCTCGTACATGTCGCGTAATTTTTATCCCCAAATAAACAGCTCCATTTTGTTATTCACATACCCAAACATGTGCAAGTTTGGGTGTCTTGATTTGCTAATTTTTTTTTAAATAAATAATTAACCACAATAATAGTCATTCCTACCTATTTTCACATATTTTCGTCGTAGTTAAAATTGCTAAATTAAATCACTAAATTAGATACTAAATTTGAATATCCGCAACCAACCCACGTGCCTGTTAGGTCTATACTCACTTATTAAGCCTCAGAACTTGAGATAAATCGTCATTTGGTCTGTCAATTATAATTATTTTTAGTTAGTTATTATTTTATGATTAATATATATTTATACTATTATATTAAGGGTGAGCGGTGTCTATTAACTGCTAATTTGGTCTGTAAAATATTTACAATTTAAACTCTCTATTTCTAATTTCATTAATTAAATAATTATCACATTTACCCCTCAATTTTTAGTTATTATACTTATACCCCTAATCATTATTTTTCTTTTATATATATAAAAATTATATTTTATCTACTAAATATTAATTATAAATTTCAAAATAAGCAAACGCATAGAGTGTGCAGACATTACTCGTATAGATTATACAACACAAGCATTGTGTATAAATATTAGTATATCTTATCCCACGAAAATTTGAACGTGCGAAAATTCTAATATATCTTGTCCGATGAAAATAATGTATTGCGGATTTTTCAATATTCTCACATTGTCTTCATTTTTGTGTGTTTGGATAGTAATGATGGGAAGTTGTGAATATGCTTAAAAGCCCAACAGCATGGGCCTCTACGTCCCCTTAAACGGGTCATGGCCCATTTATACTAAACGACAAGGGCCAAGAACGGAGTTACATTTATTTTTTTTCTGATTTTTGTCTGAACATTACAATTTACATTTCATTACACTATTATTTTACCCGTCCAATGCAAAGTATTAACTATCTGTAATTATTATATGTTAATAGATAATTACATGGGGATCGATGCACTATGATGAAAAATTATAAAGAACATCAAAAGATACCATACTTCACATCTTCGACTGAATGCGCATGACATTGGCTTCGATCGATCCATGAGGTTCGTCCGTAGGTAAGTAAACGTCGTCCTCAAACTGTCGACAACATTTTTCAAATATTCGTCGAAAGAGCGAAGTATTTATTTTGTTACACTGCCGACGGCGGACAAAAAAAAAACTGACCTTGACAATAATTGGATTGTCTTTGGTGGATAAGTTTACAGGCAAGAAGTGGATATTTGGCATTTGCAGCTTAAGCGATAATACGTCGTGAAACCTGAAAAGGCAATGAGAAAGTAAATTCCATTTTCATTACAATCAATCCATGGAAAAAAAAAGCAATATAAGTGGATGGTAACGAACCTGTCTAGCACAGCCTTTGCAATGTCATAAAGAGTGCTTTGTACGGATGGGCTATAAACTCCTCCTTTGGTGGCACCAAAGAAGGTGCTGATTATAACCTTTTTCACTTCCTCGTACCTCTCTGCGAAGTAAGATTTGTTTGGAGGAATGCTTGCAAGGGTCTCAATGGGGTAACTGTGACAAAACATCATTCCAATTTTTAGGATGGGGAAATAAGGTTATGCTACACAAAAACATGGTTAGCACTTACGTCCAGGAAGCAGTGACCTCAGTTGCAAGCATCCTCTCTCTTGTCTCGGGTAATATTGTGTACTCATCTCTGACAAATCCTTCAAAACCAGACTATAGCAAAAGTAATAACATGTTAAGTTTAATCTCCATCACTAGTAAGATTAGCTATTTTGAGTTGCTATAGGCTGCTAGAATCGTAATTGTAAGAATGCATGTCGAATGGCATGAGTTTGTTACTTCAACCATATAACTCACTTGGGTTGTCTTCAACAGAGATAATCCTTCAATCCCAGAAATCACCTGCAGTGCGCCATTCTTCTTTACAGTGACATCAGTTGTGTGTTTCTCAGATCCAAGTTTAAAGCCTTGAAGGAAGATTATCAAAGCAACTTATCAAGTAATCATGATATCTATTGTATTGCATCTTTACTCACTTCTTCGAAAGATTTGAGAGGCAAACAATGATAACCAATAAGACATCTCATCCAAGATTTCTTTCTTTTGGACAATGCAAATGGAAATTCTGAATTACAATGGTTTCCTCCATCCACTTACCATGATCATGAGGTTGACCGTTCACATACATACGCTCCCATGGCTTCTCAGATATGCGGATTATCGCAGCAGAGACCTGCAGAAACATAAATGTTAGGTTAAGCCATACGCTTTGACCCCAAATTCTGTACGCTTTATAATATATTACCCGTTGGTAAAAGCTTGTAAAGTGCTTCCCAAGGATAATGGCAAAGTCCTCCACAGAAAGCGGTTGAGCACATTCTTTAGCTTTCACATACACCTTATCCACCAAATCAGATCATATAATAAAGATATTTCCTCAAACCTTTTGAAACGAATATAGAAGAAGCTTATAACTGTGATGTTGAAAAGATCAATATTTATTAGGAATTTAACCAGTCGGTATGCAGCTGTGATTTCCCCAAATAAGTAAACAAAAAATCGCATGCAAAAGTGGACAAAATTTGATCTAAAAAATTGAAAAGTTTATGTTCTAACAATTTGGCAATTGGCAACCACATGATCATAGACCGTCAAATTCAGAAGCTAAACCACCAGGAAAACTCGATTAGTCTGAACAAATTGCAGGGTAAACGTAATACATATCGCTGGCGAATAATCGAAAAACCTCTGAAAACGAAGTTTGGCCGTCGTCCGCGTAGCAACTAGAATTCACAGTCACGCCCAACCTCGACCGAAAAAAAGAGATAAAAAAAGAGATATACCGTGTTTTTCATTGTATCGGTGGCGACGATATCGGAGTTGTCGCCGTCAGTATAAGCTCGGAGGCAATCGGAGAAAAGGCTGATGCTGACGCTCCACTCGACAAAACGGTGTCGTCCACTGGGTTCTCTCCAGACTCTGCCAACTCTAACCCTCGATTTGCCGTGTCTCTGCTCCAACATGACTCCGTTCATCGTCGCTCTCTCTCTCTCTCTCTCTCTCTCTCTGGAAAGCACTAATTAGACAGAAGGTCAGTACTATCTTTCATCCTTTTAGACAGAAGGTCAGTACTATCTTTCAGATCTTTTCAGACAAACCAAAAACAAGTGAACGAACAAAGAAACCATAACTAGAGCAGATATCTCCACTAAGAAGGTATGTAGAAATAAAGATTACAACTGTGGATTGGATACCCAAAGACCATAAATTCTGAACCTAGAAAAGGCACTTGAGATCCGTAAGATCAACTCTTTAACAAATAAATAAGCTAAGAATGCAACTGTATCACCATCGCTGGACTTGAGCTGACCAGAAATGAACTCATTGGAAATTATACTAAAATAAACACTAAAATACAAATCAACAGATTCATCAGCTCCATTTCAAGAGCAACAGAAAAAAAATAAGGGAATTTAAAAGCTGTACCTAATTTTGAGGGCTGAAGCTTTTGGTCCGCAGAGTTTGAAGATGGCGCAGTGATAAACCGAAACACTAGACAGAGAGAAGAAAGCGCGTCAATATTATTTCATCTAATAAATATTGAAATTCTCTTACTTATTACTTATAAATACAGTTATAAATACGGGATTTTACATAAAAAAATAGGGTCAATTCGAAATCAGACCCCGTTAGGGTTTGATTTTGAATTCAGGCCCCGTTTGAGAATCTTTTAGGTTAAATGACTCATTTTGTATGGTGTAAAAAAGTGGTATGAAAGATTTATGAACTGGTATAGAATGATCGTTTTGTGTTACAAACTTTCAACATACTGGTATGTCAGAGCAATGAAGTGGTACTGCAGAAAATAAACTGGTATCAGATGATTATAAGCTGGTACCGAATTATGGTTTTGTGGTACAGAATTTCAACATACTGGTACGTAAGAGCAATGAAGTGTCCTTAAAACTAAATTTTTGTCAAGAGAGCCTGAATCCTAAATTATAGTTATGGGGGAGTGAAATGAAAATGCCCCTAAAAAATACCCATTAATATAAAAAATTAGCTAATCAGTACCCTGTCAGTTTTTTTATATGCAGCTACCTGTCAGAATAAATTTTTTGCACATGGTATCTGCCCGCTGCAAGTTACGTCATATCACACATTTAGTTACCATAGAGAAACGTTTGTGGTACGTAATACAGTTAGAAAATGGTACCATCATATAAGGTACCGTATGGAACGTATTTAGGTACCATATTATACCAGTGTTTAAAAATGCGTTCTGTAGCGCGATCGCGTTTTTTTTCCCAAAACGCGTCATAGCGTGTTTTATTTTGCATTTTATTTTTTATTTACCAGCTTCCTGTTATCCATGGTCAGGCCTTCGCACAACAGAGGTGCTTCGCGGAGAAGATGACGTGAAAAGTGGAAAAACTACTTGGGTTCTTTATGCCGAATGGATTTTAATAATTGGGCCTGTTAAATTGTATAAATTAAGAAGCCCAACCAACTTTATATATTGTATTTTTTGTATTGTATTTTTTTATTTCACTATAAACTTAAAACACTTTAAAAGAATTCTTAAGTATGTCGAAAATATTAATTACTTAATTCAATTATACATATTTAAAGTGGAAATGGTTGTTACTATATATATAAATATATATTTGCATTAACAGTAACATGTCCGAAATACTTGCACAATACGCGACGCTATTTACGCTAAGCAACATCGAAACTAAAACGCGAAGCTATGCGCTATACGCTTTTTAAAACATTGATGGATATTTTGAAATTACTTCTAGTTTCAAATAGAAGAAATAATAATTTAAATAATAGCCGGTGGAAGTTGTGCTGGCTGTTGAGCTGATACATGGTATGGATTCACCAGACAATCTCGAGCAAAATGGCCCGGTTTGCCACATCGGAAGCATTGTATCACTGTCCTCGGTCATGTACCATAACAAACGCCCGTGTGATAGCGTCCACTAATCCTATTTATAAAATGAGGGTCGTTACGGGTGGAATTTTAAGCGTATAAAAGCAGGAATTCGTGACATAATTATTACAAATTGAAAAGGAGAACGTTAAAATAGTAGTTATTCAAATTAAAATAACTAGTAAATAAAAGAATAAAAGAGTAGTTATAAATGGCATACCCAATTAATTGAACCATCATAATATGGATAATCTATTAAGGGCAATCAATTGTTTGCCAAACAAATAAGAGCTTCGAATTAATGGATAACAAATTGTCTTGTTGTTTTTATACTTAAATCTTTTTCAAACAATTACATAAATAATTTAAGAATTGGGCGGATCGATCTTAAATGCATGTCCAGGCCCTACTCGCACCTTCCTTCTTCATCCTCAATTATTACATCGGCAATGGCGTCACCATTAGCTTCTATAATTTACACTGAAGAAGCTGCTTGGCGAATAGAATAAGCATAGCATACATAAACATACAAGCAAAAACAAGGGAATATACATTTCTCTCTCCTCTCCATGAGTTCCTTGTTTTCAACGTTGTTTCATTTATTCAACCTTCTGATAGATCTGATTCTACCAAAGATGGATCTGCCGATCAAAAAGAAGCGCGTGGTGGTGGTCGGCGGCGGCGCCGGCGGCTCAGTGCTCGCCAAAACCCTTCAATACGACGCCGATGTCGTTCTCGTAGACGCGTAAGCGACTAATCTCAGCCTTCAACTCAAATCCGATGCTATTGCAGGGATTAGTTTGAATTTGTTGTTCGTTAACTTCAGCTGTGTGCTTTGGGCATCTGATGCTTTCCTTGGATTTCACTTATTACATCTCAAATTAGGTTTTATTACGCCATTTCGATTTACAATCGCAGGAAAGAGTACTTTGAGGTAACCTGGGCGAGCCTAAGGTCGATGGTTCAACCATCGTTTGCGAAGAGAACACTGATTAATCACAGGGAATACCTTCCTAAAGCTCGAATTATTACATCACCAGCCACTGACATCACAGAAACCGCGGTGATGACCGCCCAAGGGGATAGAGTCGAGTACGATTTCCTCGTAATCGCCGTGGGCTGTGTAAATTCCGGTGGATACACAAAGTCCGAGAAGATGAGATACTACCAAGAAGGTGAAAAACGTCGATACGTTTCATGTATGGTGCGTTTGGTATAAGGATTTCGAAGAGGGCGTAACGTGACACCGTTCGATGCGCTGACTCAGTTTTCCTCTTGCGTACCAAACGCGCCCTTACTCCGTTTTCGGCGAATGAATCTCGTTGGAAAAACTTTTGTCTTGCAGAGCACAGAAAGATAGAGTCGTCGAAATCGATCCTAGTCGTAGGAGGCGGGCCCACGGGAGCAGAACTAGCTTCGGAAATAGCCTTCGATTTCCCGGACAAGAAGGTGACCTTGGTCCATAGAGGGCCGAGGTTGCTCGAATTCCTCGGAGAAAAAGCCGGGAAACTAGCGCTCGATTGGCTCACCTCGAAAGGAGTCGATGTGATCCTAAACCAATTCGTCGAATTGAAGGGCGAGTCGCCGAGCAGCGGCGTCTACGAAACGTCGGGCGGCGAGAAAATCAAAGCGGATTGCCATTTCCTCTGCGTCGGCTCTCCGCCCGCCTCGTCCTGGCTTAAGGGCACTTTCTTGAGGGATAAATTGGACGCCCGAGGAAGGCTCATCGTCGACTCGAAGCTGAGGGTGAAGGGCCACGATAACATCTTTGCCATAGGAGACGTCACCGACGTTCCCGTAAGTAAATTGCACTTACCAATCGTACCATAATCGTCGCCCCTTCGAGCTAAAATTTTAGGTTAAGTGGTCACTCAACGTGGTATCAGAGCTCAGGCCAAAAAGGTTTTGAGTATGATTCCTCACGACCGCTCAGTAAAAAAAATTACACGTCTAAAATTAGATTAGAAAGAAATCAGCCTATATGTGAGGGGTGGACAGAACATGTACACTCCTTTCACTTAACAATCATCAGCATTGATGAATTTGGTGTGTTTTAAGCAGGAGATCAAGCAAGGGTACTTGGCTCAGAAGCACGCCCATGTGACGGCTAAGAATTTAAGGATCTTGATGAGGGGACAGGGCGAGGAGAGGTTGTCCGAGTACAGACCAGCTAAGCCGATCGCACTCGTCTCACTCGGGCGGAGGGAAGGAGTTGCGCAGCTTCCTTTTATTACGTTCGGCGGACGAATCCCGGGAATGCTCAAGTCGGGGGACTTGTTCGTGGGCAAGACGAGGAAGGAGCTCGGCCTCGACCCGGACGGATGATTTTTTGATGTGAGCCTTTGTTGTGATGCTTCTTGTTATTGCATCATGTGCTTGGTTTTAGTCAGATGAAATAAAGATGGTTTCGTAGTTGACCTAGTATTGATCAAAGACAAATAGAGGACACTAATTCTGCCTGCGTTGGTATGCGGAATTCAGTAGAAAAACGAAAAAGGAAAGAAAAAGCGTAATGATACGCATCGTTGTACGTTACGCTTTGTTATCTTACTACAATTTTTTCGTATCGAATTCCACGTACCGAGCGTTGCCTGTTAGTTCAATCATCACATGATCTTATATTATCGTACTAGTGTAATGAAACTCAATCTGCAGTCGCCGGTGAAGTAGATGTTGCCTCGACTCGTCCGCTAAACCCTTCTTCACTTCGTCTCCCAACTCCCTCATCGGAATCGCAGCCAAGAATCCTTTTACGTACTCCTTGCAACACTCTTTCCCCTCGCAAACAATCGCTTCTTCCTCCTCGTTTATTACCCTCTCAATTACGCTCTCCTCGTCGAACTTCAGTATAAAAGCCCGATCGCAACCCTCAAAGAGCCTCTCCCCGAGAGTATCGACGACGTAATAAGCCCTTCTTTCCACCACCAACACGAAAAAGTGGTCATTCCACCCCACGATGTAGACCAACGGATAATCCTCATCGCGGGCCGACCCGACCCGACCCACCTCGGCCCACACGTCGTCGAAAGACATGGCTTCCTTCAAGAACTCGAAGCCCGCCTCGTCGGGTCGAAAAAACCCGACGAAGGACTTCTCGGGGACGAGGGATAAGTTGCGTACTGCTCCTGCTTTGGCATCGATCACTGTCTCGAGGTCGAAGTGCTTGTCGGGGAACCTCTCCGAGTAGGCCTTGTCCTCGCACAGACTCCTCCACTGCAATGAACCGTCGCGTATGAGCCCGTCGAGCTGGGACCTGACCGGCATGAGCCCGCGGTTCGAGCCAAGCCATTGGGCGACCGCGGCCGCAAGGGCCGCGCATGCGCTCTCGCCGTCGGCGCGTTCGCTCCTCTGGTCGATGGACGCGAAGAAGACGTTCGTATTGAGCTTCATTCGCCCGTCACGGCTAGCGATCTCTCTGTGTTCCCACGCTCCGACCGAAAAGTCGCCGCCATCGTCGTCTCCGAACGGCGACGGGAGCGACCGTGGTGCTTCTTTGCCGGATTTAGCCTTCTGCGGATCAAAAATAGTTCGTTTTATTCGAAATTGCCTTTTTTTTCTTCCTCAATCCGAACGTTATATGGTTAGTTATTTTATCAGGACTGTAATTCAGGAGAAGACATT
The DNA here is from genome assembly GCA_027422505.1 of Craterostigma plantagineum. Classification (NCBI taxonomy): domain Eukaryota; kingdom Viridiplantae; phylum Streptophyta; class Magnoliopsida; order Lamiales; family Linderniaceae; genus Craterostigma; species Craterostigma plantagineum. Next base: position 3,066,784 of record JAPQWV010000009.1, on the reverse strand, counting down.
ATACGAAAAGAAAATTTAGAGGGTGACATCATACGTACAATAACTTATAAAATAAGCAACTCAAGGAGATTATACGTTAGGATCTTTGTCCTAAATTTGCCTAATTTTGTAGTTGGTACCTATGGTGAGCCCCTAAAGTTTTCAGAACCCTAAATTATACTCCGGAACCCTAAAATTTGTGTAACATCGAGGATTCTTACATATAACGTCCATATATTGATTAATTTAAAACTTATTTTTCGTGTACTGTCACCTCCTAAATCTCATGTCCTTATATCGTCATCTCCTTAAATTACAAGACTGAAAAGATTAACCCAACTATATATGCAAGTCAATATGCGTACCGCAATAAGATTGGATTCGTCGGAAGAACTGAGTTGCCGGCGATCGAAATCGATGTCGTCGCCGCCTTCTTCTCCGTAGCACTTCTTCAGAAGGGGCTCTCCTTTCTCCTTAGCGGACGATCGGAGGCTCAATCTCCTCTTCCTCCACGGAATTAGCCTACGCTTCGCATTCCCCTCGTCGGTCGCCGAAACTTTCGTACGTTCCGAATTTATTGCATCAACATCCGATCTACGATGGGCGTAATAAACCCAATCCTCATCGTCCTCAATATTGCTCGCGCTCGCATGTATCAAATCCCGAGCGTGATTCGCGTGGGCCAACGTACCGTAACCGAAAGACTTGTAACAAACTTTCGAATCTTCTTCTGCTTCGGTGAATTCTTCCTCGGAGTCTTCTTCGTGGGACCCGCCGAAAGATGAAGAATTGTCGATTTTGTCGCTCCTCGAATCGCTGTTGCTGCTGCTGCTGCTGCTCTCGTCCGCGGGGCCCGCCGTCGTCTTACCTCTCCTCAGCAGTGATAATCCCTTGAGGAGATTGACTGGCTTGCGATTTTTCGTCGAAAGCGCGTTATTCGCCTCTTTTTTCGAAGACAACGTATCTCCGTAACAAGGCGAGCGTGGGAAAGATAGAATCGCTGGCCTTGGCAATGGTTCGAGGGGTTGTTCAGAGTTCTTTATTTCTCGAAGAGTAATCGAGAGCTGCAATGCAAGAAAAGAAAAGAAAATATAATTTAAATTTTCACATATAAATAAGAAAAACGAAAGAAAATATTCCAAATCAAGAGGGTAAACGTGATAGGAGGTAATAACCTCTTGATATATTAAGTAGTTAGACCAGCTTTATTCGACGTGCAACATAGCCCAAATTATGAACTCAATGGTAGAAACTTACTTAAACTATTTTCTATTCAATTTCCATTACTTTCTTTCAAAACCAAACAAAGTGTAGGCATTGTTCTTACATCGAGCGTAACGCCGAAATTAAAGCTTCCGTTGGGTATACTCATCGGAAGTTCGATTTCGGCGGCCTGGGAAGAAGAAGAAGAAGAAGAAGAAGAAGAAGAAGAAGAAGAAGAAGCGTAGTCTGCAATGTTTAACCGTAAAGTGGCCACCAAAGAAGACGACTTGTTCTTCAAAACCTGCCGTGAAAGAAAATTCCTTCAGACAACCTTTAATGATCTGATTTCAATTGTAGTAAAGTGTTACCGTGGACAGCTTTTTTTTTTTTTTTGCTTACGTTGAAAACGTTGAAAGAGACCTCCCAAGGATGAAAGGCGGCGGAGGCGGCGGCGCCGTCTTCCTTGGAGGAAAAAGACAGAGCGCAGACGAAGTGAAACTCTTCGTCCCATTGAACGAACCCATCGACCAAAGGTTGTTCCTTTGTGGAATTCTTCCTAGTAGAACTCCTCTTTAGAGAAGTCAACGCCGGCGATTTTGACTTTCTCCAACTGATTTCAGCCGAGATTCTTGAAGGATCGGCGACGTGGGTTAGGCCCTTTAGTTTATCGATCGTAATTTTGACCTCGAATTTCTTACGTGGCATCGCCGGCGGCCATGGCCTCCACTTTATCATCTTCGCGACCATTGCTCTGTTTTGCTCTGTTTTCTTGATTTAATCGTGGCTTATTTTGAGCCTTTACTTTGGGTACGTACTCTGTTTGAGGTAGTGAGTTTGTAATGAGATGGAAAGAAAGAAAAGCCGAAAGCTTTTTATGTATCAGTCAAAGGATGAGAGAATTTGAATGATAGTTTGGACATTGAAGAGAGAGAGATGGAGAAAGAATAGTTGACAGCTCTTCTTGCTAAGGCTTTCCACTCTTTTTATTGAGAGAGAGAGAGAGGTAGAGAATGGCTAATCTTTCGACCTTTTGACTTCGAACCATGAAATTGACCAAACGAAATTAGTTTTTAATTGATTTATTTAATGAATATTCTTTGATGTCATTGAATCATTAACTTATGGTCAATCTTCTTATTGTGGACTTTATGATTAAAACATGGGATTGGGATCGAGTTTTCCTTTCGTAATATGGAGTAGTATTGCATAATTCTTTTGCGCACGTAGAAAATGAGGTTTTTTGTTTCAATGGGTTTTCCAAGTGTTCTATCTTCTCGAAATGCTCAAAATGTAAAACTTGTTTGCAATCTCATCTCATACCCGAATTGTATAAATTTATTACTATAAGTACCCGAATAATTTATTAAATTTCTTCTAAATGTGGCATGAACATGAAACACATCGTTATTCCCTAGTTTGCGTCTATTGCCCACAAAATAATAATGAAGTTGGAAAGAATTTAATTAATTATGAGTCGATAATGGTGCATATGTATGGTTAATATTAAACTTTGTGCAATTTTAAATGCACCTATATATTATCACATTCGATGGTTTACTAGAAGAGTTACCATTGAAAACCGACTTATACCTTTGAAAAAAAAAAAGAAAACCGACTTATACCTTTGAAAAAAAAAAAAAAACCGACTTATACCGAACCTATGGCACTTTGGAAGGCGGTACAAGAAATAAATAAATAAACATATGGATAATGGGCGTTTAACTATCTTTTAGATATTTTTAAATAAATAATAATTTGTAAAGAAGTCACATTCAATGTGTGCACGTCTTGTGGTTAGAAATCCATTGAAATTGAAGACTTCTTTTACAATGGCATTGGGATAAATCAGTGTATGCCCGCAATTGTATTGATAACTACGTTTAAGTTGAATATATATATATATATATATATATATATATTATATATATATGAAACTAAATTAAAGAGCTATGATTAAAAAGAAGCGGTCCCCCACTGAAGTCCATTACATTTTCTTTTTTTGTAAAGTCAATTCATCTTATTTTAAAACGACAAAAGAAACTTCATGTCTTTTTCTTTTTTCTTCTAATGTATGCAAAGTAAAAGAAGAATCCTACATTACTCATATTTGTTGAAATCCCATTATAGTGACAATAATCTAAAATACACGGGGAGAGGTAGTAGTGGGCATAATGTCACGCCCTCACAAATTTGACCAAGAGTCTGGGCGAATCGGGCGATGACCTTGCGAGCCAAGAGTGTCGAGGCGCCCGAGAATTAGACTTTTGGGACTGGCCAAGCTTGTCGCGCACGGGACGTCGATCTAACCAAGCAAGGCCGAGGCACGTAGCATCCGTTCGACAGGGAGACGGAGCTATGGAGGTTATCCACGATTGTTGGTCCATCCGGATTCGCGTGGAACCTTCCGGAAGATCATGGAACCATGCGGAACAATGCGGGACATTCTAGAGAGTCAAGAGTCCAAGTGTGGAGAATGCTATGGAACTCTCTAGAGAGGAATATCCCAAAGGATATTCCTAGAATAGTCTAGATTGTAAATAATAGCCCTTAGATCGAGTAGATCTTAGCCGTCCATCGGGTTGGACAACTTGTATATATAGGGGCTTAGAGTAGTTCATTGGGATCAAGTGGTAAATGCCTTCATTGTAAACACTAGTATTCCTTTAGTGTGAGAAAGAGTTGAGTTCTCTCTCTAAAAATACTTGTGTGGGTTTTCCTCTTGCACTTAGGCACGTTCAAGCCGAGGGTTGTCCGACACTTTGCTTTCTTTCGTGAGCGTTTTGGGAGGCTGACCTAGTGAAGCACGCGAGGGGCTGCTTAAAGGACTAGGTGCCGCACGGGAGCTAGCAAGCCAAAGTTTAGGTCCGTGACAATAAGCTAAAACATCATAAATAAAAGTATATTTCACAAGTGACGGAACCAGGACTTGGTATTTGGGGGGTCGAAAAACAACTATAGTACAAAACATATTAATTCCGGCAAAAATAATTCTCATGTCATATTTTTTATCACAAAACTTTTGTAACGTTTAATTTTACTTTTCAAAATTTATAATCATGCTCGTAAATATACCATAATCATTTTTACTACCAGTAGGAGATAAAAAGCACCGTAACTAAAATGCGTCATCTTTCAATGCACTATATTAAAACCAAGAAAATTGATTGCACTGCGTTTCTCTGGTTGGGAATTCTGGCATATCCAATTTTCCACAAGAATCCGGTGCAAAAAAGTAAAGTGGAGAAAAATGTACCATTATAACTTATGAATCGATCTGTTTAAACTTCATCTGAAAATTTGGTTTGATATAAGCGCCCCTGTATAATTGTATATGATTATTTAATGTCTAATGATGATTAAAGAGATATCCAATTGGGTTTTGTTTTATTTTTAAATGAGCCCAATAAAATATAAGCCCAACTAAAAAGAATCCCCAAATCTTAGGTTTCTCTTTCATCCTCTTCCTCATTCTTCTTTTTTCAACGTCACATAAGAACCAGCCTCATCCATGGAGGCTCCACCTTATCAGCCCTACCATATACCCTTCTGACGCCGGCTGCCCGGGGGTCGGCCGACCCCTCTGACCCCCCTGTGGTTCCGTTGCTGATTTCACATATGTAGGAATGGGAACGAACGAGCTCCATTTACTTATTTACTGCATTTGAGTTTGAGAATAAGTTTGTTTGAGTTTGAGAATGAGTTTGAATGTTGCTTTGCCTAATTGCGGACATGTACCACCTCCCTATGACAAGGCTAGGCGGACTTACCCGTTAAATTACTATATGGATGATATTACCCCTGCTTGGTATTTGTTTTTCATTTTAATCTTCTATTAAATAACTATCCCAATGTTGTTTAGTCAATCATAAATATCTTCCAAGCAGCTTATTATATGATAATATATAAAAGTTGGATGTGGCCTCTCATTGACTAAGTCTAATAGCCAATCCCTATGTGACATGTCAGCATTAGAAATGTAAATTACTCTTTTAGGTCTATATGTGGTTGTAATTACACATGCCATTTATTTTGTTAATAATAAATTATACTAATAACTGTTATATTTAAAATGCCTATAAATTATACTAATAACTGTTATAATTAAAATAAAATCCGTGCATAGCACGGGCCAAAACTAGTTATATGATAATAACCTAATTATTTAAGTAACATCATACTTAAAAATATTGATAATCTATGTAGTTAATTTGCATGTAAATAAAGATATCTGATATTTGTGTGATGAAGAAAACGTTTACATCTTTGTTAGATCGAGTGTTACGTTTAATATAAATAAATTTAGTGAATAGAACCGTATAACTCAATAGTTTCCGGGATAAATGAAATGATATTTCAACTTTGAATGGGATAAGATGAATGCCAGTGCTTTTATTCAAGGACTCACAAGAGAGCGATCATCACACAATACGACTAATACACAATTGACCAGCTCGGAAAATTCGAATTATTGTGAAAATACTTACCTAACATGCATATCAATAAATATATAATGATAGATAAAAGTTAATTTAATTAAATTCGAGAATCAAGTTCCATGGCAGCGCTGAGGTTCATAGGATTCATATACTCCGACGAGCCCGACATGATCTGCCTCACGATGTATCTGTTGGCCCTCTCCGAAGGATGGAACGGATCCCAGAAAGCATACACATTCCTGTTCGGACATAGGTTCGACAACCTCGTACAAAGCCCGAGCCCGTTGTACGGCCCCTGTCCGCAACACGCCACCTTCGACGTAATAAATCCTACAATAATAATAATGACAAAAAAAAACTTCTTTTACGTAATGGTTAATTATTATAAATTTTAAAAACATAAAAAAAACGTTAAAAACTACCCACTATCACATGTTAATTCGTCAATAACTACCCACTATCATGCATTTAATGATTCTTATTAACATACAAGAATTCCAAATCGTTATACCGTGCATCACACGAGTAAACAATTAGTTTTTTTTTTTAAACAAATGTATGATATACAAAGTTTTCGTGTGCATGCGCAGACACAACCCTGATCTCTGCCACTTGTTGTTTGGCGAACAGGCCCACACAACTTCAGGGCAAATTTTAATACTCGAGGTCCTCGTTTTATTATGAGAACGGACTAAAAGGTTATAAAAAACGACCCTAAAGGTGCGCTTGGTATGCGAAATGTGATGTGGAATAGGGAATGAAATATGCATTTAACAATTGTACGTTACACTTCGTGTGTCGCACAATTACACTTTTCCTTTTTTTTTTACCGCATCGAATTCTGCATATCAAGCAAACCCTGAAGGATAATTCTACGCGTCGGAGTAATTACAGGTGTGTATGTGTGTGTGTGTGTATGTTTTTATTGTACCGAAAGCTTGAGGGTCGCGGATGAAGTCGTCGTGCATGAGTTTAGTGTTGGCCCCGAGGAACACGTTGGCCCCGACCTTCGAATTGAGATTCTGAAGCATCTGATTGAGCTGAGGGTTGAACAAAGCCGCGGCTTTCTGGAGCTCGGCCGAGCACTCGCCGTTGCTGCTACGCATGGCCAGCTCGGCCGGGACACACCCTAGTGGGCCCGTCCCGGTCACCAGCACCCTCCTCGCTCCTAGCTTGTAGAGCCTCTGAGCGAGCGGTTCGTTTCGTTATTCCCCAGCGTATTAACAACGACGAATTAAAAAGGAAATTGATTTTACTTATTTACCAGTAAGATCTTTTGGTACTCCGAGACGAGGTAACGAGCGTAGCTCGGAAGATCATACTGGCGGGACCTCGCGGAGAAAGGGACTAAATAGTAATTATTCACAAAGTCGTTGCCTCCCAACGTGATGAGGACGAGCGCTTGGTTGACGAGCCTCTTGGCCTCGGACGCCCCGATCAGAGCGCCCACCCTTTGCTGGTACTGCTCGAAGTACGCCAACTGCTGGGAGATTCTGATTATGTTCACCTACGCGGAAATAGATACGCGTGTTAATTACGATGATAGAACACCATATATATGCCTTGTCTTCTCCCTGCCCGGTATAATCCAAACGGGTTTTAAATTTGACATGTGTCATGTGTATTTAAAAACACACGGGAACATGTTCCAACATGAATGAGATAGGGTGTAAGATGACACCCGACAAATCTTAAGCCCACTTGGATTATACTCAAGTGTATAGGTTTAGACTAAACCCTATATATATAACGAAGATTGAGGAGCGCTCACGAATTGAACACCAGTATCGTTGAGAATCCCGACGCCGGCTGAGGCGAAGTTTGCGCCGACGAGCAGCCTCTGTCCCGTGAGGGCCGGGCTTAGGTACGGCAACGGCGACTCCCTACCGCCGATGTTCTGACCTGTCGAGGATCATTACGCAACACATAAAATGTCGGTCAGTACAAAACACTCAAATAAGAAACTAAAGGATCGAAAATTTTCATCGGTCTTAAATCTTAACTGATAATATCGGCGATGTTTAGCCCGTTGGAGAACCGCCCGGTGGCCCTATGGGTCGGATAATCGATCCCATAGGGCAGCGAGTCGGCCCGAGCCGTGGTGGCCAAGTAGTTGTTGTTCCCACTGTCGACCAAAGAATCTCCGAATACGAAGAATGCCCTAGCGTCGACCCGCGCTAAGCCCGCTATGAGTAATAACAACAGCGCGGATGTAATAAACGAGGAAAGGCGAGAAAGAGGAGCCATTTGTCGCCGGGAATAGCCGAGGTGGGTAGTTTGCAATTTACGGAAAACGACTTTGGGGGTGTATATATAAAGGCTGAGGATGCATGGAGAAGTACCATTTACAGCCAAGCAGCAGCTTGAAATCGAATTCAATTGAGGTAGTTCAGTGATCACATGATCATTCATAAACTTTTATTTATTTATTTATTTATTATTAGTTAGGTGTGTATAGCAGCAGAAGCTTATGTGCTGGAAATTTGCCGAGGTGGTTTTTTTATTTTCTGTGAAGGAGATATGTTATGACATGTTTTGGTGGTGTTGTAATGATGGAATGTGATCTAAGTTATATGTAACTACCACTTGAGGTTTTTTTTCGACCTCTAGATGAAATTCATGGCGGTTGTTTGTTAGTTAGATGGAAAGGAAAAAGAGAAGCGCATGTGACAAACTTCAATGAAACCTCAGCTTAATCATTTAACAACAGAAATTCAACATGTCACATAATGAACCTTTCTAAGCATCATCTTTAGTTAATTACTTATTTTAATTTAAGTGGTGGTTGGATTTGCATTCAACATTAATACGTAGAGATGTTGTAATAATAGAAGCAGGCATCTGCAGTACTAACTATACGAGGTACATATGCAGCTGAACACCCAATTTTTCAGGCAATAAATACAGATCATGTGTATATACATACATATATACATAAAGATTTTATGACTAGCCGTGATTAATTTATGGGGTGATGCTGTAAGGCAAGCCAACATTTTTGCATGGTAGTAGTATATCAGTAGTTTTTTTTTTTTTGGAAACCCGGGGAACCCCGGCGGGCCAGATAAACCCCGAGGGTCGTCCCACTACCTGCTAAATAGGCCGACAGCTCAAACACACATGTCTAGGCCCATGTGGGACAAGCCTAGGGAAATGATGGCGGGAGGGTTCGAACCCAAGACCTCTCCCTCATTACCCCAAGCACCTCAGCATTGGCCCGCGTACCACTAGATCAATGCCTCATTGGCTGTATATGAGTAGTTGACCAACCATATTTAAACTAAGTTAAACTCAAGTACTGTCAATTTTCAATTGATCCTTTCCGGAGAATTAGATGGTCATTTCGAACATGCCTTTTATTTAGTTGGTAATATCGATGAAACTACTAAGAAGGCTTCTATTATTGCATCAACTTAACATAATTTATATATTAGTACTTTTTCTTATACGATTAGTCTCGATTTAGGTATTTTAACTTCAAATTCAAGTATTTGATTCGACTTAAGCATTTATTTTATCTTAGAACAGTCGCTCCATTGAAATATACTTTTTATGTAAGTATGAGTATTATTTGTTTCGATTCAATTGTTTAACCCCATATTTGAATATTATATGCCCATATTGCGGAATTTTTTTAAAAGAAATATATACCAAGTCTTATTAATATTGAAATATATTATGTATTAGGGTTATTTTTTATCATCATGGACTAAAGAATAAATTAGATATGTTTATTTTTTTTAGTATATTCATCATATAATATAAGAACTTATTTCTCATTTGATATATTATAATTGAAAAGGGCATTATAGTAAGTGATCGTTTAGTCTGGTATAGGAAGTTAAAACTAATTTTGAGGTACTAATTAGGGTCTGAATCGAATATTTCATTGGGCATTTATCTTCAAATTACCCTTTTACATTTGATTATTATTTGCTTGTTGGGCCAAAAAAGAAGGCCCAATGATATGACCCATTGAACCCAAATTAGAAGTGGAGAAGGTAATTTTATTCTTTTATCGTAAATCAATTTTCAGAGAAATAGGAAAACTCAATCAATCAACGAATCTTGAAAAAAAAAACCCTAGCCGAGCGAATGGACAAGGAAACTTCGAGGCGGAGAACCCGAGATTCCGATTCGCACCGCGAGAGGGACTCGTCGTCCAAACACCACCGCCGACACCACGACGACGACCACCACCGTCACCGTTCGAAGCACGAGGATGAAGACCACCACCGGCGACGCCATCGCGAGAAGAGCGAGGATCGCGGTAGGTCTCGCTCGGTCGAGAGAAACAGAAGGAGGGAGAGGAGTGGTAGCGAGGAGAGGAAATCTGTGGAGAGGAATAAGAGAAAGGAGAGGAGCGAGAGTGAGGAGAGGAGCGACAAGAGAGCTCGGGTTTACGAGGAAAACATGAAGGAGAAGAGCAGGTTTGAGGATGTCCAGGGTACTGATGATCGTTTTGGAGGGAAGGTATTTGAGTCGGATGGAAACTTAGATGGTGAGGGTGAAGTCACGAAGCGTGACGAGACTAGCTCTGTTGTAAATGTGAGTTTCACGTTTCACCTTGCAGTCTTCTTCTGTTTCTTGACTTCATTTTGTTCTATTGTGTGTATTTGACCTCTTGTGAAGTAATTTGAGATGAGCATCGACGTGTATTGATTGGGTCTAGGTGAAGTATTCATTTAATTCTTCTAGCACATGGATCCTTCTGTCTGCATGGGTGTGATTGTTCAAAACTAACATTTGTTCTACTGTCTTTTTTGAGGGCTCAATTCATCAGTCCTGAACAGTTCTCTTATCAATTTCCGTAGCTGAACTTTTACAGCATTGCCTGAGTGAAACATAGGTAGATTTTCCCTTGGTCGGTGCCTAGCGAGTGTAGTGTATTCTAGGTTGGTCAAAGCTAATGTTTGGAATCTGTAATTCTAATTTGCTACATTGGAATATTTCTTGCAGGGTGCTGCAACAGAACTAAATACTGCAACATCGAGCAAGTTCTCTGCGACTTTACTTTCTCATGATGCTAAGGTATCTTCAATTTCCGAGACAAATGAAAATAAGGGAGTTAATAATAACAGATCTGATGAGGATACTGGGAAATCTAGTACAGATGGGAAGCCTTCTACTGCTGGAAAGAATAAGACTTTGTCTCTCGATGCCTTAGCCAAGGCTAAGAGAACCCTACAAATGCATAAAGAGCTTGCAGAAAAGATGAAGAAGATTCCTTCAGTAAGTTGTCGTTTGTATCTTACATGATGCCTAATGTTTATTTGTTCCATGTTATGTATGCTCCTAATAGTTTTTACATATGCCTGTGCCTTTAGCTTTTGTTTCTAAAATCTATGTTTCTTGTCTTTCAAGTTGAACAAAGATGCTGGTTCAACAAGAGAAGGTAATCCACAAGTGGGTGAAAAAGGAGCCTCCGTGAAAAGAGGCATTCAAACTCCCGTTACTCCCTCAACCAGTGTTTCCGCTTCTATGGTTACGCCATTGTTGTCCAATGTTACCTCGAATCCTGTTGTTCCACCACCGAGTGGTTTGCCTCACCTTGAAGGTCTAACTGCACAGAAATATGAAGCTGTAAAACGTGCACAGGAGCTGGCTGCAAAGATGGGGTTTCGTCGAGACCAAGATTTTCCTCCCCTTATCAATATGTTCCCTGGGCAAATGCCCCCAGATGTTGGTGTCCAACCAAAACCTTCTAAAGCACCTGTTCTTCGCCTTGATGCTTTAGGCAGGGAAATTGATGAGCATGGCAATGTGGTTAATACTCAAAAAATGAATAGTTTGAGCACCCTTAAGGTACGCTACGTTGACATTAATATTCCTGAAATTGGTTTAGTTATGAAATTATTACGTGAAGTTTCTGATTATCAGGTTTGGGATCACTTACGGATGGTTATGTTCTTCTAGGTCAACATTAACAAGCAAAAGAAAGATGCATTTCAGATACTCAAACCTGAATTAGATGTTGATCCAGAGAAGAATCCCTTTTTTGACGCAAGGATGGGAATAGACAAAAACAAGTTGCTGAGACCTAAGAGGATGAACTTTCAGTTTGTGGAGGAAGGAAAATGGTCAAAAGATGCCGAAATAATCAAACTGAAGGCAATATATTTAGTTAGTCACATATTGTATTTTCTTTCTAAGCCAGGCTGGTCTTACTTCGTTCGTCTGGTTTTGACTTTTAGTCTCAATTTGGAGAAGCAAAAGCCAAGGAACTGAAGGCAAAGCAAGCTCAGCTGGCCAAAGCAAAGTCAGAGCCCGCCATAAACCCAAACTTTATAGAAGTGGGTGAGAGGGTTTTCACCAAAGAAAAACCAAAGGAATCAATCCCTGACGTTGAGTGGTGGTGAGTCGAGTTTCTCAATTGAACTTGTTTCAGAACTCATATATTTTTCACTACTTAATCCGCTCAAGTCTGTGTAGGCACTGAATATGTGAGTAGTAGAGCAATATTCTAATCTCCACCACTTTTTGAAATCTGTTTTCACCTGCAGGGATGTACCACTTCTCAAGACTGCTGAATATGGTGACATAGTTAACGGCAGTCTAGACGAAAGTAACATAAAAATGGAGAAGATCACCATATACGTCGAACACCCTAGACCCATCGAGCCACCTGCCGAACCAGCACCTCCCCCACCTCAGCCCTTAAAGCTTACCAAGAAGGAGCAGAAGAAACTGCGCACACAGCGAAGGTTGGCCCGCGAAAAGGAGAGGCAGGAAATGATTCGACTAGGCGTCTTAGAACCACCAAAGCCCAAAGTCAAAATGAGCAACCTCATGAAAGTTCTCGGTTCTGAGGCAACCCAAGACCCCACAAAGATGGAAATGGAAATAAGAAGCGCCGCAGCAGAGCGCGAACAGGCCCACATCGATCGTAACGTCGCTCGTAAGCTGACGCCCGCCGAGCGCCGCGAAAAGAAGGAGAGAAAGCTCTTTGATGACCCAAATGCCTCTTTGGACACCATAGTCTCTGTTTACAAGGTGAACGACCTTTCTCACCCACAAGCCCGTTTTAAGGTCGACATAAACGCCCAGGAGAATAGGCTCACTGGGTGTGCTATAATCTCCGAGGGAATAAGTGTCGTGGTCGTCGAAGGAGGCGCAAAGTCTATTAAAAGGTACGGAAAACTCATGCTTAAGAGAATCGATTGGGCGGCTGCAATTGCAGAGGAGGAAGAGGAAGGGGAAGAAAAACCTCCAAACAAGTGCGTGCTTGTGTGGCAGGGGAGCGTTGCTAAGCCGAGTTTTTGCAGGTTTTTCGTCCAAGAATGTAGGACTGAAGCTGCTGCAAGGAAATTCTTCGCAGACCACGGCGTCGGGCATTATTGGGATCTAGCACTTAATTTCACAGAGGATGATGCTCTTTGAGGTCGTTTTCTGTTCTGTAGCTCGAATATTTCTCTATGCTCCTTTGGAATAATATGCATTTTGCTGCTGATTGTTTATTATGTGATGGGATTTGCTTATATGTTCTGTGGTTTTGTTTTGTTGTTATGAAGTATTATGATGACATCTGCTATGTTAATGCGATACTTTCTCGTGCTGAGCTTAATTACTTGAATTTCTTGTTTCAAATTGTGTACTTCAAATGACGAGAAAGAAGAAAGGAGGTAATAAGAGTCAAAGTAGGACTACTTTTTTGGCTTATCTCGTTACTAAACTCAGATCTAATTCTATGCTTATTGTCTGCTATGGAACAACTCTAATTTAGTGCCCTATTTAAATTCTGTGAAGATCACATCAACTATTGGAAAGTAGGATTATACCAATACCATTAACCTCCACTTGGAGTTGGAGATCGACCAATTGGGACAATAAATTTATATGTTTTTGTAGATTTTTTATTTTATGATCATAAATAGGACACTGTAAATTAGTTGAGGTCGGCTCATATTTTGAAGCTCGAGCCCTTTTATTTTCACCACTTATTTAACAGATTATATTCTATTTTCGTTTTCATTTTCACTTTCATTTCATTTTCCTAATAATATCATGAAATTTCATAAAATGAGAAAAATGGAAAAGAAACAAGATAATAGTGCGAAGATATTTTGTGCAATAGTGATTTATAAAATACCACAGGTATTTTCTCCTTCTCTTTGCCATCGTATTATCCTTATCCTCCCAACACCATGCTATCCTTAAACACTCCCAAAACCCACATCCTCTCCACCCCATTCCTCCCCGGCGGCGGCGGCCACCGCCGCCTTCAACCGCCGCAAATCACCACCACCCACCACCGCCAACTCTCCACCATCACCGCCCTAATCATCCCCGGCCAATATTCAGGCCAGAATCAGAAATCACCATCTCTAATCCTCCCCGGCCAATACTCGAGACAGAATCAGAAATCATCGTCCAAGCAACAACCTCAGCAGCTCTACCAACCTTTCCGACCGCCGCCGTCGTCGCCGCTCCCTCAGAAGTTTCGGAACCTCGACACCAACGAAAAGCTCGACGTGCTCACCAATCGCATGGGTTTATGGTTCGAATACGCGCCGCTCATCACCTCTCTGATAAACGAGGGTTTCCTTTCCACGACGCTCGAGGAAATCACGGGAATTCCATCGGTGGAGCAGAATCGGCTCGTCGTGGCGGCGCAGGTGAGGGATTCGCTCGTTGAGGCGAGCGACGAAGAAACCGTCGCCTATTTCGATCCGATGGGCTCGCCGGAGATTCTATACGAGCTTAGGATGCTGGACACTCCTCAGAGGGCGGTGTCGGCGAAGTTCATCATCGAGCAAGGCGAGTACGACGGAAAAAAAGCCGAGGAATTAGCGAGGTCGATGAAGGATTATCCGAGGAGGTACGGCGAGAAGGGATGGGAGTATTTCGACCAACATTCTCCCGGCGACTGCTTGGCGTTCGTCTACTACCGCCAGGCGCAGGAGCACAAATCGGCTGCGTCGCCGCCTGGGCTCAGCCGCGCCGCGCTCGAGCGTGCGTTGGAAGTTGTCGAAACTGAAAGGGCTAGGAAGTTAATCACCGACGATGTGGAAGGAAAAGACGCGGCCGATTCCGGCGACGCCGTTGACGATATGGTGAGAGTCCCAGTGGTGAGAATGACCTACGGCGAGGTAGCCGAGTCCACCGTCGTCCGCGTCTTCCCAGTTTGCCGGCCCGTCGCCGACGAGGTCGCCGACGCGCCGTACGAGTCAGAAATGACTGGGGATTTCGGCGTCGTCACGGCGGAGAAGTCTTGGAGCCGATGGGTGGTTCTCCCAGGGTGGGCGCCAGTGGCTGGGCTGAAGAGGGGCGGCGCCGCCGTGTCCTTTGCAAAGGCGAGAGGGGTTCTGCCGTGGAGGTCGAATAGGAAGGACGCAGACGAGGGTATTTTGGTGGTGGTGGACAGAGTCGCGAAGGAGGTTTCGTCGGCGAGTGGGTTTTATTTGGTGGCCGGCGGAAAAGATGGGTCGTTGACGTTGGAGAGAGGGGCGAAGCTGAAGGAGGTTGGGGCGGTGGAGAGCTTAGGCACGGTGGTGTTGGTGGTGAGGCCGCCGAGGGATGAGGATGACGATTTGGATAAAATAGAATGGGACTGAAGAAATGGAAGTCGAGCTTTTATATTATGGGGTTTTTAAGGTTGCTCTGTGTTGTGTGGTGGAGTTAATTGATAATTTGTTGTAATGGTTATTGGGGAAAGTTTTATACGAAGTGTTCTGATTTGAGATCAGCTTATTGTTGAAGTGAAAGCAAAGCACACAACAAGTGATGACGACAGAGAATCGCCAGGATTTTCAGGTCAATGTGCAATTTTATTTATCAAGAACCCAACACTACAAGTTACAACACTATTTCACAGATGCTTTATCTTATTCTTATTATATTGTAAGAAAGATGCACCGAAAGAAGGAAAGTAAGCGTATTCTATTGCCACTGAGGCTTTGGAGTTTTCTTTTTTTTCTTACAATAGCAAACGAACTGATCTGTTCAAGAATTCCAAGCTCAATTTTACAAAAGTTATCGAAGACTTTTAAGGAAATAAAACCCCATCAACGAACTGAAGCGCACAATTCTTGCAACCACCTAAGGTTGGGGATAATTTATACAACTAGACGTGGTGGCAGTAGTGGTAGTAGAAAATTCGATTTAAGTTACAAATGGAAAAAGAAAAAGAAAAAGAAAGAAACAATCTGATTTGAGTTCTTACACATGAAAAAGGAAAAAAAAAAAGATATGATTTCATTTCAACTAAAATTAGCACATATAACAAAAGCTCCTCGTTGTTGTTCTTGGAGCATCCCTGTCTTCAAATCCCCTCATAAATGCTCTTATAGAAAGGTGCTCAGAGGCATATGTCATGAAAGATGCTAACACTATTCCAAGCCCAACCATCACACCCAACCTATTATTATTATTACCAACATACCAAAATATATACATCATCGACATTTCTATCCTTCATCGAATTCAAATTCAAGTGTATTGTTATTACATACCTTACGAACAAAGCGCCGATCCCCAAAATACCAGGTAACAGAGGTATCGCCAAGGCGAGAGAAGCCATTGACATCCCATAGCAAAACGCAGCAGCGTCACATGAGGATGATTTCCGAAGATGACCTAAAAGAAAGAAGAAAATGACCACACGTGAAGAAATTGGGTCGTTCGAATATGTGGCGTAAGCCAATAACTATTTTTATCTGATCGCCTGCTTGCCTTTTGCAGAGTCGTAATCTGAGGATTCGGGGCGGGTGGAAAAGGTTGCTGACCGTCCCCACTGGTGAATTACGTGGAGATAGCTTCCAAACAATATGAAGAAAATCGTGAAGGTCCACTCGTAAACAAGAAGCAAACCCGTCCATGGCATTGTCTGTCGAGGAATCATCGAAAACGACAGAGCAAGGGATAGTAGAGCAGCTATAAAGCAGACAATCGCCGACATTGGGCCCAGAAAAGCAGGCACCTTGCTCTGTGCAGCGCTTGGGAACTGCGTGCAACGAGGGAAATCAGCAAACAGCCTACACTCTGTTCTATTTCTCCCAAAATGTAACACGCTACAACAGCTCAGCTAATAATAAAAGTCGAGTGCAAAGCAAACCTGCTGAATAGAGCTAACATTTGAGGAGTTGACAGAGGCATAACCATAGATGCCCCCAGATCTCAGCTTGTAGTAAAACTGTCTGATATGTTCTATGACGGACCGTGCCTGTTGTAGCAAATGGCTGCTTAAAATATACCCGGCGAAAAGCATGTTCGTAACGTGTGTAATAAACGAAATATGACAAAATCCCTGACCTGTATGTTCGAGCGATAGAAACAGAAAATGAAAAACCCGAGCGGAAGCAGAACGAGAACTTTGATAAGGAGTGCAGTTGTAGGTTCTTGACCCCCTCCAGTTCCAGGAAGAGTCTCTTCGAGCTTTACCCTGATATTCTGCAGCATAGAAAATGATGGACGTAGGACATGACAGAGGAGGTTAGAAGAACATAGGCAAAATGTGACCAGCGTGGAAAAGAGTTTACCTAATTCATACTGATTACTGAATATGATGTCACAAAAATTACCTGCCAGGCATCAACAGGTTTTACAAGCCAATGAGTCCACCAGTCCCAAGGTTTAAGAGGACCAAGAGTGTAATGAATAACATGCAATTGGTCCGCATCGACCATCCACTGAAATCGAAGATCGCATGGTATCAATAAATAATTTAATATCCAGTTTCCAAAAAAAAAACATGAATCGCCTTCTATCCATCATCGAATCACCAGGTGTTGAGAAGAGAACAGATGTCTTCGAATTAATGTTTGATAATTGATTATGAAGATATTTAGTCATATATACTTGCCACAAACACGTCTTAAATGCACACACATATTATATACAGACGTAGTTTCACAGCTGGATATGTCTGGAAGATTTAGAATATAAAAGACCTCAGAAACTATCTGACATTTTGCAGAATAATAACCTGTCCCATCTTAACTATCACTATTTTGAGAAATTCATATCGACAACCCACTGGACTACAAACGCCATAGGTTCCAAGTTATGATACTAAGCACAGCAATTGGAATCAATATAAGCAAGAATGAATCTAGGAAAGTGATATAACCTTGTTAGCAAGCATGTAAAGACCAACATCCGCATTATATATAGTTGAAAGTCTCTCCATTTGGGGTTTTGGTCTGGACCTCAACTCCTCTGGAGATGCATGGGGGTCGAAAAGGTGAGCGTTGGGAAAATCAGGAAAATATGAGTTCAGAAATCCCTGGTCACCTGTTATTAATGGAAATGAATGACTCTGGTTGGACGCAATAGATGAGAAAACCATGAATATTTTCCAAAGATGTCTCAAGCAGTTTTGGGCCGCAGATGATTTGGATAAACATATAGATTTGTAGATAAAAAGATACGATCGGGTACGGCATGTACCTCCAGTGTAAGAGTGCATTGTGTTAACTTTAGTCATCATATCATTGAAAACTTCTTCTGATGGTTCGACCACCATAACTCCGGAATTCAACCTTTCAGAATGCTTTAAGTTGGCGCAAAACTTTTGACACTTGAAAAGACCTTCAATGTTCTTAACCACTATTGTGTCAGCATCAAGGTACACCACTGCCAATTTTGCGAAAGGCGTAAAAAAAATTATTAGCAGAAATTTCACCAGATCATCTATCAAAAATCATACAAACTCGAGCAATCCCAGCCTTGGTGTATCCTACAATCACGACAATAGCCACATGCTCGCCGCAGTGAATCTACCGCGTTGAATCCAACTACAACTATCATCAGACATAAACGTTACCTTTTTTATACTCTGTCAAATTAAAGATTTTAAGCTTCGTGTAAACACCCCAGAATCTTGTAGGACGGACTTGATTGGGATTTTCCAGCAAGCTAATCGTCTTGACAATCCATCCATCAGCCTGCACAAACCACATAAATGTCATCCAACAAGTAGCAGCTAGTCATTACATTTGAGAAAACAAGCTTCCAAAATTAGCACAAGATCAAGACATCTAAAGCTCCACTGGCATTTAAATTATTACCTTAAGCAGCTTCTTAGCGTAATCAGAAACTCCATCAGATACCAAGGCAACCATATCCTTCGTCGAACCCGTATCACGTATGGATTTCCCAAGCACTCGAACGCCGAGCAAGAACTCATCGCCGTATAAAAGCGTCACGTAGGCCTCTTCCGAGTTCTTAGATCCCGAAGCTACATAGAATCTAGAAAGTGCAATTAAAGAAAGTAACAGTACCGTAAACCCTAATCTCGACCTACTACTACAACTTGGCATCTTATCCCAATCCTCAACAAACTACAACCCTGGAGATCCGAGCAGCAGCGAATGCTCTAAATTAAATTCAGAACCGAAATCGAATCAGCGGCGGAAATCGTTCTGCCTCGTTTCGAATGTGTATGAATTATCCTTTCGCAGTTTACACTTTACAGGGGAAGATATATAAGAGTTTGACATGGTCTTCGTTGTCGTCTCCGTGTGGTGTCTGCGCTGTACTTAAAACTTATGATGGTGAAGAAAATAAAAAGGAATCTTCTTTAGTTAATTAAAAGAAAATAAAAAAAATAAAGAAAATGTGTGAAAAGAATAAATAAAATAAACGAAGATCGGACATCTTATATATACTATTTTTTGAAGATTATATATTTATATTTTAGCTAGCTTAATCCTAGTTAATATAAAGAAACATTACACTTAAATACGTGCAGGTATAAAATTAACCAAATCACTCCCATGTCAAAAAGTATGTAAAAACATTTTTCTACTAAGTATAGAACTGCCAAATGGGCCCACTGGCCGCGGGCATTGCTGGGGCGGGCCCGACGGGCCGCGGGTAGACCCGCCAAAAAAAATATATATATAATTATATTAAATAACAGATATATAAATAAATTATATTGATTTTTATATTTTTGAGCTATGATTCGTACTTTAATAACATAAACACATTAATATTAAAGAAGGCGATTAAATTTGATATTTTCCAACTTGAACTCTTCATTTTCTATCTTTTCCTATTTTTATTGTTTTTTTCTTAGCTATTATTTTTTATTTAAAATGAACGTGCTAAGCCCGTCGGGCGGGGCAAAGCCTTCATTTCTCAGGCCCGCTTACCCGCGACCACCCCACGAGTGCTGGCCTTTGGCGGGCTACGGGCTACATATAAAATTTTTATTGAAGGGTACTAAATAGATAATACTTTTTAAGTGTAGATACACCAATACAAAAATGTGTGAAAAGACTAAAGAAATAATGACACTTCATATAATATACTATTGTTTGAAGAATATATTAATTGTATTTTAGCTAGCGTAATCCTTTTTAATATAACATGTGGCAAGCCATTACAAATATGAACTGTTAATTGAGAACAGGGACACATGTATCCATCATAATTAGAAAATATCTAAATGTGGCCTATAATATATGTATCACTAAGCAGTGGACTTGTGACATATTTAGAAAAATATTTAAAATTTAGCCCACTTGCCAGCTCAGGAAATGGTCACCCCCAACAACGAATACAAAGAGTCGAGAGAATCAAATGTCATTCTTCCTTCGCCGCACGAAACATCTACGAGGTAAAGAAGAAAGCGACCACCTTTTGTCTTAGGAGATAAAAAAGTGTCAAGTGACCACTTCTCCTAAAAGGTTAACCCTGAAGGAAGTGCATCACTTTTTAATTTATATAATTTATTTCCAACACGCCCCCTCACGTCTAGGCTAATTTCACCTTTTAGGAGAAGTGGTCACTTAACAAAAAGACCAAAGTAAGTTCGATGGAAACTCAAGATTATTATTACTGATTTTTTATTTTCTTTCGTTTCGAGCATGCATACACGTGTGTAGATTTCTCGAAATCTGTCCTCTGTTCTACCCCAAAAAGTTCTAGCATTAAAACCTCTTTTCTCGTAACCAATGCATGTCAAGTGAGGTGTCCCTGCGATAGAAAACCCCATTTTTCTCAAACTCCTTGATGGGGGTTATTACTTGTCAGGAATATCGAAAATTCACGACATCATATCTCCCAAAGTTTCGATTTTTTTTGAGCAAATCGTCTTTTAGGGTATGGGAGTAAGCCTAACTTTGCCTTTTAGGGCGAAACTTCATTCTTGAGGCTGATTGATTTATGGTCAATTAAATCCCTTATTTAATTAATAATTCTTCTTCGTTCTCTCCCTTAGTGCTTTCGTGGACCGAAAAAAAAGAAATAAAGAAAAATGGCATCGGAAAGAGCGAAAGTGGACCTTCGTTCGGACACGGTAACGAAGCCCACCGAGAAGATGAGAGTTTCGATGTCGAGGGCCGAGGTGGACGACGACGTCTTGGGCCACGACCCAACCGCCGTTCGCCTCGAAAGGCGAATGTCGAGGATATTAGGGAAAGAATCGGCGCTTTTCGTCCCCTCGGGGACGATGGCCAACCTCATCTGTGTCCTCACGCACTGTAACGTACGGGGAAGCGAGGTGATCCTCGGAGACTACTCCCACATACATATATACGAGAACGGAGGGATTTCGACGCTCGGCGGGGTCCACCCGAGGACCGTGAGGAATTTAGAGGATGGGACGATGGACCTGAGTTCGATCGAGGGGGCGGTTAGGGTTCACATGAGCTTTGAGATTTGTTACCCCACGACGAGGCTCATTTGCCTGGAGAACTCTCATGCACAGTAAGATTTCACGTTGTTTGTGGGTATGCTGTTGAATGACCATTTCACCTAAAAGGTTAAACTTCGTAAGACTGTTTTTTTCTTATAAGTTTAGGTATTATATTTCTGAGACGTTCTTCACGTCGAAGCTGATTATCTGTCTTAGACGTGTAATTTTCTTAAATGGTTGGTCATGGGGTTCGTACTTAATAACTTCTTCCGAGCTCTGATACCATGTTGAATATTATTTTTAAATTTCATACATTATATTTTCAATATGCCCCTTATGTCTAGTGTTTTTATTATCGAACCATAGACGGATGATTTTCTTAAATTAGTGGTCGTGAGGATTCGTATCAAGATTTAAACGTTGAGCCCTGATATCAGTTGAATGACCACTTCACCTGAATGCTTAAGTTTTTATCATTTTAAAATTTTATATTATATTTCCAACATGTATGAATATATTTTACTTAGATGGTCGATATTTATGCAGCTCGGGCGGTAGATGCCTGACCGCAGAGTATACGGATCGAGTCGGGGAGCTGGCAAAGAAGTATGGTTTGAAGCTTCATATCGACGGGGCTCGCATCTTCAATGCATCTGTGGTGACCCAATTTTTTTTAAAAAATAACATTGCTTACAATTTTTGGTAATGAAATAGTATGTATCTCTTGCATTGCAGGCTCTTGGTGTCCCTGTTTCAAGGCTCGTCCAGGCTGCTGATTCAGTAACAGTAAGTTCAGTTTTTGACATATTTTTTTTTTTACTTTCGATCGATTTGCTAACGTAATCTGCTGGCGTAAACCCGTAAACAAAACGAGCAGGCATGTCTGTCGAAAGGCCTCGGAGCACCCGCAGGGACCATCATCGCGGGCTCAGAGAGCTTCATTTCGAGGGTAAAATGCGTTAGTTTCGAGATTTTATCTTTTCTTATTTTCTTCGATTCTCGAAATACTAAAATTCATCATCTTCTCTTTTCTTACATTGAAGGCGATAATCCTAAGGAAGACTCTGGGCGGGGGAATGAGACAGGTCGGGGTCTTATGCGCAGCTGCCTTAGTTGCCGTGGAAGAAAACATTAGCAAGCTCGAAATCGATCATAAGAACGCCAAGATTTTGGCAGGTATTACTAATAATGATAATATATAATTTCGATCCCAACTTTAACTTCTTCCCCCAAAGCAAAAACTAATATCCAATTACTCCACACAGAGGGGCTTCGTAAAATCAAGGGACTGAAAGTGAACTTGGACGCCGTCGAAACCAACATTGTGAGTTAACGATCATAATTTTGCACTGGAGGTTTGAAGGGAGTGTATCGTATTTTAAGTTTACATTATTTCCAACATTACCCCCTTACGTCTAGGCTGATTTCTTTGTTTTCTAGTCTTAGTTAGACGTGTAAATTTTGATTTAGGAGGTGATATTTAGGATTCGTATCCATGATCTTTAGGCCTGAGCTCTGATATCATGTCTGAATGACCACTTATCTATCATAATTTGAAATTTATATTATTTCCAACATTGTTTTACAACGTCTCTACGTAAGGTTTATTTCGACATTTTGGCGGAGGCGAAGCTCACCAAGGATGAACTAACGGAGAAACTTCGAGCGCTCGGCGTGCTCGTGATGTCTGAAGGCCCGCGCACGTACGTCTCTCATATATATGACGTTATATTGACACATTGTTTCAAAAGCGTAATAATAAGACTTCGTTTCATTACGTTAGGATTAGGCTCATGACTCATCATCAAATCTCGAAAAGCGACGTGCATTACGCACTTTCCTGCATTAAGGTATCGTTATTCGACTCTGTGTGTGTGTGTGTATGGATGGATATTACCACATAGGATGGTTTCTAAAATTGCTGTTCGAATATATGCAGAGAGCTGTAGCTTGGAATGTTGGGGAAAATGGGAGCAATTGATGCTATTAGGAGGAGTATTTATTTCAACCTATCTTATGTGTTGATCTGAATTCTCAGAACTATTTCTGACACTTTTCATTTGCGCTACATATATTGGTTTTCTCGAACATCAGTTAATTGCTAGAGTTCAGGTTTTTTTGAATGTACATTGCGGAATGAAACAACAAATGGGCAATTGTTGTGCCATAAAATTAATGAAGGCAATCGAAAGTATTAACAAAATAAAGGAACTGAGTATAATTCAGACCTCAACGTTCAATCGGGTAAATTTAGTATGATGAGAAATTCGAACTTCATTGTCAGCTATTTGACATTGTTAGCTTTCAGCCTCACAAGAACGTCCCAAAAATCTGTCTAAGTTCAGTATGAAATGAATCCGAACATTTACTGTCAGGCCAAACAAAGTCTTGCGACGAAATTCAGTAGGGGACGAATTTGAACTTTACCGTTAGTTATGCAACCGTACCGACTTTCAGCCTTAAGCATCGCAACTGTAGTTCTGACATTCCGACTAAGTTCACTATGAAATGAAATGACACTGAAATTAACCGTGCCAGCTGTGAAAACGACTTCGACTTCCATCGATATATTTGAATTCAGACCCCATTAAAGTTTTAAAATATGTTTCAAACCCTGTCAGAAAAAAACTATTGTTTAGAGGACCCAATTTCTGTAAAATTTAGAGTGAAGACATAAACTTAAAAAACTGTTATAAAATGTTATATGAACATCGGATGATCGTTTTTTGGTACTTCAGAGTTCAGAACAATGAAGTGATACT
The DNA here is from genome assembly GCA_027422505.1 of Craterostigma plantagineum. Taxonomy (NCBI): domain Eukaryota; kingdom Viridiplantae; phylum Streptophyta; class Magnoliopsida; order Lamiales; family Linderniaceae; genus Craterostigma; species Craterostigma plantagineum. The sequence continues at coordinate 3,042,821 of JAPQWV010000009.1, read as the reverse complement.
GCAGAACAATGAAACGATACTGCAGAAATCGGGCCGTTAAAACTAATTTTTTCCTGAAAGGGCCTGAATCTTAAGCAAAAATTTGACGGGGATTGAAATGAAATTTCCCATCGTGACCGATCATGAGTTCTATATGACATGTCTTAGGCACACAAACGACAATTAGCACGTTATTAGTACTCGATATTAAGATAATTGGGGCATTTTCATTTCGTGCCCTCCCATAACTATCATTTAGGATTCAGACCCTCTTGGCAAAAAAATTAGTTTTAAGGACTCATTTTTGTGCAGTACCACTTCATTGCTCTTACATACCAGTATGTTGAAATTCTGTACCACAAAACCATGGTACCAGTTTATGATCATCTGATACCAGTTTATTTTCTGCAGTACCACTTTATTGCTTTGACATACTAGTATGTTCAAAGTTTTGTAACACAAAACGATCATTCTATACCAGTTCATATATCTTTCATACCATTTTTTTACATCACACAAAAAGGGTCCTTTAACCTAAAAAATTTTTAAACAAGGTCCGGACTCGAAATCAAATCCTTAATGGGACCTGATTTCGAATCGACCCATAATTTTATAACCCATCAACCACTAGGCTATTCTTGTGAGCATCTTAGTCTTTTATTTGATTATATAACAATAATTTATATAAAATATCGTCTCCTTCCTTTTCCTTTCTCGACTCACATTGGCACATAGCTGTGTGTGGAGCTGTTCTTACAATTGTGTTGTCTCCGATCTGAGCAAATTTAGGGTTTCAAACTCCAATTCGACCTTTCCATTACAATTCGGAATATACAGAGGTCCGTGACTCGGAAGAGCTAGAGCAATAACCATATCGTTGGTTATCTGTTGCTTATTTGGTTTGAACTTGTAGGATTGGTTTTTGTTTGATGATTGAAGAGGCTTTGAGCTTTTATTTTTGAGAAATATGGATACGGATTTCAAAGGTGATTTGGCGTGCCTTGATCCGAAGCTTCTGCAGCTTCAGGAAGTGTCTCCTTCAGCCATTGCAGCCAATCCGTATGTCGCTGAGAAGCTGTTCGATATGTGGTTATCGCTGCCCGAAACGAATTCACTGGTAATTGTTTGGCTTTATAACTAGTTTCTATCAGAGTTGTAAATTTGTCGATTTTCTGAGCTGCGGTTTGATTAGTTTTAGTACAGGTATATGATTACGATAAGATGGATATGATTTGATTTATACTTGGTATGTCGTTTGTGCATTGGATAGAGAATGGATCATGAAATAATGAACCTAATTTAGAGAATAAGGCATGAAATTAAACAATGGAGCGCCGTAGCTTGGTTAGCTTTCTAGTGCAAGGTGTTTAGGTGAATGAAAATTATAGTAAAAAGTGCAGGTGAAATCGTTACTCAATAATGCAAGGGCTGGAGCTTCGTTAAATACTTCTGGAACCTCAAGCACAAATGCTGTAGCAGTCAATGCTTTGCCTTCAATGTTTCCCGCTGGAAGCACACCCCCACTTTCCCGAGAAGTTCGACTGGCTCACCTCGGATCATGAAACAGAGGCCTGGCCCATCTACTTTAGGTTCTTCACTGAAGATAAAGAATGAAACTCCGAAGGAGAATATACCCCAGGTTCTATTTTACTTTAGACTGGGCACTACATTATGCTGCTTCTTTTCTTGCTGTGATTATTAATGTTTTGATCATGATTATATTGACAGTTCTATTTCTTGAATGGCCGTCCACCATCAAATGAATTGAAAGAGCGGTGCTTGTATAGAATTAATCAATTCTTTTATGGTCACAGTGATGGGCTCCAAATGCAAGGTGTAATTGTGATTCTCTTCATTTCATTTTGTAGATTCATAAGATATTCAGTTGAATTTAGTCCATTACTTATTCATCTGCACTTGCAGTACTCAGCATTTGTTAATATTGTCTGTTTTGATAATCGCATTATGCTGACTGTCATCTTCGTTATTCTGATGAGACCTTTTAATTTTAAAATCCATGGGGATTCAGAATTCAAGCCCTTAACACAAGAAATTTGCAAGCTTCCATCATTCTTCTCCACTACTCTTTTCAAGAAGATTGACGCTAATTCCACTGGTTTCGTTACCAGGTGATTGGTTTTGTTTTCTGTTTAGCCTATATCCTGAAAATTTTCCTCTTCCTTTACTTCAAATGCATGTTAAGCAATTGAATGCTCACACAAAAAAGGTGCACTGTAATGCTTGCATGATATAATTTATATATTGCTTAATAAGGGTACGGTGAGAACATTTTTTTCCTTGTACCATAGTTTGTGGTGGTAGATTTTTATGCTTTAGGCTACTTCATTTTTTTATCGGCATTTGCTGAATGAAGGTATATATACTTGCCTATATTGCATGCTATCAGGGATGCATTTGTGGACTATTGGATCAATGGAAACATGTTGACGAAAGATGTAGCAACGCAGATATACACAATCTTAAAACAACCTGATTGCAGATATTTGGTTAAGGTAGCTTACGAATTGCTAAGTTATGATTGTAACATAACTCTGTCAATTTGATGTTACTCATGCAAATTTTGCCGGATGTTTTGGGTGTAATATGAACTTGATAGGATGACTTCAAGCCAGTTCTTCGAGAACTTTTGGCAACTCATCCAGGGTTGGAGTTCTTACAGAATACACCTGAATTCCAAGATAGATATGGTATTCCCAAGTTTCTACTCATTTCCTTTGTTTCTTTCTCTTTCAAAAAGGATCTTCATTTCAATTTTCTTTCGCTGAATAGTTAATCGTTCATTCGCTATTCTGTCCAGCTGAGACGGTGATATTCAGGATATTCTACTATGTTAATAGATTGGGTAATGGTCGTCTTACTCTCAGAGAGCTGAAACATTCAAACTTAATTGCTGCTATGCAACAAGCAGATGAAGAAGAGGATATTAACAAAGTGTTGAGGTAATTTATGAGGTTTTATTTCTTTTGATCTGAATACTTTTTGATGCTGCAAATTATAACCAATCATTTGAAGTTCTAGTCAGCCCATGTCTGCCTAAACCAGTAGTCATAGGTTAACACCACACCCCTGCTTTTTTATTTTTTTATTTTTTATTTATTGCCATGGAGGATAGGAAATGCCTTTTTGAGAGACTTCTATGTTGCTAGCCATATCTCGTCTTGCCAGAACTTCAGCATCTGTAATTCTTTTCTGTTTTTCTCTAATCTCTATGTCCTCCTTGTAACAGGTACTTCTCTTATGAACACTTCTATGTCATATACTGCAAATTCTGGGAGCTGGACACAGATCATGACTTTTTGATTGATAAAGAAAATCTCATTAGATATGGTAACCATGCACTCACATACAGAATTGTCGATAGAATATTTTCTCAGGTCAGTATTTGGTTCTTTCAAATTTACGTCTCGTCCTCGTCTGTTAAAGAGGGACAAATTTGTTCTTCTAGAAACATTCCTTCTACCTTTCTGAGTAATGGCCGCTTGAATATGTAAGGTTCCTAGAAAGTTCACCAGCAAGGTTGAAGGAAAAATGGGATATGAAGATTTTGTTTATTTCATATTGTCTGAGGAGGATAAACCGTCTGAGCCAAGCCTTGAGTACTGGTACGCAACCCCTATGGCTGTTTTTGAATTTCTTTTTTCATCTTTTATCTATTTTATGGGGGAAGGGTGAAGTGAAATTTGCCTCTCCAGAGTAGCTAATCATTGATTGCTGGTATAGGTAACGAATGTATGTGAACATTATAGACCGATTGTGTTTATGCAACTTGTATATCTCATTCTCTATATGTTTCCTCTCATCCTCTGAGATTCTTCATTTTTATCACATCACAGAGGTATTGGTACTAATATCATCAGAAGTTGAATGGTTGTTATTTAGTTTTTCTGTGTCATGCAGTATTTTGGTCTGTCTTTAATATTTCTTTTTTGTTTCAGGTTCAAGTGCATAGACTTGGATGGAAATGGTATCATTACAAGGAACGAAATGCAATTCTTTTATGAAGAGCAGTTGCATAGGATGGAGTGTATGGCCCAAGAGCCTGTTCTTTTTGAGGATATTCTATGCCAGATAGTCGACATGATTCATCCAGAGGTAATTTTCACATGGATTGTTGATTGGCTTCTATCTATTCGCCTTTTGATTTCATGCCTTTTTTTTTTGGTTAACAGAATGAGAGCTACTTCACATTACACGATTTAAAGGGAAAAAAATTAGCCGGCAGTGTCTTCAACATCCTATTTAACCTCAACAAGTTCATGGCCTTTGAGACCCGCGATCCCTTCCTAATTCGCCAGGTAAAAAGAACAACGGATATTATTGCTTCCCTTACAACGCTCCCGGTTTTTTTTTCTTTATCACCCATCTTTGGAATTCAGTTTTTTTTCTTCCCCTAACCTCCATAGGAGCGCGAGAACCCGCACTTGACAGAATGGGACCGATTTGCTCACAGAGAATACATTCGACTTTCAATGGAGGAAGACGCCGAGGATGCCTCTAATGGAAGCGCAGATGTGTGGGATGAATCACTTGAAGCTCCCTTTTGAGTTCAATATTGTGGGCGACTTTCAGCCTCGCCCGCCCGCCCCTTTCAGGTTATTATGCATCATATTGCGCACTTTACGATAATTTAGAAAAATTAAATTAACTATGTGACATTTTTTAATCTCGAGGTTTTCGCTATGTATTCGTTGTATTCATGTAGCTGGTTCAAGATGCCTGTGGGCATCAGTTTTTTTTTCTGGGATACTTTTAAGTGGTGGCATTCTTTGAGGCTTTTGTTTTGGAGTTAGAAGAATGGGACTTTCCTTTGATTGCTGCATAATGGGAGTTAAAGGACTTTACAAAAACATTAAAACTGTATTTGGTTCGAAGAAAATAGCATGGGAAAGAAGATTCAAGAGAAAATGATTTGATAAGTTTTTCTTTCATTTCCCCACCATCTGGTGAAGAAATTATGTTTCCTTAGGTTTAAGATGCTAAGTTCTCTTTTCCTTGGCTATTTCTTCAATCAACGGAACGTAAAAACTAGTTTTTTCTAAGGTTGATTGACCCTTCATTTCTCCTCCATAAGTATAACGTCTCTTCTTCGATTCTTTTTACCGTGAGACCTATAAAACATGAAACATGACATAAATATATATTTTCGATGGTATATGTGACATGTAATGATCGATGATTGCAAGTTTATGGGTATAAAATATACCGAAAATCCTAACTTATCACTAATTTCTGCAAATCAAACACACCCTACCCGGAGCTACGAAAGGAAAGATAATTTCTGATACTTGTGTAATTATATTAATGATACACTTTCATGTTTTTAAAAGACTAACCACTCAAAACGTATTTTTAATTTTACATTTAGGATGATTGAATGTCAAGTGTATAAATGGGGCAAAGGCTATAGAAAATCGTAAACCAAACTTGCCGTCAACATTTTTTTCCATATTTTCATTAATAACGACAAATGTACGGGATTGAATAGCCCAAGAGCTTCCTAGCAACGTTGATTAGTTTAGAAGGAAGAAAGCTCTCATCGAGAAAGAAACGAACACAATCAAACTAAGAAAAAACAAGTCCAAAAGAAAATAAAATTTATGATAAGACAAAAGGATAATGAACATACAACAGAAATGTCTATTAAGTCAAATCTATTATACTCTTCACTTTCTCCTATCTTCATTACAAAACTCATATTCTTCACGAATCACACTCCACAAAGGGAGAAAGAACTCCTATAAGAGGAGACACAAACTCCCAAATGGGGGAACTAGGGCAGACAACATAAAAAAAACAAAACAAAAGGAAAGACATAGACAAATGCGAACACGACAGTGACAAGAAAAACAAACAATTCTGAGAACAATCACAAACACCAACACCAACGGAAATGCACATTAACGTTCGAAGAACAAACAACAAAAACGGACAACATTGCAAGGAAAAAAAAACAGCAAAGAGCACATTAGAGTGTTTGTTGTTTGGAGTGGAGGGCGTTAAAAAACAAAAGGAGAGAACTTGCGGTCAACATTTACGAGTTATGATTTAATTTTTAAAACCATCTTTTGAACTTAAAATAGCCGTCGAGATTGCCAATTCCGATTTGAACGGGCGAACAAACTAGGGCCGGGAAAAAATACCGGAATATCGAAATATCGTCCTTATCGTATCGAATCGTATCGAAAATATCGAAAATTTTGGTATACCGAAGTTTTTGGTAAGGTATGATACCGTACCGAAAATTTTCGGTACGGTAATGGTATGAAAGTTTTTAAAATTAGGTATACCGATTATACCGAATACCGAAATACTAATTATATTTATATATGTATACACACACCTACATATATTATATTATTTCAAAAAATATAAATGAAAAATTAGGAATCTTCATAAACTTATTTAGCCCATAAATTATTAACTTATACACAACTTTCTAAGATTAGGCACCATATTTTACTTATGTAACTCAAGTAACGTTTAATTTTTGCCTTTTTAATGTTTTTTCCAGGATTTTGAGAGTGTGAAGATGCAATGCAATTACTTTTTGTTAATCTTCACTAATGTTTTAAATATAGCTGCTTCGTTCTAATTAATCTTTATATAAAGTTGTATTTTGTGGTTATGTAAAGTTTTTTGTCTTACTAAGGAGACTGGCTAATAAAATATGTAAATTATTTTAGGTTAAAAATCTTTTTATTTTGAAAAAATTGGTATTAATAATCTATCTTATTGGGGCCTAAGGAGTTTGAGTTGATTAAAATTCCAAAACAACCAATTAACGAGTTACGAGACATGCATGGTAAAAAACCCTCCGTGTGAATGGTATAGAAGGTATGATACCGATACCATACCGAAATTTTGGTATCATACCGTATCGATATTTAAGGTATACCGAAATTTTGGTATGGTATTGGTATGATTTTTTTCGATACCGAAATTTCGGTACGGTATACGGTATCACGGTTTTGGTACGGTATACCGTACCGAACCACCCCTAGATCAAACTCGATGATATATTTATGTCCAATTCAAAAATAATTTATTTTAATCTATTCTATTTTATTAAGCATCCAGTTGGCTATAAAATGTCCATTAGTCTGTCAATTTCACGAAAGAAATTAATATTTCTAAAACACCCTTTATCTGTTAATTACTACTTTTAGTTAATTACCATTTTAAATTAATTCTTATACCTTTACTTTTATAATTTATATATATACATAATATAATTTTAAATTTTCAATTAATTATTTTAAAATAAAATAAATTTAATATTACTTATTCATATATTATAGTATAGCACCCGCAATTGAGTATGCAAATAATATAGTATTAAGTTATTGAATAAGGTGGAAGTTATTGATTAGAATGTGAAAGAGACAAATTCGTTGACTTTTTTTTATTCGTATCAGGCTCAATCGATTTAAATTATTTTTGAAATTATAATTATATTATTTCAACTAGAATATTGTCCTCTAAAATTTCATCCACTCAATATACACGTTGCTGAGTCAATCACTCTTTGTGGGTGTTCAAGACTAAACATAGGCTGCTACAATGTAAAATTAAATTTGCTGACCAGATATATAACTTTTCAATCAAGTTATACCAAAGCTTTTATTAAACACGACAAGTAAATGAAATTATCTACAACAATTCATTTGACATATTATACGTTTATGTAATGTGGTGTGGGGTAAACGATAATCGTATACGTTACATTACCATATGAAGATATAAATGTGCCTAAGAGGGGGTGAATTAGGCCTATAGAAATTTTTGCTTCTTTTCACAATTTCTAAGTGTAGTGACTTGGATATGCCTATTGATGCTTTTGACGTGTATGCCTGATATATCCTAGTTCGTCGGATGTGTTTCGGGTCTGTCTCACTGTATAAGGAAATAATTGAAAAGTAAATGCGAGACATGATTTTTATAGAGGTTATATCCCCAACTGGGGTTTACTCCTCTCCTTGGGGTTTGCTCCCCAAGAGTTTAACCAATCACTATAATGCACCGTAGCTGGATACAAAACTGATTGGTTAGCCCAATACACAACCGAAACAAGTCGAACACTAGCAACTACTAGGTTACCACACGCCGAGTTTCGTTCCTCGGAATCTCCTTGATCCCGACAGATACAGCTCGCTACCGAAGGGCCCCCGAACTTGTCCTTCCCTTCACGTGTGCGTAAACGTCGACCTTGCCTCCTTGGTATTGCTCACGTCCGAAGACAACACGTCCGAAGACAGAATATATGGAGGGAATGACGGAATATCAGATAAATCACTCGCTCAGTGATGGATATGCAGGTTAACGCTCAGCAAGGCAGAAAGCTATCGCAAGTGAATGGCTCAGGAATCTCTTAGTATCTTTCTGCTCAAATATCTCTCGTAGGCTTATGTTCGCTAAATTTCAGTGCCTCTAAAAATCTGAAGTGCAACTTATATATAATCCTTTTCAAACAGCACTTCACATGGAAAATCATATCAAATAATGATCACTAAATCAAGCATAGTTTCCATGCAATTTTCGAGTCAATCATACCATATAAATCATGCTCTTAATAAATCATCACAACGGTCATATAACACATTTAAGCATGATTATATTCCATATCGAAAGCTCAATTTCGTTCTCAAGCATATTCAAGCATTTCGCATATAATTACCATATCAGAACTTTCCATAAGAGATTCCATGCTATCTGTTTCTAGAACAAGTCAATCCAGATTTTCTTTCCAAGTATAGCACATAAGATAGCATCACATCAGCACGTTTTCCATGTACAATTCATAGTATAATTACCATGTTTAGCACACAAATCAGATCAGAGAATGCTTAATACGATTTATCAATCATGGCCAACCTTTCCTTATTTCAGAGATCACATCCGTTTATAGCATATAACACCTTATCCAAAAAATCAATCAAATCAAATCTTTCCTAAATATAATATTCTAATCAACCTAAGGAAAGATATTAATTTAATATTGCACATTAAATTCAGTGGAAAGCATGCAAAGAATCGCATAAGTGATTTTCGTCCAGGAATAAACTAGTATCAACTGATATATCACTTTCCATATATAAACAGCATATTTTCCATATATAGCTCAGTAGGATATCTCATGCATTATTTCCATATATAGCACAATACGATATATCCTATCTCATGGACTGTCTATAACATGCGATCTCATTGTCTCATCAACAAATCACACACTAACATGTGAATCAAATATTCTACACTTTAATCAACTTTTAGCTCATTATCAATGCATGGTCGAATATTCTCATGAACTTAGACGTTATATTAATCACAAATCGAATATATATGGACCTAACGTCATTACAATTACAATTGTTCATCAAAACTCTCTAATATGTATGGACCAAAAAGGTCAACACCATCTCACACCCACTTTTTTTATATATTTTCTGAGTTGGATAAGTGTTTTGCCCTTCAAAATTCACAAAGCTATGTTCCAATTAAAGAAATTAAAGAAGACGTCTAAGTTTCATATTAGTGTCGGCTCATAATCTCTTACCTGCCTTTCTCCTTTCTCATTTTGTAACGAAAGTCGAAATGTGTATTCCCTCCATTGAGCTTTTATTGTAAAACTATTACTAACAATAGAGGCATAACATACGTATATTATTCTAATTTTAAATTAGTAAAGTAGACAACTAATATATCGACCAAGAGAAAAGATAACAATTAGAAAAAGAGTTCTTTGTTCTTAATTATTTTTTCCATTGCAACATCTCCTTCCACATCTTTATTCACTATAGGTTTGAGATAGAAACATTTACACTATGATACTATATGTCATAAACATCCATAATATAAACGAAATGGGGAATAGTGAATAGAAATATTTAAATGAGATTACGAGATTAATATGGAGATCATCTATGACATCCACTTAAATAAATGGTTTCTGGGCAATTTCCATGTATTCATATTTCATACATAGTTTCGCTGGGTTTTTCTTAAAATGATTTTTTTACTATTTGGGCAATCTTAATTATTGTGATCTTGTACTCAATTCAAATACGTCACATTTTTATTACTATATCAATACACGAGGACACAGCCAAGATTGCAATCCCGTGAGTAATAGTAACACTTAAAATTATACTAAATGTCCGAGTAGGGAAATTACATATAATAATATTCTCAACAAGAAAGCAATTTAATAGGTCCTACCTGTGATTTTCTTTTTCTGATCGATCACATAATCAATTTCGCTTAATTACACTACACAACTGGTTTTATCCTTCATTTTGTCCATATGTGGTTGCACTACTTCTACCTACTTAGCATTAAACAGCTGTATTACTTTTACATATCTGTCTACTCAAAACCTTCAAATCAGACATAAACTTGTCTTAAAATATATATATATATATATATATATTCACACACACACACAGTAATCGTATCGTACGGAAAAGCTAGTGAAGCCATGTCTAGTAGAATAGTAGCTGACAACACTACCACCAACTGGTACGCCGCCGCCCATCAGCAGCCGCCCACCGCCGCCCCCTTCTCTCCGACCCTCGGCCAGCTCCTCAAGAACGTCGGCGACGCAAGTAAGGAAGCCACCGCCGGCGAAGACGAAACTCCCATCCACCACCACCACCACGCCGTCGACATCTCCTCCCCCACCCCAAAGCAGCCCAGCTTCGTCCTCACCTTCTCCAACATCACCTACACCCTCGGCGGCGGCGGAGGATCCCGCCGCCCATTCCCCTTTTTCCTCCGTCCTTCCTCCTCCTCCGCCGGCGGCGAAGACCCATCCAAGACCATCCTCAACGACATCTCCGGCGAGGCCCGCGACGGCGAGATCCTGGCCGTGATGGGTGCTTCAGGCTCGGGGAAGTCGACCCTAATTGACGCCCTGGCTAACCGTATGGCCCGCGGCAGCGTCAAGGGCTCCGTCGCCCTCAACGGCGAGCCGCTCGAGTCGCGCCTCCTGAAGGTGATCTCAGCTTACGTCATGCAAGATGACCTCCTTCTTCCCATGCTGACCGTTGAAGAAACCCTAATGTTCGCCGCCGAGTTCAGACTCCCCAGGGCGCTCTCCCAGCAAAAGAAGAAGCTGAGGGTCCAAACCCTCATAGACCAGCTCGGCCTGAGGAGCGCCGCCGCGACGGTCATCGGCGACGAGGGACACCGCGGCATCTCCGGCGGAGAGCGCCGGCGGGTCTCCATCGGAGCCGACATCATCCACGACCCGATCCTCCTATTCCTCGACGAGCCAACCTCGGGCCTCGACTCGACAAGCGCTTTCATGGTGGTGAAGGTTCTCCGGCGAATCGCACTGAGCGGAAGCGTCGTCGTCATGTCCGTCCACCAGCCGAGCTACCGAATCCTCGGGCTCTTGGATCGAATGATCTTCCTCTCCCACGGCCAGGTAATTAGAAATCGAGGAGGATTCGTGGTTTACGGTTTGGGATTTGTGGTTTCTATCTAAAATCAAATAGTAAAAATAGGTGTAGATTAATTGCCTGATTTTGATATTATATTAAGTGGATTGATGAGGTAGATTCAAACCCGTATGTTAGAAATCGATGGATTCTTCCTAAAACCAATTGGTGATGGAACAGATTAATTGCACCTGTTTGATATATTAAGTGGATTGATGAACTTGATTCAAATCCTTATCTTAGAAATCGATGGATTTATCTAACCAATTGGTGATGTGAGATGAGATTAATTGCCTCTGTTTGATATATTAAGTGGATTGATGAGCTTGATTCAAATTTCTATCTTATTATAATAACACGCCAGGCGGTCTACGGCGGACCACCCTCGAGCCTTCCCGCCTTCTTCTTCGACTTCGGCCACCCAATCCCCGACGACGAGAACCGCACCGAGTTCGCCATCGACCTCATCCGTGAGCTCGAGGGCTCCCCCGGTGGGACCCAAACCCTAGTCGACTTCAACAAGTCCCGACAGACTAGGGTTATAAGTTGTAGCCCGACAAACTTCACCCTGAAGGAGGCGATAAGCGCGAGCATCACTCGGGGGAAGCTCGTCTCAGGCGGGCCGGGCCCGACGTCGGTCCCCGCGAAGTTCGCCAACCCGCCACACGTCGAGGTGGCGGTGCTGACGAGGCGGTCGTTCGCCAACTCGAGGCGAATGCCCGAGCTCTTCCTCGTCCGACTCGGTGCGGTGGTGGTGACGGGATTCATACTGGCAACGGTGTTCTGGCGCCTCGATGGGTCGCCCAAGGGCGTCCAGGAGAGGCTCGGGTTCTTCGCGTTCGCAATGTCGACCACGTTCTACACGTGCGCCGACGCCCTCCCTGTCTTTCTCCAGGAGAGGTACTGTTAAGTTTCGTTATTGAGCCTAACGTCGGCCCACATAAGAGGAGAGTTGACCCGCATAAGTTGATGGGAGTCTATCATAAAACCAACTGGTGATATGTGGAGTAGCCCCATCAACTTATAAGCTACTCAATCTCTTCTGAATTATTCGACGTATGACACATGTGACTTATTAGGGTTATCTATTTCAACAGGTACGTATTCATGAGGGAGACGGCCTACAACGCCTACCGTAGGTCGTCCTACGTCCTCTCGCACGCCCTCGTCTCCCTCCCGGCCCTCCTATTTTTGTCTGCGGCCTTCGCGGCCATTACGTTCTGGGCGGTCGGACTGAGCGGTAGCTTCTTCTTCTACTTCCTCGTCGTCCTCGCGTCCTTCTGGGCGGGCAGCTCGTTCGTCTCGTTTTTGTCCGGGGTGGTCCCGCACGTGATGCTCGGGTACACGGTCGTGGTAGCCATACTGGCGTACTTTCTGCTCTTTTCGGGATTCTTCATCAACAGGGATAGGATCCCGCCCTACTGGATATGGTTCCACTACATCTCGCTCGTCAAGTATCCGTACGAGGCGGTGCTTCAGAACGAGTTCGACGACGTGACAAAGTGCTTCGTGAGGGGGGTGCAGATATTCGACGGGACGCCCCTCGGGGCGGTGCCCGAGGGGGTGAAGCTTAGGCTACTCGGGAGCATTAGCAAAACGCTCGGGATTAACGTGACGGGGTCGACGTGCGTGACGACGGGATTGGACGTGCTGCGTCAGCAGGGTGTGACGGACCTCGGGAAGTGGCGGTGCCTGGCCGTGACGGTGGCGTGGGGGTTCTTCTTTAGGGTTTTATTCTACGTTTCCCTGCTGGTAGGGAGTAAGAACAAGAGGAGGTAGAATGAGATGAGGTTTGAGTTGTTTTTGCTTTACTAGTTAAGGGATATTATACAACACAAATTTTCTTATACTGTAGTGTAGTGTTTGGTTAGATGGTTAAATGTATGGTTAATTATTGGAAGGGAAAAGATACTTGATGCAATAAAGTGAGTGGTTATTGTAATATTATGTTAGTGTGATGGTATGAGGGGACAAATAGGGTAGGACATAGGAGTTGACGAATTTACTTGGTTTGGTGACATAATAAATAGTACCATCGAGTCTAGACGTGTTTGTATCATTGAACAATCAACAATTTATGGTTCCCATTTGGGTTAATTTAACATAACGGACCGCCTTTTATTTTTATTAAACAGAAGGAATTTGACCGAAGATTACAAATCTATCCCAACTTAAAAGCTTTTATATATTGGAATAAAAAAATTCGAATTCAATTCGAATTAATTTTTTTTGTTATTCGAATAATTCGAATAAAATTCGAAAAATATTATTCTATTCGAATTACTCAATTCGATTTCGAATAATTCGAACAAAAATTCGAATAAATCGTTTCTGTTCGAAAACGTCGATTTCAGGCTCAAAAACACGAAAATTCACTCAGATTTAGCATTGCTGAATAATCAAGAACCAATCGAGTAACATCTCATTTCGACATTAAATTTCAGTGGAGCGGATCAAAATTTTATTAAACACTTCGTTTTTTTTTATCCCAATCCATTTTTTCAAATAAAAACTAAGAAATAGAATTATTTTTTGAGTACTTCCATTGACCCATTGAACAATCATTGCGTACCATTTTCAGGCTCAAAAATACAAAAATACTATTTAACAAAAAAACCCAATTTTACAAGCGTGATCAAACCGTCCGGTAAATAGTGACGGTTCGAACAACGGATTCACGATATAAAATCAATTTAATTTACTTTACGTTTCAAATAAGGGATCTTTACACATAAGTCCCTAGTTGGATAAAAACTTGCAATTTAGTATCCTGTCAGGATTTTTTTATATATAGGTACCTAACAGAATAAATTTTTTACACATAGGTACCCGATCCCCGAAAGTACACCATACAACACATTTGGGTACCCTATATCAACACATTTGGGTACCCTATATAACAGAAAATGGTACGACATATGCTTAATTTAGGTACGCTCTATATGTAACACACGGGTATGCCATAGGTACGACGTATGCTATATTTAGGTACCCTATATCAACGTGTTATGGTACGCAATATACACACAGAAATATACGACACGACTAAAGAAACTGGTAAAAATTAAATTGGGTACCTATCTGTAAAATTTTCTGACATGGGTACCTATGTGTAAAAATTTTATGCAATTGGGTATTTTTCTATAGATTCACCTTCAAATAATTATAAAATACATAATATAATAGTAATTATCATCTGTTCTATCGGACCAGATAAAAATTGCCAAGTTATTCTGTCAATTACAAACAAATCTAATATACATACACAATTGTAGTAATAACTTTTAGAATCTAATGGGTAAATAAATACAATTTAAATGGTTTATTCTATTTTATTCCTACCATTCGTGCTGGGTATTATAGCAATCAACTGACTTGGATTGGTGACACGTTAGGGAAGACTAAATTGTTTTGTAGCATTAGAATTGGAGAACTGCAGCGCAGCGATGGCGTGGCTACGATCGGCGGTGAATAAGGCGGTGGAGGCAGGCCAAGCTGTAGTCGGAGGCGCCAAGCTTATACAAGACCGTATTGTAAGCAACTATTATTTTTCTTTTTGCCTTCATCAACCAAGTGTTCTTATTAGTGATCTAGTGCTTTGGATTTAAGTAGATTTTAGGAAGTAATGCTTATAATGGCCTTAAAGTTTCCTCAATTGTACGTGAAATGGTTGTTAGATTGCTTGAGTGAGATGCAACAGATTTCAGCTCACGTGAAAAAATGTTGCTTAAAATGTGTGAAATGGATATGATTTCTGTATTTAATCATTCGGAGAGTGCATCACACTTTAATCATTCGGTTGTTGGATATGATATCTGTGTTTAATGCATAGTAGGAAAAAACAAGTTGAAGATAAACTGAGATGATGATATGAAACCTGAACATCTGAAAACTGACAATTTATTATTGCATGAAAGAAGGGTGCTTTCTGTAATCTCTCTTTGTTCATGATTTTCCCTGTAAGTTCATTCGCCATTTAAAATTTGTCAGGGTGGTCGAAATTATATAAGCTTCAAGCAGGCTGTGAAAAGGTTGGAGGAAGCATCTGTCTCATGCCGTGGACGCGAGAGAGTTGAAATGATGAGAAGATGGATAGCTGTTTTGAAGAAACTTGAAAAATCTTCTGATGACATTAATGAGTTGAATCAAGTTTCCGAAGAGGCAAGGGAGAGTCCAAGAAGACAGTCAACGGTTAGGCGGCTGCTCATATAGATTAAAAGCTTTAAAATCAGATCCATGCCAATTTCAATTTCAGTTTGTATAGTTTATCCCGTTCCAGTTTACTGCACTTAATGAAAGGTACAATGTATGAAGGTTTCACTTTTTAAGCATCTTGCTCGTCTATGCTCTATCCGGAAAAGATATACTGTAACCATTTTTCAAATTGGAAAATTGCTTCATGTACAGATATAATTGAGTGCTGAGCTGCAAATCTTGAGTAATTCTTCAGCTATTTTATACTAATGACTTATTTTCTAATTCTGTTGTTGTTTGTGTCTGATGATACGTAATAGATTTATTGGGATCTATAAGTATAACTTGATCTTATTAAATGGATAGGTGTTTTATTATGACCCTGACATGGGAGGTGAACCAATGACTTTTCGTGATGTATTTCTCTACAGTCAAGCCCTGGAGGGCATCTCTATAAGTATGGTAAGTAGTTTCCCAGTATAATTTCTTACTAATCATGCTGTGAATTAGGTTTATATTCGCTTCAACTTGCGGCTGGCAATTAGTTTACTTATGTCATGTTTCGTCATGCAAGCACCACTTGACCCTAGCATGTAGGTTGCTTCAGACAAATGATTGACAGTTCACTCTAATGAGACTCTATTAATCTGAGGTTCATGAATACGAATAACTGATACAAATCTTCTATTTTTTGTGTAACTTTCAATTCCATGCTCATCTTGAATCTTTCTGGATTGCTGACATTGTGAATCTGGAGTTAGTTATATTGTTTCGTCTTCATACAGGTTCTTGAAGCTCCAAACGAAGATGAAGTATCTCTGCTTCTTGAATTGTTTGGGTACATACCTTTCAGTGTTAAATTAATTTTGAGAACTTTCACGTTTGTTTTTTTGGTGCATAATATAGAAGGTGATATGTCATTCTAGTTGATATTTCTAAGAAATTTTTGCACATGAAGACTGTGCCTCACCGGTGGCAAAGAAGTGCATAATGCAATCGTAAGCAGCATACAAGATCTGGCAAATGCATTGTCCAGCTACACTGATGAAGCATTGGTACAAGTTTCACGACTTTATCTAATAACAACAGGCTAGTTGTCATACCTGGGAGCTGTTTTGTCATAGCAAGTGAGGGGACTTGTTTCGCTTGTAATTGAATATTTCAGATCAGTTGTATTTGTGTTGACTCAGGGACCTTTTGGAATATTTTAAAATCAGTTTTCCCGTTGCAACTTGTGCTTTAGGTCTATTTATGCAAACCTACAAATTTCGTCGCTTACAAAGTTTCATTAAGCAGGTGAAGAGGGACGAACTGCTCCAGTTTGCCGAGGGAGCGATAACAGGATTAAAAGTTAACGCTGATGTTAAAAGGTATTAGGGGGTGTCTAATTCCATTGTTTTATTTGCTGTACTGCGTTCACCACTTAAGCGTTTTATATGTTGTTAACCCAAAGCCAACAATTAGTTATTTTTCTAGTTTTCTTCTTTCCCGAGAAGCGAGAAATAACTTTGACTGTGGTAACTGTCTAACTTCTGGCACTAAAACGTTTGAAATGTTTTGCATCAGATAGCATTTGCTTTGTTTCAAATTGTTAACCTAAACTTAAAGGGTTTCTCAATTAGTTGGAGGATATAAGTCAAGCACGAGAGCGGCATGTTTCACTCTTAGTTCTTTACAGGCTTAGCTAAATCTTCACTTCGCTAGATCTTCCCATGGAAGCTTTTAAGATGATTGTTTCACTCTGAAAGATTGGGTTTATGTTAGTGTATTTTCTTGTTTCTTTGCACAGAATTGATGAAGAAATTTTATCACTGAAAAGAAAACTTAATGACTTGAGAAGCTCTCAGAATCATGATAACGATGATCACGAAACAAGCATCAAAGAGAATGCTGCTAAATCAATAGAGGTGAACTTGCCTACCTCCCTATCCTTTTTTTTGGTAGAATGATTGTATTCATTTACCACAAGCACATTGAAAGTTTCCTACCTCCCTATTCTCTTTTGCTGATATTCTTGCAAAAAATTTCTGCAAGGTATTGGCATTGTTTTAATCAACTGCATTTATTGAACATTATGTTTCAAAAAAATTTTCATTTGCTTGATTCTCTTGCTGGCAGGGTCTTAAAGAAGAACTTGCACACGTCAGGCTCTGTTCTAGAATAGAAGATCTTTTAATAAAAAAGAAAACTCATGTTTATGGTGACACAGCTGAAAGTCATTCACAGAAGGTATATCACTCTTACATCTAAGTCTTCTTTTGCATCGTGACTTGTGTTCCTTCCTGTTAAATGTGACTTTGGTTTGTAGTTTCGCTCTTTCTCTGGGCGTATATTGTGGGTTTCATATCTTCCGAGTTTCCTTGTCTCATATCAAGCTCCATGTTTCAGAATTACACCTTAACATCATATGCCTAGATCTTAAGATCAACTATTGTCTGCATAGCTCTATGACTCTGCATAGGGGGAGTCTTTCTTTGTAGGAGACACAATACTCAAACCTGTTATATGACCCCGCATTGAGCAAAATGCACTGTTCACTCTTTCATACAATATTTTGCATCATCGTGTAGGCCAAATGTTTAAGAATTATTGCTAATATGGGTGTCTAAAAGTTTATTTTATATGCTTCAGGTGGGTAAGTTGAAAGTCTTGTTGGAATCTCTTGCAAATTCCTCCACTAAAGCTCAGAAGCGCATTTTGGAGAACAGGTATAGAACCACATATGGTAGAGAAATTCGTTGATTAAATTTAATTATTCCCATGTGCATGGTTTCTGATAATGGTCTATATGCTGGAGGGTTGAGCGTTGTATAGCACTTGCAATTCTTTTCATAAGAGGATAAAATAGAAACTTATGTTAGTCGATCGTCTCTAAACTAATACTTCCGTGGAGTTGGGTGACATGACACGGACTACTTCTCGATGTATTGTTTTAGTGTGTATCTAATTTAAAGATGTATTTTGCTTATTTAGATTGATTTTTTTTTTGCATGGAGTGATGAATTATTAAGGTTTCATAACTATAGTTGTTTCACTTATCTATTATATGACATATATCCAGTGGCGGAGCCAGAGCAACCAATGGGTGGGGTCCAGTCTAATTGGACCCCACACCCTATATTTTTAAAAAAATTTCAATGGGGTCCCTATAGTGTAAATTTTTTCAATTTTAGTCCCCCACCTAAAATTTTATACTATATTACTAATAAAAAAAAATTTCAGTGGGGTCCTTGGACCCCACTGATCCTTTAGTAGCTCCGCCTCTGCATATATCTATGTTTATTTAAACAATCTGGTGAACGGACGGATAGCTTGTGCCTGCATTTGCTATTTATGCTACTGTCGGGTACGACATAATGTTACCAGCACGATCTATGCTATTTAAAACATTGTAGACAACATACGTTATTTGAAGGTTTTGACTTTCTGTTATTTGCATCATTGTTATGATGGCAACTTGAAGTGAATCACCTTTCCTTAAATTCTTTCATCAGACTTCAGAAAGAAGAAGCACTGAAGTTCAGAGTGAGCAAAGAAAGTGAAATTAGTGAAATAGAAAAGGTGACGTATCTATACATATTTGATTTTCTGTACTCGGATTTAGAGATCTCAAAAAGATGTGTAGATAGGACAACACTGCTCATGCAGATCTGCCTAGAACAGTACTGTTTGTCCAGGTCAGGACATGATCTGAAAATGGATTAGTAATCATCGAAACTGTTCAATTGCCTTCTTCACGACGTGCATACGTAGAAAGTGAAAAAAGTTAGGGCTTTCGATTCGATGTCATCGTTCTTTTGTGGTTCGTATTTATTTGAGGAAATCGTTTTGAGATGAATGTGTTTTAAGATCTAGTTGTGCATCAGGCAACTTTCTATACTATGTCATGATTTGTTTTGTTGCATCGTCGATTATTTATTTTTCTTATCCAAAACGTATTGTTTGTATATTAAATTTCTGCATCAGGAATTGACTGCTGAGATATCGGGGCTTGAGAAACAGAGAGATGAACTTGAGGCCCAGTTAAAAAAGGTGCTTATCTGCGTTTATTAAGTAAATGCCTTCATCTTCTATTTTATTCCTCGAGGCTTCCACATCTTTTAACTTTTTCAGCAGTTTTGTAAGATTTCTTGTGAGATCGCTGACTTATTTTTCATACGCGACATGACGTAAAAGGTCAACGACTCCTTATCTTTGACTCGAGCCCACCTGCACAATGTATCCGAAGAGAGAGATCAACTCTTCAAAGCTAATGAAGACATTGTTGCCCATTTAGATAGCAAGGTATGCTCATCGTGCTGTTTCATCACATATACCAATACAATGTTTTTTAAAATGGTTACTCATTTTTCCCCCATTTCGGTGCAGGAAGTTGAATTGACGAGATCAATTGGGTCATTCCGAGTTGAAACTGAAGTTCTTACTACCTGGATAAATTTCCTTGAAGACACTTGGTCTCTTCAATGTTCGTATGTAGATGCCAAGGATAAGAAAACTAGGTATGTTTCAGTGTCTATATAGTCTTTGCTGATAACATTTATGTGTAGACTGTATATATATGTACATATATATATATATGCCATTCTGATAATTGGAAATTCTATTATGGATATCATCATGACCCATGTTCCCTTTTTTTTTGGCATCAAGTGCTGAACTGGAGAAACATGAAAAATACTTCACAAAGTTGATTGCAGAGCTGCTCTCTTCTTATGAGGTGCTAGTTTTTCTCCTGTGGCATTGATGATATACTTCCGAAATTGCATCCTAGAATATATGTGTAAATGACTTTCCCTCATGTCGATCTGTTGCAGAAAGAGCTGAATACTTCGATCGATCGCATCGGAGAGCATGCAGAGAACTTAAAGAGCTTTACGGAAAACAAAGAAACCCATGTATTGAGCCCAAAGAGAAATCTCGAAGCTGAATACGTAGACTACGAATCTAAGGTCCGAAAGTCGATTATCCGTACCCCTTGGGAAATAAAAAAGTCGCTGAATTTCAATTTCCATGGCAGATCATAAAAACGTTCGATACAGTCGACAACATGAGAGAGCAATTCTACAACATTCAACGACATGGAAACATCTCAAGGTCTGACGCATGCTATTTTCCATACATTTCTGATTCTCTTTTTCCTAACCATTGCTTGAGTTGAGATGCTGACTTTCGCTCGAATTACATTTATTCAGCAAAGAGAATCCGAAGATCAGAGAGCAATTCGACCATATCGATAAGTTAAGAGCAGCGTTTGAGACCATCAAAAGACCTTCTTTAGCCATAAAGAATCCCGGCAAAGAAACGGTGGACAAAACAGATAGCTTTATTACGAATTTTTCCACCGAACTCTCACCAAAGGAAGCCGACGAGGCTAAAAAGAGTGAGGCTCCTCAGCCGCCAAACGAACCGGAGAAGAAGATCGACCCCGAAGAAGATGAGCTGGCAAGACTCGAGTCGGAGTTTGGGAATGTTTTTGATCTAAATTACACCTCGGAAGAGATCGGCGAATGGGAGTTCGACGAGCTTGAGAGAGACTTGAGGTCTGGCAACTCAAATTCGCCGAGAAAATAGGTATGTAAATGCATGTGTATGTTTTGTGTAAATCAAGAATCTTTGTCTTGTGAAATTTACCAAAGCTTTTTCACTTGGTTTTCTATGTGCGTATTTTGTACATTTTTTTCAGTTTATGGTAAAAAAAAATTATAAATAATAGCAGCAAGCACCATCATTAGGGACATTAGAAGTAAGAACCCTAGATGTTGTTCCAAATTCTTGGGTTTGGCGTATAATCTATGGTTCCAAAAAATTTAGATGGTGACATTGTACTTGTTTGTAATGTTCATAAATTGCTTGTACGTATAATTCACTCCCCAAATTTGTTCTTTATGATGTCACTCTATAAATTATGGGACTGTAATCAAGGTTTTTAAGATCGGACCGGCCTGTTCGGACCGGAAAACTACGAACCGGCCGGAATTTCGGTTTGGATCTGGTCAGGTCTAAATTTTCTTTTAGAAAAAAAGAAAAAAAAAGGAAAATATAATTAGCAGAAAATTGGGCGATTTAACAAAATTATGAATGTGGTCTAGTGCAAGTTTTGGGCTTGTTCCGAAGTGGACTTGGGTTCGATTGTCTATGGATCTTTTTTATTTTTATTTTATAATCAACCTTTTGAACTCAATATTTTGTTTTTTTATTTAATTTTGAACCCAAATTTATTCATTATTTTTTGACATTCCATGTTATAACTATTTTTAACCACCAACACAATTTACTTCTATTTAGTTTTTACCCCAATTTTATAAAATTATAGTATGGGAAAGTTGATAAATAAACATGTATATTTTCTATGTTATAAGATTGATTCATTCATAAAATACTATATTATATTTAAAGATACTGATTTGACTCCGTTTTGATTTCGATTTCATAAAACCACTAAAATTTTCGATTCGATTCGAAAATCCGATTGCAGAACCTTGATTGTAATGACCCTAATAATGATAGTCCCCAAAGGGTGATCTAGTGGCTAGGCTTGTGAACTATCCAAATATGAATAAAAAAAGAAATATGCTCAAAGTTTAATTATATAAAATGACATGTAAAATGGGTTTGGACAGGAATATTCCAATATATTCACTTGTTTGATTATATTTGTATATTTCACATTTTTTCTTTTTTTTAGTTAAAACTTAGACCGTCCAAAATCGAACCGGAATTCCGACCTGTTCATCGATTTCTGGTCGGAACCGA
Organism: Craterostigma plantagineum; assembly: GCA_027422505.1. Taxonomy (NCBI): domain Eukaryota; kingdom Viridiplantae; phylum Streptophyta; class Magnoliopsida; order Lamiales; family Linderniaceae; genus Craterostigma; species Craterostigma plantagineum. Next base: position 3,020,436 of record JAPQWV010000009.1, on the reverse strand, counting down.
CCGGTCCAGTCCGATCATGAAAACCTTGGTGGTGCAAAGCCATAGCGAGAGGGTCACTAGGCCGCGAAGAATAAAATGAAATAAAACATTAATAACACTATTGAGCTTTGGAATATCCAATTGAGAAACATAATATACAAAAAGGGGATTTTTCAATTCAGACCCCGTCAGATGTTTCATTTAGGATTCAATCCCTGTCGGGAAAAAATTTAGTTTTAAGGACCTGATTTCTGCAGTACCACTTCATTGCTCTGAAATAACAATATGTTGAAATTTGTAACACAAAAGATCATTCGATACCAGTTAATGATCATCATGTACCAGTTAATTTCTAAAGTACCACTACATTGTTCTGAAATAACAATATGTTGAAAGTACACAACATGATCATCCTATACTAGTTCATATAACTTGTATACCACCTTTTATGTTTGGTCATTGTCTCTAAATATTTACAGAAATTGGGTATTTAAAATTAAACTTTTTCCTAACAGGACCTGAATTAAATTAAAATTATGACGGGCCTGAATTCAAATATACACCTATGCTGCGTTTGGTTATAAAGGGGATATAAAGGCCCAATATTAATTATTATGAAGCCCAGTATAAGTTATCATGGCCTGATAAGGCAGATTATTATTTGCGGGCTTCTACTAAAAATCGGGCTAAAAATTTAATATCGGGCCGAAATTACGATACCAAACACTATATTATCTAATATTATCTATGTTAAGTGGGCTTAGCAAACGGACCACTACAAACAAAATCATAACAATAAAAGGATCAGTCGCTCATCAGGCACCAGACAAGACATCACCAGAAACAAAGAGATTTCCTTTCTTGGAGAGCAATTCTCGTGACTATCGAAGGCATAGAGGAGAAGAGACGATGGGTAGAAAATTCTTCGTCGGAGGAAACTGGAAATGCGTGAGTCTCAGATCCGCTTTGTTTCTTCACAGATCTAATATCGTTGTGATCGATGAAGCGAGCTTCACATTTATTAATCAAAATCTCGGTTTTGCCTTTTATGCTCGAAGCAAATCGCATTACTGTTTTTTTACGATGCGGTCGCTGTTTCGAGAGATCTGATTCCCCTAAAATTTCAGCTTAGTACCAGTGGCTGAATGATTTTCAATTTAGTTGCTTGTGAGTTGTGATGTAAGTAGTGTCTAGCTTTTTTTCTAGTTCTTTTGTACGGCAGTGTATTAGTTGATAGGAAAAAATGCATATTTTGATGGATGACTCTAAAAGGCCGTTTGCTTTTATGTAGAATGGAACTGCTGAAGAAGTGAAGAAAATTGTGTCAACATTGAATGCTGCTGATGTGCCATCCAAAGACGTTGTTGGTTAGTAAATTATCTGACAGCTGACTATTATGTGATTGATAACCGTTTGGGTTGTTTTTGCGTGATTTATATTGCATCATATTTCAATGCAGAGGTTGTTGTAAGCCCCCCATTTGTGTTTCTTCCTACTGTCAAAGATTCCCTCCGACCCGATTTCCATGTGGCAGCACAAAATTGTTGGGTTAAGAAAGGAGGTGCTTACACTGGTGAGGTCAGGTAAGGTTTGGGACATCCATTAATGGGGGATCGTTTGCATAAATCGTATGCTTCACGTTTAACTTTGCGCATTCTGGTGAAAGCTACTTAGCTACTCGATTTGATCAGATGAATGAAACTCTTGTGATGTAGTGCTGAAATGCTTGTAAACCTTGGCGTTCCATGGGTGATTCTTGGCCATTCTGAAAGAAGAGCTTTGTTGGCTGAATCCAATGAGGTAATGCTCTTTCATAGTCTTGTTTTGTGGAGGTCATAATTACAACGTATACATAGGTATGCAACTGTGTTACAATTGGGGCTTTTATTTGTTTTCTTACATCTGGCGAGTTGCTTTTCAGTTTGTCGGGGATAAGGTTGCATATGCACTTTCTCAAGGCTTGAAGGTTATTGCTTGCATCGGCGAATCTCTTGAGCAGAGGGAAGCAGGTACGACGATGGAAGTTGTTGCTGCACAGACGAAGGCCATTGCAGGTATTCGAGCTATCTTAGGATAAGTATTATAAGTAATCACCATACGCTCTTTGCTGTGCATAATTCATACCGTTATGATGCTAATGCAGAGAAGATTAAGGATTGGAGCAATGTCGTCTTGGCCTACGAGCCTGTCTGGGCTATTGGTACTGGGAAGGTCGCTACTCCCGCTCAGGCTCAGGAAGTAAGTCTCAGTTTTGATTTTCTAGTTGGGGTACCTCAAAAACAGAGATGCAATAAAGATCAGACTAATACTAAATGCTTTCATCACTCACAATCATAGGTGCATTTTGAGTTGAGGAAATGGCTCCAAGCTAACGCAAGCCCTGATGTTGCTGCTTCCACCAGGATAATCTACGGAGGTATTTCCAAACAACTAATAAATCTGCTGACGCGGGAATTCTTTCAATCTGTTCTACAACATTTCGTCCTCTCTTCACACAAGTGTAGATTTTGAACGCAAGTTCTAATTATTCGATAAATGAAATGGTAAAAGGTTCTGTGAACGGAGGCAACTGCAAGGAGCTGGCTGGCCAGCCCGATCTTGATGGATTTTTAGTCGGCGGTGCTTCACTGAAGGTAATAATACTACGCATCATCATTACTTGCAACAGAAGAGTGGCCGTTTTATGTATCAATATTTTCGTAATCGTCCTTGTTCTATTCTGTTTGTAGCCCGAGTTCATCGACATCATCAAGTCTGCTGAGGTGAAGAAAAGTGCCTGAGCAAGAGTTGTTTTTTGCAGATGCGCTTTGTAATAATAACGGTTAGCCGCCGACAACATTTCGCGACTGCGTTCTTTCTTCCCTTATTTGTTTTCTTGAATAAATAAATTTTATAGTTGAACTTTCTACTTGCATTATTACAACTTCCTCCTCTTTGTTCTACTTATAAGATCATAAGCTGCTGCTGTCCTGCCCTAGTTTTAGGTTCTCTAATCTAAAGGTGAGGGTTTTACAAATGAAGATATATTTTCTTTTCCAATTTGAAGATGTGGGGGATTATTATTTGACTTGGACTTAGGGTAGGGAGGGCTGGCTGGCAATTAACGATTCTTCTTCGTTCGCTACATGAACAAACAGATGGTTTGGTTCTATGCGCAGAACTCTTTAAAATATTATTATCGTTACAAGTAGTGCAAATTGTTTAATAAACATGGATATTTTTTTTATTTACGGTGGTTGAATGTGCTTGACGAATATGGTTCTTTTCTTCCTGAGGCGATTACTTGCTTCCAAATGCATAGGAGTTCGAAGAGAGCTTCAACATATTTTATGTTTATAATATAATAGTATTTAGTACAAAGAATCATTCTTGCAAGCATCACCAAGAATTGGAACTTGGGTTTAAAATGGATAACATGTAAGAAATGCATATTTATATGTCTAAGACTTATATCAGTGTGAATTATGATGTGCCGAAAAAAATCATCCGTCTTAGTGATGCGTTGGAAGAATGAATTGTCCATCCGATTTACCTCATCGATTTCCTATATAATATCACAACACGGACATGGTACAGAAGATATGATGTTCAACTCAGTTTACGTTCTTTCTTTCTTTCGCAAAATACATGAGAAGATATGATGAGATAAAGGGATCGTCTTCGTCTATTTATTTGTTTCTCTCATATATATAGGAGTTGGAAATATTTGAATCTAGATATTAACTTGAATATTCGTCGGCATTCGCTAGAAACGTAGGATATATAAACATATTGTAGGGATTTTATCAGGTCCAATTCCAGCCCAAGCCCGTATAAACTTGTGGGTTTCCTTTCTAAAACCAATTGGGAATAGAGGGAGTGAACCCACAAGCTTATAAACCTATCAATTTTTCTTTTTCTAGTCGGTGTGGGACTTTAGTTTGCATACCCAACACATTACAGGACTAATTCCACGTAATTATTATATGCGCACCAACTAAAAAAGTAAATACTATCAAATGAATTATCATTTTCAACCTGTCTTCAGAGAGCATCGCCATCATTGACTGCCTCCAATCGTCCTTTTCTACGGGCACAAACCTTTGTCCGATACTCATCTCATCTTATTCTTACAATCCATAACTTTAGACTAACAGAAATATATATATATATATATTATAGTCTATCATCTACATATATCAGCAAAAAGCCACACAAGAACTGCCAAACGAAAGCTACCACACTGCAAGACTGCTAAAAAAACACCTTATTTTTTTTTCTTCCTTCCATATACTCATAAGTTCTTATTATTCCTCTTACTTAACGAAAGATTCTTTTGTTCTCTTCTTGCATTCAATTCGATGTCTCTAGCTGTACCATTCTTAAAAGCTCCTTAGTACTTCACTTATATATATACAACTATCACTCTTCACATCTTTTTCACCTCTAATTAACTCTCTATTTCCTCGTACGTTATTACAACACAATGGAAAACTACAGCAGCAGCAATAGCAGACATCATCTAATGTTCCCATTATCTCCCATGAACAACTCATGGGAACTCGACATTTGGCCTCCGAGATCTTACACTTGCACCTTCTGTAATAGGGTTTTCAGGTCAGCTCAAGCTCTTGGAGGTCACATGAACATACACAAAAGAGAGAGGGCAAGGCTCAAGCAACACAATTCTGACCATAATTCCCACAAATGCTCTTCCTTGTCCGATTCTACGTTGAACTATTCAGACAATATATCGTTTCCTCGTCAGAAGAAGAAGAACAATGATGGCCTTACCATTCCAAGCTTGGAGAAGATCGATGGGAGTAATACTGTTAAGAGGTCAAGGGAGGAGTATGGCCATGCTTGGATTGATCATAAGCTTATTATACCTCAAATCAATAAGTTCGTAAACATTGTTGATGATAATGTGATGGTTGTGAGTAGTAAGAGGCATAAGAGCTCGACTGATAATAAAGATGACATAGATCTTGAGCTTAGGCTTGGGTGATTATTCTTCTTCTTTCCACGTTGTAATAAGTATGAGATTATTATCAAAATCGGATCAAGGACTTTCATTTTCAGTTGTTAACTCTTCAATTTGTCAAAGCAAATACGTTATTAAAGATGTTTCTTTGTTTTTTTTTTTTCTTTTGAAATAATTGAGATAAGTGCCCTCGTTTGGCTGTTAGTTACTTTTATGGGACGATTGAATGAACCGATAATTAATTAAAATTGACGTTTGATGTAATAAGGAAACCCTTCTTCTTACGCACTTGGACCACTGGACCTTTTGTTTTCTGTCTTGATAAATAAATTCACGTAAATGATTTGAATTCATTAATGACGGATGCAGTTTTAAAGGCTAATGTATATATTTATATATATAATATATATAATTTTATCCTTTTGTTGAAGAATAATATAAAACTTTTATTTATTATTGTAAATAGGCTTGGCAATATGGGGTCCTTCCATTTTTCTATCCCATAGAAAACTGATATATTGAATTAATAAAGCCGTCCAACAAACGCCGAGTTTATCAAGTCTAGTCATAACACAATTGTATTGAAATAGTTCTAAAACAATGTGGTGTATATGAATATAGACGCTGGCTCTTTGTTTCTAGTCTTGTTTTTATTGCACCGTTGGACACTTATACGTACTTTGTCTTATTTGCTATCTCTCTCTAATGGTATATCATTAATTGAATATATCTATCTATACACAATATATTTAGTCTGATCTAAGCTATGCAAGCTAGTCAATAGCCGTTCAATCACCTTATATGCTTTGGTGGAACCACAATCCAATTCCAATGATTATTATTACATGGACACATAGTCAAATCAAGTGTTTATATAACGGACTTATATACATAATCTTTTTCTACATCTAATCCTACAAAAAATAGCTTCACATAATAACCGTTATAAAGCCTAGGTTGGCATTTGGTACCGAAGGTTCTTGCAAGATTTGACAAAACTAACGTACATTTCGTTGATTAAATTAAAATGATGATGTGCGTGTAATAGACCCTCTTCAATGCACACGATGTTTTTAAATGAGTCGATGTAAATATTTCTCGGAAAAAACTAAACAACTGAGCTAAGAACGCAGCTCAGAGTAAAATTGCAGATACCATAATGATGCAATTCTATGCAATTAATAATCGGTCTCAATCGTGTTGCCATCATCATATTTGCTGACTCAACCATCGAGGTAATAATGTGTTCTTACAAGATTTACTGCAGGTTTTCATTAATTAGTAATTAATTGAATCCAAAAAGTATTCTTGGTTGTAATGGAAAAATGCATATTTGCCCAACAAAACAAGATTACAAAATGCATATTTCTTCGAGGCGAACAAAAGTTTATTTCGATTTTCAAGTAAGATTTTCAAAAGTTTCATTCCACCGCTCATTTTTTTGCTACGGATAATCCCTCGCAAAGCTTTCCGACGGATAGTCCATCGCAAATATTGCTACGGCTTTTAGTCACAGACATTTGCGACGGATGTTTCGTCGCAGAATCCGTCGCAATTAGAGACATTTGCGACGGATGTTTCGTCGCAAAATCCGTCGCAACTAATTGCGACGGTTTTGTTGTCGCAGACTTGCGACGATCTTTTTCGACGGTTTTTCCGTCGCACGACAGATTTAACGTCACAAATATTTGCGACGGATTTGTGACGGAAAATCCGTCGCTAAGTGTTTTTACGGTTTTCCCGTGGCAAAATACCGTCGCTAACATTTCCGACGGCTATGTTGTGGCGGCTTCCGTCACTATAGTGGCTCTTTTTTGTAGTGGGGCTTCCATAGAAATAGACTCATGTTTTCGGCCATATTTTATTCGAAAATATTCTCAAGACCCCAATATTTGCACAAAGAAGAGCCTTAAAGAGCATTCGAAGTTAGTGGTAAGTAGCAACTTGAACCTGCAAGTGCTAAATTTGTGCGCTTATTTGCTATTAAAGAAAATAGAGAGTGGAAGTTGGGAGGATTTCTCCATAGATGTTATGTGTTTCCATTCATCCTCCTCTTATCGCTGCTAAAGTTGACATTTACTATGTTCTTGAAAAATCAAATTAAAATTATAATACTCATTAATTTCTGTATTTATTTCGACGATTTAGTTGGTATTCTCTCGCATTTCTCAACTTTTGTACGCAAGATTGAAGATACTAAGGGTCCGTTTGGTATGCGGAATCCAACGCGGAAAAGAAAAGGAAAATGAAGTGATACGCATCGGATCGTTGTACATTATGCCTCATGTGTCGTACCATAATACGTTTTCTTTTCCTTCCCTCACCGATTTTCGCATACCAAACTCACCCTAAGTTTTAGCCCACTCACTGCAGTTTACAAACCTATCAGCGATAAAGGATTCAGTTTAAGCTGATCTCAAATTCACAGTACAGTGCAAGAACAAGAGAAAGACAAACAACTCAGTACACAACAAGTTATTTTTATTTATTTTATTACAATCACCACACGGTAATACTTGCAATCAACACTCCTTTAGAGATTGAACATAACCTTGATAGCATTCCCACCTTTGGCACTCGTCTCAAATGCTTCTTCAACCTCCTTCTGAGAAAATCCAAACCTATGAGTGATCAATGGCTTCACATCTATCTTACCACTCCTCAAGAACTCAATGCACAATGGCCAAGTGTTCTTATATCGGAATATTCCCACCACATCCACCTCCCTACATATTTATTTCATCCCGTAAAAAAAACGTATCAATGGTAAGAATATATATATGTATGTATAATCTACCTTACGGATGCTGGGGCAAGGGGGACGGTCATCTCAGAATGTCCCATCCCGACAAGGCACACCTTCCCGCCCGAAGAAGTCGCGCTCAGGGCGGTCGTCATTGTTTTGTTAAATCCCGCACAGTCGAGCGTAATGCCTATCTCGCCCCCCATCGCTTTCTTTATTTGCTCGACTTCTGCTGCTACGTCCTGTGCGTTTGACGAAAAAAGTTATCACATACAATCTTAAAAAAAACTACGTTCGATGTCGTGAGCGTGCCGTTGGTGCTATTCTGCATTGTATTTTATCCGAGGTTAGTTATTCTTTTCAGTCCTGTATTTTAGTGGAGTGACATCGCGTGGAAATTTTAGAGAGTGGTGGCATTAAACGGATAGTAACTTTCAAAAGTAAACAATCCCAAAATTGCCTAATTTTGAAAGTTATTATCCATATAATGTCACCCACTAAGTTTGTCCAAACCCTAGAACTTGGAGGAAAAATCTAGAGTTTAGGCGTATAGTGTTCCCAACCAAATTGCTTAATATTGAAAGTCATTGTCCGTATAATGTCGCATCCTAAATTCTCCGTCCCTATCATTCCACTCCCCTAAATCACAGAACTAAAAAAATAAAAAAATAAAAGATTAACCCCTTATGTCCAGGCATATAATGTCCCCAACCAAATTGCTTAATTTTGAAAGTTATTTTCCATATAATGTCACCTCCTAGATTCTCCGTCCCTAAAATTCCATCCCCCTAAATTAGGACTGAAAAAATGTAAATTAACCCCTTAATCATATAACAAGGGTTTGAAGAAGATACTTACGCCTATATTAGTCGAAACTCTCACAGTCTCGTCGGCCCCGAGCTTCTTAGCCACAGACAGGCGATGCTCATCCACGTCAACGATCACGACCCTCGGCGCCCCGAACGCACGGGCCGAGAGCAACGCCACGAGCCCGATGGGCCCGGCTCCCATGACCAGCACGTTGGTCTCGGGCCCAACGTTGGCCCGACGACATGCATGGACCCCAACGCTCAAGGGCTCGCACATGGCTCCTTCTTCCAAGCTCACGTTCTCGGGCAGCTTGAAGCACAAATCCGCTGGATGAACAATCTGTTGATCCCCGCAAATCGAATCAGAAAAAAAAAAAAAAAAAAAGAGAACAGATTTTTATTTCGATAATTTTTCAATTAAATTAAAAATACCTGATTGGCTAGAGAACCGTGTACGGGGGGAGTAGCGAAGAACTTCATTTCAGGGCAGAGATTATAACGCCCATCCTTACAAAGATTGCATCGCCAGCAACTAATTCCCGGCTCTATGGCGACTTTATCGCCGGGAACTAAGTGCTTTACTTCGTTACCAACTTCTTCGATGATCCCAGCGCATTCGTGGCCGATTACCATGGGTTCTTTCACTATGAAATCTGCTAATTTCATCTCCTATAGAGAATAAGAAACAACCAAAATAGGTCTCTTTTAATGGTATATATATGAACAACTGCTACATATGTATGTCATCAGAAGTAGGCTGTATGCAGAAGGGTTTTTCTCAGATTTTAGCATATCAATCAAATAGGTGGGAACTAAATCTTGGCGGTGGTACTGTAACGTTTTAAATACTGGTGACCCAATACTAAAAAGCCACAAATCTTTAGCATATCAATCGAATACGTAGAGCTAAATCTTGGCGGTGGTACTGTAACGTCTTAAATACTGATGAACCCAAATTCTGAAAAATCCACAAATTTTAACATACCAATCAAATAGTCAGAGCTAAATCTTGGCAGTGGTACTGTAATGATTGAACACTGAGAACCCAAATTCCGAAAAAACCCACGATGTAATAATAATAAGGGTAAATTCCTCATCAATTACTTTTCAAATTTTAAACTTCTTTATCAGTACCCATGACAAATATTCTTCCTTATCAGTACTCATATGCGAAAAAGTTGTGTTTAATACCTCAAACAGTAAACGGATCAAAATACCATTCTCTGAAATTAAACTGGACATCATACCAACTGTTTTGATTATTATACTAACTGTTATTCTAATTATACCAACTGCTATCATTATTATACCAACTGGTATAGTGTACAATTCTGTTGGTATAATTACGACAACAGTTGGTATAATTTCTACAGTTTCTGGTATAATTTCAAAATCAGTTGGTATAACGTCCAATTTCACTATATAAATTCGAATAACGTTATGGTATAATAACCAAAACATATGGTATAATTTCTACAATTTCTGGTTTAATAGCAAAATCAGTTGGTATAACGTCCAATTTCGCTGTAAATTATAATAACGCTATTTAAATTGGACATATACCAACAGTTTTGATAATTATACCAACTGTTATTCTAATTATACCAACTGTTATCATTATTATACCAACTGATATAGTGTACAATTTTGTTGGTATAATTACGGCAACAGATGGTATAATTTCTACAATTTGTGGTATAATTGCAAAATCAGTTGGTATAAGTACGTCCAATTTCGCTATAAATTATAATAACGCTATTTACTGGTATATAACGAAAACAGATGGTATAATTTCAACATTTTCTGGTACAATGTCCAATTTTGTGGGCATAATAACGAATTTTTTTGGTAAAATTCATGTGAAAATAATTATTCAGCTTTTTTGAATATGTGAGACGGGGTATTTTCGTCCATTTAATGCTGAAAAGTGAAAATAGCTTTTTTAGGTATTAAACAGGAATAAATTTTCAAATGGGTACTTTATAAGAAAAAAATAATTCGAAGGATATTTAAAAGGAAGTTGAAATGTTGAAAGTGACTGATAAGGAATTAACCCTAATAATAATACCTTGAGGTAATGAACATCGCTTCCACATATGCCCACGGCTTTCATTCTGATCCTAGCATCATGAGGCCCTTAAAACAAAACCCAATTAAGAAAGAACGATGAATTTGATTGAAGGACTGTCATAAAATCGATCGAGGGAAAGAATAGCCCATAGGCATACCAAGAGGAGGCAGCTTAAAAGGTTGAATCTTGAGGTTGTTAACACCTAATAGCCACGCCGCCATGTTTTCCTCTTGCTCTTCTCCACTGTTTCCATGGGACATACCACCTTTTCCCATATGAGCTAGTGATTATTTCAATTTGTTCGTAAGTAGAAAAGATGATAATTTGGTTCAACTGTTAATATTATTTTGAAGAGCGGATAACGACGACGCTAATGGGATGGGAGATGGGACAAGTGCTAGATAAGCTATATCCAACTGAAGTCATATAAAAATCATTTAATTACTATAAATTAATATATAAAATTGATAATATCTATGATCTTACGGCTCGGACGAGTGCACGAGTGCCTACCCTACCCGCCGAGGATTACGACGAATTATTTTTTTTCAAATTCCAATCATATGTTTAGTGATGTGATGTGACCATGCCAACTTTGTTTCAACGTTAAAAGCCCATAAATGAAATTTGGAAAAAGAGCCCATAAATAAATAAACTAAAAGCCCGGACTAATATTTGTTTTCCTAAATGTAAGCAAAAGCATGAGCTCGACCTCAAGGAAATCGAGCTTTACTATTAAAAAAAAAAAAAAAGAAAGAAAGCTCGCTTGAGTTCGACAGTTATGAGCTAATTTCCAATAAAGCAAAATGGGCCCGGTAAAGCCCAATAAATACGCTAAATGGGCCTCTACGTCGGCCCAACCAAAGCCACAATTTCATGGGCCTTATCATCAAAAGGAAGACCGAAACTAATACGTTCCTCCCAACAAAATTATTTGTCCAAACTTGTAACATCTCTGTCTCTATCATTTCATTACACAAACTAACACAACAACATAATCCAAGCCACACCCTTCATCAAACTCAACTTCAAAAAATTCTAAAAAAAATAAATCACCTTATTACCTTCTTCCGAGAAGACCTAATCGGAAACCTCGACGGCGAAAGCTCAATAGGCAATTTTCCCAAAGCCAATTCTCCGCTCATCATCCCCACGACTTCGCTCATCGTCGGCCTTCTCAAAGGCGATTTCTGAAGGCAGAGCAAAGCAACCGTTATGCAAATCGTAGCCTTCTCCTTATCTAAACCCACCACGTCCACGGTGGGGTCCACGAGCTCCAAGAGCTTCCCTGCCCGGGCCAGATTTCGGGCCCAAGAAATCAGATTGGCCCGTTGAAATTCGGACGCGGGCGAGCCCGTCACCTGAAGCGGCCTTCGGCCCGAAATCAGCACCAATAGGAGGACACCGTAGCTGTACACGTCGCACTTCTCCGACGAATCGTAGCCCGCCCCAAACTCGGGCGCGATGTAGCAGATCGTTCCCCTCATGCTCGGCGTGCTGCTCATTCCCCCGCCCCCGCCGCCGCTCCTCGGGATTATTTCCCCGCTCATCGAATCGTGGCTGTTCTTGCGGGCCCCGCCCAGCCCGTCTAGCCAGAAGTCCATGCTTCCCTTACTTCCTCTGTTTCTTCTTTCCTTTCTTGCATCATCGAAATGCAACGAATGCTCGCCGTCGCTTACTGAGCCTACTGCTTTTTTCTGCTGCTTTTTCTTGTTCTTCTTCTTATTCTTTTTTTCGAGCTCTTCGCAGTACTCTTCCTTCCACCACTCTCGGGCGGGCCTTCGCCTGTCTTTCTTGGGCGGGCCCTTTTCGTCGTCGAGCGAGGCCCACCAATCTAACCTTCGTTTACGTTCCTTTTTCTTCCTTTCGGGCTTTTCGCCTACAGAAGGGGAGATCCAATTGCTCTTTGGCCTCTCTTTCTTGATCTCATTACCAATCCATTCCATTACATAGTCTTTTACGGTGCTAGAAGACGATTCCCCTTCATTAACATTGTCTTGCTTCCACCACCAATCTTTTCCGGCGACGCTCTTCTTCTTCTTTTTCGAACTACTTCTTTCTCCTCCACTGTAAGCGCTGAGTACGTCGTAGTTTCCTTCAGACAAGCTCGTCTTGTCCAATACATCGCAGGGCGAAGCCATCTCAGCCACTGTTCTAGGAGAAACCACAGGCGTATTTTCGTTCTCAGGCGACAATTCTATCCCCAAGGCTGTCTCCGGCGAAGGCTCGACCCTAATAACTACGCTCTCGGGCGACCTATCGATGTCGAAGGCGCTCGTTGTTATTACGCTCTCTGTTTCCTCCACCATGGATCCATTATCCTCAGCCCCACTCTTAGCACAGAGATCATTCTTTGCCTCGACGTTTATTACATCCTCTGTTTTAAACCTAGCAAGCCCAAAATCCCCAATTTTGGCGTTGAAGTCCGAGTCAAGTAATATGTTGCTGGGCTTGATATCGCCGTGAACGATCGGTGGATCGCAGTAATGGTGGAGATATTCTAACCCTTTGGCTACGCTCAAGGCGATCGAAAATCGTTTCTCCCAATTCTTCAGTTCTTGGCTCTTTTTGTGGAAGAGACAATCTTGGAGGCTGCCGTTTTCCATGAGCTCATAGACAAGGAGCATCCTACGTTTCCTAGGATTGGACGAAAAGCCCATGACAGAAACTATGTACTTACAGTCGATCTTCGACGAGAAGAGGAGCTCGTTCTGAAATTCGCGCTCGCCTTGCAAGGAGCCGGCGTCCATGACCTTCACGGCGGCGGCGCAGTTTGAGGCGTCGGCGGAGCTGAAGATCGCGTCTTTGTTGCTTATCTGGGCTCGGTAGACCGAGCCGAATCCGCCCTGTCCGAGGCGGAGGGAAGGGGAGAAGTTGTCGGCGGCGCGTCGGATGAGATTGTAGGAGAGTCGGTGAGGGGGTTTCTTCGAATCGGTGTCGGAGGCCGACGGGGCGGTGCGTTTGACGGCGATTCGTCGACGGAGGCAGAGGAATAGGAGGATGAGGACGCCGGAGAGGGCCGCCGCTAGGCCTCCGGCGAGGGGAGGGAGGAGGGTTTTGTGGTGGGGCTGGGAATTTAGGAGGTTTCGCGAGGGCATATTTGGGAGCTTGAGTACGACGTCGTTTGGGAGCTCAGAGTTATTTTGGACTTTTAATACTTTTGTAAGATAAAGAGCAGAGAAAGAAGAAGAAAGAAACAAACAACTGTGTTGTGTTTGTGTGTGGATTGGATTCTGAGATTGTGTCTGAAGCTTTCTTTTCTTTCCCAGTGGGGATCTCTTCTTTGGCTTTTTGGCTGTGGTTGTGGGGAGTCAAAATCAAAAGGATTGGTTTTACTTTAGTTGACAATTATTAAACTTTTTTTCATTTCTTTGTTAGTTTTAAGTGAATCTATAGAAACATACCCATTTGTATAAAAAATTTGCAGGTCAGTACTCACGTCAGAAATTATTTTATTTAAGTACCCGTACTATTTTTTCAATATTGACGTACTTTTTTATATGTATATTACCTACCACGTTACGCGTTTATATGTTATCTATATCATTTTCATATGCTACCTAAATGTGTTATATAACGTACCTTGCGACGCGACGAGTACCAATATGCAAAACATTTATTTCAATAGGTATCTACATATAAAAAAACACTGACAGGGATACAATTGGGTATTTTTTGTAAATTCCCCTTAATTTTATTTATTTACTATTTTATGTATGTGTATTTGCCAACAATGGATTTGGCAAGAGGACTTTCTCTTTTTTTTTCAATGGCAAGAGGAAAATTTTCGTTTTCCTCTCTTTGCATAATTGAACGGAGACTATACTCTCCGTCTAATGGGGTTTCCCCGCTACCGCGCAAGGACTCGATTTATTAAATTATTAAAATATCATTATCGAAATCAGAGTATAGTTTCATCATTTTTCACGATATTGTTACACACCCTTCATCCCTTCATCATGACGCAAGAGATACATTATTCGCTTAATATATATGGGAATGGAATTTTTCGACCATAATATTAGTCATTTCCCGCAAATTAAATAGCGTTCTCGTTGCTGCAATCCAATTTTCTTGTATGAATCAATAAAAAAATGGTCAAAATATTACAAAAGGGATTGTTTGTGATGATATGATTTATTGGACTAGATTTGGACAGGTTAGAGGACGAAAAACGATTTCATGACCGTTATGTGACTATTAAGATAGACACAAATTAGAGAGAACGGGAAAATGAATGTGGAAGTTTTAGGATTAAAATTGAATTCCTCTAAATGTTTCTTCAAATTTCTATTTTTCCTTTGTCCACTTCATACGTTTCTCAAGTTTTCTTATCATATGTATATTAAAATACATATCCATATGATTTGTATAAAAATTTCTATCGATAGAGATGTTAAGAATATGAAATAAGGGACAGGTGAGAGTAGGTGTTGTTTTGCTTTGTTGGTTTCTTAGGCCACTATTATTATTCTTAAATATTATATGTTTACTCTCCTCTAAGAGAAAAGTAAACGGACCTTCATAGTTATATTATATGTAATAAAAGAAATCTGAGGGCGACAATATAATTACAAAAATACAACCTACGCCATCTTCTAAATGCCATTAATTACTATTTACTGGACATAGCTCTAATAATCATATCATGTAAAAAAACTGGAATTATGATGCTTTTGCATCATGATCACTCTTTTTCCCTTGTAATAATGAAATAATAGTTGGTCCCTTCTTTTCTTGCATCTTTTTCTTCGGGAAATGAAGCAAATCATAAACGGAGGTTTAGCAAATTAAAAGTCGTCATATAATCATATTTTCCTTTTGACTACAATATTAACATATGGATTTTTCAAGAATTTATTTTTTGGGGAAGAAAAAGAAAATGAGATGCCATGTGGGGATGAAATTGCACAAACTCAAACCACTCTGAGTCAACGAATCAAAGCACGTGCATTTGCTTTGGTTTAGCCAAACGAAACTAAAGCCACGTGGGAAGAGTTGGTTCGCGATATAGTTATCTTCTTTAATGGACAACGTAATTAATTCCCCAACGGACCTATTTTGTCATCATGCGACAAAGCAATTAATTCGTTATTTTATTTGTTTTCATTTATTCTTAAAATACAAAAAGAAAAGGAAAAGAAAAAATGAGAATAATCCACAACATTTACGTGGGAAAAAAAAGTAGTTTTAAACACCTTGTTCTATAGGTTTCTTTGATTCTTACGATATGTAGAATGACTTAGAGGGGAAAAACGATTTAAAAGCATCGTCTTCAGCACCGTCAAGCACTCATCCCAGCAAGTCTGTCTGAGAGTAAGAATCCTCAGCCTATTTAAGATGTCTTAAGCTCTTCTGGACCGCTCGAAATCGGTGGCCAGGAATCCGCCGCGTCGCCAGTTGATATGGGCCGCTCAAATGGATTAAAATGCTACTCCCTCTGTTCCAATATGAATATCGTTCTACAAAATCTTTTTCCTTAAGGGTGAGTTTGGTATGCGAAAATCGGTGTGGAAAGGAAAAGAAAACGTGTTATGGTATGACACATGAGGCATAATGTACAACCATCCGATGCGCATCACTTCATTTTCCTTTTCTTTTCCGCGTTGGATTCCGCATATCAAACGGACCCTAAAGGATGTCGTTTTGGAGTTAAAAAAAATTATGTATGAGATATTAAATAAGGAAAAAGATAATGATGACATGACAAATAATTAATGAAGAATAAAAGAGATATTCTAACTAGTTTCTTAACGTGTGAAAAAGTCTTAAACGACATTAATAATGGAACACATGGAGTATTTTAGAATTTTCTTGGATATGGCGAATGTGTAGAAGCGCAGGGTTGCCTTGACTTGAACTTGTTATGGTTTTTACATTTTAGGTCTTAAATTAGTAATATATAATAATGTAGGTTTAGGGCTTCATATTTCTGTTCAAGAGCCAGGCCCAATATAACGATATATATGATATATCGGACAAAATCCCAATATAAAGGAGTTGACCAGCCAAGTAATAGTCAACGTATTGAAGCCCAATAAATTATTTTGTGCCATACTCTTTGTTTGCTTAATTGTTTAGTCTCTCAACATGTTTGAACTTTGACGTGTACGTAGATAAGTACATGTTTTTAGGGAAGGTACCCCATTTGATACTCTATCGTAATTCCCATACTCGGAGTCATAATATTTTATTAGTATGTTTTCGACGCTCAAATGTCTATGCTATAATATATAAATATATAATGTTAATATTAACTAAAGTTAGAAGGGCAAATTAGTATATATATATATATATGAAGATAGTGGATATTTTTTAAAATTCCCATTTTATTGTTTTTTTATAAGCTAAGTTTACGGACCAATTTATGGATCCTATAGCAAGCTAAAGGTTCGTGCTAATTAAACAAAAAATAGAAAACCGATAAGCTAAAGGTTGACATAACCTTTTTTTCCAAGTCTTGGGACTTGATCTCGAATTTTAGTGCATGGTCGGAAATTGAGTTCCACGTAAATGCATTTGTAAATATGATCTTATTTAAATTGAGTGCAATTGAGTAAAAAGAAATCAACCTAATCTCCAAACCCAGAATCTCTCCATTACAGATTATGCGTATAACTTTTAGTAAATACAACAATTTAAGAACCAAAAAAAAAAAAAAACAAAGCTTTTATTTCCATTTGTACATCAATCGATTTTGCTCCTTAAACCTCCTCAAAACCCCTTCCATGGCGACGGCGAAGGCATCGTTCATTTTCTCACTGTTTCCGTACACAATCTTCGGTATACTCTCAATCACTTTCTCTCTCATCCTTTCAATCTCTTCCTTCCCAAATTTCTCAAGCAGTTTCTTTACGTGGGTCCCATTTTTCACCTCGTCGCGGTGTACGAACACCGAGTAGCTCGCCGGCTCGCCGGGCAAGAACCATTCGTACTGCACGTACGCCGTCCTCCGCCAGAAAAACACGGGGATGGCGCCGGCAATCATGCAGTCGAATATCGACCGGCGCGTGAAGCTGTCCCCGCGCGGCTGAAGGCAGAAATCGGAGCCGAGGAACGCCTCCAAGATCGGCAGACTGCCGTTCGCGCACTTGGAGCCGCCGCAGTCCACGACGCGACACGCGCCGCCGGACTCGTAGCACTGGCTCAGCAGAAGCGTCCTGAAATCGTTCGCTATGAAGCCGCGTGTCGCGCCGGCGAAGCAGAATAGGGTTTTCCTC
This sequence comes from Craterostigma plantagineum, assembly GCA_027422505.1. NCBI lineage: Eukaryota > Viridiplantae > Streptophyta > Magnoliopsida > Lamiales > Linderniaceae > Craterostigma > Craterostigma plantagineum. The sequence continues at coordinate 3,002,651 of JAPQWV010000009.1, read as the reverse complement.
CGGCGGGTCCTGACGAAATCCTGCCACAATCTGACGTCGGCGGCGGTCTTTGGGTGGAAGCCCGTCGGATAGGGGACTCCGACGTCGAAGTAGTCCCATGGGTTCTTCTCTATTAGGAGGCGCGTGATGTTACGCATTTTTGGTCTGTATATACAGCTCGAACCCCAATCCTCGTCCTTCGTCCTGCGATTGAAGATTCAAAAATCAGAAGAAAAAAATCACAACGTAGCTAGAAATCTCTTCGTTCATGTACCTTCGAAAATCCCACGAAATTCTTCCTACTGTGATGAAGTGATTCCATCCTTGCGATCTACGAAAGAAGGGCTGTTCGCCGACCCATTTCAGCATAGTATCGCAGTGAACGTCTCTTTCTTGCGCCGTCGAGCCCTTGGTGAACAGAGCTCTTTCCACGGCGAGGCCGGCGTAGAAAGGTACGTAGAAAGCTCTCGCCTTTTTTGGGTCCAACGTTCTGCAATTATAGCTCAGTATTCTCTTGTGAAAGATGAGTTCGAGGGAGAATTGATCGGTCCAAAACCACAAACTCGCCAGATTTTGCGGCACGATTCTTGAAATCTGATTGAAAGCGGGCTTTCCAAAGCCCGAATTCGAAAGCGCGTCGCACCTCGAATTCCATGGATTGATGTCGTGGCAGTTTCTCAGTACGTCGGCGTTGAGCTCCGGCGGAAGTTCGTAGACGTAGACTCTTCCGTGGGGGCACTCGGCGTAGTCTTCTACTGAGGTGAAGTTACTCATTTGCGAAGACTCGCCGGCGACTTTGGGGAGGTGGGTTATTTTTGTCTCGGTTTCATGGTCGGGTCGGGTTGAGTGGGTCGTCTGAGTTGGGTCGGGGCGAGGTGGGGCTGGGGCGAGGATGGAGAAGACAAGGATGAGTTGGACGAGCACCACCGCGAGGAGGAGGCAAGCGCGGCGGCGGCGGTGGTGGTGGAAAAGGCTGGGCTTTAGCGTAGGGGTTGGGCTACTATGTTTGTGCTATTTGTTCTCCGGCGATTTGGGTTTGAAGGGATCGCCGTCGTCGTTTTTAGAACCACCGTGCTTACATGGGTCGTCGGACGAAGGGATCATTATGATCGGCGGCGACGGTGGTCGGAGAGTTGAGATGGCGTGTGCTGTGGGGGGGTTTTTATGGGAGGTGAAGAGTTGAATTGAAATGCTTTGGCGTGCAATTTTGGGAAATAATGGAAAAATGTGGAAGTTAACCGACAATTGTTAGCGTGTGATTTTTGTGAGGTTTTAGTGTGTGTTTGACTAATGATGCTTTCAAAATCTTAATTAATTAGCCCACACACATGCCTTGATCGTAAGGTATTGTCTTATTTATTGATACAAACATTTTGGAGAAACGAAATTTAAATATGTGATTTGTTTTCGAGATGCGTTTTTGTTTTCATATTATACTTGTGATATAGTATGAACAAGATTTGAAAATTCAGTCCTTCGGTGGTCCATAAGCTTTTGAGAGTTTCGAGATTGGCGAAAGATAGAAAATTCGTGACTCGTATTTCTATTTATAAACTTGATATTTACTAGTTATTATGTCGATTAGAAGATTCTTTATACAATTTTTTTTACCATAACTATGCTATGGGCAATCATATATTCGTAATTTCAGTAGTACTATGATTCACTGGGCAGATTGTCAGAAATTTCATTTGAGGTCGAATTGGAATTCGATTTATATCTTTAATAATATAAAGAATGCTATGGTACAGTTTCATCCGATTTTTTAATCTGATCTGTGTAGAAAATCTCTCCACATTGATAATTGTTATTTAATCTGATCCCTGTAGATTTGTCGTTTCTTCGCTTACACTCAATCGAACTCAACTTGGAAAAAAGATAGAGGTAATCATTTTGTTTTGTTCTTATTATAACTCTAATATATTTACTACTTGCCATAGGTTTTTATAATCAATGGTGGTTGATGATAAGATCTCGATTGACTACAAAAGTGCATATTTCCTTTTCTGTATTATGTTATCTTTTCTTTTCTGTATTACAGACGAATTTTTGTTGGTATATATATTTTTTTGTTTGGTTTGTGGTGATCTGATTTGTGTTGATTGTGTAATTACTCAGTAAGCCTTTTCCCTCTATTTCGATCATCTCTCACTTTAATTGTTTATTGTTAATGTATTCTTTCCCTTCAGTTTATGGTATTCTCATACAGAATCACGATCATTCTTCCGGTTATTTGAATGCATTTCACATTTTCGGTGACCATGTCTTTATTAGCATTTCGATAATTATTACTTATCTATTAATATTCACGTTTTTGTTGACAATGTCTTTATTAGCATATCGTTGTTTACGTTCCTTTACTATTATTTCAAGAATTTTCATTCAATTGTTATAAACTATAATTTGATATTCAGTACTAAGGATTTTTTGGTGATTTACTATTACAATTTCTAGGGTTTTGTTCAAATAAAAAACTTTCATTACTTTAGTATATTGGTGTCACGTAATTTTAAGAAATATATATTTTTTGCAAATAAAAAAGAAGGAATTGCCAAATTCAGAATTATATTAACATTACACATCCATATATCGAATTTAATATCTAAATGAAAAAAATAACGTTTCTTCTGCTAACCTTAATACATTAATCTCTTCTAATCACTTAATACATTTTTCTCTTCACAATTTTTTTACAATTAAGATTTGATGACACCAACTTATTGCAGGTTATTTGTTACTGTTTCATTTCAAGTGACCAGTGCATCCTTTTCTGCAATTATTAAACAACTTCGAAAAGGTAATATCTCAGCCATATTTAACATCTATAACTTAGGGTCTATGAGAATTATATTTAATATTAAATGCTTTATCGTTAAAAAAATTTCTTATATTTGTTCATTCGATATTTGTAAACATATTTCATCACACTTCAAGAAGAAAGACACTTCTGTCCCACATGTTGTCTACTACTAACCTATGAGTTGCATACACTGAACATAATAATTAAAATCATTATTCTTTTTGGAATTTTAGCTTAATACCTCGCCTCTCACTTCAAAACAACTATGGATGCCCATCCATTTCGATCATCTATCCCCTTGAATCAAAATATACAAACACGAAGGTCGCAGCAATTGTCATCACAACGGGAATCTTGAGCTGTTAGGATGACAAATCTCCGCAATAATCAAACAAGGCATTCCATGAACATTCAGCCTACTAGACCCGACAATGAAGCTGGTAATATCTTATTTAATGTGCACTTAATTATTAGTTTTAAAACCATTTAATAATTTTTTATTGATTCAAAATAAATATTTGCTAGAATCATCTACTAGAAATGGAAGATGTCGCTTTTCGCAACGCTTTGATATTGGAGAGAAAACAACCAAGTGTGTCAATTGTAATGCCATCATGTGGATTTCTGAGAAAGTTCGAGATAGTATCCTGACAAATCCTAGATTTCACTTATGTTGCGGAAGCGGTCAAGTTAAGCTTCCAAATATTCCAATATCACCATTGTTCCTTCAGTCCCTAATATCACAATCAGGTTTCAGAGAGAAAGTTCGAACGTACAATTCGTTACTGTCCTTCACGTCAATGGGGGGCCGAATCGACAACAGTGTCAACGATGGTAGGGGACCTTATGTCTTTCGGATTTCTGGTAGTAATTATCATCGAATTGGTTCATTGCTCCCTGAACCAGGTAGTGGTCCTAAATTTGCGCAACTTTATATTTATGACACTGAGAATGAGGTTTACAATCGCCTCAATGCAATGGGGTCATCGTGTAGTTCAGATATAAATGAAGATATACTTCGTGGACTACAAGTCATGCTTGACCATGTAAATCCATATGTATCGGTTTTCGACGTGCTCGAGATATGCTGGTCGACCAAGAAAACGGTAGGAATGTACGCATACGTATCATTCAAGCAAGAGAAGGTAGACAATATACGCATCCAACGTCAAACGAAGTCGCTGCTTTGTTGGTAGGTGATTGTACTGAGAACTTGGGATACAGAGACGTGATATTACAAACAAGGACTGGTAGTTTGCAAAGGATTAATGAAACGCATCCTGCTTATGTACCTCTTCAATACCCTTTGTTATTTCCTTACGGAACAGATGGTTGGTCGTTGGAAATACCAATTCTATCTTCAAGTTCTTCAAGGGATAAAGTCTCGATGAGACAATTTTATGCCTATCGAATTCAAGATAGAGACGGGGATGGTCAAAGCTTGGTTAGGGGTGGTCGACTATACCAACAGTTTATTGTCGACGTATATTGTGCCATTGAGCAAAGTCGTCTATTATACGTCAAATGTAACCAAGGCCGCTTGCGTACCGAATTGTATAGAGGACTTCAGGATGCAGTCTTAAATGGAGATCTTAATGCATCATCTGTTGGACGAAAGTATATTTTGCCATCATCCTTTACTGGTGGACCACGCAATATGATTCAACATTATCAAGATGCAGTCGCAATATGTCGTACAATGGGTCCTCCAGATTTTTTCATTACTTTCACATGTAATCCGAATTGGCCAGAAATAACTCGAGAGCTACTTCAATATGAACGAGTTGAAGATCGTCCTGACATTGTATGTCGAGTTTTCAGGTTAAAAATGAAGGAATTACTACGTGATTTGAAGGACAGACGGATGTTTGGAACTGTCATTGCTGGTAATGTTATGTCTTTTCGAAATTATTATAATTATAATTATTATTATTGTTAATAATAATTGTTACATTACTAAAAACTAATGCAGATTTATACGTAGTTGAATTCCAAAAGCGTGGACTTCCACATGCACATATTCTTCTCACTGTGACTCCAAATGATAAGCCTACAAGTGCAGATGATGTTAACAACTTTATTAGTGCCGAGATTCCTGATAAAGACAACGACCCCCTTGCCTACGAAACAGTCACTAAATTTATGATTCATGGGCCATGCGGTCCATGCTTAGTTGATGGAAAGTGCTCAAAACGTTATCCGAAGAAATTTTGTGACGAGACAGTTGTTGATGATCGAAGCTTTGTGCATTACATGCGTAGAAGAACAATCTCAACAACTTTGGCGAATGGTCGAGAAGTTGATAACAGATGGATAGTTCCCTTCAATAGGGATTTATGTGTCAAGTATGATGCTCACATAAATGTTGAACGTGTAGCTGTTCGGAGCGTTATTAAGTATCTATACAAGTACATCCACAAAGGTCACGATCGAGCAACGTTTGTCATTGAAGATGTTGTACCTCGGAATAACATCGATCAGCCACAGCCACAACATGTTGATGAGGTAAAACAATACTTAGACTGTCGTTATGTGTCTGCCATTGAAGCGTGTTGGAGGATTTTTGACTTCGCCCTTCAACATCAATACCCTTCTGTTGAGAGAATGCAGTTTCATTTGCCGGGCGATCAAAACATTGTCTTTCATGACAACGATGACCTACATGAATTAGTTAATCGGCCACAAAAATCAATGTTGACGATGTGGTTCGAAACAAACAGACAACATCCCGAAGCTCGGTCATTGACGTATTCTGATTTTCCAACCGAATGGTTATGGAACCGTCAAAGTAAAACATGGAGAAAGCGTCAGCAAAGAGTTTCTATTGGAAGACTGCCTTTTGCGCATCCAAATTCTGGTGAGCGCTACTATCTCAGGATGCTCCTGACGAAGGTTCGTGGTGCAATGTCATATGAGGACATACGAACAGTTAGGGGAGTTATCCAGCCGACATTTCATGCAGCATGTCTTGAACTGGGATTGCTTGACGACAACAATGAATGGAACGCTGCTTTAAGGGAAGCATCTACATGGACTACGGGTGCGCAACTAAGAAACATGTTCAGCTCCATATTGATGTTCGCCGAAGTAGCGAATCCTACGGAACTATGGGAAACACATTGGAAAAGCATGACAGACGATATTGAACATATGATTCAGCGTCGATCGAATAATTTTGATTTACGCCTCACAGATGAAGAACGACGTCGTTTAGGTATTCTTGAGATTGAACATATTCTAAACAGAAATGGCAGGTCACTGAAAGATTATCCCCACATGCCACAACCATCATTAGAGGATGTGCAACGCGCCACCAATCGGTTGATAATAGACGAACTTGACTATGACGCATCAGTAGAGTCGGAAAATTACGAAAGTCTTGCTCGGGGGCTAAATTCCGACCAATATAGGGTATTTTCTGCTATTATGAGAGCTCACGGTCAAAATCGGGGTGGATTATTCTTTGTTTGTGGTAGTGGCGGAACTGGAAAGACCTACTTGTGGAATACATTGATATCTAAATTTAGGTCAGAAAGACACATCGTTATTTCAGTTGCATCTTCGGGAATTGCTGCCTTATTACTACCTGGAGGAAAAACTGCTCATTCTACTTTTAAGATACCACTTACTCCTGCTGAGAATTCTGTTTGTTCATTTGAGAAAACGTCATCACGAGCTGAACTAATTCGATCGGCATCGTTGATAATTTGGGATGAGGCTCCTATGACAAACCGGCTCGCATTTGAGGCCGTCGACCGTCACTTCAAGGATATTTGTGACAATGAATCTCCATTCGGGGGAAAACTGTTCGTATTAGGAGGTGACTTCAGACAAATATTACCAGTTGTCGCAAATGGTGGTCGAGAAGCCATTGTCGCATCTACTTTGCACCGTGCTAATTTTTGGAGTCACTGTCAATTAATGAACCTACAAATAAACATGCGACTACGTGGATGTGATATTTCGAGCGAAGATTTACAAAGACTTACAAACTTCGGTAAGTGGATCTTAGATATAGGGGACGGTAAGTTGCCTGGAAGATCTCTAACAAGCAACGGTGAACCAAATTGGATTGATATTCCGAAGGATTTCTTGATAAAAGATGATATACATGGGCTTGATCAGTTAATTGCTTCAACTTATGAAGACCTAACGACACGGTATTCTGATTTGCTTTATCTTAAGGAGCGAGCAATACTAGCACCAACTAACAGTGATGTTGACATTCTCAATTTAAAAATATTATCGATGCTTCCTGGAATATCTCGAAATTACTTGAGTTCCGATAGAATTTGTTCATCGGAAAATGTTGGATCGGTGGAAGAACTGAATCCTATTGAGTTGCTCCATTCCACGAACTATGCTGGTCTGCCCAACCATTGTCTCGAACTAAAAGTAGGGGCTCCAGTCATTTTATTGCGCAACATGAATCAGTCGATTGGATTGTGTAATGGAACGCGGTTGGTTATTTACAAGCTAGGTGATAAAGTGATTGAAGCGACGGTAATGTCAGGACCAAAAACGGGTGATAATGTTCTTATTCCACGGATTGATTTATCTCCCTCCAACCAAGAAGCGGGCTTCTCAATAAGAAGGAGACAATTTCCTCTTAAATTGGCCTTCGCGATGACAATTAATAAAAGTCAGGGTCAGACATTAAGTTCGGTTGGATTATTCCTTCCAAATCCCGTTTTCAGCCACGGGCAACTTTATGTAGCACTATCCCGTGTCACATCACCCAATGGGCTCAAGATTCTAATACGCAAGAAGAATGATTTACCTGAAGATATTACAAAGAATGTTGTGTATAGTGAAGTCTTAGCCAATATGTAGTGACAAAATTTAGCGCAATTTAATTTGATCAGTGTTTGAATCGTTTTTATTGTTTTAGATTTATTTGGTTTATTTGATGTTGCATTCACATAGATTCTCTTTGATTAACCATAGCTATATACCTTTCTGAATTTATACCTGTAGATGGAGCATTTAAAATATAAATAATCATGACCCGTGCATTGCACGGGCAAAAAACTAGTAAATATATAATATCAAGTTTATTTAAAATTTAAATATTAATAATATAATTTAATTATGTAAGTATATAAATTATAAAATTAAAAGTATAAGAATTAACTAAATATAGTAACCAAAGTTTAGTGCGTTATTGTTTGAATTTTATATGTATTTGTGAAATTTACAGACCAATGAGCAGTTTATACCCACACTCCCCACGCTTAATAAAATACTCCCTCTGTTCTAAAAAGAAAGTCGTTCTACATATCTATTTTTGTTCTCAAAAGGAAGTCGTTTGAGTATTTTAAAAAAATATATATGTGTACATTTCCAAATTGCCCCCATATTAAATAACAACACAAGGTTCAATATTAAAAATAATAACTACATGGCAGATAATTAATGGGGGGTATAGAAGACATTTTAACCCATGTTTTAATATGCGTGAAAAATTCTTAAACGACTTTCTTTTTATAACAGAGGGAGTACAATAGATATATAAAAATATACACGTATGTTGTAGGTTTTGGTTTTTAGTGTTTGATTCGTGGTTGTTAGTGTGGGATTCGTTCAATGATTTTGATTAAGGAACTACAAGTGTGTGTGGGGACTGAAATGGAATTTACTACTTGCGTGATTAGGACTTAATAAACTTTGTTGTCCGTCTAATTAAGTACTTTTATTATTACTTTAATAGAGTAAAGAATTGTGCAATTAGCGGAGGGGTCGATTTCAACTGTGATTTAAATTTTGTCAGTTAATCAGTCTTAATTTTATTTTCTTTATCTTGGGATCGATAAACACTACTTAATGTTGACTTTTGGCTTTATTGTATAAAATATGACTGCGTATTTGGTTTATGCTGTGATTCAATCATATGGTATATTTATTGAAGAAAAGCCGTCGCTTCGAATGCCTACAAATATAATACGTCTTAAGTTCGCTGCATTTGACCATTATTACAAAAATAAAAAATTAAAACTCACCACCCTCACTTTCCTTTCTTTCTCTCAACTCCACGTAAAAATATTTCCAACGGGTACTTTTTGTGTAAAACGAAAAAATAGAATTCGTTTTTATTCCAATGAGACTCTATAACACTAATATTGGGTTGATGACTAGAGAAACTCTATTTATAGAGTTATAGTTTTCAATTATAGATATTTTATTATATAAAATATATTTAATTAGAGAAATATATTTTAATATATTTAAAATATTTAATATTCTTATAATAATAAAATTAAAAATAATATTAATTTTTTTATTTATTGATTTTTTTTAACTTAATAAAACTATAATTAAATAATATGCTAATTTTATACTTTACGTAATTTCTAGACATTAACAGTTATAATGTATTGGAAATATAATATAAAGTTTAAAAGTCAATTACAATAGTAAATAATTAGAAATTTGATTTTTAACATGAAAATAGAAGTAACGAATTGGAGTATAATTATTGTAGAAAACTGAATTTATGACTTATTTAAAAGCAACTGTTTTTTATGTTGTGGGATGGAAAAACTCTAACGTCGTTGAAAATTTAGAAACGCTCGATCAAGATTTTATAGAAATTGTCACCTGTTGAGGTTTATGTCGTAGCATTAAGAACGTCACGGCAAAGAGGGAAAGTAAACCTAATGTTGGCAGTTAGTTTTATATAATCCAATGCGGCGGCTAAAAGGATAGGTAGGTAGTTAGCAGTCACGAAAGACAACAAAGAAAAATCTCCACCACAAAGAGCTAAGACAAGATTCCTAGAAAACACGAAAGAACATACCAAACTCTGAGAGTTTCTTCTTGTCTGAAGCATAGAGATATGAATCAAGCACCGTAATCACCGGCCGAGAACTTATCCTCGGGATAGAATACAGCTAATACTTGTTTACCACCAAACTTTCTTCCGTTTAGCCCTTGTCGAGCTTTCGTAGCGCCCTCAATGTCAGCATAAGCAAGGAACACCTACATATGCATGTAACAAATAAACACAGTTGAGCGCCACACTGCGCCAATTAAACTACGTATATCAGTGAAAGCAGATGGAAGAAATAACCGACCTTTCCACAACCTGGTGGCATTTCACCGCTTGGAAGGGGGCGGGGGATGACTATGTTCGCCAAAGTCCCTGAAAAATAAAATTATCAGATTGTTATCTCCTTGATTCTGTGGATACATAGATTAGATGCATCTGCACAAAATAGCAAAAAAAAGGGGTACGTTGAGATGGAAATAATACTAGAAATTGTAGGTGTAAAAGTTATTACCAAATTTGCCACATTCTTCTCTCATGTCCTCCAATATATCTTCGTAGTCGTCGTCGTTCTTGAGTTCCTCTACGTCAACCACCTCAGTAAGGCACACGACCTTAGAGGCAGGTGCAACGTTAGGCGCTAGCATAAGCCTCTGCACAACATATTTATTAGAAGGCAATGCCTCGAAACGAATCAGAAACCACCCCGCAAAGGGTGGATTCAGGCTCACATATGTGGAACAGATAAAGAAGTCAATCGCCGATTAAAACAAAAAAATTCTGATTACCTACCTGCAAAGCAATCTGCTGCTGAGCATGAAGTAGGACACTCTCTTGCTCGGGATTGGGTTGTGTGGCACCCTGGATGGCGCGTTTAACTGTAAGCGTTTTGTCGCCCATTTTTATGCCGTTAAGAGCTGCGCATGCAATGTCTGTTACTGAAGTATCATTGTAAACACAAAAGGCGTATCCTTTGGAATTCCCAGTTTCTCTATCTTTAACAAGATCAAAGGCTCGAAGTGCACCAAAGGATTCGAGGAGCTCCCTGACTTGCGATTCCGTGAAATAATATGGTAACCCACCAACGAATATACGATCAGGGCCTTCGAGCCCGCCTGCAGATCCTGGGGTTAATCCCACAGCTGCGAGGTTTAGATTGGGACTGGGCTGACTAGGGCCGAGGGTTGCAGCAAGGGCAGGGTTATAATCGCTGGGTCTTCGGACTTTAACTGGTGCACCCTGAAAAAATCAATCGGGTTATTCCCAAGTGAGAACTGAGATGATTCACAGCATAGTATTTGACGATACAAGTTTAATTATAATTTGAAGCTTCCTAGAACTGTATTAAGAAATTGCATACCTCGAAAATGATGCCATCTAAAGCCATAGCATTACTAGCTTCTTCAACAGATCTCATCTCCACAAAAGCGAACTTCTTTTCATGGTTGATGTAGACATTTACCACAGCATCGCCTGCGATAGAAGAAGCAGTAAGAGATTTCTTAGAATTCGTATGATGCATACTGGGACAGCATCTTGAGCCTTGACTAACCTGGACCAGCAGTGTTTCCTCCGATTGCTGACATGACGTGGTTGAAGAAAATCGCAACAGACTGCATCATAAGAACACGGAGTAAATTTATAACTCAAGGCAAAAATAGACAACGACAGGGGTCCATCATACAACAGAAAATCAGTGTTACACTTCAGATAATGAATATTCTCAACTGAAGAAAACTATCGTGTTGTGTAGCATAGGATATTCTTAAATACTAGTAACTGCAAAACAGTTACACATGAGAAGCAAAAAACAGCCAATGCACGTAAAACAAACAATAGAAAATCCAATATAAGCAGAGATATCAGTGAGAAGTATGCGACATTAACACCTGTTCGTTGGCAGTAGATGAAAGCCCACCTACATAGATCCGTCGAGCATGCCTTGTTGCCTGAAAAAACATTAATAATTAAATAAAAAATGACTTGCAACAAAGGAACACCAGTAATATGCAGATAACCAACCTGCTGAGTCATTGCTTGAACTGGAATATATGGTGGAACTGGAAGAGCTCCAACCTGCAATGAAGTGAAGGTCCTTTGGTTAAGGACTTAAGGTACATGTACAGAACTGACAATGGGGAGAAAAGGGACAGAACCTGTGCAGCAGCCATTGGTAACATGTTGGAGAACATTCCAGGGAGCGTGGGGATAGTTGCAGGTAGCTGATCTGTGAAAGAGGAGGCTAAGTCAAGTTGCATTACATACAGTTAAAAGCTATTGAGAGCTAGAGAGAGAGGCACAGGCAAAGTAAATGATGTTTTAATAATGATTTGCCTTGATTGTTATTTGATATTTTAACCCGATATCTCCTTACCATAAAATTAATAATGGAAACAGCCATATTTTTCATATATGTTTGGAGAACAATCTACCAGATATGCGAATGACAGGACCTGTATTGGTTCTTCCATAATAAGCTACAGAGGTTGGCCCATTGTCAGCACAGTGGGGCTAGTAGCCCAATATTTCCCATACAACTATATGCAGGACATACAAAACAAACAAAGAAAAACCAAACAGAAGAAAAACCAAAAACACTCAGTCTCAATTGGAAATATAATTAAATGAAACTGGACTGCCAATCCGGGGCCAGTTTTCTAAATTGAAATTTGTAAGACATAAATAAAACCCTTATGCGCTAACCAACATGAAACCATGTATCAAACTATACTAAACAAAAAAGATGATAGTTATCGTACTAGCAAAATTCTCGATAAACTAAAGGGATGTACCTGCAGTGATGGTGGCAGCAACATTTGGAAGCAATGCAGGAGGTGGCATGTCAAAGCCACTTACCTTTTTGCTGCAACATTTTCAACATCAATGAAGAAACAGTGAGTGAAATATCAATGGTACTTGATAGTTTATTCAGAAGGCATAGACCATCTAGTGAAGCCAACAGCAATTTAACACATCTTTTTGCCAAATCAAAGACTTCCTCCAGGAATCAAATAGATTCAATTTACAACTCAAATCAGACTATACCTCTTGGAGCGTGAGCGAGACCTAGATCGCGATCTTGATCTGCGTTCTGATCTCGATTTCGAGCGAGATCGAGATCTGTGCCTGCGTCTGTGTCTGTCCTCCCTGTCTCTTTCATCTTTGCGCCTGCAAGTAGTAAAAAAATTAGAACAATCAAGAGTCTAATGCACTTGGTGGTTGTTCTATCAGCAGGTAATACATTAATCCACAATAAAACATACAGTGAAATACACATGTTGTGGAACATATAACACAAGTACTTCACCTGTCACGGTCTCGGCTTCTATGATAACTATCATCGTCGTCGTCATCTCTCTCTCTAGTTCTCTCCCTCCTTTCACTATGATCCCTGTGACGATCTCGATGACGCCGATCCCTATCCCTTTCTCTATCCCTATCCCTCTCTCTATCCCTCTCCCTATCCCTATCCCTCTCTCTATCCCTATCCCTCCCCTTTTCCCGTTCCCGCTCCTTTTCTCCGTCCCTCTCGCGGTCCCGATCTCTATACCTTTCTCTTTCCTTCTCCCTGTTTCGAGAGGATTCTCTCTCCCTGTCCTTCCCATAATCGTGTGATGCGTGCTGCAAAAGGAGCAGAATTTTAAGCATTTACAACTGCCTATTAAACAAAAATAATCGTGGAATCGTGATAACTACACACCTTAGACCCTGAAGTTGAATCTTTCCGACCATATTGTTCCACGCCAGCAGCATCTGGGGAGTCCATGCGATCAGGAGAGCCGGAATTTCCATTATTTTCGTGGCTCGACATCTGGAGGAAATTCAGCAGGAAGTCATAAACATGTGAATCTTTGACATTCAAATAAATAACCGCAATTCTGACTTTCCCACAGATCTGTGCAACGGCTGAGGGAATAGCATTAACATAGTAAAAACTAACAACATCGTAAAATGGAAGAGGCAATTAGCCGGAAACAAAGTCAAAGGCACGGCCGCAACTGCCTACCGAAGCACATCGAATCGAATCTCCGCAAAAAAAATAATCGAACATGCGATTTTGCTGAAGTTCAGAGCTAAAGAAATAAAGGAAAACGATACAAAAGCCTCCAATTGGAAAATAATTGCTCAGCAAACACCATTTGATATAGATAAAAGAGGAACAATTAAGACGAGAAATCACCTCTTATCATAAGATTCAGAACGAATTGAAAACTTCAAATCCCTGGAGCTGAGCAAGCGCTATGTATGGTGCCGCTCAATTTCGCCCTTCTTGATTTGCCGTCGAGGGTTTTGTCAATTCTCCAAGTGTGCGGCTCTACATATATATACATATACAGTGTATTCCACGTTTGCCCCTTCTTTCTACAGATTTAAACCCTCTACCTCCGTCGTCGGACATTTTTACCCCTCGCTGGTTCAATTCGGGTTATTTTAACGGAATGGAGCGTCCCTATTTTCATTAAACAAAAGGGAGTGAACCGAAATTATCGAAATACCCCAACTTAAATAGCATTTATTCGACTAAATAAAATTCAAATTACTTCGAATAAATATTTTTTAATTAACAAATTCGAGTAAAAAAAACTCGAATTGAAAAATATTTGTTCGATTTTTTTATTCGAATAAGTGCTATTTTTCTATCCGAATGTCATACGAATCACATAGTTCGAATAAAATATTCAAATAAACCGTTTTCTGTTCGAAAACGTCGCTTTCAGGCTAAAAAACACGAAAGTTCACCCAGATTTGGGCTTAATACATGTAAGAATCACGAACCCATCGATTAAACATCTCATTTCGACATGAAATTCAGTCGAGCGGATCAAAATGATAATCAAACACTTCGATTTTGTTTTTAAAACACCCAATCCCTTTTTTTAATTAGAAAACCTAGAATCCTTTTTTTTTTAATTTCACACAAAAGTAATTCTATTTAACAGAAATATCCGTTCAATCCATTATGATTCACGCAAAAAATTTTAACACTTAAATAATTTTTTTTTTAAATTATCAATTATTATTATTATTGTTATCAAAACCTTCTTATAATAGAAGTGTTTCATATTAACATAACAAAATATGTGTAAATAAAGATTAGGATAAATATCATATTACTCAAAAGTGATAATTTAATTGTGTAAATATTTAACTTAATCGTTACTACACCTAAAAATTCTTTACAAATAGTAAATAAATACTATAGATAGCTAGGCATAATAAATGACAATCAACATCAATTGAGATTAGATTGATAAGCGGCCATTAGCTGGTCTTGGAAATTTAAATTCTCACCTTTTGTAATAAAATAAGTGTTATAATAAATTAGGGTGTGTGTATATAGTAGTTTTGGGAGTGCATATAGAATTTCACTTTAGGAAATCATCAAGACATGATATTAGATTATATATAGGATGCGTGTCATCACTGTGATGCTGAAAATTGATAAATGAACTCATGCTTGTCAAACCTAAATGCACTTTAATAGACATCTCAATTTCCACAATAATTCCTATTGATAATCTCCATTTACAAGTATGTTGTTGTCTTCGCAAAAAAAAAAACATAGTTAACCTCTGAACAACCATCTTCTTTTTCCTGGAGAAAAACCCTAATTAAAAAAAACATTCCATCGATTTTAAAAGTTCAAAGTCATCACATGATCCTAAAGAAAGCACCGCAAAAAAAAGATCGATCGATATTTCGTGGAGTAATTCGCTTTATGTTCGATACTTCTTCATGACATCATCGATCTCGCGCCCGAGGGAGAGCTATCGCAAAAATAAATACGATAGAGATCATTACCACCTTCGTCTACACAAACACAAACTTAGATCAATTATTTTTTTCTTACCTTAGTGAATTTATCAACTGTCATACGTTCTAAGAGTTTCTGCTCCTTGTCTGCTGATTGTTGAACTTCATTTGTACTGTACTCTCCACTTGGATAAACCTTCACACACACACACACACACACACATATATATAACATTAACCATCGATGAACTTGCTTTTAAATAGATATATTTTCCATTGAAGGGCATGGACATATAGACATAATATTAACTACAAGCAATAAATCGTATTTACCTTAGCAGATGCATGATGCTTAGCTCTTTCTAAAGTCTTCAAGTGAAATACCTAATATTACAGAAAGTCGATTTATGGGTAAAAGTATATATCGATATTATTACGCACTCGAAGAAAACAAAAGATGCATATATTTTGTTCTCGACGTTGGATTTACTTTAAATTTAGGCAACTGTGGCGTGGTGCTTCGTCTAGGCATATTCGGTCTTTTCGACGCTTCGATGTTAGAACTCTTCGTCTCTTCTTTTTCTCTTCTACTTGATGAATTGTTCTTCGATCTGAAATATATATATATATATATATATATATATATATATAACTTAATATTTTTCATATGCAGAGGTGTAATGTAATGTATATAACCTCATGCTCTGTGCTCTAATCTTTGTTTCCAGTGTTGGTTCTTTCGGGACAGTAACCTTCGAATAGTGTAAGAAGTTAAATTCCCATTCATAAAATTTTACATAAGTCACTGTTTTTATTATTACGATGATCATTTACTGTAATATAATACCTTCTTTGATGATTTGTGCTGGAGAGTAAACTGATGCCT
This sequence comes from Craterostigma plantagineum, assembly GCA_027422505.1. Lineage (NCBI taxonomy): Eukaryota > Viridiplantae > Streptophyta > Magnoliopsida > Lamiales > Linderniaceae > Craterostigma > Craterostigma plantagineum. The sequence goes on along the minus strand of JAPQWV010000009.1, from coordinate 2,986,466 downwards.
CAGCTGAGCAATCTGCTAGAAAAAAACATCACCACGAATCAGTTCAAGAAATAAATCCTTCCATGTAATAAATCGACATCGAACGATCGACCATTCGAAAATCTTAACCTAATAGCTATGACATTTTGTATTTATACATTTTATTTCCAAACAAATTATTATATAAGTTTGCCACCTTCTTTAAGTAGCCAGTTTCTAATTTCTGACGTTTCGTCGCAGGGTTATCGAACCCGCCCGGGCTCGACCATTTCTTCGCCTCGTTCAACTTCGGCGACGTTCTCTGAAATCTGAAATTTTGTAAAGAACAAAAACCCTCAATTATATTAATTTTTTTTGTATGTATATATATTTATATATATTAAGATTATTACCTCGTGCAACCATGATGACCTTCGGGCCTTTGATGAATGGCTCGAAGCTTAGCCAAATGGCTAGCCGTTGGGTTCATGAAGGTCGAACTTCTCCTAGGTTTCTCATCAAACGCCGTCGTTTTAGAGCTTGAGCTGTCCTCGTCAGCAGTTTGGTAATGACTTATTTGCCCTAAAAGTCAAAAAATGATGAGACTTAACATAAAAAGAAATTCAATTTGCGCCTATGATGAAGGGGTTTTTTTCTTCTTTATTTCTTACCTTCAACATTTTGATTATTTGAAGTAGGAACAACCGATTTCCCGATGCTTCTATGTTTCGCAGCTGATTCATGAGATGATAATACCTTTTCCAAATTCAACTTTATGATAAAAGCTGAAAAAAAATCAATCAATATTCATGTCACAACCCCCAAAAATATATTATATACGTACCCATAAATACATATATATACACAGATATATATATGTGTAATTTATAGATTTTATATATAAACTTACGAGAAGGAGGATAATCGCCAGAAACTTCGAACCAATTTTCTGCGTCGTGGATTTCGTAGTCGAACTCAGGCCTCGTGAAATCGAAGAATTGGGAAGCATCGAATTCATATTCCTCGTCGATTTCGTAATCATCGTCCTCGTCGTAATTATAGTTGTTGTTATTATTACATTCGTCGAAATTCTCCATTGATCTTTTTTTAGTTTTCTTTTCTTTTTTACAAGGTGGTTTGAAGAACAAGGGAGGAATTGTGATGAACGAAGAGGAGATAGATGAGCGAATGTTTTCTTCGTGTTCGTAGATGAAAGAAGAGGATGAGAATTATTAATGTAAAAAAAGTCAAAAAAATGTGTCTTTTCATTATAAGTTGAGCGCCGGACAGCTCAGGATTTTTTCTGTTTGAAACAAAATTCAAATATTAAATAGTATTCATTAAATTATTGTAATGTATATAATCCAGAAGTTGTTGTCGACTACTTTCATCTTACTAGTGATTATTACATGAAGACAAATTTCATTATTATATGGAGATTGGAGAGTGAAGCATGCCCAAGCTGGGCTGTTGTCTCAAAAATGGCTCATATGAAATTTCAATTGATAGGGCCCAATATAAATCCGAATGTCACCATTTTTTTTTTATCTTTTCTGTAAATACTATTCCAAAGACTCGTGTACTCAAAATTTTAAATATATCGTTTTGTTCCTTCAATAATTTGCATAACCTGTCTATTTTGGTTTCTTTGACCTTAAAACAGTTAAATTAAAAAAAAGGTTATGCAATAAGGAACCAGAATGACGCACTAAGACAGTTTGGACAGCAATAATCATAATATTTTAAACATACATGCAATTGTATAAACTTGATAGAATTCAGGTTTGATCATCACGGGATTTCTAATTTTTCTTTTGCAAGATATATCACAATTTCACAACACAATCCCCACCCGACACAGAAATAGGGCCGATTTTTTGCCGAATGAACTAAATTTTCCCATAGACGTTTTCTTACAAAAGAATGACATATCTTTTAACCAGCTAATAATAAATTATTAATTTTTTCGTCGATATATATATTATATGCAAAAGTTGATTCTTGTTGGGCGGTCGTTGATTTAGTTGATAGCTTTATAAGAGATAAAAAGATTTCATTATCGTTATGGGGAATCAATGATCAGCATGCAACTGAAGCTGAGTTTGTACTGACGTGGATTGTAATAAAAAGCTTATATTATACATATCCATGTTCGCCTACTTGTCTCCTAGCTTTATCCTCCTCAAAACAATGTGATTCTAACACTACTAACAAAATACGAACGACGATTCAAGAAAATCGTCGACGCAACATATGTAACAAACGGAAAGACACAACTTAAGCAAATCCCAGACTACATCTGAATCTAATTTTCCATTCCAAGAAACAATTTACATATATACAGACCGGGGGCATAACATATATGGTATGCTGAGAAAATATGATATTAATAATATTTCATGGTATGTCAATGTGATTTCAACTTTTCGAGCATCCAAGCGTTGTTGATCTTTCGAATGAACTCTTCGGCTCTTACTGTCAACTCATCTTCTTCTTCGACTTTGTCAAGATAAACTTCATGTGCTTCTTCTTCATTTTCTTGCTCGTTTTCGCTGAAAAAACACTGACGATCGACGATTATGGATAAATAGTCGTCGTCGGGCGATTCTTCTTCGCTTGATTTAGAGAATATTAGGATTGCGACGATGATATTGCATAGGCAGAAAGCTGCGAGGGAATCTGAGAGGGAAAGTTCGAGCATGGAGTCGGACATTTTTATGCGTGCTAAGGACAATAGAAAGCGAAGAAAAAAAATACTTGTGTTAGTATTGAGCGGACGAAGCCATGGGATTGAATTGGCCTTTTTATATAGAGTTGTGACTTCACTTTTGTGGCGATAGTAGTTTACTGACTTTTTTTTTTAGTGCACTTTTCAAGTTAATTTTCTACGCCATTGTTGTCCCTCCTAAGTGAATTTCCTCTTTTCATATCAAAATCTGTACATTATTATTTACTCATAATATCTACGAGACATATCTTTCGGAAAAATTTCGAAGCGACTAAAGTTCCTAAAATTTTGAATTGGGTTTGCTTCCCACTTCGGTAAGAGAAGAAGAAAATTGTGGAAAACCAACACCAACTTCGTTTGATTTTCGACACGCAATAAAAAATTCGAAATTTCAACGACGTGCTTCCGATATTTGTAGGAATGAACATATTTCAAATATCCCGAGATTTATAACTTCCCAGAGAAAAATATCCAAAAATTTGAAAGCAAAAAAAAATAGAATCCCACGGCAGATGAAAGTTGATCATTCAAAGTTTACAAAATCGCATACCTGACAACAAAAAAATCTCACTTTCGAAGGTGAGCAGCCAAAAATGGGAACTGTGAGCATTAACAAGAGAAAAGATAACTTATTGTTTCAAATCAGTTGACATCGACCAACTCAACGTCGAAGACCAGCCACGAGTTAGGAGGGATCGGACCAGCACCTTTGCTACCATAACTGAATCGTCACATTTAAGGTTTTATATTAAGCCAAGACTTTACAGCCAACGGAAAAAGAGAAGGAAATAAAATGCATATATTCTCACTCACCCCATAGCAGGTGGAATTGTGAGTCTTCTTTTGTCTCCTATACGCATGCCTGCCCATTTAAAACAGATTGTGTCAAGCACCGTCTAATATTCGATAGTAAGAAAGAAAGAGAGAAAGAAGAGTATGGTTTCTTACCATTAACGCCGACGTCCCATCCTTTTATAACTTGGCCAATACCTAACCTGAACTTAAAGGGCGCTTTCCCTATATTGGAATCGAATATTTTTCCATTCTTCTGCAGCTTACCGATATAGTGGACACTGACCTGCTTACAAGAATTTAAAACCTAATTAAAATTACTGGGGATGAGGCTCCTACCCTTATTCCTAGAGGAAATGAAAAAGGAAGTTGACTATGACCTTTTTCCCAGGTGAAGCTCTCTTCCCAGCTGGTTTTCCCATGGACACCTCCTCTATAGTCAATCCATTTGGAAATGATCTCACTTGAGACGACTTATTATCGTTCATCTCCTCTTCTTTTTCCGCAACGTTGTTTTCCTCAGATGATCTGCTGACTTCATTTCCTTGCCGTTTGTTCTTTTTCTTCTTTTTCTTCTCGTTATTCCTGCAATGAATTATATTCTTCAGCCATAATACATTGAACATGGCGTGGATTCAAACTAGAAAAAATTAAGACATGCATTGAACATGGCGTGGATTCAACTAGGAAAAATTAAGACATTGCCCCATTTAGTCTCTTACGGAAGTAAGTGCTTAAACAGGATAAAGAAACTAATCAGATCAATTGGTTGGTATTTAGTATAGATGAAACAAAGCTATAGACACCTATGTAATATCCACCGCCGAGAAAGATCACAACTTGCAGAAGGCTTATACGGTAAAGAGAAGGAATCTCACTTTTCATAGGATGGCTTCACATCATTTCCTACTTCAGCAATAGCAGCGTCCATGCCATTGGAAATCGGTGTTTTACTTGCTTGAGCAGTTTCCACCTTCTCAGCACGCAGTTTCTTCCGTTTTTTCTTGTTATCATTTTGTGTGGCCTTATTCTCAGTGATAGCACTGGCTTTAACCCAAGCATCACCAGGATTGAGGCTTCCACTGCAAATATGGGATACAAATTTTAAAAATTGATAATATATTTTCCAGAGGATGTTTCTACATTACAGCGTTGTAAAAGTAGTAATCTGAAACTTTTTGCACCTCACAAGATTATCTTGATCCACGGACTCTTTCTTTTGATTTGACATTTTTCCTTGAGAAACATCACATTTTTCATTCTTTTTCTTCTTTTTCTCACTGCATTTCTCCCTCTTCAGACCTACCTCTGATCCAGACTTTTTCTCAAGCGAAGATTTAGGAAAACCATCCTCGTCTTCACTTAATAAGACAGGGGTACTATCTCCAGATTTCCGCCCTACTTCTGTTCCGTGATTCTTGTCAAGTGAAGATTTCGGAAAACCATCTTCGTCTTCAATTCCTACCACAGGAACAGAGTCATTGCTCGCACTTTTATCAGAAATGGACAACTTGGTTTCCTTCTTTTTTGCGTATTTGATTATCACATTCTCTTGGGCAGGCTTATCATCATCTTCTATCTCCTCAATTTTAACTTTAAACATACAGAAAAACAAATAAATGATCAGGCACCGTCGACGCAGTTATAATAGAGTTCTAAAAGCAGCAAATTACCTCCACTGTTTGGAACATGACCAAATTCATCCTCACTATAATCCTCATCCTCATCTTCAGAATCAAACTCAACATAATCATCATCATCTTCAGAATCAGTCACCATAACATCGTCTTCATAAAGATCACTTATTTCAAAAGTCAAGGAAATATCAACACTAACAAGTAAAAAAAACCTATACATAAACACCTGACTTCATTTCTACTCAAATATCAACAGTAAACAGAAACTGAAAAGTGAAAAGCGATTGTAACGAACAAAGCCCGTACGCAAAGAAGCACAAGGATACTCTCCATATTCATCCTCTGCGTTATCCACATCATTATCGTCACCATAGAAAAACCCAGAGAGGTGCACACTGTGAGGGCCGCGTACAGTGAAGGTAACTTCGTCATCCTCCTCAAATTCAAGGTGTAACGTACAGGTCTCGAGCTTCCCTGGTAACAAGGAGCAAAGATAAACTGGCTTCTTATCTCCCACCTTACACTGCACTATGCTCCTTTCAGCTGATGTGCCCCTACCTAGCGTGGCCTGCAAAGTACCACGAAAAAAAAAATCAAACCAACGCAATCAGAAACAAGAGAATCTCTACGATGCTCTGGGCAACTCATTGCCGCTATCGTCATAAAAAAGGAAAGCACACATTTCACCAGCTGACAGAACGGATCGAACTCAAACAACGGAACACAAACCTGAGACAATCGAAGTCTTCCCTTTTCATCCTCGTATCGATGAATGTACGGCTTACCAGGTTTTACTTCGATTCCTGTAATTTTTTTTTCATTTCAGAAAGCAACAGACAACAAAAAATCACAATCCTCGCACAAGAGAAGGAAACAAAATACAAAAATCCGCACGGACTCGAGTAAAATCAACGTAGTTACCCCAGAAAGCCATGCGAGGAGGTGAAACTGAAGCTCGTCCGATGAACTAAGAGCAAAGCAAAGCAAGGCACACTTAAACCCTAGCTGCGTTTTACGACAAATGCCAAACTCTGTGTTTACAGGACACGTCGGATTAATTGAGAAGAAAAAAAGAATAATCGCTCCCTCAAAATTAAATGGGCCAATAAATCTTAGTGAGGCTTTCGGCCCAAACTAATAGTATTAAAATGAACAAATATTTTTTAGTAAATGACGTCACAAAATTTGAGGGATACCACTACGTTGCAAATATTTCTTTCCTCATCCCTTTAAATAAAAAGACTTTTTCCTCTAGCGTTGCAAACAAATCGAATCGAGTCGAATACCACTACGAATATTAATATTTAATATTTAACCGAATTATAGAATTGATTCGTATTCGAAAATATTCGAATCGAGTATTCGAATACTCGAATTTTGATTACATTTGAGTATTTATCTTTATATTTAATAAAAATATAAATATTATTACATACATATTTTAAAATATATATAATAATGAATTGTAATATATTATATATGAGTGCTACTATTGGCACCCCCTTTGAGAGTGAAAAAAAAATAAAATTTGTACAATTCCTAAAATTTTGTTCTCCATCAATAATAATGTAAGTTTGAATTTATTACATTTTATTTCGTCAATGCAATTATTCAACAGAAATTATTTACACAGTTTTAAATAATTGTTAATTTTGTAATGGTTGAAGTTACTTCTACTATTTAGCACTTAGAAATAAACAAAACTTCTAAATTTATAAATATTATTCTTTGTTTTATTTTTAAAAATCTTCCTATACAATATATATTTCATATTAACCTAGCCAAATAGATTGAAGTAAAATAAAAATAAGATTAAAAACCTAGACATAAATCTATTCAATAGAAGTGTAGAATTAAATAATAATTATAAGGTGATAATTTAAGTGCGTGAAAGAATGCATTTAAGAAATAATTTATAGAATCTTCAAAATTATCTACAAATACTTTATAAATAAGAGAGGAGTAATTAGGCATAAAAACTAATAACTATCAGTCATAAAAATTGGATTGAAAGAACGACATTTGCTGATATTGAAAAATTAAAAATATATTTTTTGTAATATTTTTAGTGGTATATTAATTAGGGGGTTTATATAATAATTTGGGGGCTGCATATAGAATTTCCCGTCATATATTTAATACTTGATTCAACAAAATATAATATTTATGACAGTTTTTTAATTAAAATATGCTAAAAGTAATATATATACCGAATGATGTATTATATTTAAATATAAACGGGGTTATTCAAATCGAATATTCTACAAGTAATCGAATCGAATACTTTAATTTTGTATTCGTATTCGGAATTATGCGAATCAAGAAGACTATGTTTATTCGAATTCAATCTTAAGTTTCAAAATCGAAATCGAATCGAACAAAAAGATTCGATTCTTTTGCGACACTAGTCGAAACTCAATTCCATTAGATTTACATGTCATTACAAAATCAATTTATGATAGCTTATCAAATATATAAACGGTGTTTGGTTGATTTCTCACTTAACTAGAGAAGAATAAATCTAATATAGTATAAAAATATCTATGTATTTATTAAGGTTTGCCTCTGATAAGATATAAGATTGTCAATGGGCACAGATTAGCCCCGATGAGGTAATCCTCCGATTTGTCTATCCTACCCAATTGGGTAGAAACTAGAACCCAACTTCAATTAGAAAATGACATACATCAGATGACACCCTACCCAAACCATGTTAAGACACACATACTAGAGTTTCACTAAATAAACATACATGTCATATTTTAATGAGAATTGGGCTATACTCAATTAGACAGGTAAGCCAAGGCCTGATTGATATTTTATAACTGATAAAGGGTTCAAATCCACCTAACCTCTGATTATCATATCATAGTATGCGTGGACTTTGACCGATTATAAGAAGTAGATGTCGAATAAATAATAACTAATATATTAAGGACAACCTATATGTGTTTATAAAACAAAAGTTTATTAGTAGTGAGTAATTTTATTAAGGTAAATCTACAGAAAAATACCCATTTGTATAAAAAAATTTTGCAAGTCAGTATATATGTCAGAAATTTTTTATATTATTACCCGTTTCACTGTGCGGACCATTTTTCCAGTCTTGGCGTACCTTTTTATATATGCATTACGTATCACGTCACGCGTTTATATGGTACTCATATACGTTCTATATGGACCTTAATGTGTTATATGTGATATACAATTTTCTTACTGTGTTATGTACCGCAATACGTTTCTATATGGTACATATATGTGTTATATGATGTATTTTGCGCGGATCATGTGCAATGTGCAAAAAATTTATTTTAATAGGTACCTATATATAAAAAACACTGACAGAGTACTAAATTGCAAATGTTTATACAAAGGGGTATTTTTCTGTAGATTCCCATTTATTAATAATAATTTAATATTTATTAAAGTAAACCACATACAAAAATAAAAATGGATGGCTTCAATATTACAATGAAATTGCATGGGAAATCCTACCTTAACATTACAACAAAAGCAAACAAGTCCTACTTTAGAATGTCTACAAGGCCTTCATCGGTTAGTAGACGGAAAAGAAGAAAACCCTAAATCGACGACGACAATCATTAATAACTTCATCTGAAAGAAAAAAAGGGAAGAAAAAAATCACCGATCGTCGAAATCCAATTTCCCTCTCAGCTCGCGCAAGATCATCTCGACGCACGGCCGCTCATCGGGCGATTCATCGGTGCACCACACCGCAACCTTGGCGAGCACTGAAGCTTCTGTGTCAGAAAACAGCCCACGGAGGTTGGCGTCGATGAAATCGAGGCGGCCAGATTCTGCCATGGCTCGCACCGTATTAGCCCACTTCCTTTTTCCCGAGAGGATCTGGAAAATAAGCACACCGTAAGCGTAGACGTCGCTCTTGTCGGTGAATCGGCCGGTGTTTGCATACTCCGGCGAGAGGTATCCCATAGCGGCGGCGGCCTTGAGGGTTGAATAGACGGTGTCGTTCGTCAGAAGCATGTGTAGGCACGAATCGGCCAGCAAGGGGTTCAGCTTTTGGTCGATGAGGACGTTCTTGGCCGATATGTTTTGGTGGACCAGCGAGGGTTTGTTCACCTTGAAATCGTGTAAGTACTCTAAACCTAAATCGCAGGGTGATGGTAAAATTGGAGAAATTTCATAGATGTGCAGCTTCAAAAAAAAGGGGGAAAAGAAGAAATCAAACCTTTTGCTACGCTGTTGACGATAGAAACTCGGGTGGGCCAATCAAGAACGAGGCTATCGCCTTCGTCGAGGTCTAAATAGGCCGATAAGCTGCCATTAGGGACGTAATCGTAGACGAGGAAGCACTCGCCGCGCGCTTTCGAGCAGCAGAAACCTCTTAAAGAAACGAGGTTTTCGTGCCTCAGGCATGTGAGAATCTTCAGCCCATGTAAGAACTCTTTCTCCTCCGACCTGCAGCTCGATTTTGCTATCCTCTTGACAGCAACTGAAGATCCATCTCTCAGCGTTCCTTTAAATGTCACGGAGTAGTTGCTCTTTCCAAGAAGATTCTTCTCAGCAAAGTACTGAGTAGCAGTTTCGATTTCCTGAAGGTTGAGCTTGAAATTCTTGGTGAGCTCTTGAGAAATGCCCAAACGCCTGCCCTCGGCCAATGGGTCCCACCCGTTGGAGTACTCGAGGCTGAGCAGGGGAGACCCTCGATCATAAGTTGTCTCCTTTATGACATGATCATTAGATGCATCGCATCCACTGCCTAGCCTCTGCTTACGCCTTCTGTACATCAGAAACGATAGTATTGCTACAACTGATACGAGCACAGTTACTACAATGACTCCTATGGCCACCGAGGCTTGCGAGGACTTTGATGGTCTATGGCATGGCAAGGCTTTTTGGCTGCAGTTCAAGTTCAAGTCAGCCATCTCAGGGATGTTCTTGGTAGGAAAAACAGATGCGTAAGGGCCCGAGCTGTTCGAATTAGCGCTGTCTGAAGCAGTGCAAGCTCTTAGAGAAGTGAAGCTTGACCCACATAGCCCGGGATTGTTTTCGTATCTAAATCCATCTGCAAGTCTCTTGAGAGCTTCAAAGAAAACGAAGGGTTAAGTTTTCATAAACCTCAGAGCAAAATCAGGGACTTGAGATGAAAGAAATGGATGTTGTTACCAAATGGGACATTGCCGGACAAAGAGTTGTTTCGGACATCGAGTGATTCTAACAATGGAGCATCGGATAGCTTAGTAGGGATCGAACCGAAGAGATTGTTAAGACTTAGGTCGACCCTCTTTAGAGCTCGCAAGTCTCCTAAACTAGCAGGGATTGCGCCAGCTAAGTGATTCGACTGAAGGGATAGCACACTGAGTTTCTTGAGAGAGCCCAACTGCGTGGGTATGCTTCCGTTGAGGTGGTTATAGCTGAGCTGGAGAACTGTAAAGGGGAAAGATAGAGAGAGGTTTCTTGATAAACGTATTTTCTTACGTTTATATATGTTATATTTAAGTCATTTGCATGATAAGTTAAGCCGTTTTGATTATTTTTGTGCTATAATATGGTTTCACAACAAAATCAAACGTTTTACGGCAGTTTTGCGACAGTTTCATATTTCTCAATGATCACGGGGTAAACGATGTCCGATGAACCTGAAATTTTAACCATAGATAGAGGACTCGTTAATCTTGATTCTGACCGAACGGATTTTCAATCCGAGTTCTAGAGCGGGAGATATGAATTTTTGAATGTGCTGCTGTTTTGCAGGAAAACAGTCACGGCCGTGAATGACTTGTACGAGGCCGTGAAGAGCACCAGAGAGCTGTTTTCTTACCCGATTGTGTCACGGCCGTGAACATTGACCAACCAGGCCGTGAATGATGCTTCGTGGCCGTGAAAGAGGGTGCTAGAGGCCGTGAAGGCGGGCAGAAACCCATTTTCTAACCCCCGAACGCTTCACGGCCGTGAAGGGTAGGATACGAAGCCGTGAACATGGGCAGAAACATCATTTTCTTCAGGCTTTATGTTGTCACGACCGTGAGAATGCATATACAAGGCCGTGAACGTTCCATGGCCATTTTAAAAGTCAAGCACGCAACTCATTGAGGACGAATTTTGGAACCAACTTGGGAGAAAAAATCACGTTTGGGACCATATCTCTGCATAAGACAAGCCATTCAATTTCATAAGACATGAAATCAGTTTTTGGGGGCTGCATATACGGCTTGGAGGCTAAAGATCTTTCAAAATTTCAACTCATTGGTTTCTACGTTGAAGAGAAGAGCAAAAAGGAGATGGTGATACACTTCTATAAAAGGGAGCCAATGTAATAAGAAGAGAGGAGGAGGTACGTGCTTACATACAAACATACACGTTGCTTCATTAAAACCCAAGAACCTCCCATAGTCCGCTCACCACGTGCTCGATAAAACTACTCAGTGAAGGACGGGATTAACTTCGAAGCCGAATTCAGGGAAGCATTTATGATATCTTCGGTGTTAATTACGTGTTTTGTTGTGATCATTATGAGTAGCTAAATATTGTGTATTTGAGATGAGATGAACCCTAGTGCGATCGATCGTATGTTTACGGGTATTTGATGTTTTGCTATTGTTATGACTCGTTTAAGAAGCATATGATTTTGATTATGTCTATGTGATTGAAATTGTCTAGTTAGCTCGATCATGTCTATGTGATTTAGTTAACGTAGTTGGGAAATCGTTAGCTACACTCGAGAGAGGGGCGAACGATTAGACCACTCGTAAACGAGCGGAATAAACCCATCACTAGAGATAGGTTGGACTACCCCGCCGAATTAGAGTCAAATCTAATAGCGGGATTCATCGTGTTTTAATGCAATCTTCGGTTAAGTAGTTAGGGAAGCTTGCCCAGCTATTTAATACGTTGATTAGTTGTTTGCGAGTCTCGTATGATAAGGCGCAGTTTCGTCAGTCGTATGAATTCGTACGCATGTAGTAGGAATCTCCACGGTCTAATGATAGCTTAATTTACGTATAGTAGATATTTGTTTTGGTCGAGCTAGGGGGATTCGAGTCTCAAATACGTTTGTTTCCATAAGTTTTTTCTTCTCCGTACCATTTTACTCAGTTGGATTTCATAAGTATTATTATTTACCGTTTCGACAACCGAACATTCGTGCTAGGATATTTAAGCGAAAGATTTTCTAAAATATATAGTTCTCTTGGGATTCGATACTCGAATATTTGCCACGTCTATGCTATTTCGATAGGTACACTTGCCTGTTGAGCGTAGGATAGTTTGTTAGTATTCGTTTTATTTTATTACTCGATCTGCTCGATCAAGTTTTTGGCGCCGTTGCCGGGGAACTATCGATATTAGAAAAACCGTAGTTTATTATTCTAGCTATTTATTATTAAGTATCAAAATCTTTGCTTAGTCGTATTTCTTTTGGTCTAGGTACGTGTACGTAGGTGCATGACCCGAAGGAACCCTACACTACCATTAGTGGAAGGAGACCCGGAGATCGAAAGGACTTTCCGACGCAACGCGCGAGAAAACGCAAGGCAAGACGTAATGGCGACTCAAAATAACAATGAAATGCCATTGGCTGTGCAAGAACCACCAATGAGAGAACTCTGGAGGAACAATGCCGTAGGAACGATTAGCTCGGCGATAGTACTTCCTCAGGTGCCGAACAATTTTGAGCTCAAACACCATTGGCTTCAAATGCTTCAGGCGACAGCTCAATACGATGGACTCTCCGAGGAAGATGCTTATCGCCACATCCGAGACTTCTTATCCGTGACCGATGCAATACGGGTACAAGGTGTAAGTGCAGATGCCATTCGACTCTACCTATTTCCATTTTCTTTACGGGGCAATGCCAAGGAGTGGTTCAACCTACTTCCCGAACGTTCTATCACCACTTGGGACCAGATGCATGCCACCTTCATCAATTACTTCTTCCCACCTTCCAAGGCTCTCAAACTAAAGATGGACCTCACCGCATTTAAGCAGAAGGAAGGCGAAAATCTATATGACGTATGGACTAGATTCAAAGCGCTTTTGAACCGATTCCCTCAACATGGGATGACGAAGAGCGAGCAAATTCAGCGGTTCCATGAATCTTTAAATGACCATACTGTGCAATTACTAGACGGAGCATGCAACGGAGGCTTATGTAATCTCAGCGCTACGGAGGGTTGGAATCTTATCGAGGACTATAGTGCAAATAGTTTTCGACGAGGGAGTTCAAGCAATCGAGGTAAACCACCGGGAATGTATGACGTTGCTGAAACTACCGCAATCAACGCCAAGTTCGACGCCCTCCAACAACAAATGCAAACTTTGATGAATGCGCTCTTGCCTATGAAGCCGTCCGTTAACGCTGTTCAATTACAACCCACACCGAGGACTTCCACAACTATTGCGCCTTCTCATTCATATCCGACGTATATTCCGCCATGCGCTACATGCGGAGGAAGCCACGACGCAGCTCACTGTCCCGCTGCTATTACGACTGAGCAAGTCGATTACATGGGAAATTACCAAGGTCAGCGAAACTTCGTTCCAAATCGAGTTCATCCGAATCTGGCCTATGGGAATCAACAACAAGCTCCACCGGGATTTCAAAATCAAAGGTCGCATGGATACCACGGTGGAAATTCCGAAGTTGCCCCTGAAGGTCGCGGTAATAAGCTAGAGGGAATGCTCGAGAAGCTAATGGGAAAGCTCGACTCTCGCCTGGACAATCAAGAAGCACGGCTGCAAAACACCGAGTCTTCCCTACGGGCCTTGGAGAAACAAGTTGGGCAGATTGCCGAATCGATCCAACAACGTCCTCCCGGTTCATTGCCAAGCTACACCGAGACCAACCCAAAGGACCACCATGTAAAGGCGGTGACACTTCGTAACGGGAGAGAGCTCGAGGAAGTGCAGAAATTAAAGAAGAAGAATGTTGAGCCCGTGAAAGCAAACGTCGAGGCCGACGAAGAAGAAGAGACCGTATCTAAGCCACCTGTCAAGGCATATCAACCAAAAATTCCATATCCGGCGAGACTTAAAAGGGACATCGTTGACGACCAGTTTGGTAAATTTCTTGCAATTTTTAAACAATTACATATTAATTTACCTCTTGTCGAAGCTCTTGCGCAGATGCCCCGCTGGGCAAAGTTTTTAAAGGATCTTATCACAAACAAACGCAAGCTCGAAGACGTGTCCACAGTCGAACTACGAGGGGAGTGCTCGGCGATCCTACAAAGCAAAATCCCAAAGAAGCTAAAAGACCCAGGGAGTTTTACTATACCTTGTTTAATAGGCGATCTTGTAGTACATAAGGCATTGGCTGACTTAGGTGCAAGTATAAATTTAATGCCTTATTCGATGTTCAAGAAACTCGGCTTAGGAGAACCCAAACCTACTAGGATGAGTATACAATTAGCGGATAGATCTGTTAAATATCCTAGGGGTATTATCGAAGACGTTCTTGTTAAAGTTGATAAATTTATCATTCCTGCAGATTTCGTAATTCTCGACATGGAGGAAGATGAAAATATTCCTCTAATCTTAGGAAGACCCTTCCTCGCTACCGGAGGGACTATGGTCGATGTTCGTAACGGAACATTGACATTAACCATAGATAGTGAGAAAGTGACATTTGATATGGCCGAGTCCATGAACAATGCCGAGAAGTTAGACGATAAATGTTTTTATATCGATGCATGGAATGAATTCTTATCATTGCAGGGACTGTCGCAACCCGATTCCTTTATCTCGAAGCAAGAAATGGAGGAAAAAGAAGAACTCCAGAAGGAAGAGCTGAAAGATGATCTACCCCCCAGCCAAGTACATATATATGATGATGTTAAGGAGGAACCAACGATCGATGTGCAAAAGAGCAGCGAAGAAAACCGCGAGAAAAGCTCGGTCGAGGAACCACCAACACTCGAGCTCAAGCAATTGCCAGATCACTTGGAATACGCTTTCCTTGAGGGAAATGCAAAGCTTCCCGTAATCATTGCATCAAATCTGGAGAAAGAGCAGAAAATTATGCTCTTAGACACACTACGGGAGCACAAGAAGGCGCTCGCACGGAAAATAGCTGATATTCGAGGAATAAGCCCGGCGTTTTGCATGCATAAAATTCTAATGGAGGACGACTTCAAACCGGTGATACAACACCAGAGGCGTCTGAACCCCAACATGAAGGAGGTAGTTAAGGCCGAGGTAATTAAACTGCTCGACGCGGGAGTGATTTACCCAATTTCGGACAGTGCATGGGTGAGCCCAGTTCAGGTAGTGCCGAAAAAAGGAGGAATGACAGTTGTGCCCAACGAGAAAAATGAACTCATTCCGACGAGGACTGTCACGGGATGGCGCGTTTGCATTGACTACCGCAAATTAAATGACGCGACGCGAAAAGACCACTTTCCTCTTCCTTTTATTGATCAAATACTTGAACGGTTGTCTGGTCATGAATTTTATTGTTTTCTCGATGGACTTTCAGGTTATTTGCAGATTCCCATTGCCCCCGAGGATCAAGAGAAGACGACGTTCACGTGCCCATTCGGGACATTCGCCTACCGACGGATGCCTTTTGGACTTTGCAATGCTCCGGCCACCTTCCAACGTTGCATGATGGCTATCTTCGATAAACTAATAGGTGACGGAATGGAGGTATTCATGGATGATTTTTCGATTTTTGGTGACTCATTTGAGGTATGCTTATTTAATTTAAAGAAAGTACTTCAGCGATGCGAGGAAACAAACCTTGTGCTAAATTGGGAGAAATGTCATTTTATGGTAAGAGAGGGTATTGTTTTAGGTCATAAAATATCGTCGAGAGGTATCGAGGTAGATAGAGCTAAAATAGAAACCATAGAACGATTACCTCCACCTTCGTCGGTAAGGGCAATTAGAAGTTTCCTAGGACATGCGGGTTTTTATCGTAGATTTATCAAGGATTTTTCTAAAATTGCTAGGCCTTTAACTCGTTTACTTGAGAAAGACGTACCTTACGAATTTACACCCGAATGCCTGAATGCATTTTCCATACTTAAGGATAAGCTAATCAACGCCCCTGTTATGGTAGCCCCCGATTGGAGCTTACCATTCGAACTAATGTGCGATGCAAGCGATTTTGCAGTAGGTGCAGTTTTAGGGCAGCGACGGGAAAAACATTTTCAGCCGATACACTATGCAAGCAAAACTCTAAACGAGGCACAGGCGAATTACACTACCACGGAAAAGGAGTTGCTCGCAGTCGTGTTCGCCGTCGATAAATTCCGTCCGTATCTCGTTCTCTCAAAAGTCATCATCTACACGGACCATTCAGCCCTCAAACACCTCTTCGCGAAGCCGGATGCAAAACCAAGGCTGATACGATGGATTCTGTTACTCCAAGAATTTGACGTGGAATTTCGTGACCAAAAAGGTAGCGAGAATTGCGCAGCCGATCACTTGTCAAGACTTGAAGGCGCAGCCCACGAGGTTACCAACAACGAAGTCATCCGAGACCACTTTCCCGACGAGCATTTATATGCTATACGTGAGGTATTCGATGAAATCCCATGGTATGCCGATTTTGCTAATTATCTTGTCGCTAGGATCATGCCAAAAGGATACACAAATCACCAGAGGAAGAAATTCTTCTCGGATTTGAAGTATTATTTTTGGGATGATCCATATTTGTTTAGGGTTTGCGCAGACAAGATAATCCGGCGATGCGTGTCCTTTCCCGAGACGATTAAAATCTTGAGCCATTGTCATTCCGGGCCATGTGGAGGACATTACGGAGGTAATCGAACTGCACAAAAGGTACTCGAATGTGGTTTTTATTGGCCTACGATTTTTAAAGATGCTCAAAAATACGTGGAGGAATGTGATAGGTGCCAACGGACAGGTAATATTTCTAAACGGAATGAAATGCCTCAAAATTTTATTCTTGTATGTGAAATATTTGATGTTTGGGGCATTGATTTTATGGGTCCGTTTCCTACGTCTTTCAAGAATCGATATATCCTAGTTGCGGTTGATTATGTTTCAAAATGGGTAGAAGCACAAGCGCTACCTACTAATGATGCTAGGGTAGTCGTTAAATTTTTGAAAACATTATTTTCTCGATTTGGCTCACCTCGTTGCATAATTAGCGATAAAGGTACGCATTTCTGTAACACTCATTTTGCAAGGACGCTCGAAAAATACGGCGTGAAACATAGTGTTACCACGGCGTACCATCCTCAGGCGAGCGGCCAAGCAGAAGTCGTAAACAGGGAGCTAAAGCGTATACTCGAAAAGACCGTGGAGCACCATAGGCGAGATTGGCCAGACAAGCTGAACGATGCTTTATGGGCGTACCGGACAGCATACAAGACGCCTATCGGATCCACGCCCTACAGACTTGTTTACGGAAAATCTTGTCATTTACCCGTAGAGCTAGAACACAAAGCATATTGGGCTCTAAAAGAGCTAAATTTTGATTTGAATAGTGCAGGTGAAAAGCGAAACTTGCAGATCAACGAGCTCGACGAGTGGAGGCAAATGGCTTACGAGAGTACTCGCCTCTACAAAGAGCGTACGAAGCAATATCATGATCGAAGGATCATGAAGCGGGAGTTCCAAGAAGGCGACCAAGTCTTGTTGTACAATTCTCGGCTGCGATTATTCCCAGGAAAACTGAAGTCGAGGTGGTCGGGTCCATTTACGGTGACCCGAGTGTTTCCCTACGGGACGGTCGAGATCACACACCCAAAAAAAGGGACTTTCAAGGTGAATGGGCAGCGTCTCAAGCATTACTACGGAGGTGACATCGAAGCACTCGGGACGGAAACGATTCACCTCCTCAACACCACACAACGCTAAAATCCTCTGAACTATGTCTAGCTAAAAGACATTAAAGAAAGCGCTACTTGGGAGGCACCCCAAGCCTATCTTATGTTTTTTTTTTTTTTTTTTTTCGGTTATTTCTATGGGTATTTTTCAGTTTTTATGATTACGTTTTTCGATGATCGCAGGGAATTCTAAATCTCAAGTGTGGGGAGGAGTCATAAGAAGCATGCACGCCGGACTATTCAGGGAAGTTTGCTTGTCTATTTATTTCCTCTTCCGTGTGTTACATAATTATTACGTTGAGGGCAACGTAAATCTTAAGTGTGGGGAGGGAATTTCTGCGAAATTAATGCAAACATCTTATATGTGCATGACTTGATTTTTGGTATAAATTTTTTCGAAAATTGGCATTAACTTTTTCAAAAATCATGTTTCCTTCAATCAAAGGGTGATTTCATGTTAGAAATCTTGTGAGTAATTAGGATACATATGCGAGTCGACTTCTTTCTTACATAGATGAACTTGGCGATACCTGAGAGATTCGCACACATAACCCTATTTTTGTGAGATTTTTGAGCCTACGAGCTTTTCGCTCATTTCTTTGGTTGTGTGAATCATGCTTAGTTTATTTCTCTTCAGAACTTGCTTGTGTATTACGTTTTGAAACTACTTGACGTGTGATTGCGTGAAAATGAGGAAGGCATTAGGAATTCAGTCCATAGCCAAAGTATCCGACCACGCTTGATCACCGTAGTTAGCCACTTTGAGCCTGAGCCTTTTATTTGTGAAAAACCGTATTATAAATTGCCGACCCTGATTAAGCCTTCAGAAATAAACCCGTTGGAGCGATAGTAGAGTGGAGGGTGAGTGCCGGATTTAAGAAGCGCAACCCGTACTAAATTTCCGAGCTGATGTCAAAAAAAAAAAAAAAAAAAAAAAAAAGAGAAGAAGAAAGAGAGAGAGAAAAAAAAAGATATATGACTAAGAACCCTTCCTCCGATAATCTTTCACTCTCGAAACCATATTACCTATTTCCTAGATCGAGAAGTCGAAAGAAGAAGGGCTTGGTGAAAAAAAAAAAGAAAAAAAAAAAAGAAGACGAATGCAAAAAGAATGGAGGTGATGGACGAGAATGATGGATTTGGCGCATTCGAGATGATGGCATTATTCCGACACGACTATTGCTCATATCCTTTTTACGCTTATTCATTACATTTCTTACATATCTCAGCAATATTACTACCCGGTAAAGTCCTTCTGATTCACGCTTGATCATTGAAAGTGGTAGATTTACGAATCATTTGCAAGCTTATGATAGGGATTAGATTAGTGCATGACCCGAGAGATATCACCGACATCTTAACCCATACACTTAGTGATTTGAGTGAATCTTTGTGAGGTGCGGATCTTGATAGGTATTTCTAAGGAAGTCGTGTAGTTAGTTGTTGATTTCGAATATGCCTTCCGACTTTACTTGCATTATCTCTTACGTGATTTCGTTCTTGATTGATACGTTGCATGATTTTATACTTTTATATGCCATCATCTCATTTATTTGCTTGAGGACAAGCAAACGTTTAAGTGTGGGGAAATTTGATAAACGTATTTTCTTACGTTTATATATGTTATATTTAAGTCATTTGCATGATAAGTTAAGCCGTTTTGATTATTTTTGTGCTATAATATGGTTTCACAACAAAATCAAACGTTTTACGGCAGTTTTGCGACAGTTTCATATTTCTCAATGATCACGGGGTAAACGATGTCCGATGAACCTGAAATTTTAACCATAGATAGAGGACTCGTTAATCTTGATTCTGACCGAACGGATTTTCAATCCGAGTTCTAGAGCGGGAGATATGAATTTTTGAATGTGCTGCTGTTTTGCAGGAAAACAGTCACGGCCGTGAATGACTTGTACGAGGCCGTGAAGAGCACCAGAGAGCTGTTTTCTTACCCGATTGTGTCACGGCCGTGAACATTGACCAACCAGGCCGTGAATGATGCTTCGTGGCCGTGAAAGAGGGTGCTAGAGGCCGTGAAGGCGGGCAGAAACCCATTTTCTAACCCCCGAACGCTTCACGGCCGTGAAGGGTAGGATACGAAGCCGTGAACATGGGCAGAAACATCATTTTCTTCAGGCTTTATGTTGTCACGACCGTGAGAATGCATATACAAGGCCGTGAACGTTCCATGGCCATTTTAAAAGTCAAGCACGCAACTCATTGAGGACGAATTTTGGAACCAACTTGGGAGAAAAAATCACGTTTGGGACCATATCTCTGCATAAGACAAGCCATTCAATTTCATAAGACATGAAATCAGTTTTTGGGGGCTGCATATACGGCTTGGAGGCTAAAGATCTTTCAAAATTTCAACTCATTGGTTTCTACGTTGAAGAGAAGAGCAAAAAGGAGATGGTGATACACTTCTATAAAAGGGAGCCAATGTAATAAGAAGAGAGGAGGAGGTACGTGCTTACATACAAACATACACGTTGCTTCATTAAAACCCAAGAACCTCCCATAGTCCGCTCACCACGTGCTCGATAAAACTACTCAGTGAAGGACGGGATTAACTTCGAAGCCGAATTCAGGGAAGCATTTATGATATCTTCGGTGTTAATTACGTGTTTTGTTGTGATCATTATGAGTAGCTAAATATTGTGTATTTGAGATGAGATGAACCCTAGTGCGATCGATCGTATGTTTACGGGTATTTGATGTTTTGCTATTGTTATGACTCGTTTAAGAAGCATATGATTTTGATTATGTCTATGTGATTGAAATTGTCTAGTTAGCTCGATCATGTCTATGTGATTTAGTTAACGTAGTTGGGAAATCGTTAGCTACACTCGAGAGAGGGGCGAACGATTAGACCACTCGTAAACGAGCGGAATAAACCCATCACTAGAGATAGGTTGGACTACCCCGCCGAATTAGAGTCAAATCTAATAGCGGGATTCATCGTGTTTTAATGCAATCTTCGGTTAAGTAGTTAGGGAAGCTTGCCCAGCTATTTAATACGTTGATTAGTTGTTTGCGAGTCTCGTATGATAAGGCGCAGTTTCGTCAGTCGTATGAATTCGTACGCATGTAGTAGGAATCTCCACGGTCTAATGATAGCTTAATTTACGTATAGTAGATATTTGTTTTGGTCGAGCTAGGGGAATTCGAGTCTCAAATACGTTTGTTTCCATAAGGTTTTTCTTCTCCGTACCATTTTACTCAGTTGGATTTCATAAGTATTATTATTTACCGTTTCGACAACCGAACATTCGTGCTAGGATATTTAAGCGAAAGATTTTCTAAAATATATAGTTCTCTTGGGATTCGATACTCGAATATTTGCCACGTCTATGCTATTTCGATAGGTACACTTGCCCGTTGAGCGTAGGATAGTTTGTTAGTATTCGTTTTATTTTATTACTCGATCTGCTCGATCATTTCTGCAAGAAATAAGAAGTGCAAGAAATACTTTCCAAGAGTTGTAAAAAGAAAAAAAAAAAAACCTTGCAAATTCTGCATGTTTCCAAGAGCGGCGGGGATTTCGCCGGAGAGATTGTTCACATTCAAGTAAAGATCGTTCAGCTCGGCCAAGTTGGAAATTTCTTCAGGTATGTCGCCGTACAAGGTATTGTAATGCAGATACAGGCCGGTGAGGTGCTTCAGGCCACCAATCGCTGGAGAGAGTTTTCCGGCGAGGCCTTTGCCCTGCAGGGAAATGTTGGCCACTTGTCCGTTTTCGTTGCAGGCGACGCCTTCGAAGGTGGGGGCCCCACCACCGCATGGGTCGCCGCCTGCGACCCATGAAGCTAAATGTGTGTTTTGTGGGTCGAGGCTTTCTTTCAAGGCGAGTAGGTAGGTTAGTTCTGAGATGGGTTCGGCCGGCGAGGAGACGGCGAAGAAGAGAAGGGTAAGAAAGAGAAGGGATAATAGAGCCATTGTTGCTTCTTTTGTCTTAGTCTTGGCGAGCTATATAGTCTGTCCTTTCTCTTCGACGAAGATGTTTGTACAAAGGAGAAGAGACAAACGACATCGAAAAGGGTTCGAGAAACTTGAGATTCGTACCCGTTAGTGAAATCAGAACCGTCGATCGAAGGTGGAGCGAGCTGTAAAATACGAGCTCTTTTGTGGCTCCAATTGAAATAATCGCACACTCAAGTTTGCCAGTTTTGACCAGATTAGCCCTCGTACTTTATTTTCTAACAGCGTAGTCCCAAAAGTTTGATTCTCATTTCAGTTTGAATCCTCATCCACAAGCCTTGTATAGCAAAACCTTCATAAAATAATAGTTTATAAATTAATAAATTCTCTAAAATAATAAAGTCTTATGGTATCAATCTATACTTTTGTGCAAAATTATCCAATTCGATAAGTTTTGAAAAATAAATTTACAAATATTAGGTCCCATAAAAATTTTAAATTAATAATTGTAATATTACAACTATATAATTACCGTAATTTGCTAAATATGAATAAATGGTTACTTGTTTTATCAATTTCAGTCAGTAGTTTTAAAGAATATATCTGAATACTAAATTAGCTTAATTTAAAGGTTTTTTCTTTGAATTAATAAACTATTAACTTTTTGACAAATTAATATCTTTCTAAACTAAAAAAATTTAATGGTTTCGATATTATTAATTTATAGAGGTTTTAATTTACTATATGGTGAAGAACTTGGTATTCTCGTGAGCCATGGAAAGTTAATTTTGAAGGGGAAGGGACCATTGTGATATTAAGAAAAGGTTGAGGTTCTTTTCAGTAAAAGCTAACTTTCTTGGGAACGTGGACCAGTAAGCAATAGTCTGACAGTGTGGGTCTTTATCGTTTTAAATTTTCGCTGCCAGAGCAGCTGAGTAGTAATAATAATAACCATTAAAAAATCTGATCTTTTTATACAAATAAAAAATAGTCCTACTTCAAACACAAGAACATAGATTGTAAGAGAAACGAGGGTTTCACTTGGCTTAGCTTGGCTGGGCTATAATATAAACTTATCAACATGAAAAGAAAGAAATATACTTGCGTCTCTCAAAATCTTTACAGCTCCATCTTCTATGTATCGAGACAAAGTAACAATATGTCTGTTTGCTCTCTAACTTTACTTAAAACACTGTTCATCAATATCAAAGGTCATCTGAATATGTTGTCTGCTTCTCTTTGTTTGCTTTTCAGGCATGCATGATGATACACTTCCTTTATTCATTTTCCTTTTTTATTTTAATAACGTTTCAAATGAATTGTTAGTAGTATTATTTTTATTTTAGTGAAGTAAAGTAATTGTTATGGGTGCTCCTGAAAAGTTGCAAGGAATCTATCATATAAGCTTTTTCTTCTTTTTTTGCTGATCTATGAATCAATATATTTTTTGTTTATCGTGTACGATTTAGTATAGTTGTAATGTAATCCACTTTATGACCAGAAAATGTTCGTATGGTCAGCTTTTTTACTAATGGGCTAACCTACATTAAACAACTAGGCCCAATACTGATAAGCCCAGCCCAATAATCCACGAAAAATCGAATAAAGTGATTCTCTAAAGCCCTAATTTCGCAATAGATCGAAGCTTCTCCGTTTTCCTGCTTAGGCAGCGCAGCGCAGCACCATCAGCTATAACTCAATCTCAGCCGCCCGCCGCTCAACGCCGCCATGGGTCGCATGCACAGCCGAGGGTAATCACTTCTTTCTTTGCTCCTTCGGTGAATTTCTTGTTTTCCGGCGAAAATTTCATCTTACGATCTATTTGATTGTTATGGTCCATTCGTTCTTTTGCAGTAAGGGTATTTCTGCATCAGCTCTTCCGTACAAGAGAACTCCTCCGAGCTGGCTGAAGACTTCGACTCAAGATGTACGTTCACCTCGGCATTTGCCTAATTCCTTATCGTCGCGTTAATCTGATTCCAAATTGATTTTGTTAATCAGCGCTTGCGTTTGATTGATTGTAAAATTAGGTGGAGGATAACATCTGCAAGTTTGCGAAGAAGGGTATGACGCCGTCGCAGATCGGTGTGATCCTTCGTGACTCCCACGGCATTGCTCAGGTGAAGAGTGTCACTGGGAGCAAGATACTTCGTATCCTCAAGGCTCACGGTAATAGCTTCATCTAACTATCATGTGGCGTCTGTAATAACTGAAATTTGGAATGGCGTTTTGAAATTATGTGATAAAATCTTCTGGTAGGGCTTGCTCCTGAGATTCCTGAAGATTTGTATCACCTGATTAAGAAGGCTGTGGCCATCAGGAAACACTTGGAAAGAAACAGGAAGGATAAGGATTCCAAGTTCAGGTTGATTTTGGTGGAGAGTAGGATTCATCGCCTAGCTCGATACTACAAGAAGACCAAGAAGCTCCCTCCTGTCTGGAAATAGTAAATTCCCTCTGTTCAAAGTACTTTTTAGCTTGCAATTTTCTTATATGTTGTGGATATGAAGCATAGGTGTTGGGGTTTTAGTTTTCCACTGGTCCCTCTACAAAAATGATAGGCAATTGTTATTTCATCTAAGAACCTTGAATTTGAGTTGACGGGATGAATTGGGTTTCATCAGGCACCCAAGTTTATTCTCCGTTTTGAAATGGGTAAAGCCTCATTCATGATAGAATATGGGCCTTGATGCTTGTCTGTGATTCTTCTCTTTCGTTTTCATCTTTTATTTTTCTTATTCTACTTGTAGAATGTTAAATGTCATTCCTTAGCATGTTATGTGCTATTGCATTCCGCAACTCATTCTGTTTTTTAAGGTCCCTTTTTATCACAGTTGTTACCACAACATTAGTTGGTCTCAGGGCTGATGATAATATCAGACCGCATTGTCTTCTTCATTCAGATAAAAGTTGCCTTATTTTCGCCCTGCATCTTCAATCTGTTTCTCATGCCTTCTTACGGTGTTCATATTCTCTTTTTCAGCGAATCAACAACTGCTAGCACTCTTGTGGCCTAGGACATTGCAATTTTGGTCGAAAAAGAGGGACGTCGACATTTTGTGGCAACAACATTCTCTTACAAGTGGTTTGTTTGTTAATCTGATTGCAATGTCGAATTAATGTTACTCCGTCGGACCTTTAATCTTTTGTTTTCTTAGTAAAATATTCTGTCTCCTGGGTAGGAATTGATCAAGCGAATCTCCACCAACTTTTCTGAACTGAAAATAAGTAATGAAATATGTTGTAGTGAAGCATAAGCTGGTAAAGTGTTCTTGCTCCAATTTGAACATTAATTGGATGTTGTGTGACCGTGAGCTCATGTCATCCTTCCCATTTCTTACTTTTGTTTAATTTTTTGGGAGAACACCAACAACAATTTCCCTTGTTTACCCCATTGACCAATTTAGTCTGATGTATCGTGGACCAATTAGTCCATGATGTTAATTTTGAATCAATTTAGTCTACCGTTAGTATGCCCGTTAATTTGATAGAAAATGCTACGTGTCAACATGTTATTGACCAGATAAAAAAACTAGAAATTACTATCAAAAAAGGCAAAAAAATCTGAGAAAGAAAAAAGAAAGTCACTAATAAATGAAATAAAATAGAATTTAGAGAAAATAAATAAATAAATTAAAATTTATGTGAGGATAAAAATTTAAAAGTAAATAATTAAGTTATGTTAAAAATAAAGGAAAAATAAAAATATCGAGAAAGTATAATCAAATAAATAAAAAATTAAATACACAATGATAGAAAAGTCTAAGACTAAAGCTAAAAAAGTATTTGTTTCTTAAAAACTAAAAAAGTAAATATACACAACTAAAGATAAAAAACGCCAATGGAAGTTTGTGAGAATTTTTGTCCCTGTACCCGCCAAGTAATGAGGATGCAATTCTCTCAGTTCTCGACAAAATTTTTTGGTAAAAAAAAATACTTGGTATATATAAATATATAATTTAAAAGTATCGTCTAATCCTTGTACGGTCGTTGCATCGTTAACTTGCCAGAGACGGGGCCGGAGATTCTCGTAAACTTCCAGAGGTTTTTTTTATATTTATTTTAGTTTTTAGTTTTTTTTAGTTCTTAATCAATTATTTTTTGTTTTTACATTTTTCTGATTTTTTGTATATTTTAACCTCTTCTCTCTCTCTCTCTCTCTCTCTCTCTCTCTATCAGTTTTTATTATTCATTTTTAATATATTTTTATGTTCTCGTTTATTTTTAATTTAATTAGTTGAATTTAATATTTTATTTTTAAAATATTTTTCTCTCTCTTGTTGATTTCAATTTATTATTTTTTGACCTATTTTTTATTTTGTCTTTACTGTTTATTTTATTGTAATTTATCGGTTTTTTTTCGAATTTCCCCCCTTTAATAGTAATTTTATATTTTTAAGTTTGGCTCATTACATGCTGACACGTGGCTTTATCCGTCAAAATTAACGGTCAAACTAACGAAAGGACTAAATTAATTCAAAATTAACAACACCGTGGACTAAATTTGTCCACTCGAAACATTGGGGACTAAATTAGTCCATGAGGTAAACAAGAGGGTTTGAGTTTTCTCCCGCAATTTTTTTCTTTTTTTTTTGTTCGTGACTTTTTCGGGGAGAGTTTGTATTTCTCATTGTAAGAGTTGTTTCTCTTATTGCGTGAGTGCAATATCAAAGACGACAAGCTTATGAAATAGAATACCGAATAAAGTAACGACTGCATGGCAATGTTTTGGACGTCTATTTGTGACAATTATTTTATTTTATTAAACTGATAAAAGTAACATTTAACATAGATTCAATGTTATTAACAATCCATGTAGCCTAAATATCTTAATATCAACCTCATTCAATTTTTAGTATATTATTTATTAAAATATTAATTAATAATTAGATTTATTTTATTGTACACACATAAGGTATGCTAAAAATATATATATAAATATTTTAAATGTCAACTAAGTTTTAATTATATTTTTAAAATGTGCGGTAGCAATACCAAACCAAATACGACGAGTAGTGGGGTCCTGAGCTAAACCTTTGCTAAATCTTGGAAATCTTAATGCCATAATGCCTTTCAAATCCTTCTAACCATAATGTTGTTATTTTTAAGTTAACGTCGCGCTTAATAAAAACCGAATAACATGTTCGTCAACCCAAAAAATGGCGTAGACGGATTGGAGTCAACATTCAAAACACACGAAGTGCAGTATAGTTGGAGTCGTCAAAACTTATTTCATATAACAAAAATACTCCTCGACACTAGAAATTGAGGAATCATATGTAAAATAAATTAGTTATAGGAGGATACAGCATATTCATATATCAAGTAAATTGATGAGCTTGATCTATTCGAACACTCGCAATCATCACGATTATATATTATGCGTCGCGATGCAAGATACTGTTAATTCTATTATTGTCAAGATGGTACTGAAGTGGTTAAGTCCTCATATACTTGGCACATGGTAAAGGGATCGAGATTTTGTCTTTAACTTTTCTTTCTCAATTTATTACGAAAATTATTTATTACACAAAACAACATCTTTCATACATTACTTTTAAATATTATTACCAACATAATCTTCGTTTCATATACATCAATTTATTGAATTTTTTTGTCTGATATGACATGTGCACAATATATTCATTTATCAACCAAAATATCTATAATTACTGAAAATTAAAATATTTCTAATTTAAGATATAAATCTTTTTGTTGATACTTATATGTTTTTGTTTAAAGGTCATATTATTAATTTATTTACTGAATGATTTTTTTCCAATGAGAACTTTTCAAATTTATTATTTAAAATTATTTATTGATTATTATTTCTTATATCTGTAACATATTTTTTTACAATATAAGTAACATACACGAATATACCTTTTATGTACGCAAAAAATATAAGAATGAATACCAACTTTCGTTTTTAACCTAGAAAAACTCATGGATCCCACATATGTCAGTTTCTGGGTCCGCCACTGTGCGGTTATTGTAGATTATCATTAGGGCTACCGCTACATATATATATATATATGTATATAGAGTAATGTTATGGTGCTCACCTTACGTGAGCACTTTCGTGAGCACCAACCACATCAACGCGCCAAATCAGCATAAAATGGGATTTTTTATTGATCTATAACTTATAAATGGGATTAGTGAACCCGTCGGGAGTTGATTTGGCATGTTGACGTGGCACAAAAAAATGCCACACAACAGGTGTCCACGGATGGTGCTCACGCAAGGTGAGCACCACTATATATATATATATATATATATATATATATAAACATATATTTCCCAAATAGGGAGTCTTATTTTATTATTATACATACGCCACGATTGAAATGAATTTTTATCCTTTAATTCTATCACCGACTATACAATTAATGAAGAAGAGCAGCGGCGTCGCCGCCGAGAAACGCTATCATCACCACCATGACAACCACCGCCGTCATCATCAGACTTTTTAAGCTCCTTATTTTTCTTACCCTTTCTTTCTTAACGACTATTAAGAAAGAATAATTTTTGTGTGTAGTCTATATACACTAGGATTTAATAAGGGTGAAGCTTATAGGTCCTCATTAGAAAGATGAAATTTATTTATATTTCCAAATAAAAGCCTCTGTCAATTCAAATATATTAAAAAAAACTACCCACTATATTTTATATTCAAATTTTACCTCTCTATTTTTATTATATATTTATATTGAAAAGTAATAGTAGCACACGCATTTAACTGTGCAAAAGTATAGTCTATATTATGAGCATTGATTTATCAAAATGAAATCAAATGAATCTAGACGGTGAAAATTTTATTGGAAAACAAATCATAATTTATTTTACGAGTTGATTAATTCAAGTGATCTATGAACTAGAAGATAATGTATTTACTTGTGAAGTAAATCATAATTTATTTATGAGGTGAATGTGGAATAATGCATCGATTTTCAACAAAAATTAATTCAAACAACCACTCATTTCACTAACTAAAGTTTACATCCATATGAATAAAATAGATCCACTTGAATTAATTAATGTAATACCTTCGAAAATTTGAATTCAGAAATGTATTAGGTATCGTCTACAATTAGGGATCCCATGTTTTTTTCACTATGAAAAACACATAAAAAGAAAAAAAATTGATTTGAGGATAGAATTTACAATAAATAAATGATACTAGTCACACCTGCACACCCCGATGTGTGTGCAACCAACAATCAACATACTGTTAAAATTTTAGCAACAAAAACGATGAGGATACCTGAAAGTTATGCAGCAAAGACGATAGCAAAATGACCCATATGCAGTTTCTAGTATATTATATATTATATGGATTATAATTGTGCACCAGTCTACTACGGCAGACAGTTTTAATATAAAGTAGTGGGGAGAAAGAACCGTCCCTTTTTAACATTAATAATAAAATCGAAGTAAAGCAGTTATCAAATTGGCTCAAATTTATGGTGTAATTGATACACCAAATTGAGAAATAATTGACAGTTTATAAGTGGTCCTGACAATTAATAAAAGAGTATAGATACAAAATCAGATAAATTTGAAAGGATGTATCTGTAATTATAACTGAACCGCCCACCCACGTATATAAATAGTATGTATAATAAACAATTCTCTCTCTCTCTCTCTGAGACAGAACAAATGGGTCGACCGATCATTGCGAACCGTGGGCCTCGCCACGGCCCACGCCGTAGTAATCCAAATACCACTCGACGAACTTCTTCAGCCCAACATTAAGATCGGTGGTCGGCTTATACCCAAACTCCCTCTTCGCGTAGCTAATATTCGCGTGCGTGAACATCACGTCCCCATTCCTCGGCATCTCCATGACGTCCCTCTTCGCCTTCACCTTCAAATGCCTCTCCAGTATTCCCACGAGCTTCCCCACGGGGACGGGCGAAGTATTCCCGAGGTTGAACACCCTCAACTGGGCCGGGCCCATCTTCTTCCCCCCACTGCCCGTGCTCTTCCCCGCAGTATCGATCGATCCCAAGATTCCACTCACAACGTCGTCTATGTACGTAAAATCCCTCGCCACGGTAGCATGGCGGGGCCCCTCGAATATGGGCACCGGCTTTCCCTTCAGTATGTCCTTGGTAAAGAAGAAGTACGCCATATCGGGCCTTCCCCAGGGCCCGTACACCGTGAAAAATCTAAGGCCCGTTATCGAAAGCCCGTATATGTGGTTGTAGGTGTGTGCAATCTCCTCCCCGGCCTTCTTCGTGGCGGCGTACAGGCTCGCAGGCCGATCGGTAGGGTCCGTCTCAGAGAAGGGCACCTTCTTGTTGAGCCCGTAGACCGAGCTCGACGAGGCCCACACCACCGCTGGCTGCGGGTCGGCGGACTTGCAGGCCTCGAATAGGCCCACGAGCCCGGCGATGTTGCTATGCACGTACGAGCTAGGGTTTTTCATGGCGTAGCGCACTCCGGCCTGTGCGGCCAAGTGGACGACGTGCGTGAAAACGGTTAAGGAGAAGAGCTTTTTTAGTAACGGGCCGTCGTTTATATCTCCTTCGACGACGTAGATCCCTTCGCCCTCGAGGAGCTTTTGGCGGGCCCGCTTGAGGGACGGGTCGTAGTAGGAGTTGAAGTTATCGAGGCCCACGACGCCATCCCCGCGGGCCTTTAGGGCCCGTGAGACGTGGCTACCGACGAAGCCCGCGGCGCCCGTGATGAGGACGGTGAGGGGGGCCCGGCCCGAGGAGCTGGGCCCGGGCTCAATGGAGGCGCGGACCCTACGTTCCCAGTCCGAGCCGCCCCACCTGGGGGCGGCTTGACGGCGGTTCGTGGTGGTGGTTCGGGCGGTGGATGACGGTGGAGGAGAGTGGAATATGAGGAAGAGGATTAGGGCTAATAGGGTGGATGTGTATAGGACAAGTTTGAGGTATGAGTAGGTGTTCCATCTTCGGTGGTTGGCGGCGTACGTCGGCCTATCACCCATTTTCTACGACAAGATTGTGATATTTTTCGAAAACGAAATAATTTACGAAAAAATGGATTATTGTTGGTTTGAGGACATGGTTTCTTGGTTTCTTATGGGGTGGAAATGGTTTTGGGATTATTGTTTGTTTAAGGATTCCGGGAAAGATGAAGTGTTTTTCTTGAATGGGAGGGGATCATAAGTTTTGTGTCTATGTATCAAGTCAAATAGGCTTAGATGAGAAGAAACATGGGATTTGATGAAAGATAATGTAATAAGAGAATGCGAGGAAAACGCGCGATGGAATAAAAATAGACAAGAGTCAAACTTGATTAATGATTGTGTATAATTAGTAATGCATTAGATTGAAAAGAAAAAGAAAAAAATAAAAGTAAAAATGCATTAAGAGAGAGAAACGATGTTGGTGCGCAATAAATGTAACAGAATTTGAACCTCACAGACGTGTCTCCCTCTAAGTTCATCTTTCCCGTGAAAATCTCTCGCCCCTGTTTTCCACAACCTTTGTGTGTCTTTCTCTCTCTTTGTATGTGTGCCTCTCTCTACAACGAGAATTCGAGATCTGATGATTGCTATCAGGAGAGTTTCGTAATCTCCTTTGTGGATTTCGCATACGATGCGAGCGGTGAGTGTAGGGAAATTAATCGACAATGTCAAATCCCCAAACCTCGTCGTCGCCGTCGGCCTCCAAGCTGCGGAAGATGCCTCACATTCCGAGTCGGAAGAGGGCAGACGATGAAGCCGGTTGTGGTGATTCAGATATGATTGGACCGTATTCGTTAGGGCTTAATCAGATCAGGACGAGATCGGTGGAGCACGCATTGGATGTTAAGGATTCTGATAATCAAGATGAGGATGATGAAGGTGTGAAGCCTAGGTTGCCCACGCACCGTCGAATTGCGATTCAAGGTTGAATTTGACGTTTTCTCTTCCTGATTTTTGCTCCGAAATTTTGAGTTGGGATGTGAAATGATTTCATGCGAGTATTGAATTGATGGTAATTAGGTTGCTTTTAAATACTTTCATGTGAGTATTGTATTGATGTATATTGGTTGCTTTCTAATATTTTGGTATTAGTGTTGTATTGATTATTTAGGTTGCGCTGACGCAGAATTCATATGAGTAATTGAAAACTCTGAAATAGTTGCTCAAAAATTGATTAGTTTTATAAGTGGGACAAGGTATAGGGATCAATTGTGAGCTGGTTATATTTTGCTCGAATCAATGATACTGTACCGTGTAGTGTAGTGTAGTATGGCCATGGCCCATGCAAGTTCTGAAGTTGGTGCCATATAATGGGATCAATAGAGCTTCTGTACTAGGCAGTATCTAAATGTTTGACAAAATATGTAACTTGAAGGTGATTATTGCCATATAATGTGTTTTTTCTGTACTTAGGCAATATGTATATATTCCATTATTAGTGACGTAAGCCTTATTTGAGTCACTAAAGAACTAAGTTCATCAGACTATAAGTTCATTGACCGAGATACAATAGACGAAACCAGGTTGATAATGTAACAGATTAAAACTGTAATGTGTAAGTTGAATGTCACTTCTTAATGAATTCTCATTTTTTAGGTAAAAAGGCTTCTTGGAATCATTCCAAATCGATGAAAACACTTTCTCCCACCAGGTCTGGACCAGCGGTAATATATTATTTTGACCTAATTAATTTGTTTATTTTGTTGTACGAAATTGTCTTTCGATATTCTTCATTTTCCAAATTAAGTTTTAATACGTTTTGCATTTCGGTTTCATGCCATTTTTTCTAATGCTATATAAATTTGTTTGATTTTATTCTACTTATAAATATTTCTCTTTCTGACAAATCATAATTTTCCATATACATTTTTGCAGTTCGAGTTTACGACATTTTTTATTGTTATCTTAGGGTTATCAGGCAGCTTTTGCCAAGGAAATACAGTCCCCTCGCTTTCAAGCTATTTTGCGTTTAACAAGTGGCCGTAAAAAAAGGTCACCTGACATCAAAGCCTTCTCACATGAACTGGATTCCAAAGGCGTCCGACCACTTCCATTTTGGAAATCCCGAGCCTTTGGCCGCATGCAAGTATGTTTAGATCATCTCTCATGTTCTACTATTGTTCTCAAAACCACAGATCTATGTACTGCTCATGCCTCATACACTCATCCATGTTATTCAATTGACATGCACGTTGTTTTCACCAGGGGATTATGGTGATGATCCGTTCCAAATTTGATAAACTAAAGGAAGAAGTTAATGCTGATTTAGGCCTTTTTGCTGGTGATCTCGTGACAATACTTGAAAAGACATCTGAGACGAATCCAGAATGGAAAGAATGTCTAGAAGATCTCTTAGTGATGGCTAGGCAGTGTGCAACGATGCCACCTAGTGAATTCTGGTTTAAGTGTGAAGGCATTGTACAAAATCTAGATGATCGGCGTCAAGAATTATCGGTTGGGACTCTGAAGCAAGTGCACACTCGACTGCTATTCATCCTAACTCGGTGTACTCGATTAGTTCAATTCCAAAAGGAAAGTGGTTTCGAAGAAGATCTTATGTTGACCTCACACCAACTTAGTGATCTGGGCAGATACGCGGAATGTATTTCAGGGCCATCATTGGGTTGGAAAGAGAATCTTGAGAGACAAACTCATACAGTTGATGAACAGAGTGTTTCTAGAGAAAACTATGTAGCTGAGGAAGTTAGCACCGCAAAGAGTGCTGCTTCATCTACGGGAAGCATTAGGATGTCATCGTGGAAAAAGCTTCCATCTGCTTCTGAAAAGAATCGAAAACTTCACGAGTCTGTGGGGACCGCTTCCAAGGTTAAATGTGATGAAGTTAGAAAAGAAACTAACAGTTCTGAATCTACTACAATTTGTCAGGATGAACATTCAGAATACTCTCCTAAAACACAAAGTCTCGGTTTTGGTGGAGACTGGGATCAACACCATACCTCATACGAGGATTCTCTAATATGTCGGATATGCGAAAATGAGATACCAACAGTACATGTAGAGCTGCATTCTAGAATTTGTACTATCGCAGATAGATGTGATTTGAAGGGTTTAGCTGTAAATAAAAGACTTGAAAGAGCTGCTGACACTATTGAGAAAATAATCGAAACTTGGACTCCTAAATCCGCTGATACTGTGGAAATGCTGACACTGTTGAGTGAGTTGCCAACAAAAGGAAATGCTCTGTCTCGAAGATGTTCATGGGACATGATGGGTTGCGTTATTGGTATTGATAACCCTTTTGTTGTGAATGGTCTTCATAATATATTGAATAAATCTTGTGATCGTGCTCTAACACCTAATACAAATAGGATAGCATCTTCAGTAGGGAGCTTGACGCCGCGTTCACCAATGACAACTCCAAGGATGACGCAGACAGAACTTCTTCTGAGTGAGTGGGAAGTTGAAAATTATCAGCAGGTAGTTAATGTTATTGATCTTCTTCCATGTTCTACGAGGTTCGTACTTTGGATTCTTATTTTGAGTGGACTTATGCTCATAACGCCATGAGCTTTCATTTAAAATTGAAATATTTCTCGGAGCATTTTGCAATAGATATTTATGGCTCTTTTCAATCAAAAGCAGCACATAATCTTAATCTTGTTGGCGACTTGTAAAGCCTAAATCTTGATTTTTTTCTGTTGCGATTAGTGTTACCCATATAACATGTTTCTTGCTACGCTCTTTTGTGAAATATGTCGTATAAGCTATCGTAACATAAACTTCAATATGCAGAATATAATAGTAGTGTCGGCATTTTCAATTGTGCGTTGAATTTTATGAACGATGAGCATGTCGTTTGAATTTCTCATGGCAGGTACGTAAGCTAATGGACATTGCTCGGTCAGTAGCTAATGTCAATGACAATGATTACAGTACATTGGCATATATGATAGAGCAATTGGAGGATCTGAAATATGCTATTCAAGATAGGAAAGTGGATGCTCTTATAGTTGAAACTTTTGGGAGGCGCATAGAGAAATTGCTTCAGTTAAGTTAATTTATACCGTTAACATGTTTGCTATTATTTGTTTATGAATGCATGAGAAAATAACCCAGTAAAGCTTTCCCCGTGGGCTAGCTTGGAATATTACATTAAAAGTATAATTCAACATGCTGAGTTCGGGAACCCTGAAAAGATTATCCATTCTAACTTAGTTACTGTCATGAGTAACATAATCATAGACAAAACTTTCCATTTCAATTAAAAATGCCTGGGATAGGCCACTGGAATACTACAATAGCAAATAGTTACTGTTAGAAGACGACTCGATCAACTACTTTTAAATTGTTTGCAAATTAAGAGTTTTCGTGTTTTCGCGTACTCGGGGAATCCTGTTCGAGCATAAAAAAATGTTATTAGTGTCCATTCATAGTAAAACATGCTGAAAATAGTTAAAGATGTTGAACATTTGAAGGAACATTTTACATTGTAAGACTAATTGATTAGTGAATAAAATCTACAATAGCATGATGTAGTTTAATCATATTTCTTAAATTATTGACTTTATTTGGCTTATTGAATGGTTCAGGGAGAAATATGTAATACTTTGTGGGCAGATTGACGATGTGAAGGCAGATTTGATGCCACATAGAGTTGCTGCTGACGATAATTACACAGAAGAAGACACTGCACGCGGTCTACGTGCAAGCCCGATGAATGCATGTACGATGAGTGCATGTACCAAGGATCGTACGTGTATTGAAGATTTTGAAATTATCAAACCTATAAGCCGAGGTGCTTATGGAAGAGTTTTTCTCGCCAAGAAAAGGGCAACTGGTGATTTATTCGCTATAAAGGTCAAGTGTCTATTCATCACCAGAAAACTTTAAATGTGAAGCATATAAGAATGTCATAAGGCGATATTGTCCTTATAAAATTGCGTCACTCGAGCATTCTTTGCAGGTTTTGAAGAAAGCTGATATGATCCGCAAAAATGCAGTGGAGAGCATCTTAGCTGAACGTGATATTCTAATATCAGTCCGTAATCCTTTTGTGGTGAGCATGTGAAAATAAAAAAAAGACAATGCACTGATATTAAACCAAAATCTGTCATATATCTACTAATCCACGTTCTAATAATGAACAGGTCCGATTTTTCTATTCCTTCACTTGTAGGGAAAATCTTTATCTGGTCATGGAATACTTGAATGGTGGGGATCTGTTCTCTTTACTGAAGAATTTAGGTTGTTTGGAGGAAGATATGGCACGCATATACATCGCGGAAGTTGTAAGAATGATTGTTTCTAAACTAGAAGCCAGAAAGTTGTTCTCAATTATCTATTTCTTAACTAAAACACATCTTGTTTTCACTCTCCAGGTACTTGCACTAGAATACCTGCATTCCCTAAATGTTATCCACAGAGACTTGAAGCCAGATAATCTGTTGATAGGTCCAGATGGTCACATCAAGGTCAATTTATAAAAGTAATTATTTTATACACAGTAAGCATGAACTGATGAATTTGACATCTGATTCGCTATATTGCAACAACTTTTAATGAAATATAGTAGGAGTTTGTTCTTTAGTGGTAGTTTAGTAGTTGGAATTGGTTCTTCACCCCGTGAGAAAGGTCATAAACTGTGAATAAAAGAACAAAGCTTTTTAAGTACCTTCAATCTCAAGGCATCTTTAGTTTCTGTCCGAGATTTTCAATTTGTATTGTTAACAAATCAATTCAATCTTATTTTCCAATACAGCTGACAGATTTTGGACTCTCCAAGGTTGGACTTATAAATAGCACAGACGACTTGTCTGGACCATCTTCTTTGGTTGGTGATGACAAACCAAAAGGAGAAGTTCATTCATCAATGAAAAGAGAACAAAGGAAAAACCATTCAGTTGTTGGCACCCCTGATTATTTGGCACCAGAAATTCTTCTTGGAACAGGGCACGGTTTGTAACAACAAATGAACCTTTTTTCGAATATTACCATTAATTGTTTTTTTCTTAGTTTTAGATGCTACAATTATCATTTACTGGGTTTTATTTATCCTCTATATAGGTGCCACCGCTGATTGGTGGTCTGTGGGTGTTATCCTCTACGAGCTTTTAGTAGGCATACCACCTTTCAATGCAGAACATCCACAGGTATATTAGCTTGACGATAACCTATACTACGGCTGTTCTTGCCTTGTTGCATCACAACAATTCAGATCTATGGCCAATCACACAATACGATGACATTTTGCTATAAGCGATTGGCATTTGCGTCATTCGTGAATGTGATCATTTTGACTCTAACAATCCATGACACTTGTTCTTTTCTTTCTGATGCAGCAAATTTTTAACAATATCATGAACAGAGACATTCCCTGGCCTAAGGTACCAGAAGAGATGAGTTGCGAAGCCCACGATCTAATCGACAAGTGAGTTGCATCTTTTATTTATCACAATTTTTGTTCCTCTTTATCATGAGAATCTTGATATAGCAATCTTACTGAAAGCATCTAATTGTTTAATTTCTGATATCATAATCCATCTTCATACGTTATGTTTCAGGTTGCTAAACGATAATCCACTACAGAGATTGGGTTCCACTGGAGCAGGAGAGGTAATAACACTACACTCTAAGTTTGTTTGTTCTGAACAAAATCAAAACAGCAAAACTTACTCTCAGTTTTTCTACACAGGTTAAAAGGCACCACTTCTTCAAGGAGATCAATTGGAACTCTCTGGAAATGCAAAAGGTATCTCATGTAGTAAGCTTCTCATACGCCAAATACACATTTTTTTTTTCAGTTGCTTGAAAAAAGATCTTCGTAAATAATTCTTCAGGCAACATTCATACCATCGGCTGATGCACACGATACGAGCTATTTTATGAGCCGATACATATGGAATCTTGAAGAGGAAAATATCAACGAAGGCAGTGATTGCGATGACATGTCGGAAACATGCAGTGCATCGTGTAGCAGCGGTTACAGCCAGGATGAAGATGTAAGCCCTTTTTCTTAACACCATCACTGTTCCCTCTCATCAAAATGTTTCTCTGTGATTGTAAGAAATACAGAAATTATTTATGGACCAAACTTTTCTTTTAAATAACAGGTTGATGAATGCGGACATTTAGCAGACTTTGGCGGCGGTCCCTGCCTCGACAATAAGTACTCTTTCAGCAACTTCTCATTCAAGGTGAGAAATGTGACGAACTCAATTTTCCAAATGATTTGTTACTGCAGTCATCCCAACCCATTCTAACAAATTTATCTCCTCAACTTTTTTATTGTTATGTTTTCCATGATTCAGAACTTGTCGCAGCTAGCTTCTATAAACTATGATTTGGTTACGAAGAGCAACAAAGAATCAAGTGCAGAGTGATGGAAAAACAACCCATGCAAAATCTCTCGTTGGTCCGTTACAGAACCGATAGTAGATATTGGAGATTGTGAATACGACGAAAAGATGAACATCTAGTAGAATGAATAAATGTTCTGATTTTTTGCATGTTTTTATATATGTATAAATATTGACTGAATTATTCTGAAATATTATTAAGTCGCTCAGGTCATCCAAATGAGCCACAACATGTGAAAACTTAAGTCCACATCGATGGTCCTTGATCCATCAAACATCTATTTGATTACTATTCTAGTGAAGTATCAAATTAGATAATCTCAATGAGCGTTAATTTCTTATCTTTTGATGGTTTGGTTTGTTGTCTCGGAAGAATGGTTTTGTTTCAAATTTATTTTTGAACCAAAAAACTTTCTTTTCGAGTGTGTTTCTCCTTGTACGAACTTTGTTACATCCTATAATTGATAGCAGAGGGACTCAGTTGGCTACTTAGCCAGTTTGTACATGATATGGAATGAAAAAGTTATCGTTTTGGAAAAAAGAAAAACAACCCATATTAGCTTGATCGCTGGCCGATGTTCCTCATATTCAAATTATATAATACATAAGCCCAAAGTGACGTAAAATCAATTGGCAATAGAGTAACGTATGCATGCCACAAATTCTTTTATTTATATTGATGTGATATTGCGTCTGATACCCAAACATAAACTATAATATATATTATATATATGGAAACCATATAATATGAAAAGTATCATATACTAATAAAATATATAAAAACCATATGCGGAGGTGTATATATATAATAAGGATATTCTACAAGTGACGCCTGACACACTTTTATTTCTTTTTTTTTTTTTTGGTATAATGTCCCTTATATATATAAAGTGGAAAGGTTGTACAAAATGAGCAGGAGATGAACTCCGCAACCAACCAGTAACAAGCTACTGGCACAATCACAAGATCTCACTACATGAATCAAAACTAACGCCTACCAAGCCACACGCCAAATTCTGCGAATAGCCGCGCGATGCAGGTCGTACTTCGTGGACGTACCACTAATACGCATGATAGCCAAGGCAAGCACACACCCCACGAGCTTTTGAGGCGGCGTGATGATCCCCTCCTTCCAACGCCTGTTCCTTGCCTGCCAGATGTGGTAAACCAGAGAGGCAAGAACATGTCGATAAGCTGCATGAAGAAGATGCTTCCCTCTCCAACGGGCCGCCGCCCATCGAATACCTGTACTCCATTCCCGATAGGGCCAAATCCACCGAATTCGTCGCCGCAAGATCCGAAGACATTGCTGTGAAAACGGACAATCGAAAAGAGATGTTGGGATGTCTCATAGTGCAATTCATCACAGAGGCCACAAGCCGGACTTCCCGCACGCTGAGCTATCCACGGCTTGTCCCTA
Organism: Craterostigma plantagineum; assembly: GCA_027422505.1. NCBI lineage: Eukaryota > Viridiplantae > Streptophyta > Magnoliopsida > Lamiales > Linderniaceae > Craterostigma > Craterostigma plantagineum. The sequence continues at coordinate 2,946,968 of JAPQWV010000009.1, read as the reverse complement.
GTCGAGAGCCGATCCTGCAATCCCAGGTATAAGATGAACTCATGCCTAGGGACCTTCAACGGTCCCCCAAACAGGCTAGCCCAACAAACTATAGGTCTCTTGTGCCGCATCGCGTCTCTAGCCAAACGCGCCGTCATAGATCCATCTGGCGACCCCTTCCACAACACTCCATCTCGATACCCTCGTATCACGGATGGAAGGAGACGGCTGATCTCAAGATACTCAACCGCCCCCTGCCCTGGCCACTTCCATCCCTGCGTGTCAATGACCATACTGAGCCTTGCATCTGGAGGCAGCCCCATCACAATAGGACCTCTAGGGAATCTCTCTAGCAGCGGTATAGGCAACAGCCAGGGATCCTTCCACAGCCATATCGCGGATCCATCTCCAACACGGAAAGTAATCATGGACCTGATCAAAGGTCGCAACTGCAGCAGCTTCCTCCAGCTCCAAGCGTCATTCGACGAGACCTGGAGGTCCCATAGCGATCGAGACTGCAGTCGCGTCCCATATAGCCATTCGACCCATATGGAGCCCGGTGTTCTGGTAAGTACACTCCACAAATGCTTCAATAGTAGAGATTTGTTGTCGACAGCTATAGACCTGAGTCCCAACCCCCCTTCTGATACGGGTAAACATAGCACATCCCATGCCACCTTGGCTGATGTCCCTCCCCATAAGAATTTCCTAAAGCGCGTTTCAAGAGAACTGATAACGCCTTTAGGCAACAAGAACACTCCCGACCAATAAGCATGAAGCGCCTGCAGTACCGACTTAACCAGCTGGAGTCGGCCTGCATATGATAATGAGCGATTTAGCCAGGACCCCAGCCGCTGATCCACTTTCTGTAAAAGTGGGGCACAATCGCCAATCGTCAAACGCGAAGTAATAAGGGGCACACCTAAGTAGCGAACCGGCAACTTTCCCACTCGATAGCCCATGAGGGCCTGAATCTGCCCCGTCAAACCTTCAGCTCGCCGCGACATATACATCTCGCTCTTGTCAGGGTTAGGATGCAGCCCTGACAACCTCGCAAACTCACCCAACGCCTTCTTCAGCACACCAACTGAAACAACGTCCGCATGGCTAAAGAGAAGGAGATCATCCGCAAACGCTAACGAGACCAATCCCAGCGACTCGCAACGCCAATGATATCTGAACCGCGATTCCTCAGAGACGCACACCGTGATAAGCCCATGGAGGACCTCCATAACCAACGTAAACAGATACGGGGAGATAGGAGCCCCCTGCCGAATACCCCTCTTTCCCTGAAAAAACCCCACCACCTGGCCATTCAGGTTCAGTGAGAATGCCGTAGTCGTCATGCACGCCCGAATCCAGCCAATGTACGTTGGGTGAAAGCCCATTGCGCCTAGAACAGATAGCAGAAATTCCCACTCTACCTTATCATACGCCTTGGCCAAGTCAATCTTGAACATCGCCCGCGGTGGCCTGCCCTTAGACTTATATCCGAGGCACAACTCCTGCGCCAGCAACACATTATCGCTGATACGTCGTCCAGGAATAAACGCCGTCTGTGAGGTATGCACCAGTGAAGATAGGTGAACCTTTAGACGATTGGCCAAGATCTTAGAAATCACCTTGTAAAGGACATTGCAACAGGAAATGGGTCTGAAGTCCGTTGCACGCCGAGGCGTATCTCTCTTAGGGATCAATGTGATGAGTGTGCTGTTGAGTCCCTTCAGTAGTCTTCCCGTTGCGAAGAAATCCTGGACCGCCTTCACCACCTCATCTCCAACTATCCCCCACGCCGCTCGAAAAAAAGCAATCGTATACCCATCAGGTCCAGGCGCTTTCTCATCTCCCATCGAGAAAAGCGCCTCACGTACTTCCAACGCAGACACCGACCCTATCATGGATTGTGCATCCGCTGGGGAAAGCGTACGCGTCACAGCTCGTCGTACATCAGCAACTGCTATCGGTGTCGAGTGCACAGACTGGCCCAACAGATCCTGGTAAAACCCAATCAGTTTACCCTCTACCTGCTGAGGTTCATCCAACAAGGCCCCTGTCACATCTTCAAGGGACACAATGCGATTAGTAGCACGACGCATGGCCACCCTTCGAAAGAAATAAGATGAACACTGGTCGCCATCCTTCAGCCAAGCAAGCTTAGCCCGTTGTGACAATGCGGTGTGCTCCATCTCCACGGCCTTGGCATAAAGCGTACGACACAGCCGCTCAAGCTCGAAGAATAGGCCCTCCTGTGGAAAGCGTGCCGAGAACTCCTGTGCAAGATCAAGGAATCCCTTCGCCTCAATAACATTCCTAGATAAATCCCCCTTCGCTCTCCTCATCCGTTGAAATATCGGTTTCAACATCTTCAAGCGTTGCGTAACAACAAACATTGGAAACCCATAGATCGGTATGCTCCAGATGCGCTTAACCTGCTCCAAAAAGGCCTCGTCCTTCGTCAAGAAATTCTCAAATCTAAAGGTCACCTTATGCTGGCGCGGCGTAACAGCGCCCAAGAGAATAGGCGAGTGATCTGACGATGATGGAAGAGCACATCTACAGAACGAGTCAGGAAAGCGAGCAAACCACTGGGGATTTCCCACCATACGATCTAGCCGTCTCCAAATTCCCGCCTCATTCCTCTGCTGGTTGTACCACACGAACATTTGCCCCGTCGTAGGAATCGTAGTAAGATCCGCACCAACCAGGCAAGCTTGAAACTCCTCCATATCTTGCCTAGCTGGAGCTCCCCCTCTTCCCTCAGCCGTGTGCAATATAGCATTGAAGTCCCCCAGGACAATCCATGCATCCGCCACACGCCTTTGGGACGTAGTAATTAATTCTTCCCACAAAGGAAGTCGTTCCTCCCTCCTGGACTTCCCATACACAAAGGAGACAAACATTGTCTCTTTAGTCCCCATTGTGACCACACGACAGTGAACCGCCTGAGTCTAGAATTCAAGAATATCCACTATCAAAATCGACGGGTCCCACCCAACCCAAATCCGTGTAGCTGGACCCTCAGCGTAGTCGAAGAACCAGCTCCATCGAGATCTAATGCCACTCGAAATAAACCCCGCATTAGACTCAGCCACACGTGTTTCCAAAAGTCCAATCATACTCACCTGCTCCTGCGCTATCAAATCCCCCACCGCCCTCCTGTGGTCTTGTTTATTAAGACCACGTACATTCCATGCTCCCAACGCTATGAATGCACCCCATCATGGGCTGCATTATCTTTAGGGCCCGATTGAGATAGTATAGTGTCAGTCACATCATTCAAATCACATAGGACTTGAAAACGATTACTCCCCTCGTCAGTAGGTGATCGAATGGGACTCAACCGGCGCAGCACCTCTGGGCTGCGCCGCGAAGCGCTCGCCTCCCCCTGGCAGCGTTCCCCACGAGGATGCTCAAAATGAGAATCAGTCGTCCGTGGAAGCATCATGATGGCCTTTCCTTTCGCCCCCATCTGTCGCCACTCCTCATGCACTCTTCCGCCCATATTCACAGGCACATGCCCCGCGCCACTCCTTGTCATGCGAGTCTGACGACCCAAAGGATTCGTATGATTTCGCTGCCTATTCGACCGTAAGCGAGCCTCCACCTGTCGCCGTTCGCCACCCACCGTCCGTTGCACCTGTCTCTGTTGTGCATCCGGTCCCTCAGCCTTCCCCAATCGCTTCGGGCATTGCGCCTCCCTATGGCCCCAAGACGCACATGTCGGACACTGTGAAGGGCGCCAATCATACTCAACGCGTATATGAACAAGTTCGTCGGGTTCGCCGTCATCTGATGGCAGACGAACACTAAACGCTTCCACAAATGGGTCAGCCAGCGTCTTCATGATGCAGATACGGGCATAATCAATTCTCTCCCCTCGCGTCGTAACACCATCCGCATACAACGGGTGGCCCACCACGCTGGCCACCACCCCAAGGCCTTCTTGCGTCCAAAGCTCGCCTGGGACATTCCATAGTTTCACCCATAAAGGAATCTCAACAACCTCCTTCCTTTCAAAGGACATTCTAGGTTTCCACGGCTCCAAAAATAAGGGTTGCCCTTGCATCATCCAAGGGCCCCCTTCCAAAATTTCAATGCATGCCGCCTCCGAGTCAAACCGGAACATGAAGAAACCATTAATTGTGGAGCGGACCTCCGTCAACCCCCGCCATACCGAACGTAGATAGCGCTCGACGAAAGGAAAATACGGCTTCTTTCCCAAAAAGTATCCCACCAGTGTGTGCTTCCAACGCGCCACTCCACTTCGTGCCACCTCTCGCGATGGCCTCGCCTCGCCAACACCTTCAACGATAGAGGGCGGTGTGTATGCTAACTTCATTCCACGCCTTTCAGACACAGGTCTATTTTGCCGTTCCAATCCCGAAACGGCCGCCAAGTAAGGAGGTGTATTGGCAGTCTGTGGCATTGGCCCAAGGCGGGAGAAGACTGGGCCCTTGTGGTGGAGCCTATCACGGCCCAACCCATCATCATTCGGCACAGCCTCGTGAGAGGCCCTAATAATTCCCGACCCAACTGCTGGCGGCCCATCAGGGGTCATCAACCCCATCACCGACGTGAGCAGCCCCATCATCGATGTCGCAGGTGGTGGTGGGCTCACCAGAGACGGCAAAGCCGACGGCTGCTCCATAGTAGCCGTGATCGCCGGCTGCCGCGATTGGTCTGAATTAACCGTTGCATCATTCTCAGCCACATTAGCCCGACGGTGGTCCTCAACAATTATTTCCTCGTCCACAAGGTCGCCGTCCTCAGCTCTGCCCATATCGATACCTCGTCTCGCTGTCGATCCACGCCTCGGCGGCGGCGTATCTGGTCTACCCATCTGAGATCGGCGGAGTAAGCGCGGATTATGACGAAGAGTCCCCTTGATCGGCACAGGCCCTCCATTAGTCCGTATAGCTGAATTATTCAGAACCGTAGGCGCAATCCGAGCCCCACCCATTGCAGCATCGTTCCCGCTTCTGGCCGCAATCCGTACCCCATCAGAGCCATGACCTTCAACCCGATTAATCAATTCGTTGAAGCGCACCCCATCAAAGCACGATGCAAAATCAGGATAAGCAGCGCACAGCGCTGCCAGATCTGGCATCGCCGGACGATTCGCAGTCACCCCATGATTGACGATCTGTGCCCGCTCCATGTCAGCCGTCGGACGATCGTAGATGCGATCACCACTCACCACCATCGTTGATGCCCCCAGCCCCACTTGACTCGCCGTCCCTGGCATCGACGTGACCCCCCTAGGGCCGTTGCCAGCGCTCCATCCGATTCAGATGACATCCGATCAAACAGAAAAACCCTAGCCCAAAATTTCCGTCAAAATCACCGTACTCTCCCCAATTACCCTCCCTCGCTATTCAGACCCACCGGCCGGCCTACACCGTGAGGTTGTGGCCGGAAACAGCGATGGGGTTGGACGATCACAAGGCAAATCAGATCAAATTTTCAAATTTCGTCTACTGTGTGAAAATCGCACACAGTGAAGGTGTAATTCGAAAATCGCTAATCGTTGATATTTCTGAAAAATAAATCCAGATAGCACTCATCCACACAAGAACTATATATTATTACACAGACAAATCTCAACACACTTTTATTTCGCAATATAACATTAATATGAATCAAAATCATTTTTGTAAACCATATAATATGAAATTTTAAAAGTATATATACATATTAACTTGTTCACCTTATGTCTTGCTACTGCTATTATAGCACAGGTAGAGTAGTAATGATAGTTTTCCTATGAAGGCGACTTGTTAACGAATTTGCAATCATAATAAATAACAATTATACATTATAATCTCCCATAATTAGCTATATCAGGTTAGCACGCTAATTAGCTATATGTATAAAGGCAACCTTCTTTCTTCAATACATTATCATCTACATTACGTGTACCTATTACCATGTTACGCTTGGTCTTGACTCAATTACACATTCTTTCGAATTTTATGTACTTAAGGTAGTTTACGTACTGATATCATTACACTTTCAACATGCCTTTTTATAGTTAAACCATTTTTTATGAAAGTATTACTTACGACGACACCATAGTGATCGATTTATATATTTCATTTGTCGATAATAATATCATAGTTTGCCACATGAAATTTCTTTTTTGGATATTTTCGATAGTATTTACGTTACTTTCCTGACTTGGCTTATGCAACTTTGTAGAAAAAATGGTAGGGCCCAACAAATGGTAGTAGTACGCTTTGCGCAAGGTGATTGGTCTTAAGTAGACATCAACCAATCAGACAACGCCACGCCACCATAATTTTAGGACAAGAATGGGTCCCACACATAGACATGTTTATGATACGTATTTTGCCTCTTTGTATTACTCAAAAGGCCAAACCTTGTATACTACGCCACGTACAAATTTGAGTTTTATCCCCAACATTATTGGTAATTATATCATTGACAGTTTAATTTCTTCTTCTTAATCCTTTTAACTTTCACTAATCATTGTTTTTATAGTAAAAATTAATATTAGATGGGCATCAATTCATTCGGGGTCCAATTAAGAGGATGAAGAATTTAACTTATCAGCATATTATAAATGCATACTAGTTCCACCCACTCTACGCGTTTGCTTTAAAATATAGTTATATTTACTGTTGTTTTTGGTTTTTTTTAATGTTTAGTAGATAAACATAATGCAAAATATATCAAAAGTATAAAAGTATTAGTACAATTATTAATAAAAGTTTAGAAATGATATGATGATTACGTACTTAATTAAAATTATAAATAGAGGATTGAATGGTGTATAATTTTGACCGACCAAGTGACAATTTATAGACATCTCTCACCTTTCATATAATAGAATAGGTATATATAGAGAAGATTTTTATGCATATGTATATATATTGTAAACATCATGTGACATGCACCTCATTGACACAAAGAATTACATCGTCATAGTCGGAGAGAGGCTAAAAAGTTACTCTTATTTTTTTGTAAATATATGGTTCACGCTAGTTAAATATTTTAACTCACTTAGGTATGCTATCCACCAAGGTAAATAATATCAGCTAGGCCACGCAATACAACTCAGCGGCAAGACTGTGAGCCCACCATTCAACCAATCCCTAACTTATAACATTGATTTTTTTCGAATTAGAGGAATTGAAATGAACATAAAAGATATTAAAAAGCCATCATTTAACATATTATTAGGAAAGTATAAATTGGCTAACTTCTCAAAAGTTAAGTATGAAATATAGTTTCACTTTTGATTTCATTGAAGAACACACTTGCCAATTGCAGCAAAACAGTCATTATACTACTAAGTACTAACACATTAATTTATTTATATATACTAGTATTTTGCCCTGCGCAATGCACATGTTGGAAAAAAATGGTCAAAACTATTTACTTAAATACACACACATCTTATATATACAGTCAAATGTAGTTTTGTTCTCCATGCGCCACGTGTCTATTTTTATTATATTAAACAAATAAAAAAAATGAAAAACCACCCAGTAACAAAGTGGAAAATACTTTGTTTGGTTTCACTTTTGAATGATAAGTGCTTCCCGTAAATGAACTTTTTTGAGACGTAGCTTTTCTAAATAATTTATTTTCTGGTAGTGTTTGGTGAAAATGAGCTTTTAAAAAAGTGGAGAGAAAGTAATTCCAAAAAATGATTAAAAGTTGCTTCTCTGAAATGGGCTTTTACAGAAGTAACTTATTTCAAAAGCCCATATCATATTTTTTACCAAACGCATATTACTTTTCGAAATGGACTTTTGGATTGGAAGTCCATTTCAAATGTGTTTCCAAACACCCTCTATATTTTAATTAAACATATTCCACACCCGTGAAATGCACGGGCATAAAACTAGTATATATATAAAGAAGTTTGATAGTGGGCTTAACGTGGTGGTTTCCTTCAATGTGGGTGATTAACTTTTATTTTTTATTGTTTATTTAATTGCATAGTTAATTATTGGACACTGCATTTAGAGTCATCCTACATTTATAGAATACAATAAAATAACGAACGAAGAGGGAAAAAAAGTACAGAGGTGTTGTAACGGAGTTTATTACATTAATCAACAGCTTACAAATTAAACCAAATTTGTCTATGATGATTACGAACCCTTAAAAATAAAACACAAAATTGTACACACAAATTACATAACAGTGTTCAATGATTACAGTCGGTGGTGGCTTGAGAAGCGTATCCATGACGAGTAACATATTGTGAAGTTTGGTACGTTCAATGATGTCGTTTGAAATATATGGTATCATATCATTCTCTTCCATCACATGATCATACAAAAAAAAAATAGAAAACCAAATGAATTTGATATTTGACCTCCAACAACATTCACGCATAGGTGGTAAATATATGTTTAGGGTTTGAGTCAGTAACATAATCAGAAATTTTACACTTAAAAATTGTAGCTGTTATTGTGCGTCGCATGAAAGAAAGCTATATAGAAATACAAAAAAATCAACGGTAGTTACGATGTCCTAATGACCAAAAGAAATAAAAATAGAGTCAAGAGTGAGGAAAAAAAATACATCTCGAGAATGGGAGAGGAATGATGGTGGTAATAATTGAGACAGTTAACTAGCTAACCGCTCGAAATAAATGCGAATAGGACAAGATTTAATTGCCATAATCCATATAATAAATAGTAAAACTCTCTCTACAAATGTGTATATCTGTCTTTTACCTTGTGAAATCTCTCTTGAAATGATTAGCATATCCCATTCAATAAGAGTGAAGACAGATGATCAAAAGTGTGCACCGTGCGCAGTTGGGCCCAAATGCTCATAAGTGAAAACAACAAAGTAAAATATTGGTAGGGAAAAAGGGGTCCCGTTTTGCCCGATTTGTACAGATGTGTTTAGTTTCTTGGTTCTTTATTTGAGAGACTGTTTCATTAAGTCATCATAGGCCATTAACTGACGAACTAGGGCAAGCCAAATGTCGTTTGATGTGTGTCTCTTTGAGTGTTTGTCTCCTTCAAAGGATCGATTTAATCCTATTTGACTAAACAAAGTTGTACTCGTTAAGGGAAAATCTAGCGAATTAGGTTTTCGTCTAAATACTCGTTTTGTTTTTCCAACGAGCAACGATCTTTGTTTTTGTTCTTGGCCATTAAAATAGGATGGCATGTGCAATATGCCGTGCAAAAATGAACAAGTCATAGACAAAACAAATATCAAAGACATTTTCTTTTTTCTTTTTTTTTTCGAAGGAGTTAGCGCAAAGCAAAGAGTTACATAAAAAGGTATGGCGAAAGAACTTTGTCCCACAACGTAAAGTTGTCTTTCTCTTTGTATCTAACGACACATAGCAAATGCAGTGATGTTCTTTTTGTAATATTATTATTATTGATGCCGTCGAAAATTGACCAACCGCGAAAATAGGGTAGCGGCCTCTTTCCCGTCTGAGTTTCACCGTGAGCGCGGCCGGAGACTGTTGAAACAGGATGAATTTTGGGGGTTATTGGCCCTCTTGCCTTAGTCAAGAGGGTAATGCCGTTCAAGGTGGTGCAATCAAAAGGAAAAAAGGGCAGAGTAACGGTATTGAATGTGAAAAAACGTACCTTATTAGGATGATGCCTATCGATATTTATAGGGTTGAAGCGGAACGGAACCGCCTCCGGGTCGTACCCACCCACGTTTGGCGCACCGGGACGGTTTTCTCCGCGTATGGCGCATCGTGGACGATCATCTACCTGGGAGCGGTTGAAGCCACGATCTCGGGTGTGGTAGTGATTGGGGTTGAGCTTCGGTCTTGGGCATGTTGCCGCTTCGGCGTGGTCACGGCCCTGGGGTTTCCCCGAACGGGCCTATGCCAGACGGGGATTTCCTCAGGTCGGGGCCTCAGGGTTTACTCCCGGTTAGGGGTGGTCTTCCAGAGGCCGAGACATTGTCTTATGCTGAAGAGGGTTTGGGCCTACGCCAGGCGAAGATTTCCTCAAGTCGGGATGCTCTGGGATTATATCATGGCGCAATGGGCTTTTCCCTGGAGTCGGGACGCTGTCCTATCTTCGGCACGGTCGAGTGTTTTGCCGCGGTGGGGTGAAAACCCGAGGGTAACAATAGTCCCCCCTTCGAGTAGTCCAAAAGAGTATGTGAATTTTGGACGTTGTTCTAGTGGCGGCAAAATGCTCGAGTTGGTGATGGGTCCTGGTCGGGCTTCAGTGAGGAGTCTTTTCGATTTCAGGAGGAGTTTTCTTTGACCGGCTACCCGTCTTACTCTTACTGCCACGTGTCGCTTTTCCATTGAGTGGCTGCGATGGGACGTGTGGGCGGGAGTTCTGGCGCCTTTTTCCAGGGTCGACGAGGGCTATCGTGGCCCGTTGATCGTGGTCAGATCCAAGGGCCCGGATGTGTCTGCTGGGGCCTATATATATCCCATACTTCGCTTTCATTTCTTTCTTTACGCTGCGTAGCATTCCGAACTTGCCCGAGCTCACGGCCCTTCATAGCTTTCCTCTTCAGCTTTAGGTATTTGTAAGTTCTCTTCTCCTTTCTCCTTTATTCAATATGACTTCCCCTAATAGCGAAGGTAGTTTCGGGAGCCGTGGTTCTTCCTCGGGTAGTTCCACCTCGGGTAGTTCAGAGAGCGGTAGTTCGGGTAGGACTATTAGCGAAGGTAACGCTGGGGGTGAGGGCCCTTCAGGAAATAGGGAGATAGCGCTCCAACCCGAACCGGCGGCTCCCTTAGGTCGTCCCCTCTTAGATCCCCCTCCCCTAGAAAAAGACTTCTCCGATGTCTATTCTTATCGTGTTGCGGCGAGAGAGTGGATTAAGAATACAGAGTCAATTCGGGAAAAGGCCGCGAAGCGGAAGGAGGTTAAAGATGGTGAGGAAGAGGAGGACAAGTTCCTTCGATGGCACGAGGTCAAGGTGTCTTCCTTTACTGAGGCCCAGATTCCCCGTTTGCGGGAGAAATCGGGTATGTATAGCCAGTTCGAGGTTAGGGTGCCATCCTTGACCGATGTCGCGAGTGACCCTCCTGAAGGCTTCGGGACCTATTTCTTGGACCAAATAGACAGGGGGCTTCGATTCCCCCTTCCTCAATTTCTTGTAGATGTTTTTAGGTACTACGGGGTATCCCCTGGTCAGTTAGCTCCTAACTCCTTCGGCCACCTTCTTTCATTGGCCGTTCTTTTGACTAGCTTCGGTTATTCCCCTTCTGTCCCTCTGATTAACTTCTTCTTGAGGGTCAGCAAAAGGGAAGAGGGGAAATTCTTCTTTTCCCCTTCCCCTCGATATTCCGACCTAATTCAAGGTCATCCCTCATCCCACAAAGGGTGGATGAGTAAATATTTCTTCCTTCGCTCTCCTGAAGGCAGCCCAGAAAACCAGCTGCTTCCTTTTTCTTGGAGAGATGATCTGGCCATTGCGCGTTCCCTTCCGCCAGATTCTGCGCGAGCCGAGTCTTTCTTGTCGAAAATTGGCGAAAGGCGTTTTTGGGTTTCTGAGCTTATAAAAGACGACCTCCTATTTCTGTTCGGGTTTAGTGCCAAAGTGACCGAGGCGCCTGCTAATTTAGGTATACACCATCCCCGACCCTAGAAGGCCTAAAACCATCGTAGGGTAATAATACATAGTCTTATCGTTCTTCTCCTTTGTTTTGCAGCACATCGAATGGATATCGCCACTGTTGCTGCTTTGGCCTCCTCGGACGAGGAGAATGAGGTTCAGGTCGTCTCTCAGAATCCTCCTGCTTCTTCTTCCCGATCTCAAGGGAAAGGGAAGGCCCCCGCCCTTGCCTCAAAGTCCAAGAAGACTACCAGCAAGAGGCACGCAACCACTTCGGCGGGTACTTCACACAAAAAGCCCCGAACATCTCTGTCATCTCCGTCTCCAGCTTCGGGAGGACTGGTGGCCTTAGGCCGACCTAAACAGCCTCATTTTTTTGGCGAGACCAGCTCTGGTGAATGCTGGGAGTTCCTGAAGGGGTTCCCGAATGATGAGAACAAGCGAAGCTCTCGCAGTCTTTCCAACCCGGAAATACGGGATGCTATTTCCGCCACCCTCGGGAAGGTAAGCTTTAGTGTATCTGTTGTTTCTGTGATTCATACCGTTTATGACTTTGCTATGTCTTTTTGCATTCAGGGCCTGGTGCTTGTCTCCGATGCCATGAAGCGTTGGGTGTATCTCTCCGGGGGCTGTGAGGCTTTGGAGAAAAAGGTCGAAGCTATGGAAGAGGAAAAGGCTTCGGGCAAGTGCCGAGAAGAACTTCTTCAGAAGCAACTGGAGGAGGTGAGGCAACAGCTTTCCAAGGCGGAGGACGAGAAGAAACGGTCCGATGAGATTCGAGCCGACGTGGAGGCAGTCCGTCGATCCTTGGAGAAGCAGATGGTCGAGGACCATTACTCGAAGAAGGACTTCGCGAAGGGGATGCGCCAATTCTTCAAATATGGCTTCTATGGATGCCTCTCCCAGCTTCGAGAGAATGGATATGACCGTTCTGCTCACCCCTTCAGCTTCCTGGACGCCAGCCATGCCTTACGCGCCGCTCCCGAGGGTGGTTATAAACCTGAGCCCCGGGTCGAGGTCCCTCTTCCCAAAGCACCGACTCCACCTCGTGTGGAAGAAATGGCTGAGGAGCTCGAGGCTGAAGAAACCAGGGCTGATGTGGGGCAAGGGGGCCGTGAAGATGCCGACGAGGATGCTGAAGACGTTGGAACCCCGAGGGATGACGTTGAGATTGAGGACGTCGGCGGGGAGTCTCTGAAGGAGGGCGAGGTCGGGAAGGATGTTAAAGGGGAGGCCAGCGGGGGAGGCGAACAGGCCGTGTCGGCCGATTGAAGATCTTTCTTTTTTGTTTTTCTTGCGTGTAATATCTGAAGACCTTATTATATATGCATACATATTTGTCTTCTCTTTTGTGTATTGGACATAGCCCTTCGGGGCATAATATCTTTATGTTTATTCTTTAGACACTTCTTTATTTCTCCTGTTCTTATCCCAAGCTTCGCATATTCGGGGCCATACCCATATTCAAATTACCTTGGACCGGGCAACTCGTTCCCTCCCCGAGTTGCTGATGGCGTTAGTCAATCATAGTCCGAACTTGTAGGTTTTCCAGTCTTAAGTCGCCCGGGAATTTAGCAACAGCCACTTTAAGCTTCGGTCTTCTTTAGGTCCGAGAATTTCGTGGACTCAGCCAAAGTTAAACGTTGTTTATGATAACGTCCTTTTAATTCGAATTACCTAACTTTCCGCTCACACCAGGGATCCCCTACATGTATATATATGGGGTGTCTCTTAGCCCTTCAAAGTCATCTGTTTTCGTAGTTCTTCCTATTCCGGTATTCTCTCATTTCCTTTCCTTGATATTCTTATGGCTTCGTTTGCTAAGGGAAAAGACGTCGTTGGGGCCTCGTCTATGGCCGGGGGCAACTTTTTTGACCTAGATGCCACTCCTGAGTCTTTTTATGGTACAAGCGTTCAGCAAGACCCCGCCATCGGAGTGAAAACTCCACTTCCCAGTGGAGACGACGATGATAAGAACTACCGTCGAGACCTAGCCAAATGGTCCGCTGAGGCGGAGGAAGTTCGTACTAGGGCTAGTCTTCCGTGGCATCGGGCTAAGGTTTCCACCCTCAGCCCTTCGTCTCTGGGGGAGTACCTAGAAAAGGCCCGAGTTCCCTCTGATTATGAAGTCTTGCTGCCCGGTCCTTTGCAAGTGGCTTCGACCCCTCCTTATGGTTACCTTACCTTTTATACTGACCAGATAGATATGGGTCTTAAGTTCCCCGTCCCTTCCTTTCTTCTGGATCTGTGCGAGGCTTTAGATATATCCCCTGGCCAGATATTCCCAAATTCTTGCAGTTTGTTACTAGCTTTAGCCGCGGTTGCAAGGTTGGTGGGCTTTCCTATTTCCCCTAAGTTATTCATCAGCTTCTTCCGTATCTGTGAGAGAGATGCCGGCAAGCTGGCCTTCGTTCCTTCCGCTGAAGTCTTTTACGACAATTTTACTGCCACCAAGGGATGGATGAACAAGTTCTTTTTCGTACGCCCTTCGTCTCAGCATCGGGATCGCCGATTTGTATTGTTGCGTTGGAGGGAGCGGTGTCAAATTTCCAACGAATATCCCGATCTCTTGCGAGGGTTTCTGGGTCAGGTTGGGGACCGTCGTTTTTCCGTGCAGGAGTTGGTGTCGGGTGTACCTCCAGAGGCGGTTATCTTCTCGCGTGCTACAGGTTCATTGATCCCTTTATTATGGTGTTGGTCTTTTCGTCCTTAATCGATTTCCTTTGTGGACAGGCGACGAACTGGATTCAACCCCCATTGTGATGTCTCGGGCTCCGAGCGTTCGGAGTCGGGCTTTTGGCGAGGGCTCAACCTCCCGTCGGCTGGTAGACAATGATGCCCGAGGCGGGTCGCCCACCCCTATAGCTGTTGAGATGGGACGGTCCAAGCGGGTAAAACCATCTTCTCCACCTCTCCAGGCCGTGGGTCCTGCCCTTCGTCCTCACTTTCTATTAGAAAGGGATGGAGATGCTGCCCTGTCATATATGCTAAATTTCCTTACCCCTGAGGAGAAGAGTTTTGCTAAGGATTTATCCGATGGTTGCTTTTGGAAGGAGTGGGCTTTGGCCCTAAGTCAGGTACGACGACTATATTTTCAGTTCTAGGCGAATTCATTCCTGATAATTTGTCCTTGGCCACAGGCGTATTCCCTATCTTGCGAAGGAGCTCGGCGGTACCGCATTCAGCAGAGAATGACGGATTCAGCTGGAAATTGTAACGTGGAGATGACTATGAAGGTTAGTGAGGAAGCTCAAGAAGTGGGTCGATTGAAGAATTTATTGGCCAGGGCCCAGTTCGAGGTCGGCAAACTTCGCCAAGAACTTCACTCGGAGAGGGAAATTCGCCGCCATCGGGAGCTTCAGGGTAATGAAAAATTGGTCCCTGTCGAGAAGGTGTCTGAGGCCGCCAACTTATACTTCAATTTCGGATTCCAAGGATGCCTGTCCCAAATCAGAGCTAATGGTTTTTCGGAGAATGCTCACCCGTTCGATTTCCTGGATCCGGAGGCAGCGTTCATGGCTTTGGCGCCTCGGCATTCACCTCCAAAGTCGGCCAAAGCGAAGGATCTCTGGGATGAGTTCGATCTGGGCGAAGGCAGTGACCTCTTAAAGAGAAGTGGTCCCGCTGGGGAAGATTAGCTGCGTCGGGGTCTTTAGCATCCTGTTTGCTTTTTAGGCGTCTTGCTTGAGTATTTATTATTTTCCGCTTCCTTGTCTGTCCTGTTGACCTCGATTATATTCGTGGCGTATTTATGAATAAAAAGGGATTCACACCCTCTAGTCTCAATTTTGTTTGCTTCCTCGTATTCAATTTCATTTTTGGTATCATTCCCCTCGATAACATTAAGAATTCGATTCGCAATAATGGCAAAGTCCCTTGCCCGGGGTCAGAGGCGTCCCCCTAGACCCTGGAAAGGTAGTGAGCTGCCTCTCGCAGAGGGATTCAGTGTGCGCAATGTCTTCTCTTCCCTTGGGGAAGATTTCAGCCTCTCGCAGAGGGATACAGTGTGCGCGACGTTCCCGAGGGGAACAGTGAGCTGCCTCTCGCAGAGGGATTCAGTGTGCGCAATATCTTCTCTTCCCATGGGGAAGATTTCAGCCTCTCGCAGAGGGATACAGTGTGCGCGTTCGGTTTTTGCCTCGAAAGGCGGAGTCGAGCCTTAACGGCTATTTCTCTTAGGGCATAAATCTTCTACCCGGGTCTTCGTGTCTTTTAATTGTTCTAAGTTTTCGTCCGAAGGGTCCTCGTATGGAATGGAAAAAGGGAAATCGCATTAATAGTAATGTCTTAACTTACTTACACCCAAGTAACAAGAAAGCAATCTTGGATGAACGATACCAGAAACTTAATAAAGAGATATAAACATGCATAATGAGGGTACTCCCCTCTAAGGGTAATATTTCCGAAGCTTGCGAGCGTTCCATGGTCGGTCGAGTTGCTTCCCTTCGGTGTCTTCAAGATAGTAGGAGGCTTCCCCCGCCTTCTTGGTAATGCGGTAAGGACCTTCGAACTTCGGCTCCAATTTCTTCCGTCCTTCCTGGTTGAGGATCTCCTTCATCACTAGGTCTCCCACTTCATACCTTTTGCTCCGGACTCGGCGGTTATAGGACTTAGTCATCCTTCTCTGATAAGCGACCATCCGCAGGGTGGCTTTTTCCCTTCCTTCCTCGACCAGATCGAGGTCTTCAGCTCGAAGTCGAGTATTATCTTCGGGGTATGTCAGAATCCTTGGGCTCTCCACTCCAATCTCGGCGGGCAGAACCGCCTCGCTTCCGTAGACTAAGCTGAAGGGCGTTTCGCCTGTTCCCTCCGGGGGGTAGTTCGATATGACCAAAGGACGCTTTGGAGCTCGTTGAACCAAGATTTATCCAGGCCTTCCAGTCGGGTCTTCAATCCTTGGACGATGGTGCGATTGATGACTTCCACTTGGCCATTGCTTTGCGGGTATGCTACCGAGGTGAAGACTTGTTCTATTGCGAGCTGCTCGCACCATTCCCTGAGTTTCTTTCCACTGAATTGTCTTCCGTTATCTGAGATTAGCCTTCTAGGAATCCCATATCGGCAGATTATGTTTTTCCATATGAAAGCCATGATGGCTGCCTCGGTGATTTTCGTCATGGCTTCGGCTTCCACCCACTTCGAGAAGTAATCAACGGCTACCAGTAGGAATTTCTTTTGAGCTACGTTCCCCAAGAAGGGGCCAACGATATCTAGGCCCCACTGATCGAAGGGGCAGGGAGAAGTTACCGACTTCATAACCTCCGCGGGAAGTCTCTGCAGATTGGCATGCTTTTGGCAATTGATGCATCCCCGAACTACCTTCACCGCGTCTCCTTTCATCGTCGCCCAGAAGAAACCGGCGAGGAGTGCTTTCCTTGTAAGTGCCCTACTCCCGATGTGACTCCCACAGATACCCTCATGGATCTCTCGAAGGACATATTCACCCTCCTCCTTCGATATGCATCGTAACAATGATCCGGCGTAAGATCTCTTGAACAAGATTTTATCCATCAGAGTAAAGCGTTGGACCCTCCTTAGGAGTTTTCGGGCTAAGGCTTTATCCTCGGGTAAGAGTTGGTAACTCAGGTATTGGTATATCTCGTATCTCCAATCCCCTGAGGGAATGTCTAGGTCGGGCATGATCTGATCTTCAACCTGCCAAATGGTCGGGTTCTCCCCTTTTCCCTCTGGGACCCCTATGGCACTTGCCCATTTAGCTATCTGATCTGCCTTCTCATTTTCTGCTCGAGTTACGTAGACGATCTTGAGCTCCTCGAAGCCACCTTTGATTTCTTCGAAGGCCTTGACATATTTCTCTAAGTTTTCTCCCCTAACTGCAAAGTTTCCTCCTAGTTGTTGAACGACGAGTTGAGAATCCGAGTGTATTGTTAAACGAGCGATTCCCATCCGACGTGCTGCTCGTAGTCCTGCGAGTAATGCTTCGTATTCCGTTTCGTTGTTTGATGCCTTGAAGCCTAGCCTAAGGGCTAGGTTGGTTTCCTCTCCCCACGGGGATATAAGCAGTATCCCGACCCCATTTCCTGTGCTGCATGAAGATCCGTCCACGAACATTTTCCACATCTCGTCTGGGAAATCTCCGACTAGTTCCACCATGAAATCTGCCAATGCCTGAGCCTTGATCGCAGTTCTGGGTCTGTATTGGATGTCGTACTCCCCCAGCTCCGTCACCCATTTTACGGCCCTACCCGATATGTCAGGTCGGGTAGCTATCTTTCCGATTGGTTGGTTAGTCAACACTACTATCGGGTGCGACAGGAAATATGGGCGCAGTTTCCGGGCGGTGACAAGTAGGGCCAGTAGTAATTTCTCGCAATTGGTGTACCTTGTCTCAGCGCCTTTTAGTACGTGGCTCACGAAGTAAATCGGCTTCTGCACTCTTTCCTCTTCCCGGATTAATACCGAACTGACAGCTCGGGGCGTGGCCGCCAGATAGATCGTCAATTCCTCTTCAGGTAAGGGCTTGTTGAGTGTCGGGAGTTCTTTCAAGTATTCTTTTAGGTCCTGAAATGCTTTCTCACATTCGGGCGTCCATTCGAAGTCTTTGACTTTGCGCAGAACTTTGAAGAAGGGCAAACTTCGGTCTGCGGATCGGGATATGAAGCGAGAAAGGGCCGTTATGCGGCCCGTCAATCTTTGCACTTCGTTCAGGTTCTTAGGGGAGGTCATCTCCATCAACGCCTTGACCTTCTCGGGATTGGCTTCAATTCCTCTTCTGGTCACCATGTATCCCAGGAACTTTCCCGACTTGACACCAAAGGTGCACTTGCTGGGATTCATCTTGAGGTTATACCTTCGGGAGGTCGAGAAGGTTTCTTGCACATCTGCCAGGAAACAGCCTTGTTCTCGGGACTTTATCAGTATGTCGTCCACGTACACTTCCACATTCCTTCCTATCTGGTCCTTAAAGATCTTGTCCATTAGCCTTTGGTATGTAGCGCCGGCGTTCTTTAATCCGAAGGGCATGACGGTGTAGCAAAACGTTCCCCGAGCCGTGATGAAGCTTGTCTTCTCTCGGTCTTCTTTAGCTAAGAGGATCTGATTATATCCTTGGAAGGCGTCAAGGAAACAAAGCAACTCATGTCCTGAGGTGGAGTCCACAAGCTGGTCGATTCGGGGTAAGGGGTAGCAGTCCTTCGGACACGCCTCGTTCAGATTCCTGAAATCCACGCACATGCGCCATTTGCCCGTGGACTTTGGGATGAGAACCACGTTCGAGAGCCAGGTGGGGAATTGGACCTCCCGAATATGCCCCGCCTCTAGCAGATCCTCTACTTGTCGTTTGACCTCGACGTCTTTCTCCGAACTGAGGTACCTTCTTTTCTGAAAAACAGGTCGGGTGGTCCGAGAGACATTAAGCTTGTGTTCAATTATTCCTCTGTCGATCCCTACCATATCCTTGGTCGCCCAAGCGAACACATCCGAGTTTCCTTTCAGCAGCTTGATGAGGTCCTCCTTCAGGTCCCGAGGTAAATCTTTAGAAATTTTGACCTTTCCTTCTGGTGGTTTGATCACCACTTCTTCTATTTCTTCCTCTGTTGTCTTCTGTTGGGTTATCTCAATGTTGTATAAGGTTTCTCTTCCCCTCGGGTAGTCTCCACTTCTTACTTTCGACGACTTGATTTCTATTCGAACTTCTTCAATATAGCACTTCCTAGCCGTCACGCGGTCTCCCAACACTTCTCCTACCTGGTCTCCTACTGGGAATTTGATTTTCTGGTGTAGTGCCGAAGCGACCGCTGTGAAGGAGGTCAACGCGGGCCTTCCCAGGATAATGTTGTAAGGGCTAGATCCGTTGATGACCATGAAAGGTGCTATCCTTGTCTTGCTCAATTTCCCTTCGCCCAGGGTGAGCGGGAGATGTAAGATCCCCACTGCTTCAACACAATGTCCCGTGAAACCGAAGAGGGCGGTCTCTACTTTATCCATGGGGTAAGATCCCAAGTCCATTTGATCCAAGGCCCTTTGATAGATTATGTTGACAGAGCTGCCATTATCGACGAAGACTCTCCCGACATCATGATTGGCGACCTCGGCCCTGATTACCAGGGCGTCCTCATGGGAGTCCTCCCCTCCGTGAAAATCCCCTGGTCCGAAGCTAATCACTGGTCCGGACTTCCTGCTTCCCACTTTAACTTCGTAATTTTCTAGGCGTCTGACCCCAGCTTTCCTCGCTCTGTTAGAGTCTCCCCCAGTAGGTCCTCCTGAAATTATGTTAACCTGCCGGGGTGGTAACCTCTGTTTGGGGGATATTCGTTGTTCCCGGTTGTCCTGGCGTCCACGAGCGTCCTCCTCTTCTTTCCTTTGACCTCGTCTTTCTTCCCTCTCTGGTGTCCTCCCTTGTCTTTCTTTCCGGGTGGGGGCTTGATTATTTGGTCGGGGGTTGAAGCGGTTTCCGGCTCCGGGGTATCTAGGTTTGGTCCCGAACCCACCGGACCCGCCTTCCCCTCCTGTCAGCTTCGCCCGTGCTTCGGGATTGGATGCGATCAGTTTGTCCAACTCGCGACCCAATTGGAAACAGCCTTCTGTAGTGTGTCCGTATTCATGATGGTAGTTACAATAGGTGTCAGACATTGGCCTCTTGGGATTGTCGTCGATGTAGGGTGGTCTGCGTAGGAAGTCGTATTCGTCACATATTTCCAATGCTCGGACTTTGTTAACCCGCATCCTAGGGTAATCTGCCCGTGGCATAGTTGGGATCGGGACGGGGCGATCGTCTCTTCGGGGAGGAGGCCTATGACCCTGATCCCTAGGCGGGCTCCTTCTACGATCCCGAGGCGGGCTCTTCTTTTTTTTGTACTCAGGTTCTCTGGCTTGAGATTTTTCAACTCGGACGTATTTTTCCACCCGGGTCACCAGTTCTTCCACTGTCGTCGGGTATTTCTTGACTAAAGATCTGAATAGCTCCCCATCTCGAAGGCCGTGATGGAAGGCCCCGATGAGCAGTTCGGGTGCGGCGTTGGGTACCTCCATCTTTATCTGGTTGAACCGCCGAAGATAACCTCGCAGGCTTTCCCCCTCGGTTTGCCTGATATTCAACAGCTTCACGGCGGAAGAGGGACGCCTTCGGCTACTCGAGAAATGCTTCAAGAAAAGGCTAGTCAGATCTTGGAAACTTTTAATCCCTCCTGGGGGTAATAGCGCAAACCATTGCTGGGCTCCTTTGGTTAGTGTCGTGACAAAAAGGCGGCATTTGACAGCGTCGCTCAGTTGGTATAATGCTGCGTTCCCTTCGAAAGCGGCGAGGTGCTCCTCAGGGGGCCCAGTTCCGTCGTATTTCCCCATCTCGAAAGTGCGGAAGTGCCCTGGCAGAGGGGCTGCTAAGACGTCGGGTGAAAATGGAGAGGCGCGAGGAACCAGCGGCGCTTCTGGTGGATTTGCTAAGTCCTTGAGCTTACGGATCTCCTCCCTCAAGTCTTCCAGTTCGGCTTCTCGTTGCCTTGCTCGTCTCTTTTTATTCTCGCGTACCTCCCTAAACTCTGAAGCCAATGTTCGGTTTTCGTCTTCTTGCTCAACTGCGTCGGATGATGCTTCATGCTCTCCGTTGAGTCCTGGTTGGTGATTTTCTTCCTCGTTTTGCCCAGGCGGGCGGTTCTCTCCTCCGTTTTGTCCGGGTTGGCGATTTTCTCTCCCAGTCTGTCCAGGTGGACGGTTATCTCTTCCGTTTTGCCTAGGTGGGCGATTTCCTCGATTCCTCTCCGCCATGAGTATCCCCACGTCAGTTGCTATCCTCCTCATTTCTTGCATCGTTTCAACCATCACCCCAGCGATTTCGGACAGGGTTGGCCCGTTACCATTGGGCGGTGCTTGGTCGTTTTCGACAGTCACCATATTAAATTTCTACTAGAGAGAAACTATAGTTTCCCACAGACGGCGCCAAATTGATGCCGTCGAAAATTGACCAACCGCGAAAATAGGGTAGCGGCCTCTTTCCCGTCTGAGTTTCACCGTGAGCGCGGCCGGAGACTGTTGAAACAGGATGAATTTTGGGGGTTATTGGCCCTCTTGCCTTAGTCAAGAGGGTAATGCCGTTCAAGGTGGTGCAATCAAAAGGAAAAAAGGGCAGAGTAACGGTATTGAATGTGAAAAAACGTACCTTATTAGGATGATGCCTATCGATATTTATAGGGTTGAAGCGGAACGGAACCGCCTCCGGGTCGTACCCACCCACGTTTGGCGCACCGGGACGGTTTTCTCCGCGTATGGCGCATCGTGGACGATCATCTACCTGGGAGCGGTTGAAGCCACGATCTCGGGTGTGGTAGTGATTGGGGTTGAGCTTCGGTCTTGGGCATGTTGCCGCTTCGGCGTGGTCACGGCCCTGGGGTTTCCCCGAACGGGCCTATGCCAGACGGGGATTTCCTCAGGTCGGGGCCTCAGGGTTTACTCCCGGTTAGGGGTGGTCTTCCAGAGGCCGAGACATTGTCTTATGCTGAAGAGGGTTTGGGCCTACGCCAGGCGAAGATTTCCTCAAGTCGGGATGCTCTGGGATTATATCATGGCGCAATGGGCTTTTCCCTGGAGTCGGGACGCTGTCCTATCTTCGGCACGGTCGAGTGTTTTGCCGCGGTGGGGTGAAAACCCGAGGGTAACAATTATTATTATTATGCGAAAATAGAACATTCTATCCTCCCTGATTCATAATTTTTATACAAGAGATGGGTCTCTATCAGTATTGGTGGTCTCTCTCTCTCTCTCTCTCTCTCTCTCTCTCTCTCAGACAACCAGTTTTGCGCCACATTTTCTCGTGCCCCAAGACAAACTTTTGCAGCAATTCAGCACAGTACTGATAGCGATATACAATATCCAAAAAATGATCGTAGATAAATTATTAAAAGCTTCGTAGCCTTTCATCATTAGGGTTTCTCTCTCTCTCCTCTCTCTCTCTCCCTCCCATGTGTAGTTTCCCTTTTCTCATGTTTATATAAACACTCACATTTGTTCATCTGTTCTTCGCTAGTTCAGCTAAAAGGGTCTTTTCTTCTCCTCGGCATAATTAAAACAGGAAAGACCCTTTTGTATTAAATTGTTAGGGCCTTATTATAAAGAATAGCTAGAGATCCGAAGAAATTCTCGAAGGTTGTGAAACTAAAGTGTTACGGGGGTTTTGACATGTTTTTCTGTCTTGTCGTGTAGCTGTCTAAAGAATTTACTTCCCCTTGTTTTGGAGCCATCTTGGGTTTAGGGACCATCCCACTATTTCAATTTCTTGGCCTTATATTCTTCTTATTAATATAGTTTCCTTTTTTCGGAGATTGTATTTGGCAATTTTGCAAGTGAAAGGATTGATCAATAGAGTTGTCTTTGGCAAAGGTTCAATCTTGACAATCAATTCAAGGTAGGTATTGTTTTCATTTTTGGATTTAGATATACTGAAGAAAATAACTACTTGACTATTGTGTGATTTATACCACTAGTTTCATTTGATAGTTAATAACTAATGATTCAAGCTTTCTCTAAATATTATCCTGCAAACTTTATAAATTTCATTGTGAGTTATGATTATACATCTTGAGTGCAAAAGGCAACTATCTATCTATGGAAGATGTGATGATATATTTCATAAAATCCTAGCATTCTATGCAATTATATAATTAGGTAAATTACTTTTAAAATGGCTTAACACTACTATACTACCTCTATTGTACTTTCGTAATGTTCATGATTCTAAATTATTTCCGATCTCATCAATGTTCGCATGTAATCAAGGAATGATGTAGGTAATATGCAATCGATGTATGCATCATTATAGCTAAGCTAAATTTGCATATATTCAAATGGAATTTCACGCCCCCAATTAAAAAAAAATTCAGGAGATTAATATGAACACTTTCACTCAAGTTCCTCCCGGTTTCCGCTTCCACCCTACCGACGAAGAACTCGTAGATTATTACCTAAGACGAAAAGTCGCTTCTAGGAAGATCGACTTAGACGTCATCAAAGATGTCGACCTTTATAGAATCGAGCCATGGGATCTTCAAGGTAGGTCCAAATAATGTCACTTCACTATCACCATTCATCAGTTATGTAACGAAAAAAAACCCTAATTTTATATATCTTGATATTACATAACATACGCAGAACTGTGCGGCGTTGGAGGAACAGAAGAACAAGACGAATGGTATTTCTTTAGCCACAAAGACAAGAAATACCCCACTGGCACTCGAACAAATAGGGCTACGGGCGCTGGATTTTGGAAGGCGACTGGGCGAGACAAAGCTATCTATTCGAAGAACGAACTCATCGGGATGAGAAAAACCCTAGTTTTCTACAAAGGCAGAGCTCCCAATGGCCAGAAATCTGATTGGATCATGCACGAATATCGCATGGAGACCGACGAAAATGGAACTCCTCAGGCAAGATTTTCTTTTTTTTTTCTTTCTTACCAATCAATGATTGTGCTATAGTGTTTAGTAATTGTTGGAAAATAAAAAAATTTAAAATATAATACATTCCCTTAAAGCTTAAGCTTTTATGTACTGATATCATATCCCATGCTTAGAGGTCATGGATACAATCCTCACGACCAGACATTAAATGAAATTATTACGTTTAAGGCTAGATTGGAAAGAGATCAGCATAGACTTATGGGCATATTGGAAATAAAAGATTGAAAATATGATGCATAAAGCTTTAGCTTTTAGGTGAAGTGGTCATTCAGCAGTAGCAGTATATTTTTTGCATTAATCGTGTACTCATTTGATGAATAATGCAGGAAGAAGGGTGGGTGGTGTGTAGGGTTTTCAAGAAAAGGATCGCCGCCGTGAGAAAAACATTCGATCAAGATTCCCCGATTTGGTACGATGATCACATAATGGAGTCGCCGAATCAACACATTAACGCTCGAGCGATGCAGTGCCACCCTTATTACAGCAACAATAGTACTCCTTGCAAGAAAGAAATGGATAATCATCATATGCAGTACTATTATAACAATAATGGCAGTGGTATTCCTCCTATTACTTCGCCCGCTGATCATTTCCTTCAGCTCCCAAATCTCGAAAGTCCCAAAATGCCCTCGTTCGTTGGCGTAAGCTCGAACAACTTAGGAACCTTTGACTTGCAATCTTTATTAGTGAAGGACAAGGAATTTGATCATTACAAGAACTTCGACTCTTCTGAGTTGATGATGATGAAGAACGATGGCGTTGAAGAACATTGTGATCAGTTGACTGATTGGAGGGTTTTCGATAAGTTTGTAGCATCTCAGCTCAGCCATGATCAAGAAACTAATTCGAACGAAAATATGATCGATGAGTGTAGTTTCCATGCTGGCGAAGAAGAATCGAATTTAATAATTTCGGGGAATTTCAATCATCATCAGCAGCAAGACATTATGGATGAGGAAAATGGTGGTTTGGTCTCTTCTTCGTCAAGATGTCCGATTGATCTTTGGAAGTGAAATATCGTCTTTTTTGCTGGAAAAAAAAAAAAGGAAAAGGAAAAGCCCATGGAAGACATCTCGACCTTATGGGGAGTTATCATTTAAATTTAAATGTCTGTAAATAATAAATATATAAAGTGCCGATTGAAATATACAAATCGATTTATTTGCTAAACCAAGATGCATGATAATATATGTAATCCATCATACATTGGTGTCGATTGTATTGCAAAATTTTATAATGCGAGTGTCCATTTCTTTCTTGTTGTAATACTATTTGTCTTTGGAATATTTTAATGATATATTTAATCATGATTATTAAACGTGTTAAAACTTGATAAAGTGTTGATAGAAGAATTGGAAACTTCAGAGCCGGTGATATATAGTATAAGCTATTACAAACAATGCATGCAACTATACCTATATATCTAATTGATAAAAAAAAAAACACTATTCAAAAAGTAGTTTAAATTATTGTTGTCATTACTATTGTAGTGTTGATATTATTAACTATCATGTTATTTTTATTATACTTTCAAGGTACGCAACCTCAGTAAGTGGTGAAGGACAAGGGAATGATTTTGTTTCTACAAATCACACACATATATTGTGTGAACTGTGCGTGCTTAGTTCTTTTGTAGTACATTTGCTCTCATGTATTATTATATCATAGAACAACGAAATCATCGCCAATTTTCGCTGATGACTTACGACAAACTATTACCTTATTATTTAGAATATACATAATAAGAGTAAACGACACACATGAACTCCGAAATGCAGTGTCAACACACACACTGTATATATATATATATATATATATATATATATATATATATATATATATAGAGAGAGAGAGAGAGAGAGAGAGGAAACGAACTAAATTTAATTTCAAAACTCCTGCTAGTGTACATACATCTCTAACTATATACATTCAACATCAAGAAGTGTAGTAAACTAAAATAGAGTATTTTAAAAGTTATAATTTTCTTACCTAATGAGATTGGAGACCTTGAACGGCGAAGCATAGCCAAGATATCTTTGTAAATATATATGTACATGCATATATATATATGTACGTGTGTCTTTGTGTGTGTTTGTGTGTGCGATAGGAAGTTAGGAAATAATAGGGAGACTGAGATGCTGAGTTATTAAACGGAACAAAGAGCGATAAGGTTTTCAATTCATGTTAGAAGATATATACATTTGTGTCCTGGATTATATCAATATATATATCTTCGATAAAGTCTATGAAATGTATATGCGCAGTATAGCAATGTATGATGATATTGTTTGAGCATGAGGGAACAGGCCTGCTGCTTATTGTAATATTATGTTAAGAATGTCTGAAAAGAAGTTGATAATGTCATTATTAAACATAGCATGACAAATTATCATTGTGATTGACAATATTGATTTCTCAGACAGGCACGTTCTTGAATCATCATTACATGAATGCACTCTTCTTTTTTTATCCATTTGAATGCGCCAACCTAATTAACGACAGATTAAGCATTTGAATGTGTTTCAAAGTTTCAATTTAAACTGTTTCCCGAATGCGAAAATGGAATCTTTTTTTATTATTACGAGTAGAAAATTATTAAATTCATCTTTCCTTTAGCTAGTTAAACTTAAAATGGGTTGCTATGACTCTATGAGTAAATTGGTCGACGTAGGTTGTAATATAATTGGGTGAACGCTAGGTTAAAGTATATATGCAAGTGCATATTCATTACATCATTTAGGTTCAGCTAAATTATATATATATATATATATATATATATATATTTATATATATATATGTAGTATAACATGGAAGGTGCATATAGAGAGTAGTAGACTCCCTAATCCAATAATAATTGAATTTTTTAGAAGATTTCACAAAGACTAGGGTAGGGAAGGATTCAAATGTATATCATTTTATTGGAATTTGTCAACCAATCAAAATTGTGGTATACACACTTTTTCTAGGGTAACCACTTTCTCTATGTTGTTCATCAAGGTAAGATTTTGGACGAACGTAATTTCTTCGACTACCTAAAATATACAAGTATATTGGAACAATTTTTTCTTCTTAAATATCGATGATTGGGGGAGTGCCAAAGAAAAGTGAGAACGAAATAAAAATGCCCTCACCGCTCTAATAAAAAATAAAATAACCCCTTTGTAAAAAGGTACATATGCATATATAATAGAAACGGAGATACTTGACGTCACATATATCTTTTGACATCACATATATCTTTTTCTCCCTATAATTATTATTATTATTTTCTGTTGTGAATAGGAGATTTACGACGCGGTGGTTGATAGTCCGTCGTCTCCGCCCAATACTCTTCTTTGAAGGTGTTGAGTTTTGATCTTGAAACCTATTTAATTAAGTAGTAATGACGTCAATTGATATTAAATATTAAGTAATAGCAATAATAATACTACATAATAATGTAACTCAATTGGAGTGTGTATTATGTGAAAGTGCTGGTTATCTCTGAGAGAAAAAACGCTTTTCGTTTACTACATAGGATAACATTATACTTGAAAAGGCCATCTAGGACAAAATCTCAAGTCCCCACTTACCTTTGTCCGTACACAATATATATATATATATATATATATATATATATATATATTTGGTTACCTTTGATTTTCCTGCATAAGTCCAGAAGCTGTTTTGAAGAGAAGGCTTATGATGATCTTCTTTTCCTGCATATATATATATATATATATATATATATATTTGTCACGTTCGGATAAGAATCATATGCATGCACAAAATTGAGCTTTAGGGTTCTATAATGAGAAGAAGGACCTGATTTCTCTCCATTTTCTGATGCAATATGAATGCGATTTCTTATTGCATTTGGAGTATCATTCATCCTCCGACGAGTATTATAGTGGTATTCAGAATTAACCTGTGATGAATAAACCAATCAATGAAATTATACATTTATAGAATGAACGAACCAGTAGGATACACACACACACACACTACCTTTTGATCTATAGAAAGATGCTCATTCCCAGATGCAAAATCTTCTAGAAGGTTTCGAGCATTACACGTACGTATAGATGAGCACGTAATAATAATAATACTCATGACAAAGGTGAGCGCAAAAGGCTTGAAAACCATAGTCAAACTACTCAGTTTATGTAAGAAGAAAGAAGGTTTCCACATCACTTGAATAAGTTTAGATTGGGATGCACTTATTTATGTTGATATTATTGAGTGGTGTTATCCAGGATATTAGTCGCAATAAATTAACATGTTCTATTTGTCGGCATCGAATAAATATGATATTAAAAAAAATAGTGGAGTTTTTTTTCTGTTGACCAGGGAATCATACGTCCACGATGATATAGATACGAAATTCAGAAGCATATATTATATTGATATATAAAAAGATGATATACGAGTTAGGTGGGCGGGGGACATACATAGAAGTGTCCCTTATCTGCGTAATATATAGGGACAGAAGGAACTGTGGAAATGGAAGATGTTAAAAGATGTAAGGGTTTTGAAAAGACGTACGATTGAGTATTTTAGGTAGCTTTGTCTTTCTCCTTACATTGTCCAACAGTTTTTTCAGGCCCCATAAGTGGATTTTATTTAACACCCATTTACTTTTTTGCTACGATATTTGATGTTTGCATTTGCAACCATAAATTTTTTTTTTCCTCAACCATCAAAATAATACCTTTATCGAGATTTGATGCGGGTCTTCGCACCCGGTGTCGATGGTAACAACGTTAATTCCATCGTTATTTATGGCATAAAACACGAATAAGTGAATAATCATTGGCTTTATTACAACAACGGGATTGAAACGTCGCCTCAAATGCTTATTTGACTATTATATTATTATTAATACCAACGTAATCCGAGATCAAGTTATTTTATTTTCGTATAGAATAGTCATCCACATAAATTTCTAATTAAGTAAAAAAAAAATTGATTTTTTTTAGTTGGAATATTCTCCGGATTGACAAGAAAATCTAACCAAGGTGATGAATGACCATTTCAATTGAAAATTTAACTTAAAAGAGAATAATATTATCTTTAAATATTGCAACACTTTTTTTATGGGTAGTTACAATTAATGAGTATTCATACACGATATCTTCTTTACTACATAACCTTAAAGCTTGAATGAAGTATAGCGTTATTTTTTTTTTTATAAATTTATTCACAAATTGAGCTATATAATCCTTCGATCACCTCATTTAAGCTATCGCATCAGTCAAGAAAATTGATTCCACTCACTATATCGCTTCTATAAACATATTTCTCCAACTTTTATCAAACAAAGACATTCAACGATCCGTTACGCCTCAAAGACGACGACGAAACTACAACATAGAAAAGATATCATCACATTTGCAAAAGATTATTCACAGTCACGGTCGCCGAGCGAGTCCGCTGCAGATCCTGGAAAACAACAACGATAATAATAATATAACAACACCAACAATTCCAATAAAAATTGACACGTTTTTTTTTTTTTTTTTTTTTGTTACCTGAAAGATCAAATCCTCAGGAATGTGAGGCAACACATCCCTAACGGTCTCGGCCATGGCGATAATATTAGCCAAGCCGTCGTTCGAACCGAGAGAAGCAGAACTGGCGTGGGCCCCACGAGCCGAGCCGCCGCCTTGAGCTGCCC
This sequence comes from Craterostigma plantagineum, assembly GCA_027422505.1. Taxonomy (NCBI): domain Eukaryota; kingdom Viridiplantae; phylum Streptophyta; class Magnoliopsida; order Lamiales; family Linderniaceae; genus Craterostigma; species Craterostigma plantagineum. Next base: position 2,917,385 of record JAPQWV010000009.1, on the reverse strand, counting down.
TCGACGTGCTGGCCTGAGAAGACGTGCCGGGAGGAGGCGGGAAAACGGTCCACGAAGCATCTTCGAGGGCTGTCTGAGCGTAGGTCTCTCCCACGGCGGCCAACTGTCTCATTACCATCTGCATGCGGTTCAGCCCCGACGGGCCCGCCTCGTCCCACCCCGCATCTTCTCCCGCCCTCCTATAGAGAGGGCAAAAGAAGAAAAAGACTAAGAAAAATGGAACCAATCGTCACCTCAAAGAATAGACAAACAGAATTTAGGAGGTGAGGTGACATTATACGAATAAAACCTTTCAATATTAAGCATTTTAGGATTGTCATCACCTCAAAAAATAGACAAAGGGTTACTCATGAGGATAGATGATTTAAGGGGTGACGTTATACCGGACAATAACTTTCAAGATGAAACGACGTTATCTGTCGCAACCTTAGATTTCGTACCAAAAATTTCTTAATAGTTATTCCGTATAATGCCCACCCCTAAATTCGCCGGAACACTAAATTAAACGCTGAGACTCTAGAATTTTCCATAAAATCTAAATTTCCGACATAAAATGTACCTAAATTACTTAATTTTGAAAGTTATTTTCCGTACAACAACACCCACTAAAATAAAAAAAATAATTAAGCCAGTCGAGAAATAACCCACCTCCAATCTGTTAGTTCTGGATTAGGGGACGGGTTAGAAAAGGGTCCATGCCCGGGAAGGTTCGATCTATCAAGCACAGTACTCAGCTGACGGGCGAGCTGCTCGTCTCTAGAATCTTCCGTGGGTCCCGGGTTCACCACGGTCCCTGGCCGGCTGGAAAATAGCGGCTTCCTACACGTGGGGCATGAGTAGCTCTCATTTAACCCTTGGTCTAACCTGAGAGTCATGAAATTGGACATGAATGAAATATGGAATCATCGAAGCTTTTTTTTGGGAGAGAGTTGCAGAAAATAATCCAAGTACATACCAAGATCTCAGGCACACAAGATGGAAGAGATGTTTGCAAGGGAGCTTCTTGGCTTTGGCCATAGGTTCCTGTTATTAATCGATCGATATATCTCACTTGGGATAGAGAAAAGGATGACGATGGAACCGTTGGTTGTAAAATTTACCCTACAAATGGCACACTCATCGTCGTATGCTCGGAGCTCTTCCGTTGTAGCGTTGGGAAGGGCACCGTGAAGCGTTCCCAGGGCTATATGCAGCTTGACGAACATCTTAGTGCGTTTCACGATTGCGCTCAATAGAGCCTAAGGGAAGCATTGAAAGGTATGCATAAACAACAACTCACGAAATTAAAGCAAGCACTGTCATATAAGAGCAAACTTTGTCGAATAAAAGGGCAATAAGGACAGTGGAGCAGCACTTACACGGATATTCATGAAAAGGATAGCATCCACTAGATGGAATGCGATGCCGTGGAGCCACCATATGTGGAGATAGTGTGAGAGAGCCATTATCATAGTCATCATGTCAAGAAAGAAACCCAAGTTTCGAACAAGGATGCCTTTCCATTCTCCCAAAGCACCTAAAAAATTTTAGATAAGGATCAAATGCGTTTGTGAGTGAGAAGTAATAAGAAGGGAGTAAAAAATTACCAACTATCCGAGGAAAATGCAGTTATATGAACTATGAAACTATCACTTCATATTATCATTTAACCTTACCTGCAGGGGAGACATCAAAGAGCTTGGATAAACGGGTTTTGGAAATATCTCCGGCGGAGTGATGCAACCATATTTCAAGCAATTGGAAGCCATGAACCACAATGGCCTACACACCGCAGTTACAAGAACTTTAGCAATTAGGCAATCAAATGCGTGCTAACTTTGGTCTAGAGAAACAACAACTTTACCTGCAATGTCTCAAAAGCAATGCTCAGAGGTTCAAAAATAATAATAAATACATGGATGAGTTGGCTGCTCTGTATATGGACAAACAAAGCAATATCCTGCAGTTATGCATCAGTATCAGTCGGAGTAAAAACGGGGAAATGTGAAAGAAGAATTACAGTAATCTTAATGGATAAGAGAGTTCCAAAAGATAGAAAAGATAATTAGAAACTAACGATATAATGTAACCCAAAAGTGAATCATCTTTATCGTCTCAGTGGTAAGAAAGATGACACAAGTGTACAATTTAAATAGGCTACAATAAGGTTGTTATTCATTGTGTCTTAAAATTGCCATCCTAAATTCATGCACTATGAAGTTGGGTGTTAAATAAGAATTTCGATAAGATTTACCAGAGCACGTCAACGGAAAGAACAAGCAACAACGCTGAATATGCACGGAAATATGTCCGTGGAGTTGCAGAAGGAGAAGCATTTAATCTTTCAAGTCGATCCCTAGCTAATGCTTGAAACATCTGCAAATGTGCAAATTTTTATTTATATAATGGTCCTACATAAAAAAATCTAATTCTTGGATATATTTTTTAACGCATACCTTCAAGAAACAGAGCACACCTAACCAAATTGACCACAGGCCTGCTTGAAAAACCGTTGGCGGGACTACTAAAGGGAGAAAGGTTCCCTGAAAATTCGATTATCAGAACACGTGACATAGAGGCGGGATACATAAGCTCTCCAAATGAAAGTTATGATCCCTGCTGGTTGTTTAAACAATCTATAATAAATACCTTAAAAGGGGCAATAGAATAGTTCTTCAAGGAAAACAAATTAACAAGAAGACAAATACACTTTTGTCTTTCCTATTGTACATACAGAATAGCATGCAAATAAGTCATATATAGATTTGTACGAATAGTAACCCAATTAGGCTCAATTGTTTCGGAATCGAATTCCTACACAAGGTTTATTTACCTTATATATGATATAATTAACGAGGCGCTCAAGCATTTTCCGGATCTCAGAAGTATACAGCACAGAAAAGAATATTGTCTGCATAAAGAGCAAATTTAACGACGTCAGGAAATCAAAATTAACCTTTTTTATTAGCATCACCAAGAATAAACTTATTAAAGGTGATAAATTTTGAAACAAATATTAGCAATCATAAACAAACGTTTAGTATAGTAGAAAAATCTAACCTTCAAACCAATAATTATCGCGATAAACGCGTTAAGAGCAAAAATAGCCACCAGGAAAACACCGGTGTAAGAACCCAAATGCAGCTCCATGGCACGGGCCAAGTTCTCGTAATGGATGAAATCATCAACAGTCAAATCATCTGCCTTATACTTTTCAGGTGTCAACTTGGTCCAATACTGGAGACCAATTAGGCTCACAATAGTAGAGACAACAGCAATGGACATGACATTCACACCCATGACAAATATATAGTGTATCTCTGCCAATATCGTAACTCAAATATTTCATGAGATTAGAACTAGCATTATCCCTTGCTCAAGTGACCAACCATAAATTTTCGCCAAACTAATCAGCATGAAACGAGATCTCTGTAATAATATTTGAAAAATACGCCCTTTCAGATTATCTTGGGTAGATATCAACTGCAAACATTCATCCTGCAGATTTGGAAAAGACCAAAGATGAAGAGACGGCCAAATCACAAACTCAGAGCTAAAAACAAAGACATGTTTCAAGGAAAAGTGCAAAAACCAGCCGATAAGTTTGTTAACGTTGACGGTTAAGACAAAAGCATGACATCAACAATTATTCAGCCGATATTTCAACAACTCGGCATTTATTGCAGGCTTTTCAAAGATACCATTACCTCACGTTAGTGCGTATTTTTCAAGCCATATTTAACCACAACATACTGTTAACATATAAAGGTTCAAAACTCTAAGTGCAAATGGCCTGGTAAAGAACGAAACAAATTTTCCTAGAGAAACATTTTGTTTCTTCGCCAATTGTGAAAACCCAGCATTAGGACAAAATTTAAGCTGAAGATGACGTTTTAAAAGCTGAAATGAACAAAAGGAACTTGTCTCAAGAAAAGCCCAATATAAGGTCCGGAAAAACTTTTTTGACAATCCTGATAAGCTTTCGAGCCTGTTGTTCTATCGTCACTAGCACTCTGATCCAACATTATAAAGAAAAGCTATAATAGTTAATGCTACTTTCCTAGCAATCGTTGTAAATTCAAGAATTTTCCACTTCCTTATCCATCACCAAGGTCCACTCGTAGCTACCATAAACGATAACCCATTACAATACACAAACAATTCTTCGTAAACTAGGAAGACAACGTATTAGATTACACATATTATGACAGGAAAACACTAAGAACCACAAAGTCACAACATGAATATAATCATAAGGAACCTGACAAAGAACAATGATTCTATCAAAATAAGACGGAATTGGATTTCTACACTGCCGAAAAAGGTCAACCATTCTCATCCCCTATTAGAAAAAGGTCCAAATTCAAGCATGCAAGCGAAGCCCTAGAAATCAAATGAAGCAAACAAGAGAAGGAAAAAAATCAAATAGCAGAACACCACAAAAATCACAGAAGCACCAGGCAACCAGCCTCAATCGCAAAAATCAGAAGGTAAGCAGATCATCAATCTACATAAACCATCGAAGAAATAACGCAATTACATAATTTGCAGTCAACGAAATAGGAAAAATACACAAGATCAAACCCAATTTACTTGCGAATTGCTTCGATGAATAATCTGAAAGGGGGCTGAGGAGCAAATCGAAATCTGTTATCTTCTATACTAATGTTTTTGCGGGAAACGTATAAATTTTTTTTTTTTATTTAGGGGAAATTGTAGGTGGTTATCTTCTATATTACGCCGTGCTTTATTTAAGACGAAATTATAATAAGATAAGGTAAGAAAATATCAAATTTCCTTTTGATAGTAAGCTCAGATACGTACGATTACGAATTATAAATCAATAAAAGTAAGAAATGTCGTACATGCCTTTGTCGTGCAGTATATCCTTTTCCCTTTTTTTGCAATAATTTAGATTATTGGGTTTAAGGAAACTTGTAAGTGGGCTTATTGGATATAACCTTGGACCCATTTAATGGACTAGTAATATCGAGCCATAAATGCCAATTTTTATTTACCCCTTTCAAGATGCATCTTCGTAAAACTCTTTAAAAGGCCCCAACTTAAAATGCCAATTTTGTTGTAGATTTCTAACATTGAAGAAATCGTAACGAGGAAGTAAGGACGTGATTTTTATTTTTCTTTCTTTTTGGAGTATATTGCAACTTTACGAAAGTTTCTCAGTCCAACCCTGTCTCGAGCATTGACTTTGAGTAGAGCTGATTATTAATTTGCAAAAAGTGGAGAGAGACTAAGCAAAGATATATTGAAGGTTTTGTTTCTCCTCGTTTCTGTTCACTGTAGTCGTTGATTTTCGTCAGATCTTGGGAAAAATGGCGGAGGAGATGAATCACGCGTCGAAATACGTGAAATTGACGAAGGAGCAAGCTCCAATGGAGGATATTACTCCAGGGGAGCTTAATCAGCCCGTGGATGTTCCTCAGGTACTTCATTTCAGCTAATCTGATTTTACGTGATATTTGATTTTATTTTCCGGCCTGTTGATTTAGGTAATCTGAAGAGAATGATCTGCAATTTCGCCTCAATTTGCTTAAGATCCTTCTCATCTCTTACTGGAATTTAGATGTAAAAAGTATGAATTGCCTTTTGTTCGAATCTGGTTTAGTGTTGATGGAAGGATGATTGGATACTTAGATCAGATGTGTTTCGTTGACGGTTTGGTTCAGTTTACTTCTTGGCTTTGTTTGTTGTATCTATATTCATAGGGAGTCAATTCAATTCCCTAAGTTTATGTTAAACGTACTTCATCCATGTAGATTTTCGTTGGTGTTTGTACATCAGTTTGCGTTTAGGTTTTTCCTATGATCCTTACTACATTTTAATGGGATGCGTGTTTTCAAATGCGATCTACGCAGTTGCATCTACGCAAGTGTAATGAATGTGGGCAGCCATTACCAGAAAGCTATCAAGCTCCTGCAGATGAACCTTGGAGTACTGGGATTTTTGACTGCGCTAAAGATCAAGAAAGCTGTGAGTTTTCGCATTGTGCTGAAGCATCTCACCGTTAATTGACCAACCCCTATATAAACTTTGTAGCATAGTAAATATTTTGGATAATCATTGCTTCCTTCCCAATCGTAAATCTTCAAACTGATCATATATCTCCAATCCCTTTAATTCTTTCCCATCCACGTCAAGGCTGGACGGGACTATTCTGCCCCTGCGTTTTATTCGGTCGCAACGTCGAGCAAGTCAAAGATGACACTCCATGGACCACAGCATGCATTTGCCACGCAGTCTTCATAGAAGGTGGCTTAGCCTTGGCTGCAATAACAGCGGGCCTCCACGGTATGATCGACCCTGGCACTACTTGCCTCATCTTCGAGGGCTTGGGATTCAGTTGGTGGATGTGTGGAATATACACGGGCCTCATTCGCCAGACACTACAGAGGAAATACCATCTCGAGGTAACACAGCTTGATCTGTACTTTTTACTTCAATTTCGTTGCAGAAATATCTTAGACATAATCAATTGATGGACAGAACTCGCCTTGTGACCCATGTTGTGTCCACTGCTGTATGCATTGGTGTGCCTTGTGTCAAGAACACAGGGAGATGAAATCACGCCTTTCAGAGGACTCGGTTTCGCCGATGACTGTGGTTAATCCACCTCAAGTTCAACAGATGGATGCCCACGATTCTGCTTCTCCTTCTAGCGATGGGGCCGGGCAAGTTCATGTGGAGATGCAAGCTTTGTAGTAATTGACTTCGCTAGAAAAAAGAGGATAAGAAAGAACATACTATATATATATATATATATATATATATATATATATATATATATATATGTTTATGTTATTTCAGATTGACCAGTCAATTTGAGAATTTTATATCTTCATTTCAGTGTCTTGAATTTGAGTACGTTTGTTTGAGACTCGGTGATCTTGGAGTCTGTTATTTTGGTCAATCATAATTCATGTGTAAGTTCTAATCAATGGCAACGAATACATTTTCAAACCAAAGAATTGATACATTACAAGTTTAAGACCAAGAAATACGAGGCACAGCAGATCAAAACCGACGAAATAGTTCATGTGTAGTGTGAATTCCAACATTAACTAACTCAACCACCTATCAAAATTCCGAACAGAGCTCCATTGCAAGAAATAAAAAAGAAAGTGAAATATCAGACCTATGATGTTCCTTCAGAGGATTTAGCAAGCTGTTTGTCTTGTTCATTCTTGTCCGAAGTACCACCACCCATTTCTAGAAGCTTCCGAGATTCTTCCTCTTCTTCTTCGGTCACTTCTCCTTGGGCACGCTTAGGCTTAGCAGTAGACTGCTGATACAAAACACCACCAAACATACAAACCAAAAGCCCAACGGTGCCCACGAAAGTCGCATGCTTGTCCCATACCAAAAGATTAATCACGACCGTAAGCAGCTTATTCACTATCCCGAGAACCGTAAACCCAGTCGCCGAAATCGCCCTACGACAAGAAAACCCAAAGAACGAAATAGCCAAACCGAAAAGGCAAGACAAACCAACGGGCAAAACCACGCCGAACGATCGCCAATCTGACTCATCCACAAACTCGTGTTCAATCTTCTTCAACTCGCCCATGATCATAAACTCCAACGGAAACAACAAAAGGGCCTCGAGGTTGTTGTACAAGACAAGCCCCCAAGTGTTCAAGCCAATGGTCATAACCACATGCTTGATGTACACAAAGTCAACAGACATGCTAACCAAGTAAGCCAAAGCCCAGCTATACGCAGTGACAGTGAACTGATAATCCGTAATAACATAAAGCACACTCCCACCAAAGATCGTACCTAAGGACAGCCACGTTTTCAGAGCCGGCCATGGCTGGTGCAAGAACAGAGTTTCGCCTATCGCCACGAATATTGGGACGGCTGAGCGGAAGACTATGAAGGTGTCAACGTTGGCGTGGAGGAGAAGCTCGCTGTTGGTGAAGAGGGAAAGGTAGAATATGGCGGCGGCGGGCAAGAACTGCCACATCTTTAGGAGGTCGAGCTTGTCGTGCTCCAATAGCTTGAGCTGGCCGCAGATTAGCACACCCACGGCGCTGGTTAGGTACTGCAAAGCTGTTAGTGCGCCTGGGTAGGGGAATTTCATCACCGCCCACTTGTTGATGATGGAGAGGAGCGAGGCTGAGATGCAGTAGCCGGCGGCTACGCCGTACACGGAGGCTTGCTGAATCAGCCAGGCGGACCAAGTGGTGGAAGATTCCGGCGAATTAGTTGTCTCTTTAGGGTTTTCAACATCGGCCGACATTTGGATTTCTCCGAGAGATCTCGGCGCGGAAATGAACGATTCGACGCCGATCCTCTTACTCAGGCACGCTCAAAATCCGCACCACAAATGCCGATCGAAATCGTTAGCACCGATGATGTTTCCTGATATGTAGTTGGAGATGAGAAGAGCAGATTTGATTGAAGGAGAAGATCAGAAGAGAGGTTTAATTTCTTCTGTGCAGTGTTTTTGCAGTAGAAAAGAAATACTGAAGTTTGGATCTCGTCGGATTTTGGATCCTCGGCATTGTAGGCCAGCCGCAATTACCGTTATGATTAGGGACTCGGCGGTAAATACGACAACTAATTACAAATGAGTACATTCTTATTCATAAATTATGTTTAAGCCCCTGATAATTAATATGCGATAGATATACTCCTATTTCTTGAACAAAATGGCATGAGTGGACTTGAAGAGTAGCATGCATAGCAGCAAAGCTTTTGGCACAATGATGATCATCACAATCCCTTCAATCTACTTGGATGCAAGTTTCTTCTAGCTAAGAAATTAGTGAGAATCTCTCTAAACTTTTTTCATCTTACAAGTTCAGATATCGTCAAGAATGGAATCGACGTCGGGCGCCACGACAGCGCACTTGTCAATCTCCCCCGATTTTACGCAGTTTCGACTCTTCGTATCGACCGCCATTAAATCCTGGGGACAAGCGACTTCAACGCCAGGAGAAACCTTACACAGCAAACAAACCACAACATATAGTAAAATCTAGGAAAAAAACACAAAAAGAAAGGGAAAAAAAAAGACAAAGCAAAAGAGGTAACTAACTTACTTCGTAGAGTACGTCTCCTATTTTCATCTTCACGGCACCGCTCCTATGTACCATCATCTTCCCAATGTGTCCATCGGGGAAATCGTTGCCCGAGGATGGCAGAGTAGGGAGTTGGAATAAAAGAAGCTTCGGTTTGCCATCTTCTTGTTCGTCCTAGTAAGATTTCAGCGTTTGTTTGATATCTTTTTGTTTAATATACGATCGAAAAAGAACCCGTACCAGCAAACCAAGTTCTGAAGCGGGATTAATAGCATTCTCATCGTACTTCTTAGCCTCTCCCCCGAATTCCTCCCGGTCAAGTACTTCTGGCGAATGGAAAAAAAAAAACGAAAAAGAAAAATTAATACCATATATACTTCAATGTGTTCGTAAGAATTCCGTTGAAGGCATTACCTGGATTGCCAGAATGAGGTCTTCTCAAGGGTAGGGTAGTAGGATAGTAACTATTCTCATAATCCTGGGAAAAAATGGACACGATTAAAACAAACATATTCAGAATCAGCCCGCAAAAAGAACACGATATCATTTCAAACCGTTTATTTTCTTACCCAAGGCTCTCGATAACTTTTTTTCTTCTTCTCTTCGGTACCGTTGCCTTCAGTTGTCGTGGGCCCCACTAAATCCTCCATAATTTCATCTCTCCCATCGAGCAGTATTGGCCTTTGGTGGCTTTTGAAAGGGTTAGGCCTTACTCTATAACTTCCTTCGATCTTTTTTTCTTCCTTTTTTCCGTCCTCAGTTCCTTCCTTTGGCTTGCCGAAGGTCATTAAGGCACCCGATGAACCAGCTTGAAATGCGACTTGCATGGGAGCTGCAGTTTTTTTTAGCCAAAAAATAAAAAACGAACAGTTTACACACACTATAGGCTTGATTCTCATGGGATTCTTGAAATGTAGATAAAAGTTTTGGGAAGGAGTATGAGCAGAAATTTTTACATTTCTTCTCCGCGTTTTTTGGTCGATGCCTTGCGAGATGGTCCTGTCGATTTTCGAGACGATGTTACGAAATCGTGCATGTATTTTGAACATTCAAACCTTCAAAAGCGATAAGAGAATTGATAAATTGAAATTTCCATCCATTTTTTGAAGTTTCTTTACAGGACATACTGGATTCGAGGGAAATTGATGTAAAATTAGCATTAAATTGCATACCATTCTTATAGCAGAAGAACAATATGAGCTATGTATCAACTAAATATTATTACAAGACCAGATTAAGCAATTTTATCGGAAATTTGAGAAAATTAGTCATCAGAGGCAAATATTTTCTTGGCATTAATATCTACAAGCCACTATGTAACTAAATTATAACGGTAGTAATTGACAGGGGCGATCAAATATAAATAAATATGCACACCTCTAAGTTACATATATATATATATATATATATATATATATGTATGTAGAGAGAGAGAGAGAGAGAGATTTTACTTCGACTTTGCGCTGGAGAGTTTTGTCAGTTTCGTCATCATCGGCGTCGGCGGCGTCGGCATTGGCGTTTGACGAAGATTCACTGCAAAACGAACAATCGATTGCGAAACGAATATATTTTTTCCAGAAATTTGGGGCACACTGAAGCTGGTAATCGAGTTACATTTGAGTAGTCGGGGCTGTAGTTGGTGGTTGGCGAGGCTTGGGCTTGAATCTAACCTGAATCGAACAAAATAGTAAAATCAATGGATATTGTCAGCCTCGGCGCCAAGAAACAGGTGAAATGATGATTCGAACACTAAAGACATGGCAAGAAAACGGAAATCGATTGAAAACCTTTCGCGGAGCAGGTTTATTCGGATCTTGATCCATGTGCTCGAAATTTCTTCAAAATTGCAGAAGCTTGTGCTGCAGAAGAAGGAAAGAGAAAAGCTCAACATTGAATTCAAACCAGAAAATCTTGGGAGGGAGTTACGATCGACGAAGAAGAAAACAAAAATCAAGGAAAATAAAAGAGGGGAAGAATCGAACCCTAGACGATAGAGTAAAAACTCGAATAACTTGGCCAGTGGGCTGAATACTTGCTATTTTACTGGTCTTTGAATAAATTTTATTAATCAAAGCACTACCCCTAAAAGACTATTATACCCTTGTTCGAAGCAAGTTTGAGAAGGTAGTGGTTCTATTCTATAGTAAGTTGCAATTAAGAAGAAACGCTTAAGTAACCTCATCTTCGTTAGACTATTTTTTGTAATAATTTATACAATTTTTTTGAAAAGTGGAGAGTAAGATCGAGATTTAATAGTCGCTACTATGCGCTTTAGACTCGATTGATAATAGGTATTTAGTTTTTCTTGTCGTAAGTTTAACAGTTCGTTTTCTTTTGGTTCTTGTTCTCTTGATATGAAAGGGATTTTCTTAGGTGAAAAAAATAACTGACTAATTTAAAAAGAGGATGATAAGTAGTTGTAAATGTTTTTTAGGTTGTCTTATTCTTTTTAATGACATTTGCCTATAATAATACGGTCGGGAACTCATCGAGTTTTCTAGTCGCTGTAAATAAAGGCGGTGGATTCATTACAGATTTGGACGGAGATATAAATCTTGAATCCACATGATATTATTCATGTCAAACTTCTATATAAATATTTTTTAGATTGCCCAACTTCGTATTGTTTTATTTACTATGAATAATAAGAAAATAAATCATGAAACTATTTCGTAACCCAAATAAGATATGAAATTACATAAAACAGACGACACATTTAAGCGTCACAGACCCTTCTGCCCTGACGATAGACTTAAGCTTCAAGAATATCCAACTAAATCAGTATCTATCTTAAATTAATTAGAGGATCGTTTTATCAATCCCGCAATTTAAGGAGTTCCATCACAATTTTAAGCTCCAAGCACAAACGTATATAATTACATGAACGGCATTCGTTAAACAACTTATTTGACTTTATGCCCATAGAAGTCCAATCAATTAAGGTAGTTTTGCCTGGGTTGGGATCCCCTATTCCACTTTCTGTATTCCACTCCGTATTCCAACGAACGAAAATCGTTATACCTCCCCCCGACAAGTGTTAAAACACACATAAACATAATTACACATATGAATTTCATTACAACAAGTGTTTAAACAAAAATAACCTCATTATTACGTATTTTTCTAATATGGAGTAGAAAAAATCAGTATTATATATTAAAATAGAAAAATACGTAATAATGAGGTTTTTTTTTTGTTTAAACACTTGTTGTAATGAAAATCATATGTGTAATGATGTTTATGTGTGTTTTAACACTTGTCGGGGGAGGTGTAACGATTTTCGTTCGTTGGAATACAGAGTGGAATACAGAAAGTGGAATAGAGGATCTCAACCCGTTTTCCCTTGCCAATTAAAAATCGAATTTAATTAGGGTGGATGGTTAGCGTTAATTGAACCTTGATTAAAGATTACACGATTATTAATTGCAATCTCTTTCAGCATCCCAAAAGTCTTACTCTTACCAAGGGATTTTTCATCTATTGCGATGTGATATGTAACCCCATGCATTGTTGATTCTCTTGACTCTTGAGAAGATTTTATTTCTACCTTTGATTTTCTTTAGTTTTCTTTGTTTATTATATTTCTTGAGAAAGTCAAACTCCATATGCCACCTTCGCACCTACATGCAAGAAAACGGTCGGTGGCGAATAAGTCGACAAGTACTCGCACATTAATATGCAGATCATATAATTTCTGATAAAAAAAAACCCTATTCTTTCTTATTTGACCTGAATTTTAAAGAAACAAATATTGGAAGAACGAATTGATACACCCTTCCCTTCCAAATATTTTCACCATGTGACTGTTCAGTTAATTACAAAAAACACTAAACCAGATAGTTTTCTTACAGGTTGAGTTGACTTTTTTCAGCTCTATATATAGTGCCAAACCACCCCATGCACTGCAGACACAAAACATTTCACAGAGAGAGAGAGAGAGAGGAAAGCCAACTGAAGAAAAAAAAAATGACGGCAAACCATCGACGAGTGAGGCTAAACAATGGCATGGACATACCCATAATAGGGTTCGGCACATACACCTTCGAAAATGATCGCAGAACTACCGAAAATGCTGTCAAAATGGCCCTTGAGGTGTGTTATGTGTAATAATAAATACATGGCTTGGCTTCCTCTCCCTGTGTTTGTTACTAGGGTTTCTTTGGGCTATTGCATAAATGATAACTCAAATTTGCATATATAGGTTGGATACAGACATTTCGACACTGCACAAGTATACGGCTCCGAGCCCACGTTAGGGAAAGCCTTAAACGAGGCTATTTTCGATGGCCTTATAGAGCGAGCAGACGTCTTCGTTACAACAAAGCTTTGGGGAAGCCATCACCACGACCCAGTTTCCGCACTAAGGACTTCTCTGACGTAAGCCCGTCGATAACAATTTAAAAAGTATATTATAATCTAACCGTTTAATTGTCAAATTTCGTATTTTGGTGCATATATAGGAAGATGGGGATGGAGTACGTGGACATGTATTTAGTGCACTGGCCGGTGAAGCTAAAGCCATGGGCTTCGAACCCTTTTCCCAGGGAAGAAGACATCGAGGGTTTGGACATGGAGACGACGTGGACGGGAATGGAGAGGTGCCTCGAATTAGGGTTGTGCAGAGGAATTGGCCTAAGCAATTTCTCTTGCGAAAAGATCGATGGGATGCTCGATTTTGCTTCGGTGGTCCCCGTGCTAAATCAGGTGGGTTCGTTTTCTTTTTCTCGATCTCGAACAGTTAGGCTCCGTTTGGTTTATGGATTTTGACGTGGAAAAGTGGAATGGAACGATACGTGAAGCGTAATGTACTACGATTCAATGTGTATGACCACATTTTTCTTTTCTTTTCCGCATCGGATTCCGCGGACCAAACGCACCATTAGGGTGAGTTTGGTATGCGGAATACGCGAAGAAAAACTAAGTTAACGCATCGAACGATACTTGGTGCCTCAACTGTACTTTCACACCTTTTCTTATCCTTTTCCCAACTGAAATCCAGCTCATACCAAACACAGCTTTAGAGTGAGCTTGGTATGCGGAATTCGTGTGTGGAAAACACGACGAAAAACCGAGTTAGCACATCGAACAATGATACTTTGTGCTTCGACCGTTGTGCTTCCACTCCTTTCCTTTTTTCTTTTCCAACTGAAATCCTCGTACCAAATACAGCTTTAGGGTGTTACGTATGCGGAATTCATGTGTGGAAACACGATGGAAAACTGAGTTAGTGAATCGAATGGAAAACTGAGTTAGTGAATCGAACGACGCCAAACGCGACCTTACAGTGTAATAATATATTTCCGGCGGTAATAAGGGTTTGTTCTCACTACATAGGTGGAAATGCACCCAATGTGGAGGCAACGAAAGCTGAGAAATTACTGTGGCGAAAACGGCATACATGTGAGCGCTTATTCAGCTCTCGGCGGGCCCGGGAATTTCTGGGGTTCGACGGCTGTGATCGAAAGTCCAATCATACGATCCATAGCCCGAAAACACAACGCAAGTCCAGCTCAAGTAATTACTACATAAAGCAAAACTTTTTTCCATGGCCATTAATGTTTGCTAATTCTACGATAACTACGCTAATTTTCACCATTTTTTTTTGTCTCAAAGGTATGTCTGAGATGGGGAATGTCCATGGGTTCGAGCGTCATAGTGAAGAGCTTCAACGTAGAAAGGGTTAAGGAAAACATCGAAGCAATTGAAATGTTGGAATTAGATGGAAACGATATAGCCAAGATAGAAACTCTAGAGGAAAGGAAGATACTGAGGGGCGAATGTTATGTTAATCAGACAACGAGCCCTTACAAGACGATCCAAGATTTATGGGATGGAGAGGTTTGATTCGAAAAAGTGCAAGAAAATACATTTCTAGTAATGCAAAATCTATCCTTCATGATAATATGTGAAAGCTTCAGATTATGTTATTCTTACACTGGTGTATTTGCTTCCTGAAATTCTATGCATGAATGTTTAAATTATCAAAACACAGGCCAGTGATATCTAAATGCAAGTCATAGAATGTACAAATAAGATTATTTGCTATGTTCTTAGTAGATAAACTGTAACCTTAAAGCTGGCATTGACGATTTGAACTAATCTGCGACTGTCTGAGAACCACTGCTAGCGGAAACAGGCGATATACGTTGCTCAATAGACTACAGCAAAAGAGTTTGAGGGGAAAAAAATGAATTTGGGAAGATGATAACAATGATTAAAAGAAAAAGAAAACTTCAATAATCACTATGGTGAAAAATGGATGAACAAGATTACGAATAACAATTACCTGAAGAAGATAATTATGCAGCCAATCTAGTGTTTGTGGAAAGCTTGTTGCAGATATGTTGACAACTGCAAGACCCTGATGGATTACGAGAAAATCGTGAGAAACTAAATAAAATTGAAAGAAAAAAGAAACTTTTTCTCCCATGACAGTGAAGCACAGTATGTTACTCATTTTAGATATAATCGTAAATTGAGCTATAAGATGATTATCAACTTTCTTAACTTGGTTTTGTAATATATCGCTACAAGAATACGTGGATGGTTCAGACATATACGTCAGCAAACCACATGACTTAGCTCTTGAAATGGTCATTTGACTATACAAATAAAGATTGCTCTGCTCCATGATTGTCTTATATGATAAAAAAAAAGTACTACTAGCATCTGCATTTGGCGACAAGAAGAAGTGTTTCAATATGCTCATACCTGTGATTTGAATGAACAAAGATAATCCTGAATGGTCTTCAAATTGCTTATCAACGTATCTTTATCCTACAAAACATAACAAAATTTAGCATGTCGCTGATAAGAATAAAGATTAAACGACAGAGGCTGTCACTTGTGTCATATCCAATAATTTAGCACAACGAAGCAAGAGTCTAGTAACAAAATCAATTTACTGGTGATGATGATAAAGCACTCACACTATTCACCAATAGGACAAAACGGCACAAAGTACAGTTATGATCCAACCGAAATAAGCTAATTTCAAGCAGGTCAAAGTAATTGTTCTTTCATGAGTAGTAAGAGTAACCTGTACAGGGTAATTTTCTGTCTTACGGGTAGATATCCACTCCTCTAGCAAAGCCTGCGAGTGATGAACTTGATTTAAGAACCATAAAGATATGCTTTTCTAGCAAAAACAAACACCAATGCTACATATCGTGGGCCAAAACAGAACGAAACGAAGAAAATTTTGTCAAACCTTATGATCAAATTCTGCCATCTTGAGAATAATTGGAATTATAATAGGTTCAGGTCCTGATTTGTCTTTTTTGACTGCAGGAATCTGAATTGGGTCGGATTTTTTCACAACTTCATCTGTGGATATCATGTTGAGTTAAAAACATGAGATAAGAAAGATGTCACTGAAAAGAAGAACAGTTCAAGAAGTCTTGAAGGAATCACAGCAGGCCAGATTCGAAACCCAATAGTACCATGTGCATCGCTATTTACGTCCATAGTTTCCAGAGCACTTGAAACTTTGTCCAAGTCAGACGATGTCTCCCCGTTTTTTAAGACCTGAGTGGAGAAGCTGTCATTGTCTTGGTTACTACATGGTGCTGCGCAATTATTCTCACTTGAGCTTCCATTTCTTTTATCATCCAAGCCTTTTTCCTCCTCTTTTCCAGGTACACTTGTTGGAAATTTATTTTCATCATCCATCAGATAAATACTAGGATCTAAATGGAGACCCTGCAAAATTTTCAAATAAGAACATGTACTAGGTTTAAATGCCAAAAGGAGTATGATCCAGAGCATTATTTCTGCAACAAAACTTAGCATGACAACGATATGGAACCAGCGCACAGTTTTTATTCAAAATCTAGACCGACAACCTACCATGTTTACTGCTCTGTCCAGACCGCTAAGGCAAAATCTACTATTTTCAGATATAGTTTTATCTCTAAACTTTTTCTGAGTAAAAAGAAGGGTACCTCAATTATTATAGGTTTTCCGTCCTTCATGGCTTTCTTCAAATCACCAGTCAAACCTAAATAAAATACAATAAGAACCACCCGTGACCCGAGAGAGAACGTGAAAATCTTCAGAGAATGAAGAGAGAGAACAGCAATACCTTTTCGGACAATCCGACATTCTCTACAAAATTCAGTTATTAGTTCCTCAGACGAACTGAACTTTTGTGCCCATACAGGGGACGAAGATAATGGTGCACTGAAACGAAAACAACGGTTTATAAGTAGCGATAATGTTCCTCTTGATGTTTAGGAGGACATGAGATTGAGAGCATATATAAGGTGTCGGTTGTACATGTTATGACTTCACATACGACAATGGAGAGCTTTGAAATGTCGCGTATATTTTCGAATGACTAACTTGAACTGCTCTTTAGATTAAAGAAACTTTCTACTCGACAACTTAATGAATATAGTTAATTGCTTCATGCTTCTTAAGATTGAGTAGATCACAAAAACATGCACTGAGGTCAAAATTCGATATATTAGTTCGTTATTCCATCACATGCACCAATATTAATAAACTGATACTTGAACAAGTAACAACTAACTGCCACGTACTCTGTAGCCGTTCGTAGTAACTCATACACCATATCCGTCTGAACCATCAAGAAATTATGTTAGAGAAAATACATTAAAACACTCTGAACATATTAATGGCATCAGGTATATTTTTCACAAGGGACTACTAAACATATATGCCTAACCTGCAATACATTCGGGAGATTAAGTCTCTGTGCAAGTTGCGTCGCGATAGTAGACTTTCCAACGCATGCAGTACCACATACAAGAATAACCAATGGTACTCTTTGATGGTGGAATCTAAACACATGAACATGAGCATCGACCAAAAGAACAAACATCAGCATCGTATAACAATTCAGTAATTGTCTCAGTCCAATCGATAAAACAAGGGACAATCACCATTGCATGAAACGAGGTTCCCAATCCCAACGCCAAAGACTGTTACTTGACTATGCAAAAAAGATGTAGACAAAAGTTCACTAACCTAGTCATCATTTTGTATCTGTTTATGTACTCTTCCCCATAACCTCGGCGCTCCAAGAGCTGCAGGGTTCAGTTTCCAACACGAAAACCCATGTGAGAAATCAGTTTATGGAGACGGCATAAAGGCTCTCAGCCACAAAACTCAATATCAAGTAACACAACAGAAACTTAAATATAATAATATAGGAAATGCCACGCACCTTAAACAAAGTAGCTTCTAAGTCCGTTTGCAAGCTGCAAAATGATCATAATAAACGCCAGCACCCAACCAAACATGAGGATAAAAAGCTAAACAATAGCTAGATAGCAACGAATACGTAAAACAGAAAATATAAAAATTAAAAAAAGAGCAAGCCAAGAACATACACGTCTAGAAGACTGTTATCAATAAGCAGCTTCTTAAGCTCAAGAGCAATTTTTATCGCAACGTGATTAGGAATCTGTAAACAATTAAGAAATCGACATAATTCCAAATCAAAAGTCCGAAAAAAAAAATAATTAATACACGTGCATAAAAGAAGTTACCTTTGTGACAGTCAACATTCTGCTGAGCAGAAATCGAGAGAGCACGTAATAGTGATCGGCGTTATCACCCAACCAAACTTTCACCTGAATCGAGATTTATCAAAGTTTCGAAACAAAAATCTGACTAACTCCACAACGAGGGACAAAAAGAAAAAATCGAACCTTGACGAAATCATATTTGGATGAAGCGTTGCGAGTAGAGAACGGGAAAGAAGTAGCTGCGTTTGCGACGTCGTTTTGATGCATATAGTTTTCTTCTTCATCGTCGTACTCTCCATCTCTGGCGAAGCTTTCGATCGCAATGCCTTTGTCTTTCCTCATATCTGATTCTACTTTTTTCTCTATTTTCTTTTTCCTCTTTTTCCCTTTCACAGCTCAGCATAGCAGCACAGAGCAAAGATGCTTCTCTGAAGTTGAATATCAAAATAAAAGGATAAATCTAAAAGCCAACTTAAATTGGTAATATATAAAAATAACCCGATACTATTGAAAATATCAAACGACTCCCAAAAGTTTGCCAACGACATATTTTCATCTATTCTATTTATAAAGGGCCCGTTTGGTTGGGGGTAATAGGGGGGTTTAGACGGGTTAGCATTAATTGACATTGCGTTTGGTTGGAGGGATTTTTTAAAGGTAAGATTTACTTAATACCCTCTTAATACCTTAAATAAGGTATTAATTAAATCAGCCTAGCCCCTACCTTTATTTAATACTTCCATTTTATGACAAAACTATTCTTCATCAAAAATTATATTTCCTATACTAGCCCTCAATTATTTTAACACCAATCATCCACAACCACCTCCTCACCTCACATATGGTTTCAAAATTAAAAAAAAAAAAAAAAACGATCAGCCTAGGAGATAATCGACAACCCACCCGCGGGAAATTTTCCGACGAATTCAACGACACGGCGAGCATCCTCGTGACGAGAAGAAGATTCCATCCAACATCGTAACTTGACTAAGTGTGAAAGGTGTGATTCTTTCTTTATACCGAGTTTGAATTCAAGGAATTTGATCGTTGCTCGTTTCTGAATTCGCTGTGGTAAGAGTTTAATTAATCCCACATTTGTCTTGTCTAAATTCTGTATTAATACCCACTTTGGGTGATAATCGATTTGTGGATTACATTGTGGTGTTGGTGCCCTAGATGATTTTGTTTCGTGCGATGCATACGTCAAAATTTCCTCTTTGAGCGATGGTTTGTCTGAGTGTGTCGATTTATTATAGAAACTAATCTATTAATACGCACTTTGGGTGATAGTTCGATCTTGTGGCTTCGTGACTGCTATTGGAGGATTAATTTGATTGTGTGATTCATACGTGAGTGTGTGATGCAATGGAGTGTTCCTCAAGAACATAAAGAGGCACAATTGATGAACATATGTCTTACAGCAACTCATGTTCTCAGACAAAATTAGAAGAATACAAAGCAATCAAATCGATTATCATAATAAGCAAACACTGTAAAGACTATCTATCATCAGACAAAAGATTATCAAAGCAATTGATTTTTAAAATAGCAAAACGACGAAGGTCAAAACAGTATTTCGATCGAATCACCAACGAAAAGAACAAAGAATTCAGTAATTGAATAAACAAAAAGAAAGAGAGATTGGATTGGATACCTTAATCGTCGATAACGAATATAATTAACGACGAAACCCTAACGCACTATTTATAAATTCTTAATTAAAATAAGGGTAAAATTGTAAATTGCAGTTAATTAAAGTTAATACCATCTAAACCCATATACCAAACACATCCAACATTATTATTTCCCACTAACCAAACAGTAAAAAAATTCATATCCTCCATTATTTAAACCCAACTTAAACTAATACTGCTTAATAATAGCCGAAAACCGTCAAATTCTATTTTTTAATTATAATTCCAACTTTAATTTAATAATAATTCAATTTTTCTTTTTAAATTATAATAGAATATTATAGCAACGTGTATTCGAATGTGCAAGAATATTAGTGAATAGTTAAATAACAAGATTACTTGATATTATTATAATTAAGGAAAATTATCGATGAGGATGAACGAATATTTGACTTATAGATTAATGGCTCCCTTAATTTCTCCGCCGCGTTTGTATTTTCCCGTGAATTTTGTCCGCCGGTTGATCTTCGAAACTCTGAAAGGTGATGTGTTCCTTAATCCTCTTTACGAATTTGTGGTGCTCTTTTGATGTTGATCGATTTCAAAGTCGACATGGAGCTTATTTGAAGACGACAAAGTAACGAGTTGTAACTATCAATTGAGTATTTCTTTGAATGATGCTGATTTAGCTTTGAAAATCAAATAGGATGTTTGTGGCGCTCATTCTCTTGCTTTGATGGGTGTTCTCCTCTTGCACTTAACCTGATCGTTTATTTGTCTATTATTTTTTAAGCTGACGATGGCATTGTTGTTCTCATGATAAAGAAATTGGATTCATAAAATTTTCTCTGTTGCCTTGCCATCGACCACCTTATATAGTAGCCAAAAGGTGGTGTAATTGTGACGATTTTGCGCAATTGAGGTCTGGTTACCACTTGATTACTCATTTTTGCAATGATCCTGACGTAATTCGATGATCCTCTGTCTTTTTTTCGGAATTTTGTTATGTTCCTGGGATTGTCGCTACTTTAGCAACACTTGGCCTGATTTTCTCGACAAATTCATGTCATTCACAGTTTAAAGAACAAATTCGCCTGGTGAAAGTTTAGAATAGCTATAATATGCCTTCAGTGAACTCGCCTCAGTGGCAAGATAAGGCTAGCGACTTCTTTCAATCCTCAGGTAGGTTTACGACCATCTATGTACATAAGCAAATCCTTTGTTAATTTACAAACCTTCATGTCTGAATGTAACAATGAGACAGGTGTCAAACTTAAGGAAGCTGGAAACTCGGCTGGAACTTTTGTCGGAGAGGTGACAAAGGATGCAAAAGGAAATGTCGTCGAGGTTGCAGAAAAAGTGGGAACAGCTGTTAAGAGTCGGTGGGCTATTCTACAGAAGCCATCTACCAGACAAGCCATGCAAGAACGTCTTCTCTCTGCTGCTGCTGTGACGAGCTTGTTTTTGAGGAAGGGGTTAGCTGAGACCAAAGATAAGGTTGTTGTGGGGAAGACTAAAGTTGAAGAGGTGGTATCATATAATAGTTGTTAATCAATGTCTATTTTTATTCTGGTCTATTGGGTTTATATTTACTCAACTACTGTCGGAGAAGTTGTCTACAGAATTTACCATTGAACAAGTATTACCCGTATATAGATTGTTCGATATTCTTGATATAACTTGTAGAGATGAAATAAGAAATTTCATACAGGTGGCGAAGAAGACTGCCCAAAAAAGTAAGACTCTATTCACTGACATCGAGCGATGGCAAAAAGTGAGTTCTTTCAAGAAATCTTAAGTATTCGCTATATTTATCCAAGTTACTAATTTTTGTTTACCGATACAAATGGATGCAGGGGGTTGCAAGCACTGATGGTGGGTTTCTATTTCCATTTGGCTATTTGCTATCGATCTCTTTCGTAGAAGTCTTAAAATTTCATTTCTAGTCTCATCTGAAGTAAGAGACAGGAAGTTGCTGGTATCATCTTCTGGTTTCTGTTGATCAAAATGTGAAATAAGGATTTGTGAAATAAATATATGTTTATTCCTTAGCCATGACTGAGCTACTCATGTGATATGGCCCAATATAATTACCTATGACAACTTTTCTGTTTTTGTACATCATCAGTTTTTGGCGTCCCAATTGAGCTTGTAGTACAGCGCCAACAATCCAATGTGCCAATACCCACTATATTGATGAAATGTGCAGATTCTCTCATATTGTCAGGTGAACTTTGTTGCCGAAGTTTATGAACATCCGAGTATTCAATCATTGAGATTTTCCTTCTTACATTAGGTTCAACTTTGATCTTCTTCACGTAGGACTGAACTCTCAGAAACTGTTCAATGTGGAAGGAGATAGAAAAATTCTTCGTCAGTTGGTATCATTATACAATCAAGGTGCAATTAGTTACTGTTCTGTCTTACTATTACTGTATATTCGTTCTACATGTCCCAATTAATTTTCCTCCGTGTTTCTTCAGACCCTACTGCTTCATTACCAGAAGGCGTAAATCCAATAGACGTTGCTGCCCTCATCAAGTGCTATATCGCAAGCCTGCCCGAGCCTTTAACAACCTTTGACATGCACGACAGCATAAGAAACGCTCGTTCCAATGTTCACGCTATGAGAAATGCACTCAAGAAGCTTCCTACGGTGAACTACATGACCTTGGAACTGGTTACTGCTCTTCTACTTCGTGTTAGCCAAAATTCTTCTCTTAACAAGGTAATAAATAGGATGATTCTTCCCTTTTTATGATGTTTTCGCAACCTTGGTTTCAACTAGTTTAAGCTCCTAATTAACAGATGGACGCTCGAAGCCTTGCTATAGAAATGGCTCCGATCATTATGTGGCAAAGGGGACAAAGACCCGAGCACTATAAACAGTTTTGGAATAATCCCACAAAATTTGGTTCCAAGAGAAGTGCAGACCTCGCAAACAGTTTCAGTGCATACGACATGCTCGCAGGTGATTTGATTTGATTTATGGGAAAGCATCCATTAACAAGCGTATGATCATCGAAGGATCGCTCTATTTTGAATTTGTTACAGCAATTCCAGCTTTCTAAATTTTTGCAATTCATGCAGATGAGAACGAAAGCCAAGAATTGTCGTCCTCTATCCCTCTTGACGATGGAACAAACGTAGATTTCTGTGCTATTGAAGTCATACAGTGCCTAATCGAGCATCACAACGCCGTCTTCACCGATGCAAACGAAACTGTTTGGAGATGACTAATGATTGATTATTGTGTACCTTAGAAACCCTTCTTCAGTAGTTATGTTCTTTTGTATGACCATATTGTCATCAAACCATAGTAGCTTTTTAAATACTCTCGAGTGAAAAAGATTGATCTTCGAGTGAAGTATACACTTATTTGTTTGAATAGTTTTATAAGTTTGGTATTTATTTTTCTGTTATATTTGTGGGCACATTATTTTCTGTTGGAATTGTTTGGAGATGATCCATGTATATGATGGTTCTTTACTATGGTTTGAAAGAAAACTCAGGATTAGCGAAATATTATTTTCAAAAAAGAAAAAAAGAACAAAGAAATAGAGAAATGAACAGAAAAATCTCTCCAATCCAAACAAGCCAAGCCACCAACCCATGAACAGTGTTCCACACTAATCCTCGATAATAGTATCTGTGATTCGAGTTTCTTCGTATAACTTGCTATTAATTTTTTATGCGATAAATTCCGCGATCGTTGATCGTGCCTTAAACCTTCCGTTTGATCTGAATATATAAGATAATATTACAATGGAAAGTAAATATGAAATCTTGGAACAGAATCCGCATCCAAATCCAGCGCAATCCACTAACGCATCTGTTTCGAGGTGCAATTTGTTCTTGGATCAAGTCGGAGAGGTTTCGATCACGCAGAGATCAGATGGCATGTGCTGCAAATTAGCTGAAGATGTGAGTTTTTTCATATATATTTTTTTTTAATTATTCATTTTCTGCTCCTCGCCAATGATAAAATCGATTCTACGATGTGTTCCGAAAACCTCGTTCTACGCCTGAAGTTTGTGAAAAGAATTTTGGTTGAAATTTGCTCAGGAGGAAGATAAATGGCCTTGTTTGGCATCAAATTATTGTAATTCAAACGGCGAAATCGACATTGATTTCCGTGATGTTTACGCTGTTAAGTTCCTCGACTGGGGTTTGGTGTACGATTCCGTTCTCTCAAGTGCGGGAGGATTTCTCTTGGGTCGTTCGTACGAGGTTAATTGCTGAGTCTAACCATTAGCTTTTCTTTGTCCTTACATTCTTATATTTGCCCATTGAACTGAGAAAACTGATTTTCCTGCGTAGATGTACCGTTTTGAGTTACATGTTGTCCAAAAATCAAAGGCCCAATCGTCTCTGTGGATTCCGTCGATTTACACGTTTGGTCATCAGGACAAGGAGATATGTACTGATTGGATTGCTCTGATTAATTCTTTCGTGGAAATGGAGGCTCAACGTCCTAAAAATCTTCTGGTATGTCTCTGTTTCCTAATGCTGCTCACTTCATGAACTGTACCAGTTTCAGTTTATCTCTAAGATATGCTTCGTTATCTATTTCCTTTTGAATCCAGACTTACTGTGCAATGGATTAGGTTTTCGTTCATCCACGGAGCGGTAAAGGACAAGGATGTAAGACCTGGGAAGAAGTGGCGCCGTTATTTTCTCAAGCAAAAGTGACAACAAAGGTTCCGGCTTAATTACGAAACTCATTGTACTAAGAGTGATATTCGTATTATAAGTTTGTGTCGCGCTATGCTAGTATGTGCACTTTGTAGTAGCTCATGCCCAATAGAATGAATCAATGTGATGTTTTTTCTTTTACATTACTACTGCCATTCATTACAGGTAGTAGTGACAGAGAGAGCTGGACATGCACGTGATATGATGGCCTCGATTTCCTACAGGGATCTTAGTCTCTATGATGGCGTTGTTACTGTTGTAAGCGGAAATGCTGCTCATTGTAAATGTGATATTGGCTCTATTGATAATGAGCTATCTTTGCATCTCTCCGTTTCTTCTCAATATGGCATTACTCTTTATGTATTGCCAGGGTGGTGATGGGTTTTTCAATGAAGTTCTTAACGGTCTTCTCTTGTCAAGACATAAAGCTCCATATCCTCCAGAACCTGGGAAACCCAGCCATCCCATTGGAAGTTAGTAAATTTTCGTGACGTAATAATCATTCTAGACTTAAAGAGCGTCGTTGTTCTAAGAAAGATTAAATCAACTTCCCACAGGCTCTGCTCTTGGACCGATATCTGCAGATCGTGGTATGTTTGACATATTACAGCTCTCCCATGTGTTTCTATGCATTATTTGGGCCTCTTTCTACCGCCGTATTCTCATTTTTATGTTTCTTTATGCAGAGGAAGATATTGAATTTGCTTTGCCAAATAAAATGTTCAGATTCGGGATCATCCCAGCTGGATCTACTGATGCCATTGTAATGTGGTACTTTTCGAATGTACCTTATTTTCACCTTTTTTTTTTCTGAACCATATAATTCGTGTCAGTTTAATTAGCAATATTAATTATCTCATTGGACAGTTTTCAGTGTTGATTTGATTGCATGCACTATGACATAGTTTTATTTCTTGCAGTACCACTGGCGCTCGAGATCCTATAACATCAGCATTGCATATTGTCTTAGGTAAGAAGGTGGACCTTGATATAGCTCAAGTTGTAAGGTGGAAAACTACTCAAGCATCGAATGAAGAAGAGCCCACTGTACACTATGCAGCTTCATTTGCCGGGTATTTTAAGTTGTATCTTTCTGTGTTTTGTCTCTCTCTTCAATTTCAGCATTTAACCAAGAGATAAAAGAAAATAAGAAAAAAGAAGTCCATCAAATCTGATCTTGGTCTCTCTCTCTTTTTTTTCCCCTTTTCTTTCGCCTGCTGTTAGGTATGGATTCTACGGCGATGTCATTACAGAGAGCGAAAAGTATCGGTGGATGGGACCAAAGCGATATGACTATGCTGGAACTAAGGTTTTTCTCAAGCATAGGTACACCGTTTCCTCGCTTTTATCCAAATCGCTAGTTTTTTTTTTCCTTCTTCAAAGTTATAGTGGAGATTCTGATGTCTATACGGAAGTGGAAGGCTCCGAAGCTGATGTTCGATTGAATTAATCTCAACAACTC
Source organism: Craterostigma plantagineum (assembly GCA_027422505.1). NCBI lineage: Eukaryota > Viridiplantae > Streptophyta > Magnoliopsida > Lamiales > Linderniaceae > Craterostigma > Craterostigma plantagineum. The sequence goes on along the minus strand of JAPQWV010000009.1, from coordinate 2,891,077 downwards.
GTGAAAGCAGTTTAACTAATGGCCGAAGTCAAGTCCTTCGTTCACGCATTTTTTGTTCCAGGTCGTACGAGGCAGAAGTGCATTATCTTGAAACAGAACCATCAGAAACCAGCTCCACAATTCCTCGAACAGATTCTTCTACTAAATCTAACCGCAGAAAGTTCTCTCTCATCCCTAAAAATCCCAATCGCGTTATCTGCCGTGCCAACTGTGTAGTATGTAATTCAAACAAAACCGTTCCTCGAAATTTAGCTTCGAATTTGCACGGACTAAAATGGTCCAAATCCAAGGGGCGGTACCTCAGCGTTGGGGCAGCCGTAATTTCCTGCCGCAACGAAAAGGCGCCCGACGGCCTAGTGGCCGACGCACACCTCAGCGACGGGTTTCTCCACTTAGTCTTAATCAAGAAATGTCCTCATCCCTCTTATCTATGGTATTTACCTACCCTCTCTTATTATACCTTGGGGCGCATTTTTTCGCCAATTTATAGTCGAATCAAATCTATCTGTAGGCACCTCATTCAGCTCGCAAGGAAGGGCGGACACCCTTTGGATTTCGACTTTGTGGAGCATCATAAAGTACGTATATGCGCTTTTTGCTTGAATTTTTGTACGCTCTTACGACACGATTGGTTATCATATCTATACAGACGCAAGCTTTCACATTCAAGTCCTCGGGGAAAGAAGGCATGTGGAACGTGGACGGCGAGCTTTTTCAAGCCCATAAGCTATCGGCCCAAGTCTTTCGAGGCCTCGTCAGCTTATTCGCCGCGGGGCCCGAGGTGTAGTGTAGGGAAAGTTCTTGGTTTACAAGGGCTTGCTATGTTGTAAAATACTGCTGCTGATATATTTATTGTAAATTGGAAGGGTCAGAAACAGTAGAATTTGCCTGAGAAAGTCATTTGTTATGCTTAAGACATATTCGCTAAACATTCTTACAGAAAGAATCACAGTGCTGATTGTAAAATTAAGGACATGGAAGCCACTACTTAAGCTGTAATGTTTTCTTTAATGAAACCAAGAAGCACGTAGTAATCAACAGGGTTGACTTTGCACAGGCACAAAATATAATGATATTCATATTCATCCAACATCATGTAATACTTTTTGTCTATATATAAGCAAGTCCATGGTGCCAGCTTTTCAGGCATCATCGTTGTCTGAAGTTTATAACAGTCTTTCTCGGGTTTAAGATGAACGGCGATTCTAACGTGGTGGCGATCGCCATTAGCGGGAGCAAGAAAAGCAAGCATGTTCTTAAGTGGGCCGTGGAGAACCTCGTTCAAGAAGGACAAGTCAGCTTCAAGCTGATCCACGTCTTTCCCAAGATTCTTACCGTCCCAACGCCACGTAAGTTAGTAATTTACTTTTTCCTTGTTACTGCAGCAATAAGATTCTTCATGCGCATTTTTTTTTTCAGTGGGAAATGGGATTCCAATCACGCAAGTAAGAGAAGACGTCGCCGTCGCTTACAGGAAGGAAATCGAATACCAGACGACGGAGAAGGTCCTTCCTTACAAGATGTTCTGCATCAAGAAAAAGGTTTTTCCTTTTCTTTTCTTTATTTTTTTCTAAAAGAAAAAGTAGTCTGTCATATTGACAAATGGTTTTAGAGTGGAACTCCATGTGAGCTTGGGCCATAGGAGATCGTATATATCTCTAAAGAAGAAATAGCTAAAGGAAACAAAAAAACGAAATTTCAGGTCTCGACGGAAGTCGTACAGATTGAATCGGACGACGTCGTCAAGTCAATCGCCGACGAGATCGCGAGCTGCAACATCAAGAAGCTTGTGATTGGAACTTCGTCGATCGGCGGGTTTTTTTCGAGGTAAACGTTTTTTTTTTCGGTTCGAAAACTCCTCGTATATACACTAACTACTCCGTGCCCTTCCATTACATAAAATATAAAATAAAAAATTACAGTTCTTATTGGACATCTAGGGGACAAAACACGTCCTCGATGATCTCGGAATCTTGCCCGAGCTTCTGTACGGTGTACGCAGTGTCCAAAGGCAAACTGTCTTCGGTCCGCCCTTCCGATCCCGAGGCCCGCACAGAAGAGACGATATATATAAGCGGGCCCACAAATTCGAGCTACACGATTAATACACAGCCCGGTACGTCTTGTCCCGTCTTAGTTCGTACTATTATTACAATCTTTTAACTAATGTGAGTTAAAATGTCTTATGGCAGAGTGGTCCGTGCAAAGTTCGCCTATTTCCCGCCCCCATCATTATCTGCCTCCTCCCTCGCCGACGAATACGTATCGATCCAATACGACAAACCCGACGATGAATGGGAGAAGATCGACGTATTCGAATGATAGTCAAACGTCGTCTTATTACATCGTCGGGGACCAAGGAGACAAAGGGATGGCGGGGTCTAACTCGGGCAGTAGCTCGGAGTTTTCCGATCAGAAGAGCAGTGACATGTCGGGTGGTTCTAGAAGCTTCGCGGAGAGTAATTCTTGGACGGGAACTGATCAGTCTTCGAGCGACTTCTCGTCGGGAAGTAGGCGGGTGCGTGATTTAACGAGCATCACATTATATATAGCATATGAGTTAAATCCGAGCCTGGCTGTATCATATTATTCATTTAGATATTTTATTTCCAACACGCTACCTCACGTATAGGCTGATTTGTTTCTTATCTTAGTCTTAGTGATGTTTGCTATCCCATATTAGGCTAATATAATATAAATAATAGTGTGATTGGTTTCTCTATTTCGGCCGAAAGTAATTCATCAGCCCGCTAAGCTCGATATAAATAATTAAGTAGATGGGATAAGATAATTATAACGGGCTTACTAAATTAAATTTATAATGGGCTGTTACCCATGCTATTTTGATATGGGCTATGATACCATGTTGAATGACCACTTCGCCTACAAGCTTAAGCTTGAAGAAAGTGTATTACATTTTTTAATTTAAATATTTTATTTCTAACGTTCGGTTATGAACGCCAAATTGTAGGTTAACGTTAGCTTCGAGTTGGAAGAGCTTAGAATGGAGCTCAAGAACGTGCAGAAAATGTATGCCAAAGCGCAGACCGAGGCACTGGACGCCTCTCGGAAGGTAAACTATGCGACTCTTCAAAAACGTTTTTAACCGAGCGATGTGATAAAATATGCCTCGAAGTTTTCCTCACTCTTTCGTAGCAGCTAAACGACCTTCACCAGCAGAGGCTCGACGAGTCGGTCAGGCTCAAAGAGGCGACCGTCAAAGAGGAAGAAGCCAGAGAATTCGCCGAGAGGGAGAAGGCCAAGTGCGACGCGACGAAAAGAGAAGCCGAGATCGCAAAGGAGTACACTGAGAAAGAAGCCGAGCTCAAGGCGGCGGCGGAGAAAAAAGCCGCTCGGGATGCTAAGTCCAAGCAGAAGTTGGAGGATTCGTTGTCTGCCCCGACGCAGCACTTTCAAGAATTTGCATGGGATGAAATCACGTCGGCCACCTCGTCGTTCTCCGACGACCTCAAAGTCGGGATGGGCTCCTACGGGACCGTCTACAAGTGCACCCTACGCCACACAACGGCCGCCGTCAAAATCCTCCATTCCTTGGCAGCCAACCGAGCCAAACAGTTCCAACTAGAGGTATCTTCTCGATTAATACATCTCATACGTATTATTGGAGTCGGTTTTTTTTATAGTTTAAATATAATATATAAATTAAAAGATTAATTATTTTTCAACTCGTAGTTTAGGTGTAGTGGAATTTTAGAGATGGATAATTTATATGGTGGCGTTATACAGAAAATAAATTTCAAAATTAACCAATTTATGGACATTATACCCTATAACTCTAAATTTGTTCCAAAATTGCGTAATTTTACAAGTTATTGTCAAGTATAACACCATCCTTTAAATTCGCCGAAATCCTAGATTATACACCACAATTTTAGAATTTGAGAAAAAAACTAGGATTTCAGAGTAAAATATCCGTAATTTGCTTAATTTGAAGTTTATTGCCCGTATAATTCCACTCCCTAAATTACCAGATTAAAAAATAAATTATTCTAAAATAAAATACTTCATTCAAGCCTAAGTGTTTAGGCGAAACGATCATTTAACATGGTATAAGAACTCGTCGAAGAAAATAGTGCGCATGAATCAGCCTAAACGTGACGAAGCGCGTTGGAAATAGAATATATAGAATTAAAATATGATACACTCCCTTCTTGAGGGATGACATGAGCTCGTTTTACCAACTTGAAGCTCGAGATATTGAGCAAGATACGCCACCCGAACCTCCTGACCCTCCTCGGAGTCTGCTCCGAGCGAGGATGCCTCGTCTACGAATACATGGAGCACGGAAGCTTAGAAGACAGACTCTACCGCAAGAACAACACGCCCCCCATCCCGTGGTACGAGCGCCTCCGAATAGCCCGAGAGGTCGCCTCGGCCCTCGTTTTCCTCCACAACTCAAAGCCCAAGCCCATCGTCCACCGCGACCTAAAGCCCGCCAACATACTCCTCGACCACAACCTCGTAAGCAAGATCGGCGACGTGGGCCTATCCACCATGCTCCAATCGGGCCCGGGCCCGACGGGCCTGCCCGCCATGTACAAGAACACGAGCCCGGTCGGAACTCTGTGCTACATCGATCCCGAGTATCAGAGGACGGGCTTGGTTTCGCCCAAATCCGACGTTTATGCCTTCGGTATGGTTTTATTACAGCTTCTCACGGCGAGGCACGCTATGGGTCTGGCGAGGACGGTGGAGCTGGCGGTGGAGGAGGGTCGTCTCCGGCGAGTTTTGGACGGCGAGGCTGGGGATTGGCCGGCGGAGGTGGCTGAGGAGGTGGCGGTTCTTGCTTTGGAGTGTACGGAGCTTAGGCATGGGGATAGGCCTGATTTGAATGGTCGGATATTGCCTGCTTTGGATGGGATGAAGGCGGCGGCTGATAAGGCGAGGGAGGCGGCGGTTTTGGGGCCGCCGGCGCATTTTGTTTGTCCGATTCTTGAGGATGTGATGAATGAGCCTTGCGTGGCGGCGGATGGGTATACTTACGATCGCCGGGCGATTGAAGGGTGGCTTGAGGGGAATGACGTGTCGCCGGTGACGGGCTTGCCTTTGCTTCACAAGGGACTCATACCGAATTATACTCTTTTATCTGCTATTATGGATTGGAAATCGGGGAAGAACCCTTAAGGCCAATTTTTGTTTTTTCATTTTTATGTTTTTGTTGTGTTGCTTTGTCTGTTCGAAGTTGGTAGTAAAAATCAGATCTTTTTTGTTCCCTTATCTTACAAAAGAATAAACAAATATCACTCTATTATATTACAGAAAATAGCAACTACTAAATCTTGATTTGCCCTTAAACTGCCATTAGCCTCGAATAGTGTGGAGATAACGGAGATAACGGCGGCACCTCAAAGACACCCTTCACGTCGGCGAAATCCCAAACCGCCGTCCAACTTGACGGCGTCAACGGCAAAAGCTCCGTCGCTTGCTGGACGGACGCTTCCCCTTCTTCCCTCTTGACTTGTTTCACTAAATGGGCATCGATCTCTTCTTCTTCCTCCCTAACCCTCTTCCGTTGGCCGAGAGAAGGCGGCGCCGCCTTCTTCTCCGCCGGAGAAAGCCCAAGGTTGCTACGGATCTCAAGTGGGAAGTTGAGTATCGCCTTGCTTCCCCTCAGCTTAAACGCCGCCCTATCGTAGGCCTTCGCCGCCTCCAAGGCGGTGTCGTACGTCCCCAGCCACACGCGCGTGCCCTTCTTATTTGGGTCGCGTATCTCCGCCGCGAATTTCCCCCACGGCCGCTGCCTCACGCCTCTGTAGTGCTTCCTATATTCCTCGTTCTGGGCGGCGGGCGGCGGCGCAGCCACGGCCACGGAATGTTTCTGAGGAATGGCTATGTTGAGGGACGGCTTGTTCTTGGGCTTCGTACTTACAGTTGGATCTGATTTGGGGTTCAAAGATAAGAATCCGAGGCTGTCATAATCAGGCAAAGCACTGTAGAAGGTGAAAGAAGGCATGGAAGCATCCATGGAGGTAACTGAAGTGAGCTCAGAGATGACAGAAGTTGACGAAGAAGATGGCCTCGAAATCTGAGATTCATCAGATATAGATGAAGAGAAGACAGAATTATTATCGTTATCGAAAGTGAAAAACCAAGAATCATCGTCAAGAAGGTGTTGGCTTATGAGATCAAGGGCTGAACTTTCTTCAGGCGATGCCATTTTCTAACAGTTCAGCTGCAACTGTAGTGAAAAAGGAGTAATCTTTTTGAAAAGGGTCTTTCTTACTTTTGAAGTGGATATGTTTTAGTGAGGAGAATGGTTATAACGAATGTTTATATATATAGGGCGAATGTTGAAGATTAAGGAGGGTTTCCTTTGACGAGGGTTCTAAGGAGGGAGATGGGAAGCATCGCATGTAATTATCCGAATAATTTAATAAAAAGACTCGTCAATTTTTAACGAAAAAAGACAAAGCGTGGTGATGTGTAATATGGTCCTATCGATTTAGACCCTTTGTTGTTGGGTAATGACTGACTTTTGGTCAGTTCTTTGAAAATATTGATTATTACATTTTCTAATGTTGGAAAACCTTGGCTTCCTTGTTGTTTCGAGTACTTGCGTGTGAACTATAATAGTTCTAATAATAATCTGCTAAAACTGAAAAGAAAGAAAGATTCAAAGACCTACGCATTTTCGTCACGGTCAATCCACAATTTAATAGGATTTGTTGGTTCGTATTTTGCGTCACTTCTCAAGAATCAAACGGTGATATGAAAATTTGAACACGTATTTTATTTATTTCTAATATTATATACCATCATCTCAAATGTTGTTTGAATTCTTTCTTTATTTGGCTTCTTACGTGGATGGTTGTTTGTGCCAATTCGTATCCATGACCTATTTAGCATAATGAGCTACGATACCGTTTTTAATCACAACTTATTAAAGCTCAAAGGATCATAATTTCAATTTTTATGTATTTTATTGGATATTAATATTGCATCAAAGAAAGAAAGAAATGTGGAAGTACCGTAATGACTAGAAGGGAGATGGAGAAACAGAAGTATGGGCTTTAATAATTGTTGCAATTAAATTCTTCTTTTCTTTCGAAAGTCAGTTAGCAACATATTTATTAATTCCCAATTTTTAAGTAAATTAAACGGTATTTGGAAAAAACAAATAAATAAATTACACGGTGTGTCTGTGTTTGTGTTGTATACGAATATAAAAAGAATATTTACGTGCATGAGTGAAGGTCTATCTATTTTCATGATAAGTATGAATTATACAAGTTGACTTGTTCCTTTTGAATATTTTTGGCTTTTTCACACGTTTGTTTGGTCGCACAAGAATTATTATAATTAGCTCAATATTAATTGCAATGCAACGAGTTCCCATCGTACTATTTATACGTTGTTATTTCTTTTCATACATATTAGAATAGACATGCATGTAAGAACGTAAACGAGCCGAGTTTGGGTTATCTTTTAGGCTCGAATTTAGCTCATGATATATAATAAGCTCGAACTTGATCTAAATTTTCTATATATATTGAAAAAAATAAAAATAGTTAATTACCGACTTCAGCTACGACAAAGTTTGAGCTCGAGTTTGCTTTAAGGTCAGTTAAACCGATTTTCTGCTGGCACGTGAGAAGACTATTAAGCAATTTGATATTGACATTTCTTAGGCTCTCTACTTTTCAACTTAATGTAATAAAATCAAGAATAAATAATTTGAAGTAAAGTCGTAGGAAATGATTACATGCAATGGATTGGATATGTCATCTTATAGGTTACCAAATGAAAATACTCTAATTCGTCATTAAGAAGACTAATATCGGCCTTTTGTTAATTAGACAACTAATCAAAACTTGATAAAGGCGGTAATAATTGTTTATTACGATCACAGCGGTCGTATGTATGTAGGAAAAATTGCTATATTAGTCGTAAAAAAAGAATATTTGCTAGTTTAGTCATTGGGACAAATTCGTTTGGTGGTTAGCTTTCACAATGGAACAAAAATTTCTCCATTGCGATAATATCTTTTTGTCCTCCTTTTGAAATTGCGTCCATATCCAATGTAAGTTATGGTAATAATATATTTATTAGACTTGTCGACATTTTTCTCAGTTCAGTGTCCCAATTGATATCTACAAAGCAAATCTTGACTTGACATCACAGATAAAGATTTAAAGTTTGGATTTTTTATTTTAGTTAACGATAATGAAACTACAGCCTTCTGATATCTTGGCACTTGCCACACTAGTTTTCAAAATTAACTATGTCACGATTGTTGTTGATTAATCTAAGCACTTTTATTATTATATTAGACCATCTCCATCAGTTTGACCAATTCTCGAACCCAAACTCATTCTCAAACTCAAAATACAGTAATTCTTTTCCAACCGTTAAACTCGTTCTCAAACTCAAAAATATTCCTGTAATATTCTCTTCCACCATAATTTTACAAAGTTTTAATATTACCCACATTTTTACAACTTACAAATTAGACTAAAATATTATTTTAGATTTGACCAGGAGAAAATTTTAACAAAATTAATCATAAAACTATAGTTTATACGTATAAAAACATCGAAAAAATGTTTATTACAAACACGAAAATTATATAAACACAGGAAAAATATAATTCAATAACTATTCGTATAATTAAAAAGCTGCATAAGTTTTCGAGAATATGCAAAGAAGATCCCATATAAGAAGATTTAACATTGTAGGTAAGAAGTTGGATAAGAAAGGCTAATCCAAGAATTTATTAAGCTTATCAGCCACAGAACCCAAATGATCCACCGTACTAACAAGTGCTTTGGCAACATAATTTATCTTGTGGGTTAAGAAACTCGGGGGTTAATTTCCAGTTGGATAAAGACTCTTGGGGCTGATTTAGTTTTCTGAGCTTCATGGTCAAAGCAAAGCAATAATGATTACTACCTTCGTCCCACTTATTTATTCCCATCTTTCTATTTCGGGCGTCCCACATAATTCTTCCCATTTCCATTTTTTTGTAAAAAAAATTATCCCACTAATTAAACTAATTACACAATTAATATTAAAAAAGTCTTCTTGATTTGCGTGTCTATTAATAACTTTTCTCTCTCCATACCTCAAAAGGTGTACTATAATATTAAAATAATATGATTTCTTAATCTCCGGGCCCGCTAATCTTTGGGAAGATATAGCCGGGACAGAGGAAGTAGATTTTTTATGTTGTGTGTTCATGAATCAGTCCAAGAAGGACTCTAATGTAATTAGAAACAAAACTAGGATTTATAAATAATTTTGTAAGTACCAACGCATCTTTCCAGTCCAACAAATATATGGGATTTATGCCTTCCGAAAAAATATATGGGATTTATTGAGGAGAGAGATGTACAAATTGCATTTGGATTTGGGCGTAGATCGGAGAAATTTTACCCCATTTTGATATTTGCAGCACCATTAGAGTAGAGATGATAATTGATAACCAATAAAAAAGGGTCGTAGTCGTACAGTACAAATTGACTTCGGGTCAAATCTTTGACTATTTTGTTTTTCAAATTTCCCAATAAAACTTCTGTTGAAACTTTGTTGCAGAATTACGTAATTGACCACTTTACAACCTTGTACATTTTGATTTTGCGATAATAAACATTACATTAGGATGGGTAATAAATACATACGGCAATATTAAATACGATTAGAGTCAATTTTCAAACTGACGGATTTTTGCAATTATGATTCATATATGAGGCCATGCCCTCGCCCCATAACAAAATCCGATAGGCAAATTCTATATGCACCCCCAAACTACTATATACACCCCCTAATTTATTATAACCAAAAATTTATTACAAAAAGTGAATTTTACAATTTTCAAGACCATCAAATGGCCATACTTTCAGTCTAAATTGTCATTTATTTTGCCTAATTACTTTTCTCTACTGTTTATTTATTATGGGAAATTCTATATGCATCCCCCCCCCCCCCAAACTACTATATACACTACACCCCTTAGTTTATTATAACCTAAAATTTATTACAAAAAGTGAATTTTCCAATTTTCAAGACCACCAAATGGCCGTACTTTCAGTCTAATATTATTACTGTTGATTGTCATTTATTTTGCCTAATTACTTTCCTCTATTGTTTATTTATTCTTTGTAGATAATTTTGCGGGTTAGTAACAATGAATTAAACTAATCGTTTACATAATTAAATAATAACATTTTAGGTTTTATTTAAAATGTGTTTTTACACATTTATTAACTAACATTGTAAGATTAAAAGTCAATAGTTGATATTAATCTCGGTTTTTTTACTTGTGTATGTTACTATGAAATAATATTAAACTATTCGATTACAAAATTACACATTTAAATCTTGGTTTTATTAAACTGTTCAATTACAAATTAAGTAATCACATTTTAAGTAGTATTTATATTATATTTTCTTACACATTTATCAAATAAAATTGTATAAGATTAAAAGGCAGTAGTTGTAGATATAATATTAATCTTGGTTTTATTAAATCTACTTGTGTATGTTAATATAAAATATTCATATGAAGGTTTGAATAATATTGATAAATTTAAACTTTTATTATTAAGTGTTAGAGTGTATATTTAACTTCAAATATAAAGTAATTAATTAATATTTATTGAAAGCTGGTAAATAAGAGCGTTGATCAAAGCATTAATGAAAATAAAGTTTAATAAAGTAATACGTAAGGCTAGTACTGATGAATCAAAGAACAATTAAAAAGCTTTACAATTTCCCATGTTTTTTGCACCCTTTTTGTTTAATCAAAGCATTAACGAAAATAAAGTTTAATAAAGTAATACGTAAAACTAGTACTGATGATCAAAGAACAATTAAAAAGCTTTACAATTTCCCATGTTTTTTGCCAATAGCAACTAATCCGAGATTATTTTAGTCATTCTTGCGCACTCTCTGTGTGTGCAATTAATATAAGGGTAAGTTTATTCACACTCATTATATTTCTAAAATACACCCCCAAATTTATTATTAAAAGAAAATCATTAGTTTTTTCAAGTTTAACTAAATCTTTATTAGTTGTATTCTCTCACATACTTATGCATACAACTTGAATAAAATTTTACCACAAATAATAAATCGCATTAAATGTGTTTGTTAAGTTTGTTGGTTGTATTCTGTAAACAAATTTAACGCAAGGAATTATTATTTTTTTCATACGAATAATATTGTTAACCTCTCATAAATTTATAAGTTAATTTGTTAATTAATTTATTTCATTAACAGATTGCATAATAATATTATATTCATATATTTTTGCAGAATTAAATTAACTTATAAATTAAATTAATTTATGTAACTGTGTTTGCGAACAAATTAACTTATAAATGTTTCTCCATAAATTTTTTATAAGTTAATAAGACATATTATGTTATATTATTAAGTTAATCTGTTTGTAACTTTAAAAATATTAACCCTTTTAAATTAAATGTAAAAGAAAATTTTGAAATATAATATTATTATGCAATCTGTTAATGAAATAAATTAATTAACAAATTCTTATTGTTGAATTGAAGAGGAAAAAATTTTATAGAAAATAACGTTTACAAATTTCATGTTGTTTTGAATTTAATAATGGAAAGTATTAAATTGTCTAAGGGGGTGTGAACGGTGAATAGTAGGACCCTTAATATAATTGTGAAGGAAAAAACTTTTTATATTATCGATTTTGAGATTTATAATATTAAATATTTAGTAGATGACATAGAATTTTTAAATATACGAAAATGAAAATTAATGTGTAGGGGTATAATTATAATAAATACAAAATTAGACCTGAAAAGATAGCTCTTAAAATAATTAAATTACAAATATAGAGCTAAATTGCAATAAAATGATCGACCAAATGTGACAGTTAGCCCCTAGATCCTTTATATAGTAGAATAGATTCTATTATTTATTTTATATTCTAATTATTAAAATGACATGAGATAGTGAGATATTTTTCTTTAACAAATTATCAATTGTTTATAAAATTAAATATGATTAAGACACGTCCATTTTTAAGTGGAAAAGAGAAAACATTAATTTAAATCAAAATAGACAATAAAATAAGGATATAATGGTAATTATTCCTTAAAATTGACATATCAGGAGAGTCTTATGAGGGTATGTGACTTAATAAGGTACAAAGATGATAAACTTAATTATTATTATTATTTTATGACAAGAATGCTTTGAGAATCGCTAATCTTTGCCTGCGCCATATTAGTACTCTGCCCCGAACCATAACCGTCCACCATCATTCGTTGCTTAGTCGCCATCGCCATCGACGATTTCCCTCTCAAATCAACATCTGCGTCGTTACATTGCGACAACAATATCTAAATACATCCCAAGAAATCCTAAAAAAACAAGAAAGAAAGAAAGAAAAGGCTTGTAGAAACGAATAAAAGAATTACTTGGATTTGAGAACAACCAAAGAATCAAAGCACATAGCATTAGAACCAAAGGAATGAAGTGCACTGCATTTTCTGCAAATTTAGCTCTATCCCTCTCCTTCTTACTAGCCCATTGCCTATAAACGGGCAACTCATTGTCCTCGAGCGATAAAGCCCTTAAAATCGAAGACACCTTCGAAGATGCTGAAGAAGACGATAAAGAATTATAACTGTGGTTGTTATGATGGTGGCGATTATCGGGAAAACGACTCGTGCTTGATGATCTATGCATGTTTTTTCTCCAATCTTTGTTTTTCTTCTATGTATATGCATATGCATGCATATCTATGTAGACATTATTATATATTAATATTGATAGATGGTTAGATAGATAGAATGAGAGAGGGATTTGGACACTGCGTGTGTGTGTGTGTGTTTAAGTGTGTGTGATGCGCAGTTGTGGGCTATGGATGGTTGTGGAGAAGTACGTTTTTTTTGTCTTGGTTTCATAAGGTGTGATGTCTATGGAGTTCTATAAATAGTAAAATATGGAGGGAAGTTTGCGGTCTTATTTTAGTATGCGTAATATAAGATCTTGATGATCATCATCCAAGAAAACAACGCACATTTAAGGTTAGATGAGAAAACAACTAATATAAACATTATGAGAAAATATTGAAAATAATATATTAAGAAAGAGGGGGCGTTTTTTTGGAAATAGCATTTAAAAGGATATGATTCTTTTCCTACAAGATTAATTTTTTAGGCGAAACAATCACTGTTTATTTGCAATGTACTTGTTCAATGATTTTATCTTTATGAATAAACATATATTATAAGAGTATAATTTGTATTTTGATCGACATACTTTCAAGCATACTGCATAATGAAATCTAGTCTAGAAAAGATATGCATGAATTTACTACGTATAATAAAATATGGCACATATCATCTCCTTTATCACCTCTCAAGACATGCACTACAAAGCTAGAACATCTATTCTACCTTATTTAGCGTCTGTCAATTTCATTCATAAAAAATTAATAATTAAATTTAAAAATTACTCACTATACTTTACTATTATTATTTTTAGTTAATCACTATTTTTAATATATTCATATACCTTTAATTGTATAATTTATATATATATATACACAATTAAATTTAAATTATAATTTCAATTAACTATTTAAATAAAATAAATTTAATATTATATATTTATATATAGCACACACATGCTTTTTAATAAAATAATTAAAAAATTATAAAGCATTAACAAAATAAATATGAAATCGAAAGCATTAATAAAATAGACATTTTTGTAATCTGTTTTTACGAGTTAGTAACTCGTATAAATATTATACGAGTTACTAGTCCATGCTGGCCTGCTCACCTGACATGGCACTTCAACGTAACTCGTATAAATAGATTACGAGATATTTCCAGTAACTCGTATGAATATTATACGAGTTACGTTAGTGCCCGACCAACCTTCATGGCCATGCAGTGTCAGCCAATAATTCGAGTAACTCGTAATAAATAGTAAACGAGTTACGTACGTATTGCAATAATTCATGCAATAATTTGAGTAACTCGTAATAATAATTACGTTTCTATAACACCCCTCCCCCCCCTTGTCGATTTTTAACACAACACAAAAAAATGGCGTCGAGTCGTGTACAAGTCATAGTATATTTAGGTGGTGAAATAATTCAATCATCCAATTCTATCTATCGCATCCTCATCTAACAATAAATCACTACTACAAACGCCGCCTTCTTCCTCCACCAACTCCACCGCCGCCGTCATCACCACGTCCATCCCCAAGCTCGCCTGGTTCGCCACTGAAACCCTAGCCCTATGTACCACGCTCTTGTACCGCCCGTTACTCAGAACCTCGAGGTGGTCGCCGAGTGGACCTGAAGCGCGCCTCCTATCGCCGGCACCGTCTTCCTCGCTAGGTCCCGCCGGTTAATGATCTGCAGCACCGCCGGTCAACGATCTGCGCGCCTCCTATCGCCGGCACCGTCTCGGGTTGCGGGCAGGCTGGGTAGCAGTTGACCGCCACCACCAGAACACCCTCGGTCAGGCCGGCGGTCAGATACTCCGGCCCGAGGTTGAGGCCCGAAGTTATTGCGCCCATCACCTTCACGGCTAGCTTCTACGCCTGGCGACAGTATTCTCCCATTTCTCTCTGTTGATTGAAATTGAATCGAACTAAATTAAAAATTAGGGTTTTCAAGAATTGGACAAACAAAGGTTGTAAGAGGTTTGATTGTCTGAACTGAACCTATAGTTTGGAGGGTTATTGGGCCATTACTCAATCCAAGCCTATAAAGGGTTGGCGTAGTGCTTGAGAAAAACCCTCCAATATTGAACCTTGTCTTGCCCGTCTTTTAGGCTCGTGCCATACCTACTGGGCTGTAAACGTCGTTCGAAATGAATTCTTCCTTGTCTTGCTCGGTAATTCGAAGAACGCCGAGGCTAAAGCGAGCGCTTCGTCGAGGGTTTTCTGGGATATGCCATGATCAACAACCTATGGAGAACGTGTGTGTTTGTGTTAATTAGGGTTTATGTGATGAAAGACTGAGCCTTTTTCGACGAAATAAGGGCAACTTTTCGCTCGATTTTCTCGTTTCGATAAGTCCATAGATGGGCTTACGACATATGTAAATCGTATGAAATAATCGAACGTAAAAACTTAATAACCTGAATGAACCCATTATAATTGTGACAAGCGTCAGCGATTTCTTGAACGGTGTGTGGCCTTTGAATTGGATCGTCTAATTTATCCAAGGGGCAAATCGATCGTATCAGCGTCTGATAATCCCACAGTATGGCTTGGCTTCGCCTTATTATAATACTCGGGGACGTAAGAAAACTTTCGTTCTTGAGGGGTTTCGCCTATGGGAAAGGACTTGGGATTTCTTTCCATTTTCTATATTGTACTAGTTTTGTTGTTGAAAAACTTGTAATAAAACGGTACCAAGTTGTCCCTCTATTTATAATGCCAGTGGGGTGATATCAGTTTCCTTGTAAGATAGATACTAAGTATAACATAGAGCATGAGGTTATCAATGGCGTACTGTAATAACTAATAACCTAATATACTAAGTTGGTTCAACATGGGATTAAACGCATTGGGTCTTTTACGCTTTAAATGCTTCCATAGGAATTAGTCACTTGCTTCAATCAGCAACAGGGGTGCATTGTATCAAGCCTTTTGCATTCGTCGATGCTACCTATATGGGGCGGCGCGTGCTCGTGTGGTGCGCGTGGGTAGACGCGTGGGTGAGTGTCTAGTTCGTGATGACTTAGACTTCTTTGATTTTATGGTCTGAACTGAAGCGCCGTTTGTCTAAGAAAGTGACGACAAATTCCCACTTTATGAGGATTTGTTGTTGAAATAAAGAATTGATATTTTTTTGGGGTAAGGATTTTTGTGG
Source organism: Craterostigma plantagineum (assembly GCA_027422505.1). Lineage (NCBI taxonomy): Eukaryota > Viridiplantae > Streptophyta > Magnoliopsida > Lamiales > Linderniaceae > Craterostigma > Craterostigma plantagineum. The sequence continues at coordinate 2,875,239 of JAPQWV010000009.1, read as the reverse complement.
GATTATCGACGGAGATGCGAGGTTATTAATTGCGGTTGGAAACCTTAGAGCATCTCCGATAAACCCAATTGCAAATTCAATCCATTATCAAACTCAAACTGCAATAGTTTTTCTCTAACCGATAAATCAATTTTCAAATTCATATTCAATATTGCCCATATATTTTATAACTTCAAAGAAAATTAACATTTTAATAACATATTACATCTAAATAAATAAAAAAATATTGGTAGTAAATTTTATAGTTTAAAAGCTTGTTAATTACTTTTTTTTTATATATATTTATTATTTTTTATTTTTTATATGGGTATTTTAATTATTAAAACAAATAAAAGGACTTTAAATGAACGGGAATCAACACATAAATACCTGATAGGAAACAAAAAAGCCACTTCAGTCCCTTGTCAGACATCTTTTTAAGCTAGGTACCCATTTGAATAAAAATCTTACAGATAGGTACCTAATCACGTAATATTACCAAAATACCCTTATTTGTTGATTTACAGTTTCATTTCATTTTTTTGCTCTGCAATTATCAAGCTCCATCCCGCCGTCGACGTGTTTCTTCTTGCCGACCACCTCCTTCCGCTCGTGCCGGCGCCGAACAACGATCGACGAGCCTCTTGAACGTTGGGTTCTCGAAATTGGGTCTCAATTTTGCTAGGTAAGCTTTTATTTTGCTTTAGGTTTGGTTAATCGATTGCACTCGTTTGTTCAACGTTTAGCCCAAATCTGGAGCTGAATGCGATCCAAGAACTCGATATATGGGTGGGATGTTAAGATTTGATAGTTATTGAGGCTAATCCATCGTGATTTTGGATTTTTTTATAGGACTGTTACGACGTTACCATTTGTTATGTATATTACGTACCATTTGTTATGTTTATTACGTACCATTGTACATGTCTATACGGTACCAAGATGTACGCGTACGCAGTACCATAGCAAACTATACAACCGTACCATTTATACATGTTGCCATATTATTTGAAAATATGCCGTCTACAAGTTTGGTTAGTGGCGAAACGTTATTTGCATTGTGTGATTATAAAAAGGGATTCATTCTTAGTCACGATCAATGACGCGACGACGCACGAGATGAATGCTCAAACCGATTATGGTAATTTTATTCGTGACCCGGACATTCGTATTCTTCCCGGTCGCCGAAAGACGCGGAGGATTCCTTCTCAGGTAGATAGAACATCCAACAAGTGCAAAATATGTGGGAAATACCATAATAATCGTCGTATTTGTAGAGAAGCCGTATCAATAGAACATCCAGTGTCAATAGGATACGGACATTGTTTTTGTCTAAATGATGCCAACAAGGTACTGTAATATATGCCAATTTGGTACTGTAATATATGATAACAAGGTACTGTAATAAAGGCCAGTAAGATACCGTAATATATGCCAACAAGGTTCTGTAATATATGACAACAAGGTACATTAATATATACCAACAAGGTACTGTAATATATGCCAATTTGGCGTTGTAATATATGATAACAAGGTACTGTAATAAATGCCAACAAGGTACCGTAATATAAGCCAACAAAGTACTGTAATATATGACAACAAGGTTCAGTAATATATACCGTAAGATATGCAAATTTTGCACTGTAATATATGTAATTTGGTACCGTAATATATGCATGTTTGGTACTGTAATATATGCTAGTTTGGTACCCTACGATATGCACATTTGGTACCCTACGATATGCATATTTGGTAATGTAATATACCATTGATACCGTAAGATATGCCAACATGATACTAATATAAGCGAACTTGGTACTGTAACATATGCCAATTTGGTACGTTAATATACGCAACTTTGGTACTGTAATGTAGGTCATTTAGGTACTGTAAGTGTACAACATAGGGTACTGTATCGTTTCAGAAGTTGGTACCGTATAAAATAAAGTAAGACTTTGAATTTAAGAGTTGGCTATATTTCGTCAGAAAGAAAGCATTTCAGCAGATGTTGATGTGGATAAAGGAATAGACAATTTCTGACTTTTTCTGTAATAATTGCACACTTTTCTGACATTTTCTGTCATGAGTGGACAGTTTTCTGACGTTTTCTCTGTCATGAGTGGACAGAGACTGACATACAAGGTATTAAATCAAAAAAGACAGGTCATCTGCATGTCGGTGGCTTTCATAAAATGTTTCATGTCATATGTAATTTTGGGTACTGCAACCGTGTCTGCGTTGGTACGCTTCAAACAAAACGACAAGTACCCCTACAAAGCTATTTAAGGTACGGTGTCCCTTGTATATATGATACGTCATACTAGGGTTAGTATTTTTCGACGTTGATCGAATTACTTTTTCATCTCGAACCAACGTAGAACAGTAATATATAGTATTAAATACGTTTCAGATCAAATTCGGTGCATTAGGCACCGCACGCATGAATTAAATCTTAGAATACCAAGATTCATTATAGTATAAGGATACAAACAAGAACATCTACAACATAATTTGAATAATGTGGTGAGTGCTACATCTGGAAATTCGGTGCATTAGGCTTTCATATATTTTTTTCATTTCGTTATTGTTAGGTATTGCCAAAATCACGCAGGACAACGTGATTCGATTAGGAATGTACTTATTTTTCGATCGTATAACAAATGGTACGATATACTTTCATATCCGGGTACTGTAAATGTGTAATTATTGATACAATAAATCTGCAGGTTATGGTACTATAAAGGTAAATGATAAGGTACCTTCTGTAAAACACAAGGTACCTTAGTGTACAACAGATAAGGTACTTCGCGTGCCATATATAAGGTACGGTATATATTTACGTACTGGTACGGTTAACATGCATATTACAGTACTCTATATGTAAGTGATATGGTACGGTATACTTGCATATCTGGTTACTGTAAAGTACGTATGGATACGGTAAATTTCAGGTTATGGTACTACATATGTAAATTTAAGGTATGGTAATGGTACAACAGATAAGGTACTTCATGTGCGATATATAGGTACGGTATATGTTTACGTAATGGTACGGTTAACCTGCATATTACGGTACTCTATATGTAAGCGTTACGGTACGATATGCTTGCATATCTGGGTACCGTATATGTATACGTATGGATACTGTAAAATTTCAGGTTATGGTACTACATGTAAATTTAAGGTATGGTAATGGTACAACAGATAAGGTACTTCATGTGCGATATATAAGGTACGGTTAACCTGCATATTCTGGTACTCTGTACGTAAAAGATAAGATACGGTCATACAATAACATATGGTACTGCATAAATTACGGACAGTCGTAGAACAACACAACACAGTACAAAAGAAAACCAACATAAACAACCAAAGGTCTCCAAACAGTCCCATCCCCAACTCGAAAATAAGTTGACCAAACTAAACAACACAGTCTCCAAAGAGTCTAACAACATATCCAAGAAACTTATTGAAAAAGATCTAGCATACAACTACGCTCGTCACGTAAAATGCGAGCAGCCATAGAAGCACGATACACATCCATGTTTACTTCTTTGCCATATTTCTCTTGGGTGTCGACAACGTACACCTCTATGGTTAAACAAGCATGCACCCCGCAGTCTACGTCGCCAAATAGGGGCCGGTTAAACTATGGATCCACGGTCTTCTTACATAGATACCAAATGCAGAACCATTTTATTCACACAACGGGTACCAATTTGGCCAAACAGAGGGTACCAATGCAGTGATAATGTAGTACCAAAAAAAATTGACCCCATTTTCGAAAAACACACTGTTAACAAGCAGTACTATTTCCTTCACACAAGGGATACCAATTTACCGAAACAGAGGGTACCAAATGCAGTGATAATGTTGTACCAAAAAAAAATTGACCCCATTTTCGAAAAACCCACTGCTAACAAGCAGTGCCATTTTATTCACACAAGGAGTACCAATTTTCCCAAACAGATGGTACCAAATTCAATCATAATGTAGTACCAAAACAAATTGACCTCATTCAAAAAAACCAGTTAACAAGTAGTACCATTTTATTCACACAAAGGGGTACCAATTTTCTCAAACAGAGAGTACCAAATGCAGTGATAATGTAGTACCAAAACAAATTGACCCCAGTCGATAAAACCAATGTTAACAAGCAGTACCATTTTACTCACATAAGGGATACCAATTTGCCTAACAGAGAGTACCTAATGCAGTGATAATGTAGTACCAAAAAAAATTGACCCCATTCGACCACTTTTGGCAAGCAGTACCATTTTATTCATACAAGGGGTATCAATATGCCAAAACAGAGGGTACCAAATGCAGTTACGATATAGTACCACAACAAATTGACCTCATTCGAAAAAACCAAAATCGACCCATTCCAAAAAAACCCAAATCAAGCAGCCATGACGAAATAAACGCACAAAAAAAACCCTAATCGACCAACAAATCAATGTCATTCCAAAAACACGCACAAAAGAACCCTAATCGTGACGAAATGCGACCACTTATGGTAATAATGTGAATGACTTACCAATCGATTTCAGAAGGGAATACAACGACGAACGAGTGGACAGACGACGTAGAATCTGAAGCCAAGAAAACCCGGGTCGATTTCTGGCAAGCAATCGCGCGATTTGGTTTGGGGCTGTGAGATTTTTTGTCTTTTTTAGGAGCGATCGAACGTGAATGAAGAAATAAGGTAAGAGATGTAAAAAACCAGTTCTACTAGGGGTAAATCCGTCAGTTAGGTACCTATAAGTAAAATAAAATTCAACTAGGTACCTAGGTTAAAAATTACACTGACAAGGGACTGAACTGTTTAATTTTTATTGATGTAGGTATTTAAGTGTAGAAGCCCCTTAAATGAAATTATTAAATTTAGAACGCATATTATGCGTCCAAACGCATCTATGCGTTTATTGAAGGAGGGAGAAAGTATAAAATCCATTTTGGGATTGATTTTTGGATTCAGTTGGAGTGATTTTAGGATTTTTTTTTTCTACATTATGGCTGGAGATGGTCTTACATAAATGATGATGTTGATAAGTGATGATGTTCGGGCGGTTTCAATCTCAATTGTTTTTTTTTTCCTATTTTCCTTCAATGCATGATTCATTGATTAATAATCTCCTCTTCAAAGAGTAAGAATTACAAAAGTCGAATGATGCAAGAACTCGGCGAGTCAGAAAATTGCCAAGGGGCTTCTCTTCTTCTTGTGCTACATGTTACACCATTCCCTACTCTGTTTTCTTTTCTTCATTTTCTTACCACAAACAGAGCCATAGAATAAGAGAAAGATCCAAAATTGATAATAATCCTCATACGAATATGGAAAATCTTCTTTCAAAAAAGACTTAGCAATGTCGAAAAGGGCTTCGAGCTAAGCCATTTTGATGGGCCAATCCTTCTTCGTCATCAACGATAAAGTGACAGTCCTCTGTTTTTATTACATGGATGGAAGGAGTAAAAGGTGCCATGTTAATAAGAGGAGGAAATTCCAAGAGCATTTCTCTTTGTATGTAATAACAATATTGATGGAAAGTCGACGTCGATACGTTCAATTGGAAGCCTAATCCGAACAAGAAATCCAATTCAAGGAGGTTCATCTCCGCCGTGCTTATTCCTCCTATTTTGGCATAGTATGCGTTGTTGTAATATCTGCATTTTTTTACCAAAATAAAGAATATAAAATAAATATAATAATATTAGTTGGCTTGTCGGAGAACATGGGGGGTGTGTTCTTCAGCTTCTTCACATGTTCTTACTGATCTGATCTGATCATTACAGTCTAGCTTGATGCAATCTGTTTTGTTTTTTCATTATAAATAAATCACCTAATTATTTCTGGTTTTTTATTCTTCAAATTTTATTCCCGCTAATCAAACGCTACGACTAAGTTCAGCCTAAAGAAAATTTGAACAATCATCCTCAGTTATGGGACGACACATGCTTGTTTGGTTGAGGGTGTAAGTAATTTTAAACGTCGGTTTTAAAACATGTTAGTGGGTTTGGTTTGTTGTTTTATCTAAATCATTGGTTTGTATAAAATCACTCTAAACCCATGTAGACGGGCTTAAATATGCACACCTACTCACATGTGTTTATTTAAACCCACTAACCAAACACGCATTTTATTTATACCCATTAATTTGTTTTGTAGGACCGGATCAATATTCAGTTATCTCTATCTATGGCGGAGAAAGAAAATAAAATTAGCGGGGTCCAGTCTAATCAGACTCCATTTTTAAATATTTTCATCGGGACCTCTTAGTGTAATTTTCTTCAATTTTAACCTATCATCAAACAATTGACCCTATATTATTCGGGAAAAAATTTCGGAGTGGGGTCAAACGACCCCACTTGACCTCACCGTCACATGTAACATTACGAGTTCACGCAGACTACGATAGTCAATGAGTTCAAATAAATTCGAGCTCATGACCTCAGTCTTAACATGTAATGACACAAACTACTTGACAAATCCCTCTAAAATGTTTACGGAAAAAAACATAAACTAGCGGGGTTCTGTCTAATTGGACCTCATACCCAATATTTTTTAAACATTTTTGTGGTGACTCCCTTAGGATATTTCTTCATTTTTAACCCTATATTATTATTAGACAAAAATTCCATGACCCCATTGGACCTCCCATGACTTCGCCACTGATCTTCATGTAACTTTCCGAGCTCACGCAAACTACGATAGTCAATGAGTTCAAATTGATTAGAGTTCATGACATCTCTCTTAAACACGTCATGACACGACAATACGACAAATTCCTTTGACGAAAAAACATAAACATGTGGTGGTGTCCAGCATGCCCAATATTTTTAAACATTTTCGTTGGGATCCTCTTAATGCAGTTTCTTCGATTTTGGCCCTATCGTTAAACAATTTTCAAGAATGAAGCATATGTATATTTGCCACTTGGACGACTCAAGGAATGTTGACGAAAAAGAAATGCAGAAAACGAAAACGAAATGCAGAAAAAAGGGCAACAAGAAAAGAAAGAAACTCACACGTCATCCATGAACTTTGCAGAGACCAAAACGCTGGCGATGAGCAAGCGATGAACGTTGAAGGAATTGATGGGAAGCAAAGGCTGTTTCTGGGCGAATCGATCGATGTATATGTAGGCTACGACGAAGCACGAATGGCTGCAATTTGCGTACTTGAATATCCTCTCGAGATAGCAATGCACAGAAATGGTGGGCTTCGTAAGGCAATGGAATATGGAGATTCTCTGATGAAGATGATGCTGAAATACGTCGTTGGTAGCTGCAACTTTTTCAAGGATGTTTGACAGTAGTCTTATGATCTTAGGCATTATGACCAATTGCTGAGAGCTTTCTTCTAACAAGTCTGCCATGGAGTTTTATATTTATGTCGTGTTCTTTTTATTTCTGTTTATAAAGGTACATAGTGATGATGATGATGATTCACATATATAGTAAGAAGTACATTCGATGGATTTTCTATTTATATATGGAACGAAACATTGGATTTGACGCGGAAATAGGGTTGTGCGTGAGCTGGTAATACAAACAGTTGGCAATTGTAAATTTTATTTCGTTTTTTTTTTCTTCTATTTTTTTGGTTTTCTTTTTACAAAGTAAGTAATGCTAAATATAAGCATATATGTAATATCTATTAATACATAGACAAAATTATAAATTTGGATACCTACTTCTTATTTCAGATCATTGCATTTGATACTACAAATATGTCGTTGGCTTCATACGACGAACAAATTCTGACATGTGAAGTTAGCGACACATTTTTATAACTATCAAACATAGTGACTTGAAACCCGAAAACTACTACTACTTAATTGCACTTTTGCAGTTAGGAATTATTCATCTAAAATGATTTGTTGGTAAACTTTGACTTGATAACGTGTAACTCAACAAAGTCAAAAGGGTATACCTCATTTTGAGGAGTGATTTATGTTATTATTGTATCTCTTTGGCATCCATGATCACGTAAATGTATATATATATATAGAAATGTTATGGTGCTCACCTTGCGTGAGCACTATCCGTGGGCACCTGTTGTGTGGCATTTTTTGTGCCACGTCAACATGCCAAATCAACCCCCGACGGGTTCACTAATCTCATGTGTAGGTTATAGATCAATAAAAAATTCCATTGTATGCTGATTTGGCGCGTTGATGTGGTTGGTGCTCACGAAGGTACTCACGCAAGGTGAGCACCATAACATTACTCATATATATATAATTTTATGTTGCTCACAATTAAGTGGGCACCTGTCGATGTGGCACTGATTCGTACTACGTCGACGTGCCACATCAACATTAGATGATACGTGACACTAATTAAAACATTCTATGAGTCACTGCTCGACATATCCGATGATGTGGCATGTTTATGCCCACAATCAATATCACATAATCGGTGCCACATAAAGCGTAAACATGTCAGATCATCGCCCGATATGCCGACCAATGACTCTTAGAATGTTTTAATTAGTATTACGTATCATCTAATGTTGATGTGACATGTCGACATGACACGTATCAGTGCCGCATCGACAGATGCCCACGTAAGATGCTCACCTCCATAAAATTCCTATATATAGATACACATATTTCCTCATAAGGGATGGGTTTGTACTTTGTATACATTATTCCATTGTTTAGTACACCATCATCATTTCCGTTAGTTTATATCATCAGTATTATTGCGACATAAGTATGTGATTTAAATATATAAATATACAAGTAATGAATTTATAACATTCTGTGTTACTATCATCCTACTCTTTGTGGTATAATTAGAACTTGTTCCTGAAGCAGCCATTTAACATGTAATTAGTAATATATAACTTGGATTACACTTTCAATAATTAATTTAATGAAAGGCTTTGACCCCTTAATGATAATAACTTACATTCGCAAAGACGATGGTCGTAATGATTAGGAAATTTGTTAAAACTGAAAATTGTTGATAACTTAGAAGAAATGAAAATGTTTGCTTCATCAATTAACTGTACTCAAAGTTGACGACCATCTTTATATAATAGATATAGAAAGCCCAACTCGCCAGCAATATTTATCTGAATAGTCATTCGCTAAGCATGTAATTAAATTGTAACCATGTGACTGGCCATGTGAAAATAGAATGCAAGTTTCAGCATGTATAAAATTTTAAAAAGGAAGTTACTTGAGGATGATATTATATATATATCTATATGCAAGAAAATAATTTACACATAAATAGTAAGAAGAAATATATTTAATTTTTCAATTATTGGTCCTACCGTAACATTTTAGAAACTTCACACGCTAGAAATAGTTATGGTCCTCATGTTCGTCAACACACAAACAAACACCCGTATATGATAATTTTCGATTGTGACACAATGTCACGTTCCAGTTCTGTTTATTACATTTGTGAAATATTATTACATGATATATGACTTTAATTCTCTCGTATGGCTAAGAATCTTGTCGAATATATATACAAGTGCTTCTCACGTTACACAAGTATGGAGAAAGTACATGATACGTTGTGGTAACATTACATGGCATGGCACGTGTGTTAATGCCCTTCACGTCTCATACCAATTTTAACTTGATTTATACATTCATTCATTAGAAGATGTACATTTAGTTCAAGATACATTTAATTCAAGATACAGTTCTAATATCTCGTAAGGAGTTTAGCAAGTGGCCCTTACGAACTGAATAATTGCAAGTAGCATAACAACTATCTTAAGCTTCCTAGTAATTGCAAAAAGACCCATGATTCTTCAAAGGTATCTATTTGGACCAACATACACGGTTACAAATAATTTCTTTAAAAAAATGATGAAAGTCCCTAGATTCTCGGTAGAATAACATAGCAACACAAATCTGGATCAAAATGAATCTAACGCCAGAATTTGATCAAAATCTAATAATCCCCATCCCACTTGGAGAAATCATGGCAGAGAAAAGACTGCTCAAAGCCCAGGTATGGATTCAAGATTGTACTTTTCCTCAGACGAAGAAGAAGCTTCGTTTTCTTGGCTGCCAACAACCATCTGAGGCTCTTGACTCGCATTATCGAGCTTATGCAAATACGCAAACGATGCGCTTCGACTCGACAAAGGCCCAGGGTTGCTAATCCTACTAGCAAGGAAACGGCGAATCAAACCCCTTAGAAATGGGGCCATAGTATCGGGCTCGTGTTCGAGGTAGTACATAATCCCGCCCATACATGCACAGAATAACGCAACCTAGGCATACGTTCAAGGAAATGACACGAAACGTTTCAGACAAAGATATACACATAATGGGCTGTACCTTGCTTCGTTGTAGTAGTGAAATTACCTCAGCGTTTCTTATGTCTGGCAGAAAATGGCGGTTTACTAGTATATACCATAGAGATTCTCCAGCCCTAGGAAGAACGTATAAGCCCAGCTCACTACGCCTGGCTTTCTTCTCTAATAACACTGAGAGGGCAGATAATCCGCCGGCAACCCAATAAACTAGCTTGTGGTCCTTTGATGCAACTTTTCTGTGCAGACAAATCACCCCCTTTTTGTTGTTTCACGGGGAAAAGCGTTAATCAGCAGTGCAATTATTATTTATTTTGTATGATTTAAAGCAATGTCTAAGGATGAAAATACCTGAAATATGCCAACGAAGGCAGAGAGGAAAGCAGTCGAACGAACTGAGCCAGTAAGAGCTCGCCAGCTGGTACGAGCAGGTGCTTCCTTGAACTAAAGAGAATAAATAATAAAGAGTTAAAAACTATCAGTTTTTGATAGTTGTCCAAGCATATGTTACCTTTTGCATGCGTAGAACCACAAAGGGAACTAAAGTTAGGGAGAAGTAAAGAGGAAAAGTCTTTCTAAAGGTAGCTTTTGCAGCATTTGAATTGTGCGCCAGGCATGAGGCTGTGTCGGGGTGAATGATCGAACAAGGAATAATACTTGGAAACTCTTCCAATTTCACGCTTTGGGCTACGTTTTTGCTCGATAAGTAGCTCGATAGAGAAGAGACGTCCACTGCAGAGCCCCTACAGCAATCTCTCACGGCTTTGTAGACAGGTGCGGCGACTGGCCCTGTTTTCTGAATGAAATCTTGGTACGACTTTGGCAGACTCTCGGGACGCATTATGAAGGCGTACATGACCTGAAAATGTTCTCACGTTGATTGGGCGAATCAGATATGGTTTGAGATTCTTCTTACCAAAGGTTTTGGAGAAAAGTTCTCGCGATAGAATTGAGTTAGTTACCTGAGCACAAGAGATAGCAAAGAGCAGAGTATCTCCATGATTCCAGTGACTTCCCCATAGGTGGAATTTGTTCTTGGATTTTGCAGAGTTATACACGCACTAAATTCAAGCAGGCGAAGGAGAATCAGATATGGCGTAAAAAAACTAAAGCATACACGCACTCACACAAATACACATAAAATCGACTGGCGAGAAAGAACTTTGTACCTGAGCAACTCTAGCCAAGAGATACAGAGCTAGTGTCCGTCTTCTGTTGGGATCATCCAATGCTAGAATAGACAAACCCGAGACTGCACCTGCTAAAACTCTGCCCCATCAAACAACCCCTTAAACAGAGTTATTGCACGGAATTGGATAAACCATATTTAAGTTGTATGTTCTTTGATATGAGCATGCAAATCCAGCCCAACAAGTAGCTGAAAACGAAGACTCACGCGTTAAATGGGGTCTCTTTTTTCCTCAACTTCCTAAGCAAACACCTTAGAGCATGGTAAGAGCCAGTAAAACCCCCAAAGAGCAAGCCGATTCGACATGCTTCTTCTCTAACTATGAGGTCTTTCTCGGACACAAGTTGCTGCACAAAGAAAAATCAACTTGTTCAATACAGAGAAAAAAACGTTCTTTCTTTAAGGTTGTTTACATTACTCCTCCCCGCTTGAGATCAAATATAGTTGCAGTTGATAAAGAGTAAAATCTCATCACTCATCACTCTCATATACCAAACAGACTTTCAATATAACATCTTGTTCAAACCTAACCAAAAGGTTTCCAACGCCCAAGAAGGTTAGATAAGGAAGAAATGCTAGACATATCGCATAGTTCTGTAATTATCATCATGCCTTCCATCTGTTTCATCCATCCGAAAAGAACATCCAAGAAATAACATTAAAATTCTTAACTCATGCCTCGTAAGCTCGTACAAAATCGATCAAAATCATGGATCAGAAACAAAACCCATCATCCCCACTCCATAAAGCCGTTATCGTAAGCAAAATAAGCCTCCGATTTCGTCCCCAAAACACCCAATTGAATTATAGTTAAGCAACGAGCAAACCTTGAGATCGAGGATAGATGAGTACGACTTGAGACGCGCGAGCTTAAACGCCCTCAAGAGTATCCCGATACCCACGCGAATACCGTAAGAAAGCAGAAAGCTCTGGCACAGATTTCCGACGGCGTTTGCCACGCACGATTCGTCGGCGTGGTCGCAGGGAGGACATTGATCGCCGATGCGTTGCCCTCCTCCTCCTCCTCCTCTCTGACGGCGCTGGAGCTCCTCCATGGCCTCCTTCAGCCGAGCCTCAGCCTCACGAAGACGGCGCTCCGCCGATGCGGCGTCCGATTGGCTGCGGTGCATTGAAGAATTAGCGTTACGCATACGTGACGACTCGACAGAGTTGGTATTTCTTCTTTCCCCCTTGGGAATGCCAACCCAAGTTATCAAATTTAATCCCCATTCCGCTTATTGAAGTTCATTATTACATATGTCACATAATAATAGCGACATCTATATATAAATACACAATTGACTAAAAAATATACAAATCGTACATATGTCATAAATTTTAACAATAAGTCCTGTTTTACTGTTTGTACCAATTTTTTCAGTCTTGCCGTACCTTTTTATGTTTGTATTGCTTACCACGTCACGCGTTTATACGGTACCCTATACGGTTACTATATGGTACCTTAGTGTGTTATATATGACATACCATTATCTCAACATATTACGTACCACAATACGTTGCTATAGGGTACCTAAATGTGTTATATGGCGTACCTGCGGCAGATCGGGTACCTATGTGCAAAATATTTATTCTATTAGGTACCTACATATTTAAAAATACTGACAGGGTGCTAAATTAAAAGTTTTTATCCAACTGGGTATTTATGTGTAAAGACCCCAAAATAATTTAAAAAAAAAGAAACTTGAATTTTTTATTAATTTGAGAAAATACTATTTTCTACGTATATTTAACGTATTTAATCCTCTGCAATAAATAAAATTAGTGTCTCTGCAATTGAAAGTAGAGTACCCGTGGATTGACCTAATTACTCACGTATATTTCCTCCCTTAGACCATCTCCAATCGATAAACACATTCCCAAACTCAAACGCATTCTCAAACTCAAACTGCAGTAATTCTTCTCCAACCGATCAACTCAGTCTTAAACTCATTAGACTATTTTGTAATATTTACTTCCACAGCAATTTTTACAAATTTCAATACTACCCATATATTTTAATCAACTTTTCCCGAAAAAAAAAGAACAAAAAGAAAAACCGTACGGCTCATCGACTATGTTCATCTAGTTATAGAAGGAAAAAATAAGGGTAAATTAAAGATCAGGCCCTACTAAGATGTATAACTTTGTGTTCAGGCCCCATTTGAGTTTGATTTAGGATAAAGGACCTACTTTTTGAAAAATTCAGTGGAAACTACCTAAAGACTGCGAAAAGACATAATTATCCCTGACATATGCGAAATTTACCACAGAATACCCAAATGATCCGATTATAGTTGTCGAAATAATTATAACAGTTTTAGGCTGAAATGAACCACTTCCATTCATTTGGATGACAAATTGTCTGTATTGAGTACAATATCGCATATATTTTAGTTACAACTTTATCAATTATAATACCAATACTAATAAAACGAATGAATTAGAGAAAAATACATAAATGATGTGATAAGACATATTTAACACTACATATGCCAAATCAACGAAAAATACTTGAATAATACGATAACAAGTTTCGAAAAAATAATAACAGTTTCACATCGATCTCTCCCAACAAGCGACGCATCGATCGAAATGAGATTTCACGTTCAGACCCGAATAGATCTCCACGATTGTGATGATATAAGGTGAAACTATCGTTAATTTGATCATAAGTGTTGATAAGTTTCGGATATTAGTGACGTTAATTGTGAGAAAATAAATATTGCCCGTATAGCAGAAAATACCACGTTTCGTTTAGTAAATAACAAATGATGTTGCAAAAGTAACACATCATTCAAAAACAATACCGCTTCCTGCAATAACACATTCCTTACACTCATTCGGTCGAAAGAAGAAATTCACGTTCGAAATTCGATCCAATCTCGACGTTACTAACAGCACAAAGTTGTATCGGCTTCAATTTTTAATGGGTCTTCATACTCGAAGAGAATTTTCGAAGTTCATAAAGCACGAAAGCTTCAAACACAATTCGGAAATTTCGTTTAATACGGTGAAATCTCGACTTTAATGACCGGATAATGTAAATTCGACACAATTTCATCATGAGCCTTAGTTATCGATAATAATTATTGATGTTAATCATGGAATAACGAAGAATTTTGATGAGATCTAAGAGGACGTTTGCTAATTAAAATGGTTACACTCCATGCGTTCTGGGTAACAATTCCTGGAAAAATAATACCATATATCTTGACGCTTATAACAAATATTTCCGCAAAACGAACATATAAGTAGAAAATAATAACGACCCGTCACCCGTAAATAACACATGTAATACCCAAGTAAATGCAAAGATGAATAGATCATAACGTGATAACAATGCGAACCTAGCTGAATGACGCGATAACAAGTTTCGAAACAAAAATAACACTTTTAAGCTAAAAGGAAACATTTTCTTTCAGTTTAATAACAAAAGTCTTGTACTTAGTTCTAAAATTTGTATATTTAGTACATGTGTGTCATCTATAATAACAGAACCAACACAACGAATGACAAATTTTCCAGTTGCGATAAGACATTTAACCCTTGCCAAAGCGACGAAAAATAACAATTTAGTACAAGAATTCATGTTTTAAGCTGAAAAAAACATACCTTTAATAAGCTGAAAAATTCATGATTCAAATTCGACTCAATCTCGACGTTACTAACAACAAACGTTGTATTGGCTTCGATTTTCATGGGTCTTCATAATCAAAGAGAATTTTCGAGATTCATAAAGCACGAATGCTCCAAACATACGTTTAATATGGTGAAATCTCGACTTAATGACCGAATAATGTAAAGTCGACACAATTTTATCATGGGCCCCAGTTATCGACGACAATTATTGATGTTAATCATGGAATAATGAAGAATTTTGATGAGATCTAAGTGGTAAACGTTTGCTTATTAAAATGGTCACTGAATAACACTTCATGCTTTCTGGGTAACAATTCGTGGAACAATAATACCATATGTCTAGATATTCATAACAAATTTATCCGCAAAATGTAACATATAATGAGAAATTAATAACGACTCGTTACCCGTAAATAACACGTTTGCCAATAAAAAGTTGGTTGGTAACATTTTCTTTATTCTGAGGAACAATTCACGCAATTTGGATAACACATCGATAAGAACATTCTAGGAGTTTCTAGAATGTCAGAGATATTAACAGTACAATAACACATTGCCTGCAAATAATACCACATATCTGATAAAAAATAACAATATAGACCAACCATATAACACATTTGTAGCTATAAGTACCACAATATAGCTAATCAATGCCACATTACTATTTCGATTAATTTCGTTCATAAATTCATTTCGTTCGGATGTATAAGATTGACATTCATGAAAATAGATGATATGATGAAGCTAATCACAAAATTTCATTAAAAGACACGTTTTGCGAAAGTTGGTATCAATATGTGAAAAGTTGAGATAAAAAATCATACAAACATATATCTCTTCCTTCACAACATACTAGTATCTCATTTAATGAGACATAATCGTTATGAATTACAACACAAACGTGTTCAAATTTCAAAATTAAACCACAAATATCATTTTATATGTCGTAAATCTGTATTTGATACATTTTCGAAGTTATTTGTTAAGGAATATTAGCAGGATGATTCGTTAACGTCACCAGTACCAGATTGCCCGCACGTAATACTACATGTTTGCTATAAAATAACAATGTGAACCTACCGAATAACGTGTTTACACATAATGATACCACATAACAGGTTTCCAGTACCACATTACTAATCCGATTAATTTCGTTCATAAAAGCACATTGTTCGAGATTTACAAGATTAACATCTTGTAAATGTATGATTTGATGCATTTATCACACCAAATTCCTATAATTCCAATCGTTGCATAAATCCCGCCCAATTAACCCAACCAATCCACAAATTCCGCCCAAAATTTAGCAAGTACAGTAAATCCATCCAAATCCAGCCAAAATTAATATCCCGCCCAATTAACCCAATCAATCCACAAATCCCGCCCAAAATTTAGCAAGTATAGTACCACTTCATGGCAATATAATAATATTTATTATTTAGTGACAAATCATGTACTTTTAGTAACAGTTCCGATAACAACAAGTAACGCTTTGGTTTTATGTAGTAACAGTTTCAATGTCAAAAAATATCGAAACATGCCTTCTAAAAGAACTTAGTTCGTAATATAACATTTCAGATAATACACCATCAATACTTACGGAAATCAAAATTAGGTCATAATATACCAATTAATCGACGAAGAAGTCGATTACGAGTTACCCCTCGTATCATGACCCACTTTGTTCATGAACCCATATGTTGGACAAAAAATACCAAATATATACTTCCGAGAAACAAAACAAAGTCGTACAATACCATATAATGAGATAAAAATATAATATATGAGAAATAAAATAACGTTTTTGTAAAGTTTTGTAACATTAAGACAAATCGTAGTGACAATAATGCATGAAATAGTAACATGTGCTCCTGATGAATCAATGACTGCGATACGACTTGCTTTCACACAGCGTAAGTTTAGAAGTGATGAGGTAACGATTGTTTCAAAATTCACAGAGCCTATGAAACGCCCAAACTATGGGTATCTCGAATACGCACAGATTAGCTGCAATTGTTGCCAAAATCTAGTTCGATTTGGCCACATTTTTCTCAAATTTCAACCCATATAAAAATTCATTACAATTCTTACATCGTTCTTCATCAATACTAGAAAAAAACATACGTGACACGTCGAAATTGATTGGTTGATGGGGCAGTCGATTGTGCTCGATTCATTGTGAAAAATGGATTTCGATTATCCGGAGAACTAAATATAAATCTGTTAAAACATTTTACTATCGATAAATAACACATTATCAGTTTAAAGTAGCACTTATAAGTTTTACAATAACAACGCGTCATATATCTGTAACATACAACTGGCGTCGAATACCACTTTACTATAAATGTTAAAAACATTTTACTATCGATAAATAACACATTATTAGTTTAAAGTAACACTTATAAGTTTTACAATAACAACGCGTCATATATCTGTAACATACAACTGGCGACGAATACCACTTTACTGAACGATTTCTTAAGGGTATTTTAGTCAAAGCATAGTTTGGGTCTTTACCTTTAAATTTTTCAAAAAACAGGTCCTTTAAACTAAAGAAATTACTGACAGGGTCTGATCACTAAGTTTAAACTTTTCTAGGGCCTGAAACGTAATTGTCCCAAAAAATAAATATTTCAGTCACGTCGAACAACTGGCAGCATGACGAAAAATGTACATTTGTATCTACAGTAATATTTTTTATTAGTGATAATTCGATTGCTTTTTCTTGATCGGCTTGTCAACCTTTTTCTGACAGCAAATTCTCAACAGTCCTTGTCATTCATTACTTTTTCCCGACAAACGAAAGAAAGGGAAAATTTGGGACCTCGATGAAAATTAAATAGTAACGTCGCATCATAACTGCTCAAAACGCAAACATGCGTTTTTTTGGAGAGAGAAATGATAAAATCGCATTTTGAGTTAGGTTTTTGGTATCCATTGGTGTAATTTTACCCCATATTTTGGGATTTGCAGCTCCATTGGAGTTGCTCTTAGGTCACGAGTTACATGTCAATGATTATCGTATAGGGTGAATTTGATACATTTTTATCTGACTCTGCCGTTCGTTAATCTTATTCTCGATATATGTGGCGCAAATCCATAACTGATTAAGTAGAGGAGAGATATCTTCGGGTCGTAAAATATAATAAGCACTGAAATGGTATATGAGTCTACCTGATTAAGTTTGAAAGGGAGAAAAAAAATGGAGAAAGTTGGAACAATAAATATTAAAATTTAAACATATAGAGGAGAAAAGATATTAGACACATAGAGAAACTTTTAATAAAACGAGATGATGGCTCATTAATCGGGGTTGAGATCCTCTATTCCACTTTCTGTATTCCACTCCGTATTCCAACGAACGAAAATCGTTACACCCCCCGACAAGTGTTAAAACACACATAAACATCATTACACCTAGGAATTTTATTACAACAAGTGTTTAAACAAAAAAAACCTCATTATTACGTATTTTTCTATTTTAATATATAATACTATTTTTCTACTCCATATTAGAAAAATACGTAATAATGAGGGTTTTTTTTTTGTTTAAACACTTGTTGTAATGAAATTCATAGGTGTAATGATGTTTATGTATGTTTTAACACTTGTCGGGGGAGGTGTAACGATTTTCGTTCGTTGGAATACGGAGTGGAATACACTATACAGAAACTGGAATAGAGGATCCAAAGAACACAAAAACCATTAAACACGCAAGTTACATTGAACCACCTCATTAATTAACCCGAAATTAAAATAACCAAAACGCTTCAATTTCACATATTAAAAATCCCCACGCCCTTTATACGCACGCCACCTCAAGTTCAAAGTCCAAGAATAATCATGGCTCGACTCGTCCTCCTCCTCGCTCTAGCCGCCACGGCCGCCGCCGCCGCCGTCTCCCTCTCCGAAGCCCGAACCCATATCAACAACAACCTCCACCGCGCGTTTCCGCCCTACAACCGCGGACCTGAAACCCCATTCAACGGCGGCGCGTGGGCACCAACTCCATCGACCCACCAAGACTCCTACTACCACTACAAGGTATGCCTGAGGAAGGTCTCCCATCTATGCGGTAAGGAGATATACAGCAGAATCTTCGCCGGAGATGACGACGACGCCGGCGAGGGCGGCCGCCACGTCAGCCTCAGCCCGGAGTGCTGCGGGCAGATGCTGAGCATGGGCAATCAGTGCCACGAAAGGCTGGTCAGAGCCACGCTGGCGCTGCCCGAAATTGAGGGTAAGGATAGGGATGAGATTAGAAGGAGAGATGCTGAGGTTTGGGAGAAGTGTCTTGTGGTTACGAATCTGCTTAGCTCCATTCGTCGCCACCTTATTATTCATTAGTTTTTAATCTAAATTTCAGATAATAATTAGTTCCTCATTCAGTTCACACACACACATATATATGTAAGCTCTTGAAATAAAAAGATTAGAATGGAAGAATCCAACCGATACGATTTTTCAATTAATTTTCTTTCACGACTCATGATATATTTTTTTGTTAGACAAAAAAGTTATTTGATCTTTCTTACCTTCAATGCGATCCTAACTTGTCCCAAGTTTTCTGGTTGATATTATTTGTTAGTTGAAAATTTATTTTTATACATCATTATATAAATAAAGACAAATTTTAGCTTATAAAACGCAACACCATATTTTTTTCATTATTTACTTATAATTTGTTATCAGTTGCTGTATTTATAATTATTCTTTAGTGAATAATTTTGTAATCATGATTTGATTATACGTTTTTGTTTTCATAGATTCACTATAATAATCGGATAGAAAAAATGAGTAGAGATACATGTTGACATTAGAAGAATAGTTCAAAAAATACATGCTGTATTTTTATGTAAATTAGTTGTGTTTTTGTGAAGTGGATTGAATTAGCTTTCAAAATAGAAAAACGATTTAAACACGTAATTATTCAGTTTTACTGACGTATTTGTATTATTACGTTTTCAACATTCCAAAATATATAAAAAAATTTCTTAAAAAAAATGAGATATAGTTTTTAATAATAAATAAAGGACTGTGTCCCACTCATCATCCAATTAAGCCCTCCATCGTCAAGCGTCTACGTACAGCAGAAACACTTGCACGCGATTCGTCTTCGGCGCGCCGCGAATCGGACACTTGTCCGCCGCCTCGCCGCATCCCTTACAGGCGGCGACGTGCCTGCACGGCATAAACATCAGCACCGCCATCTTACCCTCGCATGCCCTGCACTCCAGCCCCTCTACCGCCGACGGAGGGTGGCCGGAAACGCCTGCAAATCTCGAGCCTCGTCGAGCTCCGCCGTCATCTGAACGGAGAGGAGCTCGTAGTGGCTCAGCCTCCTCTTAATCTTTTCGTTCCTCTTCTTGTAATACTACAGCCTCGCCGATCGATAGGGTTTCGTGCTGACTCATCTTCATCTTTATCTCGAACTCTATCGCCAGAAGTTGCGAAGAAGAAGATCGCCTTCTGTCTGTAGCTTTTGTTGGTTCTTCACCATCCATTCCCTCAATTGTTCGCACTAAAAACCCATATCAGCGATTTTCCGCAAAAAAAAAAAAAATAGAAATTAATCGTTTTGTATTTACGTGGATGCAGTGTGTGTATATATATAATATATAGGTTGTTTTTGTTATTACAAACATAAATGAAGAAATGAATGGAAAAAGAGTATTTATTATATGGGAAAATGAAACGGTGGAGACTGTGTTGGTGAACGGAAGACTGGCGTCTGTCCTTTTCGCTTCTTTCTTTTTCTTTATGGAATTTTCGTAAGTTTTAAAAGATTTCACCAGTGAAAAAAAAAAAGAAAAAAATAGCCCTACTCCTCTCAGTTCAAAACAAAACTAAGTACAACCAAAGTACACCGTGCTAGATACTTGAGCCTTGATGAGGCCATGTAATTGTTTGGCTTGGCTCTTTCTTTCAAAGCTTTTTGCCAATTGAACTTTTAAGACATATGCTGCTATACACAATTTCGGTACAACCTCTCTAATACTTACTACACCATTGATCTGTTAAACTGAAACCTTCCTTTCATCCATTTCTTTATTTAGATAGAATAACAAATACAATCATCTAATGCCCTAGTACTAGTGCAAAGCCTTCTTCAAGAAACTATCGACAACAGCTACGAATTCGTCGGGCTTTTCTTCGTGGGGTAAGTGCCCGCAATTCTTGATCGTTTGCAGGGACGATCCTCTAATGGCTTTTGAGAGCCTTTTCGAGTTCCAAGCGGGGACAACGCGGTCGTTATCGCCCGCAACTATCAATACTGCTCGAGATTAAATTTATAAAAAATTATATTTCATATATACGTAAATAAAAAAAATCGTAAACTCGACTATAGAATAACCTGGGCATGATATTTGACCTAGCCTCTCCGCAAAAGGCCTATCGGCCTTAGAAGCGAAATCGCTGAGCATCTCCAATGCGTACTCTGCCAACGCCTTGTCCCAGCCCTTGACTCTCAAAGGCTGGCGACGAACAAAAGATTGTACGAAAAAAATAAATATACGTATCCCTTCAACTTGCAATGAGGCGAAGTTAGTTAGATAGTTAGTTAGTTACCTTTGTGTAGCCTTCTAAAACTCGATCGGTGACTTTGCTCGAGTCGTGCCACGAGTAGCGGAGGAACGAAATCCCGAACCTATTTGTGATCGTCCTTACCTAAATTTTTTTATTTCCTCGTTAATATCGTAGGGTTATAAGGAAAAATACAAAAACTAAGTTCAAAAAGCAACTTACAATGATCAAACCGATCGCGGAGTGCAGGATTATCGAAAGGGTTCTCTTGCAGAGATATCTCATCGCTTCTGAGACGAACTCGGCGAAAAACGATAGAATGCACCAAAGGTCGGCGATAATATCATTTGCTTTCCTCCGTTTTTTGTTGTTTTGTTTTGCGAAAGGTGCAACGATAGCCGGCGCGACGAGGATCAGCGCAGCCACCTTCTCCGGCGTCTCGAAATACGCATCTACAGCTGCGAGCGCACCCGCCGAGTGCCTTAAAATCCGAACATTTTGCGTATAAATAAGCAAATATTTCACGAGCTATCAGAACCCAAATAAATAACTCTGACACTCAGCTTGGTGCAAGGAAATTAGCAGGGAAAGAAAATGAAATTCGAGGAAAACTTACATTTATGCTTGGCTTATTGAAGAACTAGATAAGAAGAAAGAGATAGAGAACCCGACTTAAGTTTGTGATTAAAACTAAGGAAAACCAATGTATTCCCAAAATGGTGTGGAAAATGATAGAAAAACTCATCAAAGTTACCACTTTTCTTTTCCATACTAATTTTTCGATTAAGAAGTTTGCGTGTGGAAGACGCGACGGAAAACTAAGTTGGCGCATTTGAGTAACGATACTCTTCGCTTCTGTCATTGTACCTCCACATTTTCCTTTCTTTTTCTAGCCGAATTCCGCAAACCAAATGAACCCTCATGGTGCGTTTGGTACGCGAAATCCAATGCAAAAAAGAAAATGGAAAACGTTATGATAAGCATCGAATCATAGTACATTACGCTTCGCGTGTCGTACCATAACATTTGTTTCTACACCGATTCCCCATACAAACGCACCCTAAAAGATCTGAGTTCTATAACACTACGTACCCTACGAGGACGGCTTTATTATTCCCAGTTGCTAACGAGTCGACAAAGTATAAGGTTGCCAAGGCGGAGAACATCCTCGAATAAGGGTTCATCGCCTTCGAACCTTCTTCGACAACGGGCCTCGACGTTAGCCCGAAGCCCGGTCTATCGAAGGCGAGGACTTTAGCGCGGGCCCCATTTGCTAAACCTTGCGAGACTCGGGCCCACGTGAATAGGGAAGAGCCGAACCCATGCAGTAGAACCATTATCGGATAGTAATAATGCTCGTCGGGCGTCGCAAAGTGCGAGTTCGGTAAGGAGATCTTATGGTGAATTGGGACACCGTTGAAGTCACAAAATAAGCTGTCTGAATCTGATAGAAGCTTTGGATCTTCGACGATCTCGTCATTCTGATCTACGCCTGCGACCGTTCGCCTCGACGATCTGTCTTTCCCTGTCAGTGATCGTCGAAGCGAATTTAATTTTAGATGAAATGGTTTAATTAACAGTAGTGCATAAGCGAAAATGGGGAAAAATTCTATTATCGTGCATGGAGTTATATATCTACATAGCCATGAATGTCATATTCCAATCAATATAAATAATACATATGCATGTAGGTATGTATATTAGTTTGTAGAAACTACATAGGACAATACTCAGAGGACACCATTAACGTGTGCTTTGCTTACCTTGTCGGCCCTGCATCGCCATAAAGTGGATCGGCTTGATAAGGTTGTCCTTATTATTAATGTATTCTGGAAATTGTGTTACGAGGTATCATCTATATATATGGGCGATCGTCGACTGAAATTTTTGGTGGACTAATATATTAATAATGAGAAAAAAGGATCGCGACATTTCGGTATGATTATGTTGACCGCTTATGTGATATATAAGAGTCTGTGGTGATAAAAACTCTAAATCGGTATGCCAAAATTGTTCAATCAAAATTTTCTACTTTACTTGCTATTAAGAAATAAAAACCTATTAAATCCTAATAACACCTCATTCTATTTTTAATATTTCAATTATTACAAAAAACTTATTAAACCACGTAGTTTTAAAACTCATAATAACCACATCATTCTTATTTCAATATATAATTTATTAAAATTATCCATTGATAATTAATTTTGTTTGCACACACATTTGGGTTCGTTCGATATTCACGTTTATGGATTACATGGGTATAAGTTATTTGTGTATGTATATACAAGGATTTTGTTGATATTGCATTTTAACATGTTTGGATATGTGTGTATTAATTATTTTTATAATGATATAAATTGTGTTTGATAGCTGTGTTTGATGTGTGTATACGTGTGTATGAATTAGTGATACATACCTCATAACCACCTTAGAGATGCGTATGGATATACAAACCATACAACCAAAATCCTTGTAATAGACATGTGTAGTCATACATGCCTCGTATGACTATACGTTCTGTTATAACCATCCCATAACTATCTATAACCACATATCAAACGTCCCATGGGGTGTGCTAAAAGTAGTGTATATAATGTGTTCTCATGCAAATCACAAATGGCATGGGCACACGTTCTGTTAGTTAGCAAGTTTGACTTCCATTTATTTAAGTATTGTTGTGTGGACATGAAAAGTATTTTATTATTATGGTAAAGCGATCGGCCAGCCTATAGGAAACGTAGTATCTAATTTATTTGCGGGTTGGGCTATTTTTCAACAATAATCCGCCTATTCGGTATGGCTGCGCAATTGCGCTTAATATATTAAAGATTTTAGATCGTTTAATTATTAACATTTAATACGCCCGAGTTAATACGAAGTTGATAAAGACGGTGGAGGATTTAAGACATATATTTACTTATATAAATTTATATAATGTGCAATGTGAATTAATGATGCTTTATAAAATATGTAGATAGTTGATAATGTGAACAATGTGAATTAGGGGGCTGAGATATGATGGCCAATGTTCGTTTATATGAAGATATAGTCCGGAACTTATTTTCTTCTACAAATATTTACGAATATGTCATCAATTACCATAAAAGTATGAAGATAGCTTCGATAAAGTCCCATCTTATAGTTCTCATCATCACGAAAATTAAGATATACCAACAAAAAACAATTACACAATATCCAGCAGATAATCCGAACTAAACCCAAATGCATTAAGATATTTAAACATTAATTTTACTATTTTTTCTTTCTTTGTGCAATATTTCACTTTGTTACGTTTGGTAATTTAATTTCGTACACGATTTCGTATATACGCAAAGTAACATGCGTATAAGCGCTAGGGGAAATACACTAGGGAAAATGTAGATAAATATTAATTCTAGATAAAGCTTTTTTGTCCCTAGAAAATTCGTTATTTAAAGATAAGCATGCCAAATATAGACTTGTGCCCAACGTGACAGTCAAATCCCATACAGATAAGGCGTGTTAAAATTATGTTTTGGTAACTTATAGGTTCGAAATATTGATATATTCAAGCTCTTTTTCCAGCTTTATTCTATAAGACCGCATTCAAATAATAGCTTCACGTTTCGAATGAGTTGTTCCAACAAGTAAAAGGAATCGTACAACGTTAAAATTAAAATTTAAGATATGCGTTGACCCTTGACGATACACATTCGATACACAAGTGTTTGTAAGGAAAATTAATTTTTTTTTTCCCAACTGGATTTTCGTAGGAAAATTTTGATCTTTAACAAATTTCAAGATTGCCCCTTGACAGGACTTTACACAGGACTGTGCATTTGTTTAGAATTCAAAAGAGGTGTGTATATACACTGAAGTACCTACTTAAAAAATTATCAGTTCAGTCTTTTGTCAGCTAAGTTTTATATATAGGTACCTAATATAAAGTTTTTACACATGATTACTGTTACCCTCGGATCCTATAGACCCGCGGAAAAATACCCGACCCGCTCTAATGAGCCGAACCACCCGACCCGAAGAATGAGTCCTGCCCCCCAGAAGGGTCTCCAATCCGAAGAATGAGTCCTGACCCCCAGAAGGGCCTCAGGCCTAATAAGCCGAGCCCAAGCATAAAGCCCCGAGGCAGCAGAGAAAGACCCAACGTTGAAAAACGTACTAGGAGGGGGGGGTCGGGAAACATACCGAGGGTACCTATTTACAGGACATCCGGCAGAGGTACCTCCCGCAATTAAAGCGCGACGTCCTCGAGAGAAGTTCCGACGCCCGAGGATGACGTTTACCTCGGGAACCTGGCTGCATAGCCTAGAAACCGCCACAACCTTCCCATACTAGCATTATTTGAACGTGCAGGAGATAACCGTCAAAGGTCGAGAACGTGTGGTCGTGGGGAAAGGGAAGGCTGAGCCAAGTCGAACCCGAAAGGCAAGGGACGTGGGTCATAACCGCCCAAAGACCACCCACGACCAAGATCCTATAAATACCACGAGCCACATCTAAGTCAGGTATCGATTTCTCACGTATCCTACCGTTACTCTGCTAAATTAATCACTCACGCACACACTCGAACACACCATTTTTATGCTACTTCACGACCCCCACCCCTTTCCTTGTTTTCAAGTCTTCAGGCAGCATTCGCGGCGGAATTAAGGCGGGATGAAGTCCGTTAACCGTCGAACGCGGTAGATCCATTTTTTGGCGGCATCAATTACCATTTGGTTGAGAGTATCATTTTACTATCGTTTACATATCTTTCTATGACTATTACGTACCGTAATCGTGTTTCTGTAGTACATATTTTGTAAATATGCTGTCTGATATCTCTGTAAGCATTACATATATTTTTCAATGCATTATGTAATGTTTCTCTATGGTACCTATTCTTATATGATGTACCTTAAGCTAATCGGGTACCTATGTGCAAAACTTTTGTTCTTCTACTAGGTACATATCTACTACAGATGAAAATTTGGGCCCAAACCCATGCCCCGGGTCGCCCGGTCCTAAAAAACCGGGCTTGGTCCTAAATTTTGTGAGCCCAAAACATGACCGAGCTTTTTGACCTGGCCCGGCAGGCCCTCCGGCCTCCGGGTGACGGGTCACGGGCCAAAAAGCTCGACGGACCGCAGGCCAAATTGGCCTGCCATGTTATTAGTTTTTTCTTTCACTATAAAGGCTCATCATAAAATTAAAGTTAATAAGCACATGATAATTTATCTGGTTTCAATAAGTCACTTAATTTGTAGCGGGCATGTCAATGTATATCGGGGCTTGTCTATTATTTCGGGCATTAAATAACTGAATAAGACAAAATATAACAACATATTATTTGTACTTCAGGGCTAATAGGGGAAAACAAACCGGCACTATATATAATATTTACCAGATTCAATTTTATAAGCAAAAAATAATATTTTTTGATGTATTAATGTGATATAATTTTTTTATAACTTTATATTTGTAATTTTGTGTATAATAGTAATATATAACATAATTGAGAATGAATAAATAAAAGATTTTTGAATAAAAAAATAAAAAATATAAAAAAATCTAGGCTCGTTAGGCTCGACGGGCTGGCCCGACCCATCACGCTATGGGTTTGGGCCTAAGATAATTAGGCCCGTATGATTTCGAGCCAACTCGACCCGGCCCGATAACAATCGGGCAACCCGCTCAATCCGGGTCGGGCGGGCCCACTAAACTTTGAGCTCTCTTACCTACATATAAAAAAAATACTAACATCCGATATTTTTCTTGTACTTTTGCATATTTAAATGTAAACGTACCTAATAATAATAATTGTTATTAATTTAGAGAAGGAGAAAAAAAGAATTAATTTATAGAAGGCCCAAATTCTGACGTACACAACTATGGGCCGAGTGAGGCCGAAAACCAGAAATGATAATCGTCGAAAAGTTTAAATAGTAGATATAATACTCCCAAAATTATATAACTTCCAGTTTGGCACATACTTTTGGCTTTAAAAATAATTCAAGTTTTTTGTCATATGAATTGATAAGGGAATTACTATTTACCGCCCCTTTTTCCTAGTTACCGCCCCCTAAAGGGCTAAAAAAGACGTTTATGCCCTTATGTTATTTAAATTAATTAAAAAGGTAAAATATAATAAAAAGAAAGAATTTTCTTTAAAATTCTACACGACGCAACACTTTTCAAATCACACAACCAAATTAAACAAAAAAAACAGAGAACTTTGCAAATCGTAATTGAGCGAGGACACGGAAAGGGAAAGGGAAAGGGGGTCCTGTCACGATTGGTAAGAAAACAGTCGTAAGTTCATTCGTATGTAGATAGATTGTCGAAAACGGATCGAATTAGGCTGAAAACGGCCGATCGGACGCGAAATAGGGCGAAAACGGCACGACCAAACCGAAATTTCGGTTGGCCTAGTCGCGACCAAAACGTGATTTCGGTCGGTCAAGACACGACCGAAATCAGATTTCGGTCGCAACAGGCTCGACCGAAATATGATTTCGGTCGTGTCTTGAACGACCGAAATCGTTCGTCGGTCGCCGGGGTTCCGACCGAAATCATGTTTCGGTCAGATCTGGCTCGACCGAAATCTGGTTTCGGTCGGTTCCTCGCCGACCGAAATTTGATTTCGGTCATGCCACTGTTTGGCCGAAATTTTTTTTCGGTCAATTTTTTTTTTTTAATAAATATGTAATTGCAGGCCAAGGGTGGGGAATCCCTACTTGGAGGGAGCAGCAGACCGGCCCCGTCGGAGGGATCTGGAGAGCGTCATACGAGGGCGCTCGGCGTTGATGCATCCGTTCGTAGGTAACGGGAGGAGGAGAGGCGGCAGCGAGCTCTTGATTCTCATTCCGTATATGCGGAATACGATCCGCATGCGGATGAGGAGGCGCCTGCGGATGAGGAGGTGCCCTACGATGCGGAGTCGTTTGAGTCATCCGACGACGATGCGATACCGGTCTCCTCAGGTAATTCCATTCTCCTTTATAAACTGTATTGCGATGTAGTGTCTTAATATACGTAAAATAAATAATATTTATTTTTGGGAAATTCTTAAAAAATAAAATAGGGAGCAAGCGCTCCAGGGTCGTAGATGACGATTCCTGGAGGGTGCAGGGGCCACAGCCAGGTGGTCCAGAAGACGGCGAGGTGATCCCTAGTTACTTGGGGCACATCGCGCCCCGCATCTGGATGGGTGAGGAGGATCGACCCCTGCTGAAGTGCGAGCAGCGTGCGTCAGTGCTTCGGTCGCTTAAGCAGTGGTAATGCCAATTCCCGCCGGAGACTCAGAGCGAGATCGATGGCACGGGGCTTAGCCACCTCACAGATGCCATGCTGGGTCACTTGGACCAGCCTCTTCTGAGCGCTTTTGTGGAGCGCTGGCACCCTGACACGAACACCTTCCACATGCCGTGGGGTGAGATGACGATCATGCTCCACGACGTCGAGCAGATCCTGCGTATCCCGATCGAGGGGAGGACGGTATCGGGCACCCCGGACAGCGGCGACCAGCAGATCGCGGCGAGGGAGATTATGGGGGTTAACGCAGACGCGCTGCCGGGATTATGGAGAGGCGGTGCGGTCGCGTCGAAAGACGTGATGCAGAGGATGCGGTCTGGAAATAGGCCGGCGGGGTTCCAGGCAATCGCCTGGCTGTGGATTCTATTGGGGTCGACGCTGTTCGTCGACAAGAGCGGGAACCGGGTGAAGCCCGACATCATGCACGAGTTCTATCGGTCGCTGCCAGTTGCCAGCGGCCACTCGTGGGGGTCGGCCGCTCTTGCTTACCTCTATCGCCAGCTTGGCCTCGCAAGCCGAGCGGATTCAAGGGTTTAGCTGGGTGCCTGTCGTTATTACAGGCGTGGATCTACGAGTACTTCCCATGCTTTCGCCCACACCGTCTACCCCATCATGTGGAGGCCTGCGACGCACGATCACGCATGTGGTCCGTGTCTCAGTACGAGCGGACGGGCCACCGATTGATTGAGATCCGCCGTCAGCTAGACATGATGACTGCGAGCGAGATATATTAAGTGATTATATTCTATATTCACGACGATTATTTGCAAACTGTTATCAGGTTGCTTGGTTGCCCTACGGCCCCGATCCAGCGGCGCACCACATGAGGACTATTTTCGTAGGCTGGGTACGGTATCGCGACATTGTTGAGCCCTACGTACCTTCGAGAGTGTTGCGCCAGTTGGGTTACGTGCAGCACATCCCGCCGCCGATGAGTCCGCCACAGAAGGCGTACATGCCAACAGACCCGAAATGGTATAAGGTGCACCATTCTGGCGACGCAGCAGAATTTGCTTGGCGGCAGTTCCCGTACGCGTACATTCTCAATCTATCGTACATCAGCCGGGCGATTGCAGATTACCTTGGCGAGGCCGTCCAAGGGTACATGGACTGGTATGAGCGACATTCTCATCCTCGTCTGTTATCGTCGGAGTCGGGATCCTCTTCGGGCGGCATACCCCCGCGCAACCACTCAGACTACGTACGTAATATTAAGTGATTCAGCTTTTGTATGTTTAATCAATTTTTATATGTATCAATTCTGTGTACAGCGGTACAGCTCTATGTATGCCTTGAGCACCGAGATGCTATCTACGCTGCAGCTCCACGACGAGGAGCAGACGGAGCGCTACAGAGACAAGCTGGACAAAATGAACGACCGCTGGCGCAATGCTCCATGATCTACTTTTATTTGTCGTTGTCCTTCGTTTGTGTACCGAACACGTACTATTTTTATTTATATTAATAAAATAATGTAATAGTATAAAATAATAACATATAAAAAATAATTAAATATAAAAAATACTAAAAATAGGAACAAATAAAATTAATAAAAAAATATAATAGTATAAAATAATAACATATAAAAAAAATAATAATAAGAATAAAATAGTTGTAATAATATAAAATAATAATATATAAAAAATACTAAAAATAGGAACAAATAATATTAATAAAAAATATAATAGTATAAAATAATAACATATAAAAATAATAATAATAAGAATAAAATAGTTGTAATAATATAAAATAATAATATATAAAAAATACTAAAAATAAGAACAAATAATATTAATAAAAAAAATATAATAGTATAAAATAATAACATATAAAAAAATAATAATAAGAATAAAATAGTACTAATAATATAAAATAATAATATATAAAAAATACTAAAAATAAGAACAAATAAGTTTAATAAAAAAATATAATAGTATAAAATAATAACATATAAAATACTTAATGTTATTATTCATTAATAAAATTAATAATACAATATAATACAAAGTGAATTATAATAGACCATTCTTTCGCATTAACTGCACCCAATGTTCGAATCTGTTCTGATATCTAAGTTCCCACCCAGCAAGGCGACGATCACGATGGATATTCCAATACGGATGCAATACGGGCATTGGAAAGTCTGGACATAAATTCAGTCTAATATAATGCTGGTACTCGTCTCCAAGGTGCGCTATTACGATTGTTCGGTTCGGTCCATTGGCAGTCGAAGCGGCACGCAGAGGCAGTATCGTGATAGAATGCATGTTGATGGTCGATCCGAAGTTGGCTACGGGCACCAAAGCTATTCGAGTATTTAGCCAAGGAAGTAGATCGATTGCCGTACCCGTATAGTGTAACTACAGCGTTCCAAATAGTCGCCACAGCCCACAGATCGCATGGTGTCAACATCCAGTGGTTTTCCAAGCAAGGCCCCCTTCCCAGCGTATACAACGCAACTGCATTTCCAATGAATCACCGTAGTACAATGGCGAGTAAAGATCCCAATGGGCCTCGATTTCGTTCGCGACGTTATTCCTTACGGTGACCCATTCTTCTTCGTCATTGTAAATATGGGAAGCGATAGCGCGAAATCCGCAGTTGCCGTCAGCCACGACATCCTTATAACTAACTATATACGGATGGATGACTGATGTTACGTGGTACTGCAAGCGGCCGTGGAAGAAGTTGGATTCAACTGTATAAAAAATTATACCGGATTAGAGATGCATCCATATACTATTTTTATGAGTGAAAAAACAGAAGTACCTGTCTCGCCAGTAGAACTACGAGATCGCTTCGCAGAGGATGATGAGGTACGGCCATGACTGCTACGACCCTGGCTGCTACGACTGGTACTGCTGTTATCTACGCTGTGTCGAGCCCTCATCGCTGAGAGGATATGTGATAGTTTCGCTTGC
Source organism: Craterostigma plantagineum (assembly GCA_027422505.1). NCBI lineage: Eukaryota > Viridiplantae > Streptophyta > Magnoliopsida > Lamiales > Linderniaceae > Craterostigma > Craterostigma plantagineum. The sequence continues at coordinate 2,843,399 of JAPQWV010000009.1, read as the reverse complement.
GCAGCACTCATTTCCTCTACGACCTTCTTTGCCTGGCTGCTTAACCTACTCGTCTGGCGGTGTCCCTCGGGATAATGTATCAGAGGGTGATTGTGCGTGGATTTTTCAGGTGGGCCCGTACGAATGAACCATTCCTTAGTAGTTGGATCTTGCTGGGCTATGACTACAAACGGACACCTGCACTTGTTAGACTTCGACAGCCTCTCCAATTCATCCTCCTTGCCTCTATAACGTTCTCCGCGAGAACATCTAATCAATTTTTTTGTTCCTAATTTCTTGTGCGACGAAATTATCACCTCGAAACCAAGACCAATAGCGACGTCTTTCGCCCAGTTAATGGCTTAACGTCGGTTGGAAATCGTCCTCCTTCGCGAAAATGCCGACTGTAGTTTATCCCGTCGCCCGTGGAATCCTCCGGGACACTCTCCAAGTCTGACCAAAAAAAAAAAGTTAACAACCGAAATCAAATTTCGGTCACCCTAAGAGGCGACCGAAACGCGATTTCGGCCACCTCTGTCGTAGCCGAAACAGGATCTCGGCCGCGACAGTCTTAGCCGAATCCAAATTTCGGCTACGACAGTCGCGACCGAACTATAATTTCGGTCCCCTCTTGGGCGACCGAAATTGATTTTCGGTCAACACAAGGGGTGACCGAACAATGTTCGGTCACCCCTTGTGTTGACCGAAATTATGTTTCGGTCGGGCCGAAATTTTCGCTCAAATCCGACCGTTTTCGAGAGTTCACGTCTATAAAAACGAAATTTACGAGAATTTGATTACCATCCGTGCCAATAGACGCTTTCTTTTGACTTTTCCATTTCCCAAATAGACGATTCATTGCGATTTGAACGTTTTTTTTTGTTTTGTTTGAGTCTGATTTGAATGTTTAATTGCTATATGAAAATTGTTGTCTGGAAAAGGACTTTAAATAGAAATTTAAATTCAAAAGGGCAAAATCGTCTTTTTTCAGCCCTTTAGGGGGCGGTGACTAGGAAAAATGGGCGGTGAATAGCAATTCAGAATTGATAAAGTAGGACTAATTACAATACATTATACAATATAAAATAGACAATTCCGTAGTCATTTGTGACTAATGGTTCAGATGTTGCCTACTATGCTCAGCTCATTAACAAAAAAAAAACCCATAAACTAATTAACAGTAGCAGTGGTAACATAGCAAAAAAGTATTAAAAAAAGGGATAAAATTTGCTTCATCAAGAAACTCCCCTATTTAGTCACAAGGTCACGGTTAATGTTCACGAAATATACATATTTTGTTAAATAACCATCAAACAAAGACTTGAATAATTGAAAAATCCTTAGTACTAGTATAAAGATCAAGACAATCCACATTCTAGTACAAGTATTGGGAAATTTATTCCTTCAATTCAATTGTTCTATCATGTGATTAAAAAAAGTACTGCCATTAACTAAGCGTTGTCATTAAGGAATTGCAAGAAATTGTTTTTCGTTTCTTCTGCAATACGATACAAAATCCATCCATGGCTACGACGACTTCCTCGCCTATTGTTATCTTCGTTTTCATTCTCTTACTACAATAGAAGAAAGCTTTTGTTGACTGAACTGTGTAGCTTGGGTTGAACTTTCGTCCAACCAAGTAAAATCAAGTTCCACCGAGTTTGTGCTTCCCAGAATCTTCTGCAATCAATCAACCAGTTGTTAACTGAAATGTCGAGAACGTCGTCATCAAGATCGTTCATCAGGTATTACCACCATCAGATTGCCTCAAAACCCTCATCAATCGGAAATTGGGCTAGCTCAGGCATTTCCAATTTCATCGGGGGCAATTCGAAATCAATCCCTAAAACCCCTTCTTTCTCGACGTGGCTGTCGAATTCGCAGAGAGCTAGTTTCACTTCGTCCTCGAACGCACGCGGGGCGTTGGGGAAATTGGATTCGCATGCGATGAAATTGTTGCCGAATAGGGCTTCTTTAGGGTTTAGGTACTTCTCTCTGAAGAATTTCGAAATGGGGTCTAAGGAATTTGCAAAGAAAGTAATGAATAAGCCGTCTTCAGCTGCTAAGAATGCGTTTGTGAGATACAGGGAGGTCTTGAGGATGCATATTGAAGCTTTTTGGAGGAGGCATTACTTGTCTCTGTTGGGTGCTGGTGGAGTTGTGGTGTGCATTTTGCTTTGGAGGGTTTTGTTTGGGATTGCTAATGCTTTCGTTGGCTTCTCCGAGGGCATGGCCAAGTACGGGTTCTTGGCTCTCTCAACCGCCATTGTTGCATTTGCTGTGAGTGTTAAGTTTATTTGATGTGGCTTCCAATTTAATTTATTCGTTCACAGTGGCGATTCTTTTTGGGCCATTAGTTTCTTCTTGATAGATTTGGTTATGGGAGTACAACTGTTGGTGTTTATGTTCGGTCAGGCTCTTGATTTTCATGGCTCCTCCTCCTCTTTAATAGAATATGTGCTGTCTTGTATAATGCATATTGTGAGCACGGCTTGGATGCCCCATAACCCAGTGCAAAAGAAGATCTAGTAGAGTAACTTATTTAGTCTCAATGGTAATGTAAATTTCATATGGATATTACGACTGGAATATGTAAAGGAGCCCAGTGAAGGAGAGAATAGTAGCAGAATTCCCTTATACACCGATCTGTTACATTGATTTGCTGATAGGAGCTAATTGCAAAGGGGTAAAATGATGCTATAGACGGAAAGGTTGTTTCATGTATGAATAACATTTCAGTCTCTTGATGATATTAAACTCTACCTGATTACTTTTCTTTTCATTTAGTATAACCCAAATTTGATCTAGTCCAATAAAGAAAATGCTGATTTTCCATTCTTCAACTTCATATTTATCAGTGGTTAAAAATCTTTCTATTGAATAACTATAATTATCCTTCTTCTAATAAATATCCGTGGTTGTGATGTGGTTTCCTACCTCAAGGGATTGTACCTTCGTTCAAAGTATACGATCAACGAAAACAAAGTGTACAGAATGGCCATGAGAAAGCTAAACACATCAGCTGGCATCCTTGAGGTTATGGGTGCGCCTCTCACCGGCTCAGATCTAAGAGCTTATGTGATGTCGGGCGGTGGTATCAATCTCAGAAAATTTCCACCATCCCTAAGAAGCAAACGCTGTTTCCTAATATTCCCTGTACAAGGTTCAGAGAGGAAGGGGTTAGTCAACGTCGAAGTCAAGAAGAAGAAAGGCCAGGTCAACCATCTTTTGCCCTTTACTACTTCATTATACTTTTCTTGCCTAAATATTCTTGGGTTTGGATGAATCTCCCTTCCTTCTTCAGACGTTTAATTGGATGATAAGATATACTTTTGCCCACGATTACTGACATTATTGAACATAGAAGCTCAACCTATTGTGTTTTCACTCTTGTCCCAAAGTGAATATGTGTTCTTCCCTTCTTTCTTATCTTTGCATTCTTGATGTAACTTTTCTTAGATATGGAACTAATTGTTGGGAATTACTCTGCATCAAGTGAATTAATTCTTGGTCAATTTTGATTCTTCTTTTTTTCAAATGAAGCAGTACGATATGAAGCTGTTGGCCGTTGACATACCCATGGCTAGCGGGCCCGAGCAGCGCCTTTTCTTGATCGGAGACGAAGAAGAGTATCGGGTCGGCGGTGGCTTAATATCTGAGCTTCGTGACCCAGTCATAAGAGCTATGGCTGCTACTAAGGAGTTTGAGGCCCGAGACCAAAAGGAAGACGAAGAAGATGCAGCTAGGGAGCTCGAAGAAGCCGAGAGGAAACATAAGGAAGAAGTCGAAAAACTCCAAGGAAAGGCCAGTTCTTAATCTTTTTTTTTTTCTTTTTTCATTTTCCTTGTGATCCCTTTTTGCGCTAATAATAATAACAAAACAAACTTGGCGATCGAATTGGAGCAATCTTTGAAATGGTCCTTTGTTTGTATTTTAGCCTTCTACATTGAGTTGATGGGCTATTATTACTTGAAATTCTATCAATAGGAATTTGCTTACGTTACATGATGATTGCATCACTATGACGTATTGTTTTTCTCTGGCACGACAAAAGATGGAGTATCGTTTCATGTCTGAATGAAATGGGTCCTACTTCTGTTTACTTTTACGTTGTCTTGAGTGAGCCACGTGGCGTTTGTGAATGGAATGTGGGGTCCACGCAGAGTAGCGGTCAATTGCGGCCATTTATAGTTAATAAGTTATCGTCATCAAGAATAATGAGGGTTGTAAGTTAACTCGAAATTAGGCTACTCTATTTATTGGGATGGTTGGGGAGGGACTGTTCATTCATATGAGTTAAAAATGCTAATTTGATTTTAAATTGCTTTTTGAAGGGGAATATTTTCTTGCTACGTCTCTCCTCTAAATATCATGATGCCAGCTATTATTTGCTTGGCTGTCGATAGACATTATATAAAGATATATGTACATATTTGGGGTGGGGGGGGGGGGGGGGGGGGGGGGGTGGAATATGAAATTAAATGTTAGAACATGCTAACTATTTCAATACCTACGAATCTTTTTTTCGTTCGCATTTCGTCTTCATGTTATCTTTCCTGGAACATTTATGGAAATTTCATTTTGTCGCATTAATTTTCTTGGTGGAAATCTAGAACGAATAGGAATAAAAACATATAAAAGTGGCATGTATATAAATAATTAATAAATATATATATATATAAGAGCAGTTGACTTGGTCGTGTTAATGCGTATGTAATGATTCGTCTCTCAACACGACTCGAACTTGAGCATAGTTAGTAAGTCAACAACTGTTTATAAATCCATGTTCACACATTTCAAGAATATAAAGATCATCATCGTCTCTCTCGATCAAGCGAGCTAGAGAGAGAGAGAGAGAGAGAGAGAGAGAGAGAGTCCATCATTAATAATTCTCAACAATCAAAGCTTTCAGACAACCTTCACAAACACGGCAAGAACGAATACTAACAACCATCAATTTCTCTTCCCTGGGAAGAGAGAGACGTGCCTGTAAAAATACCACGGACTTGAAGAAGGAAGCTTTCTACTGTACTTTCTTTGCAAGGTAACTTCTTTGCAGTGTCTTAATTTATTCGAACGTTTCTCTTCTTGATTGCTTATGTATTAAAACCTTTACTCTTCATTAGCCTTTTGTTATTCTTGTTCTTTATCTTTAATTTGAGTCACCGTAAAAAAAGTACAAGCAATTGGTTTGATCTATTTAACTAATCCCATGATTACATCTAATTTCCTCTCTACTTCCCTCACATGAATCATAAGATAAAGTACACCCCTTTTGCAGTTGGCCTTCCGTGAAAGAACGATTTTAATGTTATCCTAACACAATATTTCTCTCTGTTTATTTCTTTACTCTGATCTGCTGCAGAATATGACTAAAGAGACGAGCGTTAGGGTTCGAATGGTTCGCTGTCCTAAATGCTCAAAGGTCCTCGTAGAGTTGCCTGAGTTTACTCTCTACAAGTGTGGTGGCTGTGGAACTTCTTTGCAAGGTGTATATATATACATGTGTATATATACATATATATATATAGTATAGATACAATTTGGTATATTTCTTCTTCTTCACACTCATTTTTTATACCACAACAGCCAAGAATTGGAAGCCAGAATCTGCTGCAGAAAGTCCACATATTAGTGGGACTGAGGCCTCAAATTCGACGCATAACGAAAACGAAAGAATCGAAGATGAAGATGAAAGAAGCCCAGTCGAAGAGCTTTGCCTCGACAAGAGTGGCCCGAACAGCCATTCGGGCTCGCCCGAAGCAAAGCCCGCTTCGAACCCAGTCCCCATCCAAGAATGTAATAGCACCTCTTTGGTCGAATCTGAGAATTCTGACATCAAAATCGATGAAGAAGGAGAAGTAGTAGCCGGGAATCGTCCTAACGAAGAAGGCGAAGTTGATGTTGATAATGTCAATGGTGGTGGCGGTGATTCTTCAAGGAGCAGCCCAATAATGGAGAGCCACGTGTCGCTATACATGACTTCCCCCGACGACGATGCAGCAGATCATTCCCCTGCTGTAAGAAGATTCAGTTCGAGCGATGGCTACAGTTTCAGCGCTGGAGATTTTACGAACCGTAAGAGCGAAAGCTACCACGCCTATTACGGCAGCGAGTCTTCTTACGACGCAAACGAAGACCTAAAATTTCAGCGCACGCCCCGTGGAAATCGGTGGAGTAAGCGCACAGAGGAGATGAGATTGAAGGAAGATAGGTCGACTGACTCCGAGTTATTACACACGCTGAGAGACGACGGTCGGAGTTTCGTTCGCAGCTCACTTCCCCCGCGCCCGATTTCCCGTCCCCTTCAGTATCCTATTTCGCCCTCGGAACCATCCAAAATGGACCTTCTGAGAACTGTCGAGGAGCTGAAAGATCAGCTCAGAAATATGCAAATCTCCAGCAGCGTTTTTCATCCTAGAGATCTGCAAGAAAAGTTCAACGTGAGCCATTCTTCTTACTCACATCATCATCCTCGGCAAGAGCCTTGTGGGTCCCACTCGAGGTCCTCGTGTCTGAGATGCTGTCGTCCCCACTCTTCGCAGATCCCTTCTCATTATCATCACTGTAAGAACAGTTGTGAGGTGTCTAGCTCGAGCTCGAGCCCCCACCATCACCGTGTGGGCCCACCGCAATCCTCGAAGGAGAAGATGATAAGCTTGCCTTCGATGGAGAAACCTCCGAGGAAGCGTCTCTTACCTCTAGCTGGTGGGGCTCCCTTCGTCGCCTGTTATTACTGCTTCGAACTGCTGCAATTACCCGCCGATTTTGTAGTGTTCGACGGAGGGAGGAGGTGTAATAGGCTTCTCAAGTGCAGTTCTTGTAAGAAGGTGCTGAGGTTTTCGATTCTTGACAGAACGAAGATCGTTCGCCACCTTAGAAATGCTTCTGCCGCCGTGCCGCCGCCTAGCGAGGCGGGGGAGAGCAGCAATGGTAGAAAGATGAAATCTGTCGAAGAACGAAGCAAGTTATCAAATTCGCCGCTCCATAGGCTGATGGGATATTCGTCTCCCGGGCGGGTTCTGAACAACCATTAGTGATTGTCGATCATTCGCTGCGTATTTGCTGTGTCATAAAACCAAGATTTAGCCAAAATCAAAACTCAGGGGCATGTAAAATCGAAACAAAGATGTTTATTCCTACATTAGATTGAAAAACAAATAGCATCCCACAAGCTCAAGAAATCATGTCAAGAACCTAAAGAAAGTAAGTCTGAAACTAAGAAGAAAACAAATCAGCACTCATGATGAAGCTGCAATGAAATTGCAATGCCTCAGCAAAACTTCCAATGGTTATTGCAGTTAACGCACGTAACAAACGTTGTCATGGGCTCGTCGGCGCTCCGCGTCTGCATTTGGTAATAAGTGGTCTCCTTCTTCTTACACCTACCGCAAGTGAATTCGTTCGTGCTAGCTTTAGGAGCGGCGGCTCGCTCGCTGTTGAACAGAGCTTTCTGCTTTAGCTGCTCTGTTTCGACCTGCCTCGCCTCGCTGGCCATCTGCTCTGGGGTAAGATTGACTATGGAGCGTGGCTCGAAATCCCCGATGAGAACCTTCCTTCGAAAATCAGGGTTGTTTGGGTCCTTAATGTTGAACATAATTGACCTGTACTTGAACTTTTGGGCACCGTTCGACTTGCCCCACTTTTCGAACATGGCTGTCTCGACGGTGACGGCGACTCTGTAAGGATCGCAGCCCTCGACCCTCTGTCTGAAACGTTCGTCTGCTTCGTTTTGGACTTTGCACAGAGCTTCGGCGAGGATTTCTCTGACCTTGTCCCTCAAAGGGTCTTTGCAGTAGACAAGAGAGGTTAGCTTCGGCGGGCCAAGAGGGGATTCAGCATTCGATTTCTCCACTTTCGGTTTTTTCTCGACTTGGGAACCTTCTCTCTCTGTTTTGCTGGAGGATTTCTCTATCTTGATGGCTTTGTTGGAACTTGGAGTGGTTTTCTCGGCCTTGGCCTTGTTGGTCGACGGGCTTTCCGTGGATTTGATGGAGTTTGTCCTCTGATACTTTGCCTTGTTAGATTCAGAGCCTGAAGATTCAGACTTCACAGCAGCAGCCTTGTTATTACAATCGGTAGAACCGTTATTCTTGTTTTTCATTGTTTCTTTTATTATTATTGCCTTCCATATTTCGATCACGTCAGTCGCCAAAGCTTTGATCTTTTCGCTCGTGTGTTTGGTAAGCTGTCGAAGGCGTTTCCCAACCTGTCGTGTGCGATCAAGAATAAGGCGAGTTGATCAATGAAATTCATTTTAAGATAACGTATACTGATCGAAATTCACATCTTTTGAGATGGATTCAGGGAATAGCATAGCATACCTGGGTAGATACAAGCACATGATAACTGATGGGGAACTCCTTCAGCTGTTTCAATGCACTGAGGCATCGTTCTTCTTCCCCGGGCGAGTTCTCTGCCACGTCAGCTGCCCTCTTCATGGACTCGAAAAGCTCCGTCAACTCTTTCTCCATGCTATCGAAAGCCATAATAACGACAAAAAACAACTAAGAATTGGAATTCATTATGGGCATACGAATCTTGAATCCACGCTTCAATGCAGTAAATATACAAACTCAAAGTCATGATATGTAGACTGAGATAGACAAAAAAGATAATGCTCCTCCCCTAATTAAGCACGCAACCATGCAATTCAATCACAAAAAAAAAAAAACTCCAAATTTCTCTAACGCATGAAATACCTTCCTCCAAATTGAAGCACACGACCATGCAATTCAACAGAAATTCGATAAAAAAAATTGACCAACGAATCGATATTGCAAAGAACAACAGTAGAGCAATTCAACAAAATCAAACGAACGACGAACAAATCGAAATCCAGCTAAAATAAAATCAAAAGTTCGATAAATTATAATCACCACGCTCAAGGTCAAGACACAAACCTGGCGGCTCCCCAATTCGGCTGCAAAAGGTACAAACTATCTACGCCGAAACGGCAGATTAAGCTATTCCTTGGAACACCGATGTCCAAGCAAGATCTACAATATGTATCCGACGGTTGAAATTTGGAGTGAGATACATAATCCGACGGCTATTTCAAGACTTAGTTATTTAAAGGCGCCGCTTTTAAATTCTTGCCACGACTTTGGGCTTAGGGCTTTACTACATAAAGTTCGCCAACTCTATTTCGGGCCCAAAGAAATAATAACAGAATTGTGTAATACCAGTGTACACACACCTCTTCATTTCAATGTCCAATCAAAGCAACAAATACATTAAACCATGGCTTCTTTCCCCCCAAAACAGTGATCAAATTAGCCTACACTGAGCTCGAAATCTCTCCGCTTCCCTTCGTTTTAACGGGCTTACGACCCTTGTCCGGGCCCCGATAATACCCCATCTCTCGAACTGCATTTGTCGAGCCCTCGCTCTTTCTTTTTCCTCCTCCGATTTAGAACTGTAACAATATGGGCAGCAAACTCCATACTCGAATTCTGGCGATTCCATGTCTTCGTCGCTTATGGGTTTCTTGCATCCATAGCAAAGCTTGTAAGTCCCCTGAACCAGCCCATGTTCTACAGACACACGCTTGTCGAACACAAAGCATTCGCCTTCCCAAAGGCTGTCAGATTCGGGAACTTCCTCAAGGTACTTCAAGATTCCTCCTTGAAGATGATATACCTGCAAAAAAATATAAGCTGATTCGTTTGATTCCATGGAAATTTCGAGTGATATGGTTAACTTTTACCTCTTCGAAGCCTTTGCTGAGGAGAAAGCTAGTGGCTTTCTCACATCGAATGCCTCCAGTGCAATACATAGCCACTCGAGGCATCTTCTTCTCTTTTTCCGCATGTGCATTTATTACGTTTAGTCTGAACCTTTCTTCGACCCACGATGGGAAATCTCGAAATGCTGCTGTCGATGGATCGACTGCTCCTTTGAACTTTCCTATTCTTGTTTCATAATCATTGCGCACGTCGATCACCACCTAAATCATATGTTAATCAGTTTTTTAATCACTTCAAGAGCCAAATATGATTTCAGATATGTACAAAGCTTAGTTACTGTGTTGGGATCGCTGATAAGCTCATTCCACTCGTTTGGGCTAACGTACTTCCCAACTCTTTCAGTAGGCGAAACAGAAGGCATGCCCAGCGTTACGATCTGCAAACGTATTATTACACACCATTTCACCTCTTTTTTTTTCAACACAATCAATAGTAACTCGTGGGTGATTGTAAACCAACCTCCTTTTTCAGCTTGACTCTCACATGGTCCCACCGAAATGGAGCATCTTCACCGGCAGCAAGTGGAGAACTGCTCGAGTGTCCATGGTGAATGGCTTCTTCCTCGGGGCTTACAGGGGACTCAATGCGTCTAAGCCCGCTAAGGCGATGATCTTCTTGGATGAAGGCAAGAACTTCTTCTACGGCTACGCGGGTCCCACATAGGCTCCCATTGATCCCTTCTGGCGCGAGAATAATTCCCCCTGAAACCCGCTGAGTATAATCAGATCGGTGAGAAGGCATGAGTTACGATCATGGGTCATTTGTACTACCTTACAAAGGTACAAATTACACTAAAACGAAAAAGCAGGAGAATATCACTATTGGTTAATGCCAGAAAGATTAAGATTGAAATAACGAAGAAATGGGAGCCAAAAAAGATAGAAACATGAGAAAGTCTATGGAATTTCAGCAACATAAAGTCTCGGCGAATGAAGAAACCACTGCGCCTTGAAAATTAATCATAGAAAAAGCTAAAGAAAACCCAAAGCGCAGAATGTGTTGAGACATTGAGTTCAATTTGATTAGCAACTATGCATCGAATAAAACAACATTTCCCAAAACCACTTAACCATGTAAGCTAAAAACGAAAAAAAAAAAAGGAGAAGAGTGGATTGGATTGAAAGACGAAAGAGAGCGTAACGTACCAACCTCTCGCAGAGCTCCTTCAATGGCTTCCTCAAATCAGCATGGTCGGGGAAATCGGCGAACTTGTAAAAAGAAACCACCACCAATGGACTCTCCGTCCGCCCGCATCCAACATCAATCGCGGATGAACAAGGCTCGGAGAGCGCGAAAGGCTGGGAACTGAAAAGGGCTTGGGACGAGCTTCGAAAAGGCGTGATGAGCTCCGACGGCGATTGCGGCGATGGATTCTGATTCCGAAAGTCAGCTGCTGCTGAAGAGGTAGGGTTAGGGTTTTGGGAAGACGAAGGAGATAACATTTTCAGCGCGGCGGCTGAAGCTGTTCTTCGGCGGAGAAAGAGAGGAGAGATGGGCTTTTGCATCGTCACGACATTGCCAGCTGCCAACATTTTCTTTACTTTCTCGGTTAGTGACTCGTTTCATTAAATTAATGTACGTGCTGACCTTCGGGTCGGGTCGGGTCGTGTCGTGTAACTATTCCACTCCACGAGGATTGAAGTGAAAGTTGTAAATTTCAGCGGGGTCGATTTGATATTTAGTCTGTAACGGTTGGGGCGTCTTTAAAAGGTCATTGCTTATGTTATGTTATCCTAAAACTCCTTTTAATTTTTGACTTGTCGATAATACAATCAAAAAAAAAAAAAAAAAAACTTGAGATAGTTCTTCAAATGAGCAGTAAAATTTGCTCAATTTGGTCAAATTATAATTGCTTACACACTCACATACAAATACGTGTGCTATAATATCGTAATTTTAAGAGAAAAATTGGTTTATTATTAAATTAATCATAGAATTATAATTAACTAAAAATAGTAAGTTAATAATTAACTCAAAATAGTAAGTAAATGTAGTGGGTGGTTTTATAATTGAACGCTTAGAATTTTTGTAATAATTAATTGTAGATAAAAATGGAGTGAAATTAAATGGTAGTTTTCTCACCTACAATGTGGGTTAGAAATTCTTTTCTTAATTAATTTTTAATTGTAGATAAAACATGATTGGTTGAAACTTAAAATTGATAGACAAATTAAATTAGAAATTGACGGTTTTTATGAGGGATAGACTCTTTATAAATAGAATGGATATCATTCTAGTTTTTATACATTTTAATCTGAGTAATTACTATTTAAGATTTGAATTTTTCAAAAAAATAAATAAATTTTCTGATTTGAATTTCGAATACGTGTACACGAAAAATATTCGACTCCGATATTTATAAAACATTCGTTTCGAATATTTCAATTGGAAGTTTAAATATAACAACATATTGTAATTCAATAATATTTTAATTACCATATTATATGTATTATAAATAGGTGAATCTATAGAAAAATACCCAATTGGAAAATTTTTTTACACATAACTACCGATGTCAGAAAATTTTATAGATAGGTACCCGATTTAATTTTACCAGTTTCTTTAGTCATATCGTACCTTCCTGTGTGTATATTGCGTACTATAACACGTTTATATAGGGTACCTAAATATAGGATACGTCGTACCTACGGGCATGCCTGTGTGTTACATAGGACGTACCTAAATATAACATACGTCGTACCATTTTCTGTTATATAGGGTACCCAAATGTGTTGAGATAGGGTACCCAAATGTGTTGTTTGGTGTACTTTCGGGGATCGGGTACCTATGTGCAAAAACTTTATTCTGTTAGGTACCTACATATAAAAAAATCCTGACTTGGGTACTTTTTTTTCAAATAGATACTTATGTGTAAAAACCCCTTATATAAACTATATTAATATATTTTTGCACATTCTATGTATGTGCAAATATATAAATTATTTATATTGTTATATTATTAATTAAGTGATTTAAAAGTATAATTTTAAATCAAATGATTAACTTGTACTAAATTAAAATATTAAGGGTTAAAAAACTAACTATTTTACATACAAATAACAGTTTATACACGCCTCTCACCCTCACCATTATATAATAGAATAGATAAGGTCAAATTCAGAATATGACGAATCGAATTCAGATCGAGTTATGATTCTACTATAGTAAATTCAATAATAGAATATTGTCGTATTTGATTCAATTTCTTCGCAACCTTAATCATGAGCTGAAACCGTCGTATCTACATAGAAAAGCTCAATCATTCATTCTTGTATTTGTCCAATCAACAGCAATTTTAATTTTTATTTTTGTTTTATTTCATCCATTTTATTTTACCAATCTTTTTCCTACAACCAAATCGAAAGTCCCATTTCGTTAAATGACTAAGCCATCTCCAAGACCTCTTTACAAGAGAGAGGAAAAGAGGATGAGAAGAATATCACACACCTCAGAAGATTCCTAAGGATGGATGGAGAAGAAAATAGGCAAGCAAAATAGAATAGCGAATTTTGATTATAATATAGGGATAACTAAAAACCCCACTTGTTCAATCGCCTCCTCTGTATATATAACTAAACCAAAACTAATACTCAAGATTTTATGCTCAAAGCAATTGTTATTATATTACAGGTGCACTAGGTTGCAAAACCCTAAAACAAGAGTCCATAAATTTAATAAAAATCGAACCTCTTCATAACTTCTCATTTTATGCGAATGACCTAACTTCATAACTTGTCATTTTAAATCACAACTCACTTGTCCATATAACATTGGTTTGAATTTGTTGACCTTCTTTGTCAACGTATGGTACGTTGAGCCTATACATTATCCATGCTTTGTTTCATACCAAAATCAATCCAAATATAAAGGTTCATATTCGCTTCAAAATTACGTGATATTTTTTTTATCGAAAAAAAAAAAAACAAAATAAGATCACAACCAAGGCAACGAAGTTCTTATTTTCGATGGCATTTAATTTTATTCAGTTGCGTGCAAGAATTATTATTACGGGCAATTTTCATTCAGGCCCTGTCAGGAAAAAAGTTTTAAGGACCCGATTTGTTCAGTAACACTTCATTGTTCTGCAGTAACACCTTATTGTTCTGGAGTAACACTTCATTATTAAATAACACAAAACGATCATCCGATAACGGTTCATATACACTTTATAACACTTGTGTAATTTAGATATTTATCTCCAAAAATCGGGTCCTTTAAACTAAAATTTTTTCTTACAGGGCCTGGACCTTATTTTAAAATATTTTTGAGGCCTGATTTGTAATATACCCTTATTATTAATCTACATTTCTCAATCAACATTCTCTCTCTCACACACAGAGATAAATCATACTTCCTCCGTCCCAAACCATTTTATACATTTTACTAAATTGCACGTCCCACATCTTTTGTGCATTTCCTTATTTAGCAAAAAAACTATCACAAACAATCAATATAATAATATTAAATATTCTTAAAAGGTGTGTCAAAATATCACTTATTTACCTTTTAATTATACTATATTATTAAAATATTCAGTTTCTTAATCCCTGCCAACTCCCAAATGTCCATAAATATTTTGGGACATTATTAATATATACTTTAAAATTAGCCAGACTTGCATATGTATAGTCTCGTTGGCTCCCGCGGAGCCACATATCACCATCGAACACTGTTAGGCCGATTTGATCCAACCTTGTACTGATTCAAATGATTAGTATTACCTGATACGATGAATTACGGAAACAATAAAGAGGTAATACCGATAAACGAATTGTAGAGTTGGAACGAGAGCGCGCGAGTTCTTCAGAAAAGTCGTCAACTCAATTAATGAATCAGCAACCCTAAACACATAATGTTTAGGGTATTTATAAATATGCCCTAATGGGCTAACTGGGCCCAATCTAACTAATATACCCACAAGTCGGGTATATTTACAATTAAGTCCTAGGGCGTAATTAAATTACAGAACATAGACTAATAATTAAATGAACACAATTAAATAATATCTAACAATCTCCCCCTTTGTGTTCATTTTACGTAGTAGCGCGGTCTTCTGTTCTGTAGAAGGATTTCCTCAGATTGAGAACGTACTCGAACTGTCTGATGCTTCGGCGAAGGCATAATCTATTCTGAATTTCTTCAATAGCAATATTGCTTAGACTGACGATTTCATCTCGGAACTGCTCGAGGCCTAAGCTTGCAAGGTCACCTTTGAAGAGTCAGAATATCTTCTAACTTTACTTCTCAGTTTCTCGATAATGATCCTGAGAGTGCCGTCGCAGTACTTCTCGACTTCTGAGAGAACCATGACTCTCTTTAGTCCATCCTTGCTGTAGACTACGGAGAGTTCAGGTTCTTTGAAGATGAAGCCATTTGGGTATGGTTTGAGTTCCTCCTCCATGCCGGTGAAGTTTGGTCTTGTGAGGTTTACCTTCCTAGCATTATTCTCAATGGCTATCTGGAAGTCATGCCCTGTGTAGAAGGTAATATCCCTTAGCATGTGTCTTTTGATGGCTTCATATCCCAGTTTGTATCGAAATTCTCGTAGGATGAATTTCCTGTAGAGTCTTGATAGCTTGTATACTTCGCTGGGATCAACGTACTGCAGATTGCCTTCAGTGATCACATCTTCTGAGCCATCCAGTCGTAATACTTTGTAGACTGGGTATTTTAGGTTTCTTCCCATTTCCTGGACGGTGACATCCACTATATCCTTGATCGGTGCCTTCGCTCTCATTCTCTTCTTGTCTGCATCCGTGACCCTCGATCCGCCTTTTGTCGTCCATTTGTATAGGAAATGGTAGGCCAATTTTTTGGATCCTTCAACATGTGATAGGCCTCTCAGCTCCATTTCATTGTATGGTCGAATTTGACCACGTTCTCGCCAGATTCTGCTTCTAAGTTCCTCTTGAAATGGAGTTGTGATCTTGTTCCAGGGAGTCTCAGATGTTTCTGATGTTTCTTCGTAGTCTTCTCCATTTCTGATCTCGTCTGGCGCCATTCTGAGGCTTGCTTCAACCGCCGCCCAGATTAATCCACTAACATTGTCCAGTCTCTCTTGAATGTCATCTCCTGCAGGATGATCGCTGTAACTTTGAGATCCCCATCCCTGATCGATAAACTCGTTGAGCTCAGCCAGGGGATCAGGGATGCTCATATCTACGACTGGAGGCAGTGGCTCATCGATTTCCTGTGGGGGTGGGTCTGGTCTGAAGTCGGATGGTAATGAGGGTAGGCTTTTTGGTAGGTTAGTAGTTAGGGTTAAATGGGAGGAGGTAGTAGGTTGGGGATTTGATGTTTCTGGTTGGGTTTGGGTTGAGGTTGAGGGTTCTGTATGGGTGATGGCTGCCTCGACCCGCTGTCGCTTCTCCCCCTCAGGACGACCGTCGCCATCAGGGTCGTCATGTCGACGTTTGTGTGTGGGCGGGTCGTAGTGGCAGTGGTAAGGTAGTTGGAGGCGGTGAAGGAGCTCCGTATCTTCATCATCGAGGTGGTCGGCCTCGCTGAGGAGTCGGGCGAGTAGATTCTGTCGAAGCTCCTTAATGGTGGGGGTAGGTGTAGAGGGAAGTGATGGTGTTTGGTGGGATGAAGAGGATGGTGTTGCCCCGACTTTTTGTAGTATAGAGGCCTCCATTTGCTTCATTTCTTCACGTATAGTGGCGAGGCTCCGTTCAATGCTCTGGTCGAGGTGGGCTTGGGTGATAAAGGGTGAAAATAACTCAACAGAGCCACGAAGGCGTTCTGTTGTCACGACTTCAGAGTAAACTCCTGTGTCGCGGCCCACATTCACTAAAAAGTGTGTGGGACTTGAGGAACCGGGGCCACTTAGGCTCACCGTTGGCATCGTTGATAAGGCAAGCTCATCGAGATGGCCTGATGGCACGGGTGTAATGATGTTGCCCATGTCAGGTCTTCCGTCTGATCGTCGAGTATCATCAGTAGATGACGTCTATACGGACGTTCTGGACTGATCACTAAGAAGAGTCGAGAAAGGTGTATGTGTCCTAGCAAAATCGAAAAAATTTGGGAAAGTGTACACTAGACTCGATGTGAGGGAAGAAGGGACAGCGACGTGGGGCTGGGAGTCGCTGATTTGTATATCACTTACCTCCGAGCGAGACAAGGATGACTGAGATGGTTCCCCGTGAGCTGTTGAGACATCAACCTGTTGGGAGGTTGACGAATGGGAAGGGCTGGGTTGTGCATGCGCCGTTGAACCAGATGCGGCGGCTTCTACTCGGGAGCTGATTAAATCAGCTACTGTTCCTAGGGGTTCGGTTCTGGAAGATATAGTGAGGAGGGGAGGTGCGAAGTCGACGGACGCCGGAGGAGGTGGGCGTCGGTCGTGTTTTTTCTTGGTGCGTACTTCGCGTTGTCGCTCAGGACCCTGTCTCACACTCGGGCTGGCCCCGGGGTTGGATACGGTGGGGTTTGACCGTATCGTAGAGGCAGGAAGATTCTGGAGCTGCCGGTATTTAATCACGTCGGCATCCGTAGGATCAGCGAGGTCCAGAAGGTGTCTTGGTATAGGCATGCCTTGGAGTGTCGATCCTTCCTTTGATTTCTTCAGATAGTTGAACTTGGGAACTCCTAGGGACTCTGCCGCTGGATGACTAGTGATCTCTGGATGGATTTCCATGTAATGATAAATCAAGACTTGGAACCATCGGAGATATGGAAGGCCCTTTCTCTTGGACGTCTTGAGGTGATCCCTTGTATAGATCTGGTCCACTATTTCTTGCATGAATAGGGCAGCGTAGTCGTAGCGTTTCCCGAAGATGACCCCGTAGAAGAGGGTGAGGATGCTGAGGTTGCAACGGTCGTAGCCTGTGTGCTTCGGTGATAGGCACTTGTTGATTAGCATGAAAAGTGCGTTCCATGGAGCAGGTATTTTGTTGAAGGAGAATGCTGAGACTTGTGTGAGAGGTGGGGAGCAGCCTATTTCCAGCATTCCATTGAGGATCTCTTGAGCCGTGGGAGGTGGATCGAGCTCATCAAAGGTGGGCAGTTGTAGAATCGTCCTCAGAAGATCTTTGTTAAGCACAACCGAAGTGTTCTCAATTTGACTTTGGAATATAATCTCCTCGATGTCTGGAACTTGGTCCATGAGTCCCCAGAATTGTTGCAAGTATACTTGGGGAACGCTCGCCGTGAGGGTGAAGGCAGGGAGCAGAAAGTGGTTCTTCAGAATGGCGATGATGACCATGTCCGAGCATCTGAAGGCCGTTGTGTCCAATTGATAGTTGTTCTTCAGCGACTCGATCCATTTGGAGATTGGGTAGATTGTGTCACGGTTTGGAATCTCCATAATCTGAAAAATACGATCATAAGGTCATTTAGACATCGAATATTCCATCGTTGTCATTAGTTTTCTCTCTCCCCTTTTTCCTTTTTGTTTTGTTTTTTTTTTTTTTTTTTTTATATATTATATGTTTTTTTTTATAGATATATATATATATATATAGATATATAGATATATATATATATATGTATAAGTAGGTAACTATATATAGATATATATGTATAAATATATATAAGTAGATAGTGAAACTAGATGAATTTTTCGTTAAGTAAAAAAGTGGGCCAAGGCTCGTGATGAAAAGAAGTGGGAGGCCCAATTGAAAATAAAATTGATTAATAGAGGCCCAATTTGGTAAAATGTCGACACGGCCCGATTTGAAAAATGTCGAGAGCATATAATTAAAAGATGTCGAGAGAGTGGATGTCGAGACATTAAAATGTCGAGAGGCCCATTAACAAAGTCGAGATAGTTGAAATGTCGAGAAGTCAAAATGTCGAGACGTCAAGTTTATATAAAATGTCGAGAGGAAGAAAATGTCGATATCACACAGTTTTAAATAAAATGTCGAGAAGAGGAAAAATGTCGATATCGCACAGTTTAAATAAAATGTCGAGTGAAAGAAAATGTCGATATCGCACAGTTTAAATAAAATGTCGAGTGAAAGAAAATGTCGATGTCGCACAGTTTAAATAAAATGTCGAGTGATTCAATTCGAGAGAAAATGTCGATAGAAAATTAGGGTTAAAGGAGACTCGAGTTTTGGGGGAAAAATGTCGATGCGCTGAAACGATTCGAAAATGCAGTGTTAAATCAGTAAAAGACAGAAGTAATCGAAGATTAAACTCATGGAAATCGAAGATTAAGATAATAAAGAAACTTAAATCGGAATATCGTCTGTGATTTCTTCGAATTTTTTCACCTGCAATCAAAATGTTAGAATCACAAAGGATAAAATGGGAAAGCACCGTCGTTCTTACCAGTAAATGAACAGGAATGAGGGTAAAGATATAAGCGAGACAGAGATGGCGAGAGATGAAAATGTCGAAGTCGAAGAAAAGTTCAGGGAAAATGTCGAAGTATTAGGTTGCGTGAATGAAGAAGACGAAGTCGGGTCGATATTTTGGCTTTAAAAATGTCGAGCTTTGGTTATTCGGCCCAGTTCTTTTATTTATATTGGGCTTGAACAATTTGCGAGGCCCAATATATAAAATGTCGAGTTTGAAGAACAATTGGCGAGTCCCAAATAAGAAGACAAAGTCGAGATCTTTGTAGGCTTGGCGAGATTATGTTTTGGGACTTTACTCGTAAAGATTATGTAAATAGGCCAAATAAAATAAACGCAAATAATGTGCAAGCAAATAAAATGCAAAGATATCATATGACAATGCGAAGGTAATGAAAGATAGGAAATAGTGATGCTCCCCCTAGACATATACGCAATTTTTTTTTTTAAAAATAGAAAATCTAATTCTCCCTAAATCAAAGATGCAAAAATTAGAAGATAAATGCTCCCCCTAGAATTATGCAATTATTCTCCCCCTAGACACATGCATAGGCTTTTCATAGTATATAATAAGGTTATGTTTGTGATGTGCAGCCTAGCATGAATGTGCCTAAATTAAGAGGTAAGATTCAACATGCCCAACCGAGAGACTAAGAATTGGAATCGTTTCTCATCCAATGCTTTAGTAAAAAGGTCGGCCAGTTGAAGTTCGGTGCTAACAAACTGCATTTCTATGATGCCATTTTCAACATGATTTTTGATAAAGTGATATCGAAGATCAATGTGTTTAGTGCGTGAGTGGTGTACCGGATTGCATGTTATCGCAATTGCACTCTTAGAATCACTATAGATAGGAATATTATGTAAATCAAACCCGTAGTCCAAGAGTTGAGTGCGCATCCACAGAATTTGTGAACAGCAATTGGCCGCTGCGACGTATTCTGCTTCAGCTGTGGACGTAGATACACAATTCTGTTTCTTGGAGGACTAGCAGATTAATTTGTCACCTAGCAGTTGTGCACCACCTGACGTACTTTTTCTATCCATGCGACAGCCTGCAAAATCTGAGTCAGTGTATCCAATTAATTGAAAGCTAGAGTTTTTGGGATACCATAGACCAAGATTTGGAGTTCCTTTCAGATAGCGGAGTATTCTCTTGACGGCCGTCAGGTGTGATTCTTTGGGGTTTGCCTGAAAACGTGCACAGAGACAGGTTGCAAAGACAATATCAGGTCTGCTCGATGTTAGATAGAGTAGTGAGCCGATGATTCCTCTGTAGTGTGTTTCGTCAATAGGCTTGCCAGAGAGATCTGCATCAAGTTTGCATGCTGTGGACATAGGAGTCGCTATGGGAGTGCAGTTTTCCATCTTGTATTTCTTCAAGAGATCACTTATATACTTAGATTGACTGATAAAAATACCGTCTGAAAGCTGTTTAATTTGCAGTCCTAGAAAGAAGTTCATTTCGCCCATCATACTCATCTCGAACTTAGTGGTCATTAACTGACTGAAGTCCTCGCATAATTTTACGTTCGTGGAACCAAAGATGATATCATCAACGTAAATTTGAACTAGTAAGATATCGGAATTCTGTCTTTTCACGAAGAGTGTAGTATCGATTTGACCTTTTGTGAACCCGGATTCGATCAAAAAGGTGGAGAGAACGTCATACCAGGCTCTTGGTGCTTGTTTAAGTCCATAAAGGGCTTTATCAAGACGATACACATAGTCAGGCTTGGCTGAGTCGACAAATCCTTCAAGTTGTCCAACATAGACTTCTTCCTTCAGTACTCCATTTAGGAAGGCTGTCTTGACGTCCATCTGGTAGACAGTAAAGTCCTTATGAGCAGCATATGCAAGGAATAAACGAATGGCTTCTATACGAGCAACTGGTGCAAAGGTTTCATCGTAGTCAATGCCTTCTTGCTGATTGTACCCTTTTGCTATTAGTCTCGCTTTATTACGGATGACTTTGCCGTTTTCGTCCCTTTTGTTTTTGAAGACCCACTTTGTTCCTATGATCGTTTTTTCTTTGGGTCTTGGAACTAAGGTCCAAACGCATAGGCGTTCAAACTGATTGAGCTCGTCTTGCATAGCAATGATCCAGTCTGGGTCCGATAGTGCTTCTGACACTTTTCGTGGTTCGAGTTGACTCATAAAACACGAGAGATGTTCGTGGAAAAATGAGACGTAATCATCCGGTATTGCGCTTTTCTTCTCTCGAGTTGACCTTCGTAGAAGTGGTTGATCCGTGTGAGAATCATGAGTGTGAGCAGGTATTGTCGCGGCTTCATCATCCGAAGGTTGATCGTGTTGAGAGGGTATGATGTCAACGTTTGTTTCAGTATGAGGTGATATGGCATTTGGAGTGAGATCATGACTTGAGTGAGAATTTTCGTCCTCAGTGTCTGTGGCATTTGGAAGCGTGAGTTCTGTGTCTGAGGAAGAATTGTCTTGAACGTCTGTTGTTGCTTGGGTTTCACCTTGTGGAGTTTCTGTCGTCGGAGAAGACACCGGATCTGAAGTTAGCTGAAAATCTTCAAGCAAAAAATCGAGAGATGCCACATTTGGACTTGGAGAGGCTGAATCTTGTTGAGAGTTCCCTGATGCAGTAGAGGAAGCTTCTGATGTTGTTGGGAATGTTTCGTCAAAAGTGACGTTGGCACTTTCCCGTACAATTTTAGCGTCTTTGAGGAATACTCTAAATGCTTTAGACGTCGAGGAATACCCAATGAACGTGCCTTCGAGAGCTTTAGGATCGAATTTCCCTCTGTTGCTTCGGTCATCTGCAATGAAACATTTGCAACCAAACACTCGAAGAAAAGAAATGTTAGGAGCACGATTATTAATGATCTGATAGGGGGTCTTCTCAAATCTTTTGTGGATTGAGGTGCGGTTCTGAGTGAAGCAGGCAGTACTTAGTGCTTCAGCCCAGAAGGAGTGTAGAAGATTTGATTGAATTATCATCGTGCGTGCAGCTTCAACAAGTGTTCGATTTTTCCGCTCGACGACTCCATTTTGTTGTGGAGTTCCTGCAGCTGAGAATTGTTGTGAAATGCCCTGAGATGCATAGAAATTTCTCAAACGATCGTTTTTGAAGTCCGTACCATTGTCTGATCTAATGGTGCCAATTCGAGCCTGTAGCAGATTCTGTGTTGTTGCAACGAAGGTTTCAATTATGGAGGCAGTTTCATCTTTGCTGCATAGAAACTTCGTCCAAGTATACCTCGAAAAATCGTCGATAAGAACCAGAACATATTTGCGACCATTGAGACTCTCTGTTCTCATGGGACCACATAGATCAACGTGAAGTAGTTCTAAAGGTCGAGAAGAGCATGCAGCATGTTGGACTTATGGGAGGCTCTTTTCATTTTTCCTAGTTCGCAGGCACTACAGAGATGTTCCTTTTGATACGTAAGGTTTGGGAGGCCGACAACTAGTTGCTTAGTGGATAGCTTATTAATGTCCTTAAAATTTAGGTGGGATAGACGATTGTGCCATAGAATGTTTTGATGATGTGAAGCTTTAGAGAGGAGGCAGATATTCGAGGAAGGGGTGGTTGTTTTAAGGTCTATCGTATAGAGGTTCGTTTTTCGAATACCATGGAGCAGATCATTACCGTGACCGTCATTGATGCTGCATTTTCTTGCTTTGAAGTTTATTTCGAGCCCTTTGTCACACAATTGACCAATGCTGAAGAGGTTGTGGCCTAGTCCCTTGACGTATGAGACGTCTTGGATGGTTAGATTCCCATGATTTAGATCTCCTCATCCTAAGATTGGGGATGATTCGTTATTTCCAAAGCGTACCTTTCCGCCGTACTTTTCAGTGTAGTTGCTCAACAGTTCTTTGTTCCCAGTCATGTGTGTGGAGCAACCTGAATCGAGATACCACACATGATGGACCTGCAAGAGAAAAAATGTTAGAAACGTTTCGGTACCCATTTGAGAATGGGCACTGTCCATTTCTTAGTTGATGACTTAGGCGAACTAGTGACAGGATTAGTATTCGAAATAATATTTGTGTTGGAGCTTTTAGTATCCGGCTTGGGAATCCATCGTTGCAATTCGTTCTTTGGGTGTTGTGGAGATGTAGGGTAATGTTTATGTTTGGGCACCCAAATCTGTATAAATTTAGGTTTATGCGACGATGTTTTTTTGTTCAAAGATCGATTGAATATAGGAGAGCATGAGACGTGCCCTGCAGGAGAAACAGACGATCGAGTAGGAAAATAATGTAGATTATATGCAATAGATTTATCAACGCGAGAGACATCAAACGTCTTAGAGTTCTTTAAAGGAATAAAAGCAGAGTCATCATAAGCGTAGGTAGTAGAATAGGAAGTCTTGAAGTGAGTTTGATCAGGTTTCGGTTTCTAGACCCAGGCCAACGTCTTCTTCTTCTTTGTTATTCTCTTCCCTGTAGTCAAATTTGGCATGGCATTAGGAGTTAGATCAGAAGAGGAAAAAGAATGAACGTCAGATGAATAATCGTTGAGGTTTCTAAGAAGTGAAATTTCATTAAGTAGTTTCTCTTTTTCGAATTTGAAAATTTCGATTTGATTTTGATGTTCCTTGGCTTGTGACGTGTTGATGGATTGCAGGCGTGATAGTTCAGTCAGGAAGTCTGTCTTGTCTTTGGTTTGTTTCCTCTCCATTTGGGTTTGCGAGCTTGACTTGGTAAAGAAGCGTGAGTCGTCCTTGTTTGAGGTTGCGGTTGCTAAACGAAAACGGGAATTTAAGGCAAGTGCATCATCGTAGTAATAGTAATGATTTGAAGGGGATGCGAAGTTTTCAAATAGCAGCTCATGTCTTTTGACTTTTTCTTTCCCTTTAATCTCCTTGTGAGATGATGCATCCACCTTAGGCGTAGCTACGTGACATTGTGTGAAGAGACCTATGGGGTTGTTGATTTGCTTCTCGAGTGAAGAGATGATTGTCAGGAGTACGTCTTTTTCCACTTGAGAGGCAATCTTTTCTTGTTCAAAAGTCGAGTGACAAACACTAATTTCTTTCATTTCTTTGATAAATGGAGGAATATACGGACGAGATGTACGCGTTCTTTGGACATCTACTTCTTCTGAGGAGGGTGGATATAGGGTTAAGTAGTCATCCGACGGATAAGGTTCCGTAGTTCTTGAGCTCTTATTTAGTTCGTCGTAGTCGATGGGTATTTCAGCCCAGTCTTCCTTATTTCTCTTTTTCTGTTCTAAGTTGTCAATAAGACTAGTGAAGGGCATAAGACTAGGTATTTGTAAGCCTAGGAAACTAATATCGTAAAGAGGTAGAGGCTTCTTAACGACTGGGGGAGAGTCTGGAACAAAACCTATACCGTTACGGGGATCATAAAAGCTAGTATCTCTAGCAGTATTTAAGAGCATATTTTTATCTGTTAGTACTCTCTTTGTTAGGAGATCCTCAAGTTTTTTAATTTTCGAATATAAACGATTTCGTTCCTTAGACAAAAATTCATATTGTTGGGTTATTGTGTTTCGCTCTTCCTCACTCTTCTTGAAGTCGTTTTCCTTTTTGGAGAGTTTTTCTTCTAAATCTCTTATCCTAGTCTCATGTCTGAGGGATGTATCCTGAGCTTGTTCTAGAAACGAGGTTAACCTTGCCTTTTCTACTAGTTCGGTTCGCAAGACTTTTTCATTGTTTGCTAACCTAGATTCTAGTTTTCTTAATGATTGGTTTTCACTAGACATGGATGTTAGTCTATCCTGAAGAAGACATAATTGTTCATGTAGATTGGAGTAAGATTTGTGTACCTCAGTTTCTGAAGATGAGTCGGTCGAGGGAGTGGCTACGGTGTTGTGTGCCTCATCTTCAGTGTCAGTTTCAACATTTGCCATGAATGCCAGGTTTTCGTCCTCACTCTCAGAGGTATCCTCGAGCCATGATTCTTGTTCTGCCATGAGTGCAACACCAGACTGCTTTTGTTGGAGAAGCTGTGCCTTTTTGGTGTAGTAGTCAACATTCTTTGTCTTAGGCAGGAAGCAGTCTCGAGCAAAGTGTCCTGGTTTGCCACAGTTGAAGCACTTCTGATCTTTTATGGAGGTCTTAGGCTCACCATCTTCAGTCTTTCGGTCCCGCTTCTTTGAGGAACTAGTCCTGAGTCGATTCGATAATCTGTTCTGTGTGTAAGAGTTGAAGCGTTTGGTGATCAAAGCCATCTGTTTGGTAATCTCTGCCAGCTCAGGATCCATATCTGCATTTGTGTTGTCATTGTCTTCTTCAGATGAACTAGGATTCTGCACAGGCTTTGGATTCTTCCTTGATTTTCGATGGCTGATTAGTGCAAGTGTCTCCATGGCTGTCTTTTCTTTTGATGCTTTCTGAATCTCATTTATGTCTTCAACATGCTGGGCGAGGCTGTCGAAGAGACAGTGAATGTCCATCTCTTCTAGATCCTTGTTCTGACGGATGTTGCTTGCTATTTTCCTCCATTCTGGCTGTAGTGCTGAGAGAAAGCGTATGTTGATCTCCTCACCAGTTCTGGTTACATTTATCTTTCTCATCTCATTCACTAAGGTCAGGAATCGTTGATAGGTCTCATATAGTTCTTCTCCATCTTTGGCTTTGAATGAATCATAAGCCGTAAGGATGTTGGATTTCTTAGCCTTGTACCCAGATTCAGTTCGATGCATCATTTTACTAATCTCATCCCACATTTCCTTGGCAGTTTGCAAGCTATTTACCTGCATGAAAATGTCATTAGGATGCTTTGACAAAGATAAGTTCTGGCTTGACGATCTGCCCGAGCTCTGAGTTTTTCAGCTTCAGTGTAGGCAGAACGCGCTTTGGGTTCCCTGGTGGCTGGAACGGCCGGTTCATTGTCCGAATTTCCTGGAATAGTAACCCAGAATTGAGCTGGGCCTTCAGTGAGAGATTCGTACATTAGGTCTCCGTTCTCCTTGCTGTCGATGAAGTTCATGATGAGTGTCCATGCTGTGTACTCGTCCCTCTTGAGGATGGGTGGTCTCGCGTCGTTTCCAAGTGAGTAGAGGTCCATTGCTTATAGTAGGTTGGATGTGGATCTTTATCGTGTTGATCAACTAAAATCTTAACTCAAGGAAGACAAGTAGAGTTAGAGAAATATATGAAATAATATAAGCACAAAATTGATTGGAAATTTTAATAAAGATTTAATAGATAGTAAAATAAATTCGGAAATAATATATTTTTTTTAATATTAATTAATTAATTTTTTTTATTTTAGATGTCGAAGAAATGAAATAGAAAATGTCGAGGCTTGAATGAATTTGGGATTTCGAACGAACAAAATGTCGAATGAAATAGGGTTCAATATGTCGAGTTCCTTATGAAATGTCGAGACGGATGTCGAACTGGGTAGGAAGTCGAGATATAGAACACTGTCGAGAGTTAATGAAGGATGTCGAGGTCTTCAAATGTCGAAGTCTTCAAATGTCGAGAAGAGTAGAATGTCGAATTAAAAATGTCGAATTAAAAGTCGAGTAGGGTAGAATGTCGAAATAAAAATGTCGAGTACTTTTAATGGCTTCAAATGTCGATAGCAACAAATGTCGAGATCTTCAAATGTCGAGATGTAACAAAATATCGAGCCAGATGTCGAGACCCTTATTCCATAGTAAAATGTCGAGGTTAAAGTCGAGATCGAAGTCGAGCCAAGATTAGCCTAAATGTCGAATTAGGAAAAAAAAAGTCGACCCAAAATGTCGAGGAATATTGCGAGAGAGATGTCGAGAGCTTCAATGTCGACAAGATCAAATGTCGAGAGCTTCAAATGTCGAGCTGAGCAAAAGTCGAGAAAGATGTCGACAGTCTAGGAAAAAATTGAGATGTTAGAGGGAATCTGTTCACGTCGCCGTCACGATTTGTTCTTCGGCTGAAACTAAGAATTCGATCAATAGAATAAGCCACGAATAATCTGAGAAATTGAATAAGAATCGATTGTTAGAATTTCGAGAATAAGATAGGAACAACGAATAATTTAGCAAAAATCTCGATGAACTCCGACGAGAAAAAGATGGAACGAGCGAGCGATTTCAACGAAGCTTCAATGAGTTTTGATCCACGAATTCGGCTCTGATACCACTTGTTAGGCCGATTTGATCCAACCTTGTACTGATTCAAAGGATTAGTATTACCTGATACGATGAATTACGGAAACAATAAAGAGGTAATACCGATAAACGAATTGTAGAGTTGGAACGAGAGCGCGCGAGTTCTTCAGAAAAGTCGTCAACTCAATTAATGAATCAGCAACCCTAAACACTGATGTGTTTAGGGTATTTATACATATGCCCTAATGGGCTAACTGGGCCCAATCTAACTAATATACCCACACGGGTATATTTACAATTAAGTCTTAGGGCGTAATTAAATTACAGAACATAGACTAATAATTAAATGAACACAATTAAATAATATCTAACAAACACAAATTGCTCCAATCGTCACTGAAATCTCTGTAGTAAAGTAAAACCTACGTAGAAAACAAAAAGAGTTGCCAAGATATTTTCTTGGCTATTTTATTTCGAGTTGACATATTCGAAACTTCAATTTAATTAAAGTGAATCTAAATCTTAACGTGTAACCAACTACTCATATGACTTTTAGCAAGACTAATTCACCGTCACAAACCCATACATAAGTTAAAGTCGTCCATTTAATTTAGCTTGTGATTTATTGCAATGCGTATATAAATATTTAAGGCTCCGCTTTAGGGCACAAAAGGCATTCCTAAGGCCACGTAGGACTGTTGACGCCGACCGTTTAAGACCACAAACTCTCAGTTTATTGAGTTGAGGTACACAAGCAACCAACACTACTGCTCTCCTCATCCACATTCCAATAAACACTAGCATTTAATGAACGAAAATATAAATAAAATAAATTCCCTAACTTTATTTAATATTTCAAGTGCCCTCCTGGCGAAGAAAGCAGTTGTTATTCCTTTCGCTTCATTTTACCAAAATGCCCACCGATACGTCCGTTTCAAACCGCCCTTTTATGGATAATTAACTTGATTTTAGTTTTGATTATTTTATTAATTCACGTGAAAGAATCAGAACAAAAAGCATGTGACGTGATTTGACTACACATCGTCGATGTGTTGTGCTAATTGCAGAAATAGGGAAGGGGGGCATATTCGTCATATAAAAGGCACATAGGGCCAAGAAAGCAACCTAGTTGAATGAAACATTATTGTAAATAAAGATAATTGTTATATTTCCCTTCGAAAAACTCGATGAAGTATTATTACAGCATCAGAGATTCGCCCGACGATGGCTTCCATTTTCTGAAAAGAAGAATACAAAGAGCAGCCTTCCATGAAAAAGAATACAAAGATTCTTGCTTTGCAGCGCCGCCGCCGTCTTCAAACCTAGCCTCGTCATATGAATGGGAAATGATGAAAAACTCTTCGCCGCCCCGCCGTCGAACACCTTACGCAGGCCAAGAAAAAGGAGAGGAAGACGGCGGAAGAGGAGAGAGGAAAGACGGTCGAGGAGAGCAAGAAAGAGCAAGGTGCGAGTGGGACTTCAGCCTCGCCGTGACCATCTCATCGTCGCCGGCAGCTTCGTCGTCGGACGCCATAGGAGTCGTCGAGTTCGACCCCACCGGAAATTTCCTGGCCACCGGCGGAATCGCCAGAAAAATTCGAATCTACAATGCCGACAAATCGCTGCAGAGAGATCCGGGGAGAGCCGCCGCCCACGCTCTCCAAACGGACAACGCCGGCGCATGGGAGTTCTACATATGCACGCCGGCCAAGCTCAGCAGCCTGAAATGGAAGCCCGGGTCGGACTCACGGGTCATCGGGTCGGGTGACTACGACGGCGTGGTCATGGAGTACGACCTCGAGCGGCGTGCGCCGACCTTCGAGAGAGACGAGCACGGCGGCAGAAAGGTGTGGAGCGTCGACTACGCCACCTTCGAACCTTCCCTAGGAGCTTCGGGCTCCGACGACGGCACCATGCAGTTGTGGGACCCACGGTGCGGCGACGGCACCGCCGGCCCGTATCCTAACCGGGTCAAACCCAACCCGATATATTCCAGCCCGGTTTGCTCCGTGGAGTTCGACCCGTATGGCAAACCGTACGTCATCGCAGGCTGCGCAGATCGTAGAACGTACCTCTACGACTTGAGAGCGACGGCCGCCGGCCCAGTTTTCACCTTCGACGGCCATGAAAAACCAGTGACCTACGCCAAATACCTCGACGAAGGTACGATAATCTCTTCCTCGACAGACGGCACGATGATGATGTGGCAGTTAGAGAATCCCAATAAGCCCATTAGGGTTTTCAGAGGGCATTCGAACAGTACGAGGTTTGTGGGATTATCCGTTCTGAAAAGCGGCGGGCTTTTGAGCTGTGGCTCGGAGGATAATAGGGTTTTCGTCTACGATAAGAGGTGGGGCGAGCCCATATGGGCTCGTGGGCTCGAGCCGGCGGCTCGGCCTAGGGGCGGAGTAGGGTTCGTGAGCGGCGTTTGCTGGCGGGAAATGGGTTGGGATCGGTGCTCGCTCGTCGCCGGCGGCTCGGACGGCGTTCTGCAAGTGTTTGAAGGTGAGAGGAGGACTAATACGACGTCGTCTTTGCATTATTCGGTCGCATGATTTTTTAAGAACTGTTTGTGGTGGTACGAAGGAATGGCATTGAAAATGTTCTATCGTTATTTGGGCTGTGACACGCCTAATTCTTGTTTTGTTGAAAGTAGGATGGATGCTATATAGAGATATAGAGAAGAAAAAGTGAAAGGAATACGATGCTTCTTTCGTTGGATTTTTTTTTATGCAATAGAATAAAGATTATTGCATTTTGCATGCTTGGCTGATTTGTTTGCTTTGAGAGGGAAGATTCGTTCGGAATGATTTATATGGATTTTGCGATCTTGCTTTCCTCTGTAATATAAGTGATACTTTACATTCGATAGTGTATCTAGGCTACCTATATTTTATGTGTATATCGAATAGAGATTGCAAACTGCCTGCCATGCGATCTTGTGATTTTTCCTACTATCACTTCATTTTTTTCCTTAATGATGTCATTGTAACTAATCACTTCGGTAAAAAAGGACCTACTATAATAAATATATCTATATACTTCATCCGTCCCAAACCATTTTATACATTTTACTAAAACGGGCGTCACACATCTTTTGGACATTTCCTTATTTAGCATAAAAACTATTACAAACAATCAATATAATAATATTAAATATTTTTAAAAGACGTGTCAAAAGATATACTTTTTTACCTTTTCATTATACTATATTATTAAAGTATTCAGTTTCTTAATTGTCTTGCCAACTCCCAAATGTCCAAACGGTTTGGGACGGATGAAGTATTATATAGTATTTCTGAACACGCAATATGTATTTGTTGTAAAATAATAATTAACTATGAATAGAAGAGTACATTTGATAATATAAATTGAGATTAGTGAGTGGTTTTCGTTAATTTAATATTATATTTGAAATAATCTAAATCGAGAGACAAAAAATGGTTTATACCAAGCCCACATGGTTAATAAAAGAGTTATAGATAAACATATAGATGCATTGGAATAAATCAATTTCATGGGCTGAGATATTCTCCTCCTTCAAAATATCACGAAAAAAAAAACGTACGAGTTGGAAAATAAAATCTCTTTCATCTCATACTCCGAAGTCTAACATATAAAGCATTCTATCCTAAAATTAATTGGCAATAAATGAAGTAAATCACATGCAGGGCATACAAATTTTTCATCAAAACGAAGCGCGATTAAATTTGATACGCAAACGAAAGGTGTGGGCATATCATTGTCGGCAACGCCCATTCGACGCTCAAGTCAGATTTCTTCTTTTCTGAATACAGTCGCAATTCAATACACGCAAAACGCAAGAAACCTTTCGTCGTTCGCCCGAGCGTTTCACAGTGCAAAAAGGTCTTGTAGAGCGCTTTCTCGCAATCCCACGGTTTCGGATCATATGAAAACGCAAAACAACGTTACTAAGATTCCCGAGCGCTTACCTCGCAATTCTGCTTCTCCCCGTCACCTTCCACGCACCAATCTCCTCCATAAAACTCCTCGCCTCGAGCGCTCGACGCCATTGCCCCACAGAAGCGTGAATATTCGACAAGAGCGCATGAACTCCGCCCTCTCCTAACCCTAACTCAATCACCTTACGTACAATTCGCTCGGCCAATTTTAGTTCGCCTTTATCACGACAACCCGCCAACAAACTCCCCCAAATAGCCACGTCGGGCCCCACCTCCATCTCCTCTACTAAGCCAATCGCTTCTTCGACCTTCCCATTTCTGCACAGTAGATCGATCAGAGTGCTGTAGTGTTCGAGCCTTGGGCTAACCTTCGAATCCCTCTTTTGCATGGCTTTGAAGATTTCGAGCCCTTCTTCTACTAAGCCCCCGTGGCTGCAAGCGAAGAGTGCGCAAGAATACGAGTGTTCGTTGGGCGTTAATCCTCTGCTTTGCATCGCATGGAATATCTTGATTGCTTCCGTTGATTGGCCGTGGCTGGCTAGGGATTTGACCATGACGTTGTAGCAGAAAAGATCCTTGTTTGGGATCTTGATGAAGATTGGGAAGGATTTGATGATGTCCCCACAGTTTGCGTACATTTCTAACAGAGCTGTCCCGACTATGATGCTGCCCGTCTCTGCCCAGTTGCTCATTAGGGAATGCACCCATTTCCCGAGCTCGAGGTTGTTCAGGTTAGAACACGCTGATAGTGCTGCTACGAACGTGTAAGAATCGGGCTTCACTTGTTCTGATTGCATCTGAACGAAGAGATCCATTGCCTGGCGAAATTCGCCTGCGTTGATGTGAGTTGAGAGCATACAGTTCCAAGAAACGACGTTTTTACTGGGAATCTGCTTGAAGAATCTTAAAGCTGTTTCTGTGTCTCCTATGTTACCGTATGCCCCGAGCATACTCGTCCAAGACACTACATTCTTCTGGGGCATTTCTTCGAACAGATCTGAAGCTTTTCTCACTTCCCCTGCTTTGGCGTATCCATAAATCACGGTGTTCCAAGAGACGACGTCTTTCACAGTCATTTTATCGAACACTTGTCTACAGCTCTCCATATCTCCAACGCTGGCATACTTTGCCATCATTTTATTGCACAGTTCTAACGTTTCATAACACATTCCATGAAAAACCTTGCTGATTTCAATCAAACTCG
The DNA here is from genome assembly GCA_027422505.1 of Craterostigma plantagineum. Taxonomy (NCBI): domain Eukaryota; kingdom Viridiplantae; phylum Streptophyta; class Magnoliopsida; order Lamiales; family Linderniaceae; genus Craterostigma; species Craterostigma plantagineum. The sequence continues at coordinate 2,811,195 of JAPQWV010000009.1, read as the reverse complement.
AGTTCCTCAGCAACCCATCTTCGCAAGACTCGAACTTTCGAGCGTAGAAATCGAAGAGCGCACTTCCAACGTGAAAATTCGACTCGAAACCAGACTTAATCACACGGCCATGCACTTTCCTTCCATCATCAAACGAACCCATTTGAGAACAAGCGTTCAACACATAAGGATACGTGAAGTTATTAGCTTCGAGACCTCTCACAGTCATTTCGTCGAACAGTTTGAGGCAATTTTCGCGAGGTCCGTTAAAAGCATATCCTCTCATCATTGCGTTCCATAGTGGTATCTCCCTGGTGCCAAAACCGCCCATATGATCGAAGATTAGGTCTCCATAATCCATGTTTCCATATTCCATGCTTCGTCTCAGAAACTTCAATCGTATTTCTGGGTTTAGCTGATCGAAGGACGACGTCGTACTCGTCACTATGACGGCGTGGATCTGCTGCAATTGTCTGTAGGTGCATTTTGGCAAGAAGTTCGCAAGTACTTTGAGATCTATGAGACCACTGAGCATGTGATGATAATGAATTGGGAGAATTTTGAGAAAAGGGATCTAACTCATGAACTTATTAAGCGGAAGGGATTGTATCCTAAATTTACAACTATACCCCAACTAAAAATTTAATTAGTCTAATTAGCATATCAATTAGAATCACAAATCAATCTCTCATTCGATCAATCTCTCATTCGAACGCTATCTCATTCGATCAATCCCCCCCACCCCCAATCGAACCCCTCACCCCAAATCGAACCCCACCCCCAAATCGACCCCCCTCAAATCGAACCCCACCCCCAATCGAACCACCCCCAAATCGAACCCCCCAAATCGAACCCCACCCCAATCGAACCCCCAAATACCGATGGCACAAAATAGTCGACGGGACGTGGTCGAGGAGATCGTGGAAGATGATAAAATCAGGGTGAGTTTCACGATGAAATTGAGTTATATTTTAGCTCGATTTTCAGTTTCTATTCATTGCAATTCTGTGGTTTTTCTGCAGCTTAAGTGTTATGCAATTATGGACTGCAATTCGTCGACTGTTTCGACATCTTGCTTCTTTTTTCGTTCTTCGGCGTCTTCGCTGCAATTCGAAGCAATTCTAATTTAGTTCGAATTATTTTTTTTAAATCTAATTTAGTTCGAATTATTTTTAATTCGAGCAGTTCGAACATAGTTCTAATTATTACTAATTCGATCAATTAGAATATAGTTCGAATTATTTTTTTAATTCTGAGTTCGGAAAATGTTCGAATTATTTTCAATTTTTTATTCTACTGTCATGCTTGTTCGAATAATGTTCTAATAACAGTGGATATTTTTGGCCAAATTTTTCAGGTTTACTTTCCGACCAAGCTACCGCCTCAAAATTTCTACCACTGTACCCTTACATTGACATCACGATACTCGAGCGTTTCGGAGCGCATCCGAACGCTTCTAAATCAAAGGGAATTGGAGGAGATGGTGAACAAGACACAATTCGGCAATTTGATCATGACGGCTCGGAACCACTACAACTCCAATATGATATTGTGGTATTTAATGAGCCGTCAGGTGGAATATTGGCCGAATTCTTTGGAGTTGTGGATGGTTGTGCGCGAGCGGCCATTACGATTCTCACTAGTAGAGTACTGTTTGATCACCGGCCTTCACTGCTCGGCCATTACTCAAGTCATTCCGTCATCCGACGATTTCAAGACGAGGCATTTTCCCGGTATGCATCTTTATCTTTTATTATTATTGTACTTTGTCATGTTTTTTTTTTAAAAAACTCACGTTTGAACTCTCGTTTTGTAGGTAAGAATATTATATATTTTGAGGATTTAGAGAGCAAGATAACTGAGATGACCAATGATGCTTCCGAAGATGGCGCCGCTGGCATGAACATAGAGAAGATGAAAATGGCGGCGCTTTTTTTTGTTGTCGGTGTATTGGGGCCAAGGAGGGTTAAACGTCGCGTTAAAGTAATTGATGAGTGGCTCCGTCTCGTAGAGGATTTCGATAGCTTCAACGAATATCCTTGGGGGAGGATTGCGTACGAAGAAGTGGTCTATGGTTTAAGCAAAGACCTCGTTAAGAAGCATCGAGAGATAACAGTTAAGGTAAAAAACACGACAAGCTCCGATGTTAGCGGCTTTGTCCAACCACTTCAAGTAAATAAATTTATATTCTTTAATTTGTAACTTATGCTGTTAAAATTATATTATATTCATATTCTTTACCAGATTCTTGCCTACGAGTGTTGGCCGGGTGTCGGGCACGAAATTGCGTGAGGAGGGTGCTGCCGGAACGAGAAAGGAAGAAGTCAAAAGCGTTGACATCACCCTACACCGCATTACGAGACTACTGGACTAAACCACGTGCAAAGCCCTACCTCTCGGATTTTAATAATCACATGACGTACAAAGTTCGTGATTACTGGCGTGCTATTGAACATGCTGTGAAATCAATGAAAGGAGTCGAGGAAAGGAAAGGGTTAGTCGGGGTGTACAATAAAGAGTTCTTTGACACACTACTGAACCCTGGACAATGGATTTCAGACGAGGTACATGGTTTTATAAATTTTATTGCCGTATTACTCACTAATATAGTACTCATTAATTGCAGCACGTTAACGAGGTATTCCACGGCTTAATGAGAATGCAAGAAAACTATGAGTTTCCTCAAGAACGAATAGCATTAATGCATACAAACTTCGTGCATGTCGTTCGGATGGATTTCGATCGTCGGAAAAATGTGGTGCCAAATTTGCCCTGGTCGATAGAGCCCTTCGAGTAATACATCTCCGGAGAGATCAATCTCCCCCATAAATATTCGATCCATTGGAGAGATGCGGAGGTTGCTGTTATTCCCCTGGCTTTTAATGCTCATTGGGTACTCCTTGTGGTTCGGTTCAAGGAGCAAGTGATTGAGATACTAGACTCCGACTGGTCATGCGACACAGATATGAGGAATATCCAAGTATTTCTCGATGCCCTGCAAGAAGCCATACCGCTTATTCTTATGAAATTAGGGTAACAAAATCTCGTGCTGAGTTTGAAGTAAACCGAGTGATGAACTTCCCTCAACAAGTGACTAGGTAGGCTGTTAATTTTTCATAAGTTTCATTCTTCCAACGTATATAGTAAATTTATTTTGTGTTTCTATTGAACACGCAGCGGAGAATGTGGTATATACATGCTTCGGGCAGCTGTGTTCGTAATGTTCGGTTGTGAGGACGATTGGTCTCGGCTTACGGACAAGTATATGCGAGCCTTTAGAATTTATTTAGTTACTTGCATTTGGAAAAATAATTGGAAATGGGATGATAATTATTGAAGTTTATGGGACAAATACATGTGACGTTTTTTGTGATTTTTGGCCAGATTCGAACCATGTGTTAGTTTTTTATTCGAACCATTCGAATAACATTCATATAAGTCGAATTATATACAACCTTTCTTACCTATATATTTAAATAAAAATCATTCGAACAACACTCGCATATGGTCGAATTATTAGGAATATTATTCGAATTATGCCAATTATATTCTAATAATATTCGAATTATTCTAATAATATTCTAATAATAGTCGAATTATGCCTATAATTTCGAATGAAAGCAGGGCAGATGAAAGCTTTAGTTTAGACAGAAAGCGACCTATACTATTTTTGTCCACCAACAATGTCACACTCACATCAAATCTTACCACAGTCAGAAAGCGGCCTATAACTGCTTTGGTCCACAACAAACGTCACATCAAATCTTACCTATATATTTTAAACTGTATACATAAATCTTACCTATATACTTAAATAAAAACCATTCTAATAAAATTCGTATAAGTTCGAATCAATTCGGAAGAGTCGAATAAAGTTCGAATTATAACGGCCTTCTTACACCCTCCTTCAATTAGCAATTCGTATGAACATCTCAGTCACACCCTCCTTCTTACAACGGCCTTTTATATTCTGCGATAGATGCCATATACAATTACCATGATGTGCACGATTGTAGACGTTCGCAACGCCGGCTTTGATTGAAGGAGCTCTATCAGAGATGATAACAAGATCTTCTTCATTGGGTACAACTGCTAAGAGCTCGTTCAAAAACCATGTCCACGATTGAATGGACTCCGCGTCATCAATTATGCCCCACGCCAAGGGATACTGATGGGTGTCGCCATCTTGTGCCGATGCAACAAGTAATGTGCCATTATACTTTCCTTTCAACCATGTACCATCTATGCAAACAACCTTTCTCATATGCTGGTACCCCGCAATGCAAGCACCAAGTGATAAGAATACATGTTTGAATCTCCGTTCGTCGTCTAAACATAGACTTACTATAGTTCTCGGATTCAATCTTTTCAACGTCGACAAATAGGACGGCAACATTTTGTAACTCTCGTCAGGGTCACCTAACAATGCATTTTGTGCTAAAATGCCTCCTTTCCATGCTTTGAAGTATGAAACATCGATCTCACGGTTTCTCATCATGGTCCGAATTAGTTTAGGAGCCGGTGTACTAGTAGAACCTTGGAAAGATTCAAGAACCATATCGCTCACTGAAGATGACGATACTTGAGTAAGTCTTGCATTCCTGTTTGCAAGATCACATGTATGTGTGTTGCAATACGTACGGATCGAAAATGTTGACGACTTCTTTATCCGTGACGTCCATATCCTCCAACTACATCCCTCCTCTTTACATTTCACGGCATAGATCGACCTAGAGGATTTTATGTTCCGGATCTCGAATGACGCATCTACAACAACTCTTTGAATCCTCTTCTTCACTGCCATCTTGTCGTCAAATTCATCACCAACTCGCATAGTAGAACCATCCGTGAAAGAATAACGATCACTGGGAATAATTTCAACTTCATCCTCATTACTCAAAACATTCTCTTCATTTACATCATCAAAATTGATTTGCACATTCTGGCGCGCAATAATAGCATCAGCTTCGTTGTGCCCCTCAACCACACAATTTTCATTCCCATCACCGCCCATTTCGATAATTCGCTCAAAATAGTCATCATTGTAACCACTTCCACCACAAGGAACTCCAACTTCAAGGGGCGTAACTTCATCATCGGCACGAATTTGATTTGCAAAGGGTTGTAGGAAGATCGATTTCCACATGGAGAATCGGTCTATCCATTGGACCCCCTAAATAAATGTAACCCTTCAATTCGCTATCGTTCGTTACGTACCATGGACGCCATCTATATTTGTTATCATCTCCGATATCCCATTGACCATCGTAATCAATTATGACGTTGGTCGGCATAACCTGTATATATATAATATAACTCTTGATTAATATTCACAATAAATAATTCTACAAATAAAATCGGTTCGGATAAAGTTATGAGATGTTTTATTAGAGTAAGTTCGAATAATGAGATTAATTTATTAAATATTTTTCTACTGTAATTCGAACAATTCGAATTAATTCGAACATAATCGACTTTATTCGAACCTACTCGAGTAGATTCAAATATACTCGAATTATTATAATAATTATTTATTAATTTTTTTATTAATAGAACATATTCAATTCAAATTAATTTCACAAATTCGAATAATATTCGAATTATTTTATTATTTAATTTTTTATTTTTATTTTTATTTAATTCGAATATATTTCGAATTATTCGAATTATTCGAATGATTTTATTATTTAATTTTTTATTTTTATTTTTATTTAATTCGAATATATTTCGAATTATTCGAATTATTCGAATTATTTTATTATTTAATTTTTATTTTTATTTTTATATAATTCGAATATATTTCGAATTATTCGAAATATTCGAAATATTTAATTCTGTTTTTTTGCACTTTTTGTTTTTTAAAATTTTCATTTATTGGAACCTATTCGAACATTCCTATTAATTCGAATAGTACTCTTCGAATATTATTCGAAGATAAAAAAAAAACAGCGAGACGGAACTTCGACTCCACACTGAAATTCTCTCAGTATCTGAAAGCCCATGTAAATTAAACATACCCATGACGAAAGCTACACTAAATACCATGAAATGTAAGTTAAAACTCGACTATTTGTTGAAATAAGAACTCACCTCTCAAGAAATGAATATTAGTTCGAGCTTCGAGCTGTTGCGTCGGAGGTTCGAGATGTTTAACCGTTATTTCGAGCTTAGATCTAGTATAAAGATTCACTTGAATGGAATATGGTGAGTAAATGAGAGGTTGTTTGATGGATCGATGGAATGAAATGGCGGAGTAAATGAGATGTTCTTTGATCGATGGTGGTTGGTACTGGAGGGAAAAATAAATGATAAAATATTAAAAAAATTAGCTAAAAGTATATTATAGAGTTAATTACTTATCTAATTAATTGGATCCCTTCCATTTAATAAAAATACTGACAATCCCTTTTTTTAATATGAACAAAAATTAATCCCTTTTGTTAAATTGTCCCGAAGAATGAATTGATGGTGATCCTAAAAAGCTTAATTGTTTCTGTTTTATATATATATATATATATAAGTGATATGGTGAGCACCTTATATGAGCACTAATATGTGGCATTTACACATCATCACTTACTACAATTAACTTAAATTAATAAAATAATAATAGACTTAATTACTAATTACAATTAGGGTTAATTTGCAATACACGTCTGTTTTGATCGCCCAGATTCAAAACTCATACACCTCACCAACCACCGTCCTCCTTGCCGAAGGCTCCGGCAGACGACGCCGGAGGACGGCGGCAAGGAGGACGGTGGTTGGTGAGGTGTATGAGTTTTGAATCTGGGCGATCAAAACAGACGTGTATTGCAAATTAACCCTAATTGTAATTAGTAATTAAGTCTATTATTATTTTATTAATTTAAGTTAATTGTAGTAAGTGATGATGTGTAAATGCCACATATTAGTGCTCATATAAGGTGCTCACCTAGGGTGAGCACCATATCACTGCTATATATATATATATATATATTATCGGAGGAACCTAAAAGCTTAATTTACAGCAAAGTTGGCGAAACTTCAATTATTAGAGGTCTTGGTTCATTATCTAAATTTGATTTGATTTTCAGTAAATATAATTTGGACAAAGTATAAAAAAAAACAGAATAATTTTATATTAAAGTTTATGATATTATATTTAGTTTTTGAGAACTTCACATGTTTAGAGTGAGGATATGATAGGGTTTATTAGAGCTGTCAAAACGGGTTGCTGGGCAGAGCCGGCCCGGCCCGTTGCCCGCATTTGGCGGGTCAGGCGTGGGTAAGCCCGCGGTTTGACGGGCCTGAAAAATGAAGACCCGTCCTGCCCTATAGGCGGGCGGCAGTGGGCCTGGCGGGTCTAGCTTGAAATTAAAAATAATAATAGAAAAGGAAAAAATAAAAATAAAAACTAAATATTTAAGCCGACTGTTCAAAATGTAATCTCGTTGATAATAATTTATTTATATTATTATTAAATTAAAAATCAGTACTTAAAAATGTTAAAAACCAATATAATTTATTTATATATCAATATGTAATAAAAATTATTTTATAATATATGGCGGGCCTGAGAAGTACCAGGCCTGCCTGCCAAAGCCCGCGGCCCGTGCCAGCTCTAGGGTTTATAGACATATTGAGCAGTGTCAAACTGTCAATAGAATTATACCCATAGCATAGGCCACGTTTTCGTTACTATGCTGGGTAGGATTAGAAGTGATAATTTGTGCATTGGGATTATTAATGGGCCGGTTTGAATTGTATGGGATTATTAATATTGTTCACTTTGCAATATTAGGTAGAATTATTTTTTAGGATAAACTTGAGAAATTACCATAATAACCCTGTACCAAAAATATCACTCGATCACAGACAACAGGCCATTCGATTTTAGGGCACCGTTTCTGTTGAATTCCAACACTATTGCCAAGCTTCACCCGAAATTGCAGTATCATTTAAAAAGAATAAGCAAAATTCTATCGCTAATCTAATAATCACAGATCTAATAACTATGAACTGATTATCGAAGTCGACGTATTACCAGGTAGTAAACCCGGATTAGCTGACGGCGACTGCGAGCTGCGTTGGCTGTGAAGGAAAGAGCTTGTTAGATTAAACAAACACAAACACCATTTATAGATACATGAAAAAGATAAGTTTCGAATAGAACCCTCCTTCGTCGCACTTGTTCACTGCCTGCAGTGAACAACAGATGAGTGCGATTTGGGGGGACTAAAAAAGGATTTTTAAATATTTGAAAAGGGTATTAAAGTAATTTCAGCATTACTATCCTGGGCTGGATTAATAATCGAGCCTACCCACATCTGATTACTTATCAAGCTTAGCCCGGATTATTAACACGGGCTGGCATTTCTCACGGGCTTCAGAACAATAACTCTTAATTGCAACTGAACAGATAAAGCTGGTTATGTGGACATTTGTTATGGATAATCCCACAAAGTAAACGGGCCCATAGTTAATAAGTCGTACTTGCGACTTACATTATTGTACTTTTTTAAGGAAACGTTTCATTCCATATAATCCGACAAATAGTACAATGGAATCAGTAAACAAAACAGCTTAGAATATGAAGGAATATCAAAGAGACGCCATATTCTAATAAACAAATACAATTTTTTCTTCGAATAGTTGCATCACTTGTAATATTTTCTTTAAGCACTTTGATATTGTTCTAAGAGTTGGGCGCTTTAACCATTCAGCCGTGGATGCTTAGCGGGGATCCTCGTAGAAGGTGAATAATCAATTCCAATTGAAATGAAATCTTATGATAAATCAATACAATTTAGGAGAAATCAATGAAAGGACATCAATTCAAACTAATGTCCCAATATATCAATATAATTCTCACTATTTCTTAGATTCATGGACACAATTCAATTCAGTAAATGCATAACTCCATTGGTGAATAACAAATGTCAACACGATGTTCACTCTCATATCTATATGCCAAGATCATTGTTGAGACTTAGTATTATTATACTTCTAACTACGAAATGGAAGTCACTATTCATGCATGCATGCATGTATGTTACTTTTTTTTTCGAATGCATGTATGTTACTTTCAAGACCGTTAGAAGTGAAATTATTCACGCTAGATTCCTATGATTTGTTAGGTGGGTTAACAGTCATGTCCATTTTTCTTCACTGTAAATGATGTGAAAACCTTAACGTAACAATGGCGCAATTTAACTTTGGGATCACTTCGTAAAAGGTCAACGCAGTTTATGAGTGTGTTAGACTTTGTCGTCGAAATTGATAGATAATTTAATCGGTGGAGAGCAACTTTTATTGCGCGTGACTTAGGAATAGTATTTAATTCACGGACTTTCTCTATTTCCTCCAATAATCGTTGGTTGAATCATAAAAAAATTTGGTCGATAAGATGCCACGATTTGAAGAAATAATATGGTCTTCGGTAATTTTTTGTATTATGTTTGTCTATATATAATGTAAAAAAAATATACTCCTCCATTGCAGTCAATGCATTACACTGTTTAATAATAAGGCATGCAAACGATATGATATTAAATGTATGTCAAAAACGTTACATAGTTCTGAAAATGACTTCTTGAGCTGAATATAGATAAAAAAATAATAATTTATAATAATGCTGCCAACATATATAAAGATGACGAACAATGACTTGCTAAGTTATTTTAGTAATAATATACTTTGCACAAGATATGCTACTAAAGAGCAGTGCATCGAGTAAACTAAGTGTTGCAGCTGCGCTCTAATTTGACTCGAGCATATATTATTATCTATACTATATCATATTAAAGTTGAGGGGTGGCTATTAACTGTTAATTTGGTCTGTAAAATATTTACAATTTAACGTCTAATTTTATTAATTAAATAATTATCACATTTAACCCCTCAATGTTTAGTTATTATACTTACCCTTAATCATTATTTTCCTTTTATATATGTAAAAATTATATTTCATCTACTAAACATAATAAATTATAGAATTCAAAACTAAAATTAAAACAATTATATTTTAAGCACACGCATAGAGTGTGCAATAGTACTAGTAATTATTATTAATGAGAGAATATATACAAAATGTGACAATTCAATGAATTCAACTCACGAATACTCGTTTAAATATAGCTGTTTAATTTTAACTCTTCGAAGATATTCCTGGAGTAATATATACATATATATATATATAGCTTTTTAAACATAATTGTTTATACTACCATTACTTAAGCGAATATGCAAGTACATGCCTAAATGTTAAAACTCTTCTATATCACGGAGTTAGTTATTTTCTAAATATATCCTAATATTCCCTTTTTCTAATATAATCAAATTACGATATGCATTTCATGTATTGTAGTTGCATGCAAAAATAACATGTATGTATATATATATAAATATATATGATCGTATGAAATGATCTTGAAGAATACTTTTGAACTAATCCTTATAAAGTCGCAAATTATTCTATAAAATCACCCTCTTGGAACTCCGAGAAACAACAAAAAGTACAAACGCATGCAATGCTTACGATTCAATAACGTTAAATGGTAGCAATCGTGAAATCATCTTTTTTAATTTCTTTTGCGCATCGATTTTAAGTAAAGGGTGATATCCCTTCTCTCTCCAATGAAATCCTTTCTTTTAATCACATAACTATAAAATTAATTATTACCGCCTTGTTTCAAGTAAGGGGCTCCTGTCCAAAATCTAAGTAAATAGCTCTCAACGTTTGCATATGATCGAAGCTTCGTTGTGTATTATTAAAAATGACCCCACCAACTACTTGTGGTAAACTAATTATAACATCCCATGTATATTATATATTATATATATTACTAAAGCTATAGATCACTTTCACTACATGTAACTCAGATACTTTAAGATCTATGAGGGAGCAGAATATGAATTTTAAAAATGGTTAAAAGGCGGTTACAATGTGATATCACAATGAACGTAGCCATATGAACTTCTTAACGATCATAATCAGTAATTGAAAATTACATGAAAATGATGGTTAAGGCATGTTAATTATTCTTACATAAAGACGATTATAGTACGAATCAGCGTGGAATGTGACGAATACGTTTCCACTTGTTTCTATCAATTTTTTCACCTTGGTTAGTCAATGTGTCACTGTTGAGATGAAGAAAGCAATGTCATTATAGTCTATATATAATGTAAATGTAATAATATGACAATAGTTAAAAAGTCATTAACCGAATTATTAATAGTACATGCTAAGATTATTCGATCCGAAATTAAACACGACGTAAATTATATATATGTGTATACATATAGAAATTTTATGGTGCTCACATGTTGATGTGAGCGTGACACAGATTCGTGCCATTATAATATATGACATCGTCATCTATGGTTATGTCGTCTTAATTAACACCTTTTAGGTGCCATTAATCGACATTTCGGATGCTGGCGTGACATATTGATGCCTTACATAACATTTTTACGTGTCAATGAATATATCGCGTCAATGTGTCACATCAACATCCGAAATGTCGATTAATAGCACCTAGAAGAGGTGTGACTTTTTATATATAATATCGCAAGGCTAGTCTATTTACATCGGATTTGATATCCATATAAGCGAGCATATTTTGCTTACTTTCCCTTAATTTGATAAATTCACATGCTTGCACTACAATGATATTGTACATGAAGAAACATTTTAAGCGAGTCATAAAATCAGATCTATATGATACAAATCGGTTAATTAAATTTAAAAATAATCGTCATAGAAGTCGTCATACAAATCGGTTATATTACCTAATGTCATTTTTTTCACATAGAGGTACATATTGAAATTATTTGTCGCAGATCGGAAAATTGAATCGAATAGGTGACTCCATCCATAATACCAATTGACGTTACAAAGGAATTTGGAGTTGCGCTTAATTTCAATGTTCTATTTTAGGAAAGAAAATATTTCTTATATCACCATATACAATAAAGTCCAAGTATTTCTCCTTCTAAAGAAATAATTATTTTCCTCATCATTGATTATTACTAAGTCAGGTAATATAGCTGCCGGGGAAATTATAAAATTAGGTCACTAAGTACACATGTTTTCGTTTTTGGGTCACTATGTTTGGTAATTGCAAAAGCAGGTCAGTAATTTTTCATGTGAAAACATTTTGGGTCATGCTTTCAATTTTAGGTCACTAAGAATATATTTTTTCAATTTTGGGTCACTAAGTTTACATTTTTTTTCAATTTTGTTTTACTCATTTGGTACTAACGTTATAAACATGGTTACCCAAAATTGAAAAAATGTAAATTTAGTGACCCAAAATCGAAAAATATATTCTTAGTGACCTAAAATTGAAAATATGACCCAAAATTGTTTTCACATGAAGAGTTAGTGACCTACTTTTGCAATTATCAAACATAGTGACCCAAAAACGAAAACTTGTATACTTAGTGACCTAATTTATAATTTGCCTATAGGTGCGTGTGGTACGAAAGTTCTTAACTATAATAAGAAGGATGGAGTGTTTGAAATTGCGTAGAGTCATAAGGTTATTGTCGAGTTAAATCTCAGAACACATTAAAGTCAAAAGTAAAAAATAAAATATGAAGACTATCAAGATATGATTCCGATTGGATTTCCTGAAGTTTGAATCTAATTGGGTTACAATACAACAAAATAAATACTTGATCGATCCACGTGGAGTTATAATAATGTAATTACTTAAGCAACTAATTCACGATACAAATAAAATTATTTGGACTTTCGATTCGGTTATGTAACTAATTAACAATCGAGCAAGATAATCATTTTCTATATTTTATTGTTTGTTACTAACAATGTCAAGGATCTGATCATGATTAAGCAATAATTGAATTCTGTCTAAGGAAGAATTGATATTATTTAGGTTGGTTAATGTTTATTCTTTAGTATTGAAATTGCTATATACTTTTTTATGATACCAATCTAGATTGGTACATAATCTGATTCAACTATCCAAATTTGTTTTGACGTATGAAGTTTATGATCAATTTTCTAATCATCAAATACATAAAATAAAGAAAAAATCGAAAAGTTGATACGGACTGAAATCTGAATTACAAAAGATTGGTAAATTAAAACATTTAATTTATTACAACGCAAGAGAATTGTTATTACACAGGGATTGGTTTCTGTCAAGTAGGTTTGAGCCTGCGCGTTAGTGACACAATACAAAAGCATCAAATATTAATTAGACTCTTTCATCTTTAGTCGTGTACTTAGTTATTCCTTAGAAGTTAGAAGGAAGACACCTAATGCAAGATTTCATAAAATAAAATAACAAGTTAGTAAATGAATTAACAGAGTCCATCTTTAAAAAAAGTTGGTAATTGAATTAAAAAAGAAATCGATCTAACAACTAACCTCTAATCCTTTCCTCCTTTAAATAGCTAAACCCAAACTTGATAATCTCCAACCAGATAAAATACCTCTTCTCGCGTGTACCCTTTTCGCTATTTCTTTGGCGTATTTAATATATATATATAAATAAATTGTAAATCTTAAAAGAAATGGTTCCAAAGCAAAAGCACAAAAAAGGGCTATGGTCGCCAGATGAAGATCAGAAGCTCAAAAATTACATCATGAAGCATGGACATGGTTGTTGGAGCTCAGTTCCCATTAATGCTGGTATGTAAATATATGTGTTATTACATTACTCGGTAAGCTTTTCACACAATGTCTGAGAATTTTTCTATGATCATTCACAACGATTATCATTCTTCTCAAGAAGATGGATATGTATCATCATTTTCTGATGAGTATGTAATGGAGAACGTATTAATTAAAGAAACTCAAATGGTTTAATCACGCTTAAGACTTTGAATAGTCAATGGTCCAGCTAGATAGCAACTAAGGGTCAAAATAAATAAGTTTATATGATAACCGACAATTACACTATCATCATATTTAGATTATATATAATAAAGCTTGAAAAGAATCGTTGACATTTGATTTATTTAACCTTCATTTATAATCAGGTCTTCAGAGGAACGGCAAGAGCTGTAGATTAAGGTGGATTAATTACCTAAGACCAGGTTTAAAAAGAGGTGCCTTTACTTCAGTAGAAGAAGATGCAATCATGACCCTTCATCACATTTTAGGAAACAAGTAAGAAACCATTGTTTGCATGAAATATCATAAATAATAATGTCAGATCATGCTTTGCATAAAACAGTTATAATATTAAATGTAATGTAAGAATATCTCCTTATAATGCACGCTACGTGTTACGGGGGAGTTGATAATGGGTATTATTATAAGTTGACGTTTAGAATGGGATGATTAGTTCTTTCTTTAAACACTTGAAGGGATCTTTATTTAATTCTTCGTGTGCGTAGTTGGTTTCGAATTCACATAATCAAAGTCATTGACGAAAATACTTTAATTTATTACATAATGATAAGCTTAATTAATGTGTATCCTAGGTGGTCACAGATAGCACATCATTTACCTGGAAGAACAGACAATGAAGTGAAAAATCATTGGCATTCTTATCTCAAGAAAAGGGTCTCAAAAATGGCAGAAGCTAACACCGATTCTGGCGAGGGCAAAAGCAAAACCGAGAACTTCAACGATAATATAATAAATCAAGGATTATTAGAACCATCGAGTCAAAACCCTATATTCGAATATTTCGAAAACAACAACGGTGTAATAGCTGAGAATGTTCTTCAAAAGAGCAATCTTCCCAAGGTTTTATTCGCCGAGTGGCTTTCTGTGGAGAACGTTCAAGGCCATCATCATGTTCCATCATCATTAGGGTTATCTAACACTTGTTCTTCTTCTCCTAATAACAGTATAATAGATTTCAAGGCCACCATGGATAATGGTAGTAGTAATGCTTTGATGTTAGAAGAATCTTTGCTTCGTAATAATGGACTCTTTAACGAAGGGGCGTTGAGAAGCGATGGTAATATTACGGTCGAGGATATGATGCTTCACTCGTCGACTTTCGAAGATGCGCAGTTATCCGCCGATTATTTCCAGGGAGAATTTGCGATTGTGAGCTGCGATGATGTTTACGTTTGATATTTTTCTTCGTAATTGTAATTATCTTTGTTTATGTTTGAAAATAAAAAGCTTGGAATTGTGTTCTAATGGTTGGTAATTGCAGTTCATGCTGCTTTTTATCAGGGCTCAAGTATTGTTGAAAAAAATAAATTAACGTACGTATGGAAAATTACTTATTATTCTTTGGCGATGATCTATCATGTTTATTTTTTGTATGAAATAATGTGATCTTACGTTACATGTTTTTACCTCTCGAATTGCAAGCGAGTCACCGATTTTCTTTTTGACCTTTTTCTTTGTGATCTTTCGGTACAAATATTCTATCAAACTTGGAGATGCATACATATATATATATATATACACTAATTTATTTGGACTCTGCGTGTGCTGAATAATACATTTATATTAATTATTAAGATTAGGTGAATCTATAGAAAAATACCCATTGGATAAAATTTTTACACATAGGTACCCATGTCAGAAAATTTTACAGATAGGTACCCAATTTAATTTTTACCAGTTTCTTTAGTCATGTCGTACCTTCCTGTGTGTATATTGCGTACCATAACACGTTGATATAGGGTACCTAAATATAGCATACGTCGTACCTAAGGCATACATGTGTGTTACATAGAGCGTACCTAAATATAGCATACATCGTACCATTTTCTGTTATATAGGGTACCCAAATGTGTTGTATGGTGTACTTTCGGGATCGGGTACCTATGTGCAGAAAATTTATTCTGTTAGGTACCTACATATAGAAAAATCCTGACAGGGTACTAAATTACAAGTTTTTATCCAACTAGGTACTTATATGTAAATATCCCTTAAGATTATTAATTAAAAATAGAAAAACAAATTGGAGAATATAAAAATAGATGTAGCGGTGGTTTTCTAACTATTTAATATTATTTTTTATTTTAGTTTAACTTTGCAGTTTATCCTAAACCCTTACTCTTAATAAAATAATATATAGTTATCTCAGCCTTGTAAATTTACAGTTGTATTTCATATCATATTATATATAAAATAATTATCTAGATAACAACATGCAACCCATAGGTAGGATTTATGTTAAATAATATCCTACTATTTCATAAATCTATAATTGACCCATACTTGTAATTTTAACTGGGCTTATCAATCCCATCATCCCTCCCCAAATAAAAACCACCATTTTATTTGTAGCCTACTTACACAACACAATCATCGTCCAACATTCATATTCATTTGCAGTCGGAATCAACTCAATCTAACAACTAACTATAGGATAATAATAACCACAGCCTTTTAATATATGATGATATGAAAGTGAGCTAAGAAATTTCCAGAAAGTTCTTTGCAACGTTTTATAATGAACATAAAGACATCAAATCCTTAAAAAATCAGTTATGTAAACAAACAATCCATCACCACAACCACAACAAAACCCATTATGATGCACACAAAAAAAAAAGGAAAAAATGTACAATTCCAACTTTGAAATAGATAGAAGCAAACCAAGAAAGATATACCAATCTTACTTTTAACAAATACATTAGGATGATTTTTGATTCATTCAAAAGCATCCCAATAATTTCTTGGGAGCTGTCCCAGTGGCTCGATACTTAGCTGCTATTTCCTCGGCCTTGAGGAGATCTTCGCCGCGTTTGGCCTCAATCATGGCTCGCTTTTCTTCCGCCGATTTGTGTAAGAGTGCCACTTTGTTCTTCATCTTCTCTATGTACTCTGCTTTCTTCTTCTCGAGATTCTCCTGCATTTATATCACATGTGTAATAATTGATTCTTGAATTTTTTGAAGTAGAGAACTGAATGAGTTGTATGCTATTTTTACTACCTCGATCTTCTTAAGCTCTGCTTCAAGACTCGCTTTCTTGCTGTTCTCCCAAGCAGAAATCGCAGATGCTTTCTTCTGTGCTCTGTATTGCATACAATCCAATACAATAGTTAGCGACTTATCCTAAGATCATTATTACATAAATAAATCTTGGTACTAAAGAATTGGAGTTATTTACTTGTTTTCAGCTTTGCACTTTTCGCTTTCTTCCCATGCTTTGATCAAAGAGATGCGCTTCTCCGTCGCCACTCTAGCAAGCACTGCATCTGCGAGTAAGAGCAAAAAGCAGAGAAAAACAGAGTAAATCGACGTATTGTAAATTTTCTCAGGTAATAGAAAAACGAGAAAAAAAAAAGAAAAAAGAATGGATGTTTGTCCGTGATTGAGTTAGTTAAGTTACCTCTGTCGAGAGATCCCTCCTCGGGCTTCTTCTTCTCTTCAGAGGCCTCTGCTTCTATTACATACAAACACAGATGATGTGTTCTGTTGAAAACGACCTTGGCTTGGCACTGGAACTGCGCGCCTTCTTCGAACTAACGACGAACGCTCTGAACCTACGACTCGAAAACCAGAGAAACACGTTAGAGGGGGCCGGTGTGGTTGCCGGCGACGCCCCTCCGATGCTTAAGTTAGTTTGCGGTTTTTTAAAAGGAGTAAGACAGGTACTAGGCTTAGTAAGAATGGTTTTGGTTTAAGTGTGCCTCTCTGGGAATGATCCCACCGTTACCTTTTATATTGACCCTGAATTTCGCTGCCATGACCTAGTCTTCCCCCCACCCACGTTTTCCGCGGGCGTCGTGTGGGATCGTGGTCATTCCACTCAACCCACGTTCTCGCTTTCTCGTCCCTTTTCCTCAACTTCTTCTGCTTATTCTGACTTTCTCGGGTTAGGCTGATCTTTCGCCTCGGGCTTGTCTCGCCGTCGGATTCTGACTCCCTCGGGTCCGAGCTGTTCGGGCTATTTACCATCCTCAACTTCCTGATCAACTTCCTCGGGCATCCCTGGGTTCCCTGGCGCGAGGGGACTTCCTTTGCTCTTGCCGGGATTACTCGGGCTTTAACGCTCCCTCTCTCCCGCCTCCTTTTACGCGGGTCCTTCCCAGTCGCGGGTTATTTTACCGTTGGCTGATAATCCCGAGGGTAATAATAGTCCCCCCCTAAAATAGTCCAAAGCGAGTGTAGTGAGTTTTGGGCGTGTGCTAGCGGTAAAAGAACTCGCGTGTCTTAAGATCTTTTTCCTGACGGTCTTCTCGGGATTCCGACCTCTTCTTCTCTCGCCGCTCTCGAGTATTACTCGCGCCCTGCTGTAGGTGTTTTCCTTTTCGGGCTGCTACGTCACCGTTTCCAAAGGCGGGAAAACTGCCGCCTTAAAGAAGTCCCATCCCATCAGTCAGTCCACGTGTCGTTCATCGCAGTTTTCGCCTTTTCCCCTCCCGTTTATTTTCTTCTTCGTCTAGGGTTTTCTATTTTCGTTCTCCCCTTTTCTCGTTTTCTCTCTAATTCTTTGCCAAAGTTTCGCTGCGTGACCATCACTCCTCCAAATCGGCGCATTCATCCTCCACTACGACGATTATCTCCGTCCTCTTTATCTCTGGTAAGTTGCTTCGCCTTCTCTCTCTTTTATCTCTCATCTCTGTCTCCCCTAATTTCATCTTTTTCACTTTTCGTCCCTGCCGCCATCGCCTTAGACGTCCCTGTTTTCCTTACCCATTCGTGTTCGTCATTTTACCCTTTTTCATTTGCGTCTGTGTTTATCTGATTAGTCTTTTTAGGGTATCCTGTCTTCTTAATCATGAACGACGTCACGGCTTCATCTTCCTCAAATCGACCCATTCCCCTTTCCTCTTCACGCTGCCCAGAACATTCTTCTCCATTTTTGACTTCATTTCTCAACGCGATTGAGGCCTTGTATGATTACCCTGACCTAGATATTTTTCGGCCCCCCAAAATTGTAGGGTACCCGAACGAGAAAACATATCTCCAAGCCCTAGCTACTTGGACGTCTCGCATGGAGAGTTTCCGCGAGCGTGTCAAACTTCCCTGGCACGAAGTAATTGTGTCCTCCCTTCGGGACATTCACCTTCCGGTGATTGTCGATCGGCTCGGGCTTACCCCTGCCTTCGAGGTGCGAATTCCCGGCCCTCGCGACGTGATCAGCGGACCACCCGAAGGCTTTCATACCTATTTCCTCGATCAAGCAGATATGGGACTTCGACTCCCCTTGCCTCAGTTCCTGGCCGACCTTTGCAACCACTATCAGATTTCCCCGAGCCAGCTGACACCAAATTCCTACAGCCTTCTTATATCCTTATCCATGCTCATTCACTATTTTCGGCTTCCCTTTTCTCTCCCTCTCCTCCTGGCCTTCTTGAAAATTAATCAGAAGGAAACTGGCAAGTTCTTCTTCTCTTCTACCGCTTCTCGGGAATTTCTCCTTGGGAACCCTTCCTCTCACAAGGGGTGGATGAAGAAGTTTTTCTATGTTCGCTCCCCCGATGGTAGTCCCGAGAACGATACCATCGACCACTGGCCTAAAGCCATTTCCGTTTCCACTCCTCTGCCTTCCGCCCCCGACCCGGAGGTCCACAAGTTCATGGAGATCCTCGGGGAACGGAGTTTCAGCGCTCCCGAGCTTGTCAAGGATGACCTTCTCTGCCACTTTAGTTATTGCTCCAAGGGTCTAGTGGTAGATGATTTAGGTATACCTTTCTCGATTTTCCTCTATCTTTCCCTATTTATATTTCCGACAGGGTTTTCCGTTCCTTCTTCGCCAGATTCACGCATGGATCTCGCCGACTTACTCAAGATTTCTCGCGAGATGAGGGAGGGTGGTTCTTCCCAGGCGCCTCCACCAGCTTCTGTCACTCGGGCTCTTAACAAGGGCAAGGCTAAATTCTCTGCCGACTCCTCGGGTTCTCCCAAGGCAGCTCCTAAGAGGAAAGCGCCCGCGGCCTCCAGCAAACCCTCGGGCAAGAAGGCTAAGGCCAGTTCTCGGGCCAGCGTGAGCGTGGGCGAGGGCTCCCCAGCTTCTGCAAACTCCCTCGAACAACCCGATTACTTTCATCGCCCCCGCGGGGCTCAATGTGTGGAGTATATGCGGGGCTTCCGTTCAGAAGTCAATCGCTCCCACCTCTCCGGGTTGCAGCCCCGAGAATTCTTCCCCCTCTTCGCCCAACACATGGGCCAGGTATGGGTTTCTTTTACAGATTTTATTGTTTTCTGGTGTATGTTCTCCCGTCGCTTTGTTTATTCTCTCTTCTTATTTGTTAGGGCTTCGCCTGTGCCGCCGAGGCCCTGGAGAGGATGATCTTCATGCATGAGGATTGCATCGAGCTTACTCAGTCTGAAGCGGATTTGAAGGAGGAGGTTACTCGGCTAAAGGAGGAGATCAAGCAGAAGGAGGAGGAGATGAAGAAGCAGGCGAGGGATGCACGGGCAGAATTGGAAAAAATACGAAAAGACCTTCTCAAAGAGAGGGCTGCTCGGGAAGAAGCCGAGGTCAACTTCCGTGACCTAGGGGAGAGCATCGATCGAGACTATCTGCCCCGCACCATGTACGGGAGGCAAGTAGTCGAGTACTTCCATCACGGTTTTTGGGGATGCGTCCACCAACTCAGGGTGGCCGGCATTGGCCAAAAGTGGAAGCTCGACTGGCTGGACGTTGATCGAGCTCTCGCCGAGTGCCCTCCAGGAGGATATCCGCCCGACCGCTTCGCTCGCGGAGGTACTGGGGGTGATGTCCAGGAGGATGCGGTGGCCACTCCCTCGAGTGAGGAGACTGAAGAGACCGTTCGCTCCCCTGTCGAAAATCCCGAGAAGTCCTCTGAGGTGCCCGCGCCCGGCGTTGAGCAGGAGATGCCCGAACAGGATGGAGCAGAAGCTCAAGCTCAGGAAAAGGAAGAGCCTGCCCCCCGAGTCGAGTCGGTAGTTACGGAGACTGAGTCGGTGGTAGTCGAAGTTGAAACAAGTGACAGGGAGCTGAATCAGGCCGGTTCGGCCGCTCTCCCTTAGAAGCCCCTGCCCGTGTGGACGGATTCACTTCTTTTTATGTCTCTCTTTTTGAACAATATGTCTTTTCCGTTCTGTCCGCGTTTTTCCTTTTCAGACTCTGTTATATTAGCCTAACTGTAATCCTTTTGCACCGTGTTTGATGTAGACTATCTTCATTTTGCATTTTCTCATGCTTGTGTAATCAATTGTGGTCGGGCACTTTTCTCCTTTAATACTCTACTATATATATATTTTCTTTTCCTTCAATCGTTGAACTATGCACCCCGGGTACAATCCTCGAGTGTCCCTTTATCTCATCGGGCCTCTTTTCGAACGTTACTCAACGGTCCTCTTTATCTCCGGACTTCACGTTCTTTTATCTAACTTTTGAACCTTCTTCAAGACCCAATCCTCATAACCGCCCGACTTATACGGGCTCATCTTCCTTATAAAATCGGTTTTGGTTAACCCTTCTTCTCTTCTCAGAACTTCTTAAACCTACTTCCTCCAGGTTATCTCATTTATCCAACTTGGGATTTTATTTTCTTTTTTCTTCACATCTCACTCACTCGTTTTCCCCTTACCTTCTGGGTTTCGCCTATTTTGCCCAGGTTGCTAACGTCTTTCAGGATGGCACACTCCCAGCTTAGGAGGAACTTCCCTTCAAACCCTCCATCACGCCCTCTTTGGGATTTATGGGAGGAGGCGGCGGGCTTTGCTCCAAACGAAAACACGGATTTTCCGCACCGGGAAGGCCAGGTCTTCACGGCCCCTTCATTGGAGAAACTTCGTCCCACTCCTCGTTTCCTTTTGGAGACAGATGGTACTTCCTCCCGTCAGTTCATGAAGGATTTTTTGGAGCCTGACGAGAAGCGACGTCTGGCGAGGTTTTCGGACTCGGATTTTTGGGATTGGTGGGCTTTAAGCGAGAGTCGGGTTAGTCACGCCGAGCTTCACCTTTTAGTTCATCTCTTACTTTATCTTTTCCTGACCTCCTTCATTAGTCCTATTCACTCTCTTGCGAGGGGCTTCGGCGCTACATCCGACAACATGATTTGCTTAAATACTACGAGGATGCTTGCACCCGATTGACAACCTTTTTAAGTGAAAAGGATCGGGAGATTGCTAGGTTGAAAGTGTCCCTAGCTAATTCCCGAACTGAAATCGAAGAACTTCGCTCAGGACCCGGCAACGAAGGGACCCGGGCAAGAGTCTCGAGGCGCGTACGGCGAGTTTTTTCTCCTTTCATGAGTGGGGTTTCGGGGGCACGACAGCGAAAAACCCCTTGCGTTCAAGGAGCTTTCACCCTTTCTCGTATGAGGCATTTAGGCACTCCTTATGCTCGGGGGTCGATGCCGTGAATTTTTTGTATTTCATTTTCATTACATGTCTTTCCTCAGCGGCATTGTAGGTCGAGAGAATTTGTCAATCTCTGTCATTTTCATTCTTCAGCATTCCTGGTCATTTCTCTTTTCTTGCAATGGATGATGTTAGTTTTGCTTTTTCATTCGAATTCTTTTTTATGGGAATTTTCCACTAACCTTGTTTTCCTCCAAGGCCTTGATCGAGACATCTTCTCGATGGGGAACTTTCACTAACCTTGTTCTCATCCAAGGCCTTGATCGAGACATCTTCTCGATGGAGAACTTTCATTAACCTTGTTCTCATCCAAGGCCTTGATCGAGACATCTTCTCGATGGAGAATTTCGTTAACCTTGTTTTCGTCCAAGGCCTTGACCGAGATCTTCTCGATGGAGAATTTTGTTAACCTTGTTTTCGTCCAAGGCCTTGATCGAGACATCTTCTCGATGGAGAATTTCGTTAACCTTGTTTTCATCCAAGGCCTTGATCGAGACATCTTCTCGATGGAGAATTTCGTTAACCTTGTTTTCGTCCAAGGCCTTGATCGAGATCTTTCTCGATGGAGAATTTTCACTAACCTTGTTTTTATCCAAGGCCTTGATCGAGATCTTTCTCGATGGAGAATTTTCATTAACCTTGTTTTCATCCAAGGCCTTGATCGAGACATCTTCTCGATGGAGAATTTCGTCAATCGGAATCAAACTTGCTATGTCCAAGATCTTGACTTGTTTTTGCGAAGGAAAATAGATACTCTTCATTTCCATAATATGTTCGAAAGTAAACAACCAAATAGAATTACGTGAATTGAGAAGCAAAGCAAATAACAGAATTATGCGAACTGAAAAGCGAAGCAAATATCATGCAGTATAGTAGGATAGGTGCTCGGTCTTTCAAGGATAGTATTTCCTTAAGTGTCGAGCGTTGTGTGGTCTCTCCAACTTCTTCCCCTCCATATCTTCCAGATAGTAGGCGGCTTCTCCAATCTTCCTGATTACCTTGTAAGGTCCTTCATACTTCGGGTCGAGCTTCCCCCTCTCCCCTTTGTGTTGTATTTCCTTCATGACGAGGTCACCTTCTTCGAACCTTTTCAGGCACACCTTTCGATTATACGCGCGAGTAATCTTCCTTTGGTACGCCGCCATCTTCAAAGCGGCCTTCTCCCTTTCTTCCTCGATCAGGTCGAGTTCATCGGCGCGGAGTCGGTTGTTCTCTTCTTCTGAATATCCCATCACCCGAGCACTTCCTTGCCATACTTCAACTGGCAACACCGCTTCACTTCCGTACACTAAGCTGAATGGGGTCTCCCGGGTTCCTACCCGGGGTGTCGTTCTATAGGACCAGAGCACGCTTTGCAATTCGTTGTACCAGGCTCTCTTCAACCCATCCAATCGGACTTTTAATGCCTGCACAAGGGTCCGATTCGTTACCTCCACTTGGCCATTGCTCTGAGGATGGGCCACTGAGGTGAATGCTTGCTCGATTCCATAGCCGGCGCACCACTCTTTTAACTTGCGACCACTGAATTGTCTTCCGTTGTCGCTTATCAGCCTCTGCGGGATTCCAAATCGACATAGTATATTTTTCCAGAGAAAGGAGATGACTGCTGCTTCCGTAATTCGAACCAATGCTTCAGCTTCGACCCATTTGGAGAAATAATCAACAGCTACCAGGAGGAATCTTTTCTGCGTAGCGTTTCCTTCGAACGGGCCGACTATATCTAAACCCCATTGATCGAACGGGCACGATGACACGATCGCCTTCATCATCTCTGCGGGGGCCCTTTGTAGATTCGCATGCTTTTGGCATCGATGACAACCTCTCACTGTCCTGATCGAGTCTGCTTTCATAGTCGGCCAGAAGAATCCTGCCAGCGTAGCTTTGCGCGCTAGTGCCATCCCCCCGATGTGGCTCCCGCAGGTTCCTTCGTGAATGTCTACCAAAACCTCCTCGGATTCTTCCTTAGATAGGCACCTCAGTAGGGGGCCCGCGTAAGATCTTTTGAATAAGATTCCGTCTATAAGCGTGAAACGGCTTGCTCTCTTATGAGTCACCTGGGCCTGGATGTCGTCTTCTGGAAGTATTTTCTCATCCAAGTATCGATAGATGTCATATCGCCAGTCCCCGGGGTCTATTTTCTCCCTTGCTTCTATCTGATGAATTTGTGGAGCCCGTTCGGTCCTAACTCCTTCCTCGGGTGGGTTCAGCGCGCTAGCCCACTTGGCGAGACGGTCCGCCTTCTCATTCTCCCTTCGGTTGATAAGTACTAACTTGAATTCCTCGAACTTTTCCTTCAGCTTTTGGAGAGCCTTTGCGTACTCGGCCAACCTTCCCTCCTTGATGGCGAAACTTCCTTCCATTTGTTGGACCACCAGTTGCGATCAGAATAAAACGTCACTCGAGTCAATCCCATTCTGCCGGCCGTCCTCATCCCGAGGAGCAACGCTTCATACTCGGCCTCATTGTTAGATGCTCGGAAGTCTAGTCTCACGCCCAAGCTGGTTTCCTCTCCCCAGGGCGATATAATCACAAGTCCCACGCCATTCCCTTGTTGGCAAGAGGACCCGTCCACGTAGATCTTCCACATCTCCGCTGGTCCTTCATCCACCATCTCGACGATAAAGTCTGCCAAGGCTTGGGCCTTAATAGCCACTCGAGGTTTGAACTGTATATCGTACTCACCGAGCTCGATCACCCATTTGATCGATCTTCCAGATACGTCTGGTCGAGTTACGATCGTTCCCAACGGGCTATTCGTTAGCACCACTATCGGATGCGAGAGGAAATAAGGTCTTAACTTTCGCGCCGTGATCACCAATGCTAAGAGCAGCCTTTCTTGAGAAGAGTATCGGGCCTCTGCTCCCTTCAAGATGTGGCTGACGAAGTAGACCGGTTTCTGTATCTTGTCCTCTTCCCGAACCAGAACCGAGCTGACCGCCCGAGGAGTGGCAGAGAGATATACTGTGAGTTCTTCTGCGGGCTTGGGCTTGTTCAACACTGGCAGCTCCTTCAGATACTCCTTCAACTCTTGAAAGGCTTTCTCACAGTCGGGTGTCCACTCAAAGTCCTTAACCTTCCTTAGTACTTTGAAGAATGGCATGCTCCGCTCGGCCGACCGCGAGATAAATCGAGACAATGCCGTGATCCTTCCTGTCAACCGTTGAACGTCGTTGAGAGTCTTCGGGGACGTCATGTCTGTAATGGCTTTCACCTTGTCGGGATTGGCTTCGATTCCCGATCTAGTTACCATGTATCCCAGAAACTTTCCCGATCTAACCCCGAACGTGCATTTGGCTGGATTCAGCTTCAATCCGTATATTCGGGCTGTGGAGAAGGTTTCGCGAATGTCTGCTGAAAAGCTGCTCTGGGTTTTGGACTTTATCAAGATGTCATCTACATAAACCTCCACGTTTCTCCCGATCTGATCTTTAAACACTCGGTCCATCAGCCTTTGGTACGTAGCTCCCGCATTCTTAAGCCCGAATGGCATAACCACATAACAAAAGGTTCCCTCCGACGTAATGAAACTGACCTTAGGTTGGTCTTCTTCGGCCAACCCAATTTGATGATAACCTTGGAAGGCATCAAGGAAGCATAGCAGTTCATGTTCGGCTGTAGAATCTACCAATTGGTCTATCCGTGGCAGGGGATAGCAGTCTTTCGGGCATGCCTTGTTTAAGTCCCTGAAATCTACGCACATTCGCCACTTCCCACCCGGCTTGGGAACTAAAACGACATTTGAAAGCCAAGTCGGGAATTGGATTTCTTGAATGTATCCTGCCTTAAGGAGATCTCCTACTTGTTCTTTCACTATTGCGTCCTTCTGGGCGCCTAAATGTCTCTTCTTCTGGAAAACAGGCCGGATGGTGTGGGAGATGTTCAGTCGGTGTTCCATCACCTCTCGGGGTATAATTGTTAATTCATTCGCGCTCCATGCGAACACATCTTGATTCTTTTTTAGTTGTATGACGAGATCCTCCTTTAACGCGGGAGGTAAGTCCCGGGCTATCTTAACCACGCCCGATGGGGGTCGAATTATGACTTCTTCGGTTTCCTCCTCTGCGACCAACCCCTGAGCCGCGTGTATGACGAAAGAGGTTCCATGGTTACGGGGGTGACTGTTTCGGCGGCTCTTGAGGGATTTCAATTCAATCCTCACTTCTTCTACATAGCATTTGCGCGCTACCTTTCTGTCCCCGAGCACTTCCCCCACTTGATCTCCAACCGGGAATTTTATTTTTTGGTGAAGGGCTGAAGCTACAGCTGAGAACGAGCTCAAGGCCGGCCGGCCTAGTATGGCGTTGTAAGAGGAGGACATATCAACCACCAAGAAAGAGGTGATCCTAGTTTTCTTCAATGTTCCCGACCCGAGGGTCAGGGGTAGTCGTATGAGTCCCACAGCCTCGATGGCGTGTCCGGTGAATCCGAACAAAGCTGTTTCTACTAGATCCATGTGATATTCTCCTAACTCCATTTGATCCATTGTGTCCTTGAATATGATGTTCACTGAGCTCCCATTATCTACGACACTCTCCCTACATCGTGATTGGCTATTTCGGCCCGAATGACCAAGGCATCTTCATGAGTGTTGTCTCCGCCATGGAAGTCCTTCGGGCCGAACGATATGGTTGGTCCCGACCGCATTTTCCTTGGGGTTATCTCCCAGTTTTCCAACTTCCTCGTCTCAGCTTTTCGGGCCCTATTTGAGTCCCCTATCGCAGGCCCACCTGATATCATGTTAATCCGACGAGGCGGCACGTAAGGTTTTTCCGGCGTACGATCGCGCCCGCGGGTCTGCCTGCGGTCGTCTCGTGCCCGCTCGACTTTGGCTTCCTTCCGTGGCTCGGCTTCCCTCCGCTCGGGAGATCGCTGATATCGTCCTGAGGGCCGTTGGTATCTCTCAGGGCGTCTGATATTTACCCAGGGTGGTACCCTGTTCGTCTCCCTTCTAAATTCTCTCCCGGGATGTTTGTGGGGTGTGCTTCCTCCCCCTCCTTCTACGAATTCTGCCCGAGCCTCGGGGTTGGTTTCCACCAATTTCTCGAGTTCATCGTTCAGGTGGAGACAGCTTTCTGTGGTATGGCCATACTCGCGATGAAATTCGCAGTATTCCCCGGAGACGGGATTCCTCGGTCCATCTCGACTCGAAAAAGGCCTTTTCAAGAAATATCGCCCTTCACACATCTCCAATGCCCTTGCTTTGCTTATCTTCCATCGGGTATTGTTGGCGGGGGCATGTCTCGGCTCCTCCCGTCTAAAGTTATCTTCCTTAAGGTTTTGCGGGCGGGTTAACTCGCGGGCGATATCCACCGTCCCAATCGCCCTCTTCTTATCTGCCTTTTTGAAGCCGTGTGCCTCTTCCACCCGCACGTATTTTTCTACTCGAACTATCAGCTCTTCCACGGTGGTCGGATACTTCTTCACTAACGACCTGAAGAGATCTCCCTCTTTCAGCCCGTTATGAAAGGCTCCGATCAGCAGATCGGGAGTGGCTGAAGGTACTTCCATCATGACCTTGTTAAACCTTTTCAAATAGTCTCGTAGGTTCTCTTGATCACCTTGTCGCATGTTTAACAGATTCACGGCAGAGCAGGGCCTTCTTCGACTGCTCGAGAACTGTCGGAGAAACGAACGGGTAAAGTCTGCGAAGTTTCGGATCTCTCCTGCGGGTAGCATGGTAAACCACTGCTGGGCTCCCCGGGCTAGCGTGGTGGCGAAGACCCGGCATTTGATTTCATCTCCTAACTGATACAGCGCAGCGTTACCCTCGAAGCTGGCTAGATGGTCCTCGGGTGGTCCCGAGCCGTCGTATTTGCTCATGTCGGGAAAACGAAAGTTACTCGGCAAAGGGGCTCGAGAAACTTCATCCGAAAAGGGGGATCCCCTTTGTATTGGAAGGGGTACCTTTGGGACTGCTAGTTCCTTCAGGGTTCGGATTTCGTCCTTTATGCGATCCCATTCGGCCATTTGTTCCGCCGTTCTCTTTCTTTTTTCTGCTCGAAGGGCGTCGATCTCCGCCCTCAGCGTTCTCTCCTCGGCTTCTTTATCTTGCTCTTCAGTGGGTGGAACCCGCTTTTCCCTCCTCAATCGTTCGGCCTCCTCTTCTTCCGTTTCGTCGCGTGGCGGCGAATTACAGCGGGTTTTTCGGGTCTTCTCCGCCCTCAACATCTCAACCTCGGCCCTTAACTTTCCAAGTTCCGCATCAAATGATGCTCTCAGCCTTCTCTCAATCTCCTCCGCCGTGAGTAGCTCCTCTGTCGGTGGTGAATGGGGGTCGTTTACAGAATCCATCATGAATTTTTATAGGAATATACGTTCCCACAGACGGCGCCAATGATGTATTCTGTTGAAAACGACCTTGGCTTGGCACTGGAACTGCGCGCCTTCTTCGAACTAACGACGAACGCTCTGAACCTACGACTCGAAAACCAGAGAAACACGTTAGAGGGGGCCGGTGTGGTTGCCGGCGACGCCCCTCCGATGCTTAAGTTAGTTTGCGGTTTTTTAAAAGGAGTAAGACAGGTACTAGGCTTAGTAAGAATGGTTTTGGTTTAAGTGTGCCTCTCTGGGAATGATCCCACCGTTACCTTTTATATTGACCCTGAATTTCGCTGCCATGACCTAGTCTTCCCCCCACCCACGTTTTCCGCGGGCGTCGTGTGGGATCGTGGTCATTCCACTCAACCCACGTTCTCGCTTTCTCGTCCCTTTTCCTCAACTTCTTCTGCTTATTCTGACTTTCTCGGGTTAGGCTGATCTTTCGCCTCGGGCTTGTCTCGCCGTCGGATTCTGACTCCCTCGGGTCCGAGCTGTTCGGGCTATTTACCATCCTCAACTTCCTGATCAACTTCCTCGGGCATCCCTGGGTTCCCTGGCGCGAGGGGACTTCCTTTGCTCTTGCCGGGATTACTCGGGCTTTAACGCTCCCTCTCTCCCGCCTCCTTTTACGCGGGTCCTTCCCAGTCGCGGGTTATTTTACCGTTGGCTGATAATCCCGAGGGTAACAACAGAGATGGGAATCAAAACAGAGTTGTGATTATTTGGTTCGAAAAGGAACAGAGTTTTCTATCTATTGTTTTACTTTATGGACAAAAAAAACTAAAGGGGAGATAACTGAAGTTACTTTCAGCGGCGGGGACAATAGATTTGCACTCCTCCTCCTCGGCCTTCTCTTCGGCGGCGGGATTTGGGACGACCGTTTTTCTCCTCGGCGACGTCCTTGGGCGGCGCAGAAGCCTCAGTTTGGGGCTCGATCTTCTTGGGTTCTTCCTCGACCATGGCTTCTGAGAACTTGTGATATATTGGGTTTGAACAAAGAAAGAGATGGGACTTGATTTTTTATGTTTTTCTCCCAACGCATGAGACAATTATTACAGAAAAATGAAGGTTGTACGAACAGTTTTATGTAATGGAAAAGTAAAGATGGTTGGGGAAGGTAAGGTAATACGTTGCTTGGGATTTTGATTATTTGAGGTGTGATTGATGAATTAATGAAGGCTTCATTTGGCTAATTTGTGAGCTGGCACGATTCTTTCTTCCCCAACCTTTTATTTAATATAAGCCACGGAATAGATTTGAGAGTCGAATAGTATTTGGAAATCATCCGAAAAAAACAAAGTATAAAAAATATAAGCTTAATGATAAGTACATTGTGAATTTATAATTGGTTAAGAAAAAAGACCTCCATTATTGAGTTTAGTTATAAACGAACAGCTTGGATTAGGAAACGAGGGGCTTAAGGTCTCGTTGAAAAAATGTCACACGCAACAGTTGAAATTCAACCAAAGATCTACTTGTTAATTACACGCATTTATCAACAAAAATATTTATCAATGCTCTTTTATTAAGTTTTGATATGAACTGCCCATTTTTGGAGTGTAAATTCAGATTAATTAAAAATAATTATATTGAAATTTTATGATAATCATCAATTACTTTTTTTGTTGTATATTCTCAGTTTTATCTCTCTACTTTTAGTTAATTATTTTTTTTTGGTATTTTTTCAGGATATTTATCTTTTTTCTTTTCACAATTATAATTCAATCCTACTTCAATCAAGCCTCCAAGTCCCAATATTAAAAGTTATATGGTTGAAGAAAACCATATAATAGGGATGTCATGAAACATTGCTTCGGAGCAGTAGGAATATTTCTGTTGGAAATCAGGATCTATACAAAATAAAAAGCTACATTAATACTCGTTTCAGATTGACAACTTAGTTGAAGTGTGAAAATTAAGATAAGTCTATGCCCTCCTTTTAAAAAAAAATCGAAAGTAGTATTTTAGACATGGAGAGAACATTACTCCATGTTCTTCATTGCGCTGTATAATACCTAATAGGGTTGGTGGGAGTTGGATGGGCCATCATTCACAAATGTAATATAAATGTAAATAGAAATATTCAGACTAAACTTTGATTAAAATGAGGTGTTTTGCTATGGTTTGAAGACAAAATGAAAAGGATTCTTTGCACATGGAATCTCTTCAAAATCACAACCACAACTTAGGTCAAAGGAACTGAGCTGTATTTTCAAAAAATAATAAAATTGTAATTGTTATCCAATACAATAACTTGATTTGTTGATATTTGTTTAAAAGCTTTTAAGAAAATTCAAGCTAAGATTAGAAGCCAAGCAAATCTATACTCTTTTATTAAGGTTTAGGGCATAGGTTAAATCGTATTTTTTGTCTGTCATAAAATAACAATCAATAGAGAGAAAAACCACCAATATATAGCATTTTTATATATCCAATTTTATCCTTCTATTTATAATTTTATTTATATTTAATATACATAATATATAGCACACACGTATGTGCGTGCCAAAATACCAGTATATAATAAAGTTTTATGGAATGGCAATGCGTTACGAATTCTATAATTGAAACTTTCCGATTGGATCAACAACGCTAAGAGAAGCCTCTAATTATTATTATGTATTAATGGATTATCCAAGAGATATTTCAAAGATTCATCTAGGAACATAATCATGTTGGCTTAATAATGCATGCCCCATCAATTAGAAACAAAAGAATTGAAAATCTCCAAGTCATTAGGCTTTAGGTATAAGTTTGCGTGTAATTGTTATTCAACAAAACGTTGATTATTACTTTAATGCGCTTACTAAAATGTGATTATTATAATTTTTATTTATGATCTCTATTATTTTCTTAAGAGAACAACGCCTGGCGAAGGCGCACTCAACCGATCTGTTATAGGTTGGCAGTGGCGTAAAGATGACAAAGGCTTCTCTTCTTCAACGTATACCTTTAAATTCAAGGGGAAAAAATTGGTACTAATAATCCATTAGGATATCCTCAAAGTTAAACCAAAACTTGAAATTCGAAAAAAATATATATATGTTCTTGATTGATGATATTGTTAGAAATTAAGAACTAAAGTCTTATGTATTTTTTTTTCACGTCAGGTAGGTATCTCCACACAACACCACGTACATAGTTCCCACACAGATATCACTGAATAAGAAGAATACACAAATATAGCCCATAATACATGCAACCACGGATTCGATAAAAAAGTCTTTTTCTTCGACAACCTTTTCTAACACGACAGACACGGACGATCCGTTACTGCGTATTTACGAGAAGGCGTAAATCGCATTTGCGTGGAAAAAGCGAATTATTATTGCAGTGCCGAGTAACTGTGCTCCTCCTCTTCGGTAGGCGGAACGTGGCCGAGAGTGGTGAGTATGACGAAAGTCCCGAATAAGATCGTGACAATTGCGGTGAAATTGACCAAAAAGGCCTCCGACCCGTACTTTGCAAGGCCGTTGTTCTCTAGGAAAGTGAGCTTCTCGAGATAGCCGAGCGTCGCGGTGGTGAGGGCCAATATGTAAACGAACATCCCGAGGAATACGTGCCAAGGGAGCGCTTCCCTCCTTATCGACGTCGTTCCGCCGGGAAAGAAGAACACCACGAATCCAAAAATCCACTGCAAAAGTGCGAAATGTGTAACTGAGTCGGTATGGATAAAGAACTTAGTACAAAATGAGAGTTTCATCTTAAAACCAATTGGCGATATGTGAAGTTGCCTATTATTATATTAAAAAGTAGACGCGTTAATTTTTTATAACCTCAACACGTCTAACCGCGTGTGGCATGACTGTAATCCTAACACGTGGATATGAACCTGGGAGTCAAACATCAGAAATTAAAGTTTCATCCTAAAATCAACTAGCGATAGGTAAAGTCGTTTCTCATTATACTGGAAAGTCTGGGACTTTTAGTTAACCGATGTTAGACATACCCACTTTTCAAAACCTCAACGCGCCTGCGCACGTGTGGCATGAATCGAGCCAATGAGTCAAACATCGGATCCGATATCGATGATCGGGTGAAGTTGCTTCTTGTTAGATTAAGGGAACCATCATTCGCTGATGTTCGTCTTTCATAAATCCAAGAATTTAACGTCAAATTAACCGACGTGGGACAACAGACCTGAATGCCATAGACGGAGATGACGCCTATCCCGAGCCACGAGTGAAGGCTGTACAAATTGGCGATGTTGCTCTCGTTGTGATACTTGAACGCGGTGTAAATCCCGACTATTCCGAGGGAGAGGGCTACGGCGTGCAATATCAGATGTATTAGCTTCTTTTGCGGCTTCTTCAAAGGCAAGGATTTGTAGCTCATGATTGCTGCAATAAGGGATCGCGCGAAAAATGTAAGAACTCTTGCGAATTAGACGCCGAAATCGCATTCGATTGAACCTATCTAAGGAACGAAAAACGTCGACTTTTTATTACCTTCGCCTCCGATTATAATGAAGCCTACAAGCATCAGCAGTGGATGAAGCTGCAGCAAAGGGATATGACTTTCATGAAATTGGAGAAAAAAGGGAATCAATGGGCAAAAACTAGCACACGAACTGTTTGATATAAGGATCAAACGAACTATGAAATCAATCTGTATCAACCTAAGGCAAGCCCATTTTTACCAACCAAAAAAATCAATATGTGGCTATAGCAGAGAACATAAAGAAACACAGAAAAATAAAAAGAAACTCACATTGAAGATGAGATTCTTGTTCCTATTTTCCCAGGCTAAGCCACCCCTGAAGCTAATAACCCATATTAACACCAAGATTGCGCCTACAAAAGCAAGAACATGCGCGATGTACGAAAAAATCACAGCTTTAACCGCAAGAGCCATTCTTGTTTTCTTTCTGGGCTTGTGGCTTCTTCACTCAGTGTAAGATAACGATAAAGTTGCAATCTTTGAATGTATTTAGCCAGCTGGGCTGGGTGGGTACATTTTTCTTGCATCAATTTTGGCTGCTAATCGTTACTCGTCTGAGAACCGTTGGATAGAGGATATCGATTCCATCTGATTTGGACAGGATGCCACGTGTTGGTATGGTATAGGGTGGATTAAGTTACCACGTGTTTCAGCTACCATTCGGCATTCGTGTTCCTTTTTGTACCCTATCTTTGTTTATTTTTTGGAAAGTAGATAAGGAAAGTGTCTTCCTTTTACTGGTAGGTGGTGGTAGAGTGAGTATGTATTTTTTAAATTAATCTCAATTTGACATCGACATAAACGCATTCAATCAAATAATTTGTGTCCTCAGATTTTACTTACGGTCATAGACTAGACACCACACGAGGACTCCGTGTTAGGGTAAAGAACTAGAAATAAATGGTTCAGAGTGTTCAATTTGTGACTCGCCAACATAAAAAGCCATCAAAGTTATGAAGAAATTATGAGAATTACATTTTGGTACTCCCGTGTTTAGGTCTTCTTCAATTGGCATCCAATAGAAGTATCATGAAATATAACTATGTACTGACGAAAATCGGCATTTTTAGGTCTTACACAGCCGTGCTAAAATTTTTTGATACCAACTAAAAAACACTTAGACAGGGTGGTACCGACGGGAATTTCTCGAAATTATAGACATTGCAGTGGTACTTCTTGCTCTGAATAAAATCTAGCTTAGCCCACGAAGTCCAATACATAAGCCATAGCGGAGTTTCATTTTAGAAATAATCCGTAATGGGTTGGTTCAATTGGGCTACAAAGCTTCTTTGTAGATCATAATTGCTTCCTAACTTCTCATTTATTCAAGAAAGGATGATTATAAACCACACCACACTGCTAACATCAAGAGAACTTTTAGGCCCCAAACTTGGGAACTTTAGCAGCAGATATCTGTGCAAGGAAATGCTCGGCTACGATCCTACGCTGAATCTTACCGCTAGCAGTCTTAGGGACTTCGTCTGTAATGAATACCTTCTTCGGAACCTTAAAAGCAGCGAGGTTTTTCTTGCAGAACCTACTGACTTCCGCCTCGTCGAGGTTCGAACCCTCTCGAGGTATAACTGCGCAGTTTATCTACGCAGAAAAAAACCGAATACCATTTCAGTATTTTTATATCGAATTTGGCTATACGTTTATGAAAAATGGGATTTTTCTTACCTCTTCTCCGTATTTATCGTCGGGGACGGCGAATGCGACTGCCTGGGCAATGTCGGGGTGGGACAAGAGTACTGAGTCGACTTCGATCGGTGATATTTTTTCTCCTGAAAAGAGTAAAAAATGTCGAAAATGTAAGAACAGACAAAAGTAGAATAAGATGAAACTGTGTGCGAAGAGGGAAAAGTGTGCGAACATAAAGAAACAAACTTCTATGGTGATCCAAGTGAAACGGACTTTGCTACTCAATTATGGAGTCTTCTAAGGGCATTAGTTTTTCATAAAAGCTAGAACTGTCTCTATTCTAGAACTACCTAAAAGTAACCTAAAGAAGTTTCCTCTTAAAAACGACGATCATGAGATGCTCGTGTACTATATACTTATGTATATATAATATATACATACTCCCTCAAAGTTACTATAGTCCCTAAATTTCGACTCATTTCAGCGTAAAACTAATTCAAACCTAATTCAGTCGATTATAAAACTACCCCAGTTTTCATAAGAACGAAACATCCAACAGTCATGAATATTTGGAAAATCAAATTTAACTACACTCTTCAATCTAGGTCAACCAAAGGGAATACGTATGAAATTTCAAGCTCACCTTTGATGATTATGACCAAATATTATAAGACAATTAGATAGTACTAGTGAGTGACACATGCACGATCCACAACACTCTACGAACAAATACAAGACACATGTGGCAACGTTGGTAGTTAGGTAAAAGCCAAGAAAATACATGCATTGATGCTATCTCCATCTCCACGTTCGAGGTCGCTCGATGTCGTAAAAAACAAAATTGAATTACGCAACAAGATTTGACTAAAGCATAGATTTTTGTTCCCTTTAATTAGAGGGTATATTACGTTTCAGGCTCCAAAAATGTTTTAAAATAGGTTTCAGGCCCTTTCGGAAAATATATTAGTTTAAAGGACCTAATTTTTCGTAAATTTTAGAGATAAGGACCTAAAGTTACATAAGTGTTACTTCAGAGCAATGAAGTGTTATTGAGGAACAATGAAGCGTTATTTCAGAACAATGAAGTGTTACTTAGGAACAATGAAGTGTTATTGCAGAACAAACGAAGTGTTACTGATGAACAATGAAGTGTTATTGCAGAACAAACGAAGTGTTACTGATGAACAATGAAGTGTTATTGCAGAACAATGAAATATTACGGATCCTTAAAACTAATTATTTTTCTGTCAGGGCCTGAAACCTAAATTCAGACCCTGACAAGGGCCTGACACAAAATTTGCCTTTAATTAAACTACTTATCGACACGTCAGCAACTGTTAGCTAGCCGAGGATCTCGGCATATTCTCGCAAGAAAAAGAAAAAAAGAAAAAAGATTTTTTTTTAATTTATTACCTCCGCGATTGATCAGCTCTTTGATCCTTCCGACGAGGTGCAGATACCCATCGGAATCGAAGTATCCCAAATCGCCGGTGTGAAACCAGCCGTACATAAACGCCGATTTATTCGCCTCGAGGTTGTTCTTATACCCGCGGGTCACGTTGGGGCCCCGAATGCAAACCTCGCCGGCGGCGCCGCTCTCCAGCAAGTTCCCCTTTTCGTCCATTACGCACATTTCCTGACCCACGGGTTTTCCGACCGACCCGGCCTTCCTCGGGCCATCCTCCGGCAACGGGTTCGACGCCATGAGATGTGTGGCTTCGGTCATTGCGTAGGCTTCGAGGACGGGGGCGGAGAAGGATTCTTCTAGCCTCTCCATTATCGCCGGCGCCAAGGAGGCGCTGCAGCTCCTAATGAATCGGAGGTTGGGATACGCCGGCTCGGGCTTGCTTACGTGGCGGTCGAGGATGATTTGGTGTATCGTGGGCACCGCCGTGTACCACGTTGCGTTGTATCTGTGAGGATGGTTTATGCCCTCAAAGTGTTTGTTAAATTTACTCACTGAGAAAGGGATAAAAGGACCTACCTATTCATGTCCGACCAGAAGGTGGAGGCGGAGAATCGGCCGGCCGAAGGCAGAGCAACGGCGGCGCCGGCTCCTAGAGAGCTGAGCAACCCACATAACAACCCATGCACGTGGAACAGGGGGAGGACGATGACGGTGGAGTCAGATTCGGACAGTTTGTAAGCTTTCTTTATGTTCTGTACGGAGGAGTAGAGATTGAATTGGGTTAACGGTACGCCTTTGGGGCGGCTGGTGGTGCCTGAAGTGTGGAGGAACAGTGCGACGTCGTTTGGGTCGTTGACGACTTTAGAGAAGGGATAACCGTTCGTAGCACCGTCGCCGCCGTTGGACTGGTGGTTTGGGGTGAGTATGACGACATCGTCGCCGTCGGAGGTGAGGGACGGTAAGTCGGCGGAGATGTGTGGGATTCCGAGCTTCTTAGCGGCGGCTTCGGCTGGCTTGTTGCCTTCTTTGGAAGTGAGGAGAAGCTTCGACTCTGAGTCTGAGAGGTAGAACTCGAATTCGTCGGCGGTGTATGCTGAGTTCAGCGGCGCCGCCGTGGCTCGGACGCGGAGCACCGCCAGGAACATGATGACGAACTGCAGAAATTAGGTTGAAGAAAATTGCAAGATTAGTCAGTCAGTTTAAAACAAAAAAGAAGAAAAAACAGAGAGACGGCGGCGGAGCTTGCCTCGACGGAGTTGGGGAAGGTGAGAGCGACGACTTCGCCGGGATTGACGCCGGCGGAGAGGAGGCCTTCAGCGGCGCGTTGGACCAACCGGTGAAGCTGCGCGTGGGTGAGGTCGAATTTCCCGGAGACGGAGATAGCCCGGCGCGTGGGGAAAACATCGGCGACGTGCGAGAGAAGGCCGGTGAGAGTCGAAATTGCCATTTATTTTATTTATTTGTGATATATTTCTCTCTTTGTGTTTGCAAGGAATTGTATGGGCTTAGGTTCACGTCCATATATAGAACACACGTACAAGGAAACGTGAAAGAAGCATCCAACAAGCGTTGGGTGGTGGTGGCAATACTTGGGAAGGTGTGTGCCACGTGGATATTTTATTTTTCAATATTTAACATCTCTGAATAAATTTGAAGGGAGTTTGTTAATGCGAAATATATATTTGCATTATCAAGAGTCGAGACGTTACCTTTCCTCGATTCGATCACCCCCAACGTCATCCTATTATTTATTTGAGTTTATTATCTTACCTTTTAATCGTGAAATTAAAAATTTTGATGAAGCGTAAATCAACTTTAAGTTTTCAATCGATGATATCAATTTTAAGTTTTTCGTCGAGTGACGCGTAAATCAACTTTGATTTTGCGTCCTTTTTGGCGCCTTCATATATATGTAGTCAACTAGTGAAGGCAAAACCTAGGCCTTTTACAACCACAATAATAATAGCAACAAAAATAATAATGCTCTTGATAATGTTCGGGAATCCGTGATTTCTGTACGATTGTGGAAATATAGCTATAAAGAGGATGTGTTATAATAAGGTAAAAGTTGTAAATTTGATTTATAGGAAGCTCATCCCCTTGGCCCGTATGTGTTTTTCCATGCATTTTGTTGATTAATTCAAGATACATACCATCAACTTCCAATTCCATATATCGCTCCCATCGATTTATCAATTAACTTTTTCACGAAGCTTTAAATTATATATATATATATATATATATATTAAAAGATAACAGGAGGCGAGGCATAGAAGGAGCATCATCGAAATTGTTAAAAGATAATAGGGCGAGCCATGTCACGCAGTATATTCGAGCGACATCGAGCTTAACATGGAAAGATAAAACACTAGTTAGATGATAAATTGATGATAGCATCAATGAAAAAAGTAGTAATTATAATTCCAATTGACAGATCATAGTTATTATACACAGGCACGGAGCTAGAGCTGGGCACAAGGGGTCACTTGACCCCACGGCCGCCTGGAGTACCTCGTAGGGGCATGCCCACTGTATCTTCGTTGGCCACTAATTTTTGTTCTTCACAGCTTGAAAAGCCCCAACGGGATTGAGAGCCCCCATGGAAGAAGACGATTTGGATGGTGGTGGTGAGTACTTAGTACTGAGTGGTGACGAGACGAGAGGTTGAAGATGATGACCTAATTTTAATTTTAATTGAATTGTTAATCTTAATGGGCTACTTGGGCTTCTTATTAATTCTGAAAATCTTAAGGGCCCAAATTTATAAATTTAATACTTCAATCTATTTACATAAAAACCACTCATAAATTCATATTCATTGTCATTTTATAAAATTATAATATTCAAATTATATTCCCTATTTTACCTATCCGATGTCAATTTCATCTGTTTAAATAAAATTTTACCTATTTATTTTATTATAATTTCTTTCTTAAGTTAAATTTTTAATAACTTCATTTAAAATAACTCATATAGATATGTGATCTGTATTTGGATACTTGTGTAATAGTGTTTGCTAACTGCTAAACAAGTGAACATATCGTATCATATTGAGGAAGATCAATGCATAGTAAGTGCTAGTTTATTCTTAATAATTTGCCATTAATATATTATAAAAAATTAAAGAATTATTTAGAAAAAACTTAGTGAATTTTTCCTTGTAACATATTCACATGTAGAAAATGTCTTAAACTACTAGTTTAAATAATTCGAGAAGCTCAGCCAAAGATATTCATTAGACTGACACTTTTGGTTAAAGTTAAAGCATATCTTTATCTAGTGAGTTGATGGTGCGGGTTTATATACACCGGTGATTGAGCCCCCCCGAATCAAAATTCCTGGCTCCGTCCCTGATTATACAGACTCTTACCAGTTACATATATATGGTATTGATATTTTATAAACTAATAATATATGTATAAATCTCTCAAATGGATATCGGCCCATTGGGCAGGCCTAGTTCCGGAAGGCCAGACCCGATTCTCAAACATGGGCTGCTTCTATATTGTGTAGTTCATTGACATTTATCTACAACATTCGCGTTACATTCCTTTTATCAACGGCATTCACAATGTCACGTTATTGATTTATTCCAAGTCTTATTGTGAAAAAGGGGGAAATTCCACTTGATAATCCACTCTTTTAAGTCATTTCCGATTGATGCACAAAGTTATTTCAATTCCAGTAGGTATATAATATATATATATATATATATATATATATAAGACTTTCTAACTAGTACCCAATTTTTTTTATTTCAGTTGGTACTTGTTTTATTTTTGGGTGTAGGAATTTACGAGTCTTACACCTAGAAAATCTCATTTTTGGTCATTTAAAATCACAAACGTCATACGTTAGGGGTACCTATCTTGAAAACACTTGAGTACCAATTGGAAATGTCATAAATACATGGGTACTAGTTGGAATTGAAAATTACTTTGAGTACCAGTTAGAACAGTCTTAAACACGAGGATTAGAAC
The DNA here is from genome assembly GCA_027422505.1 of Craterostigma plantagineum. Taxonomy (NCBI): domain Eukaryota; kingdom Viridiplantae; phylum Streptophyta; class Magnoliopsida; order Lamiales; family Linderniaceae; genus Craterostigma; species Craterostigma plantagineum. Next base: position 2,771,212 of record JAPQWV010000009.1, on the reverse strand, counting down.
TTACCCGCCAAAGCTCGGGCGGGGGCGGGGCGAGCTGGCTCGTCATGTGGCGGGCCTTCAAAACTGAAGCCCAGCCCACCCCGCTAGCGGGCTGTGGGCCCGCCCCCTTGATATATATTTTTTAAATTTTTTATTTAAACTTTTTAATTAATTAAGAATTATTTAAATAATTATGATATTTAAATATACATTAATTATATATTAATTAATAAATACTTCACTAATTATCTAACTATAATATTTAAAAATACATTAATTATGTATTAATTAATAAATGCATCATTAATTATGAATTTTAATTCCTTTATTTAAATAAATATATATTTAATATATAAAATAAATTAATTAAAGGTGGGCCTTAGAAATCCCAGCCCAGCCCGCCCATGGGCAGGGTCGGCCCGCGAGCCGCGGGCCATTTTGACAGGTCTAACGAGGATGCTCCAGTGAGAAAATCATTTGGGCACCAATTGAAAAAGGCTTAAATATTGGGATACTAAGTGTAGTTTCCCTTGGGAAAAACTCAAATGATTGAGGCTATTTGTTTTTTATAAGTGTGTTTTTTTTTTTGTCAAGCGATTTTACCGAGTTACCAATTTTGGGTAGTTGAGTTGAGTAGTCGCTGGTTGACTTTCATCGACGGCCACGTTCTCTGTTCAATCTGTACTCAGTAGTGACTCTAGCTTAGCATCCGTTGCTCCATCGTTGCGCGCCAGCGCGAAGGAAGGCGGCACAAAGTCAGGGGAAAGTTCATGGAAGATTATGAGATAGCGATGTGTGCTTTCCATGAGTTTTTGATTGTTTAGGACCAGGTTTTCTTCTGGGACTCTCTTTTGATTCTAGTACCCGCGTTTCTTAAGCAATCTTCTAGTAGTTGATATATCTTCATCTTTTGCGAAATTTTCGAGTCGAGCTTGGTTGATCGTTTCACCGTAAACGGTCGCATTTTGATTGGTGATTTCTTGCTTCTGATTGAGCTATCTCGTGTCACTTGCGCCTTAATCTCATTCTGACATCAGGCATTTGATTGGTGATTTCTTGCTTTGGATTGAGTTAGCTCGTGAAGCTTGCGCCTCATCTCCTTCTGAAATCAGGCATTTGAAACTTCAATTGCACGGCCGATCAGAAAATCATTCACTGTTTTCGACTCGATTTATTTCCAGCTTGATAATTACCTATTTTATACCAAAGAGCTTCGTCCTTTCTACGTGTTTGATCTTTACTTCAAGTTCATTGAGTCTACTAAAAAGACAAATGTCTTCTTGGACAATGGCGAGAGGTTTTTAGTATACAATGTCTATCATCTGTGGCGTACCCCTCATAGAATGCGTCTACTGCCTAGCTTGTGCTAGGTGGGCATGGAAGCGCTGCCTACACACAGCTGGCCACGACAGTGAAACGTGGGGTCACGCCACGCCCAATGAATTCGAGCCCGTCCCAAGGCTGTGCCGTTACATATTAGCAGTGTACGAGGATGACCTAAGGTATCCCGTCTGGGAACCTCCTCGAGGGTATGGCATTGATCCCAACTGCCTGAAGCTCAAAAGAACGTACGACGACACGAAGGGAAAGGCACCGCCCTATATTCTGTACCTCGATCACGAGCACAAGGACATAGTTCTTGCCATAAGGGGTCTTAACATGGCAAAGGAGAGCGATTACGCTGTTTTGCTGGATAATAAGCTAGGGCAGAGGAAGTTTGATGGGGGTTATGTGCATAATGGGCTTCTGAAAGCGGCTGGTTGCGTTTTGAACGCTGAGCAGAATATCTTGAAGGAACTCGTGGAGAAGTATAAGGATTATACTTTGACTTTCACTGGGCATTCGCTTGGCTCGGGCGTTGCAGCTTTGTTGACTATGGTAGTGCTGCAGAATAGGGATCGTTTGGGGAATATCGATAGGAAGAGAGTGAGGTGTTACGCCATCGCGCCTGCTAGGTGTATGTCGCTGAATTTGGCTGTGAGATATGCTGATGTGATAAATTCTGTGGTTTTACAGGCAAGTGACGGTTTACTCGTGGATTGAAAATGGTTGATTTATTTACTGTTGATCTTTTCGGCGTTTGAACACTGTGACGCTGATTTCACCCTACGTATATGTGTTGGCTTTCTTCAAACAGGATGATTTTTTGCCTCGAACGGCCACACCGTTGGAAGACATATTCAAATCTCTTTTCTGGTGGGAAGAATATTATGTTCCATCCATCTTTTGACATATTTTTCTTGCGTTGTAGATTGTATGAATTCAATCGATAAAATTACATGTTCCTATTCTTGCAGCTTGCCATGCGTACTATGTTTAAGGTGCTTGAGAGATACTTGCGTCTCCGAGGCGAAGATGCTCAAAGATCCGAGGAGATTGTATGCGCCTGGGCGCCTTTATCACATAGTCGAGCGCAAACCCTTCAGGTATGTTCTTCAAAGTAAGGTGGCTTTCTCGACTTAGTCGATTCGAATTCCAAAAATCGCCGAACAAGCAAGAAATCACAGTCGTAAAAATCGATAATTTTCTAACTCCCATTTTTTTTAAACGCAGATGTGGAAGATTTCCACCCGTCGTGAAAACCGCCGTGCCAGTCGACGGAAGATTCGAGCACATAGTTCTGTCTTGCAACGCCACCTCAGACCACGCCATTATTTGGATCGAGAGAGAAGCACACACAGCCCTCGAGGCAAGTCTCTAACTTTTTTTCTTTTTCCCCTTTTTCTTACATCGAGAACACCTTTTACGTAATAAAATTAAAAAAAAATGAAAACAACAGCTGATGAGGGAGAAAGAACACGCGCTAGAAATCCCGCCTCAGCAGAGAATGGATCGGCACGAGACGCTGGAGAAGGACCACTTGGAGGAGCACGCGGCTGCTCTACGCCGAGCCTTGGCTTTGGCGGTCCCACACGCATTTTCGCCCTCGCCATACGGAACCTTCGACGGGGGCAACGGAGATGCACGCGAGGATTTGTCGACGACGATGGGCTCTTCGACTTCTTCGTCAACGTCGAAGGATAATATTAATAACTGGGACGAACTTATCGAGCGTCTCTTTGAGAGGGACGAGTCGGGACAAATGGTGCTGAAGAAGCCCCTTCCCGGCGGCTGAGTTGGTGACCGCATGTATGTTTGTATTGATTATTATTTTTTATTTGAAATTTTTGTGTTTTCTTTGTGATTAATGTTTTTTTTTTTGTTGATGAATGCCTCTCTACTCACGGGCATCTTATACACTTATATAAAGGGTGTAGTGATCTATCAATTTGATAAACAGTCTTTTACAATTTTACCCATAATTGCTTAATTACAATTTTAACATATTAAGGTTATCCATAATTAAAATTTTTATATACCGTAATTATATGAAATGTTCAAAATATAAAATAATTGTCATATGCACACACATTGGGTGTGTGCTAAACATACTAGTGTTAATAAAAGATGCATGATTTCATTATGAAAGGTGCGGTTTAAAGTGCTTGTTTGATATTGAGTGTAGTGAATTTTCATGACACGGTTTCGTCTTACCTGCTGTCCATTTAGTTATAAATCAACTTCACTTAGAAATTGATACGTGACCTGCATTATCCATTTGACACTGATCAAATCGTTAAGGTTTTCGACATGTCACCGAAAATTCTACTGTCTCGAAAATGGGAAATTGTTTATCCGAGGAAGCCGAAACTTCGTTTATTCTACACCCGAATCAAAGAAATTAATAAATTCTCACGATTATTCATGAGCTTTTCAATCAAATCCAACAAAGTTGAGCTCGAACTTATGACCGATGAATCTGAGTTAAGGTTCAGCCTAACTGGCCGACTTTTATTCTTCCCTAATAAAAAAATGTTTTAAGTTATTTATTTAACACTAGCGTAGTGGTGCAACAATATTAATAGGATTGATTTTCACACAATATGAATACTTAAATTTAAATTTAATTTTTGACTAGATAGTGGGGTGGGTGGTATTCACCTAATACAATATTGTTTATATGTTTTTGAAAGACTAAAATGACAAATCAACTGAATGACTTTCTTGCTGTTTACAGAATAGAGTAGATATTTATTTTAATTTAATTTGATTATATTGCCTTTAAATCTAAATGAGATTATATTGTCTTTTTCTATATAAAATACATACATAACTAATTTAAATTTGATAATTTCTCGAGCGACCCCACAAATGAGCGCCCAAATCGTTGAATTTGAAAGCCCATCCCCTTCCCACAACGTCTATTTTCCCTTCTCTTCCTTCCTTACATGTGCATCAACGCTCCCACTCCAATCAAATTACCGTACGCTGATTCGCAACAAAGCTGAAAAATCTTCTCCTTTCACTCAACATTCTCCCTGCAATGGCAGAGCTACGAAATGCAAAACCTAGCAAGTCATCCAACCCATCAAAAAACGTGCGAATAATTGGAAAGATTCGTGGTTTTGCTGACAGCAAAGACTCTAAGCCGTCGTGGGTTGCTGTGAAGAAGCCCCAAGAAGAAGAATCTAGTGAAAAATGCAAGATCTTCGTCGAGACGAGGTTGTTTTCTCATCCTCTTCCTTGCTTGAGAATCGTTAAATGTTTTAATTATTTGATTTCGATTCTGTTACTCGAAGGTTTGCAATTTCACATTTTCAAGGCATGGTTGTCGAAAGTTCTCTCGTTGTTTGACTAATTGTATGGATGAATTGATGGTGTTTATTGGGATTTGGGATTTTTGCTTAAAATTCGCCTCTTTTTAGACAATTCATCCATACAATTAGTCAAACAACGAGAGAATTGTCGACAAAGGGGAAAACCTTGGTTTTTAAGGTTTGAATTGTTGATATAGTCCGAGCTGATAATCAATTTTTAATCACGTTAGCCGCAAAGGGGAATATGAGCTGGATGATTTTTATGGGCACGATGAAGATGCTTCGCTCATATACGAAACAGAGATTAATCCCATGGTTGTGGAGTTGTTCAGTGGGAAGAACTCATCGGTCATCGCCTTGGGCGCAAGAGGAAGTGGCAAAACCTTTATAGTCCAGGTTTTTAATTATATTACTTCCATATGGGTAATCTATACAAAGCCATATCATCATGTTTGAGTTGTATATATGTGACTGCTGAGGTTAGAGTTCTATTTTGTTGAAGGGATCTCAAGAGAAGCCTGGTTTGGCAACGATGGCGATGTCTGAAATCCTTCTAAAAGCTGAAGCGTCGAGGAAGTCCGTCATGATGTCCCTATACGAAGTGGCGCAAGAGCATGCATATGATCTCTTAAATCCTAAGAATGAAGTCCATGTACTAGAAGATCGCCGAGGTCAAATCAACCTCAAAGGACTCTCCAAGGTAGGATAAATAAGTGTTTGTGGTAAAAAAGTAATGGCGTGAGTAGAAAATTTGATGTTATTTTCTATGTTTACGCTGATGTTTGTTTGATGATTCCTATTGCACAGCTTCCTGTGAAATCCATTCCGGAATTTTGTTGTAAGATGTACGTAAGTCAGAGTGGTTCTCAACCGGCGCTAAAGACGCAAAAGGATCAACAACGCAGTCATAAGGGATTGATTGTGCATCTAGTTTCTGAAAATGAGAAACTGAAATCCACGATCTTTAACAAGATGCATTTTGTTGATCTAGCAGGTTATCTACCATTTGATATTGCCACTAACATTGTGATAGCTACACTTAGGTCTTTTAACTTCTTAGACAACTTCTCTGACAGGTTATGAAGATCCTAAAAAGGCTAGTAGAGATGGTGGAATCACGCCTTCGGAGAGTAATAGGATAAATAAATCACTATATGGACTTGTGAAGGTTGTCCATGCTATCAACTCCAATGAGAATAGAGTTCCATATCGAGAAAGCAAACTTACTCGGATATTACAAGACTCTCTTGGTGGTGCTCATTATGGCTTACTTATTGCTTGCTTGGTAACTTTCTTCGAGCTTCGCTTATTGCATAATTGCTATTAAATCTATTCATTTTTTCGTTATGTTTTTTCTCTAACTTGGGTAGTGTTGGTTTATGATTTATTTGGTTGCAGAATCCTTCGTTTTGCCAAGATTCTGTTAGCTTGTTAAATTTGGTTACTCGGACAAGTCAATGTTCAAAGGAAGTTCTGACTGACTCTACAAACAGACTTCAAAGTTCTACCAAACTGAAGGTACCTTCATCAGCATTGAAAATTGGACGAATGACGCCTATTTCTTCTTTGAGTGCCAAGAACAAAATAGGGCAAAGTAGTGCCTTCTCGGGCAAAAGTGGTGGTGACAAATCGAAAGGAAGGTAAAAAAATGGTTTTCACCGTACCAATTTATCAAGTCCATGATTAAACTAGTTTGGTTTCCTATTGAGGCTTGCATTCTTTTTGTTTTTTCCAAGGAAACTCTTCGACAAACAGAAATCAGTAAGCTCTATGAAGAAGGTACTATTCTCCCAAATATAGCAAATATTAGATATGAAACTTTTTTCTTCTTTTTTCATCAACACCCTCAGCTTTCTGCTAGGGAGATATGCACAACGTCATGGTGCATGCATTGAGAGGAGAGGCATTCTTTTCTAACCATTTTATGGAGCCCATATAGAATCATGTTTTTTTAGCTTTGATGGAAGAATTAGTGCGGGAAACTATTGATTAAATTTATGTTTGCAGTTGGAGTGCAAGTCTGAGAATGCATCAGTCTTGAAGTCGAAACTTAAATTGGAGAGTGATTTATCCTATCCACCAATTCTTATGGCAGAGGCAAGCGAGCTTGAATAACAATAATCTCTTAGTTAAATTTCCATTTAATGCTATCTTTCGGATAACATTGCACAGTTGCACTTGCAGATTCCACAAGACATGTCAATTTCAGATAGCAACTCTGTAAGATTGGAGGGATGTGCAGTGTCATCTGTAGCTGAACAGCAGAGCAGTCTGAGTGATGATGCAATTGTTACGGTAACTCATTTCTACGTCGATGATCCAAAAGTACATAGATTTACAACATTTGTTTGCACATAAATTGTTTTGTTATTTCCGAAAATGAGGAGAATTGTTTAGGAAGAACGCATAAAAAGTTACATGTTCCTTTTTCCAGGCGGTTTCCTTGCATGATGGAACTTATAGCAACACTAACACAAGGTTAGAGGGATATGCAATGTCATCTGTAACAGAGCAACCTAGTAATCGGAATGATTATGCTACTGTGGCGGTAACTAATTTTTCTTATATCGGATACCACATTTTATAGTTGTTAATTGTTTTTGTACTTCTGAAAATGAGATAACATTTTGGCATGCAATATCCAATAGAAAGCATGCATAAGAGGTTATGTTTTCTTTCTCCTATTTTCAGGAGGTTTCCTCGCATAGTGGGACTGATGTTGCTGATCCTTCTCCAGATGCAAAAAGTATACTTCATTTGTTTCTTACTTTTTACCAAACTATATCCCATACTCGAGGCAATAATGATTATTGACAGTGTACCATGTTTTCAGTTCGGACATGTGAAGATGAGGACGTTTTGCTCACGATAGGCAATAAATCTCCGCCTCTTAGCGAACAAATTAGGGAGATCTCCAATGGCTTGAAGTCTTTGTTAAGCTCTTCAACTCCATTGCGAACTCTAGCGTTAGAGGCAGAGATTTATGGATCATCAAGCACTCTCTTGGCTAATAACGACATTGTAGAGCCGAAAACACCAGCTATAGAACCAAGACATTGCAGTCCTACTAAGAGTGGTAATTTCAGCAATCGAAGTTGCCGAGTAAAGGTGTGTGATAAATTTGTTCAGTGTAAAAGCTGAGAGGAAAAATAAAGTTTTTTTTAGTTTTGTTACACTTCTTCATTGTGATAAACCTTTTCACAATTAGTTTACTATTTCGCAGCAATCCCTTGTTCACGAGTACCTCAGCTTTTTGAATTCTGCTAACAAGTGAGTGAAATGGTTTTCTTATTTCTCTTGCAGCCTATTGTCATTTGTAGATATGCTCACATTCTATCATAATATTAGCAAACGCCACTGTTAAATTTACCACTTGCATTAACTTCTATTTGTCTGTGTATCTTATTCTTGATGCAGGGAAGAGCTTAAAAGCATTAAGGTAAGCACATTCATACTAATCACCTTTATTTTTATCGAAATTCTATGTTCCCTTAACGAGACAATCTTGAAATGAGGTTTCTTATACAGGGGATTGGCGAGAAAAGAGCGACGACCATCCTTCGACTCCGAGAAGAATCTCCCGAGCCTTTCAAGAGCGTAAGTAGAAGCGATGAATCTATGCTGATAAATCATTATATACGTTAGAATATATCACCGTAATAACGACGTGTTTTTCGCTTCATTCATCAGCTCGACGATTTGCAGGACATTGGCCTTTCTGCAAAACAGGTACCTAATTTCAAAAATCTTTTCGTTTATATGTTCTTAAAAGTGCATCTATCTGTTTTTTTTTCTTATCGTTTGAATTCTGCAGATCAAAGGCATGATGAAACAAGCTGCTGGTTCTCTCTTTAATTGAGATTGATCAATCTCTAAATATGCCAATGAATTGAATACTTGGATTGCTCTTTCTTGCCATGTGATAATGATTTTTCGATGTAATGCTTCTTTCTTGACTCTCTTTGTGGGGGAGATTATGTTGTACCTAACGTTATTATAAATCTATTTACATACATTGCGTGAAAGTTCTATCTAATGTCTTAAATGCAAGTTAATTCGGAGAAACTTATGTCTTACTTTCCTCGCAGATTTATGACCACTTCAATGCAAATTATTTTTTGCAAGTTTTTTGTAGCTGACCTGAATTATCAATGCCTCGTTTAGGCAGACATATAAGGAGTTGTTTTTCTAAATGTTTAATACTATATGAAATTATAACTTTATTTTAAAATTAACTTGCTTAATATGGACCGTGTGTTGTAATTAATCCATTAACCACTGTTGACCTAGTCAATTAAATGAATGCCCATCAAGTCGCGGCCATTAATTAAGAAGGCAAAGCCACTTAAGCCAACACTTTATATAATTATTTAAACATCGTAAATCATTCATATTGGTGTGTTATGTTATGTATTCACGCTTCTTGACAACAAAAAAGCACATAAAACAATATATAGTATGATATCATAACTTATCGATTGTGACATAATCGTTAAATTCTTCCACACTCAAAATGTGTTTACTATAATATCATATTATAATTTAAAAAGAAAAATTGATTTATTATTAAATTAAACGTTGATTTATAATTAACTAAAAATAGTAAATCAATAATTAATTAGTTAATAATTAACTAAAAATAGTAAGTAAAGGCAATTGTTGATTTCTTTTTATTTTATTTGATTTTTTCCTAACAAGACTCAACTGACCGATTAGACGGTTTATAGACAACCCTGCTTAATAAAATATAAACTAGTATTCTTGCACACTCAAATGCGTGTGCTATTATATATAAATATATAGTATTAAATTTATTTTAGTTATATATAATTGATTATAATTTAACTTTAATTATATATATTACACAATTTAAGGTATAAGTATTAACTTAAAATAGTAATTAACAATAATTAAAAAAATAATAAATAGTAATCTAATAAAATAGAATTTTGCACATCAAAGTGCGTGTGCTATGCAATATAAATGTATACTAAAAATATAGGGATAAAATTGAAATATACAATAAAACACTCTACCCAATTGGGTATAACCCAACTCCGCTCAGAAAATGACATGTGTCACATTACACTCTACCCCCACTATGTTAAAACACCACAAACGTGTTTCACTAAATAATACACATTACGCCATACCCCACTATGTTAAAACACCACATACGTGTTTCACTAAATAAAAATTAAACATGTTAATTTTTTAATAGGAGTTGGGTTATACCCACTTTGGTAGGTAAGTCAAGGCCTAAATAGAATACCTAGTATTATACTCTTATTAATTGTCAGGGCCCTTTAAAAACTGTCATGATTTGGTGTATCAATTAGCCAATAATAGTTTTTGTCAATTAATAATTATTTAAAAACACTCAAGTTAATAACCACCCACTATCTATTATTAGTATAGTATACAACCTACTATCTATTATTAGTATAATAATAAAAAATATATTTTAATACACATTAAATTTAAAACGAATTTTAATTTTTAATGAATTGATTAAATATAGAAACATATTTTCTACATAATAATTATAACACATATTTTTCTATTTATATATTATAGCACGTACATTGAATTGAATGAGCAAATAATAGCGCGGATGCTTAATAAAATAGAACACATGACATAGTATAGATATTAATAACGCACCTATCCATCCTAGGGTTTGATGATATATAAAATATTAAAAATATGATCGTCATACGTACGAATTCGTGATGAAGTTGATCATATCAAGACAAATTATAGTTTTTCTCGGGGGATATTTCCAGTGAAAACCACAACCAAATATATATTGGGGAAATAAAAAACTTGTAAGAAAAAATTTAAAAAATTTTATTCTCACAAAAGGCAAGTCTGGAAGAAGAAGAAGATTACTTGTGGAAGTCTTCCTCACTATTTTTGGAGCTTTTCCGTTTTAACTTTTTCCTTTGGTTTTCCTCTTTCAACCCTTTTCATAGTCGATCGCTTTGTTCTAGCTCAAGGAAACACGTTTTCATCGGTTGTTTCGGCGGAAATGAAGTTGAGATAAACTGTCATCACTTCGGCTGCAATGGAAGGTGAAGCGAAGGAATCAGTCGGCGGCGATGTTAACTTAACCGTACACGTGGCGGTGGGGAGAGACGTGAAGGAAGGTAAAATGTTGCTGAGCTGGGCGGCAAAGAATTTCGCCGGTAGAAGAAGCATTTGTCTTCTGTACGTTCATCAGCCCACTAATTTATCATCGCTTTGTAAGTTCCGTGATTTATGTAATTAAGCTCTTTCGTGGTTTACGAACTGCCTGTTAGGAAGTAAGAATTTGGATACTATACTAAGATTTTGATGGGTTTTCTGGGAATCGATCGTTTTGCCGTTTGTGCTGCTTTTCTTATTAGTTATGTTCTTTTACTTTGTTGTGAGTTGTGACTAGACAACATCGTTAGATGGCTTTTCCTTCTTTTGTTAGTCTTACTTTGGAACAATCTTTTGCTATATACGTTTCAGTTAATGGGAAGCTTTCTTCCAGCAAGTTAATGGACAAGGATGCTAAGGCATATCACAGCTTCGAAAGGCTGAAGAAGTGCAAACATATCAATCAGTATATTTCCTTCTTATCTCAATTGGGGGTAATTAATTTCTTTCACTTGCCGTCTTTGAGTTTCATTAAAGCTCCTGAAGAGATTCTCTTGTTATATGCATAATCTGAATCAAGCAACTAGAGATTCTGTCTAATTATTGTAACTTGGGTATTTATTTGCATCCCTGAGGTTTGTTAAGGTGTTTTGGATATTTTTTTCTTTTTTTGGGGGGTGTCTTTGAAAAGGGCTGTGTTTTCCGTACGCAGATGCAGGCTGAAATACTTTGGGCAAGCATGAGCAACATTGTGAAAGGGCTTCTTCATCTTATCGATCAACATGGAATAAAATGCCTCGTGATAGGAGCTTCAGAAGAGAAATTACAGACTAAGTACGGATAAATCTTTTCACTTCTATCCATGCTTTCTTTCCAGATATGGTCACCTTGCTTTTGCTGGTGATTGGAATTAACTAAGTATTTTTGTGAGCTTTTGTGGTCACTGGTCACTTTAGATATTTTGATCCTGTTTATCTCTTTCCCTTTTCTTTATTCTCATGTTTGAAAGTAGCAAAACGTAAAGATGATTGATGCAAACTTTGAACCAACATAAATAAACATTCTTGCTCTTTCTATTAAGATGGAGGGAATTTGATGACCATGTTTTGGAGGTGTTTTTTATTTTATTTTTTATTTTTTGATGAATTGCACGTACCACTAAGTGAAATCCCGCTACTTGACTCATAAAGGCTCATCTAGATTGCAGGAAATGATTGAGACAAGCGCCAGTAAAGCTACTGTGATCTGTCAACAGGCTTCGCCTTCATGCGAAATCTTCCTTATCAGCAGTGGGTGCCTCATATATAAGAGGTGGGTGAATATTAGAACAAAAGGCAAGAAATGTTATGGAAATGAAGTGTTTCATTATCTTCATATTTCATGTTTTGATCAGGAATTTGGACTCCCAATTGAACACAACTGAAACATCACTCCCCTCATCAAATATTGATAGAACCACATTAGTAAATGAACCCAGGGAAAACGTTGACAATGAGGCTGAAAATGATCTGTGTGTTTCGAAAGCAGAGTCTTCTGGCAATTTGTCTTTGTCATCATCGAGGATTTCATGGGTACGTATATATTGTTGTTGTTAGTAGTTATTTTTCTTATAAATGATTGTTCCTGCGCACCCTGTTAGAACTTCAAACTCTTTCATGCATATTCTTGTTTAGTGAGGACTGAAACCTTTAATTCGCAGAAAATCTTTAGTTAGTGCTTGTTGAACCTAATTCAGAATTGGGTTTAAGGATAAAAGCCTAAAATGATGCTTCACTAATTTTAATTCATTTTCCAGGACTTGGTTTTTAACGAATCAGAAAGTCCTGAAGATCGCAATGGACTAAAGTGTAGTCCCATAGATACTGGTAACTTAGAACGTACAAGACGTGAAGATTCATTGGAAGCTGAAACTAAGGTAACTTCAGATGTTGATTTGCCTTTGTATATATATATTTTTTTGCTTACTGCTGTGTGTTTTGCTAATGCTCTGTTACTCTTTTCGTCTTAGTTAAGGCTCTTTAGGCTGTTTTTCCTAACACACCTTGGGGATTATTTGATATTTACCCTTGTAAAACTTTTTCATCAGTAGCATAGGAAGCTTACAAAATAGAAAAGAGAATAAATGACTTTGACTTATGAAGTCAACTAATCACCGTCAATGAAATTGGCCCACTCATGTGAGTATTGAAGTCCAGCAACTACCTGCAAATATTCTTAAATCTTAAATGGCTTTAGTTTCCACTTGATCAATCTTTAACATCTTGTGTTTTAACTGTTACTTGGCGTTTCTTAGCAGTCATTAGGTCTTCATCATTTTGTGTGTGATATGAAACACGAATTTTGATGCAAATTTCCGTGATTTGCAGGGTGAAGTAGCTGAAAGTTTTGGCATGGAAAACGCGGCTGAAACTAAAGACATCAAGGAACTAATAACGAGGCAGAATCAAGAACTAGAAATGTTGGAAAATAAGCACGACGAACTTTCGAAAAACCTTCAGCTGATCCAAGCCCAGAAGCCTTCGCTCGAAAGCCAACTAAGAGAGGCACACAGCTCAGAGAAAGAGCTAGAGGAGAAGGTTATTCAAGCAATAGACCTTCTCATCACATTCAAGGAGTCGCGGGATAAGCTGCAAATGGAATACGATTCGATCATTCGAAAAATTAACAAATGTAGGATCGTAGAGACGAAAACAGCTTCACCCCTATCACACCCACCGTTGTTTGGAATCCCTTTCTCAGACATCATTGAGGCCACTGATAACTTCAATCCTTCCCATAAAATTGGAGAAGGAAGGTATGGCAGCGTCTTCAAGGGAAGTCTTTCGCATGTTAAGGTGGTAATAAAGATGCTTCCCTCAAGTGGGTCGCAGAGTGATTCCGAGTTCAAGGAAGAGGTGCACTTTTGTCCAGAATCAACACATTTATATGGCCCTGTCGAATCAAACGAAAAATTAATTTAATCAAATCTTTATTTCAATTGCAGGTGCAGGCTCTATGCAGATTGAGACATCCAAATCTAGTAACACTTGTAGGCACTTGTATAGAGTCAAGATCGCTGATATACGAGTACGTCGACAGCAACACACTCGAAGATTACCTTTCGAACCCTTCTAAACTCCATTTCCTTCCATGGCAAACTCGAATCAGAATCACAATCGAGATAACCCTTCTCCTCAATTTCTTACATGCCAACTACAGTTCAGAGGTACATGGAAACATCAACCCATCGAACATTCTTCTCGACTCAAACCTCGTCACTAAAGTGAGTGACTTTGGCATCCATTACTTAGTACCCCAGAATCAAAACCCTACATTATGCAGCAATTATACCCCAGAAAAGTTAGCCTTTGTCGACCCTGAATCTATAGAGGCAGGAAAATTAACGACCAAGTCAGATGTTTACTCGTTTGGGCTAATCGTATTAAGACTGCTAACCTCAAGACCAGCTTCTACTGCTGTAAGAGATGTGAGATGTGCTGTTGGAGCTGAATACTTCGAGTCTGTCCTTGACAGGTCAGCGGGCGACTGGCCAATTGAATTCGTTAAAAAGTTAGCTGTTTTGGCTTTAAAATGCTGTGAGAAAGATCCCTTCGATCGACCCAATATTGCGTCAGAGATATGGCCTGTGCTCGAGCCAATGAAGGCCCGTTGTAGCGACTTGTTACAGCCATCATTGAGCGAAAATCACAGCAGTAATCAGCCCAAGCCACCTTCTCATTTTGTCTGTCCTATATATCAGGTAATAAATAGGGAAGTCATCGTTTTTCGTTCCGTTATTCGCTTGAAAGAAAACTGTGGATCGAAGCTGCGATGATTGAGAGGGCGGGCTTTGTGTTTTTATTACAGGAAGTTATGAATGATCCTCATATAGCAGCAGATGGCTTTACTTATGAAGGAGATGCAATAAGGGGATGGTTCAACAGTGGTCATAAGACATCTCCCATGACTAACCTGAAGCTTGAGAACTGTGATCTCATTCCTAACTATGCTCTGTTCTATGCAATTCAAGAATGGCAGCAGAACTATACATGATGTTGACGACGAATTATATGTAAATTGGAGGCCTCATATAAAGTTGCACTATTTGAAATTTATATACTCCATCCGTCCCGCTAATTTTATCACATTTTTCATTTCGAGCGTCCAATAATTTTATCACATTTCCTTTTTGGATAAAAAATTAAACATCATTTAAATGTAATTGGAGAGAAAAGTAACTAGAGTAAATAATAGAAAAAAGTTATAAATTTAAGCAAGTTGTTCATATCTAATCTCATTGTACTATATTATTATAATAATAACACTTTAATTCATGTGTCCAGCGACATATGTGATAAAGTTGCTGGAAGTTGCTGGGACAGAAAGAGTATATGTATGAATGTTAGCAGTGTTTATATATGGGAACTATATATATATATATATATATATATATGTACACATTTTTTTTGCGGAAAGATATGTAACTTCGTGATGAAAAATAATTTACAAAAGAGTTTAATTTGATGTCTCAATATGTTTCTACTTTATTAGAAGAGAGACCCAATAGTAGTTGTTTTAAAATTAATTGGTGTGTCAACTTTTATATTAAAATAATTAATTAAAAATAAACAAAAAATTGTTTATTTTATTATTAGTTTGTTTACTTTTTTAGTAATAAACATTAAATTATTATTAATAAAACCATCCAACCATACTAGTTAATAGTATACCAATAAAAAATAATATAATAAAAAAATAAAAATTCCAACAAAACGCGCGCGCGCGCACAAAATGCATTTTCGCTTTTGGTTCATCCAACTTTTCTCATGCGCATCAGTAGACATCTTCTGCTGGGTATACATTGAGTAGAAGGAGATCATTGCTTTTAACCATTTACTGAATTGTTAACGACTTGTCATAGATTTATCGGCTGGAAATCGGCGGCGATCCTCACGGAAACTGGTATGTGGTTGCGTTGTTATGAACGGTTTATGTCACGTTCGACCACCGTTCGCTTCATTCGAACCCTACCATTTGCCTGTTTTTATCTTCTTTTTTAGTTGTTTTTGTCATATCGTCGACGCTACCGTGGTTGGAGGTGGAATTTTGTCATTTTTTCGCCTTGATTTGTTCTTTCTTGATATATTATTTCGTTAGGGCGATTTTCCTTTCCAGTATCTGTATGCATCGTGTCTCTCAGAGGGAGAATTTAGTGAGTTCTCGTAGTGATGATTGGATTACATAAATATTAAATAAGTAATCGGATGATTTCAAGTGAATGTTTTTTACTTCATTAGGTGATGTTTGGACATTCGTCCGTAGCATATCATTTATTTACTTTAGGCATATGCAAAACTATGACTAATGCTTTCACGCAGTTGCTTTGCATTTGTATGTGGTGAAACAAATAGAGAATCTGCTATATTATCTTGGTAAAGGATACCATGCATTGTAATATTAGTCACCAATCCGCTATTAGCTTAGTGGCCTGAACATGAACGCCGTTTTCAGAAGGAAGTAAGAACCAGATATAGGTCTTGGACTGTCGAAGATTGATTCGTGCACTATCATTTCTAATTCTATTTTCTTGTAGATATCTTTTTTTATTAGTTAAGTAATTTTGCCCATGTGATCATACTAGTCACTAGGATATTTAAAGCTGTATCATGATATGTTAGTTATGATTGGCATTGCTTGTCCGAGTAGTAATTTGTTGTCTGGAAATTGAATGTGAACTTCTCAATTATGCATATTATGTATGTTACTGTTGAAAGCAACACATGTTATGTGATTTCTTGTTGAGTCTGCCTTTGTCTCCTCGCGTCAGACATATGGTGATAAACTTCTTCTATCTCAATCCATAAATTATCTTTCATGGCGTTTTTTGTTCTGCTGTTATCAAATTCCAAGAAACGGCTTTTGGTTTTGTAGGTTTTTATTTTGTTTTCGGCGAGTGGCGCATTTTTTTCTTCTTCTATATTCTCCTGGTTCGACCTTGGTAACAACTCCTGTTCAGATGCAGAAGTGTCAAAAGTGTTCTCAGGAGTTCTGTTCCTCGTTTAACTATAGGAGACACGTCCAAGTGCATCGCCAAACATTGAGTGCCAACAAGGTTTCTCAATTTGTCTGCGTATTTCCATAAAAAGCTACTTAGATCGTTGTTGACATTTCTCGACACTGTCCGAAAGAGCTGCGTCATGACAAGGTTTTGAATCATCAGTATACATATTCCAATATAGATAAGAATCTGTTTCTGAATTGGACAGGAAGCTTACAAGAACAGGCAATTATTAGCTGCATTTTGGGACAAGGTAATTGGTCACTTTTTTGGTATCTCTCTCTTGTTGTTTCTCTTTACATTGCTGGGTATAATTACTGAAAAAGAATGACTGTTACCGTGTACAGCTATCATTAGAGGAGGCTAACGACGTATTATCATTTGATGATGTAATGCTAAAGGTAGAAACTAAGTTCCTCTTTTTTATATCCAGAACCCTTACTTGATTCAGTGCTATTTTAAGATTTTATGAATTCGATTTGTTTTAGAGCAATTACTCCATCATCAGTAGTTTGCTCGGGTACATATGGAAATGTCATGATGCATATGGGTTTTTAGGCGGCTTTGTACCAAGTGCCATTTTTCAAGGAATAGTCGATTTTCGCTAGTAAAGAAAGAGGCTTAGGGAGTGTACTTTCTGATGGAACATTTTAATGATGTATATTGCTATTTGCAAGTTCTGGATTTTGCTGAAAAGGCGCCCCGACCGTCCTCCAAAATCTTGGTTTCGTCATTGTCTGTGGACAAATGGTTGAACTTTGAATCTAAGCTGAATCTGTCAGCTGATGTATCTGTATTTCATCGACTACAAATTTTCATATGATAAGCATATCTGCATATTTGGTATCAGGGAGTATCTGGATCAACTATAGTAGAGGCTTTGGCTGGTATTGTTAGTCTAGAAGATGTTCGATTACTTCCTCATGATTATTCAAATGCTGGCTTTTTGCTTCTGGTAAGAAGGTTTTTGTTGCCTTGTGCCACCCCAATTTATTCCACTTAATCCAATCTTTTCAAGATGCTCTTCAACACGAACTTTCTTTTTCTTGACAGGCTATTCTCCATGCTAAACCTTCTTTGCCGGCAATATCCTCAAAAGAATTGTTTAACGTCCTCGATCATGCCAGTGAGAAGACATTTTTGTGTGGTGGGACAACAGTTGTTGGAGGACATTTTCATGTTGGAGAAGATAGGATGCTTCTTGTGTTTGAAGATATTATTGCCATAACGAGTTTTCTCTTTGAAAGGAAACTGGTAATGTTTAGTTACTTAAGCCCGAATACTCTCTAACAGGTTGAAGGTGTTATTTTCCTATAAACTTGAATATGCAGAACTCTATCAATTATATTTTGGCTGGTCTTTGCTTCATATCGTTATTTCAATTACGCTTTTCCTTTATTGCCAAAATGACTGAGATGGTAGTTATTTACTTCAACCAGACGAAAGCATGGTTAGCTGAAAAAGATGCAGAGGCTTTGAGATGCCACAAGCTCCTTCTGGAAGAGGAAGAAGCTGCGCAGACAAGGTCGGTTTTCACAATCCAGTATTCAATTTATTACAAATATTCACCACGTCACAAAAAATTATATGCGAAAGTTGAACATGATACACTTAAATCTGTCGGAACTATCCTATTATTTGTCTTTGCGCCTCAGGTAATACCACTGATCTGCTTAGTGTTCGTGCGCTCTAGCCTAGATGAAGTGCATGATGTACTCATTTGGTAACTTATGGTTCTTTTCTGCTAGGCAAGCTAAGATTTCTAGAAGTAAACGTTTGAAAAAGCAACGCAAAAAGCAGAAATCGAGGGAACATAATCATAACGAGCACAATGAAGACTTCAATATCGAGGTTGGTGCAGTAGAAGAAATTCCAGCAGCAGCTCAAGATTCTCAACCTCAACCCTCCTCTGATATGCCAGCTTCAGCTCAAGAATCTGCACCTCAAACCACTTCTGATTCAGTTTCAGATTCTCAAGATTTATCTCTATTCATCCCGAAACACACAGAACCCCAAAACAAAGAACCACTTGATAATCCCAAAGCACAAGATGAACATATCAACAGAGAACACTTTCAGGCCATCAAACCAAAGATGGTGGGTTCCAGTGGACAACGACTGTTAGCATTGAACCGCTCTCATGAGGTAAAGACGCAAATAGAAAGAAACAGATTTCATGCAAGAAGCAACAATGTAACACAGCCTAAACCAATGAACAAGCCTCATCCACTCAAAGATCGAGCTGCACCTAACAAAGTCTGGATCAAGAAACTCGATCTAAACAGAGACAAGGAGGGGAGCTTGAAGTCACAGTTAGTACATGAAGACACCCATCTTCCCGAGGAAGAAAAGGGCAGTTTTGATCTGACGATAGGTTCAATATCTTTCACTGTGAAAGGCAGCGTAAACAAGCAGCACGGTAGTAATGGTGATAAGAAATTCTTCGTCAAAACTAGCAGCAGTCTGTCTGATGCTAGCCGTGAAGCTGCTTCTAGGCTTTTGACCCATGTGGGTCCGAGGAAGCTTGAAGTTGCGATCAAGCTTTACCCATCCAAAGTTTCGATCAAGAAACTCTATGCTAACAAAAAGGAGTTGAGCTTGAAGTCACAGATAGTAAAGAAAGACGCATGTCCTCCCAAGGAAGAAAAAGGTGGATCTGCAGTGATGATTGGTTCAATATCCGTCGCCTTGAAAAGCAGTCTAGACAAGGAGCACGATGAAGGTGGTATGCAATCGACTAACCACTCGAAGGATGACGACTTCTTAGGTGCAGATGAAATTTTACGAGGAATGCCATTCTCTCGAGCTGCTGCCAAAGAATTTCTATCTAGGAGTATGCATATATATTCTCTCACGCTCTATCTTTTTTCGGTATATAGATTACATTGGTTGCATATAGGCTTGATTTTATTACATTCTTTTCTTTTTGTTCGCAGGATGGAAAGTAGCTACCTCATCTGATCATGTGGTGTGGAAGAGAATGCCCGCATAGCATGCAAGAAATGGCTATTCAGGCTTTAACTAAATGGGGTTAGTTGTTGTTATAATATTCGTTCATATTTCATAGCACAGTATCGTTTTCTTGGCTGATTTGGGTAAAGACTAAATAGTCTTTTTAAAATCTAACTGCTAGTTATCGGTTGACGGTGATACTACTACTTACTATATTGGGTGTTGATTTGGATTATGTCAAATAAAATGAGATCCGCAGTTTTTACTATTGCATGGGCTATACAAAAATTAGCATAAAATAATATAATATATGGATATCATTTTGACAATCATAAAATAATGAATAAATTGGCGACGTTTATATGTTTTTATCGTATATATCACATAAAATAATATTTATTTTTGTGATTTGGTGAATTGTGAAATTAAAAGAATTTAAAAATAGAGAGAAGATCTACTAGCCCCTAGATTAAAAATTCAATGGCTGTGATTATAACTAGATAACAATAATTCAGTAAATAATTATTACTTTATTAAAATAATATGAATGGTGATACGAAATTGCTACAAAACTGCACGGTATTTGCCTTTTAGCGATTTGATTTCCCATTTGCATCTGCTAAATCGGTAATATTTCTTTTTACAAAAAAAGTACCTTGGGAAAGTATGTCGTATGTCTTCTTGGTGACCCATAATTACATCATTTTATATAACCTAATTTAGCAATACCATTATTATCGTACTAAGCAATCGAATTATCCGATTATGAACAGTCATAAACATGTCCTCTAAGAAATAGTGATATTTAATTCTTTTCTTTTAAAAATGGTAAAAACTTCCGGCCCTGTTATTCATGGTCAGCCTTAGCTACCAACATGTAGCGCAATCAATCCTAAGTGAAGTACACGTGAAAATCCGTGTATACATTTACGACCATTTAATTTCTATGGCGACTTTTTGGTGTCTCCCAAGAACCGTCATAACAACAGCATTGCCATTCTCCCACGACACTGAAGTCCTTTCACCAACACTAAGCCATTTTTCATATCATCCCTTTCAGACGTTCCCTGAATCTCATCGCCGGGAGGAAAACGCCGCCATGTGGCTGTTCAAGCGAAATGGTCCTTCTGGCTTCTCTTCCTCTTCCACCGCCGAGGAAGTTACGAAGGGAATCGACGGCTCAGGCCTCACTGCTATCGTTACAGGTTTCTTCCTCTTTTTTTTTTTTCTATCACGACATGAGCTGAGCAATCGATTCCTTAGATCTGCATTACGGATCGATCGATCGACAGGGGCATCGAGTGGAATTGGCTCGGAGACGGCGCGCGTCCTCGCGCTTCGCGGCGTGAACGTTTTAATGGGCGTGAGAAAGATGTCCGCCGGAGAACAAGTGAAGGAAGCCATATCTAGGGAGAAACCTTCAGGTAAGGTTGATGCTATCGAGTTGGACCTCAGTTCGCTTGATTCTGTCAGAAAATTCGCTGCCGATTTCGCTTCCTCGGGCCGTCCGCTGAACCTTTTGATGTAAGAAGGAGATCCCTTGAATTACTACGATTGCATATCTCTGAAAACTGTATGAAAGATTCAGTCATTGCTTTGCTATTTCCGTGTCAGTAACAACGCAGGAGTTATGGCAGCACCGTCACCGTATACGCTGTCCAAGGACAACATAGAGTTGCAGTTTGCCACTAACCATTTAGGTATATGTTGTCCTTAGCTGGTGTTTTCTCTTCTTTGTTAGTCGAGGCTGTGTGGAATGTTATCGGCTGCTATACTTGATATGGTTGCGTTCTTGGATTTTTGATTATCTTTCTCTTCAGGTTCTCTTGACCAATTTGCTGCTGGACACAATGAAGAAGACTGCCCGTCAGACGAAAAGGGAGGGAAGGATTGTCAATGTCTCTTCCGAGGCTCACCGTTTGACGTATAAAGAAGGGATTCGCTTCGACAAACTCAATGATCCAAAAAGGTATGTGCGCGTCTATGTGCATGTGTGTGTGTGTGTGTATATATATATATAAATATAAACATTTTCTGGAGCATATGCTTTATGATTTTCTGCAAACAGTTACGACAGGTGGGCTGCGTATGGCCAATCGAAACTCGCCAACATACTACATGCTAATGAGTTAACGAGGCGCTTGAAGGTTATATACATTTATGTATCTATGTTAAGATTAATAGATGAATCATGTTTGGAACTTAGTGATTAAGTTTGATTGGGAATGTTGAAAGGATGAAGGGGCTGAGATAACTGCGAATTCTCTCCACCCAGGCGTTGTCTCGACCAATCTTTTCAGGCATTTAGGCTTGTTCGAAGGTAACTTTCCTTGGTGCAGGTTTTTAAGGTAGAGCGATAAATATGTCGCCAATTGTTTCCTTTGTGCAGGTTTAGCCGCTCCGCTCAAATTTCTGTTTAAAAATGTCCAACAAGTAAGATACTGCGTTCGTCATCTCCATATACAAAACGCTTCTTAACTCATACTCTGTTTTTTTTTTCATTTACTTTGGATGCGATTGAAATCCAAAAGGGTGCTTCGACCACTTGTTACTTGGCGTTGAACCCACAAGTGAAGGGCGTTTCGGGTAAATTCTTTTCGGACAACAACCTGGCGAAAACTACCTCACAGGCTCAAGACGATGATTTGGCCAGAAAGCTCTGGGATTTTAGCATGAATTTGACAAAGTAGTCCGTCTTTCAACTTTTGCAAGTCGAAATAAAGTTATTTTCTGTACCAGAGATGCGTTCTTCAAATAATAAACGAATCAGTGGATACTAAACATGTGGTAACTTAGCAGAAAGCTTCTGAGACATGCGACGAGCTACGATCGACTGATCGTAAACCTTTTTGTTAGAAGCCGAGGCCCCTTTAAACTGATGGAGATGCTCATCATCACAGTTCTTATTACTATGTTTTGATTCTTTCGAGACACTATAATTCAGCTGTGTATTGCCTCCTAGGAGAATCAGC
This sequence comes from Craterostigma plantagineum, assembly GCA_027422505.1. Taxonomy (NCBI): domain Eukaryota; kingdom Viridiplantae; phylum Streptophyta; class Magnoliopsida; order Lamiales; family Linderniaceae; genus Craterostigma; species Craterostigma plantagineum. Next base: position 2,748,509 of record JAPQWV010000009.1, on the reverse strand, counting down.
AAGGTTATTGTTGGAGCTGCTCGATATATTTGACAAAAATGGACGGGGAAGAGGGCTCAAAACAGGCGAGCCTGGTCTTGATGTCTTCCTTGGAGTATATAGATCACTGAGAAATGTTCTTACAGTTATAATCAGGGAGAGAGAGAGAGAGAGAGAGAGAGAGAGAGAGAGAGAGAGAGAGAGAGAGAGAGAACCTGGCTTGGATGATGGATGTAGGTGTTGCAGGGGAATTATAAGCTAATCTCCTTGGCCCAATCTGGTGAGGAGAAGGAAAAGCGAAGGACATTAGGTCTGATATATACTACTGAAAGAGATCATAAAGTAAGACAATGTGTCTCAGAATAATACCTCGTTGGAAGTTTTCTGATACGAGTAAACCTTCAGGAAAGGGTGGTCGAGGAGCTGAAAGGCAGTGGCACGACGCTCGGGATTCCGTTGCAGGCACTGTCCCAGGAAATCCTTACACTCGGCCGAAAAGTGGTCAGGAATCGTTGGGAATTCCTTGTTCACAATCTTAAATATAGCCAAGCCCTGTCATAGCACAGAACATATACGAACCAAGCATTACACAAACAATTCTTACAAAATCTCCACTGTCATAAAAATCCTGAAAGAAAAAAATAGCAGGCTCTAAATAAACATATAGTTACCTCTTTATACTGGCTCCAAGGAGATTCCGAAGTGGCCATTTCTACGATGGTACATCCAAGGCCCCACACATCGACCGCGCTCCTCCTCCTTAGGTTTGGGTCCATTATAGCCTACGCAAAGAAAAAAAAAAGACCTTTTATTACATCAAGAATGAAAACGCTCGGGAAAAAAAAAAAAAAAAAAAAAAAACCTCGGGCGCCATCCAATATGGGTTTTCCAAGTGAAACAATGGACTAGATTTCCGTGTGATCTGTAGATGTAACCAAACATTCGCATGATATCAGCGAATAAAACAGTTGATCATTTTTTTGGTCAGTTTGGAGAGGAGCACTTGCGTTCTTTTCGACGCCAAAGTTGCCAAGCTTGACCAGCCCGTTTGGATCCACAAGTACATTTGCGCCTTTAATCTCCCTGTGCAAGCGTTTTCGATGCTCGAGATGAGACAGTTTTCGCGTAAAAAAGAATATGGGATAAAAGATGTCTGAGTTCTTTCTTACCCGTGGGTGATATTTTTCGAATGTAGGTAAGAAAGCGCAGATAAAAGCTGCTGTGTATAGTTCCTCATGACCGACTCTCCCAGCTTTCCGTACTCTGCGATGACGCTGGCGATGGAACCGCCGGCGACGTACTCCGTGTACATATAGAAACTATTGCCAATCTGCTCAATATGAGAGTATAAAAAATTCATCTTATGATGGGAAACTCATCATCACTGTTATTACATCAAACATGCACTTGATTGAGTAAGAAAGAATTCAACCGTTTCAGATCCGTAGTAGCACAGTATGTTGGGGTGCCTCAGCCTACTCAACAGTTCGATTTCCTGTAAAAAAAAAAGAACGAAGGGTTTTTGCAGAGAAGAAGGTCGTCGTTTTTATAGACGTGAGGAAAAAAAAAACCTTACTTTTTCCATCGTTTTCGCGGTAATTTCTGCCTCATTGCCGAACAATTCAACCTCCTTTATTGCACACAGTTCGCCAGTTTTACTGAAAAGCAAAGGGAACACACACACACAATGTCGATTAAATTACACCATCAAGAAATGTATCATCTATATCATTTTTTTCCAGCCTATAAATATTTTCTCACCTGCAGAAACCTACGTAGACTTTGCAGAATTTGCCCATGCCGATGAGCTTCCCTTTCTTCCAACGCTTATTCGCGGGACTTATGCCCCGTGCGAATGAGGGTGGGAGTGGAAGAGGGTAGCTTTGTCTTTTCGCATCGTCGGGCCAATGGCGAGGTGTGGAAGAAGCGATTTGAACCCTGGAAATAGCAAGTGGAGAAGGAGGACGAAGAAGAAGACAATCGTCCGCCGTACCATTGCCCCGAAGATCAAAACCATTCTGAAACAGATTTGGGGGAACTTCGATCGTCAGGTTTCTTCTTCTTCTTCTTCTTTGAGGTTGTGCTGAGCTGTCAATAGGGAAAGAAATCATCAGCAAATCAAAAGCCTATTTAGGTTTTATTACACACAGCAGCTTAAGGGACCTTATTAGAGGGATGCGATCTTTTCCGACGATTTCTGGGCACGTAAAGCTAATAAAGGGCGGCGATTCTTCGAGTGAAGAAGAAGAAGAAGAAGGAGAGTTGAGGTTGAAACTGAAGCTTGACGATGATTCAGAGCTGACGCTTGGGCTTCGTGAGTGTTGATGGCAGAGCTCCCATATTTGCTGTTTCTTGACAACAGCTGCGACTAATCTCTCCCAATTGTCGTAAATCGCAGACATCTTCTTCTTCTTTCTTCTTCCTTAACAATCTCTGAGGTTCTTATTACCAATCTTTCTTACGTGTTAGATATATTAACTAACATACACAGTTTCCACGCCGGTTGCTGCACTGCATTGACCTTTTGGGTTCATCTTTCTCTGTCAAAAGAGAAGAGAAGAGTCAAAGTTTGAGTAATCAAAAACGAGGGGATATTTATTGGTTATAAGATGTAATTAAGCAAATGTTATCTCAATCACTCTCTCTCTCTCTCTCTCTCTCTCTACTTGTCTCTTTTCTTCTCTCATAAACCCTAGTAAAAAAAATTACAGAGAAAAAGAAAATTAAAGGAAACGATTTACACTCTCCAAAACCCTCTCTCTCATAATCGCAGCCGTACTGGTCAAGGATGCTCGCGCGAGTCATTTCCAAATCTTCTCCGATCAATCGTTTCCTCAGACTAAGCTCTCCCCAATCCCACCTCATAAACCCTAAATCCCCATCCCAAAGGCCCATATTCTCGGATCCCGCGAATCATTTCCGCCCCAGAATCCCTCACTCCTATTCTTTCTCGGCGAACAGCGGCAAAGGAAACTTCGGTGGTGATGGGCCACCCACTTCGACTGATGACTTGTGGAAGATATCGTCGGAGGGTGATGCGGACATTGAATCCGTCTTTTCGGGAGTATCTGAAGATGTGGAGGATAAAAGAGGCCGCGAAGTGAAGGGTTTTGATAGTCGAGGTTGGAATTTTGGTGATGTTGGAGATCAGAGCAACGTGGGAGACGATGAGATATGGAAAATCGAAGAGGCTGAGAAGGAGGGCGATGTTGAGGATCTGTTTGGCGTTAAAGACGACGGCGTAGGATTGGAGCTGAGTGGTTTGGGAGATGGAATCGCGGAAAAGGTGAAGACTGAGAATGACCTTCAGCTCGAGGCTGAGGAGAAGGAATTGATTGAAGTATTGAAAGGTGAGACACTGACAAATTTACTTTGGGTGAACGTAGTTTGTTTGCATAAATCTCTTGGATGCTGGTTTGCTTTGTTTATCTTACTCCGAAGAATTTCGAGGTTGAGATTTTCACAAGCATTATGTTTTTGTGTTTGTTATTGATCCTTTGTGTGGGATAGTCAAGAGATCTGATATGTAGGCTGTTCACTATAGAGCAATATACGGTAGTAATAGTAGGTTAATAACGTGTTGGTGCTTTAGCTTCAAGAAATTTGGTCTTTAATTATCTTCGATTGAAGCTTCTCAACGAAACATTTGATTTCCATGGACATATTTCTTGCCATGGATGGACTGTGTAGTTGAATTTTTCTTTTCACTGCCATCCCAATGTTATGGGCTTTCTAAAGCAATCACTTGCCGACTTTTTTTTTCTTAGGTCCAAATCGTGCATTCGGTGATCTTATAGCTTCCTCTGGGATAACAGACGAGATGCTGGACAGTTTGATTGCCTTGAAGGACTTCGAAGGCATTCAAGGACTGCCCCCTCTATCCGAAATCGAGGAAAGGCGTTACGAAAAGAATTCTGGAAAGAAGTCAACTGCAGATGGAATCGAAGGCCAGACAACATCAGACATGGCTGTGGCACGAGTCAGGAAAGTAGACGAGAAAGGTAGGGCTTATGGGACGGGAAAGAGGAAATGCAGCATCGCCCGCGTTTGGATTAATCCCGGCGATGGGAAGTTCTTTGTAAACGACAAAGAGTTCGACGTCTACTTCCCTATGCTCGATCAAAGAGCTGCTCTTCTTAGGCCATTCTCTGAAACGAAGACTCTCGGCATGTGGGATGTAAATTGCACTGTTAAAGGAGGTGGTGTCTCAGGTAGGCACTTTCTTGCCATTGAATGCCCATTTTTCTAACATGCTATAAACTATCTATCTCCTACATTCTTTAGACGTTTAAGTCACTCACATGGGTAATAACTTCCATCACCATCAACATGATCTCACTCCGCGTGCTAAACTAACTTTTCTGCTCTGTATTTGATTGATACATTTCGCATTTTCATTTCATTTTTCTTCGTTTGATAGGTCAAGTAGGAGCAATCCGTTTGGGTATCAGCAGAGCATTACAGAATTGGGAGCCGGGATTTCGACCTCCGCTCAAGCAAGGTTCAGTTTGTGTTTCTTTAAGACTCACAATTCGCGACACTGTGAATGTCTGAGTTTTATGAACGATTTGATGTAATAACTTGTCATTTGTTGTATTTTTATTTCAGCTGGTTTTCTGACGAGGGACTCAAGAATAGTTGAAAGAAAGAAACCTGGAAAAGCAAAGGCAAGGAAGAGCTTCCAATGGGTCAAACGTTGATCAAGTTATAACCATCATATCATGTCTTCTTTTTTTTTTCAAGAAGGTGACCAATCTTCTTTATTAATTAGGACGAAGAACGTTCTTGAATCAATGGGTATGTATTTCTTGAAAGCTAAACGAAAGTTTTTACATTAGAGAAACGAGATATTACGGAAATATTTGGGCAAGGTTCCGTATATGTTACAAATCAAAATCTTCCACAACAATTACATGGCTACTATCAAACTAACATAGTGTGACTAGCACAACAAATTTAATGAGATAGTGACATCATTGGACATTGTGCGTAAAGCCTACAATCAAGAAGTAGAAACCCCCCATCACAAAACCAACGAAATTATTACAAATCAGATATGCTAGCAGCAACTGGAAAACGACGATCATTAATTATCTCATGGGTTTTTAGAGATCCCATTATCGATTGAAACTTTCTCATTTTCCAATCCTTGTTGGCCTCCCCATTTCTTCATCCTCGCTGATGTTTGCTCCACCTGCAAATTTTCTCAGATGAAATAATTACAGAAGACAAGAGAGGGGTAATAAACATCATACTTTAAAGCCAAGCAATAATCTCAATCAGATCAAAGGCAGACACACATACCTCTTTAGTCCAGTTAGTTCTGTAAAGCACTATCAGCAACAGCAATGTCTGCAAAATCGCTCCAGCGATCATACCACCCCAAATCCCCTATTACAGTGGTGGTTGTTGCACAGATTATCGAATTGGAGATTAACGAGTTTAATTTCGATCTTATGGGTTAAAATAAGAAATCGATGATCACTTACGATGACTCCAAAGTCAGCCACATAACCAAGAACGTATCCTAACGGCACACCGAAGACGTAATAACATCCAATGTTGATGTAAGCCACGAGCGCCTGCCAACCGCCCCCAATGGCAACGCCTGCCCTCCACGAAAACAACGATTTTCAACTTTTTTTTTTTTAATTTGATCGCTAAGAATTAAAGCGAAAGAAGAACACACGTGAATACCTGATACAACTGGCTGAACGCTGTTGAGAAGCATCGTAACTCCAAGAAGGCTCGAAAGGTGAGCCACTTCTCGCCGAAGGTTCTCACTGTCTGTGAAGATTATCGAGAAATGGTTCCTTGTTGCGAGGATAATGATCATGAAAAAAATCCCGATGCAAAGGGATTGGAAAACCGTGACGTAGACAGAGTATTTCGCCGTCCTTGCACGTCCTAGGCCAAGCTCGTTCGAAACCCTAACGCTGTAATAAATCGAAAAGAAAAAGACATGATTTTGGGTACTTGGATGTTCCCGACAACTTACGACTTACCTTATTGCAGCATTGACTCCAATGAAGAACATGGTCTCCAACCCATCAAGATTCATGCTGCAATAAAAGATGAACAGTATCTCATTTTGAGGCATAAAGGGCTTAATACTAATCTGATTTAAGGTTGCAAATTTATTACCAGATAGACAGAGCGCCGACTGCAGTAACAGCGTTCTTGAGGTTACCAGCGAGCACGACGATACTCATCATGTACCAAACCTCAAGGCACAACATAACAGCAGAGGCCAACGAAAGCCTAACGAAGGCCCAAATATCCCTAAAAGCCAACCACGAAAACCCCCTCCATCCGTCCTTACACCATCCCACGATGTAAAAGAATTGGGCCAAACACGAAAACCAGCTCGTCAAGTCGAAGGCCAAGGCTGCGCCGAGGACTCCCCAGCCAAGCAAGTTCACGAAAATCCAGCAAGTCAAGGCCTGTATTGCAAGGGCCATAGCTGCAATCCACGCAAGAACGAGCACCTTGCTCTGTGCTTGAAGGAATTTTTGGGTGGGAAAAGCTACGGAAAGGGAAAATAGCTGAGGGACTAAGAGAACAGAGTATAAGCCCGCGGGCTTGGCTATTTCGTGTGGCTGGCCGAGCAGTTTAAGGATTGGGGTTGCAAGGAAATAGAACGGTAAGAGTATGACGCAAGTGGAGAATAGTATGATTATCGATCTTTGCATGTAAACGCCGAGCATATGAACTTGCCCTGCCCCAAATGCTTGCCCACAGAGGGTTTCAAGGGCACTTCCCATTCCAAGCTACAAAGGAAACGAAATCATCGATAGACTTCAATTTGAAGATCTCAAGCACTGATTAGGCAAGAATATGGGTAGGTCTACCTACGACAGTTGTAATACTTACCATGAACCCAAAGGAGAAGGTCCCCACGACGGAGATCGCAATGGAGAAAGCAGAGAGCTCGACGTCGCCGATGTGTCCGACGAATATGGTAGCGATCGAATTGGTGCCGAATTGACAGATGATTTGAAAAGCTATGGGCCCGCCGATTATCCACAGCCTCGACGATTCTATGCAGAAGATTCTCCACCATGGCTTTAAACCCTTCGCCGGGAGGTAGTCGCCGTCGTCTCCTATCAATCGGAGATCCTCAGATCTCTGGTCAAGCAGCGGAGCCTCCATGTGCCGCGGCGGCGGTTGTTCGTCGTGCTTTTTTTGCCTTCGGCGGAGGCAGGTGAGGCTTTAGCTGTTGAAGGTATGCTTGTAGACTTTGGGACTAATAGTGCGTTGAAGGCTCCTTAACCAAGCAAAACAAGACACGTGAAAGTCAATTATTGCGATTTTTCTGGAATTATTTATTTTAATGCAGTAATAGCCATTGTCGGTCAGTGAAGCTCCATGAACATTAAGGTATTCATTCTCGTACCAACTTATCATAAAGCTAAAAATGCGATAATTCTTCTCAAATCAATTAAAACTCATTCATAAAATCAAAAGAATGTTTTTTCAATATTCTCTTTCACATCAACTTTTATAATTTTTACTATAACCTTTCAGTATTACCCACGTATAAATATGATAATTCTTAGACAAAATTTTTTAATAAATAGTTTAAATATTTTATTTACAACTTTGAACATTATTCATGTGGTATATTAATAAAAGTTAATTGTATAATGATTTATGTAATAAAAGTTAAGTATTAAATTTAGTATGAGTTGATTCGTCTGAGATAAAAACTTATTGCGTTGAAAGGTGTATGGGTTTCGTGAGAGAAAATGCATTTGAGTTTTAGATTGAATTATTTTTTGTATTTGCGTCTAATTATGTCTAATTATTGGTATTAGCTGAAAATTGTCGAGAAAAACAAACACTCGTAAAAGCTAATAGCTGGCGAGCGCTCGGTTTTGGTGGGGCCCACATCGATGGAAGATCACGTGATTCCCAATAGTTGCAGAGGAAAAAAGGAAAACTAAAGAACAAAATCCGAGTTACGATGTTCAAAGACCAATACAAACAATACAACAGCAGCAATTTATTATTATTAAATAATATTTTGTATTGGCTTGTCCTCTTCAGATCTTTCTTCGCCAGCCCCAGCCCATATCTTCATTCTCTCTGTTGTTTGCTCAACCTGCGATTTTTGTTTTCTTTTTTGGCGTTATTACTTGAATCAAATTCGAGAAAGAAAACTGGTAAAAATGAGCATGTTAATTTATTGCAAACCTCTCTGGTCCAATTAGTTCTGTAAAGGACTATCAGCAGCAGAAGAGTCTGCATAGCTACACCAGCGATCATCCCTCCCCAGAGCCCCTAAACAAGAAAGAATAGTTCAAGAAAAAGAAGAGAATGTAATAAAAGTGGGTCTTCTCTTCATCATTACCATGACTCCAAAGTCCGCCACGTAGCCGAGAAGATATCCCAAAGGCAGACCAAAGATGTAATAACAGCCCAAGTTTATGTAAGCTACCAGCGTCTGCCAACCACCTCCTATGGCCACGCCTGCATCGAAATTGAACCAATTTCTTGATATTTTTTTCCCCTTTTCTCCCCTCAGTTCCATCACTACGATTATGTAAAAACACACACCTGATACAACTGGCTGGACACTGTTGAGAAGCATAGTAACTCCGAGGAGGATAGAAAGGCGAGCCACTTCGCGCCTTAGATCTTCGCTGTCCGTGAATACTATTGCAATATATTGCCGTGTGCAGAGGATAATGATCATGAAGAATATACCGAAGCAAAGTGATTGAGAAACTGTCACGGCTACAGAGTACTTGGCCGTTCTTGCATGCCCCAGGCCCAGCTCGTTAGAAACTCTGACGCTGTAATGAAACGGTAGTAAAACTTAACATTGTCAAATATAATGCATTATTCAGCAAGAAGAGAAGAAGGCACCCCCTTTCGAGTAGCTGTAGTACCTTATAGCAGCATTGATCCCAATGAAGAACATAGTTTCCAACCCATCAAAGTTATTACTGCAGAGGAAAGTAGATCAATAGGGCGGCGTCATTACAAACGATAATCCATACATAGGCGAGTGAGCAAGCGTTATTACCAGATAGAAAGGGCGCCGACGGAAGTAACAGCGTTCTTGAGGTTACCAGCGAGGATAATGATACTCATGGGATACCAAACCTCAAGGCAGAGCATCACAGCAGAGGCAATGGAGAGCCTAACGAATGCCCAAATCTCACGAAAAGCCAGCCAAGAAAACCCAGTCCATCCCTCATTACACCATATCAAGATGTAAGAGAATTGGGCAAGGCAGGTGAACCAGCTAACGACGTCGAATGCCACGGCTGCGCCGACCACACCGAGCCCAAGAAGGTCCACGAAGATCCAACAGACGAGGGCCTGAAGGGCGAGGGCCATTACTGCAATCCACGCAAGGCCAACCACTCTGCTCTGCGCCTGAAGGTACTTTTGAGTAGGGAAAGCTATGCACAGGGAGAAGAGCTGTGGGATAGTGAGGAGCGAATAGTAGCCGGCGGGAGTTGCTATCTCCTCGGGCTGTCCGAAAAGCTTGAGGATCGGCGTGGCGAAGATGTAGATTGGTAATAAGAGTACGCCGGTAACAAAGAGGATTATGAAGGACCTTTGCATGTAGATTCCGAGCATGTGTACTTGCCCGGCGCCGAACGCTTGGCCACATAGAGTTTCTAGGGCGCTTCCCATTCCTAGCTGCATATATCAATCAAGATTGCTATACTACTTTAGCGCTTCTGTTGACCTTTTTGGTCCGTATATGTTAGAGAGTTTTGATGAACGATGTAATTGTAATGACATTAGGTCTACTAATAAGCAATTCGATTTGGGACAAATAAAATGTCTAAGTTCATGATAACATTCAACCATGCATTGTTTATGAGCTATAAATCGATTAAAGTGTTGAATATTTGAATTGCATGTGATTCTGTGATGATTTGATGGAACTAGGTGATCGCATGTTATAGACATTCCATGAGATAGGATATATCGTTCTGTGCTATATATGGAAATGATGCATGAGATATCCTACTGAGCTATATATGGAAAATATGCTGTTTATATGAGGAAAGTGATATATCCGTTGATACTAGTTTATTCCTGGACGAAAATCATATGTATGATCCTTGCTTGCTTTGCACTGAATTAAATGCGATATATTGAATTGATATCTTTCCTTATGCTGATTAGAATATTATAATTAGGAAAGGTTCGATTTGATTAACCTTATGGATAAGGTGCTCTTATATGATATGTGCTATAACGGGTGTGATCTCTGAAATAAGGAAAGTTCTGCCATGTTATGATAAATCGAATTAAGTATGCTCCGATCTGATTTGTGTGCTAAACATGGTAAATCTATGATTAAATACTATGAGCTGTACATGGAAAACGTGCTGATGTATTGCTATCTTGTGTGCCATACTTGGAAAGTAAATCTGGATTGACTCATTACTAGAAACTGATAGCAGGAAATCACTTATGGAAAGTCCTGAAATGGAAAATATATGCGAAATGGTTGAATGAGCTTGAGAACGAAATTGAGCCTTTATATGGAAAATAATTATGCTTTAAATGTGCTATATGACCGTTGTGATGATTTGTTAAGAGCATGATTTATATGGTATGATTGACTCGAAAATTGCATGGAAACTATGCTTGATTTGGTAATTATTGTTTGATATGATTTTCCATGTGAAGTGCTATTTGAAAAGGATTATATATGAGCTGCACTTCAGACTCTCGAAGTACTTAGATTTTGCGAACCTACGAACATAAGCGTACGAGAGAAAATTGAGCAGAAAGATACTAAGAGATTCCTGAGCGTTCCACTTGTGATAGCTTTCTGCCTTACTGAGCTTTAACTTGCATATCCATCACTGAGCGAGTGATTCATCTTGATATTCCAACCTCCTGCCATACATTCTGTCTTCGGACGTGTTGTCTTCGGACGTGAGCAATACCAAGGAGGCAAGGTCGACGTTTACGCACACGTGAAGGGAAGGACAAGTCCGGGGGCCCTTCGGTAGCGAGCTGTGTCTGTCGGGATCAAGGAGATTCCACGGAACGAAACTCGGCGTGTGGTAACCTAGTAGTGGCTAGTGTTCGACACTTGTTTCGGTTGTGTATTGGGCTAACCAATCAGTTTTGTATCCAGCTACGGTGCATTATAGTGATTGGTTAAACTCTTGGGGAGCAAACCCCAAGGAGAGGAGTAAATCCCAGATGGGGATATAACCTCTATAAAAATCCTGTCTCGCATTTACTTTTCGGTTATTTCTTTATCACAGTGAGACAGACCCGAAACACATCCGACGAACTAGGATATATCAGGCATACACGTCACAAGCATCAATAGGCATATCCAAGTCACTACACTTAGAATTTGTGAAAAGAAACAAAAATTTCTATAGGCCTAATTCACCCCCCTCTTAGGCACATTTATATCTTCAGCTTCCATTGCATTATTACATCATGGGAGACAACATTTCTGGGCTCAGACCGTTTGTCCCCATATGGTCCTAGCTAAGTCAATGGTTTCATAACCCTCAATTTAACAAGGAAGAAGCCCTCAATTTCAATATTCTATCCCCATTTCCCCACAAGAGTGAGGTACAATGTAATGTAGACAAGTATTCAGTGTGTAATTGTTGACTATAATCTCAAAGCAGCCAAAGTAGAAGAAAAATAAAAGAAGAAAAAAATCAGGAAAATATTTGAAGAATCAACGCAGCAGCCAAAAATCTTTGAAGAAGAAAAAATGTGAAAGACGACGGAAGAAAACAAGATTATGCAGCACTCAAAGAAGGAAAAAGATGCGCAATCATTCCTTATTTTCAATCAAAGTGTGCTAGTTCTTATCTTACCTATATCTACTATCTATTATATATAGGATGTATGTCGTTGTGTAAAACGTGTGAAGAGTGGGTGAGTGCGAGTGAAAAAAAAAAAGAAGAAAGCACAAAGTGCTATGTGAGAAAAAGGGTGATGTACGGGTGAGTGGGCGAGTGGAGAGAAAAGGAAAAAGCTTAATGTGTGTGTGTGTGCATGTAAGAAAGACGAAAAAAAGGTGTTGTTCCTCTGTTTGAAAAGAAATCGTTCCTCCTCATTCGATCTCATATATAAAAATAAAACAACAAAATGGTATCAGAGCCGACGGTGTCAACGGAGCCGTTAGCGCCGACAGAGTCGATGATGTCGCCAGAGCCGAAAGAGCCGATGGTGCCGATGGTGTCGAAGCGGATATTATTTACCCACATGTTAATCCCGCAACTCAACGAGAATAACTACGCAAGGTGGAGCGTCGAAATAAAAGCTCTATTCAAATCGAAAGGCTTATGGGAAATAATCGAAGATGGATATTCACCAGATATGACGAAGAATACAAAGTCGCAACGGAAGACGTTGGGAGCCGCCGTCAGAGAAAATGGTCTCGCGGTCCTTCTCATCTTAGAGGCGTTAGATCTTACCGGTTTCGGAGCGATAGACGCAACGAAAAAAGCCAAGGAAGCCTGGGATCTGTTGGAGAAAGCGTACAAAGACGCTGATTATACCAACCAAGTTCAGCCACAAAAACTGGGCGAACTTGCAACGACGAAGGAGGACGACAAGAACGTTGGAGGCGAACACGTACGAGAAGATAGTGACGCCGAGACCGAGCGTGATAAAGATCACGCTGAGCCGATGGTGGAAAAGAAAAATGACGAACCACCACAAAAACCCGAGATGGGAAAAGAAGGAGGCGAATCATCAAAGATGAAAACCGATGGAGATGAAGAGGAGGAAATATATCCAAAGGCCGAGGAGCCCGTGGAAGAAGAAAAGAAAAAAGGAGCTCCAAACGAAGGAGAGCTCGAGAAAGAGGAGACGGTCGAAGAAACGCCGCCACGACAACCACCTGAGAAAGTCGAGATCGACGTGAGGACATCGGAGAATGCCGATGAGATGAAAAACACGGTTGACGACGCCATGCACACGTCGTCGGAGGAAGCTTATACCCACGAGGTGAACGAGAAAGTCATAGAGACAGTATCCGAGAAAGGCGTTGAGGCAGTTGAAGAGACAACCATGCGTGTTGAAGAAGCCATGCAAAGAGAAAACCAGGAGCGCGGCGTGAAAGAGACGACCAGCGCAACCACGACGGAGGCCCTGCCAAAGACTGGCGAAGAAGTCAGTAAACAGGAAACCAGGGAACCTAATGAGGTCATCCCTAAAGAGATGGAGCGCGTTAACAAGGAAAAAGTGCGCTAGAAAGAAAATGAGGTGAAGCAGTGGATCAAGGCGAGAAACAGCCTTGAGGCCTATATGAATAATTTGAAAACTCGAAGCAACGACAAGTACAAACTCGCCGAAGAATTGAAGACGAACGAGAGGGATAAGCTCGCCGATAAGTTGAATTCGGACGAGAAGGATGAAATCACGCCGACGACCAAGGAGGTCCCCAAGCTAATGGACGATAATCAAAATATGAAGGAAAAAGATATCGGCGAAAATCGCAGAGAATTCCCGGAGGAGGTCACGAATAAGATCGATGACCTCGTGACCAAAGAGGCGACTGACGTACAAACGAAGGAGACCCTGGAGATACCAAGGAAGGCCAAGCGATCCGAAGCTAAGAACTCAATCAACACACCCGCGGATATTGGGTACGATAAAAGCCTTGTAAAGGTTGTGGAGAATGTCGAAAATATATTCAGTAAAAGCGATGCGCTTGTGAACAACGAGACAGAGCGGTCCATGATCGTCGCCTTGGAGGAGATTAACGAGAAAGAGCATGAAGGATTCGACATGCCTGATTCTCGCGACGAACCGACACGCCTGACGGGCTACGTCCCGAAGATGGAAGGAAAACATGCCTACATTTATTACAGCACCGATGAAAGCGAAAAGGCTATAGATAGCTCTCTACACTTCGAAAGCCCGATGATGAAGTGCTATGAAGTTTTGCATGCGGTTAATGCGATCGACGAATATGCAGTTGTGCAGTTGAAAGAATATGATAAAAGGAAGTTGGTTTTCATCACTAAAGAACAGATGAATCTAGACGACGAAACTAAGCGAGTAGAAGAGATGGTCGACTACGGTAAGGTCGCCGACTTACCCAGCTATCTGATAACTGGCAAGTACGGCTGGACAACAAATATGGAGATAATTACTAAGGCAATCATTGACGGCAAGTGGCGAGCCGCAACGTATGATACGCGGAAAAGAGTTAAATTTAAGGAGTGTCTAAAGACGGCAAGGCTTTGAGATTAAGGGGGAATTTGTTGACTATAATCTCAAAGCAGCCAAAGTAGAAGAAAAATAAAAGAAGAAAAAAATCAGGAAAATATTTGAAGAATCAATGCAGCAGCCAAAAATCTTTGAAGAAAAAATGTGAAAGACGACGGAAGAAAACAAGATTATGCCGCACTCAAAGAAGGAAAAAGATGCGCAGTCATTCCTTATTTTCTTATCTTACCTATATCTACTATCTATTATATATAGGATGTATGTGGTTGTGTAAAACGTGTGAAGAGTGGGTGAGTGCGAGTGAAAAAAAAGAAGAAAGCACAAAGTGCTATGTGAGAAAAAGGGTGATGTACGGGTGAGTGGGCGAGTGGAGAGAAAAGGAAAAAGCTTAATGTGTGTGTGCATGTAAGAAAGACGAAAAAAAGGTGTTGTTCCTCCGTTTGAAAAGAAATCGTTCCTCCTCATTCGATCTCATATATAAAAATAAAACAACAGTAATAATTGCAGTGTGCAGTGACTAGGTAGGTAAGCAAGCAAGGCTCATGAAATGGTAGTATCTTCGTCGAAGAAAGTTCCATTGCGTAGTAAACGACATGGAAGTATCTTTATAAAGATGCGCTGTAATAATATCGCAGAACTTACCAGGAATCCGAAGGAAAATGAGCCGATGACTGTGACGGCGATGGCGAAGGCTGAGTACTCGAGTTCGCCGATGTGGCCGACGAATATGTTGGCGACGGTGTTATTACCGTACTGCAAGATGATTTGAAACGCTATGGGACCGCCGATTTTCCACAGCTTGGACGATTCTATGCAGAAGATCCTCCACCACGGCTTGAGTCCCCTCG
This sequence comes from Craterostigma plantagineum, assembly GCA_027422505.1. Taxonomy (NCBI): domain Eukaryota; kingdom Viridiplantae; phylum Streptophyta; class Magnoliopsida; order Lamiales; family Linderniaceae; genus Craterostigma; species Craterostigma plantagineum. The sequence continues at coordinate 2,733,489 of JAPQWV010000009.1, read as the reverse complement.
CCGGGAGGTAGTCGCCGTCGTCGCCGATCAGTCGGAGGTCGTCCGATCTGTGTTCAAGCAGGGGAGCCTCCATTTAACGTTCAGTTCGGACAAGAAAGAAAGCTCTCTGGAGAGAGACGACTGAGCTAATAATAATGCTTGTGCGTGGAATTTGTACGGTACAGAGTTTGGGTTTTAGGTGGTTTTAGCTTGGAAGGCAATGAATGAATGCATTATATTTTAAATTAATAATTTCTCGTGCGGCACGTTGGGTTGAATATTATATATTTAATATTACATGTTCGAGTTCATTAATCACGTATACGCTTCTCGAGACTCTCATCGTTTAATATCATAGCATTTTTTTCTTCGTATCTCCCAAGATATTGCGTAGAACCTATTTTTTAACAAGTATGTCGATGCCCCTTTCTCTCTGATTGAAAACATATTCCCTCCTTTTTCCTAAAATTCTCAAATCCTAAAACTCGTTAAGAATGGGAGAGAAAATTACTTGATTTATCTTTGATTATTCCTACTTTCTTTTCATCGTCTTAATTCTCCTGCAGTATTTCATCACTTCCTTTGCTGATGTATATTCTTTACGATAAAAATGAGTGTTTTTTTTAAATTGAAGACAAAAAAAGTAAGGATCTTCTGGCATATCTAAACTTAGCTGTCTCGACTTTTTGGAAGAAAGTCTTTCTTTCATGGTAATTACGCAAATTCCCTATTATACCCTTAATTTTATCATATTTAATATTTTATTTAAGATATGGATACAATTGTAAAAGTTCAGACTATTTTTCTTGAAAAGCGACTTATATTAAAAAAAAATCTTAAAACGACTTGTTTGGAATAATAATTCCTGTAGCACCTTTTCTGTCAAACATTTCGATATTTTTTCTTACATCTTGTTTTTTTTATGGATGTTTATTTTTATCTTGACGGGAGTTTTCTTGTTGAATCATGAACGTTTCATGAAGAATCTGATTTTTTAATCTTAAAAATTTATTGATTCATAAAATTTTCTATGTAAAAAAAATCTTAAGCGACGCTGACTACTACTTATGCAAGTCCTGGCCTCCCCATTTCTTCATCCGCTGTGTTGTCTGCTCAACCTGCGATTTCCATTTGTATCTTCAAAATTTATTATCTTTCCGTGGCGCCTAAAATTCTCAAAATTTAATAATAATAATAAGCAAACGAATGAAAAAAACATATGCACCTCATTCTTCCAGTTGGTCTTGTACAGTACAAGCATGAGAAGCAGTGTCTGTAAAGCTACACCAGCAATCATACCACCCCAAAGACCCTTTACCATTCAAACAAAGTTAAGGAAGAGAATCAAAGCTTTGATCTTACAGCATTAGATGGCATTGAAACGAAATGTAAGAAGGATTTCGAACTAATAGTAAGTAAGATGCTTACTACGACTCCAAGATTAACCACATAACCAAGAAAATAGCCAAGCGGCAAGCCGAAGATATAGTAGCATCCAAGGTTGATATAAGCTACTAAAGCTTGCCATCCACCTCCTATTGCAACACCTGACAATTTAAAATAATTATACGAATATATATATATATAAATATATATATTAGAAAACCTGATATAACTGGCTGGATGCTATTGAGAAGCATAGTGATTCCTAGGAGGCCAGAGAGGTGCGCCACAGCTCTTCGCATGGTTTCGCTATCTGTGAAGATTACTGAGAAGTGATTTCTCGTTGCAAGAACTACGATCATGCAAACTATCCCAATAAGAAGAGATTGAAGTAAAGTCGCGTAAACTGAGTATCTTGCAGCCCTTGGATGTCCCATTCCGAGCTCATTAGATACGCGGACGCTTCATTACAAGAAAAAAGAAAAGGTAAGTGTTTCTGTCTTGGTGCCTAGCCTATAAAGATGTGAAAGAAAAGAACAATTAAGTCACCTTATCGCTGCATTCACTCCAATGAATGCCATTGATACCCAGCCATCAACATTCATACTGAATCATCACAAAGATCGTACGTAAAAGACATCAGTGCATTTATCTTTGATAAACTAAACAACTTTTAAGCTCCTCAGTACCATATCGAGAGGGAACCAACCGAGGTAACAGCATTATCAAAATGTCCCGCAAGAACGATAATGCTCATCATATACCATATCTCCAAGCACAACATGATTGCAGATTCGAAAGACAGTCTCACGAAAGGCCAAATATCCCTAAAAGCCAGCCAAGAAAACCCTTTCCAACCATCTCCACACCAAAGGATAACATACCCGAACTGCGTAATCGCGGTGAACCAACTGGTAAGATCAAAGGCCAAGCCAGCACCAATTGCTCCCCATTCTAAGACATAGACAAAGAGCCAGCATAGGACCACTTGAGCTAAAAGGGCGAGAGCTGCTACCCATGCTAGAACAGAGACTTTGCTCTGTGCCTGAAGGAACTTCTGCGTGGGGAAAGTTACGGATAGGGAACACAGCTGAGGCAGGATTAAGAGAGTGTAGACTCCAGCGGGGCGGGCGATTTCGTCTTTTTGTCCCAAGAGCATGAGAATAGGCCTTGCGAATATGTAGAGAGGCGAAACAAGGAGACAAGTGGCTGATAGGATTATAATAGATCTTTGCATGTAGATTCCGAGCATGTGGACTTGTCCCGCACCGTAAGCCTGGCCACATAGCGTTTCGAGGGCGCTTCCCATACCAAGCTATGAAGTTGTTCAAGCGCAGATTAAGAATTAGAATCGAACTTATTTTTCTTACAGGCGTTTTAGATTTCAGTACCATAGGCGTCCCATTCAGTTCCGAGTTAAACCCTAAAACCCTAAATTTTAGTGAGCAGAACTAAAGAAGCAGCAAAGATGTACTGAACACTTGAGCTAAAGAAGCGAACGGTTGATTCTATTACCATGAATCCAAAAGCGAAAGTGCAGACGACTGAGAGAGCAATAGAGAAAGCCGAGAGCTCGACATCTCCGAGGTGTCCGACGAACATGGTAGTAACGGAGGTCGTGCCGTACTGACACAGTATTTGGAACGCTATCGGCCCGCCGATTTTCCACAACTTTACTGATTCTATGCAACCGATCCTCCACCGCGCCTTTAGCCCTTCCGCCGGCAAGTAGTCGCCGTCGTCGCCGACCAGCTGCGGATACTCTAGGAGCGGAGATTCCATGCTCGTGGTCGTGGTGTTGAAAAAGCACAGAAAAGGCGTAAACGGAGAGAATCTCGCTAGAACGTGGAGAAATCGCAGTTGAGCTTTTTCTTAAAACGCTATTATGACGAAATGCAAAATCTTGAAAAGTGGACCAGATTGGCAAACTGTTGAGAGTTGAGGACGTAAACTGTCAAATTGAAAAGGATTAACATTTTTCCACTAGCAAAAAGACAACGCAGACAATTCATCAAACCATCCCAGGAGTTATAAATTATATAATAATCATTTCGCAGTTTCTTTATCAATTGCTGTTTCATTTCTATTTCCTTTTCTTTTTTCTCTATTTTCGCTTCAAGACAAGGGTTTTAGATATCCCAAGAATTTACAATATCAAGAATTCAAATTATGTGCACTTATATGCACTAATGGTTGATGTCTATAAATGTAAATCAGTAAATCACCCCTTATATTAGGTGTAACGTGATAACTAATAATCGTTAAAAATTTATCTAAAACTATAGTAAAATATAATTTCCTTTTAAATTTTTTTCCATTATTTAAAATAACTAATAATAATTTTAGTTCTTAATTGGGTCCACACATTTTATTCTATTTATGATTTATCATCTCATTACGAAGATAAGGTAGCTTTTGTGGCTTGGGAGATATCACATTCCTTTTTCATTTATGTTAGTTCCTCTCTCAGCATAAGCAATAACAACAATCTATCAGTTACAATTACACTGCATACAGAATCGTTTGTTTCACTAATGGTAATTAATTAGTTCATTAAGTAGCGGTGACCAATTTATCAAGATAATCATATTTCGAGTCCTTTTGCTTCATATGTTAACATCTTAAACCTATATGGGTCCTAATTAGTTATTTCTTAATCATGCATAATTTTCAGATCGACCCGAATTAATGTTAGAAATAAAATATTCATTAGATAACGTGGATAATTTAAAATCAACAGTGCCATAAAATTTACTATTCTAGAATTTTGAAAAAGTGACGATGATCTACAACTCGTGGGGTCCAATTGAAAGTTAGGCAACTTTTGCAAAATACCATACGACTGTTAATATTATTTATATACGTGAGATTTGGTATTTCTTTTTGAACAACTTTTTCCATACAGATCTAAAACTAAAGCATCTCCTTCCACGCTACAATTTGTTCAACTTTAATTACATTTAATTAAGGGGCGTCCACGTATAGCTATTACAGCTTATCCTTGAACTGTTCTCGCTGATGGGCGTCCATGTATTATTACAGAGATTTCGTTTGGCTTAGTTATTAGTCCCATTATAATAACAATATAAATAAAATAACAATAACTATAATAATAATAATAAAGCTACCGTCAGGTACAAATTTATACCTTTCAATTACTGCTGTTCATAGTTAGCATTCGTGGACACTTAAATTCGTGTGCATTAAAAAGGAAAATTTTATTATTATTAAATTAAAGGTAATTAACTAAAATTAGTAAGTTATTAATTAATTAAAAATAATAAGTAAAGTTAGTGGGTGGTTTTCTTTTTATTTTATTTAATAATTTTTTTCTAAAAAGATTCTAATTGACGGACTAATTGGATTGTTTAGAGCATGCCCTCTTAATAAAATAGTATCGGTAATGAAGATTAAATAATAAACGAGTCTTCAAATCGTAGGTGATATCGGAACTTCGCAATTGGTGAATTGGTGCAAAATATGTTTTATCTTGTTAAAAATTAGTAATTAATGTTTGATTTTCATTGAAATTAATAGTTTTAGTTAGAGAAATTTCAGCGGTTACACTTACAATACAATCCTAGTGGCGTGTAGGAAGAGCACACCACACCAAGCATTTAATAATGTGGCGTTTCAATCCATGAAATGCTACTATTCCTACCGAAATCTGCGCCGTCGATTCAATCCTCAAACATCCCAATCCAACGGTGGGGATGTTTTCTATTGTCGTAAAGCAATCGAAATTAAATAGAAAAGAAACGCACTCAAAAACAAAACTACTAAGCAGGGGGAAAAGGTCTTTGTGTTGTTTCTCTTTCTACAAGTGTTATTATTATCCATATTTATTTGTTTATTATTTTATAAAAATGGTATAAACAGTTTCCTCCTTTTTTGTAGTACTTTTCCTTGATTTTGATTCGAGAGTCGACCATAATTTTATTTCTTTCCATTTCGTGCAACGAAATTTAAGTTGATACCAAACATTAGCCCTTTCTATTATTACCTCTCTATCTCTCAAACTTTTTCAAAACTATCTAACAGAGAAACAAATCTCCATTCTCCCTCAGAAATAAAAAAAATCGGAGAAAAAGATGTCTTCAGGCAACTACGGCGACTTCTTCGGCGGCGCCGGTAGATCATCCACCACAACGACGACACGCGCAAACTTCTTCAACAGCACCGCCGCCGCCGCCGCGAGCAGTCTTCTTGGCCCACCACAACAGCAGCAGCAACAGACCCATCAGTTTTCTTTCCCTTCGCCGATGTTACCCGACCCGATAACCCAGATCCAGCGACCCGATTATATCGGAAAGCGATCTCTCGCCGATTATCAGAGAGAGAGCTTAGGTTTTCATCTCAGAAACGTTAAGCCTCGGTGGAGCAATAATTTTTCCCAGCACACATCTCCGATTTCCCCCCTCAGCCAAGTAGATTCGCCGCCGATTATCCACCGGCAAGATTACGGAGGCACAGCAAGGTACTTTCCGGCGAATTCCCTCGGTGGCAACGGCTTGAACTGTAACGACAACGTTTACGGCGGCGTCGCTGTACCTCGTTTGGACAAGAATACGATGATCAGTCAGCGCCTGAAGCAATTGGAGAAGGAGCTTCTGTGCGACGACGACGATGACGCCGGCGAGAATCTCTCGATCGTAACCAACGGCGGCGGCGAGTGGTCGGATACGTTTCAGAATCTACTGTGCCCGACCCAAAAACCTGCGTCGCTGTCTCCGACGCCGTCGACGTCGTCTTCTACCTCGTCGTGCTCGTCAACGCTGGCCTCGCCTCCTTTGCCCTCTCCCAAACAGTCGCTCATCGACGCCGCCGCTGCCGTTTCAGAAGGCCAAATAGCCTCCGCGATGGAAATCCTCACGCGCCTCGAGCGCGTGGCGAGTGCTAGAGGCACCCCAGAACAGAGGCTCACCCACTGCATGCTCTCCGTGCTGAAGTCACGCGCGAGCCCCGCCGAGTACCCGCCGGCGGCGGCGTCCGAGCTCGACGACGAGGAACACGTGTCTTCGATTCAGATGCTGTACGATGCCTCAATTTGTTTCAAGCTAGGGTTCATGTCTGCTAACCTCGCCGTGCTCGAATCGGCCACCGCCGAGAGCAGATTCGACAAAATCCACATCTTAGATTTCGACGTCGGCCACGGCAAACAGTACGTTCATCTTCTCCAGGCCATGGCGTCGAGGAAGACGAACGGCGGCGGCGGCGAGACACCCACGCCCAGCTCTTTGACGATAACCACCTTCTCGGAACGCGCCGACGACGACGAGAGGCTGACGCGCGTCGGCCAAGGGTTGAAAACCCTCGCCGGAAAAATTGGTTTTCCTCTGAGCTTTCACGTGATGAATTCGAATTTCTCAGATTTGACCCGCGAGAATCTCAAGGTACAGTCCGACGAAGCTTTGGTCGTCAATTTCACCTACAAACTGTACAAAATCGCCGACGAAAGCGTCACGACGGAGAATCTCAGGGACGGCCTCCTTCGCCGCGTGAGGAGCCTTGCTCCGGCGATAGTCACCGTCGTGGAACAAGAGCTGAACCTCAACACAACGCCGCTCGTCGCGCGCGTCAGAGAAGCGTGCGACCACTACGCCGCCTTATTCGAGTCCCTAGACGCGGCGTTCGCCAGGGACAGCGCCGATCGGGCCAAAATCGAGGCGGGCTTGGCCCGAAGAATCTCCAACGCGATTTCTTGCGAGGGAAGGGAGCGCGTGGAGAGGTGTGAGGTTTTTGGGAAATGGCGGGCGCGAATGGGCATGGCCGGATTCAAGATCCGACCCGTTAGTCCGACCATCGGCGAGAATTTCAGGTCGAAGTTGAACTCTCTGGCGCGCGGAAATCCGGGATTCACCGTCGCCGGCGAGGGCGGTGGGATTTGTTTCGGTTGGAAGGGAAAGGCGTTGACGGTGGCGTCCGCGTGGCAATGAATTTTGACCTTTTTTTATTTTTTTTTGTTCTTGAGAATGGTAAACACACTAACACAAAAAGTGTTTATTAGATTATTGTCGTCAATTTGATTGGAGAAGTGACTTTTTAATTATTAGTGGTATGGCATGGTATCTTACATAACAACGAAGCGTTGTTCTTTATTTTTGGTTGTTTTGCATTGTACTTTGATTGAAATTTTATTTAGATTGGGTTACGTTATTTGATTTCTATCGTTATTTATTCAATATTTTGCAGCGAGTTATTCGCAAATAATGTGGATGGGTTATTCTGGTAAACCTAGTGTGGTGTTGTAATATCTCAAACTACAACAAATAAGCGAATAAACAGAACTGAACCCCTACCTACTACGCCTAAAGATTTAGTCAATCTTGGGTGAGATTCGCATTGCTATTTCTTTTTTTGGAGAAATTAAGTTAAACGGATTCCTATTGCTATTTGAGTTGACTTTTAAGTGGTACATTTTATATGTTTTTGGTAGAAAGTATTTTCCGAATGATTATTTACGGCGATGAAATAATATTTTATTCTCACTTTAGGTCATGTGCATGCATAGCTACCTAATAAATGTGGCAGCTTTCTGAGTCAATAAATGGACACATCTTTGGTAGTTTGGCATTTATATATTATATACACACAACTTATGAAATGCTTTACTAGAGAGACACGTAAGATATGCTCTACCATTGTTGATAAGGAATTTGTGATCGAGCATGGTTTTAAGGTGTTAATGGTTTGGTCAAATTGTTAGGACACGTGTACTATATTTGTATTCTGAATTTATAATAACGCAAGAACCATCACACATTTGATTTTAGTTATTGGAGATATGCTTCTTGTAGATTAGCAAACTTATATATACATTAATGATATATTATAGATAACCAACCTAATAGAAAAATTCCCGGACAGGTGATTTTATTTATCTATCATATGAATCATATAATCATCCTTTTTCAGTTAGTTGGTGCGCTATCATATAAATTAATTTTGATGCATCGAAGAAAATATGTCATTCTGTCTCAACAATGCAACTGGAATCAATCCTTTCTCTGAGGCGCAACTATAATAACTGTCATATACATTAACAAGATTTGTCTTTCTTACCAGTCAAAGCTGAAAGATTCATAATGTAAGCTTTTAGCATATGCACAAATCTCAGCTACTTCTCTCCTCATCCTCTTTGGCCCGCTCGCCATCACCACAGCTTCCAATTCTTCAAACTCAGATAATATCTCTGCATAGCAAGAAAAAAAATTAAGTTCAATAATTAAAGGCTATTTCATGACATCAAATGGAAAACCTTACTCCTCAAATTCGGCCTTTGTCCGTAGAAAACTCGAGTAACTTCCTTCAACGACAGCCGAGGATTGCTTTCGAGCTCTGTCCCAAAATCTCCAGCCCGCAAATCACCATCGATTTGTGTCTCCTTCTTTCCGACCTCCTTCGAACTACGGCTCTTCCTCCATAAAAAAGCAGCGCAAACGACGAAAAATAGCGACCCAAAAAGAAGCGCAACGCCGATCAACGACCTGATAGGATTAGGGTATATGCAGAAGCGATCGACCACCCCGAGGAGGAGAAGGAAGACGACGAACCACGACGAGTTGACTGCTCCGAGCCATAGCCAGCCGCAGCTCGAGCCCAGGGCCGTCGAGATGGGCCCGTCCGAGGCGCACGGCTCGAAGTATACGGTTCGAGGGAGCTTCTCGACGGTTCTATCGACGTCTTCTCGGGTTACGTAGGCGTGGATTTTTAGTTGGAGGAGTGAGGCGTCGTGGAAAGTCTCGGAAATTGGAAGGAGATGGTCGAGCATTGAGAGGTCTGTCGATTTCTTGAAAGCTGCGACGAGGAACACTTTAGTTTTATGGCCCTTCGAGTTCGATATATAGATGAGTTCCTTGACGATGGAGACGAACGGCGTGATCCCACTTCCTCCGCTCACCATCACGAGGTTTTCGTGCCTGCGAAACACAGAAATGTTGTACGAACATTTTACCTAAACGCTTAAGTTTGTGGCGGGGAGAGTATCAATTTTTTTTAAGTTTATACATTATATTTCCATATAGTAAGACGGATTTCTTTATTATCAGCCCCTAGACGCGTAACTTTCTAAATGGATGGTTGTCAGGATTCATAAATAAGACATCTCTGGTCCCTGAGCTCTAATACCATGCTGAATGATCAATTCACCTAAAAACCTAAGTTTGTAGTGACTGTATCATTTCATTAATTTTATGTATCAAATTTCCAACATTCGCGCGGCGGAGTGTTTTTCGGATCGAAACGAACCTTAAAAACTCCAGAGTCGGAGGCGAATAAGGTCCCTCGATCGAAAATTGGAGCTTGTCGGTCGGTGCGCCGGAGGAAAGCTTCGCGTAAAGCGCCCGAGACCAATTTCCTTCGCACTTTACGACGACACTGAGTCGATCGGGATCCGTGTTCTTGTTCGAGGTGACAGTGAACGGATGCCACTGTAGTTTGGAGACGGTCTTCTCGTTTACGAACATAACGCTCGACGGATTATAGCTTAGCCCTAGAAGCAACGTAAAAGCCGAGAATCACAATTGTTAATATATGTATATGCCGGTAAGGACAATAGATAAAAAATTAAAAAAAAATTGATACTCCCCACGAGCTTAAGCTTGTAGGTAAAGTGATCATTCAACGGTATGTAAATGCATGTGAGTGAACATATTAGTGTTGACTTACTGGGATCTTTGGAGAAGTTCAGTTCGACGGCTCGGCAAGGTAGGACCCGCGCGGACAAGAGGCGAACCCTTTGTCGGGATTGTAAGAATCTCAAGAGCCGATCGGTAAGAAACAGATAAAACCCGGGGAGGGTAATGAAAGTATAAGAGACGCCGACGTGCATTACGAAGAAGATAATGAAGACGGCATAGAGATGGTGCGCGTAATAAAACACCTCGAACAGATTCCTTCTGATCGACGACGAGCTCGTGACCCATATCGCGATTCCCGAGAGAAGAGCCGCTTCGCCCGACAAGTTCGAAATTCCATCTTTGTCGTCCCACTTCAGCATCTGCAAGGCCCATCGACAATTCATTTTTAAACTCATTCTTGAAAATATTAGAAGAATATTTAGGCTGAAAGCATAAAAAAATCCCTTGTGGTTTAATACAAAATGCACCAAAAACGCCTACGGTTTGAGAACTGCACAGAAATCCCTCGAGGTTCACTTAACTATACGTTCCTTATCATTTTACACTACCTAATTGGGGGTGTAATGCTATGTTGTAGACAACACATGGGTACAGTGCTAAGTTTAGCACATCACAAGGGGGTTTCACGCAATAAATAAAAAGCATAGGGTAGTATCGTGCATTTCAGTATAACCACATGAGAGAACAACGTAATTCACCCGAATAATTACCTCTGAGATGTGATGAGTTTTAGCCCAACTTATTACGTAGCAAACGCCGTGTGCCGTGAAGAGGGTCATTACGCAGTGCCCGAGCCAAATGTGGTACTTAACGGAAGATTCCGACGTAACTCCCATTAAATTCAAGATTGGCGATCGTCTGGCGACGGGGAAGAAGAGGAAAGATATGCATACATTGCCCACGAGGCCTAGCATTAGGGCTACGCTTTCGAGCTTGACTTCCCACCTAAGTTTTCGCATATAGTCGCTTGGAACAGAAAAAGAAAGGCGAAAACTTTATAAAAGGGTTTGACGAAGAAAGAGCGTTCTTACACGGACTCGTGAAGGTTTGAAGCAGATTGCCTCGTTACGTTCTTGAACATGTTGCGTACGTAGGACGAAATCGACCAAGCCAAGAGCGACACGAACATGATCGCAAAGGACAATTCTGCCCGAGATACGATCCCGAGTGGGCCCCGCACTAGGACGGGCCTTTTCCATGAGGAAGCGTAGCTCGAACGGTTCGATGTTGTGCTTCGAGTTGTTACGTGCGATCGCAATCGTTAGATTAACGAAAGACTGGGAAAAAAAAAAGAGAGAAAACTCGAGTCTTTTGCTTTTTTCTTCATTACCTCATGCCTTCTTTCTGCAAGTGAAGATAGAGACATCCTAGCATGGAGATGAGGAGGATTGGGACAGAGTATAGGAGTATGTTAGTGCCTGTAGAGTTTGAGTGGAACACTTAGGGCGATTTTCTTACGTAAACAAAGAATGGTTAAGTATGTATACCTACCTTGTTGTCCGAAGAACGTTGAGTTGGTTTTGGAGCGTATGGTAGGCAGCCAATGAAGCCAAAATACGTCTGTGGGCATCATTATCCATATCATGATGTACCCTGAAAATATAACGAAAGCAAGGAGCTTTATAACCATTTGAATCCTCTTCCTAAGCAAATCCATGATGATGTCTTCCCTGAGTTGTGTATAAGAACTTTTCTTGTGTAATAAGATCAAGATTTATATAGACGGGACGTTTAAATTCAAAAGGGTTAACCTGCTGCTATCTCTTACATGCGTACAAAAGAGGAGGCAAATGACCTAGCTTGGTAGATGAGAGGTAAAAAGACTTGTCTTTTAACTTTGTAAAAGACCAATCTTTTGTTCCTTCGATTTTCTCAACTTTTCGTGATGATATAGTGTTCAATGGAAAGATATACGGCCATTGCATATATGTTGAATATGTTACTGAGGTCGAGCAGAGCAGAGGTCAAAGCAGAGAAGACAAATGTGGTCCGAAACAGAGATTTGAAAGAATTATTACATCCAAAGAAAGGTAATGATCCTCACGTTTAGAACCTTTCAGACAAAACATATTGTTCATGAGCAAAAACGGAGAACCCAAAACCCAGAAACTTAAATACTTTTCAAACCTCAGAAGTTTTCATCAACCTCTTAACACGCGATTGAACAGGCAAGCATCTCTCCTTGCATCGTCGGCTATGCTAAGAGATGATACGCACTGAGCAGCAATATGATCGGCAGATAAAAAGCTTGAAGCCCAATTTTCACGTCCAAGATGCCCAGGATGCAAGTCCTTGCTTGCTTGGGAATTTGCCCAAACCAACGAATTTGAGTTTTCCCGACGATTCCATGGCTGCCAATTTCTTCTATATGCATCATCACAAGCAGTAAGCCCCACATTTCTTGAATACTTCGACGAATTGCAATAAGTAGGAACGACAAAATTTGGCTGCCTTGTACCCAAAACAGCTCCCATGTTGCCTGTAAGATCCCAAGAAAGAAGCCGTCGATCCTTGTTCATCATTATCTTGTCGATATCGTCAGAGTCTTCACCAATCAGGACATGCAAAGCAGCTGCTTCTGCTATTGCAGCACCTTCTTCGTCGAGCCTCTCCTGTTCTTCCTTCTTCCTTAGCTTCTTCTTTTCGAGTTCGCTGCGAATGGCTGCAGAAGTAGCTAATAACTTCTCCAAGCGCCTTTTCTTCTTCTCGGCTTGTTTGATGCGATCAAGTTCATCATTCACCTTCTTCTTCTTGGGTTTTCGAAAAAAAGCTGTAGCTTTAGCACCCTCCATGATTTGACTTTCAATCAAACCTAATCTGTCTGCTTTGTTCGACTTTTTGTACTAAAATTACTAAGCACTAACTTTGAAAAAATGTTAATAAACTTCTGAAACTAGGGAGAAATAGCGGTCGGTATACTAAAGCTTGACTGACCTTCACTACACCCACTCTGGTCTAAATGAATACCTCATTTTACGGACCCTACATTCCCAGAAAGAAAGAACAGGAGATTGAAAAAGTGAAAAATGGGAAGCCATTTTGAAGCTTTTGGTCAACAACATACTTCACACAATATTTTTAATCCTCTGCGTAGCTATAGGACTGGCCGGATAATTAATGGATAAAATTGCTGACAAATCTATCTTTCAGTAGAGCAACTTACATTGTTATTTACCTGCAAGAAGGATGAAACCTTCAGTATTAAAGCCAGTCGTCGCAGAGACAAACGCCAAATTCAAGAATTTACAATAGTACATGACATAAGATGTTAAGAATGATATGAGTTAAGAAAATTCTTGAATACGTAAAGAAACAGATGTGGCGAAAAAGTCCTAGTCCAATCAGTTGACACTACAAATGACACATTGCTAACTGTCCGGAGATATGCAGACATGATTCTCCGAAAACGATAAAGATCCATCCGTATGAATAAGCATAAGCACAACCACACATTGAGTATAGGTTTTATCATAGAACTGAGATAAAAACTGCAGCTGTCAACAGCAGAAAATAGTATTTTGATTTCTTAACGCCAAAAATCTCTAAAAAACCTGCAAAAAACAGATTTAAGCTCCATGTTTCTTACAAAAGCACTTTCGCTTATGCAGAAAATTCGTAAATCAACAGATAAGGCATATGCCAGATCCAGCCACTAGAGACCCAAGCATTCATAAATTAAACCTTAGGAAAAGAATTCAGTACATATACACCGAATTTCAGCACGATCACGAAAACCCTTACGCCCAAATCCATAATCCAACTATCAACACCCCAAATCGTCAACACAGACATAAAGAAAAAACAAAAGGACCGAATCGGATAGACAGATTAGATAGCGTACCTTCAGAATACCCAATTATCTCAAATCTCGATTCGAGATTCTGTAGAGTTTCAAGGATCTACTATAAGTGCGTTGAGCAGATAAAGATCGATTTTGGGGGAGGACAAAAAGAAGCAACGTACTTCTTAGTGATGGCACGCCGTGGAGAGGAGAGAGACGGGGACGATTAGGAGAAGGAAGGGTATTTTTGGAAGTACAAACAAAAGCGACACGCGGCGTTTGTTCGTGACAAAAAATACTCCTAGTAGAGTAGCTCATTCAATCAATCCATCATCGTTCGAATTCTACAAAAAAAATGTATATTTCGACATATTTTGTAGAATATTTAATATTATTATATTGATTGTTTGTGATAATTTTTTTGCTAAATAAAGAATGCAAAAAAAAATGTTAGACGCCGATTTAGTAAAATGTATAAAATGGTTTGGGACAAGGGAGTATAAAATAAAACTGCAATTTCAAGTTGGTTATAGTATCTATTATGTTATATATATTATATACTAGTAATTTTTCGCACATTCTACGCCCGTGCATATGATTTAATATATTATGTTGTTCTTAATAATAAGATATATTTATAATTTATTGTCGAAATGATAAAATATAATTTATAACTATATAAAAGAAAAATAAATTTTAGGGGTGTAAGCATAATAAATACGTAATATAAAAGTAACATAAAATAATTAAGTGATAAATAAAAAATAGAGAGACTAAATTGCAAATAAATATGACCGACAAAATGTGGCAGTTTATAGTCACTTCACACCCTTTATATAATAGCATAGATTCTATTATATTAAAGGTGAGTGATATGATAAATCGTTAATTGGTCTGTCTCAATTGACCAATCAGATCTATTAAAAAAATAAAAAAAGACTTATTAAATCAACCATCTTCTTGAGAAAATAAAAAAGACTCATTGAAAGAGTCTTTACTTTATGAGAAAATCCATAAAATAATCGAATTCGAGTAATCATCACTAATTATTGAATCATCGAACTAGTCAAGAAAATAAATCGAGCTCGATTTTAACTGAACTCATTTACACCCCCTTGTCAGCAAGGTAGATACAAATCGTATGATAAATTAAAAATATATGTTCATACAAAAGGAAATACCAAGCACTAACAAGTATTCCGTGGAAGACACGAACTCCATTATCATCTTAAAGTTGTATAGGTGAAATGGAGATTCCAAAAGAGAACTACCTTTTTTGGGGGGCCAAAAGAGATTAAAATAGTTCATTTTGGTAAATAATAACACAAAGACAAGTCCAAGGCTGTTTTGACAATTTTCATGCAGACACGTGGTTAGAAAAGGAAGTAAGGAAAAAAAATGCGAACGTTCAAAAGGAATATGTGATTAATCGTCCCATTTAAAATCTTATAACGCATGCAATCGGAAAATTATTACATAATTGACATGTTAGTGGGATCTTTTTTTTATTGTTGATAAGATTTGCCTTTTTTCCCAAAGATTTGGTCGAGCCAAAAATCATACACGTGTATGTGTAGTGTAGCCCAATATTTAGTTCAAAAAATATTATAGGTAACGGCGTTGACATTTTTTTTGGTAACCGGGTAAAGCCGATGGTAAACCCCGGGGCCGACCCACTACCTGCTAAACAGGTCGACCAGGTCAATCGCACATGTCTGGGCCCATGTAGGCAGGCTTAGGGAAATGTCACAGGGATGAGATTCGAACCCAGGACCTCTCCCAACATGACCCTAAGCACCTCCCCCTCAGCCAGTAGGACTGAGGGCTCATTGGCGGCGTTGACATTTTATCAAACGTCTATTGTTCTCAAGCGTCAATTGATACATTATTTAATAACCAAATATCTGGTTGAAGGTTAATTAATATCTCAAAACAAATCATTATTTAAGTCGGCATTTATTTTCTGGTCAAGGCTCTTTTCCAAGATTAAATATTAATCATCGAAGGGCGAGAGTAGATTAAAAAGACTAGCAACATTTGATATTTGCTATTTTATTCTTTCTGTTTATAATTTCTTTAATTTGACTAATTACCATTTTCCTCTATATTTTTTTATTTATTATAATTTAACTCCATAAATAAACTTTTTTATATAATTAAAAAATAATATTCATGTATTTAACATTATAAATTACAAACAAGTCAAAGGTAATATTGTATATTTATATATTAAGCAAATTTATTAGAAATTGCGGTTTTATCGAAACGAGTTTATTACAAACGATCCATCTATTCTATCACCTTAGAGTGAGTAGTGTGTATAAACTATTTTTGATCTGTCAACTCAATAGTTTCCTACAATGTTAACATTCATATTTCAATATATTACAATTTTATTCCTAGTTTAAATTTTTATTTTTTTTTAAAGTTAATTATTGATATAAAATATAAAATAACTTTATATATTCGCACATAATACATAGGATAGAGCTAAAGTACATGTTGGGACTTGGGAGCATAATTAGACTTAAAATATAACTATAACTCAACAATCACAATTTCTGGGAAAAGCTCATCTTAACCCTTCTGTCAATTTCCTTCTCCAACTCCTCTAATCCCCCAACCCTTTCAACTTCCTACATAAGAACAAAACAAAACATTTCAAATCATATTCATCACCACATACGATAAAATATAAAAAAAATAAATCATCACCACCTTTGGCCCTAGAAATAAACCGTACGGCACTCCCTCGAACTTGTCCGAGTGATGAAGCTGATGAGCGGCGGCTACTCTCCTAAAATATGGCACGTCAGCAATGGGCCCCACTGGAAATCTCCTGTGGACGAGTCCATCGTGGACGAACATGTACGCCATCCCAAACACAGTTATCCCAAGTCCCTATATTATAATATCATCACATGTACATAAAATAATATATATTCGAATAATAGTAATATATAATCTATAAAATAATATGAGTTCTTCTTTCTTACAGCTCCAAAACATAGACCTGGGACGAGGCCCTCGTGAAAGAAACCATAGGAAAGCAAAGCTATCGCCGGCACAGCGTTGATGATGGCGAATACGTCGTTAAGCTCAAAAGGCCCTTCTCTTGGCCTATGGTGTGACTATTGGAAAAAAAAAATAGACTAAATTTTAATTTCTTTCTGTTTGACCGTTTAATTATTTATAGTTGCCCATTATTACTAGTAATGAGAGTTAGCTTTTATAGTTAGAAGTAGTTACCTCGTGCATATGCCATAACGAAGCATGCCACAGTGCTTTGTGTGCCCATCTCGCCCAATACTCCATGCCCACCTGAGAAAAAAATGTTACTCTAATTCTTTCTCATATTATCAAACAAAAGTATTATACAAGGGCAAAAAATGAAAGAAAATATATGTAATACGTGTGTTTTGAAATTGAATTAAATTAACTTACAGCAGCACCAACGGAGAGTGCAAATGTACCAAACATCTCTTCATAAGGTATAACCTCGCCATCGCCACCCTTGTCGGAGAATAGGCAACAAACACGTTTCAGTTCTATGCTGTCTTGAAAAAAAATAAAATAAATATGTAACAGATAGAATTCTTGAAATAGGAAAGAAAATGTACCTCCATTTGCCAAGAGAATCTGTAATAAACGGACAATACGACCATGGAAGTGATTCCGAAGCTCGACATAAGGGCAGCGACTAAGTAAGTGAACCTCTCCGATCTCTTCCTCGCAATCCTATCTACTAATTTCTCTTTCTTCTCCTTCTTGCGATGATGATCATCGTTCTCATCACTTTCCCTTCTTACCGCTAAACACACGCCGGCCAAGCGAGGGTTTTCCTTTCTAAACCTCAAAGACGGTGAAACTACACCCATGTTGTGAAGATGATTAGCTGACGATGATAATGGGCTGCGACTGATGATGACGTGGCATGGGATTAAGGGTTTCTTGTGGAGGTACGAGGTTTTCACGGCGGCGAGAGACATCGCGGCCTCCATGGGACGGCGGCGATGGTGTGATTCAGCTCTCGGAAGTTATCCGAGGAAGTTTTCTATGACCTTCCCTCGGCTATAATATTTGCAAGCGAGTTATTCGACTTCTCTCTCTAAATACCCGCAACCTTCAAAGATATATGAGTTCATAGCTAGATCAAAATTCGATTAGGACATACACTGGAAAATGGAAAGTTATTACTATGATATAACGGGTTGAGGAAGTGAGAATAGCATCATCATTTATAATATTTTTTAATTCCCACTCATCCACTCAACTTGTACGTGAATTATTACTTTAGATAACGAAATTATAATAAACTCAGACGTAATGCTACAAATGTCGTCAAAGCGCAGAAACGTGTCAACCATTGTCAGATTACAACCTTAGGTGCGCCACCGCCGTCGGATCAAATACCAGCTCACACACATTACAACGGCTGTGATTGCTCGACGGTTCAAGGCTAATAACTTTCTCCTCCGCCACCGATGAATAGAGCCAACCATATCGATTACCTCTTCTTATACTATTCGGTGTGTGTCTGAAACGTGGGAAAAGCAAGAAAACACTGTACCATTTAGGTTTTTGTCTTTTTAGTGAGCATCAAAGAATGGCCTTATTTGATTATTTCGGTTGATGTAAACACAAAACTACATACAAAGATCACATGCCATCTATTGCGTCGTACAGAGAAAGAGAAAGATAAGCCCAATTCAGAGACGTTGGATTTTGGGCTACCACACTTTTTATTCCTTCATCTACAAGACTTCATCACGAGTCTACTACTACTATTTTTTTTTATTTAAATTTTAGAATTTATTTAACACATGGCCATCAATTCCAGTTTACTGACTGAATTGTGAATAGCGTGATAGAAAAAAAGGGTACTATTGCATACTTGTGTATGTGTTGGTTCTTGCAATGTTTTTTTATGTTCTTGTTTGCATACTTGGACGCGACGCTGCGTCTAATGCATGCGACGACGGGTTTAATAAACCCGCGACGCCTCCTTCTTCCTCCTCACTTCTCCTCGCGTGCAAGACCCGATTCCGGCCACCCACCACCGGCGACCACCACCGCGAACCACCGTGAGCTAACAATAACACAATCCTTCTTTCTCGTCATCGTCGATTAAGCTTCGTTTGGGTATGAAACTCCTAATTAGTTTAAATCTTGATTTTTTTGTAGTTCCGTTAAATTCGGTCGAATCCTTGAGTTTAAGTTTGTGTTTTTGGTATAATATATGCTATAGATATTGTGTGTTGCTTATTAGATTGATATAACACATCCATTTTGGATATTTTGATTCGAGTTAGGAATTTTCTCCAATTTCGAAACCTAATTTTGAAATTGCGGTTTCTAGCTTGATTGATCGATTTTTTCGATACCTGATTCAATTTACGTGTTGATATTGTGCTTGTTTGTTGGTCTTTATGGCGATATTGACTTGTAAATGTTCGATTTAGGATGAATACGAACGAATTTCACGTCGAAAGTTAGTGGGGCTTCGTCGGGTTGTCGTCGCGTCCATTAGCCGCGATCCCTGTTTTTATTGGGCCAACAATTGGCCCGGTGAATTCTTTTAAGAACAGGCCCAAGTTATTGGGCCGTCGCGTCTATTAGATGCATCGCCGCGTTTATAATATGGCTCCGCTTCCATTAAACACTATTTTGTTAATATTTTTTCAAAAACACCCTATTTAATTAATTTCGAATTAAAATTGCTCTATTTTAATAAAAAATAGTCGCTATAAAATTCAAATGTTCTATTTTTATTGTCTATCTATACATGCAATATTTATACAACGGTAAAACTTAACAACTACCACTCAAGTTATTTTACCTATGCTAAAAGTTCAGACTATCTGTTCAGAGGAAATTGCCATAAAAAAAACGCTATTGATACATTAGATCAAGGAAGAATCTGCGTACCACAAGACCATTTTAAATTTTTAAGCAGCGGCCTCTGATTGATTAGATAGGTTCTGCTACAACAAAGGCATTGTCCGCGGAATGGATCTCATCTGTTGAAAGAACCCTTTTCTGTAATATCGAGACACAATCACGGGAATAAATATGTCATGCTGCAAGAAAAAAAACAAAGATTTGAAGCAACATTCAACACTTACATGATCCTCGAAACTGGGACTAGCCAAATTATTTGCGAGGTTTCGCATCAGCAATAGAATCTGCCAAAAGACCAGGACGCGAGAGAAGAGAAAGAGTTCAGAAAGATGGGAAAGCATTTTCATTTCTATATATCAGTACTGATGCTTCATGTTCAGTTTCTTTTTTTAATCTAGTGGCAGTGAAGTGATGATCGTAAGAACTAGGAATCGCTAGAATGAACTGAGCGGAGCTTACCGTCTCAATATCTATTGGGTCCATCTTCTTCAGCTTCTGAAAATGATCATCCTCGTTGGGATCAAAGACACCGCCTATGAAGCCGTATACTTGAGCAAAATCGGGAAGAACTGCATTTAACACGCAAGTGAAGAAGAATTAGTAATTTCCTTTGATTGGTTTGGAACATTAACTAAGCATAATGCTTGATGAGCAGAGGCCAAAGGATTATAGTAGATAATCCTGCTTTGTACTACATCAATTGATAGACGCCAGATGAAGAAAATTGAGCGGCAGTTAGAGGTGGCAAAAAAATATAATTTTACCAGTAGGTCTTGTCCTAAGTGAGCTCCCACTGCTACTACACGAATAAATACGGGGTAATGACTCTCCAACAACAGTATTACCTGAAACTCATAAACAGGACTTATTGAGACCACACATCAACTAAAAGTAGTAAGATTTTCTGATGAAGAGATGTGGATATAATATGCTATAAACCTCTTGTCAGTTTCTGAAGTTTGGTATTCTGCACGTAATCGTCTGTCCCGAGTTGCGCTGAAGAATCAGGCACTCTTACAAGTCCAGCATCCGCAACAGCAGAAGAGGCTTGTAATAATGGGTTTTCATTTGAAAAAACTGGAGCTTCCGATTGTGAAGAAGAAGAGGAAACAGTTTACGGTTTACGAAAATGGGGGGCATGAATCTTAAGCGAAACATGAACATGACACAATCTTACCAGGTTTTGATGCTTTCTGTGGGTATGGATGGGCAGCTTTCCTTTTGGGCCTAGGTGGAGGTAGATGTTCATTGGCTCCACTCTTTTGAACTTTCAGAAAATACTTTTGCGCGTGGCTACGAATCTACATACGTTTATAATATATCTCGTATCACTATCTACACTATGAAAACTTTTTCGCAACAAATATTGTTTCAATTTCGTCTATTTTTGTTCCAGTACTTGTATCGTGCATTTCATCGAATTATCCATTGATGAATTTTATCACTCCAAACCAGAAAGATCACAAAGAACAAAGGGAGTTGATACCTGAATGACCGTCTTTGATCCAATAAAGGCCTCAATCTTCTTCCAATCACGATCAAAGCTAAACCGAAATTGAATTGAAAAGGTATAAATAATCAAATAATGAAGTGAAAGACAGCAGGAACGTAGAATAGAACCACAGAAGGAAGAGCACAACATCATCAATTCGTCACAAACACAGGAGGAAGTCTTCACCATGAATTATTTCGGTTTCAATATCCAAATTCTCATACAAAAATCACCGAGATTCGAATCAAACTGTGATCCCAACAAACTAATATGACACACTTTACAAAGAGAACACAGTTACAGCACAAATCAAATTCGAGAATGTCTAGTAGAAAGGTTCCCCTCATCTGAAGCATAATTCCTCATAGAAAAAACTCACCTAAGCCCGTAAATAAAAGAAACTCAATCAAAACCTCTGACCCAAAGCCCACATTTTAGGGCGACCCATAAACCCTAACAGCCAACCACGGCATATAATCAACATACACACACATACGATAGGCGAAATAAAAAATTTAATCCAAATGCTCGATCCAAAATCACCTACAGGTGCAGAGCTTCTATAAACTTGTCGTGCTCTGGCTCGGTCCAGCTCTCGCGCGACTTCGAAATGGTGTAAGGTTTTCTAACCTTCTTGTTCGAATCTTCCAACGACGACGACCACGCCATATTCCCGGCCGACGAGAGCGAGCCGAGGTTGGGCAAATCCATGGCGGTGGAAACACTCCTGCAAGTTTTGATTGTAATGGATCGATCACTATTTTGTGAATCAGGAATTTCAGGGTTTTTTAAGTAAATAGGCTTTGACTCGGTCAACTTTAAAAAAATAGCCTTCAAATGTAAAATGACTATACTGCCCTTACTAATCGTGCCCACGTTAAAACCAATATGTTAAATGGGAATCGCGTTTGGGTGGGTGGGTGGTATGTAGTCCAGTGGTTGTGTAGTCGGACGTTCAAGTAATAGGTCGTGGGTTCAAATCCCCAATATTTTTTTATATATATAGCACGGGACCTGTACTGTACAACACAGGTCCCTTGCTATATAGCACAGATCCGTGCTGTATAGTACAGGTCCCGTGAAAAAAAATTGGGGATTTGAACCCACGACTTATTAAAGCATGAGACCCACTTGTAAAAAGACGAAAATACCCTTAAATTGAAGGCTATTTTTTAAAAGGTAGAATCGACGAGGCCATTTTTTTAAAGCTGACCGAGTCAAAGGCTATTTTTTAAAAAGACCCGGAATTTCATTTGATTTTCTCCTTTTCCAATTTACTCCAACACAATAAGTTACAATTTCTTTTTTTCTTTTTTTGGTGACGTCAGCAATTTTCATTTTGTGGACTGAGAAAAGGCCCATTTTTCTTGATGGACTTGCATAAAATGTCAGTTGAGGCCCGTTAACATGACTGAGCCCAATATGTCTATGCTATCAGTTTAGCACATTCAATGTATTTACTCAACAATGAAATTAAATTGTTCGTTTAATCTTAAGTCGGGTGGTTTCTTCTCAAACAATAGTTAGTGGGGTTTCCTTTAATATTTATTATATATAGATTATGTTAAATAAAATATATTGCCAACAAAATCACGATTCAATTTGCTAAGATGTTTATTAAAGAGTATAGATAAATATAAAATAATAGTTCAAATGGCTATGTCCTCCGTGTAAGATGAATTAGTCCCATTCCATCTCATATTAAAATGTCTTAATGTCACCCTGTTTGAAGAGAGAAGTGATCAATCAATATTCCATTGCGTCACGACGTCATCCAACATGGAAATGAAAAACGTAATTAATTCAATTTGTTTTCTATATTATCAAGAGGATGAGTCTTATACCTATATTTATTTATTTTTTCTAATCCCATCGTAGACCAAGCACCACGTTCAAAATTAGAAGCAAAACGAATAACGACACTGATGATTTGATCATTGGAAGATTCCTTCTCACAGCCAACGCGAAGAAAGAGCCTTCGTTAACCGACGACTACGCTACGGTCAACCGACTTGTTGACTTGAGAGTTGACTCTGCTCTATTTAACAAGCATCTTCATTCTTTAGTTATAATAGCAGAGCAGCAGCACACAATTCGGTTCTTCCTTAGACAAGAGAAAACTCAGACTTACAAAATGATGGTAAGCTTATTTTTCAAAGTCACAATTTAGTCATAATAGTCACTCATCTCTTTAATAATTCTCTCCTCCTTATTTCCACTTATGATGCAGAAAGTAGTTTTGAAACTGGAGTATTTCGACGAGAAGATCAAAATCAAAGCGATGAAAAAGGTGTCGAGCATTTCGGGCTTGGATTCGATCTCACTCAATTCCAAGGACAAGAAGATGACGCTCACGGGGGACATCGACCCAGTCGATATTACCTCGAAGCTCAGAAAGCTATGCCGTGCTGACGTCATCTCCGTGGGGCCCGCAAAGGAGCCCGAGAAGAAGGATGAGCCCAAAGTAGACAAGGCCCAAACGCCTGCGTGGATGCCGCCGATGACTTATTACTACGACGGCCAACCGTTTTATTACCAACAGCAGGCGACGCCGTACTATTGGGGCCAGAGGACCGGCGACGAGAATCCTAATTCTTGCGTTATCAGCTGAATTGTTGTTGAAAGTTTGGTGGTAATATAAAATTCAAGTTGTTATAGTTGTCTTGTGTTTTACATATATGATCGATTTATATAGATATTTCTTGCAAATCGTTTGATGTTTGAATTTTGTAGACAAGCTCGATTCGAACCAGTTCCAAATATTTATGAGCCACGTAACAAAATGTATAAAAAATTGAAAGATAAGAATTTTAAATGTGGTTCGTGTCTAATTCAATTTGAATTTTGAGCTATGCGTCCACGGATTAAAAAAAACGAGATCTTTATTAGAATTTGGAACCAGTTAGTGGTAGAAGGAGATTAATTAACTTTTGAAAGATTGACTAATCATCTCTTTTAGAGTTTCGAATAGAAGGAGATTATGTAACTTTTAAAAGATTGACTAATCAATGTTAGATGTGTCAAACGGGCCGCACGACGGGCCAACCGTTTTGATGGTTCGAGAACCTCTTTTATATAATCAAACAATGTTTATTGACGATTTTGAGATTACATATCAAGAACAATGTGTGTTTAAAACAAGATAATTCAGAAATATTTCATACCAGCAGCACTCGAATGCTCTTTTGCTTCTTCTTCTCTTTCTCTAATTATTAAGCGGTAAATTAAGTATGATTCTAGGAATTATTTTATTCATTATAGATTTGATCATAGGAGTGATAAGTGTGATTGCTAAAATCGCTACTATAATAAAATCTATAATTAATAAAATAAATCATGTAAATGATGCTAAATTGATTCCTTAATACTAATGACAGAGCGAACAACCGAAACAGAAATCGTCGTTTGGCCTAAAAAAAAGTATTTAGCTTCGACGACAATTAAGACAAAAACTGATCATTCATTACATATTACACACCGTTTATGAATCGCCTTCTTCCTTCCAAACCTCGACCCAATTCTTCTCAACTTGTTCAAAGCCAAGCAAAGAACCTTCTTCGTTCTCATCCAAGCTAGTCGAAAGGCTTCCGTAGGCAATGCCGAGCGCCGACGACCCAAAGCTGACCAAGCTCGTCAAAAATGGCAGCCACCTAGGAACGTCCCAAATTCCCTCTTCTTTCATTACGCTGAAGAGCTGTAAGAACCCTAACCCAACGGCCATGGGCACGCCGACGTAGAAGACGATTCTTGATATCATCCTCTGCCAAACAACTTCGGAAATCTTATCGTCGTCGTCGCCCTCGCCGTTTTTGATTTTGGGTTTTTCGTTTCTGTTGTTGGCGTCGTCGTAGCGGCTTCTTTTCTTCCTGGCGGCGCCGGCGCCGTCCTTGGTGAAGCCCTTTGCTCCGCTGCCCAGCCGCCACTTCCTCGGCGGTGGTTTGTGGTGGTTTGTCTGCGGCGGTGGGCTTAGGGTTTGTTTGGTGGTATTGTGCGGCGGTGCGACTTGGGGCAGTAGAAAGGTTAGTGCTTTCATGGTTTTGCTTGTGTGGTATGTGTTTGAGATAAAGTGTATGTAATGTGTAATACTTTTGAGTGTAATAGTAGTAATAATAATCAAGTGTTTTCTGAGTCTATCTTATCTTGACTCGATATGTGGTAATTGAGGCGTGGTACTGAGTAATGTCCATTTGGCTGTAGCAAAGAGATATTTAATTTTCATCTATTGACTAAGTACACTAGGGCTGTAAATGAGCCGAGCTCGAGCCGAGCTCGGCTCATTTTCTGGGCTCGAGCTCGAGCTCGAGCCCTTACAGCTGAGCTCGAGCTCGAGCTCGAGCTCGTCGAGCTTTTCAGCTCACGGCTCGAGCTCGAGCTCATTTGCAGCCTGATGAGCTCGAACTCGAGCTCGAGCTCGAGCTCGAGCTCATTAATAAAAAAAAAAATTAAATTAATAAAAATAATATAAATTAATATAAAAATACAAAAAAAATAATTTTTTTTTAAAAAATCGAGATTTTTAATAAAAAATTAGTAAAAATAATATAAATTAATATAAATTTTTTAAAATATCGATTTTTTTTAAAAAAAAAAGAATAATATAAATTATTATTAAAATATAAAATATAAAAAAAAAAAAAAAATGAAAAAGCTCGCGAGCCTGTTCACGAGCTCGCGAGCCACTATGTTTGGGCTCAAGCTCGAGCTCGACTTAAATGAGCTCGAGCTCGAGCTCAACATAAATGAGCTCGAGCTCATTTTTGTCGAGCTTGAGCCGAGCTTTTATCGAGCCGGCTCGTCGAACTCACGAGCCGGCTCGGCTCATCTTTCATCCCTAAAGTACACTTATCCCTACGTTTTCGTAAATCTTTATCAAAATTAGTTCCGGCAATTGGGCTCGATAGGGAGCGGTCCTAGATGGGCACAGGGCGGCAGTCTTCGGCGTGGGAGGCGGTACGGGCCTGACGGGTCGCGGCTCGCGGGCTGGCCCATTAGTATTATAAAACAATTTTTATTATTAAAAATTGATATAAATAAATCATATAAGTTTTTTATATATATTTTGAGATCAAATTTTTTATTTAATCAAGTTTAATAATATATATTAGTTATACCAATGAGATTAGATTTCTTAGATTAGAAGTAATTTTGGTGCTTAAATATTTATTTTTACTGTTTTTTCTTTTTTTTTTTTATTTTAGTTGGGTGGGTCAGGCCTTCATTTTTCAGTCATATAGGGCGAGGTCGGCCTTCATTTTTCAGGCACGCCTAATGGTGGGTAACTCGTGCCCGTCCTATCAAAAGGCGGGCTACAATTCGGTCCGCTCCGCCAGCCCGTTTTGACAGCTCTAATCGAAATGGTTGAAAATTTTTGGTTGTGATGGTGAACCATTCCCTTGGGAGTTGGGACCGAGGTAATTGGAATGGAAATCGAAATATTTTATTTAAACACATGATTGATCCTATTGAGTACTGCACTTATTCTGCATATCATATTTTATCGTAACTTGGTTTATTCTCAATCTCAAATATCCTGATAATTAAGTATATGTATTGTTGTTTCTAGGAAGTTAATTAGTCTTTTTGTTTAAAAAGGTTATTTAATCTACAGTAAAACCTCTATAAATTAATAACATTGGGACCATGAAATTTTATTAATTTAGAGAGATATTAACGGTAAATGAAGTCAAATATGTTTCATTAATTATATTCGATGTACTCAAAACAATTTAGAAGTGTGAATTAATGAAAAATATCGTTTCAAAATTAGTCAAGGTACAATATCAAATGCTCTCTGGATATCATTGAAGCATCGTTCTACCAACTTTGAGAATGGTGGAGATATTAAGCGACAACAACGTTTCACAATTTTTGGTTGCAGCTAGATAACTCGACATCGGAAATTGACTGTAATTAAAAAAGTTGGGGATGAAATCCAATTAGATTAGAATTTAAGAAAATCTAGTAACAAATAGATTCTTATTTTAGCAAATTACCATAATTTATAATTGTATTATTTATGAATTACTAATTTAGAGTTTTAATTGGACCTAATATTTACAAAGGAATTTTCAAAACAGTTATTATCTTATTATCTTATCGAATTTGATGATTTTTAACACATGCCCAGCTCGGGACCGGAAGATTTTATTATTTTAGAGAGGTTATTAATTTACAGAGGTTTTACTGTATATGGAAAAGGAATCCCTCGCGGGACCTCGATCCCCATGTCCCAAATCAATTCATCATAGATGGAATTTGAAATGGAAATTTGGTATGATGATATATCTAATATAAGCCTAAAACATGCACATTGCCATCCCTTATAACTCGTACAACATTTTATGATTATGTCTTTGTTATAACAATCCAACCTAATCCATCGTATCATCTTAAATCATTTCGTATTTGAAGTTCAAACTGTGACGACCCGCCTTCTACTACTATTTTCTTACACTAACTTACGTGACTAAAGAAAATATAAAATATATCACATATAAAACATCGATAGAATTTTTCGATTTTACAAAACACACCACACTCAACTATTTTACAATACCAACATTGTTCAAACTTTACATACAATACAAACTTATTTTACAAAAACCAATATAATTAAACATAACACCCGTCACACAGGTCGCATCCATGTACACACCACCCTCAAAAGCCACCGGAAGTTCCAGAAGGACCAGCCTTACTATCTAAGCGTTCATATACTGTGTTTGCTGCATCTACAACACATAAAAACATGGGATGAGCTATAAAGCTCAGTAAGTAGAAATATGCATGTATGCACGTGCCAAAATAGCAAAGGCATCCGCGCCAGTGCTTTCTAATACTCACATACACATATCATTCTTATTTCTTTCTCATTTCTTTTTCATTTATATCAGGGCCCATAGCTAACTTACTACACGCACCATTAAACCATGAGCTCAAATCCTTTACGGATAAAAATACGATAGTGACCCACTCTGGCTAGGATAAAACTAGGGTTTATCTCCAGTCCTATCATTCACCAGGTCGCCCCTCTATCAAATTACTTTCCTGGCACTATAGTTATACTATGTGCCTTCCCATTACCTAAATAATTTAGGTAAATATATTCGACGGTCTTACCCCCGTCATGGTGCCTTTGTAGAAGTAGCTATATTCTCATCTATCTACATTACATATAACTCGCTTTCCACTCAAGTAATACAATGCACGCTCATTCCTCAAAATATCTCATATGATTCGTGCGTGCACATGATCATGATGCATAATTAATGCGACAATAAATATTCCAAATAATCACATTCACATACCACGTATTCATCAAAGCAATTAGTCACGTAGTAATACACATATCAATCAATTTATGTGTTGTAGGTGAAATTCCCACTTACCTGATATCCTTAGCTTATCGTACGGTTAAATCGCTAACCTTCAAACCCTAATTATAGAAACATATAAAATTAGAGGTTGTTAATTTAATTATAATTTCATAAAATTAGCTTAATTTGAAAACCCTAATTTTGACTTTTATAAATTTCAAAACCCTAAAATTTATAACTCGACCTAAATTGGGAAATACCATTTCAGAGATAGATCTCGACATTATACAACCACCTCGATCAAACGTTGTGCTTTCGTCGCCGAAATTCTAGAAACATTTCTTTCTTTGTTTGTTCCCACTAAAATGAAAGGCTCCTTCTCTTCAATATTAAAGGTAACTGTCTTGCGATTACAGTCGATGACAGCTCCGTATTTCGATAGCCAGTCCATTTCAAGAATCACCTCATAATCGTTCATTGGAATGACTATTAAGTCAACGGACAATTCTCTTTTCAAAATTTCTAAAACTCCATACCTAATTTCCAAATAATGTTAGATATCATATAGTCACCAAATTAATAGATACCAAATATGAAATCATATAATAACATAATATGCATGCAAATTTATTGGCCAACTTACGCACGGGACCCGGGTATTACACAAACAAGGGTGGGAGTGGGCATGATTCGAGGTTGCTACTGAACATGCTGACTCATATCATATTCATATACCAAATATCATCCCTGTTAACTCACTGCTCTGTCAATTTGAAGCGAACGGAGCAGGGTCGAGGATAGGCGTTGTGTTGGTAATAATCCCATTTCCATTCATTTTTCCACACTTTCATTGAGGAAAAAATACAGTCAACTTCTCATTCCCATTTTGACATGATATAATACGGTTCTAATAAAAAATAACATTTGCAACAAACTAAATTTCACCCAACTATTGATGTTTCGATTCTTTTCTTGGTATTTCATGAACATCATTCATCATTGTAAAAGTGTTTTCTTCTCTCTCTCTATATACTCTTGTATAAAGAGCATAAAAGTAAAAGTCTAGGAATTATGAATTAGTCGGTCAATTATTTTTACCATTTTACTCATACTATTTTAGTTTATTAGAATTTTATTCTTGCTTTAAAATTTTATTTCTTAAATAACTTAATTAATAATATAAGATACATAATATAAAATTCCACCTACATTGGGTGCTAAACTTATTAATATATATAGTTCATTTCCATTTGTTAATATATTTATAGGTAAAGTATGAACCCAAATTCAAATCTAAATCCAATCTTTTTATAATACACATAAGATTGGGTGCTAAACTAAACTTATTAGTATATATACGTTCATTTTCCATTTGTTAATATATTTATAGGTAAAGTATGAACCCAAATTCAAATCCAAATCCACTCTTTTTATAATACAAATCGGAAGTCAACAAAAATGAAATGAGTCTCTAGATAGTTCGGTTCCCACTTCCCATCCTTAATAAGCCTTTCAGAAGAACACTGAACTGTTCCCATCTTTGAATCTCGCTATTACGCACAAAACTACACAAATCAACTAGCGATCCACCATTTCTATTAACGTTGAATAGATTCGAGAGATGGATCTTGAGACGAAGGCCAAAGAAGCGTTCATCGACGACCACTTCGAGCTCGCCGTTGACCTCTACACTCAAGCGATTTCCCTCAGTCCGAACAACGCCGAGCTTTACGCTGACCGTGCTCAAGCCAATATTAAGCTCCAATGCTTCACTGGTAACGATGGCCGGCCTTTTGAGCTGTTAATTGATGTCTTTTGAGATGATTTAACGATTAATTTGATTACTGGGTTGGGTTTATTTGGGCGCAGTAGGATCTGAGCTTGATATTTGTTATGGTTTTGTGAAGTTGAAGTTTATTTAATTAAAGACTTGGTTTAAGTGTAAAAAGTTTGAAGCTTCTTTCTTTCGCAGCAAAACTTTTGTCTGGTGAATTGAGTTTTGCTCCGTGATCAAGGTTTATTGACATAGTGAACAACTTTACGCGGTCTAAGAGTGCTCTATATTTCTTATTTCACTCGTAGGCTCGAGGTTTGTTCGTTTATTATGGTCCAAGAGGCTTGTTTGGTTGGAGAATTAGCTTTGTATCTGTAGCAGTTTAACTTTCAGTTTGTTTAAAAATTCGGGCTTCTAATTTTTGGAATACGCGAGAAACAGATGCCGTTGCTGATGCAAATAAGGCGATTGAATTGAACCCTTCACTGGCGAAAGCATACCTACGTAAAGGGTGAGTTGTTTGAGGAATGTATTGAATGATTTTTTCTCCTATATGACAGCTTACAATGTCTTTATCCTGTAATGGAAACTGCAGTATCATGATGTGTCTCCTGTAACCCAAATTTGTTACAAGGACGTCGACGTGTGTCATAATCATAATCTTGTTGAGAATTGAAAACCCAAATTTGTTACTGGTTTTGTGGAATTATTTCACCAAATATTGAAGTTGCATTGTTGATTTGGTTCATAGAGCCTATCTAAATGCTTGGTTTGATTTCATCACTTTTTTGGGATTTGTCCTTGCTATCATTTTATCCTGACACTGATCACATAATTTCTTTATTCAGCACGGCTTGTCTCAAGCTTGAAGAGTATCAATCTGCTAAGACTTCCTTAGAAATAGGAGCTTCTTTGGCACCTGAAGATTCTCGGTTTACTAAGTTGGTCAAAGAATATAACGATCTCTTAGCTGGTAATTCCAATTCCCTATTAATTTCAATTTTTTCACAGTTGCAACGTTCTTTGTGGTTCTGTTTTGGACCATTGATTGTTGCACTTGTTTGTCATTTTTATCTTGGAACTATACATAGGCATAGTTTCATTTTCTACAAAATGTTTTACTGTATAATCTGTTGGCGTTTATCAAAATTTATAGTTTTCAATGACACTGTCATATGTTCCTAACTGAATGCAAATGCTTTGAGGCTTTTTATGCTTCTCTGCTTCATATAAATTTATTACAATGGTTTTCGCTCTTATCTCAGAGGAAGCTGCTGAACTGAGTAAGCCATTATCTGTCAAACCTGATGAAGAGTTGGTGACCTCAAAAAACTTGCCATCAGTTGCTGAAATGCCAGGTCAAGGAACAGCACCGCCTCCAAAACCCAAATACAGGTTCTTATCAGTCGAATCGCAGTATTTGGTTATGTCAACATGTAGATTTTTTGTGTTATTTGCATACATCCCTTTCGCAGTAGTTGGATGATTAGGCCCTTAGATCATTCTTTCTGTTCAATGTGTTATCTTTTTCTTGAATATGCACTGCAGGCATGAATTTTATCAAAAACCAGAGGAAGTTGTGGTAACAATATTCGCCAAGGGGATACCACCAAACAGCGTTGTGGTTGACTTTGGCGAACAAATGGTGAGTAGTCACTCTCTGTTGGTTAAAAATGATTATTTAATGCAATCCCTTTATTCAACTTAGTTTTACGAGTAGTCTGTCTCTGACCAGCACCCCATGTTCTCATCATGTTATTATTACAGCTGAGTGTTACTATCGAAATGCCCGGAGAAGAGCCATATCATCTACAGACTCGCTTATTCGCAAAGGTGGCTTGCAAACCACCCACTTTTCCCAGTCATTAATAAGAATGAAAATCCTTATTTCTTTTCACGTTGTCAAGCATGATTGATCACCGTCGATATGCTACTCACTCATTCACCGTTCTTGACTCTTGAAAAACAGATAATTCCTGCAAAGTGCAGATACGAAGTGATGTCTACTAAAATCGAGGTTCGACTCGCCAAAGCAGAACCTCTCCATTGGACGTCCCTCGAATACAACAGCAATGCCACAGCTGCGAAGAAGTCAACCATATCATGTAGTTTTTTTTTGCTTTTTTTTTTGTGGGCTGGAATTACTCGACGTATATTTTATAAGAAGTTAGTCTTTTAACTAAATCTACCAAGTCGTTTTGCTCTCTGCAGCTGGAAATCCAAAACCCGCAGGCCCTTCTTCGAAGCCCAAAAGAGTAGATTGGGATAAACTCGAAGCACAAGTTAAGGAGGAGGTAATAATATCCATGGAGGTTCATCACTACATTTTATTTCCTTGGATCTTATTCGTAAACATATGAAACTATCGATCAGGAGAAAGAAGAGAAACTAGAAGGCGACGCTGCCCTGAACAAGTTCTTCCAAGACATATACAAAGATGCTGACGAAGACACGAGGCGGGCCATGAGCAAATCCTTTGTAAGAAACATTTTCTTTATTTTCTCTGCATTCGATCAGATCAGTTTCCTCCTACGATGCTGATGTAGTTTTTCTTTTTATATTTTTTCTTTTATAATAATAATAATAACGATGGAAAGCTCGAATCGGATGGGACGGTGCTATCGACCAACTGGAAAGAAGTGGGTTCGAAGAAGGTCGAAGGGAGTCCGCCTGACGGTATGGAGCTGAAGAAATGGGAGTACTGAATAATGTTTGTCGATTTTATCGATAGTCGAAAAGGAAAACCCGCCCCTTGTATTTTATCAAGTTCGTTTTTTTCTCTTCGTTTTGCTGCTTGTTTTTTGCTTTTAATTGATGCAAACCGAGTTTCACTTTTTTTTTTTATTTATGGGAGCCTAATGAATTTTTTTGGGTTCTTTTGCCTATTCGATGATTCATTTCATTGCCATGATCCATTTATATGTGACAAAACCTGAACGGTAATTTTTTCCATTAGTCGACTGAAGTGACCAAGGAAAAGCTGCCCACCTTTTGCTTTATACACAGCTTTAGCGTAAACATAAGACAACACTCATTCTTAAGTTACACTACCAAAATCGAACCTAAAAATAGGCTGAACTCGACTATTTTACAACTCTAGACCTTAGTCACAAAGTGAGTGTTCGGTATTGTAAGTTAAACAACTCGTTTGGGAGATACTTTCCTATTAACAAAATGCCTATAAAAATTCCGGTATAGAAGTATGACTGTGATAAGCACAGATATATATTTTTTACCCCTTCAAATAACATGAAAAATGCAATCTAGTGATTCCAAACTTAAGAAATACCATAAAGTTGTCATATTAGGATTTAGAGCATGGTTCATAATGTATTTT
This sequence comes from Craterostigma plantagineum, assembly GCA_027422505.1. Lineage (NCBI taxonomy): Eukaryota > Viridiplantae > Streptophyta > Magnoliopsida > Lamiales > Linderniaceae > Craterostigma > Craterostigma plantagineum. The sequence goes on along the minus strand of JAPQWV010000009.1, from coordinate 2,699,887 downwards.
ATTTTCGATACTTGTGCTGTTTTGTTTTATATATTTATATTCTTTTTCCTTTGAAATAAAATTATAATTTTGATTATCCAGTGGAGCTATCAAGTCAAACCTTTAACATATACAGTCAAGTCTCCTACCCATTTAAAAGTCCTATCCCCATCTTCTTGCCCAACAGATTTCTTTACGTTTAACCACATATATTACAATTGTATGTATGTACAAAAAAAAAGAGTAAAAGCTGTGATAACTGAAAGCTTATCCTCATACAAACAAAAAACTAATTATGTTATATATGAGTTTGTATAGAAATACATATTGCAAGTATTTGCTTTTGTGGCTACTTTATATTCTTCTTGGAACTTCTCGTCGGCACATATACCCTTGGCTGCCTTTATTTTTATTACCAAAAATGTTATTCCTTCTTGGAATCTCCTTTAGCTCCTCATTTCATGTCTTGTCAATTACTGTAATTGTTTTGTCTTTTTTAGTTCGTATAAACTATTTTGTAGATCTTTTTAAGGTGTGGTTTTATTAATTTTTTGGTAAATAACGAAATAAAACATTTAAGACGCTTCGAATAAACATTTACCTTACTATTATTATACGTACTTTGTTCCAAAAATTTTGGAGAATCTAATAATTCACGAGGCCGTAAACTCATTTGGAGGAACTAACAAAATCTTTGAATGAAACATTCGCCTTTAACTCAATTGGATTTTGAACCACACAGTAATAATAGTAGTAACAATATAATAATATAATAAAATAGTAATAATCAAACAAAAGGCTGAGAGACCTCTTCAGTCTTCGGTGTAGTACTTTTATTCATTTTCCTGACATTTGTTTTATTCATCTTATCACCATCTTCTTCATACGCAGAAAAAGTAATAAATTATTTAATGTGTCAATAACAAGTATCAAAACAAAAAATAATTCCAATCTTACATAAGTTTTAGCATTGGACCAACTTCTAACTGATAATCCATAATGAAATAAGGTTTTGACTTGCCTACCTAATTTGACATACCTCAAATCCATTTAAATTTTGACAAGTGACAGTACGCTATCCCACTCATGTTGACAAACTAATCACTCTAATTACGTACAATTAAATTCATACTATGTGATGTATAGTTTATTAATTGCAGTTGGGTTATATCCATTAGGTAGGTAAGACATACCCATGAAGAAGGTTATAAATAGTGCCAGCAATATTATTTCTATTCTATGAACGTCCAAATTAAATGTCTCCAACAATATCACATAATACAACGAAACAGAAAATAAAGATTCATTACTTGTTTTGTCAAAATATAGTTAATCCATCTCCATCCATCAGTCGCGCAATCCAATAGTTAAAATTCGATACATAATGTCAAAAATAATAATTGCAGTATTTGTTGTTTTTTTCTTTTAATCTATGGCTAACGCAAGACCTCTCAGCTCCACTCATTATTACCACCTACTCTCTATCTCTCTCTCTCGCTCGCAACTACACTTCAAAAAAAAGTCCAGAAAAAAAAAATGGAAGCTTTATCCCTTCTCAAGTTCTGGCGAAAACAAGCCACCGTAGCTGACGTCACGCCTGACGTAGTAAGCGCCGTCGAGGAAGGCGGCGAAGACTCGTTCTTTGACATAGTCTTCGAACCCGCTAAGAAGAACAGATACCACTTCGTAGATTCTCCGAGAGACGCTTTCGATTCGAAAATCATCGTAAACAGACCAAATCTGAACTCCTTCGCCGACATTGGTAGGCCGCCGTCGGAGAGCAACCGTGTCGGTGCCCGTCGGACGACGTCGTTCTCGAGGTATTTCAGGTTTTTAAAGCCGAATGTGAAAGCGACGACGGAGATTCTTTCGGCGTTTGCTTCGACGCGGAAGCAGACGGCGGAGATCGGCGGCGGCGGTAGGGTCGGGAATTTCAAGATCGTTAGTGTGGGGAGGAGTTCGTGGAAGGGAAGAAGAAGATCGGTGTTCCCGGCGGCGGCGGTGGCGGTGTCAGAATTTCCCGGCGGTGGAGGTACGGCGGCGATGCGGAGGAGGGATGACTCGCTGTTGGAGAATAACGATGGAATTGAAGGCGCGATTCTTTATTGCAAGAGATCTTTTAGTTCGTGTTCATCGTCTTCATCCTCGCAAGGCAGCTTTTCTGTAATAAAATAAGATACTCGGAATGATATTATATGTCTAAATAAATAATAAATTATAACAACTCTCATCGATTGCTTTAGAGTATTCTCAACTGTTCCTATCTGCACAAGGAAGACTTCCATGTGAAGAACGAAGAAGATGCAGCATTTGAAAGGTCGTAACCATAACAATTAACAAATAGGAAAAACAAAATGGCATTATGATGCTTTGATAACGTCATTATTAAGGCAATGATGATAATAGGATTATGATGCTTTGACGACGAGTCAATGGCTTGTCAGAGACGTATATTTTTATATTGTTTCCATTTGTAAAAAATAAAGAATTGTTAACATTGTGGTATGTCCGCGGACGAGTTGAAATGAGTTGTGTTTTCTGAGAACATTTAGTGAATTTGTTGTACTTCAAAAATCAAAGTCATCATCTATCAGTCATGTAATCGTTGGGAAAAAAAAGTCATGTAATCGTTGGAAAAAAAGAAGTCATGAAATCGTTTTGTATTTTGTCATTACGACTGGATTTCGCAACTTTCTTTCAATTCTTTTTTTTAGATCATAAAGACAAACTATTGCTCATTGGATATCAGAATATCCAAGCTTTGCAATTATAATACTTCAGGCCCTAAATCAATCTTCTCCTTCAATTATTTTCAATCAGAAATATATTTATTCATCAAACAAAATGATAACAGAAGCTATGGATCTTATGCATCAAATTTTCATACTAGACTTAGTTGGACTATAGAAACTATAATGGTATTGTATGTACTAAGTGCATCTCCAACGTGACTCTAAACTCTGCGTTTGGAGTGGTGGAGGAGCTCCGATGGAACTTCAAAAGCTACATTAAACTTAGAGGAAGAAACAGTGCTACTCTATATGTATATTTTTTTTGTTATTGAATTTCTTTTTATACTTTGAATTAATTTTAGGATTCGGAATAATGAATTTGTGAAAACCAAAACTTGAAGAATACAACTACATGTGAGAGAGACGATGGATAGTACTTAATAAAAACAAGTGAGTTTCTTATATATTAATAAAATAATTATTTTAATAATGTATCTATAAAATTATTAATAATTGAACAATATGCTAATGAACAAAGTAATCCCATCTTGCTCGAATTTCACAAAATTAAATGTCAAGGGGCACCGTCAAATGAAATAATTTTTTATAGTTTAAATTTAACATATTTGATATTCTTACATATTTTATTGTAAATTCTACTTTTAATAAAAAAATATTGATAAATTTATATAGAGTTAGAGTAAAATATAGAGGATTTGGTTGGAGTTCGATGATAATGTTCAAATTCTAAAGGCGGAGGAATTGTATTTTATCAACTGCATGTATAAAAGAAAGGACAATTTGATTTCAGGCCCCCAACATAAGTTTCATTTAGGTTTCAGGCCCCTGTCAGAAAATTTTTAGTTTTAAGGACCCGATACACTTAAGTGTTTTTCAGTACCACTTCATGGACTGGACTGTAGTACCACTTCATGGACCTGCAGTACCACTTCATGATTCTGCAGTACCAATTCATCGTTCTGCAGTACCACTTCATCTTTCTACAGTACCACTTCATTGTTCTATAATAACACAAAACGCGATACCAGTTCATATACATTGTATAACACTTGCGTAAATTTTAGATATTTATCTCTAAATTTTACAAAACAGGGTCCTTAACCCTAAAAATTTTCTGACAATGGCCTAAAACCTAACTTTAATTATCTTTTAGGGCATGAAACTTGATTAGCACATAAAAGAATTATTGGGGAGAATGAGTTAATTACAAATGTAGGCACTTTTTCAAACTTGAATTTCAAAACTAGGCACTGTGTGTATTGTATTACAAAAATAGGCATTCTTTTATTTTATTTTCTTTTTGTGAATTAATTTTATTATTTGCACAAATTTACTACAAAATAGGCATACTTTTAATTTGTTTTATGTATTGATAATCTACACAATTAAAAAAGGTAATACCATTGAACAATGATTCATAAAATGAAGAAAGATAAACATAACATTCACACAAATAAATGAAATATAGTGCACAATCGGAAAAGGAAAACCATATTAATCACCACTAATTTTCCTCCATTTTTAAAAATATTTTTTGTCGACACAATTTCTGTCATGAACATGTAAAACCTGCACTTACCCAACTAAAAAAGCAAATCGGCGAAGCGAAAAAAAAATTGTATATCGACGTGGTTAAAAATATTGCTATCTAATTAAAAATAGAATATTTTTACTTATTTATTTATTTAGTAATGAAAAATCGTATATATTACTATGTAAAATAAGAACATTAAAAAGGTGCCTATGAAAAATCGTATATATTACTATGAAAATCGTATTTACTTAGTTCTGAAAAAAATTGTGAAATAAAATTAGAAACCAAATACCGAATTGGAAAAATCCGATTCCGTAATCGAGATAAACGATTACTACTTCGGTTTGATTCAATTTGTGGAGAACATATTAAATTTAAGTAAAAAATAAGTCAGAAATATATTACCAATAAAAAAATTATGAAAAGAAATTATAATATAAATTGTGCATATTTTTGTAATGGTTAACACATAGTGCCTATATTTATAAATGACTATTAAAAAGATGTCTATAAACGTAAAACACCCAATCTAAATACCAAGTTCGTTCACTCTTACGTCATCTCCATGTCAAAATCATCACCGATTTGATTTGGTACATGATATGGGGCAAACCCAATCAACAAAATTTATAAGGTTCAAGGAAGTTTATATAGCCGAAGAATCGAGTGCGTAAGGTGCTCATTTGTAAAAGAATTGAAGGGGACGTGTTTGGAAACGTATTTAGGACGTTGGGACCTGTTTGGGACGTTGGGGGGACCTGTGTGGGGTATTGGGGACCTGTCTGGGGTGTGATTAAAGCACGGGGGACCTGTTTGAATGCGTTTGGAACGCGGGGGACCTGCTTGAAGACATAAACGAAATAACACAGGATTTACGTGGTTCGAATCCTATTGGATTCTACGTCCACGGGGCGCTGGGAACTCTCCTTTACTATACTGAAGATTTACACACTAAATGAATCCTCACTTTCGCTCATAAATATTGAAGAATATGAAAGAAACTGACTAATGACTTAAGAGAGAAATCGTCGTATGTATTTTCTGTAGAGAGAGGGTTTTTCTTCTTGTATTCTCGTGTTCATGGCCTGAAGAATGGCTAAGTCTTCTCTTTTATAGTAGTTCCCTGCACTGCAGCCCTCCCAAGTAGGATCCCTGGATTTAAGGGGGACGTGACTACTGCAGTACCATAACCAGAAAAAGCTACCGCATGAATGACCATTCTGCTACAGCTACAGACCATTCTGCTACAGCTACATTATTTACACAGTGGTGCTGCCCAATGTCTGGTCGACACGCGTCCTTGTCTCTTTCTCCTTCCCTTTGGCTGTCTTTTCACACCAAGCGTACAAAAGAAGCTATCTTGCATGGGGAGCTGCCAGCCGTCTAGTGAGGTCCTAAAGGAAATCCTACCTGTACTTTTCTCACTTTTTCTGTTTTCACCAAATATCGGATATTCCTTTATTGGACCTAATGGGCTTCTTATCATTTAATTTTTCTTGGCCCGTCTTATTTAGTCCATATCAACCACTCCCCTACTCTAATTTATCTTTTGGTACAAAAAATGAATTAGAGTAAAATAATAGGATCGAACTTACCTCCCTGTTGGGGACCTATCGTAATTACCTCTTGTAGGGACGTATCTTAAAGGTTCGGTTAGCACCTTGGTGCCTTCGAGGCAGGTATGACGAGTTTTCGGCGTGGTCTGCTGGCTGATGTGGAGGAAGGAATCAGTTCCCAAGTTCTACAGCGCACCCTCTGTAGCTCCCTTACTCCTTTGCGTCCCGGTGGCTAAAGACGTCTGCGGGGAGATTCGTCGTTCGGTAGGAACGGAGGGTGTTCCTTTGGTTCCTTCTCTTGTCACGGGAGCTCAAGAAGTTCCCATTACAGCCCTGCTTCTCTCAGCAGCATCTCCCATCCATGGCGGTTGGGAAAGGAGTTCCGGGAGGACCTAGCTGAGGACCGGCACCAAGCGTGCCTGAAGGACTCCCCTTTTCTGAGGAAATTTGCACCTTTAATGCGACATTATATTAGGGGACGATACAGGGCCGGAGTCATTTCTGCTCGTCGGAACCTCCTTTCTTCCGAATGCTTCCCGGGGATCCGCCTGTTCCCTTGAACCCTTAACTCTAGCTCCCTGCGGCGCTGATATCTCCGAACTCCCATGCGTCGACTTCATCTCTTCATAGAGCCCTGCTCCTGCAATGTGTTAGGGAGCACAATTCCCCTGTGTTTAGTGTCTCCGTTGGAGCTTGGAGGAGCAGGTAGCACTTTTGCAGCGTCGTGAAGTTCCTTCTTCCTACAGCTGCTGGGAAGAATTTCTTAAGGGGCCTGGCGGAGGATTAGGGTCAAGCCTACTTGAAGGACTCCCCTGTCTTTGAAGGATTTTTCCCTTCTCCTGAAGCAACACTTCATGGAGGTTGGGGTGCTGAGTCCTTGGGAGCTGAGGCCAAGTCATCCCTGCGGAACCTTCCTTATCCTGTGTGCTTCAAGGCTCCCTGTTGTAGAGAAGCGTGCAGAGGTCCTGGCCCGACTCCTCAGGGAACTTGGTGGAAGGTCTTTCGGGCATCCTAGGACCTGCGATGTTTTAGGGGAGCTTGTTTATGTGTCTCTGTTGGAGCCCGTTTTTCCTTAGGCTTTATCGTCGCCGTTGCATCCATCGTCCTTGGAATCTGGAAGGGACCTGATGGGACCTGATGGCGGAGCTCCTTTTGTACTTCGAAGGAGATCCCAGGTCCTTCTGCACATTGCTTCTAGCTCCCTGGGGCCTTCTCTTTTTTGAAGGACCTCGTATTTCTTCGATTGTTTTGAATGAGATCATCAAGCTCTCGAGGATTCTGGGTTGACGTCGTGAGGGAGCATGGAGAGGTCCTACGGCATTATAGAAATGAGCTGCGGAGCTCCCCTGAGAAAGAAAAGTAGGAGAGCGCCACACTCATAGAGCATCGTGGAAAGGAGCTATAGAGCTTCTTTGCCAATGAAACGGAGGAATGGAATGCTATTTATGACTGCATGGTGAAGGACGCAGTTTCCCACTTGTAGGACGCGAAGGCTGAAACTTTGTGATTTTACCAGCAGCGCCATCTGTCCACCACCATTGGGCGGAAGTTCCTGACTGAGTATTGGCGCCAGCGCACTCGGAAGGTCCTTTTGCCTTGAGGGACTTTGTGCTTCCAGATAGATCCCTAGTTACGAGAGGATCTTCACTTTCAAATTCCAATTGTCGAGAAGCGCGTGGTCGTGGACCATGCTGCTATCTCGTCATTCCCAGCTCCTCAGGAAACTCTGCTTCCTGCCATGCTTCGGGGGAGCTTAACTACCTTGGCGGGGACCTAATGGCGGAGTTCCTCTACAAGCCTTGGAGAAGATCTTCAGGTCCCGTTGTTCATGGCTTCTAGTTCCCTGGGGCATCCTCTTTCTTTGCCTTTTTCAGGGTGGTTACAGCCTGTAAGAAATTCTATGTCATTTTTTCCTTTCGAGATACGATGGTAAGGACTTGGGGATCTTAACTCCCCATGTTCGTAAGTTTCGTCGGAGTTCCCTTCCTCCTCGTATTATGTTTTTCTCACGGGACATGGCGGATGTTTCTGAGAACATTATTATCATGGCATGGTTATAGCGCCAGCTCGCTTATTCAATTCGTAAGCCAAGTACGAATTCACGCCCTTGGTTGCAATGACCGTCGTCATTGTCCTCGGGTGTCGTTTTGCGTTAGGCTCTCTTTGTCCTTAGCGAGTTCAGTAATGTAGGCCCGAAGGTCCTAAAAAGTGGGGGACTACCCCACCGTTTTACCCTGGTTATAGCGCCAGCTACGCTAAGGTACCTATACACGTCGCATGCCTTACTGATGACCTTTGATGTCCTGTACACCGCAGCCCGTCAGCGGCGGCATCTTGTACACCCTCATGGGCATCTTTCACGTCGCAGGCTATCAGCCTTTGATGTCTTTGTACGCCGCAGGTCCGTCGACCCTTGGTATCATTTCACGTCGCAGGCTATTAGCCTTTGATGTCTTTGTACGCCGCAGGTCCGTCGACCTTTGGTATCGATTATATTATACGGTGCACCGTTTATAGAATATCTATATTCCGACAAGGCGGCATTTGCTTAGGGACATCATTAGTTTACCCTGGTTATAGCACCAGCTTCGCTTGAACGCGTGGTTATAGCGCCCGCTCGCTTAAATGCGTGGTTATAGCACTCGCTCGCTTAGTATCCGAGCTCCTTGTCGGAGGTCTGGAATTTGAAGTAATGGCGATGTTAAGCTCGCTCCTTCTTGGTTAGAGATGAGGTCCCTGGTCCCAGGTCCCCGAAGGTTGCAGGTCCATCTGCGTACACCTTCGATTGTTGCTTCTGTGGTCCTTTGGTAGTTCCAAGTACAAAGTCGGAGAGGGCCAGAGCCTAGAGGGTCATTCGTTGTTCGAGCTCCACATCGTGCCTCCCAGGTGGGACAAGGAGTACGGTTGGAGATTTGCGGATCCCTCGGCCATCTAAAATCCTTAGGCGACATGATTTCTTTCATTGGTCGTATCACAGGAGCTTTAAACCCACATAAGGTCGTTGATGTTATTCACGCCGCCGACCCGAAGGTCATTGGTGTCAAAGGTCTTGATGCTAGTACGGAGCTATCTTGAGGGTCCAGCGCGGAGCTAGGTTTTGAGGCTGAGCCTTTAAATGGAGCTGGTCCTTAAAGGAGGTGGGGGCTGTCTACCTTTGATCAGCACAGATCCCCCAGACTCCTTGACCTTGGCTGATGCCACGGTCAAGGAACTTCCTCAATTGTCCCATTAGGGGGCACTATCCTTCAAATAATAGCAGTCGTTAATATGATGCACGTATTTATTATGGTATCGAGGATATAAATAAGAATAAGGTTTAGAGGGCCCTGAAATTCCGGATGAGAGCCTTATCAGTGCGGTATGTCTCTGCGTGTTAGCATGGAGCTATCCTTTAGGTCCCCTGGACCTTCGCATGTCAGTGCAGAGCTTGACCTTTTTGCCTTCAACCAGCACGGAGCTAAGTTTCAGCTGGTTCGGAGATCCCTTATAACGAACTTCGCCTGCTGACGCGGAGCTCAGCGTGGAGATCTCGATCACACGGATCATGTCCTTGTTTTCAGCAAGGAGCTTATCTTTAGGTCCCCGGGAGTTAGGGCATTCACATCAGCGTGGAGCTGGACTGTGGGTTTGGAACATACAAATCTGCTCTTCGTGTATCTTTATGGGGATCATGTCCCGGATGTTGGAGCTCCTGCCGTCAGGTGGGGCTGTGACCCCTTCAATTTCTCCCGTGGTCCACCATTAGCTTTCTCCCAGAACCTCCCTTGGGGTTTGAATCCGAGGTCCGTGATTATGGCAGGACAGAGATAGTCCGCCCTTATCGTCGTCCTCGTCAGGGACATATCCCACATGCTATCCTGCACATCCCTTCTGGCCTTTTGATTAAGTGCCCTTCAGGACCTTCGGGACAGAGTCCTCTAATTGTCGTCTCCTTCCATGCTTCCCACAACTTCCCTACCTCCTTCTCTTCTTTCGTAAAATTGGCGATGCCATCCTCTCTGATGGTCAAAACCCGGCTCGTCATTTTGGCCAAGTAGTCTACTCTACGACTTTTCTTCCAATGACGTCCCATGTCCCGTCTCCTTCGCAATCCTCCAGAGGTTAAGGCTTTGTATTCAGAATCGTTCTCAGGGAATTTGAAGGTCGTGACGAAACGGAGCCCCTCTCCCCTTGGGCTAATGATAAGGACCTCCGCCCCAGATCTATGGGAGGTCATAGATCGTATGTGTGCACCTCCCATCGCTGCTTATGTGGTCCTTTGGTGTCTCAAGCACAAAGTTGGAGAGGATCTGAGTTTTTTGGGGGGCCGACTGTTGTTTGAATTCCCTGTGGCACTCCCCTAGCTTAATGGCGCATTTCACCTTTCTCCCAGATAGATCTGACAGACTTATCGTTTGGTTTCATCCTCCAACAGCACCTTGCTTCATAAAGGTTGGCTTGGGGAGGGCCCTTCTTTCCTTAGTAAGACGGAGCTGATGCTTCCATGGAGAAACATGGCGCCCGCTTGTTCCCTATTAAATGTTTTGCTGGGAGAGGTATATTGTGGAGGTGTTCCTTTAATTCTTCAAGGGCCTTCCTACTGGCCTCTGGAGCTCCCAGATCCCCTGGTAGGCGTGGCGCTGGGGACCTCATACCTAGAGGTGGAGTCCACCAGTTGATTCACTCGGGGTGATGAAGAATAATCCGTAGGACACGCGTTGCTCAGGTCCCTACTTGGAAAAGCTTGTCTACTTTCTCCTTCAGGATCTGGGCTCTTTCAGCCCCGCACGGTCGGAGCTTCTATTTGATGGATCGTCTTCTTGGCATGATGATGTGTGGTGATATCCGGCGAACTTCTGTCATATGCTTTGGAGAAAATGCGAACATGTCCGCATTTTTTGTAGACATCCCCCAGCTCCTTGTCGGGATCTTCTTTATTTGGTCTTCCCTCCATGATGGGGATGGACGTGACCTAATTTTGGAGGAAGTGGGGGTTGTCTGCCCTTATTAGGCACAGATCCCCTTACTTCTTCTTTCGACGAGTTTGGAGTCATGTTTGCCATTACGGCCAACAGTCTCTGCCTGCTTAGGTGTACGATTTTGGGGCTCTGTTGGAAGTTAGGATCCACCTTGCCTCGAGCTCCTATCATGCTAGGGATGCGAGCCCTAATCAGCATTGGCCCTTAGAAGTGACAGGGGTTGTCTGCCCTTAGTCGGCACAGATCCCCAAGACTCCTTGTTGATCGCCTTCAAATCATGCTTGCTATCGTGATTGCCACCACTTTAAGGTGTTTCGTCATGATGACCCACTTGATCATATCCTTCAAAACAACAATTGTTAGTGTAACGCATATATTTATCATGATAAAATGATATATAATAGAGAATAAGATCTAGAGGGCCCTGAGGTCCAGGCTAAGAGCCTTAAGTGCGGGATGTCTCCCACGGATTTTCATGTGCCCACGTGGAATGGGGCTTTTGTCTCTCGTGGATCTTCAGCTGCCAGCTTGGAGCTTGGCTTGTAACTCCCACGTATCGTTGGACCTCAGCATGGAGCATGACTTCTAGGTCCCCACGGATCTCCGTGTGCCAGGTGTGGAGCTTGGCTTGTATCTCCTGCGGCTCTTCAGATGTCGGTGGGGAGTCGGACTTCTTTGCAAACACGGAGTTGGTTTTCCTTAAATCTCAATGGGTCTCCACCAAGGAGTTGAGTTTTACAGATCAACTTGGAGCTTGGCTCTTAGATTCAAATATAGGAGCTCAGGCTTTCATGGAGCTAGGTTTCTTAAGACTTCTGCTAGCGCGGAGCTAGACTTTTGGGTCTTCTGCCAGCACGGAACTGGGAGGTCCTGCACGCGGAGCTTTGGGTCTTCTTGCCAGCATGGAACTGGTCTTTTAGGTCCCAAGGAGGTGCTTGGATCTTTAGCGGGGAGCTGGACTCTTAGGTTTCGAAGGCGGAGCTCCTAGTCTTTGCTCCAGCGCCAAGCTGGGCTTTTACCCCGTACATATTTCGACACTCTAGCCGATGTCTTCCTGGCTTTAGAATATCCTCCTTTAGGACTTCCCACTATAATGGGAATGGGGGCCCTAGGCAATGGCGGAGTTCCTTTGTTTGAAGGTGGTGGAGATGGTTTGTCCTGGTTCGAGATAGATCCTCTGGATTTTGCTTTGGGACCTACAACGGAACTTTGGCAGCAAAGTCCTTTGAGGCGACTGTGTGGACGAGCCCCGAGGGCCTTATTAACGTGGGATGTCTCCCGGCTTGGTCAGTATCTCCTTGGTGTTGTTTCATGACGATATGAGGTTCTGCGAGATCCCAAGGGGAGATCGCAACAGCTCCCAATCCCAAGGTTGAGGTGGTCTTCCATGGAAGTGTGAGGGGGCTCTTGGGACAGCGAGCTCCCATCGTGGGGGCCATTAGTTGGTGCGCTCATTTGTTGTGGAGAAGATGGTGGTGGGTATCCCCAAGGTCGTAATGTTGGACCTGCTGATGTATGCGCGGAGGTCCCATTTCTCCTTCTGAGTGGAATTGGGAACTAGCTACAACAGCTGTTGAACTGTCTTGACTTGTGGGCGAAAAGGATCTTCTCACAGAAGCATCTCGGATCCTTTATGGAGCTGATATAGTAGGTCCCTAACAGAAGGACCGGTTTCTTGCCCTTATAGTGGAGCTGGTTTGGAGGTCCTCAAAAGCGAACCTTCGTATGCAAAACGGTGCATGGGACTTGGACACGGACTCACGGCTCGCGTCTCAGTTTCCAGCGGAGCTCGCTTTACAAATCCCCTTTGGTGGTTTTCTTATACCAATGGAGAGCTATAGTCATAGGTCCCAATCCAGCAGGTGGATCTTTCGTGCGTCACATAGGGTCGAGTGGTTCATCTCGCCCTTCCTCCGTTTCTAGTGTGGAGCTGGTCCCCGAAGATCCCCATTGGATGATTAAGTCTTCTCATGCCAGCAAGGAGCTGGGCTTGTAGGTCGCGAAGGGGAGCTTCGGATTTTCTTGCCAGCACGGAGCTGGGCTTTTACGTCCCAGAGGGAAAGCTTCAGATATTCTAGCCAGCGTGGAGCTGGAAGGTCCCGAATTCGGAGCTTCGGGTCTTCGTGCCAGCGGAGCTGGGCTTTTAGGTCCTGAAGGGGGAGCTTCAGGTCTTCTAGCCAGCGCGGAGCTGGGAGGTCCCGAATTCGAAGCTTCGGGTCTTTGTGCCCGCACGGAGCTGGGCTTTTAGGTCCCGAAGGGGAGCTTCAGGTCTTCTAGCCAGCGCGGAGCTGGGCTTTTAGGTCCTGAAGGGGGAGCTTCAGGTCTTCTTGAGTGCGGAGCTGGGATTTGAGGTCCCTCTGACCTTTGTACACCATTGTGGAGCTGGACCTCTAAATCCTTGAGATGCTCAGGTGTATGATTCTGGCTCTGTTGGCTATTGAAGTTCCCAGTGCCTCGCGCTCCTACTATGACAGGGATATGAGTCCTGACTGGAATTGACCCCTATCTGGAAGAAGTGGGTGTCATCTGCCTTTAGTTTGCCCAGTTCCTACAGGCTCCTCCTCACCCACCTTCGGATCTCGCTGGGCCATGATCAGTGACCTCCCTCAGATTTGCCTCCAGAATGAGCCATTCAACTTTATCCTTCAAGGGACAACAAATGTTAGTATGGAGGTCATATTATCATATGGTATATAAATGAAAATAAAATTTAAAGGGTCCTGGAGTTCCGGCTAAAGGTCCCCTCATCACGGGAGGTCCCCAAGCTGGTGTCAACACGTCTTTCTGGATCTGCATAGTGGTGCGAATCTCCATGAAATTCTTGGCGGAGACTCCCAGGGTTCCTGGTGGAGAGGCTGTGGCATTGGAGCTCCAAGCTCGCTTCGCTTTTTCGGGTGGCTCACTAGTGGGACTCGTGGAGGTCCGCATGGGTGCTCTGAGATTCCTTTAAGATTCATCTGTATCTTCTTGCTCGTCTTCATCATTTCAGACCTGCGCTTCAGGTCCTGGCCGCTCCTCAACATGTTTGGCAGCTTCTGGAGGTCCTCCTTCCCATATTGCGGGTCTAAGTTCTTTGATATGGACAAATCTTCCTCCGTTGACGTCTTGCACGTTTCGTTTTGCCCCAACAGAACGGAAGAAAGGAAAAAGAGTAAAGTCTCAGCACAACTTCGCACAGTCACAGTAAAAATTACTCACGCCTTCAACTCGGAATTTCCCACAGACGGCGCCATTTGATATGGGGCAAACCCAATCAACAAAATTTATAAGGTTCAAGGAAGTTTATATAGCCGAAGAATCGAGTGCGTAAGGTGCTCATTTGTAAAAGAATTGAAGGGGACGTGTTTGGAAACGTATTTAGGACGTTGGGACCTGTTTGGGACGTTGGGGGGACCTGTGTGGGGTATTGGGGACCTGTCTGGGGTGTGATTAAAGCACGGGGGACCTGTTTGAATGCGTTTGGAACGCGGGGGACCTGCTTGAAGACATAAACGAAATAACACAGGATTTACGTGGTTCGAATCCTATTGGATTCTACGTCCACGGGGCGCTGGGAACTCTCCTTTACTATACTGAAGATTTACACACTCAATGAATCCTCACTTTCGCTCATAAATATTGAAGAATATGAAAGAAACTGACTAATGACTTAAGAGAGAAATCGTCGTATGTATTTTCTGTAGAGAGAGGGTTTTTCTTCTTGTATTCTCGTGTTCATGGCCTGAAGAATGGCTAAGTCTTCTCTTTTATAGTAGTTCCCTGCACTGCAGCCCTCCCAAGTAGGATCCCTGGATTTAAGGGGGACGTGACTACTGCAGTACCATAACCAGAAAAAGCTACCGCATGAATGACCATTCTGCTACAGCTACAGACCATTCTGCTACAGCTACATTATTTACACAGTGGTGCTGCCCAATGTCTGGTCGACACGCGTCCTTGTCTCTTTCTCCTTCCCTTTGGCTGTCTTTTCACACCAAGCGTACAAAAGAAGCTATCTTGCATGGGGAGCTGCCAGCCGTCTAGTGAGGTCCTAAAGGAAATCCTACCTGTACTTTTCTCACTTTTTCTGTTTTCACCAAATATCGGATATTCCTTTATTGGACCTAATGGGCTTCTTATCATTTAATTTTTCTTGGCCCGTCTTATTTAGTCCATATCAGTACAATATCCCTTGATATTGGTAAAAAGTCAATGATTTTCTTTTATAAATACATCATAGGATCGCTGAGTTCATCTTTCAATTGTCTTATAGGTATTTGGTGTGATGCATAGAAAGACGTGGATACGCCAAAGCCCAATCATTTAGTTGTTTCTCCATATTCTATTCGATACCATTATTTTCTTTACGACATTTTTACAGTAATTTCCAAACTTTTGGCGTGACATGGTGTGTGAGAACACATTAGAAGGCGATCAAGTGAATTCAAAACTTGTCTTGGTGTGTGAGAAGTAGGGGGTGAGCAAAAATATTCGGAAACCGGATTCCGATCCGGTATCCGGTTTTCAAAACCCGAAAAAACGGATATCCGATTTTAAAAACCGGATCGGATACGGATAGTGGTTTGTCTAAAATTCGGATATCCGGTATCCTGTTTTATATTTTAAAACATAAAAAATAAAAAAGAAATATTCCAAAAAGAAAAATGAAGGTCAAAAAGGAAAAAATATCATCAAGTAGAATATTTAAATTTTATATTATTTTATAATTGCAAAAAACTTTGTTAGAGAATTGTGTGAAGTACTATGTGTAGAAATTCTAATATTAAAAATATATTTTTTTATTGTGGTAATAAATAAAAAATATGATTTTGAAAAGAAAATAATACAAAAATATAAGAAAAATAAATTTAAAAACCGGATGCGGATATCCGCTATAAATATCCGAATAAACCGTCCGATTTTTGGATATCCGATTAAAACCAGAGCGGATACGGATACCATTTTTCGATCTCCGAAAATTCGGATATTCGAAAAACCCGATCCGGTTTTGCTCGTCCCTAGTGAGAAGTGAGTACACATTAATCATTTAAAAGAGAAAACTCGAAAACCACCCAACATTAGAAAGACACGTGGCCAATCATCCATTCATCTTCCTCAGCCGACCACATCACTCGTCGAAACGCTGTCTTTCTATTTTCAGCGTAGCAGCTCACCCACCATTGTCCACGTCAGCACATCGTTATAAATTTGCTTCCTCTATTTCCCCACACGATTCTCCAACTTCAAACCCCTTTGACATTTTCTCTCCCATCTCTCTCACGAAAAACGCAGCGCATTTATATAGCCACAGATAAGTAAGCTCCCAAGTAGAAGGAATGACCACTTTCCTACCGTAAGAAAAGGCTCATCACCCTTACGTCCTCTAACTTGACGACGATGATGTTCATGTCAGTACTGTTCTTTGTCCTATTCGGACGAGCCACGCCGGGTCGGATCCAATTGGGTTCGAGACTGTCAGCAAGCGAGAATCGGGCATGGGTTTCTGATAAGGGAACTTTTGCCTTCGGATTTACCCCTTTATTAGATTCCAACAAAAACAACAACGACGACCAATTTCTGCTCGGCATATGGTTCGCCCAACTCCCCGGCGGCGATAATCGAACCCTCGTTTGGACACCCGACATGTAGTAACAATTTATAACATAACCTCTCTCCTATTTTCTCTTACTAAATTTCTTGATCCAATGTAGAAACTCTCCGGCGAGCAAAGACGCGACATTAGATTTCGACCTCGCCGGAAACCTCGTCCTCGGTGACCGACGTGGGACCATCCTATGGACGTCCAACACCTCAAACCTCGGAGCTGAGTCAGCGTCCATGTTAGAAAACGGCAACTTGGTAATAACAAGCCAAGCCAACGCCGACGGCCGAAATATACTATGGCAGAGCTTCTCCCACCCTTCGGACACCCTCCTGCCCGGGCAGCCCCTGACCGCCTCCCTCGAGCTCAAATCCCCGCCCTTGGGCAGTTCGGGCGGCGGCGCCGGCTACTACACTCTCAAAATGCTTCAGCAGCCGACCTCCCTCAGCCTCGCCCTGACCTACAACCTGCCCGACCCGCCCGAGCCCGACCCTTCCCCGTCCAGCAACTTCTCCTACTGGTCGGTCCCCGACATATCCAACGTGACCGGCGGCGTATCCGCCGTATTAGACGACAGGGGCAGTTTCAGAATTTTGTACGGGTCAGCCAACGACGGGGCGGTTTACGTCTACAAAAACGCCGACGCCGACGCCGGCGGCCTATCTCTTCCGGCGAACAGTACGACCACCGCCGCCGCCAGCCCTTTGGTGCTACGAAGGCTAACCCTCGAAAAAAACGGCAACCTACGGCTGTACAAGTGGGTCGGCGGGTCGGGTCGGTGGGTCGCGGAATGGGCCGCGGTGTCCAAGCCGTGCGACATAGCCGGGATTTGCGGCGATGGGATTTGCAACATGGACAAGAGCACGACCGACGCGTACTGCAGTCGCCTTCCCGGGGACACGGCGGCTCGAGCCGGGAAGGAGTGCGGCAGCTCGACGGCTCGATGGAAGATAGCCGCAGTTCAGCTCACGGGTTACTACTTCTCGGACTCGTCGGTGATCGCCAACTACAGCGACGGCGGTTCGGTTTCGAGGTGCGGGGAAGCCTGTCTTGGTGTTTGCGAGTGCGTGGCTTCGGTCTATGGTTTAGACGACGAGCAGGCGTATTGCTGGCTCTTGAGGAGGTTGGAGTTCGGCGGGTACTCCGACCCCGGATCCACTTTCTTCGTGAGGGTCGGGTCGGGCGGGTCGTTGGACGGTGGAAGGAATAAGAAGGTTTTGGTCTTGCCCTTCGTGCTGAGCATGGTCGCGTTGGTCGGCTTGCTTTGCGCTCTGCTGTCCATTTACGTCCGGAGGAGGCGGAAGCTGTCGAGGACGATGGAGGGCGCTAATTTGATCGTGTCGGGCGCTCCAATTAAGTACGGGTATGTAGCGACCCTAGCCATCGCTACCATTTCTAACCTTGTCTTACGAGCCTAACTACGTATTTAGTTAGAAGAGATGCGAAAATGCGGAATAAATTTTTCCTTTTTCGTAAAGGAATATCGTTTCGTTACATGTCAAAAGAATGCTTCCGGTTTCCTAATTACATTCGGGTTCTATCTACATGGGTCGTGCACATCTATGCAGCAAAAGATTCTAAGCGCCCGGCCTCACAGGTCGTCGTCCACGTACACACCACCTCCAAAAGTCGCTCGGAAGCTTCAAAAGATACCTTGCCGGCTAGGCAATCACGTACCGTGATCAGACGAACCTACAATGCATAAGACGTGGGATGAGCTTATATAGCCCAGTAAGTGAAACTTATGCATGCAGTGCCCGTGTCATGACTCGCATAGGCATATACGCCAACGCTTACTAATTCTCACAAAATCGTATCATGTCATGTCATGTCATGTCTTGTCTTGTCTTGTCTTATAGGATCCCTAATACACGTCTTGTCTTGCACGTGTCTTGTCTTGTAGGGTCCTCGGCAACTCTCGCTACGAGGGCATTCGCCCGATTTACACGTCTTGTCTTGCACGTGTCTTGCCTTGACATCGATGACATAGAAGTCACCTCGTAGCATTAGAAGAGCCGTATCACACGTCTTGTCTTGCACGTGTCTTGACATATCACACGTCTTGTCTTGCACGTGTGTTGTTTAGTAAATAAACTTATGTTAGTAACTATTTATCGCGCCCCGGCGATCATGCATACCTCATGTCATGTCATGTCATGTCATTAAAACTCTCGTGAGACTCGTGTATGTCGTGAAATGCATGTATGAAATGCGAAATGACTTGTCGTGCCATGTCTTGTAAGGGATGCCATGTCATGAAATGGGTAATTCATGTCATGTAATAAATCTCATAGTCACGTAGAAGCACGTAAGCACATGCGCACATAATAATTTTTTTTTTTTATGTGTTGTAGTTGAAGAGTCCCACTTACCTGGAGTCCGTAGATTAACTGCTACTGGTTCGGCGAAATTCCTAATTTTTCGACCTTAGTCATGAAATTATTATGTCAGTATATTTCTAAAATATTGGTTATCTACGTACTTGAAATGTGTTGAAATATTTTACTTAATAGTGTATGTAAAGATCTCGATATTTTCTAGCTTCGATATTTGGAACTGAAAATGTCGACATGAGTTCATCATAAATCTCGACATCATTGTCGAGATAAATCTCGACGTGAGAAGTCGAATGGGTCTCGACATTGTAGGTGTATGAATTCGACATTTTGGACTTATTTAAAAAATCTCGGCATTTCATGCTAAATCTCGACATCATATTAAAAGATTTCGACATAACATAAGGGTTCGACATCTTCTCTAGCCCGACATTTGTACCGATTTCTTTGAATTCGACATTTATCCAATTAGAAGATCTCGACATTACGGTATTGATTTTAATATCGACATTTGGCTCGACATTATGTCTATCACTCGACATTTTATCCAGTTATAAGGTCTCGACATCTTTGTGTATAGACTCGACATTTAATTTATTTAAAGACCTCGACATTTCCATTAGCTCTCGACATTTATTTGGTGCGACACTTGTTTCGACATTTATATCAACCTACCATTCGACATTTGTATAGGTATTGATCTCGACATTTTACTAAATATCGCTATGCAAGCTTTCGACATTTCTCTTTAACACCTCGACATTTATGATTAGAAACGTTGACATGAAGCTTACATGGATCTCGACATCTATGAAATGTCGATATATATTGCGTTGACATCTCATGTAATATCTCGACATTTTTGTCTTGGGTCTCGACATGTTATGTACGAGCTCGACATTTAAAGGTGGTTCGACATTTCGGTATTTTCTTTGAGCTCGACATTTTATCCGAAATAAAGGACTCGACATTTTGTTCCTAATTTCACCCGACATTACATAAATATCGATAGGATAAGTCGACATTTTATCTATCATTCGACATTGTGCCTCATCATCTCGACATTTAACAAATCTCGGCACTTACTAAATCTCGATATTTAATCTCGACATTTCTACCCTTAAACATCTCGACATTTTCCTTTCGACATTTGAAACTAAAAATGTCGACATAAAATTCAAGCTAGTTCTCGACATTTATCATTTGCATGGTTTCGACATTTTTCATCATCTTCCTTTCTTCTACTCAAGGCATCCACTGCCATCTCAAAATCGTTAAGTACTAACCAAAGCTTGGGGCTGCAAATTCTAAAACATGTTTTACTACTTAAGAAAATTCCTTGTTACCCAAAATCCTAACTTAAACGTCCTAGAATCCACATGGATATGATTTTACATCATGCTTTAGGGTTTCTACCCCCTTTTCACGACTAAACTTCTTAGATTCCACTAATTATATAAAGTTATAGCATCTAGATATCCTTAGCTACGAAATTATGAAGTTTAAAGGTAGCATGTTACTTACTAAATTTCGGACTTAGACTCGTTAGAAATTCCTTCAAGTTGGAGCTTCACTCGTTCTATCACTTCTTCCTCTTTTCCAATTGCTCGAGTGTTTCTTGGGGTGTGAAATGCCTTCTTAATCCCTTTAGTTTGATATAGACGTGTTTTTCCCCATTCTCTAAAGTGTTGGTGTGTATTAAAATATTCAAATATTGGTGGAGGGGGCAAGGTAGTGGCGTGGGTTTTCCTTAATTTAAGGAACTTGTCCCAAAATATCTCTTTAGGGTTTGGGCCTTGCAACTTTAATATTTGTAAGGTATTGCATCCTCACTAAATTGGGCCTCTATGGTCTATTGATTATGTTGGTCCAATTCTCCACACTATGCACACATCGATCGATTTAATTGGGGCATATGAAATTATTGCATGAACTATAATCGCCCGTTTCCTAGTTTCATTAGTTTGAGCTCGATTCCTTGCGTGCATGCCACATGTATTAGCGACCTAAAATTTCTTAAGTCCTCGTAACACATGATAATAATTTGTAACACACATAGGAATTTTCAAGCACATCATATGAAATCATATAGACGCATAAGTCATGTAAGTGCATGGAAGCGTATATCGCACCTTGGGCATAAATAAATGGCATGTCCTAAATAAAATATTTTACCCAAAATTCTAACTCCATAACGTAATGAACTCGCTATGCCCCTAATTAATTATTTTCGCTCTTAATTATGCCATAAATCCCGTAATTAATTCTTACGGGTCTTACAGGGTATCGTGATTTGCAGCATAGGACGAATGGCTTCTCCGAGCTCCTCGGGACGGGTATATATATTTTGTGTAGTACTATGGAAGTCGATTTTTATTTTGACGTGGAGAACTAACTTTTTTTGCATGCTTGCTACCGTGCGAAAAGGCGGGTTCGGGAGCGTGTACAAGGGAACCCTGAGCGAGGGGATGTTCGTCGCGGTGAAGAAGCTCGAGAGGGTATTGCCGCACGGGGAGAAGGAGTTCGTCACGGAAGTGAACACGATCGGCTCGATGCACCACGTGAACTTGGTTCGCCTCTGGGGATATTGTTCCGAGGGTTCTCACCGGTAAGTATTAAATCGACGGATCGATATTAAAAATGTCCCCAAAGAGTGACCTAGTGGCATAGCTTGTAGACTTTCATGCCAAAGGTCTCAGGATCGATTCCCACTAGCGACTTTGACTGTCGTCGTTGGATGGGAGTGTGACCACTTTAACTAACCCCAGGGGATTAGTCTGTCATCAACGTGTGTAGTGCAAGCACATAGCGGGTTGAGTGACGAACACACATGATAATATAAGAAAATGCATTTTCTACGTGACCGAATAGAATTTATTACGCGCATGCAGGCTCTTAGTGTACGAATTCATGAAAAACGGATCGCTCGACAAGTGGATATTCCCGACGTGCAACCCTGGCGATGCCCGCACCGGGATTTTGCTCGACTGGGCGACCCGTTTCCAAGTGGCAGTCGGCACGGCGCGGGGGATCGCATACTTCCACGAGCAGTGCCGGGATCGAATCATCCACTGCGACATCAAGCCCGAGAACATCCTCCTCGACGGGAATTACTGCCCGAAGGTGTCGGATTTCGGGCTCGCGAAGCTGATGGGTCGGGAGGCGTCCCGCGTGGTGACCATGATACGTGGAACGAGGGGCTACTTGTGTGACGCCCGGGGCCGAAGAGGGCGGGGAGTGATCGCCGGTGCCAGGGTGCACGGACAAGGAGCGGCTCCTGGCAAGGCTTCTAGGCGAAGGGGTACATGAACGAACCGATCCGACACCCGAATGAGAGGTGATCCTGAGACTGACAATGTATGGGCGTGTCAGGCTAAGAATCGTATAATAGAATTGATAGTACTACTCATATCACCAAGGTCGACCTACCTTTTCGGGAGTCCATCTATAGAAACTCCGAAGTTAAGCGTGCTTGACTTGGAGCAATCTAGGGATGGGTGACCCCCTGGGAAGTTTGCCCAGGGTGCGTGTGAGCGAGGACGAAGCACGCTAAAAGGTTAAAATGGTGGTACAGTGGGGCCAGACTATCAGTCGGAGTGTGGTGGGCCCAACCCCACAGGTCCCGATAGGGACGGATGCTACAGTGACACCCGGTATGGGACGGGTCGTTACAACTTGGCGCCCGAGTGGGTCACCAATCGGCCGATCACGGTGAAGGCCGACGTCTACAGCTACGGTATGCTCCTCCTCGAGATCGTCGGGGGACGGAGAAACCTAGACATGTCTCTCGACGCCCAAGAGTTCTTCTTCCCCGCGTGGGCTTTCAAGGTTTTCTTTTTTCTTTTTTCTTTCTTCGCCCATTATTTCTACTCAATCAATAAGATACTGTTGAGATTATAAAGTGCCAGTTAGTATTTAGGATGAAGCCCTCAGTTTCTATGAATTTACTTCTTCTATATCTCATAGGAACTGACGAGTGGGACGCCGACCAGAGTAGCCGACATAAGGCTCGGAGGGGCCGTGGACGAGGATGAGGTTGTAAGGGCTTTGAAAGTGGCGTTTTGGTGCGTGCAAGAAGAGATCGGTGTAAGGCCGACGATGGGGGATGTAATAAGAATGTTGGAAGGATCGGTCGACATTAATACGCCTCCGATGCCTCAGGCGGTCGCGGAGATCGTCGACGAGGGATTGGATCGTGTGTACGGAGCCATGAAGAGGGATTTCAACAACCATTTGACTTCTTCGACGACGAATATTACTCGCCATTCATCGAATGCCACGTGTAGCTACTCAACGATGTCGCCCAGATAATTGGGTAATTCTCTGCCTATCCAAAGAGGTTGTAGTAAAACCCCTTGGGATGAATGACATGTGTAATAGTTTATGTTAGACGTGACATTCATCGAAAGGAGTTTGGTTTTGTTGCGTTGAACTTTTATGATGAAGTATGCACAGCAAATTGAAAGTCTATTTACGTTACTTTCGTCCAAAGAAAAAAAGCCCCAACCAACAAAAATCTATAGCTTGTGTCTATCTATCTATCTATCGATTTTATTGCTCCATTAATATAAACGAACACGTCAATAATCAATCACTTTCTTCCAACGAAAAAGGGACAAACGAAGATTTTTACGATTTTAGAACAATCAATCGCTGATTCGTACAACAGAGTAATACGCCGTCAGCTGCCATGTACGGCGGCCAGCAACCATCTCTCTATCCGAAGGTCGGAGGATCAGGCGGCGGAGCATCGGCGCATGGTGGACGTAATCCGCCTTCCCACCACCCGCCTCCGCCGCCGGTCACCTGTACGACGCCTCTCTCTCTCCCTCGCTTCATTTCTGATTTTAATTTATACCGTTTTCGAATCGACGATGAGCATGGTGTTTTTGTGTTTTGGGTTTAAGCAGCTGGGACTGGAATTAGGGTTTATATAAAGCCTGAGTACGTGATTGCTCCGCCGGTAAGTTCCCTCTAATTCATGCTTCACGACCTTCAAATTGACTTCGATTTCAAATTTTTGGTGGTTGATTGATTTTGTTGATCGAGTTTCCTCTAGGGAATTGTGATTCGTTATATAAATCAGTATGTCCTCGTTGAATATGAATTCCATCTAGCGACACCACATCTCTTTATTGTATTAATGTATTATCTCGTTCCTTACTTTTTTGCCACTCATCTTTTTTCTTGGTTTAATTTCCTATTTTGTTTATTAGCCTCGATTGCTACCTCAACTTGGAGAGGTACCAAGAACATCTTTCCACTTCGATTTCGAGTTCGAAAGGAACGTTATGATCGAAGGCGTGAAAGAAAATCCCAACTGGAGAAGGCTCGGGATAGATATCGACCCACCTATGGCAGCGAGCCAAGCAACACAATCTTACGTAAGTGCATCAACTGTGACTTTAAGCTTCGTTATCATTTCTTACCTAATGCAAGATCTTATCTTTCGGGGAGGGATTACTTATCACTTGAAGAACGATCGAGCCAATTCTATGAACTAAACATTGCTTTCATTCTTGATGATCTAATGGTTCATTTACGTTTTTGGATGAAGGGTCCCAGAACAGATCCTCTGGTGACCAAATACATAGCAGCTGGTCTGAATCGAGAGGCTGTGCCACTTGCAGTAGCAAACTTCGGCGACAATCCCTCCAAAGTAATAATAATAATAATCTCTTATCTCTTCTCTCCCTTTTTTCGATATGCATAGTAGCTTTCAGACACGTTCGAATGGTTGATTTGCGTTGCGTTTGCTGCTGTGTATAAGGTTAAGGAGTTTGCAGATGGGTATACGCTGCTGAGAGAGATGGGATTCTCTTCCAATAACGTCGCCGAAGCTTTGCTCATGTACGATAACGACACCGATAAGGCCTTGGCTCATTTCCTCAACAACGCGTCTTGAGAGTCGAAAACAGATTACGTTTTGCTTAGCTCATCCCTTTTTCGTGTGTAGATGTAAACATTCGATTTATAAATTAAGGGTTTTTTTGTTTAGCTTATCCCACATATCATGTAATGAATGCCAATGGACCCATCGATATATACAAGAGAAGAAGACTTGGTAATATTATCAGAAGGAAACAGAACAAAATTCGCACTAGGCCTGCACTTCAATGATTGAATGGTTTGGCCTTTCGCTTTCTAGTTTAAATATCTATCAATTATACTTGTCAGTTTACTGTCTCTCTTAAGATCTAATCAATATTGAATAGCATATGCTCTATCTTTCAAAGGGGAAAGAAAGTGAAAAGAAGAAAGAGTACAATGATGAACCGTTATCATGATAACTGGGAGAGGTTAGTAGAAGCTGTTCTCCTCAGAGATCATCTGAGGCAACTTTCTTTATGTGATGATTCAGAAACTGAAAGCTCATCATCGTTCAGTTCAGACTTCTCTCGTCGTAGTGCTTCTGCGAAATCAGAGCTCGATAATGGAAATCAAAATAACAAAAGTGCTTCGAAAGGAAGAAACGAAGGGAGGAACGGCCATGGCTATGGCTTCTCCATATTCGTAAGTATATTGTTTTGCTTTAGACTTGTGGATATTGGTTTCCAAGGATGATGAAATAATAGTATTACTGTTGCTATTTATTATCTGGAAAACAGAGTTATTTATCATTTAAAAGGAGAAAGAAGATACATGAAGAAGAAGCTCAGAAGAAACTTGAGCAGAAAATGGAAATCTCAAGGTACAAAGAACTCAATGAGTCAGCAGAAGTGGCCAAGATTAGGGCTGAGAATCAAAGGTATAATAAATACAATCCATATACAATCCAAGAGGTACATACAAAAATATGATCTTTTATCTCCTTCTATTGACTGTAGGCTTAGAGAACTGCATACTCTGAAAGGGCACATTGAATCCGTAATGAAAATTAAAGGGCTCGATGTCGATTCAATTTCCGTCCATTACACAGTTTGAAGATGGGAACTAATTATGGATCTAATTCAAGTTAAAACAGCACATCTTTTACAGGTTAAAACTGGTTCAGAGGCCACCTCGCACGAAAGAAAACCATCCATCTCTCTCGATAAAGTTGCCTTTTTTTTTTCCTTCTTTTACTATTTATATTTGCTTTCGAGTTTAATGTACTGTGGCATGTAGAAACAATTTTTGTTCCTTAATTTTGATATATTTTGATACATGATTTCATCCTTTTTTACTTCATTTATTCATATCAAATTACTACAATCTTAAAAGAGTAATGTTTTTCGACGGTGGGTTTCAAAACCTCGGTTATAAGAACTAAATCAGTACCAACAGAAAAATTCGTGTAGTTTTACTGGGGAAATTGGATTGGAAAAAACAAAAGAATTCCACTGGGGGACTGAATGTGTAGTTTTACCATGAGAAGGGATAATATCTCGCACATTGTATTAGGAATCACAATGATTGATTGATTGCGTTTAAGGAAAATATTATATAATATTGCTACTTTCGGTCCCCAAATTGTCATTTGCATCTAGATGGGTCCCACTCGACAAAGGAGATTCATCCAATCGGAATCAAACTAAAAGTTCACGAGATTAAATAAACAAAAAACGAAAAGAAAAAGAAAAACGAAAAGAAAAAAGAATATTCTGCCTTTTGCCATGCCACTCAATATAAACTCACGCGCAGAACATTTGTTTCTTACAGCGTTGCAAAGCAGCTGAACAAAACAAACTCAAGCCCTTAAAGTTGAAGGATTCATTCTCTCTCAGGTCCTCTTTTCTGCGGTTCGGTTCGATTTCTTCTCACAAGGATCTGTCTTGTCTTAGTTTTTTTTTTGTTTTTATTTTTATATTGTTTTTGGACAGTCGATGGCTTCGAAGAGGATCTTGAAGGAGCTTAAGGATATTCAGAAGGACCCTCCTACATCTTGCAGCGCAGGTGTATATTAACTTCTTTCTTCGTAAATCTTATTTATTTGTGCTTTTAAAAATGAAACAAAAAATCAAGATTCAATTTTGCTTGCTAAGGTAGTAGCTGAGTTTGGGTTGATTTTCATTTGAGTTTCTTTATGGGCTGTTTGAAAGATCGATTTGACGGCTTTATCTTTAAGGGTTTCCTTTTTGTTTTGCTGAAACCTCAATTTTTACAGAGTTTTCTTACAAAAACTTTGGTGATGCCCTGTGATTTTTCAGTATACATATCTATATACATGAGAAAAAGATTCAATTTTTAGTTTTGTGCCTTGTTATATTTATGGATATGGCTTTCTTGTATTCATTTCTTGAACTCTTCGTCATAGTTTGTGTTGTGCCTATTTGTTACACATTGCGAATCACCCCTATCTCCTCCTATCCAATTGATTTTATGTTGGAAACCTCAATTTAACCGCCTGTCTCGATTTTAGGTCCCAATTCAAGCAATTGATTCATAAAAAGGGAAACTTCTTGATAGTTGTTGTCATCGATTCAAAGCGTGTAAAGAATCTACATGAATCCCAAAAATCCGCGTTTTCTTGGTTTGCATAACTCAATGTGCTTGATGGGTGGGCATTCAAACTTAGTGAAGCAAATGTTGTCTTACTTTCACTTTACCCAAGCAAAGATTCCTTGCTTAAACTCGATTCACACGATAGCTTCATGATTAGTAGTTCTTAGTCCAAAAACACCTTCGATCTCTCTATATATCTCAGGCCCAGTCGCCGAAGATATGTTTCATTGGCAAGCTACTATCATGGGCCCGCCCGATAGCCCATATTCTGGCGGCGTTTTCCTAGTCACCATTCATTTTCCCCCCGACTACCCATTCAAGCCTCCCAAGGTGATTAAAATCCATCAAAGTACGCCTATTTTCACTCCCATAATTGTTATATTTTCGCATGTTTCTCTATTGCAGGTCGCCTTTAGGACGAAAGTATTCCACCCTAACATAAACAGCAACGGAAGCATATGCTTGGACATACTCAAGGAGCAGTGGAGCCCTGCCTTAACCATCTCAAAGGTCTCCAATAACCGTTCTTTGTCTCTTTTTCGCCCTTCGAACTTAGATTTGTGGGGATTTTTACTTATTCTCAGGTGCTTCTTTCGATTTGCTCGTTGCTTACCGACCCAAACCCCGACGATCCCTTAGTGCCCGAGATTGCGCATATGTACAAAACCGATCGGTCAAAGTATGAGACCACTGCGAGGAGTTGGACTCAGAAATATGCCATGGGCTGATATTCATTGTTTGTTCATGCAGCTTACCTCATGTTTTAAGATCTGTCTAAAACATTCTTGTAATACTTTCTTGGAAGTTCATGTCTTGGCTTATATTATGTAATGATGAAATTGCTCTTATGTTTTTGCTGCTTTGATGGATGCAATTAGATTGGTGCTTTATGGTATTTACGGCCCGGCCCATTAGGATGAAATATCGGCTTTTTTTGTTTTTGAAGTTCTACAATTTTGTGTAACTAGAAATTGATATTTGCAAGACTTTAGGGATAGATAGGTAAGAAAAAACATGGAAATTGTGGCTCTCATGTAGGGGTGGCAAAATTCCCACGGTGAACCATCCCCGTCGGGACCCGAGGCTATTGGGACGGGGAATCCCCGGTCAAAATGGGGATGGAGAGTTGACGGTGATTCCCCGTCGGTAAAAGAGTGGGGATGGGACGGTGATGGTAATCATGTTTCCCACCCATCCCCGTCCCCGAACCCGACCACGTTTGAGTCAAATGGTGATTCACCATTCTCCGAATAAATTTATTAATAAATAATATGAAAAACTAATTTTAATCAAGAATTTTCATAGACCATACTTTTATATTCAAGATCGTAATTAGAAGAAAACAGATCCACTTCTCAATGTATTAACAATAAACGCATATTTCAATTTTTTATACTCCAATATAATATTTTACATATTAATTTGTGTATATTACTTATTTTATGTTTTAGTTGCAAAAAAAAGTTAAATTATTGGATATACATGAATATGGGGAACCCGAATCCCCACGGGTACCCGATCCCCGAATGGTGATTACCCGTCCCCGAACCAATTCATCCTAAACAGTGAATTAGTGGGGATGGTATTGAGAATCGAAATTTGGTATGGTGACGGTATGTCCATTACCAGCCCCGAACCCGCCCATTGCCATCCCTACTCTCATGGCGGCGGCTGCTTTAGTTAGTGTCTTCGCAAGTGCTACGTTTCTTATTTATTTGATTAAGATTTGACGTATATTTAGATATGTGGTGCTATCATCATATGATAGCAACATGAGCTATTAAAAAATAAATAAATTAGGTGTTTAGGTCTAAGAATTATTTGTGTCCCATTCGGAATTGGGACATGAGAAAGACAAGTACATACGTTAGATAACATAAAATTAGGATGTTAAAAAAATCATTACATTTCATATAATAATTGGTTAATTATAAATAGTTCAAGGACTGTTGAGTGTCTTCTTTTTATCCGGGGTCAACCCGGTTAAGCCATTGTTTGCTGGGTGACTTTGGTATGCGGAATTCGGTTCGGAAAGGAAAAGAAAACGTATTATGGTACGACACGTGAGGCGTAATGTATAACGATCCGATGCGTATCATTTCATTTTCCTTTTCTTTTCCGCGTTAGTTTCCGCATACCAAACGGACCCTTGATGTTTACATTTTTCCAAAAGTGACAATTCATGTTGTTCATTTTTCGTTTACACATAACAATACTTTAAAGTTAATTTGAGAATGCAAATACTATTATACGTATCCTTCACCTGATGAAAATTAACCACGTGAGGGACTAAAATAACCACGCACAGACACGAATTATATTTATTTGCGTATAGTACTACACAATCATTTATCTCATTAGAGCATCTCCAACGGGTACATCATTTTTGTGTAAAACACAAAAATAAAGTACGTCTTTGCTTCAATGTGACTCTATATCTAACACTAATATTGTGTTGATTAGCGGACATACTCCAGATGTAGAGGACACAC
Organism: Craterostigma plantagineum; assembly: GCA_027422505.1. Taxonomy (NCBI): domain Eukaryota; kingdom Viridiplantae; phylum Streptophyta; class Magnoliopsida; order Lamiales; family Linderniaceae; genus Craterostigma; species Craterostigma plantagineum. Next base: position 2,670,274 of record JAPQWV010000009.1, on the reverse strand, counting down.
AATTTTCAACACAAAAATTGTGTTGTACTTTCTATTTATTTATAATTTATTGAATAAACAATATTTTAATTATATTTAAATATTTGATATTAGTAAAAGTAAAAATAATATTAATTTCCTATTATTTATTTATATTTTCATTTTAATTTAATAAAATTATAATTGAATAATATGCTAAGTTTATAATGTTAATTTTATATATTTATTATAATTTATTGACTTTTAGATTTTTATAATATAAAGTTTAATATTGAAATTTGATTTTTAGAGTAGAAAATAGAGTTAATGGGTTGGAGTGAAAATTAGCATACAAAATAGAGTTTATGAGTTGGAGTAAAAGCACTGTAGCAGCTGTAATATTGTGCAGAATTAACTGTATTTTCATGCTGCTGGTTAAAGATGCTCTTAGAGCAACACAAACGGATGCTTTATTTTTGCGTAAAACACAAAAATAGAGTACGTTTTCACTCTAATGGGACTCTATATTTAACATTAATATTGGGTTGAGAAGCAGAGGAACTCTAGATGTGGAGCAGACAAAAATAGAGTTGTAATTTCCATTTTTTTATACTTTATTTAATAAAACATATGTTATTTTAATTATATTTAAATATTTGACATTTTATAATAAAAAGTAAAAATAACATTAATTTGCTTTTGTTTATTGATATTTTACTTCTAATTAATTTTTTTAAGTAATATGCTAATTATTTATTTAATTTTGAATATTAATATTTATAATATATTGACTTTCTTTAATTATAATATGAAGTTTAATAAGTAAAACTATGATATTTAGATAGGAATTTCATTTTTATAGTATAAAACAACAGAGTTAATAGATTTGAGAAAAAATAAGTGTAGAAAATAGAGTTTATGGATTGGAGTAAAAACACTGTAGCAACTATATTGTTATGTAAAATTAACTGTATTTTGATGCCGTGGGTTGGAGATGCTCTTACAAGTTACAACTTAGAGAATCTCCAACCCACAACGTAAAAATACAGTTAATTTTACACAATAATACAGCTGATAGAGTGCTTTTATTCCAACCCATTAGCTCTATTTTATTACACTAAAAGTTAAATTTCTATTTATTACTATCATAATTGACTTATAAAACTTTATAATAATAATTAAAAGTCAAGTTATAATTATTAATACTAAAAACTAAATATTGTAAATTATCATATTATTTAATTATTTTATTAAATTAAAAGAAAAATATCAATAAATGAAAAAAAAATGTATTATTTTAATTTTTATTACTATAAGATATCAATGTTTTAATACTGTTTTATTAAAGAAAATAAATGTAAAAACGTACTCAAATATAGAGTTCCATTGGAGTAGAAACGTACTTAAAAAAAATAAATAACCGTTGGAGATGCTCTAATAACATAACATATAGATTTCATTTGCCATTATGTAGATAGCTGCGAAAGGCCACACTTATAAGAAGGGGCAATTTTCGTTCAGGCGCTGTCAGGAAAAAAAATTAATTTTAAGAACCCTTCAAAATTTATTTTAAATTAAATAAATAGGACATCCTAGACTACATTCTTGCAGACAGAATCTATGAGAAGTTGACGTATGATACGATATCAAGCAAGTATTGACAATATGTTAAATTATACGTGTACTAGAGTACATTGCCTATTCTATTATATTAATGTCGAGGGGTAAGTATAAACTGCTATTTGGTCCGTAAAATAGTTAGTTTTTTTTAAATTATACCCTTAATATTTTGATTTACTACAAGTAATCCATTGATTAAATATACTAGGATTGCTGAATATACTAAAGTATTATTATTTCGGGGATCATCTGCAACACCAATTTGTGATACCCATTAACCATGCAAAACCGCTTTTATTTTTCGAGTATATCATAACACAAAGCGTCCAATTTTGTTGGCTAATTTCTGTCTGAAATGAATTTGAATCATTTCGACTATGAAATAACCATGTCTTCTAGGGATTAAACATGACTTTGGCGTATAATCAAATCACAATGTAGTGACGTGCGTTGCAGTATAACGACGTGGGTATAGTGGGATTACCTTATTAATTAATATATATGAAATTACTCGAGAGATAATTATAAGTTCGTAAGTTGCTAGTGTGAATCATCAAAGACAAAAAGGGACCAATGTACAGAAAAGAGAAAATTTACGGACAACAAAAACCGGCCAGCTGTTTCATAATGCTAAAAAGATTATATGTTTAATGCTTCTTCATTACATTATTATATTATGCATGAGGAGATTCATACTAATATATTGCTGCAGTTTTTACAACGTAACTACCATCTTTAAATTAAGAAAAAAGCGGTGGAAACATTTCCGAATTCAGACATCTTTACAACTCATAATGACTTGTGACATATTATAGAGGTATGTGTATGAGATTTAATTAAAGCATAACAGTTTTATCGCATTAATACTACATAATAGGAAGGGTATTATTAATTCTTAAAAAAGAGAGAGAGAAATTGACGTACAAAATCGAGCAAGAAAATAAGGTTGTCCGTACAGAAAGACACGGTCAACGCCTTTCAAAGTCTACGATTTATGGCGAACTATAAAGAATAAAATGTCGGTACTTTACCTCTCATACATAGTTACCTGCAAATAAAAGTCGTCCCCGCAAAGATTAATTTCATCTTTAATAAAATAAATTAATTATTCAGACATAAGTAGAACAGCGATTAATTACATCACGTGCCGACATCTACCTACGCATATTATTTTGTTGGAGTGAAAATCAAGTTAAGTGCCAATATCTTATCAATTATCATGCGAAAAGCGAGCCCACAATCTTAACCGACCCTTTGAAAAAAAAAACTTAAGTCTGCCTTTCATTACATTTTCCAACTCAATCAATTCATACGGCAAGGAAATAAAGTATGTTAAACTTATGTAGAATCATTCAAGCACACAATCCATAAATTCAAACCTTAAATACCGTAGTCGATAAACGTTGAATTATTATTATCGCATCAGTCGGTGCTTTGCTTTCGGCAGATCATCAATCAAAGATTCAAATTCCAATAATAATTACAAATAAATAAATTAATTATTCCACACAAACCTTGTAATTATGTTAATGGGTAAAGAGACAACCGTTAATTACGCCTAGCCGTGTGTGTGGACATTGAGAAGAAGAGAATGCCACTTGTGCATTCCAAGATCCATACACGATTTTGAACCTTTCCCTTTGTTAATAAACAAATTCAAACTTGCGGAGAACTAATGTTGACCACCCATAGAATATTATATTAAAATTGAAGAAAAAAAAGTAGAATTTCCATCAAACAAACAAAATTTCTCATTACAACAGTATATACTAGAAACAAGTACACAGTGTTAGACTTAGAACAAATTGGAATCTAATTAACTTGCAACCACTGTAGTAAAGCTTGAGAGATCATCGAAACTCGCCGTTAAATCGCCCAACTCGTTGCAAAAACCGAATCCATCATCCAAAAAAACCGGTTCATCAAGAAAACCGGGTTGGCCAAAGTCAAACGGCAACGTTTGACCCTTCCACTCGCCGTCAAAATTAAAAAGACCGTCGACGTCCGCCGGCATAAACTCGCTCGAATAGTCGGGAACCTCACCTTTGGCATCCTCCGCCGCAAACGGTTCATTAAAGAAAACCGGCCGGTCGGAACCAGCCGAGCAAGAAGGCTCCTCGGTCCACGTCGCCGGTTCGCCGTCCTTGCCGTTCGGCGCCGTACTGAACCGAAGCACCGACGTGGGAGAAGGCATCTGAGACTGATTCTGTGAGAGACTGTCGTCGTTGGACTCGTAACCTCCGCCGTGGCCAGCCGAGGACGACGGCTGAGGAGTGGCGAAGTTTGTCTGAGCGTGGGGGCCGCGGAGCTTAACGGCGGCGCTGTCGTAAACCCTCGCAGCTTCCTCGGCGGTGTCGTAGGTTCCCAACCAAAGCCTGACCTTTCTGTAACTGTAAGGATCCCTTATCTCAGCCGCCCACTTGCCCCACGGACGCTGCCGCACGCCGCGAAACTTCCGAGCTCCGCCGTCCTCCGGCGGAGGGGCGATCTTGACTTTCACCTTCTTGGACGGCTTCCGAAGGATGTTTCCTCCGCCTGAGGGCGTCGGAGGAGCCATTTCGAGTAGTCTGATTTCTTGGACGTACTTTCTGGGCCGTTTCGCACGGCGGAGGAGCTCGCCGGCGTCGTCATCTTCGTCGCTGGATGAGTCGGTTGCGTAAGGATCGGCCACTGAGATTCGAAGTGTCTTGAACTGCTGATGCTTTGCTGACGTCATGCCTGGTTTAAGGTTTCTCGTTGAAAAAGAGAGACTCGATCACAGTAAGATGGAAGAAGACTGCTTATAAGGAAGCTTTTTCTTTTCTTTTTTTTTTTAAAGGTGAATTCACTGTAATGAAAGAGTATCTATCTATCACTTGGAAATTCCTTGCAAGGAAAACTGATGTTGTCTAGTGTGTACTTAATAGCGTCCTAGGAGGGAAGAAAAAAGACTAGGCTAGCAACGGTGTTTTATAGTAGTATATTTGGCTGAATTGCTAACTAATCTTTTTTTTTTTCATTTTTTTTCTTCCAAAATATCCCGCGGCTATGGGCACTCATCCTAAAGAGGGAATTAATCCTCATAAATACAAATTAACAATAATATTAATTGTCATGGGGTTCAAATCCGTAATTAAGGTGTGGAAAATACTCACCCTTAATCATTTGACTATTACATGGATGTATTATGCGAACTATTTCATAGCAGCCTTATTTTATTGCAACTTTTTCTTTTCTATTCTCTCTAACAGGGAAAATGCCATTTCCAAGTACTGATGATTAAATAACACCAAAAATAGTATATTACAATATATAGATATATGTACGTATATCTCAAAGTCTAAAGTGGTAGATATGGCCCGGACAAGGCACACTTGAGAAAAGTCTTGGAAATTCAAGATTTTCTTCGACAAAATTATTTACTAATTTCAACATTTTAAAAAATATATTTCATACACACATATGCATAGTGGCAACTAGTTTACGAGTGTGTTGTTTGTTCTTGGCAGATAATGGTCCACACCTAAAGTTGGTCCAATGAATAAGAACGAGCCACTGTATTCTGTATCTTTTACTACTTTATTTCTTTTATTTATTTATATTTGGATATTAAATTAACCTCGATGTACGTGTTACCGATCACGTGAGGCCCAGGATTCTCGGCCCAGTTAACTAATTATCTGTCTGCAAAAACTTAATAAATTTATAATGTCAAATAATGTAATAATAATGACCCACCGCATTAGGTTTTTATTCTACCCACTCCTTTTGACCGGTCGGTTATATGATTAAATTTTAATTACTACAGTAAACACCATAGGGCGAGTTAAAACCTGCGAAATTAATCTGATTGACAGACTAAAAAATTGTTTGCAATAAAATATTATTATTTACAGAAAGTGATGACGTGGCGATAGTTATTTGCCGCCGTGTTTGTTTTTACTACACGATTGATTCTTGGGCTTAGTGTGGTTTTAGTTTTACTACTAAACAATGTCGATGGAGAAAGTGAAGCTTGGACTCATATACCACGCGTGTCAGACACGCGCTTTACTCTGGGATTAGATGGTTGTTTACGCCATTTTTTTAAATCTTTAATTATATGGACACATTCGGAATTAAATTCTTAAATTGATGCCTTCTGTTATTGTTATTATATATATATATATATATTTTCAAGAAAATCCTATGGAGAAAGATATATGGGGACCGTGAATTATGCTTGTTCGTCTTTTGTATGTGGGAAGGCAAAGCGGCACGTGCCGTTACGCGCGTGGGTTGAAAAGCAAATCTTTTAACCGCACTAAGCACGTGGTAACTGGTAATGACCGTACGAAAACCTCATGAGTTGGTCTCACTCTCAAATGTCACGAAATATTTATTTAGTTATTTATTTATTTTCCAAACACGCAATATTTATTTACTATCACGGCGGTTTGCAAACGAATCGAATCGCGTTAAATACCACAATATTCTATTTGTATTCGGATGACAATCGAATGCGATACGAATATTTGAATATTTAATCAAAAAAATCGATTCTTATTCGTTATCTGGAAATTCGAATAGAAATTCGAATAGAAATGAATTATATTTGAGTATTTATCTTCACATTTAATAAAAATATAAATATTATTATATTTAAATAGATATTTTAAAATATATATTGAATTGTAATATTATGTATTGGCACCCCTTGAGGGTGAAAAAAATATGAGAAATTGTACAATTTCTTAAAATTTTGTTTTCCATCAATAATAATGTAAGTTTTACTTTATTATGCAGTTATTCAAAGAAAATTATTTACACATAAATATTAATTTTGTAATTTATCGTGGAAGTTAATTGTACACTTACCATTAGAAATAAGCGAAACTTCTAAATTTATAAATATTATTCTTCAATTTATTTTGAATTTTTTTTCATACCATAAATATTTTATATTTATAATATAAAATTTTCGAATCTTATAATTCGATTAATATTTGAATCGAATATTGTGATTTCATATTCGTATTCTGATATTTCTCGAATAGAAAAAAAATATTCTTCTTCGGATTCATATTCTAAATACCCTAATTCGAATCTTAAATCGAATCGCGAATCGAACCAAAAAGTTCGATTCGTTTGCAACCCTAAATTCACGACGCGTGAATCTACGGAAAAAACTCATTTGTATAAAAATTCAAGGCAGTACTTCTGTCAGAATTTTATATAATATATATATATATACACGTACATATAAGTATCCGTTTGAATGTGCGTACCACTTTCTCAGTCTTGACGTAGCATTTTATATGTGTATTATGTACCACGTCATGCGTTTATATGTTACACACATATACATTTCTATATGCTACCTTAATGTGTTATATGATGTACCTTTATCAAAGTATTATGTACCACAATACGTTTCTATATGGTACCTAAATGTGTTATATAATGTACCTTGCGGCGGATTAGGTACCAATGTGCAAAAAATTATTCTAATATGTACCTACATATAAAAACACTGACAGAATACTGACTTGCAAGTTTTTATACAAATGAGTATTTTTCCGTAGATACCCTTTACATTAAATCTAGGTCATTTTTTATTGTGACAACTGTAATTTTAAATTGTATGAGCAATTATATTATTTTTTTAACTTGTAACTTCAACATATATCTTCCATAACATTAAACGTCACTTTTGCACATAATAATGATATGTAATTCATGTATATTATATATATATAAACCATGTTATATCTTGAGTTACTTGTAATACAAATATTTAACAGTTAAGTAGCTTAATCATGTTTTTAGTGTATAAACACAACAATACATTTGTGAGATTTTAATTATAATAAACCAACAAAAAATGGAAGGATAAAATGGTAACTATTGAAATTAAAAGAATAAATAATAGAAGGGTAACATGGTATTTTTATTGACAAAGTCAATTTGGCTTTTTTATATATATATTTATCTTGCCAATGATAAATAGTAGTATGTTTAAACACCTTAGGTAATTTATACAAGAGTAAGGATTTTCATTGATAAAAACCAAATTTTCTTAACCCAACTAGATATAATAAATGTGCCTCCCAACATTAAATGTTTGTTCAGTGTTCATACAGTTATTGATTATTAGATAATTATTGCGAAATTATTGACCGTTCAGTCATCCCCGAAAGCCCTCATCAATCCACCACTCCTTAACAAAATAAAATATGTACTCATTTACTACAAACAAATCCCAAGTACGAGTAAAGTATTTATGGTGGGATTATGCTTTAAGTTAAATGAATCTGTTTATGTGGTTATGTATCTCTTAGCGATCAACATCATCATCCCAAAAATGGTGAGCACGAACGACAGTTCGCCCTATGAAAATTTAATTAATTAATATAAATTTTGTTAAGCATTTGGTTCGCAATCAGCACGACTTCTCCATAACATATATGCTGTGTATTTAAATATTTAGATGCGTGTAGTTTTACTCGTGGAAATTTTTGTATCAAATGACTCTTGGTGTCTTGTAAGCCGATAATTTGACTGTGAACAATAATATATAGTTCGTTGATACAAAGTGAGCATCCACTAAGTTTGCATGTAACAGCAACACAGATACATATAGTGGTAAGAACGTGTGTCTTAAAAAATATTTAATTTTCTACTATGATCTGAATAATATGACACGTCTGTCCGTGTCTCGAGCCTTTAATGCATGTAACATTTACAACTATGCGGCCTAAAATAGAATAAGTAATTCGATAAATTAGATAAACTATAACCACGCGACGAGACAAAATAAAAAAAATAGTTTGCTCTCCATCTATAGTAAATCAAGAACTTATCTCTATTATTAGTATCCAAAAGTCGACGAATATAACAACATCTATATGGTTGGAAGGACTTAAAAAATACTTTAATGAATTATGTATGTTAGCACCAGCGCAAGCAACATTAGGACATACGCTATACCTTGGTCGATTGCAGTTCCTGCAATTATAAATCAAAATAAAACGATATCAATATGATCATATGTACGTATGTCGATATAAAAACGTTATTTATAATATATTATTTAATACATACCATCACTGGTGGGAGACGGCGAGGGTACGTCGGCGGCAGATGAGGCGGAGGAGGCGACCACCGCCGTCATAATAAAAATAGCCACCAAAGTTCGGCCAATCAAATCCATTATTTTTCTATGTATTCTTCACGTTATACCGGGAAAAAAGAATTATATATGTCCCTTGAATTTTCTCTCTTTTTAACTCTCTCTGCGGAGATTGTGCTTAATCGCCGCAGAGAGACCTTAAGAAAAATGAAATGAAATAAGGAAATGTTCAAATCAATATATACTTTGAAATGGGAAATCGATCGATAATAGTGTTGTCGACGAGTTTATATATATAAAAAGAAAAGGTTTGTGATAGTGTGGAGAAGAACACACGTTGAAAACGAGGAGCAGATTACTTTTCGTTCAATTAGGTGGTCTTCCTGCAAGAACGCATAGTTATTACAACGTTGTTTAAGGATGGCCATTGACATAAGACGTAATTAAGGATATTGAGGTATGTCATTAATTAGTTTTTGGTTTTTGGTCTTGCTTATTGTGTGCTAAGATCTTAAAAAGTTCGGCCCAAATTTTAAAGGGGCTTCTAAAGTTCAGGCCTCTATATAAGTTTCATTTAGATTTTAAGACCATGTCAGAAAATTCATAGTTTTAAGGATCCGATTTCTGCAGAAACACTTAAAGATTCTGCTGTACCACTTTTCTGTTCAACTGTACCACTTCATGGTCTACAGTACCACTTCACCGTTCACCAGTATCACTTCATGGGTCTACCGTACCACTTCATTGTTCACCACTACCACTTCATGGGTCTACAGTAGGGATGCAAACGAATCGAATCGAGTCGAATACCACAATATTCTATTCGTATTCGGATGACAGTCGAATACGAATACGAATATTCGAATATGAAATCGAATCATAAAATCGATTCTTATTCGAATTCAAATATTTTCTCGATATTCGAATCGAATATCGAATATTTGTATTGAAGTCATTTTTATTTTATTTAATAAATATAAACAATATTATATTTAAAATATATATTGTATTATAATAAATTATACTTAAACATGTATTGAATTATAATATATTATGTTTAAATGATTTATTGAGTTATCATATATTATTATATGTGAATATATATTAATTATACTATATTTTAAGTTAAAGTATTCGAATCGAATAATTCGACTAATTTTCGAATCGAATATTGTGATTTCATATTCGTATTCGAATATTTCTCGAATCAAAAAAAGGTTCCGTATTCTAAATATTCGAATTCGAATCTTAGAATTTCGAATCGAATCGCGAATCGACCCAAAAAAATCGATTCGTTTGCAACCCTAGTCTACAGTACCACCTCACGCATATACAGTACGACTTCATGTACACTGTATAACACTTGCGAAATTTTAGGTCCTTAATTCTAAATTTCATAAATATCGAGTCCTTAAAACTATAAATTTTCTGACAGAGGTCTGAAACCTAATTTAAAATATTTTTTGGGGACTGACTCTTAATTTGCACAATTTTAAATAGGACCATGTTTAATCATTATACTTGTAACAATAATTTTAATTAATAATAATGATACTAATAAGAATAGCGTTATTTTTTTAGGAAAATAGAATTACGATTGTGATATTTATCAAAGAATAAGATGTCATAATCTCTTATCCCAAAGGTTTTGGTTCTTCAATTGGTGCGTGAATTTATATGATAATATGCTATCTGCAGATGGTTGGAGATATTATTAAGAATATATTCATATTCGGTTGACATATTTGAGTAAATTTTTCTATTGGATCGATAAACCCCTTGCCAAGGCCATAAGCCCATAAAGTTGTAATCGTAATTATTTGAATGAAAGTATAATTTTGATATAATATCACAACGAGTTACATATGCATGTATATATCCCAAAATCATCAACACGAGAATTTCGAGTCAGTTTGCATGATTTATTTGATTATAATCTATCTGTAAATAAAATAAATATATATGTAATGTATTTATGTATATCACTACCACATTCCAGTAGTATTATTACTCCCTCTATTTTGAAAAATGGGTCGTTTTATACTTTTTATTTTTGTTTTTTAATAAAAGTCGATTTACTTTTTTTCAAGAAAAATAGCTTGAATTGTTACAACCTTACCCCTCATCTTAAATAAACATAATTTTATTAAATAGGATAAAATAATTAATTAAGATTAATAGAGATTTTGTTTATTTTCTTAATATTGATGCAATTACCTAAACAACTTGTAGACTAATATTACATATTAGCAAACAAAGAAGGTATTTGTTCACTGATCCGACAAAGTTGAAACTCCATTGACTGAGGGATTATTATTTAATCGAATCAAAATGCACGTCTTAGCTGGAGTGCACATTTTTTGTTTGATGACAAATTAAATAAGACAAATGCAATTTATGTGGTCCAGAGTTAGTTTCACAAAATCACAAATCAATATTTCTTTCTATATTATTAAAGTTTAATTATTCGTTTGAGTGACGGAAGTTCACTATATTTGAAGCACGCGATATGTACAAGTGGAACATAAGAACATATTCAAGTACATATATTCTCGAGCATTGAAGTATTTCTATTATCGTCTTCAACATATGGCCATGGTGATAAGTAGAAGAATTTGATTCTTTCCATGAATTATTCATATACAGATTTAAATCAAGCATAAATATATAGTTGCAGATAAAACCGAGAATTAATACTCATGATAATGCTAATGTAGGGCAACATAGGAATTCTCCAATATATGAACCACTGACGTGAGTCAAATCAGTTGTATTATACATTCTATAACAGTAAAACATGAAAGCCATATGCACAATGGTTTATGTGGTTGAATTCTTTCATTTATTTATTTACTTACCACAAGGAATGATTAAACTAAAGGAGGGAAGTTATCTACACTATAATGTGTTATTGCATGAGTAATATATATTTAAACATATATGTTTGCTGATGATGAAGCCAATAATGATCAGCAAAAGGCATTAACCTGCACCACTCGTTATATTAAATTGATTACATATTTCTTCTGCTGCTGATAATGATGAATTAACCCAACAACGAAATGGTTTTATCTCTTCTAATTCTTAAAAGCTCGGAGAACCACTATATATTATATCATTCATATATATATATATATATCTATGAGTTGCATTGCACGATCATCTCACTAAGCTAATAAAAGCAATCCATTAAGAATACAGCGAAATGATCTTACACCAGCTTCTTCTTTAACAGAGGTTGCTAGAAGCTGTCACAGTTTCCAGGCTTTGAACTTCACATTATATTATAAATTGTTTTCAAGTGTGGTTTGTGAGTGGAAATTCGGACATCTTCCACTTGCATGAGAACGAATAGTACGTATATGATCTCACGGCCAGCACCACATTATATAAATATATGTATATATGTTTCATAATCATATCAGTCATTAAAAGTAGCTTGAGAGCATATATTTAGGCATCAAACAGATTATTCATGTAAAAAAACATACTCCATTCTCGACCACAGAATTCACCTTTCGTTTTCTTGCTAGAAGTTTCCTCACATATATGTTATTTCTCATATGTTCTGCAGATTTTGCACTATATATACGCATCCACCACACAGAAATATTTCCAAGAGCAAACAAAAACTCTCAATAAAAGATACATAATGGAAGTAAACTTTCGTTTGGCAGTGGGCGTAATGGGTATATAAACCCTCATTCTAAACTTATATATTTATATGCCAATATTAGTTTATTTTCTAACAAGATTCATCGTTACATTTTTTTTTACAGGAAATGCGGCATCTATGCTACTCTACTCCGCACCAATGTATACACATGCATGCTACTTCACAATCGCATGACCTTTACCATTATATTACATCATTACATATCGCATGTAAAACAAACCCCAAATACGCGACAAAAAAAGCATGATCATATAATATTGTTTCTGATAAATATTCACACTATAACTACTGCAGATTAACCTTTTTGAGGGTTGTAAGAAAGAGAAGCACTGAAGAGTTTTCTTGCATCCCTTACATAGTTGCCCTAATGAACTGCTTCCTCTACACTTGGTACGGTTTGCCAATCGTTAGTTACAAGTGGGAGAATTTCCCACTGGTCACCATTAATGGACTGGGAATCGTCCTCGAGCTCTCCTTCATACTCATATACTTCTACTTTGCATCTCCCAATGGAAAAGGCAAGTCATCATTCTTATACTTAATATAATTCCGCACAATACGAAGAACATATAACGATGATAAAAATTAGACGCTCAACAGAAAAAGGTGGCTATATTCACGGCGATTGTCGTTTCGATTTCTTCGATCGTGGCGATGATTTCGACGTTTGCAATAAACGATCATCGCCATCGAAAGGCCTTAGTTGGAAGCGTTGGCTTAGTTGCTTCTGTGGCCATGTACGGCTCTCCTTTAGTGGCCGTAGTGAGTTTTATTACATTACAGTAATTATTGGAATATTATTATTCATGGCATGCAAGAAAGAATCTACTTTTTTTTTTTATTATTTTCAGAAACAAGTGATAGAGACCAAGAGTGTGGAGTTTATGCCTTTCTACTTGTCCTTCTTTTCCTTTCTTGCAAGCTCTCTTTGGATGGCCTATGGTCTTCTCAGCCATGATCTTTTCCTTGCGGTTAGTATATATATATATATATATATATATATATATATATATATATATATATATATATGGACACACACACACGCACACACGAACAAACCCTAAAATTACTAACAAAAATAAATGAAGTTCACTAATATGTGTATTGTTTAACATTATATTTAGTCTCCAAACTTGGTTGGTTGTCCACTTGGGATCCTCCAATTGATTCTATATTGCATCTACAAGAGAAATGGGATTAAGGGACAACCTCAAAACAACTGGGATATCGAAACATGCGAGAAGGAAATAATGAACTCAAAGACCATCATCGATGATCATGAGGAAAAAGATCGTACTCGCCATGAGAAACCAGCCAAGTGTTCGAACGTTGTCGAAGACAAGAAGAACGACGACCCAACCGTAGAGTATTAAGGATGATGATAATGCTATGTAGGGCAACATAGGAATTCTCCAATATATGAACCACTGACGTGAGTCAAATCAGTTGTATTATACATTCTATAACAGTAAACATGAAAGCCATAGGCACGATGGTTTATGTGGTTGAATTCTTTCATTTATTTATTTACTTACCACAAGGAATGATTAAACTAAAGGAGGGAAGTTATCTGCACTATAATGTGTTATTGCATGAGTAATATATATTTAAACATATCTGTTGCTGATGATGAAGCCAATAATGATCAGCAAAAGGCATTAACCTGCACCACTCGTTATATTAAATTGATTACATATTTCTTCTTCTGCTGATAATGATGAATTAACCCAACAACGAAATGGTTTTATCTCTTCTAATTCTTAAAAGCTCGGAGAACCACTATATATTGCCCACCGTGAGCAACCACCGTGAGCACCATAAGCAAATTTCTCATTTTTTTTGCTTCTTTTTCGATTCCCAATGCCGTTAACACCTCCGTAGACTCTCTCATATCCATTGCTAACTTAAATCCCTCCTCCAACACGTTAATTTTAAGAAAATCATCACCTCGATACGTCGTCCACGTGTTGAGTAATAAATAATAAATTTTCTTAAAATTAACACGTTGGAGGAGGGATTTAGATTAGCAATGGATATGAGAGGGTCTACGGAGATGTTGACGGTGTTGTGAATCGAAAAGAAGCAAAAAAATGAGAGATTTGCTTATGGTGCTCACGGTGGTTGCTCACGGTAGGTGGGCACCATAGCAAATCTCTATATATATATATATATCTATATATATTATATATATATGAGTTGTATTGCACGATCATCACTAAGCTAATAAAAGCAATCCATTAAGAATACAGCGAAATAGTCTGCTCTTACACCAGCTTCTTCTTTAACAGAGGTTGCTAGAAGCTGTCACAGTTTCCAGGCTTTGAACTTCACATTATATTTATAAATTGTTTTCAAGTGTGGTTTGTAAGTGGAAATTCGGACATCTTCCACTTGCATGAGAACGAATAGTACGTATATGATCTCACGGCCATCACCACCATTATATAAATATATGTATATATGTTTCATAATCATATCAGTCATTAAAAGTAGCTTGAGAGCATATATTTAGGCATCAAGCAGATTATTCATGTAAAAAAACATTATATACTCCATTCTCGACCACAGAATTCACCTTTCGTTTTCTTGCTAGAAGTTTCCTTACATATATGTTATTTCTCATGTTCTGTAGATTTTTGTTAGGATATGCGGAAATTCCCGATAATTATTTGCCCGAAAAATGACGATAATAAATAAATGAGACGAAAAATAAATTTATAAATGAGACGAAAAATAAATTTGGACAGTGACACGAGATTTACGTGGTTCGGTCAGAATGACCTACGTCCACGGGCCGGAGGGTAGAACTTCTTTATTATGTGGAGTGATTACATACACGTACACTGGCGTGATACAAAAGCAGCTGCACGACTAGGGGTAAGCTACAAAGAAATATCGGATAAGAGGTGACCGAGGAATAAACCCTCGCTGACGATGTTGCGGTGGTCTGTGGCCAGTGGCAATTTTCCCTTCGGTATGAGCTCTCGTAGTTATAGGCAATATTTGCTTTGATCTGCCGTGGGAAAATGAGCAAAAATGTCTGCTCCTTTCTTTGAATCAACGTCTCCAACTTTGACTATAGAAACCCACGTGAACAATGCATTCTTCATTTAAGCCATTTGATAGATGTACGGCGCGGAATAGCAAAAGGCCTTTTTTTCTTTCCCAAGTGAAGATGACATTCAAGGTCACCCAACAATTTTGCACTATATATACGCATCCACCTCACAGAAATATTTACAAGAGCAAACAAGAACTCCCAATAAAAGATACATAATGGAAGTAAACTTTCGTTTGGCAGTGGGTGTAATGGGTATAATATAAACCTTAATTCTATACATATTTATATGCCAATATTAGTTGATTTTCTAACAAGATTCATCGTTACTTTTTTTTTTACAGGAAATGCGGCATCTATGCTACTCTACTCCGCACCAATGTATACACATGCATGCTACTTCACAATTACATGACCTTTACCATTATATTACATCATTACATATCGCATGTAAAACAAACCCCAAATACGCGACAAAAAAATTAAGCATGATCATATAATATTGTTTCTGATAAATATTCACACTATAACTACTGCAGATTAACCTTCTTGAGGGTTGTAAGAAAGAGAAGCACTGAAGAATTTTCTTGCATCCCATACATAGTTGCCCTAATGAACTGCTTCCTCTACACTTGGTACGGTTTGCCAATCGTTAGTTACAAGTGGGAGAATATCCCACTGGTCACCATTAATGGACTGGGAATCGTCCTCGAGCTCTCCTTCATACTCATATACTTCTACTTTGCATCTCCCAATGGAAAGGCAAGTCATCATTCTTATACTTAATATAATTCCGCACAATACGAAGAACATATAACGATGATAAAAATTAGACGCTCAACAGAAAAAGGTGGCTATATTCACGGCGATTGTCGTTTCGATTTCTTCGATCGTGGCGATGATTTCGACGTTTGCAATAAACGATCATCGCCATCGAAAGGCCTTAGTTGGTAGCGTTGGCCTAGTTGCTTCTGTGGCCATGTACGGCTCTCCTTTAGTGGCCGCAGTGAGTTTTATTACATTACAGTCACACGAGATTATTGGAATATTATTATTATGATTATTATTCATGGCATGCAAGAAAGAATCTTTTTTTTTTTAATTTTCAGAAACAAGTGATAGAGACCAAGAGTGTGGAGTTTATGCCTTTCTACTTGTCCTTCTTTTCCTTTCTTGCAAGCTCTCTTTGGATGGCCTATGGTCTTCTCAGCCATGATCTTCTCCTTGCGGTTAGTATATATATAGATATAGATATATATATATATATATATATATATATATATATATATATAGGACACACACACACACACGCACGAACAAACCCTAAAATTACTAACAAAAATAAATGAAGTTCACTAATATGTGTATTGTTTAACATTATATTTAGTCTCCAAACTTGGTTGGTAGTCCACTTGGGATCCTCCAATTGATTCTATATTGCATCTACAAGAGAAATGGGATTAAGGGACAACCTCAAAACAACTGGGATATCGAAACATGCGAGAAGGAAATAATGAACTCAAAGACCGTCAGCGATGATCATGAGGAAAAAGATCGTTCTCGCCATGAGAAACCAGCCAAGTGTTCGAACGTTTTCGAAGACAAGAAGAACGACGACCCAACCGTAGAGTATTAAGGAAGATGATCATTACAAGAAATACGCAGCCTTTTTTCCTTGCACTTCATGTCATGTAACCGCTTGTAGTTCTACAAAAGACTTGTCAACATATGTTTTCAGTAATTTCTGCTATTGCGTTTTTCTGTTAACAACGGTACGAAAACTATACGTTCTTGTTTTCATGATGAAACCTCAAATCAACCGTGTATATGAAGAAAAAAATATACCAAAAAAAACATCTGCAACTTCTTGAATTCGCCTGCTAGCTAACTATGTCTGCTCAAAAACATCGTAGCCCTAGGACGATGGATGGTCCTCCTCCTCCTCTATCATCGCCTCCTTTTCTATCAACAACTAAAGCAATCGAAGCGTCACTTTCTTCTGTAATAACCCGAAGAAACACCAACGGAATAGCCGATGGGTCAACCTCCACGCACCCTTTAAGCCGAGCAGCATTTCGACCTTCACGGCCATCGAGCACATAGCTAGGAACCCTATGCGAAAATCGAAACATTTCTTCCCTAGGAATCTTCCTAACAACCTCGTTCTTAGCCTTCCTCCGCCCAAACACCGTCTTAAACCCTACAACCTTAAAAAGAGGAGCCACTCTCACCCCATTCTCCTTCGTATAATCCTCGAGCACAGTCACCATCTCGTACCTTCGCACGACCTCCTTCGGCGCGTCCTGATCCCTGTTCGGCGACCAATCCTTGTACAGCGCCCAAACGTCTCCCTTCTTGGGAAGTATGACGGTGGTGCACCCGCGTGGGCCCCTCGACGACCAACTCGCCTTCTGAGAAAAGTTGCCTAAGCTTCTGTGGGTCTCGAATTTTCCCGCCCTGAACTCACCGCAGGCCTTGTAGAAGCCAGAGCCAACCCAGTCGACGGCAGTGCCGAACTCGCCTCTGTATCTCGTGGGCTCGAGCCGGCGTACCTTGAGCTCGAACGGGTCCCTAGAGACTACCTTTATTACCGTTACGTAGAACCTGGGCATGCCATCGAGGTCGTCGTATACAGACCAAACGTCGCCTTCCGAAAAGTTAGCTTGGGTCCTTTCTTGGTCGAAATCGTGGAAATCTGAATCTCGGACGCTCATCATCGCCGGTGCTGCAACTTCTGATTGGCCCGCAGATGTTCTCGCAAGATCGGGCGACAATCCCTCACAGTAGAAATGTATCACTAATCACTCGAAACAAATTCCTGGAAAATAGGAGCTCGGATTGAACTGTGGAAACAGAAGAAAAAGCATAATCGATTGGATTAAACCCTCACTATAGGATGTTATCACTGCACTAACAAGATTTCAGATTGAACTGTGTGGAAACGAAAGAAAAAAGCAAAATCGATGGTGGGGCTACACAAGCAAGGGCAAACTACGAAACCCCAAACCTGACGTCCAAGTCCGTGCAAGAAAATGGGAGCTATTCCCAGTACATAAAACTCCTAGCGATCGTCAGAAGTTTGAATCATCAAGAAGGCGCAAAGGTGGAGGAACTTGAATGCTATTCCATTCCTCTTAGAATGAAGGGAAAATGGGAAGCTGTTGTTGTGCACTGAATCTTTCTTATTCCCGCCATTTTCAAACGATAACGGTTTCCGCGTGGCGAAGGAGACGATGATTATGGGCTTTTATATTTCCCATGGGCCTTCTTTTCAATAGTTGGGCTTTTTCTTCCTCACTTTAATTATTTTCCTTTTTATTATCACTAACCCTCTATTTAATATTCATCTATATTTTTCCTTATTATCTGTACTCTTTTATTAAGAGTCTGGACTAAGAGTCAGGACTTACGATAAACTGTTACTGATATGTCAAAATATCTAAATTTTGCCCTTATACTTTTAGTTTTTTTTACAATTAATATATATATGTATTATATAACACACGCATTTGAATTAGCAAATAAACTAGTTATCACTAACTGTCTATTTAATATTTAACTATACTCTTATATTAAGTCTCGGAAGCTAAAAAATGTCAATTGATCTGTCAAGTAGTTTTACCATTTTACCTTAATATCTCATTTTAGTACAATTTTATCTTTACTTTAAATTTTTTTTTAGTAATTAGTTATAAATATTTCAAAACATAGTAAATCTTTTTTTAAATAATTTAGTTAATAATATAAATATTCAAAATATAAAATATATTGCAATCTGCTAAAAAAATAAGTAGAAATTTGCTCTTTAATTTGATTATAATTCAATTCATGACGATTAGAAAGTTCATAATGATCGGTCATTGATAAACAATTTGTTGGACAATACTCAATGCAATTACGACACAATATTCAAATTCCAAAATCAATACTGTAATTAAGTAACCATTTCTTTTCCGAGTATCAGTTTCCAATTTCCAATCAACAACCTGTAGATCTAGACATACACTAACTTCAAGCAAAACTACCCCTACTAGTACTAGTCCATATTGACCGTTCCAAGCATAATTTGAAAACATTGCATAAAAATAATAATAAGAATTAATCCCATAATCAATAGAAATTGTCAAAACTCCCTCAACCACTAGCCCATGCAACAAATAACACATAATTCAAAATTGAAATATGCCAATTTATGGGTTTTTTTTGTTATTTAGGATTACTTTTGTATGAAACTAAAAAAAAAGAGTAATAGGGTTTTTAATTTAAAAAAAAAGGAATTGGGTGTTAAAAAAAAAAATCGAAGTGTTTGATTATGATTTTGATCCGCTCGACTGAAATTCATGTCGAAATGAGGTGTAAATCGATGAGTTCGTGATTATTAAACATATTAACCCTAAATCTGAGTGAATTTTGGTGTTCCTGAGCCTGAAATCGTCGTTTTCGAACAGAAATCGGTTTATTCGAGTTTTTGTTCGAGTTACTCGAATAAAATTCTAGTAGAAAAATACTATATTCGAGTGGAAAAAAAATCGAAATGAAAATCGAATTAATTATTTTATTTTCGAGTTTTTTTTACTCGAATATGTTTTTACTCGAAAAAAGCCAATTTAAGTTGGGATATTTTGATAACTTTCGGTCCACTTCTTTTTGTTTAATAAAAATAGGGGACGCTCCCTGCTGTAAATATAGCCCCCAATTTATTGATCGCACACAAACAGAAGTATCATTTGAAGTTTGAAAGGCATTCCATTCCTGTATATAATACCTAAAGAACCCATAAACTACCAATGCAATGCATGAAAAAGACCGTATGATTTCTGCTTAGAATGGAACCCAAGTGATAGATTAAGACAAAAAATACAACAAAGATATATCTCGCTTACCCATAATAAACCAAGCGAAGATGGACAACACATAATTATTAAATAATTGAGCACACACGTAAATAAGCAATGCAAGCAAAAGGTGATGAAAAACAAAACAAAGAACTAGTCCAAGAATTTTACTAGAAACTGTACAGCTTCTCCATTACATGATTTTGATGATAAATTCGATATATATTCGACTTATCTAATTAACTAAGCTCCACGACAATCACGCTTATGTTGTCTCTACTTCCTCTGGCCATAGCTAACTCAGCTAACACAGCCGCTGCTTCCCCACACTCCATTATCATATCATCATTATTATTACTACTACTACTATTATTAGTAGAGCTAGAATTATTATTATTACAACAAAAGGACGATGATCTCCTAGCTTTGTCCAAACAACGCCTTACGACTTGGCAAGCCAAGTCATTGGAAACAACGTCCCACAAACCATCGCTAGCTAAGATCAAGAACTCATCTTCTTTGCTCCTCTTCATCACTTTCACTTCAGGTTCTGTCATTACGAATGGTTTTAGATATCGATCACCTGCCCATAAATTATTTAATAATTAGTAATTAATTAATGAGATGACAAAACGTGTTATTAATCATAGTATTACTATAATTATAGTACCTATCGATCTTGAGATGGCGAGTACACCTAAGACCCTTTGTCCGTTCCAATTGATCACTTTGCCACCCAAAGCTTCGATTCTCTCCAACTCATCAGGTCTTTCAGGCTACATATATATATATAATACGTTAGGACAAGATTCTGCTTATATAATTAATTAGTAACGTCAGATGGAGCTGAATAAAAAAAATGATTATTATATTAAAGTTTTATGACTTTCAAAACCCTATATCATTACCTTGTGGTCATCTAACATCTGCAAAACCTCGCCGCCGCGACGGCCCATTACGGCCCTAGAATCTCCGCAGTTGGCCACCACAATTTCCTCCGACCCCACCACGGCGACCACCGCCGTGGACCCAGTCATCTCCACCGTCTTACCACCGTTCTCATTCACCTCCTCATCCATTCTCAGAAACCCCTCCACCATAACCTTTTCCCAATCCACTGGGGCGGCACCGACGCCGCCGCCGCACTCCCCCGACGCCGCCTGAGCCACTAGTTCGTGCAGCCTTTCTCCACACGCTTGAGCCACGCGCCACCCACCGTGACCGTCGTAGACCCCAAAGAAGTCGTAGTACTCCTTACTCGTCCCTTCATGATCAGTTTTTGTAATAATATCTTTATTGCTGGAAGTAAAAAACCCTTTTTCCACGGTTAGGTAATCCTCCATCTCTCTCCGACGTCCTATCACCGATATCGAACCGTGGGACGCGCGCGTTATTACCTCAGACTCGACGACCTTTTTCTTCTTCGGACAAGACACGTCGTCGTCGTCGTCGTACACGTGCCCCGGCGGCGTTGGCGAAGAAGAAGTGGTCATCAGGGGAATAACGCCGCCGCCGCCGCCTTCTGATGAGATCGACTTGAGCCGCTGGAATTCTCTTCTTTTCCGGCGAGATGCCTTGGCCCCTTTCAGCTCGCTTTCGAGCCTCAACCCATCTGGGTTTTTCCGCCGGCAGACTCCCCCTGCCGCCGGCGACGCCTGACTGAAACCGTCGAGCTTCATCCTACTACTAAGTGCTACAAGAGAACACGCGCGTGTGAAAGTAGCAGTAGCGACGATGGTGAGGAAAGATAACTATGCGAATAAGAACCCTGCATTAGAGCATAGCATATAGAGAGAATCTTGAATCTTTTTTCAGGCTAACGCATACAAAAGAAGTGAGTGAGATGATAGCTATATTTATTTACGGGAAAATGCTTCAGAAGAAAAATAAAAACGAAAAAAAGAAGACGGGAATTTACGACGGCGACGCGTGGATGGTGTATTCGTCGGTTTTACGGTGTGAGTCGTGTCCTTCGAACTAAGATATGTGTGGTCCTAGGATTGGCTCGAATGACACGTGGCATAGAAGATGGTGATTCGGGGGAAGTGTGGGGTCCACTTTCAGACAGGGACGTGTAAATCTGGGATGGCTTACGTGGCGAGTCGATGGACACGCGTGTCAACATATTGTCCGAAGATTTGCCCTTTTACTTGACTTTGAGGTTTGGTGCGTATCGTTAAATAGAAAAATAGAACAACGTAGTACCACAACGCAATCGATTCTTCGGTTGAATTTGCCCATTCACATTTATCAGAAACTAAATCTTCCAAGGCGTACGCTATTTCATGTTTCTTATACCCACCACCACATGTTTTATGATAAAAATTAAAAGGTGGCGGGAAATATATAAATCATATAGTCAAATAGTTTTAATAAATGGGATTCACAAGTTAAATGCAAATAAAACTAATACTCGATATTAGCAAATAATAACAAATACATGAAACGTGAACGAAAGAAAGAGAAGCCATTTATAAGTCAAGTAGGGTCGGGTCGGGTCATCCTAACATTTACAAACCTGCCTCTCCATTGGCCTAAAAGCTAAGAAACACCACCACCTCTAGAAAAAAAACTAACCTCAATTATTGTGTAATCAAATCAATAACCTTTTAAAGGAAGACCCAAAACTTGTAGCTTTTTCACTTTCAGGAAAAATTGAGAGAAGAAAGAGGAGGTGCTAAAAAGAATCGTTGTAAACTGAGGTTCGGTTCAAGTTCAGTCCTATGGTTGTTGTAGTAATGGAAAAAGAGCGAAAGACACCTAATTCATGAATTTTCTGCAGTTTGGAGCTTTACACAGGCAAGGAACTTTGCATTCTTCCGCCTCGTCGGGATCAAACAAATAGTCGTATCTGCGCAAATCGACCAAATTATACCAACAGAAAATAAAATTTAGTATCAAAATCAGAGAGAGAGAGAGAGAGTACGTACGTGAGTTCCTCGCCAGCGGGCACATTTGCCTTGGCGATGAGTACGATGCGGCTCTCATCATCGCCTACGCTCATTATCCTCGCGTAGCAATTTGGCATACACTGATCCATCAATGACATTAGAGAGAGCCAAAATACTTAGAAAGATTTGTATGAAAATTGAGAAGTTTTTACAATAAAAATATCCCATACCGAATGGTTGATCAACCGAGCAATATTCCCTGCATCTGTTGCGTCCACCACTACTTCTTCGCTGATCTTGAATAGCTGCAATAGGGTTTATGAGCAGAGCTTATCATTATGAGTCTCCAATGGAGTTTTCGAGTAGAGGAAGAAAAGTGAAACGAATGACATAATATATATCATCTCTCACGTAGCAGTCTTTGCCCTTTGCACGGTAATGTGCCTCTCTAAGATCCGCAACACTGCGTCTCACTTGCTCACCACGATACTCGACAACCTGCAACAACCATAACATTACCAATTATCATTATAATCATAGCTAAATATGTGTGTGTGGATAATAATATACCATTTCTCCCTCAAGGATGTCCCTACGAGCGAAAAGGCCCCAACCGTGTATCCCAGACCGACCAAAGCACACTCTATCCTTCTCTGTTCTCTGATGAAAAAAAAGAGAACCATGTTATCTTATCTCAAACTTGTGTATCGAGAGGAAATGAATAATCATGTGTATTACCTGCAAATGGTGAAGTCGTTCTCTGAAGGTAGAGAAAGTCTTTGGCTTCTCTTTTCTCTGTTAAGAAAAGGAAGATGGAGTGAGCGATTGCTTTCGTAAGCTTTCTTAGGAGACGAGAAGCTCCAGGAAACATACTTACCCTATTCACATTAACCCTTCGGATCATGCTCATGGAGTGGTGTTGGGGTCCCATAATTTGGTGGATTATAGCCTCTTGCTTTGTCTGCATGGAAGATACGAAAAATGACTGAAAATGCACTTTCAATGTACTCACCAACATATACATAACAGTGCTGTCTTGCTCTTACAGTTCTTCTCTTTTTTGGACATACTCGATATGTGTTGAATTTCTTATCGACGCTTTTTTAACGGAAAAAAAAATACCTTTTTTACTCTTCTGAAGACGCGACACCTTGCAGCTGAGAATGGATCAACCTCTTCGATCTCTGCTGAAGAAGGTTCTTCGAGTCTCAATCTGCTTGTTGAAATGAGCCTTGCGCCCGTGTGCCTCTTGTTTTGAAGGAGGGTTTTGGTGGAGAAAGTACCCATTGGAGTCTCTATAATCAAAACTGTATCTGGATTTGGTGCCCTGCATCAAATGGTGTTAGGCCATATGACCATAACTGTCTTACAAGCCCACCTTTTTCATGAACACAACCTTGGAGCGAAAAATGAATATTTTTGATTTATAAAACCTGCCATACCTGTGATACGCGCAGTACGACACCATTTTGGTTATTTGCTTCCCGTTCTTTTCCAGGCAATGCAACTGCATTTTAACAACAGATAGCCAAAGCATGCCATGCATAAGATGGTAAACTTAGCTAAATGCATCCAAAGCATGAAAATATATAGTTGATCAAATATCTCACCTCCATACGATAACCTGCTCTTGATGCACACATAGCATGATAATACGTGGAACACTTGCTACATTGTGTGCAAGACCCGTGGATTTGCTTACAAACTACACAAATCTGGATAAGCAGAGTGACGTGATACCCAGTATTAAATCGGTGAAGATGGCTTAAATCAGATAAAAGCATATTTTAAAACGTTTAGAACAGTTGAGTTGCAAGACGAGTGTTATTGCGTCATACCTTCACAAAGGAGCTAGAAGGAATTCTCAAGATTCCAAGGGCAGGTTCCATCTTTTCGTCACTAGCAAAAGAAACTTCAGGTTGAAACCAAGCACAAGTAACGTGAACCCATAATGGTGGAACATCAGTTGGCTTCAAAGCACCTCCTAAATAATTCAAGGTAACAAACAACACCCACATATCAGAAAAAATGAAGTTTAAAAATCAAGACAAGATGCAATCTTATGTAAGATTCTTGCCTTTTACAGGACACAAGCAACACTCTCGCTCAATATCAGGCGTCTCACAAGCCCTACAAACCCATGAAGTGAAATCACGAACGTTCCTTGCTCCGTAGCATTCTTGATGAACAGCTATTTGACATCTGAAATACATTGAAAATCAGCATACGTTCTTGATCTCTGGAACGAATAAAAACTTGAGCACAAGTTCAGAAGTACCTAATGCAAATGATAATTTTGTTGAAGTCCCAATCTTCGACCCACCGGCATACCGCACACCTCTCTGTTGTCCACTTGGCACTAACAGGTTCATAATTTTCTATCATGGCAAAAACTCATGTCAATTCTACAGTTATAGGCTGCTTTTGGTCAGAGAGACCAAAGAATCTTATTGAATTTTAACATATAGGTTTTGGAGGTAACCTTGCAGGAAATTGAGCAACTTCTGCTTCCGTACTTTCAGAGAGGGACGTTTAACAGGTTTGGCAGGAACAAGACTACGTTCATGATACTCTGCCATCTCTAACATCTGCAGTGGAAAGACAAAAGAAGGTTCTCTGAGATGAGATACATCATGTTTAAGATTTCACAATCAGAAAAAATGAAAACACTATTGCAAATAGGGAATTCTCCTAAAGGCCGTATTTCATATAGAGGAAAAATGCATGACAAGAAAAGACAAAAATCAACTAACCCATTCTTCAAGAGGTATTAAGGAACCCTTTACTTTGATATTCGACTTCCAATTCTTGGTTCGTGAACCTATGTGTCTTTCCCATTCGTTAAGCCCCTGCTTTTTCATTCCGCAGGACCCACACTTGCAAACAACTCTGCACAGTGGAGGAAAAATACATTTGTTTCTTGAAAGCACATAGTTAAGTATGATATCATATAGAACTGTAGTGAAGGGTTGGAAAGAAAGTTCACAAATGAAGACTCGGATAATATATTCCTTCCACACCGAAGCATACAACAGAAACCTTGTTCGGTAATGCTGATTTTCCATTCTTTTTATTGTTCCTGCATCAAGTTCAATGATATTAGCAAGCAGAACTACTGCGAGGACAATACAGGCAAGTCAAACAAAATCAGTGGCAGAACTCACATAGCTTTACTCGGCAACATTTCTGAATCAGATAATTCGAAATTAAATCTAGCTTTGCATTCAGGGCAGTAGTAGTCGCCTGATCCAATATTCTGAAACAACCAAAAGTGAGTAAGAAATCAATTACTTACAAGGAAATGCACAGAAATGCTGTATATGACAAGTTGAAGAAGTTCAATTCAAACAATGGGAATGGAAAGGAAATGGAAGAAAACCTTGGAATTGAATTTTGGGAATTTGTCACATTCCGTGTGGACCCAGACTTTACAACCATGACAACGCACCTGAATTTTTCAAGTAAGACAGAGTGAAGTACAGCTACAAAAACTCACATTTTTTTTTTCATCTTTACACTTTAACATTAAACTTACCCAAGTTCCGTTGTCTGACTGATTTCGAATCTTTTTGCATATGGCACAGTAATGTTTCATCTTTTTCAACTGAAAAAGAACAGATACAGCATTAATACTGAAAGAGACGTTCAAACACCAATATACTGGACCATAATAGAAAAGAGACGGTAGGCAAAGAATGAACTAACCCTGGCACAAGATGGACACAAACGACTGGATCCACCAGCCAAGTTCTTTGATGAACTGGAAGCAATGGTCTCACCACATGCCTCACAAGATCTTGATTCATTCTTCGCATGGGAATTCTGTTAAGAAGAAGCATATAATCACGTCCATATGAAAAAGACTTGTGTGTTTATTTTCTTCACTATGTCCAATTATTAAGAACATCAGCCATATTGTTATCAATAAAGAACGAAGCTCCAACAAATACAATTTTCTTTTCACTTTAAGAAGAGACTCTGACTGAATTGAGCTTAACAAGATAAAAGTTTCTATAGAGCAAGAAACTCACCTCTTCTGGAGAACTGCACTCTTGATGCTGGTTCAAGTCAAAAATCCTCGCCCCTTTGGTAAGAGAATGGAGATAATCCAAGTTGCCAGCTGCAGCATTGATTTCCACCATCAGCATTTCACTGAAACCACCATCTGCCAAAAATGCCTCTTCGATAGCAGAACGAAGATCACTGGGCTTGCTATCATTTAAGTCTGTCTGCCCCTGAAATCTAAAACAAATATTCCACATTGATTACACTCATAATTAAGAAGACACAAAAAAACCCAGAGCCAAGAGCTAAGCACCTGTCAACATTATCCAAAAATGGAAAGATCATCCCCCTCTTAGTCCATGCATAGTCCTACATAACAAAATTACACATACAATAATTAAGAACATGAAAAAGCCTCACAAGACATTACCACCACACACCAAGTTTTCCCACCATACTCAACAACAGTAAAATTAATCATGACAACATTACCCTCTGAGTCCCATTTCCCGAATACCCGAAGAACATGACACACACAGCTCCATCGGCTCTAAAGTTCAGAACTTGCTGCGGAATCTGAGTCTCTTGATCGAGAACTATCGCAGGCCAAGCCGGGGAATCCCTCCCAGGGATTGCCCACACTACATCACCCTCCACAAATTCACCACCGCCGTAAACTCCATCGATCCCACTAATCTCCATCCACTCCTCTAATTCTTGAAGTTCCTCCTTCAACTTCGCCAACTTAGAACCCACATTCAAACCCCCATTCCTCAGCTCCTCAATTTCATCCAAGGACAGCGGAGAAAACTTTTTACAATGAAAACCATTAATTTTTTTATCACTACCCTTCCTACTACCGCCGAACTCAGTACTTGTTTTACGACCTTTCAAGCCAATTTTTTTTGTTTTTCTGATCATCAGGCACGTACTCGTCATCAGCAGCAGTTCTAGCCACAGTTTTATCTTTTTTCCAATTCTCGAGTATCGAATCCTTATACTTGGAAGGCAACGCCTGAAGCCTTCCCCTCGAGGTCCTCACCAACGCCGGCTGAATAGATTCCTTCTTTATCATCCGCTCCGTGTGCGGCCCATCGACGGCGACGCCGGCCGTCGCCCCGAACGACGCCGAATTAGGCTTCACTCTGCGAACTCCACAAGAAATCACGCCCTTCGCAACTTCGCCGAGGAGATGAATAGAATAGTAACCGTTGGCTACTTTGCGCTTCTTACGATTCCGGGATGAATCGTCGTCGTCCTCTCTGGTACGGCACCTTCTGAGAGTCGGCATTACCGATTTCAAGTTCCTCTTTATGATCATATCCTGACTGAGAAACCCTAATAGCACTCCCAAACAGCATACAGCATGCGAGAGGTGGAAGCTGACGAATTTTCAACAGCTTCTCGCAATTCAATCAATACAAGGAAGAAAAAATCAAAACTTGCTTCCGAATTGAAGTCGAAATGGAATAGGGATCTCTGGTTTTTCTTCTGAGCGAATCGATGAGAGAGAAAGGAGAGATAATTGGGGAAAAATCTTTAATTTTCTTTGTTTTTTTTGTATACCATCTCACTTCTCTGTATGTAACTATGTATCTATAGCTCAGCCTTTCCTTTCTAGTTGGACTTTCGCCGAAGCCAACAATGATATAAATTAAAAATGAAGAATTAGAAAAAAAAATGTAATACATAATTTAATCTTCCGCGATTCAGTTGAGGTTGGTGTTTGATAGATAGATACATATTGGTGTACGTATAGACCAAGAAAGCGTGTGAAGTTATATGATTGTGAACACAGAAAATTTTGGACATGGAATGTTCAGACATGGTGTTGTATTGTGTAGTTTTTCTTTTTTTCTTTTTATTTATTTATTTTTTGAAGCAGAAGATAGATAGGAGTGAGTGGCTTCGAAGGTCTCTCTATCTGGTTAGACAATAAACATTTTATTTTTTACAATGATCCAATTTTTCTTTTTTTTTTTGTTTCCCTACTTTTCAGTAACGAAAGAAAAAACAATAAAATTAGAAGGACGATAATTGAATGATTTATACCTGTAGATGCGAGACTGAGATCACCATGATTTTGATTTACGGAAGCTTCCCTGTGATTTGAGAGGCAAAGAATTGGGAATTTTGTTTTTATAAAGAGTAAATTTCGTTTCAGCCCCACACAAGCAACTTTCATTTGGATTCAGCCCCAATTGCTTTAAATTTCAGTTTAAAACACCCATCTCAAGTTTGCCTTAGAATTAAGGACCCAAATGTGCTTAAAAGACCAACCTACCCTCATCTGTTGCGAAAATTTACAAAGATATGCCATCATCATCCCTCTCGTGCGAACCATCAACCCCAAATGCCATCTGTTGATTTATTACAACACCCAAACGCCATGAAATCTCCGAAATCTTCAACGTAATTGAGCAGAAAAGGTAAAATCGAGCTCAATTTTGTCATGAGTTCTCGTAACCAAGGAAAATTTCGAATGCTTCAAACTCAATTAGAAAATTTTGGTACAAACACGAGTGAAATCTCGACGTTTGTGCTCGAAGACTGTGGATTCACACCAATTCAGTTGTGGGTCTTAGTAATCGACACGAAATTACAACGATCTTGACGCGACGTAAGATCCAAACATTTTCAATTTCTGTAACAAATCAATATACCTGGGTACCAATTTCTGCTCGTTTGATAACAAAACCATGAAAACAATACCAAATACGTAACATTAACGAATAAATGTTGCCTCAGTTCAAACAAGTAATTCTTCGAAAAAAAAAGCAATAAATAATTAGAAAACAATAACGTGTCATGAGAAAGAAAAAAAATTCCAGTAACACATCACGTCACCTTGCTACCACTCGCGTCTCTTCCTTAAACAAATTCCTTATAAATAATAACAGAAGACAAGTACTTAGGAACACATGTTGCATTATGTATTGCTCTATAAATAATAATCCGGTACCAGTTCATGATCATCTGATACCAGCAAATTGTAGTCAGTACCACTTCATTGCTCTGTAATACCATTACGTTGAAATTTTGTAACACAAAACAGTCATTCTTTACCAGTTTATATATTTTCATACCAGTTTTTTACACCACACAAAATGGATCATTTAACCTAGAAAATTCTTAAACAGGGCCTGAATTCGAAATCAAACCCGGTACCAGTATGTTGAAATTCTGTAACGGAAAATAACAATCCGGTACCAGCTCATGATCATCTGATACCAGCTAATTTCAGTCAGTACCGCTTCATTGCTCTGTAATACCAGTATGTTGAAATTTTGTAACACAAAACAGTCATCATATATTACCAGTAACACTTCCATTGTGAACTAAACCTACATCTCGTCGAAGAATACCAAAAAACCCTAATTTCACACGCAAAAACGATCATCATGGGTCGGAAAAAAATCATCCCCCTGCGCGACGAGTTGGCAAGAATCCGGTGAAAAAAGGCGTAGAGAAGGCCGGTCAGACTCCGCTGGGAAGAACCCGTCGACCTCTGTTGGAGAGAAAAGCTTAATCCCGAGAAGTAGATGCCAACCGGAATTTTTCCGCAAGAAGATGACCGAAATTCTAGGAGTTGGTGGGCCTCATCGACAAGCTTTGGAGAGGACGCCATTTGCTCCATTCCTTGGTGTAAGCCCTTGTGAAATCCCAGGCGGGAAGTTGTTGGCGATGTTGAAGCGGTTTACACCAGATGCGCTGGGTTTCAGGTTTGGAGTAGATACTGTCATACCATTTTCGGTTAGGGAGTTCTCTGCTTTTATGGGGTTGAGGGCGAATGGCATTTTTGTCGATTTAAGTTTCAAACCTGTGGGCGACATTCCATATCTTAGGAGATGTTTTCCAAGTTATGAAAAAAAAAAGATTAGAATTTATCGAAATGATGTTATTAAGGTATTGGAAGAGTTAAGGAAAAAATTTGATAGGGTTAGTCTAGAAGATTTCGCTCGTCTGTACGTATTATTGGTGTTTGTCTGCATTTTATTTCCAACGTCGACTTACTGCATCCCGGAGTTCCTCTTTGCGTATGTCGAGGAGATTGAAGCATTAGATGATTACGCTTGGGGTCAGGCATGTCATGCCTTTTTAATGAGATCAATCATTCAGAAACCAAGTTATGTTGATGGGTGCACACTCGGTTTATTGGTACGTACGTTGGATTAATATTTTCTGTTTTGAGGTATACGCCATTTAACATACCTACGATGACTTTCAGATATGGGTCTACGAGCACGCCCCATCACTCGGTAAAAGAGAGGTACTTCAAACCATTCCTCGTTTCGTGGGGTGGATGGACCCAACGACACGACCTAGTGAGGCAAAGACCGAAAAGCTCATCGGGAGTTTGAAGTCGTACGAAATTCCACATCCCATTGTTCTCCGCACGGTAGAGTACGAGAGATTTATTGCTCTTCCAGATGGTCTAACTACTGCGGAAGGCAAGAATATTGATGAGGCAGCGAGGCGTGGAATGAGCGGATTCGACGTGGATGGGGCTAATGTTGCAGATGAGGTGAATGCGGGTGATAAAGATTATGGGGCTGTGAAGAATGTGGATGCTGGCATTTTTGTTGCTGAAGAGGTGAATACAAATAAGCAAGATGAGGAGTCAGGTGAGGCTGTGAGGGAGAATGAGGTTGTGACTAAGGCTGAGAGGGGGGTTGGAGTTGGGTCTGAGGATCATTTAGAGGACGAGATGGAGATGGATGCCGAGGCTGATAAGGAGGGCTCAGGTGGCGAGTCTGAGGCTGAGAAGGAGGTCTCAAGTGCCAAGTCTGAGGCTGAGGAGTCAGTGAAGGGTGGCGAGTCTGATGTTGAGGCTGAGGATGCCAAGAGTGCCGAGGCTGAGGCTGAGAAGGAGGCAGTGAACGGTGGCGAGTCTGATGTTGAGGCTGAGGATGCCAAGAGTGCCGAGGCTGAGGCTGAGAAGGAGGCAGTGAAGGGTGGCGAGTCTGATGTTGAGGGTGAGGAGGCCAAGGGTGCCGAGGCTGAGAACGAGGCCAAGGGTGCCGAGTCTGAGGCTGAGAAGGAGGCCAAGGGTGCCGAGTCTGAGGCTGAGAAGGAGGCCAAGGGTGCAGATGCTGAGAAGGAGGCAGTGTTGGATGCCGAGGCTGAGAAGGAGGCATTGAAGGGGGCCGAGTCTGATGGTGAGTCTAAGGCTGACCCTGATGTTTATGCGCTGATTAAGCAATACTATGGAGGTGTTTTGACTGTTAATGCGGAGTATAAGCAATATGTAGCCTCCATGAATGTTCCTGAGGTGTCCAATCCACAAGCTTCTATTGCACAAATGTAATGAAAAGGGCCGATAGGAGACGAAAGAAGGACGAAGCATTCGTTACGCCTCCTGGAAGCACGACACCTATGAAAAAGGTAAGAATGAAAGGGCCCGCAAAGAAGGAGAAAGTAGCTGAGATTGTTGATGTGTCGTCGGCCAAAATAACGAGTGAGGTCGATGTAAGTGTGTCTGAGAAGGAGACGGTGGTCATTGCTAGAGAGTTTCCGGGGAAAATAACACTATCTAGCGACGAAAAAGCCCTCGTTGACCAGTTCATTGACAAAGGAGACTACAAGTAAGTTGTTATTAATGCTTGTTTCGATTATTAACGCATTTTGGCCTCAGTACTAATGGGTGTTACAAACGCAGGTGCGTCGTATGGGAAGATGAATTTGTATCTCTGAAGGGGTGTCAGTTGGCTGAAATGATGCTAGGTCATGCCCTCATTTCAGACGTGATCGATGCCTGGTTCAAGTACATTTCATCGTCGAATTACAGAAGACGTTATGAAGTGATAGTAGAGACATACTTTGTTCCTACGCACGTAGCGGTGAGTCTTATATAAAAAAACTCGGTTTTTTATTATATGATATAAAAGTATTTCGATATGTTACGCAGCAAAATATCGAGGGCGTCTTGACGAATGGCCATCTGAAGATTTCGACGAAAAAGGGACTTGAAGACTTTCTTGGAAAATTGTCAGCCGTTACGAAGGCGGAGCTGGAGAAGCTGCCGGGGGCGATGCAACAATCCTGTAAGTACATCGCCTTCCCCTGCATCATGGATATCATTGACATATGCTAGTCCTAGACGTACCCAATAGATCTTTCCTCCACTACAACTCGCTGCCTAGCCCGAAAGCCAATGGTGTCGCAAGCCGATGTGTAAGTCTCGTATGATCTTTATGTGAAGAAGTTGTCCGCTCTCTTGATTAATACTTTGACTTCTCTATTTAGGCATCTGCCATTCGACAGTACATGCAGCACATAAAAGTTGCGTCGCTGCCAGATTCGAAGGTCGCAAATGCTAGTTGTCGACGACAGATTTACGGTAGCATGGATTGTGGGGTTTGGGTATGCATGTTCGGCGAGGCTCTTTGTCGCGATGATGTGTCGTTTTGGGCCAAAGTTAATGAAACTGAGGCTGTAGAAAGCTTTAGGGCTCGCATTTTGGCCGGATTACTAGACTTTGCTGTTTGTGGTGTGTAAGTTGGAACCCTTGATGTTTTTGTTGTTTTGATCTCCTATGAAACAATACTTTTGGAGATTTCATGTGTTATGTAAGCCAATGTAGGTCTTTATGTCCGTGTAAGACAATGATGTTAATGTAGGTCTTTATGATGTTAATGTGGGTCTTTATGTCCGTGTTTTATGTCCGGAAAAATTATGTTAAAGTTTGAATACTACAAGTACATAATGTTGAAACAGAATATAGTAACGCCATACCAGATAAGGAAGAAGTTTCTAGAGTGTTCATGATGTTTCCAGGAAGTCAATTGGTATATCATGGTTCTGTCGCTAGTGTTACCACATTAACACAATAAAATACCACATGATTGATGAGAGCTAACAAGACAAACAAAATTTTGACAGATTTTATGTATAGATATACCATATAATACCTTCACTGTACCACTTCGCAAATTCGAGATATTACATGCATTATTAGAATTTAAATTCATCCAAAACCAACGAATTCATTGGAAAATACATTATTTGATGATGTTAACAAACGAATTAATTGGAAAATCACGTTATACAAACATTGATGTTAGAGGCAGTGATGTTGAAGCTTATTGTGTTGTAATCAAGATCACATTCATTAGCGAACATGTCTTTCTACAAGTCGACGATTTTAAATTTCGACAAACCATTAGCGACGAACGATAGAGCTAATACGGTGCTTCCGAGATTTGTTCAAGATATGGGTTTCTTGAATTTGTGTAAAATATCTTCAATTTCAATCGATCGAGTTTCCAATGTTATACAAATACCCGATAATTGGAAAATTGTACCAAATCCAACTTAGCAATACCTTTTAATCCTTAACTATACCAAATGGTTGCATATCAGTACCTACTAACGGCTACAGAGTGACAGATAAGTAACCATCCATACCACGTTTCGGGAACAGTAGTTTAGGCTACAATCTGGCGATTTTCAATTTCGGCAAACGATGAGCGACGAACTAAAGAGCCAATACTATGTTTCATAGATTTGTTCACGATATGGGTTTCTCGAATTTGTATAAAATATCTTCAATTTCAATCGAATCGGGATTCGATTTTCACCATGTTTTTATTATTTGCGTCAAATGAAATTGAAAATTTTACCCGTAAAATCCAACATTCGAGACCTGAATAACATGATAAACCGTCTAGCACACATCCAGCTTGGTTTGGTGCAGGATGTGTGTTCTTGCAAATGGAAATAATATATATGGTCGATTGTTTCGATCGAGTTTCCAATGTTATACAAATACCCGATAATTGGAAAATTGTACCAAATCCAACTTAGCAATACCTTTTAATCCTTAACTATACCAAATGGTTGCATATCAGTACCTACTAACGGCTACAGAGTGACAGATAAGTAACCATCCATACCACGTTTCTGGAACAGTAGTTTAGGCTACAATCCGGCGATTTTCAATTTCGGCAAACGATGAGCGACGAACTAAAGAGCCAATACTATGTTTCATAGATTTGTTCACGATATGGGTTTCTCGAATTTGTATAAAATATCTTCAATTTCAATCGAATCGAGATTCGATTTTCACCATGTTTTTATTATTTGCGTCAAATGAAATTGAAAATTTTACCCGTAAAATCCAACATTCGAGACCTGAATAACATGATAAACCGTCTAGCACACATCCAGATTGGTTTGGTGCAGGATGTGTGTTCGTGCAGATGGAAATAATATATATGGTCGATTGTTTCGATCGAGTTTCCAATGTTATACAAATACCCGATAATTGGAAAATTGTACCAAATCCAACTTAGCAATACCTTTTAATCCTTATCTATACCAAATGGGTGCATATCAGTACCTACTAACGGATATAGAGTGACAGATAAGTAACCATCCATACCACCTTTCGGGAACAGTAGGTTTAGGCTACAATCCGGCGATTTTCAATTTCGGCAAACGATGAGCGACGAACTAAAGAGCCAATACTATGTTTCATAGATTTGTTCATGATATGGGTTTCTCGAATTTGTATAAAATATCTTCAATTTCAATCGAATCGGGATTCGATTTTCACCATGTTTTTATTATTTGCGTCAAATGAAATTGAAAATTTTACCCGTAAAATCCAACATTCGAGACCTGAATAACATGATAAACCGTCTAGCACACATCCAACTTGGTTTGGTGCAGGATGTGTGTTCGTGCAGATGGAAATAATATATATGGTCGATTGTTGATCGAGTTTCCACTGTTATACAAATACCCGATAATTGGCAAACTGTACCAAATCCAGTTTACCAATACCTTTGAATTCGTATCCATACCAAATTATAGCATATCAGTACCTAGTAACGGTTATATAATGACAGATCTGTAACCATCCATACCACGTTTCGGGAACAGTAGTTTAGGCAACAATCCGGTGATTTTAAATTTCGGCAAACGATGAGCGACGAACTAAAGAGCAAATACTATGTTTCCTAGATTTGTTCATGATATGGGTTTCTCGAATTTGTATAAAATATCTTCAATTTCGATCGAATCGAGATTCGATTTCATCGTGTTTTTACTATTTGCGTCAACAGAGTTCGAACAAAATACCCTTAAAATCGAACATCTCGAGACCTGAATATCGAAATAAACCATCGTGGATAGACCTACTTTCGTTTCTGAGGATTAGTTCGAACGAAAACAGAAATCTGTGCGGGGTTTTTGATCGGAAAAAAAAATTATTTCCTTCATAATATGTTTAACGATGGTAACAGAAAACTGGTTCTGCATACCACTTATTACAGAACTTCGTAGGGGTGTTTTGGTAAGATCAAGTATTTGGTCCTTTTCTCTATAGTTGAAAGATAATGGGTCCTTAATACTGAAATTATTACTGACAGGGGCTGAATTCTATTATGAAACTTAAAAGGGGCTGATTCTTAAAAGCCCCTTTAAATGTTTCTTCCTCTTTTTTTTTTTTTTGTAAAAGGAGGGTAAGACGAAGAAGGAGAAGATGAGGTTTTTGCTGGTTTTCGAATTATTTTCTGTTGTAATACGGTTTAGGTTGTGTGTGTTTTGCTTTATATATTGTGGATTTGGTCAGATATTAATTTCGGGTTTTCCATTGAGGAGATTTTATCATTAATGATATGTATTTTCATCGACAGTGAATTTATTATTTGATTCAAAGTAAAGAAATTTCTATATTCGGTGAGTTGGGTCGGGTGGGATACGGGCCTATCCGGGCCGGGTCTTAGTGGGCTACAGGCCACCGCCGGTGCTGACGAGAAGGAGGCGCCGCCTCACTCGACCGGCGTTTGTCGGTGACTGGAATTTTTATCTGTAAACGGATTCTTTAATGTAAGACTGCTTCTTTCTACCTTTATTCGTTTGTTATGCTATGTAAACATTTTGGCATCTTTTCTGTAAATATATATATATATATATATATATAATATATATATATATATCTATCTTCTTCTCTGTCTGTCACACATATTTCTGCAAAGGCCTTGCGAAGTATCGATACATACCAATGATGGATGCCGATGTTGCAAGAAATAACATATTCGAATGATGGAAAATTATTACAACCATGATTATAGCGACAGATGATAAATATATATATACAAAAATCCATTCACAAGCCATTTGATGTTCGATCTACAATCAAGTAATTAATTGGGTGTCCATAGTCGTATTGTTTATGTAATTAGATTTCGACTTTTTTTTCTCAGTCAACGCTTCTTGGGGCGTTTCAGTTCTCTTCATTCATTCTTGGCAAATCGTCCACGAATCCTCGGCTGGCTATCTGCTAAAGCCTTCCGACAAGCATACTGAGGCGATAAATACATTATATCTATGTATAGAGAAATATACACATACAAAGAATTGTATAGAGATATAAAAGAACCTTAAATTTTTGGCCCGAAATGTGGTCGAGCGATGTGGTTTCTTGTTGCTTGTCGATTATGGGAGCTTTAAATAGGTCTCCTTTCCTTCTTCCCCGCCCCATAAATCGTCATCTATGATGCTACTACGATTATCCTGCAAGAATTTGGAGAAAACAAAAGCCTTACTTCTATTGCAATGAAAGTTGAGGGAAAACTGGAAGGTTTAGACAAGAAAAAAATATCAAATTTGTTTACCAAATGGAGCAATATAGGGCTTCTCTTGGCGGCAGAATTCTTGATCGAAGTTATGAAAGTAGGGAAACAGTGGAATAGAAATAGTGATGTCAAAACTGTTTCTTTTATTAATTTTGTAAAGAAAAAAGTGTTCTTGGCGGAGGTATCTGCCGTTGTAATTTCTTGATTTTTTTTATTTATCTGATAATACAGAATTTGCATTTGGGTAAATGTTCATCCATTCCTTGTTTTATTAGCATAAGAAGCTAGGGGTGGGATCGGGTCGGGTATATCGGGTTTCGGGTTTTTCGGGTCGGGTACCCGAAAAAATCGGGT
The DNA here is from genome assembly GCA_027422505.1 of Craterostigma plantagineum. NCBI lineage: Eukaryota > Viridiplantae > Streptophyta > Magnoliopsida > Lamiales > Linderniaceae > Craterostigma > Craterostigma plantagineum. The sequence goes on along the minus strand of JAPQWV010000009.1, from coordinate 2,632,204 downwards.
AGTGATTTTCAAACCCGATCCCGACCCGACAAAATCGGGTACCCGATAGTCGGGTACCCGAAACCCGACTATCGGGTTCGGGTCGGGTTTCACATTATTGTTCTTTTTAAAAAAAAAACTTAAATTAAGAGGTAAAATATCACACTGAAACATCCCGGCTGCAAAAATCAGATCTCGATGTCGGCGATTAGCGGACGAAAAGTCAGCAGCAAGGCCGACGATTATCAGGCACGGCGGCGTACGCAGACACGGCTGATGCCCGGGGCAGCGTACGCAGACACGGCCGATGCCTCTTATCGTTGACCTGATATCTGTGCACATCCACGTCAAAGATCGGTTCTTTATCATCATCCCCATCTAAGAAGTGCTTATTTGTTCGAACAGGGAGACGACACGCGATTGAGGCCCATGTCCGCAGGTAGACACACCCGATGCGATTCTCTCGCACTGATAGGGATCGGAGGGTCGAGACGTTGAAGATCGTCGAGCTCTGAAGGGGTCTCGATGCTGCGAAGTTAGCCGACCTCTGAAGGTATTTCTCGATGGCTGCGAAATGTGGAGGACGAGGAGTTCCTTCTTTTTTTTTTTTGTTATTTTGTGTCTATTGGGCTGGACTTCTCCTTTGGCTGAATTTTAATTAAAATTGCAGTGTCTTTTTTTTTTTTTTTTAAAATCGGGTCGGGTACCCGATAAACCCGATCGGGTAGCAATATGCTACCCGAAACCCGACCCGAAGTATTACATCGGGTATCGGGTTTAAACCCGATACCCGATTAAACCCAACTTTTCACCCCCGATCGGGTAAAACCCGATCGGGTCGGGTCGGGTACCCGAAACCCGAACCCGAATGCCCACCCCTATAAGAAGCAACCAGGGCCGTAGCTGAGAAAGTACGGGCCTGAAGCGAAACTTAAATTTCGGACCCCCGATTAGTTATTGTTTTTCCAAATACAGTATGATACGTATAATATAGCGTAAATTTCAACGGTAAATGTAACTAAAATAAATAAATAAAAATATATATTTTATAGTGGAATGTTCGAAAATACTTAATCCGATATCCGAACCGTTTTAATTTGGTTCGGTTCGATAATTCGGTTTGGTTTTTGCGCTTCTGTTTTTGGTTAGGAACAAAGAAGATTATGGAACGTGACATGTAGTAAAAACAATTCAAAAGGTCCGAAAAAAACATGAAAATGAAACAAAGCGATTTTATGAAAATCAAAATGAAACTGGACACTGATGTCTTGTCGGTCCCATAAGAAAATAGTGAACGATGTTATTAGATAACGACATCGTTTAACCTAAGCGAAACCCTTTTATATTGTATCAGTATAGAAGAAGAAATCACATCATGTTTCCTTTTTTCTTTTTTTCCTTAATAAAAAGCTTTAATTTCTTGTTTGGGCTAAACTGATTTTTTTAATAAATTACAATATTTGGGCTTTGATTAACATCAAGGCCAACTGACTTGTGCAGTCCACTCACAGTTTTATAGATTTATTTTTAAGTTTTAACTATAATATTCTTTTTGATAATATATATATATATACATGTATAAAAATTTTTGGGCCCCCCTCCGACGTTGGGCTCGAGGCGACCGCCTCACTGGCCTCCTATGAGCTACGGGCCTGGAAGCAACACAAACACAAACAATTGGTATGTGAAACATATGTGTCAATGTAATGGAAGTTTCACTCGTTTAACTATTTCTATTTACATATATGTATAAGCTATATTCGGTTTAAATAAAATACATTTTGCTTCACGGAAAAAAAAAATTGAACACTTCAAATGTTTATATGTACTTAATAAAACTATATATAAAAAGGGATAGTATAATAATGTTACATGTCAAATTGTTATAAAATTAGGTTTCTTGTGATGGGCATCCATTACAGTTAACTAGAATATAAGTTTACTTTGTTAAATAATATTGAACAGTTAATCTCCACAATAATTAAAGGCTTTGGCTAACCTACCCAATTATATATGTTGGGAAATCGACCGCCCAAGACTCGTAACTTTCAAGTGTGAGTGTGAATCGATCCAAGAATTGCGATCTTGAATGAGATCTAATCGAAAAATCAGCTGAAAATGAAAACCAGAAAACAGGATTTTAACGTGGTTCCGTCTCGTCTTTCGACCTACTCCATGGACCAAGCAAAGCTTTTTATTCCAAACCTTAAATTGGGATTACAAGATTATATCCTCCTCACCAATTCTATAGTTTACATCAAACTCTAATTCTCAGTTTATTGAAAGTTATGATAGCTCGAATACTACTACTTGAACCAGAAATTCTAGTATTTATACACCAGAATTTCCTGCTGCGTGCATCGACAACTTGTACCACGCGCCTTATCTGTTGTACGTCGCGCGACTTTCAATCAATAAAAGTGCATCGGCAACTTTATAAGTGAATATGCAACTCGTAATCTGAGCATCCGATCATTTGTCCGCCAAGATCAACGCCCCATATATAAACGTGTGAGTTCAAACATCAGCGATTAGATCAAGCGTGAATCATCTGACGACTGCGATTTAATCTAGGCTTTGAATTAATTTCTTAAGCTTAATTCTTGATCTCCTTCAAGATGTGATTGCTCATGCACTTTTCTAATCAGCTACAGCCTTTATTATCGAAGTTTTAGGCTCATACTCAACAATATATAAACCAACTCTCAATAAAATATGGCATGTGATGTGTGTTTATTGAAACACACGTGTATGTATTTTAACATGGTTGGAGTAGGGTGTAATGTCTCGCGTTTCATTTCCTAAGTAGAGTTGGACAATTGGTTAGGAAAGACAAAACTATAATTAAATTAGTTAAACTTCGGGTTCATTTTTTCATAAAATAATATATATATATATACACACATATATATAAATAGTTGTAGAAGTGTGGAAAACCGAGTAAAATAAAGTGGAGAATATGCCCACTTTGCCCGAAAATGTGCTATTTGGAAATGGCAATTTGCTATTGAGCGTTAGCAAATTACATTCCCTCATTTGGATATCGAAAAGTTGCATCCACTATATATAATATAATTGTGTCACGAGGTATTACAAGTTACAATACATCGTCATAATTTTCACACGTTAGCTAATTTTAGTTTGAAGCAAATAATCTCCACTAGTCTTTTTCGCACTCAAGTGCGTGTGTCTTATAATATATAAATGTATCATATTAATTGTAATATTATTACTAAAAATAAAGGGACAAAATTGAGAATATAAAAAAATGTCATTTGGTGAATGATTTATATCGGGTCTTAGAGTCTTAATAGAAGAGTAAATATATTTCGTTTGAGCTCAATCTTCAGCGAATTAAAACCTCACTGCCAATAACAACGGAATAATCTCGCTTTCCAGGTAGAGATATAGAACCGAACTCAAGGCATTCATCACCCCTATCAATTGACTTAGGGAAATCGACGAGTAACGTATTTTCCCATGTTCTTGGTATATCAAATTAAAATTAAGCAGCCAACATATAATTTTGAATCGAGCCAGGTCTATTTTTATTCTCACTCAAATTTCAACGACCTCCCTTATTACAAAAATGTCAAAAAAAAAAAAGCATTAAATATTACACCAACAGTCCCCAAACTTCCATTTATCAACTAACCCTCCCCAACATCTCTCAGTCACAAGCTCCTCTCAATAAAGCTCCAAATCCTCTCCTCCATGTAAACCCTATCCCCGAGCCCGCGTGGCATGTGCCTCTCGTCGGGAAAAATCAAAAGCTCGTAGAACTTGCGGGCCCCGACGAGCGCGTTCACGAGCCGTGCAGTGTGCCTGAAGTGCACGTTCTCGTCGATCATCCCGTGGACCAGCATGAGCCGCCGCCCGTCCTCGAGGTTCTCCACGTGGCTCATCACGCTGCTCCCCTCGTAGCCCGCCCGATTCTCCCCCGGCAGGCCCATGTACTTCTCCGTGTAGAACGTGTCGTACCCGTCCCAAGAGGTGACTGGGGCGCCCGAGACCGCGCACCGAAACGTCTCGGGAAATCTCGAGAGGGCCATCGACGAGAGGTACCCGCCGTAGCTCCACCCGTAGAGCCCGACGTGGTCAGGCTCCGCGAGCCCGTGCTTGACGAGCCACTGGGCGCCGGTTAGTTGGTCCTCTGCGTCTATCTGACCGAACTTGTGCTTTATCGCGCCTTCGAACTCTAGCCCCCGTCGAGCCGTGCCCCTGTTGTCCATCTACGAAAGAGAAATATGTAACACCTTTTTTTATTTCGATGAATGTTTAATCAGGATTAATTATTTTTTCAGTCGTGTAATTTAGGTCGGTTGCTGGCATCATAGGGATAGAGAATTTAGGGGCGCATCATTATACGGACGATAGATTCAAAAAATAAGCAATTAAGGCTCTAAATTGTCCACAAAATTTGTTAATTTGAAAGTTATTATCCGTATAATGTCACTTCCTAAATTTGCTAGAACCCAAAAAAAAACGTTCCTTAATTGAATAATTTTGAAAATTAATGTCCCAATATCCCTACAATGTCACCCCCTAAATTCGCTGTCTCCATAACGTCCAACCCCCCACCCCCTAAATTACATGACTATTGAAAAACGAACCATATCAAACTCTTCAAAGGCATGTAAGAACTCGGACAATCTCTAGTGAAAAGCGTTGAAATAAGAGTTCCGTACCTTCCAAACGAGGATCCCTTTGCTCCTCAGAAATTGGGCTCTCATGTCGACCGTGTTCGCCCACGAATCCGAGACAAGCTGCACGCACGGACCACCGTAGACGTGGATCATCGTCTTGTAAGGCGGCGGTCCAAATTTTGCAGCGTCGGGCTTATAAAGCGCACCGTACAACTCCGTGCCATCTTTAGCCCTCAACAGAGCTATCTCGGGTGGCTCGAGCCGAAGCTTCGTGATTTTCGACGTAATAACACTGACGGGCTGCTCGAAAACAGACGTAATAACGCTCCCATCCGCCAAAGAGTGCAGAGTGATCTTGGGAGGCGAATCCAAGCTATCGTAGATGTCCAAAAACCTCTGCAACTGATGATCGACGACGACCGAATGCTTACCCTTTCCATCGGTCAACCTCAGAGGAGTTTTCGCACTGCCGTTCTTATCCGAAGATATGCTAATCGAATAAAGATGAGATTCCAAAGGGCCGTCGAACGTACCAGAAAAGTACACAGTCCAAGAAACCTCATTAACCCCAGCGACTTGCTCGACCATCCAATCGCCTTCCGTAAGAGCTCCCAAGCAATTCCCGTCTAAGTCGTGGAGATATAAATGCCTGAAACCCGACTTTTCGCTGGCCCATATGAACCCCGGCGAAGATTTATTCGGCAATCTGTCCAAAGGCGTGAAGCAGTCGTGGAGGTTGATCCACGTTTCGTTCTCTTCTTCGAGGACGAGCTTCCTCTGCCCAGTCCTTACATCGAATCTGAGGATCTTTATCTTAGTGTGGGTTCTGTTCAGAACCTGGGCTGTAAGGCTATTCCCGTGCATCCAATTGACGCGCGCCAAGTACTCCTCGTCGGCGTTCGTTCGATCTTCTCCCGCGCCGCCGCCGCAGCAGATGTCCATCCAAGTAGTGGGCCCGCCGGCGCAGGAAACGACGCCCAAACGGACCTTTGCATTTTGCCCGCCGGCGAAAGGGTAGGCGTGATCTTCTTGGGCTTCTGAGCCCACGCAGGCTTTTCCCTGGTGCATGATCCTAAACGTAGGTATTTCTGACGAATCGACTTCGGCGAATGCGATGTATTTGCTGTCGAGCGACCACCAATAGCCGTTTTTCCTATCCATTTCCTCCTATCATCGACAAAAACGGAGAAAATTGAAAGGAATAAGTTGGCAAAAAGACCAAAGGCTTGAGTTTTCGCTTACTGAAAGCATGAAAAAAAAAGACTACCTGGGCTATGTACTCGGCAAGACCATGCGTCTGCAAGGGGAAAACGATAAATAGTCAGTACAATGCACTTTAACGAATTGACGACTTTAAACAGAGAGACAACGCTCGAATCTTCGCAATGAAGAGTTGCGCCATGCGTAGAATCAATCAGAGAAGTGTTGAAACTACTGTGTACAATATTATTCCCGTCAGCGCCTGTAGTCAGTTGATTCGATGTGCCATAGAGAAGATTGAACACATGAAGTTCGCTGTCCTTCACGTAGGAAATCATGGTGCCATTCGGAGATATATGAGGGTCGAAAATCGGTGAGGAAGAAGAACTTTCGATCTTAAGCTCAGGCTGAGCACCAACGTCCTGAACATAGATCTGCCCACAAGATTTTATATGTATATAATAAGAGTTTCATTTGAAATAGAAACGTTTGATGAGTAAGGCGGTGCAGAAAGTTCTTGCATTTACGTAAGGGTTAATTATTTTCTCCGTCCTGTATTTTAGGGGTGGTGGCACTACAGGGACGAAAGATTTAGGGTTGACATTATAAGGACATTAACTTTCAAAAATTGAGCAATTTAGAGACATTATACGTCGGAACCATAGAAGATTCTCCTCCAAATTCTAGGACTCCTACGTATAGACAATAACTTCCAAAATTAAGTATTACAGGACAAAATCTAGGTTTCCGACTTATAATGTCCCTAAGTTGCTTAATTTTTGGAAGCTAACGTACGTATAACGCCACCCCCTAATGCCCCTGTAATATCACCCTCCACAAAATTACAGGACTAAAAAGATAATTAAATCCTTGCATAACAGCATTCAATCTCAGAATATCATATGAAATTGCAACTCACCCCAGCGGGCAAAGGAATCATGAGTCTCTTCCTCTTTGGACTAGTCTTTACCCATTCATAGCGTGTCACCCCAAGACCACGTTCCCTCAATCTCTCCCTTCTAAGCTTCTCTTCGACCGAGAGATTATTTTCGTCGAGCCCGCCACCGGGCGGGCTGAAGAACAGCTCGTGCTTCCCATTCTTCGGGTCGAACGCATATAATCTCCTGTTTAATGAGTGATCTGGGCTAAACAAGTACGTAATCGAGCTATCGTCGGGGCTAAAGGTGATCGAAGTTGGCACTCCATAGCCTGGCAAGGGGTATTGAACTATTTCTTCGATGGGGAATACGTTGCAGTTTTCTAAATGATTTGCAATGGATTTATCGTTTGGCATTTCGTCGACGGGCGACCAAAGACGTTTCAGATTCTTCTTCTCCTTCGCCTCACTGTCGTGGGGTGATTGCATTACAAGGAAGAGTGTTGATTGGTTCTTTCTTACACCAATGCTAGAATTCTAACTAGTCTGCAAATGTACAAATCAGAGGAAATAAAACTCAGAATCTAAGGTTCAGATACAGAAAAGCGAACACTAGGAATCTACCAAGTAAAATCACATTACTTTACAAATAACCATTAACATATGCTTGTTTAAATCGTACTCGACAACGAAATACTTTTTCATCTTTCTGAATCAACTTTGTGCTCGATGATCGGATAAAGTTAAGACATCAAAAGACAGAAACTTCCAAACCTAAGCTTTTACAGCCCAATTTAAGTTGGAGAGCTAACAGAATAATACGAAGTAATCGATTCGAAGCTAAACAACAAATCGAATATTCGGCCTAACCTGAATCAAACCAATCGAATAAAGAAGATCGAGCACAGATTCCACATATTCCGATTCGGAAATTCGGAACCGAATTTCCTGTCTGTAATCAATATGTTAGGAGAGTAGAAGTCCCAAAGGAAATCGATACAACGAACGATTAGAAGAAAACTGAGGGGGATAAAAATGAAAAAAAAAAAAAAAAAAACTGATCTTTTTTCTTCTCGAGGAAGGTGAGAAAACTAGGCAGTTGAACTTGAAAGTACCGTAAAAGCTTCTAGGTGAACAATGCGCGTGGCGTCACTCACATAAATGGCGCGTGAATTTGGTGGTCTGATATGGACGACCTTGATTAGGACTTGCGATTTTTCAATCATGGGGACTATTAATCAATTAGAAATGAAGTAAACAAACGTTTTAGTGCAATTGTGGGAATTACTAAGAACATAAGAAGATCATCACGACATCGTTTTCGAGCTCAAGCCACGTAAATCACTTTGTTTTTTATTTTGAAGTCTTCGGATAATACATTAGAAAAGCTTATCATGGCTTGTCATTAAATGAGCGAAAGAGAGAGAACGGGAAAGAGGAGTAACTAACAAAAAGAAAGTGATAGAATTTTCAAGAACTTGATGATCCAAAAGTATCGCAATGATTGTAGTTTTCTACTCATTTATTTCGTTCCATTCGAAGCATTTTCACTTCCATGGAAAGCCTTTTTGCTCACTCATTTTATCACATTTAAAGCCCAACTCTTGAAAATAGCATGAAAAACAATGAGCAGACCAAAAATTGCTTTCAGCAATCAAAAATATTACCCAAAAAGGAAAGGACCTTTTGAAAAAAAAAATTAAATATTTTAGCGTTTTTAGAATGTTATTGAGACAAACTACAAAAGGTTCCAATCATCATCAAAGACAAAGGCAAGATATATATTGAGACATTATGAACCTGTACATTTCTTCAAAAACTGGCAATTATATACATACAAATTTTCTACACTCTTTAACTCTTTATTACATCCTCAACACTATATTCAAATTCCTCATCTTGATTTTATTTCACACATCCGAGTCTTCCACTTCAGAGCGCACCACAAAGCTCGGAAACGCCAGCGTTATATCCCTAAAAAATTAGGGTTTCACGAAACAAATCGAATAAAGTCGTTTATGCATCGAAGAAATAGGCTTCTAACTATTGTAAGATTACTTATAGATTAATGAGAGAGAGCTTATTATACTTTAGATATGGAAGGGTCATATTCTTGATAAGTGATGGATTTTTCGATACGAATTCTTTCCACTCTTCCGTGTCGATTCTGCCATCGCCTTTCGTATCAGCATCTCGAAATGTCTGTATAATTAAAATGCGACTGAAATTTTTTCTACTTATATATAAAAATAGATGGGTTAATTATGAATAGTATATATTATAACCTTGTCGACGATCATTTCTACGACTTGGTCGGAGAGTACAAGGTCGGATTCACGTAATAGCGCCACTACCATCTCCTTAAGCTGTTTAAGGGAGATGAAAATTAACCAAAAGAGATAATAATTAATAGAATAATAATAATCATAAAGAAAAAATTTACCAAAAGATTCATATTATTGTATATTAATTACCTCTTCCCATTCAATAAAACCAGTACACCTGAGATCGTATAGTCTAAATGCAACTGCCAATGAAATATTATGGTCGTAGATAAGATACATTGTGGATCATAATTTTAAATGATGAAAATATTAATAATAATATAAGATGGTATAAGCTAGAGAGAAGAATGAAATTCTTACATGCAACTTTGTCTGAAATTGGGGCGTTGGGATGAAATACACCCAAAGATCGGACGAACTCACCGAACTCAATCACTCCATTGCGCTTGTAATCGAATAAATCGAATATCTGCAGGCAATATAATCGAATTCAGTATATATTGATTTTCAAGTACGTACGTATATATGAATATATTATATATATATATATATATATATATTAGTACTTGGATTTATTGAGAGAACTTTTGAATTAACTAACCCTGTCAGCAAATAGATTTCTCTTGTTTTGATTGCGGAACAGTGCTAGTTGAAATTCTTCCTGATGATTTTCAAAGAGCACGATACATATATTTATATGTAGTAAATTAATAATTCAATAATCAAACAAAACATGGTAATGATACATACATATATATATTTATGTATACAAATATACCTTGTGAATGAGTCCATCATCAATGATGGAGCTGCTTATTTTCTTAAATAATTCGTATAAAGCCTCTACCTCATTCACTGTGACTGCAAATCATCACCAACATATAAGAGGGCCAACATATAAGAGGGCGATTAAGGTTATCAATGGATATCAGAGGGTCTACGGAGTTGTTAGCAACGTCGGGAAATCGAAAAACGCAAAAAACTGATAGATTTGATTATGGTGCTCACGGTGGTTGCTCACGGTAGGTGGGCACCATAGCAAATCTCTTTATATATATTATTTCTGATATTTAAATGTGATGGAAAAATTACTTACAAGGAGTCTCTGAAGCAAGAATAGTGGGATCCTCATAACCAGGAAAATTCCTCGTAGATTTTGAATGAAAACAGCCCATCTCCTATGGCAGAGTACAAAATACGAGTATTAATAAAGCTAACCCATATATTACTGATAATACAACTAATAATCATGATATCATAGTGAGGACTTAGGAGAGGACAATGAATATATATATATACACATATATATTAAAATATACCTGAGAGAAACAAAACAGATGAGTCACGCATACATATTAGCAAGGGTTATGGGGGGACCGATTCATTGTTAGCTAGCTGTCATATATTTAATTAATACATAGACAGGCACATAGAATTAAATTTGACGAGGAAAATTACAATTTGGAGTTTGACATTTTACTATCAACCAAAGGAGGTGTAAAATCTGAGATATATTCAGACACTGTACAGAGATGCATTATGAAGGATTTTGTCTGAAGAAAACAAAAATATGATGGCCAAGAAAATATTACCCTTTTTTTTAATTATTTCGCAACATGACGAGATTGACCATTTCTTTACCGAAAACAAAAGGGAGGGAAGCTCCGTAAAATCAATATTTATTTTTTACAAAAAAAAAGGAAACATATTCACATGTTTTCTGTGAAAAAATAGCTGAAAAGGCATAATGCAAAAGATGATCATCAGTTTCACCGACAAAAAGAAAGTGAAAATTGAACTCCCGAAATATAACAAGATACGCCAACACACAAGTAAGCAGAGGGATAATATATAAGAAAAATAAGAAAAGAAATATGAACTACTTTTACATATAAACGCCATACGATAGTTGGAGAAAAGCTTTGTAGGAGATAAAGATAAGAATAGAAGATAACCAACCTTCGACTTACAAAGCTGCTGCTGATTCAAAGGTTTGACTTAAATCCGTGCATGTTTTCAAAGCGTAGCGCATACATATATATATAGTATATATATCACATGTGTATATATATATATAGAGAGAGAGAGAGAGGAATTATTGGGTTTCGCATAGTAAGAGCTTATCGTAAGGTTTCGCGTTTTGAAGTATCTCGCATGCCTATTTATTGCATTATTTTGTACTATGATAGCTAGATTTGTCATATATATATATATATATGTATGTATCAACATAAATCAAGGAAAGTTTTTCATTACCAGGACTCGTTGTTTTGAACCCGAAAATTCAGAAAATATTTATTACAACAAGTTCTGACTAAAAAACAATCCACTTTTCTATGTTTGATCTGAGCAGTTATTCAACATATTCCTAAATGAACACAAACATGATAAAAAACTAGAAATTCTTAATTATTCAAGTATAGTAAGTATTGAAAAATAAGCCCTATATTTGTCGTGTGCCACGTGAACTTGGTAATAGTCAACTCATGTTTATCTGTCGATTGTATTGATCAAACTAGAAATAAAATAAGCAGTACTCAAAATACGTACGTGTATGAGAGAGAGGCAAATAAATATGGAATTGACAATTCCCCGATAGTACTTATATAAGTAAAATAAGACGATAAATACAAAATCACCTTTGTCCGTTGGGCGATATATATATATATATATATATATATATATATATATATATATAACAATGGAGGGACATATACATAGATCCATGCCAACTACACTTGTATCCACCTCATTAATCAGATCAACCAATTAAATAATTAATTATTTCTTGTCTTCGAAGACTTTTTTTTTGGGGGAAATTTCACTAAACAAGAAAAACCGGAGTTACAAAAAACGTTCATGATGTCGCACATGACGGAAAACAAGCCGTATTATTCTACCGGCCAGACAGCACAACAAACCAATCAACCCAAAATCCTACAAAAGTCCCTACAGGACCAAAGCCAAAAGAAAAGACATTCGAAACAAAGGCTAGGGTAGGACGTCGAACCACATCAAACAACAGGTTTCTGGAACCAGGTGTAGTGCCAGCAGTGTTACCAGGCAATGTGCCATAAACGGCGCAAGGCGCACATGTGAAGGCTGTAAATCGGGGATATAGTCTTCAGGCGAAGTTGAATTATAGCAATGATCTCATCCGCAATTATGGCCGGGGTTCTACGGGCGTTCTCACGCCACCTCCTGTTTCTTTCCATCCAGATGTGATATACGAGAGCGGCTAACAGGTGGCGGTTGGACAGGTTGATCAGATGCTTTCCTCTCCAAGTATGGGCGGCCCATTCCACATCAGTGCGCCAGTTTCTCTTCGAAGACTTTATTGCCCTCGAAGCACGAATGAATTTGCAAGCTAGAGACTTATAAATTATTACATTTCTCATTACAGTTATCCCCAACTGATAATTATTTAAAAATAGTGTTCTCTTAGCTTTACTTCTTGGTCAGTGGGGACGAGGAAAGTTCAATATTTGTTGCACGATTTGATTAAGACTACGAGATTTGCTGGAGATTAATAGAACACAAGGATGAAAAATTCATAAAAATGTACATTATTACGATAGATGTAGAAAAGTTGTATCAGTAATTTAGTAAAGGCGTGTCGGTATATCCTATATCAAAAAAAAAAAAAAAACAGGAAAAGAGGAATGTGTAAAAAGATTAAGCATTTAATATTTTTAATAGGTAAAAGTCAAAATTGCGGTTCACGCAAGTTGCCTTTGGCTGCTAAAGTTTAACAAATATATAGTGTGACGTGACTCATCAATGACTTGCCTTCTTGAATATATTATTTGGGCAAGGTATTATATATTTTGGCTACTATTAAGAAATATAGTGACTTATCAATGACTTGCCTTGCCTTTGGTTTAGTTGTCATGTTTGTGGTAAATGATTGTTTTCACATAAAAATGACTAATTTAATTTCACAGCAAAATTTATTTTTGGATATTTTTCAGAAAGGCAGGAAAAAAGTCAGACCTCTTCGTTCGGCCAATCATTTTTGACTTTTAGAAAAGCATGACGCTTTGTCTACGATTGACCAAGAACGGTTTATTATCATATTCTCGGAATAGGGAAACAAAATATATATATGAAGCACAGCATGTAAACAATCATTCAAGTAACATCATGGATCAAGTTAGATTTTATTTATTTTTTCCAGTCACTCATTAAATACCCCGAAATTAATGCATCCATTATTAATTATTGTTCGGTGTCTACGAAATACCCCAAAAAAATTCTGGATTGCTATTCACCGCCCCCTAAAGTGCTGAAAAAAGACGATTTTGCCCTTTTGAATTTAAATTTCTATTTAAAGTCCTTTTCCATACAACACTTTTCATATCGCAATCACACATCAAAATCAGAGTCAAACATAACAAAAAAAAATCAAATCGCAATGAATCGTCTATTTGGGAAAGGGAAAGGTCAAAAGAAAGGGTCTATTGGCACGGATGGTAAGCAAATTCTCGTAAATTTCGTTCGTATGGACGTGAATTCTCGAACATCGATCGGATTCGATCGAAAAATTGGGTCCGAACGAAGTAGAATTTCGGCCCATACAAGGGGTGACCGAACAACAATTTCGGCCATTCCTTGTGACGGCCGAAAAAAACATTTCGGTCACCCTCTGAAGTGACCAAAATTTTTGCTCGGCCGTGGCTGTCATAGCCGAAATTTTCATTCGGCTGGGACGGTTGCGACCGAGATCACAGTTCGGCTCCTTTGGAGGTGGCCGAAATCTCTGTTCGGTCGCCTCTTAGAGGCGCCGAAATTTCGGTTTGGCTCTGATTTTTTTTTCACTTGGAGAGGGTCCACATCCCGGAGGATTTCATGGGCGACGAGATAAACTACAGTGAGCATTTCCGCGAAGGAGGACGATTTCCAACCGACGTGGAAGCCATTAACTGGGTGAAAGGCGTCGCTATTGCTCTTGGTTTCGAGGTGATTATTTCGTCGCATAAGAAATGTGGTACGAAAAAATTGATTAGATGTTCTCGCGGAGAACGTTATAGAGGCAAGGAGGATGAATTGGAGAGGCGGTCGAAGTCTAACAAGTGCAGGTGTCCGTTTGTAGTCATAGCCCAGCAGGATCCAGCTACTAGGGAATGGTACATTCGTACGGGCGCACCTGAGAATTCCATACACAATCACCCTCTGATACAGTATCCCGAGGGACACCGCCCGACGAGTGGGTTAAGCAGCCAGGCAAAGGAGGTGGTAGAGGAAATGACTGCTGCGCAAGCGAAACCAGCTCATATCCTCTCAGCGATGAGGGCTCGACACGCAGAAGATAACGCGACGATCCGACATATATATAATTACAAAGATCGTTTGAAGAAAGAATATTCTGAGGGTCGAGACGTGGTGAGCCAGTTGATGCACCAGGCGACAGAGGCCAAATATTTTGTTGAAGCGCTGAGAGACGAGGAGACTAATGTGCTGACACATGTCTTTCTCGCACACCCGGAGTCACTCGCACTGGTGAAGACGTATCCTTATTTTATTGGGATTGACTCGACGTACAAGACCAACAGATATAAGATGCCTCTAGTTGAGATTATAGGGATGACTCCCTGTAATCACAACTTTCTGTGTGGGTTTGCCGTCATGGAGGACGAGACGGGGAGAAGTTACGGGTGGATGTTGCAATCTATCAAGGATATTTTAGGGCCAGGTGTCTACCCTTCAGCCATTGTGACATATCGTGAGTTGGACCTTCTTCGACCGGTACATATGGTATTTCCGCATTCTCACCATCTGTTGTGCACCTGACATATTTATAAAGATGTGGAGAACAAAGTTTTTTTTTTTGGGGGGGGGGGAAGAGCAAAAAGACCGCATCTCACTTCACGCATAAGTCATGGAAAGCAGTCGTGGAAGCTCCGACGGAAGAGAATACCACCAGGCAGTAACTGACATGCGTATGCATTGGCTAGCTGACTCAGAAATCGTTAAGTATGTTGAGCAGATGTGGTTGGTGCATAAGGAGAAGTTCGCCAAAGCTTGGACGAACCATGTGCTTCATTTCGGGAACACCACTACATGTCGTGTGGAGAGTGCTCACAGCGAGCTGAAAGGATGGTTGAATTCGGCCACTGGGTCTCTTGACACCGTATGGGTGAAGGTGCACGAGCAGATTCAGAACCAGTTGAATCGCATCAGAAAGGTAAATTAATTATTATTACGTGTCAGATATCCTTATCTAATATTTTTTTAATGTTGACATGCAGACACTTGAGGAGTCCCGGTTGAAACGACCTATTCCGATGTCAGGATTTCCATTCCTAACATTATTATACAGAGTTTCACACCATGCAATATCGATAATGGGAAGTGAGCTGCGGCGGGCCAAAGAGTTGTCGAATGAGGTTTACTCCAGGTGCGGATGTGTAGTACGACGTACGCACCAGCTCCCATGTGCTTGCGAGCTTCAGCAATGCGTGGACAATAACTACCCAGTTTCGGTAGAATGCTTGCACGACTTCTGGAGGACACTCACAATCGGCGAGGGAGTAATTCCTGATATTTGTGATCAAGAGCGCTTATACGACCTCGTGCGTGAGGCAGAAGGTTGCGATCCTACCGTTATGCGTGGCCTCCATCGAGTAGTTCACGAACATCTCTATCCCGAGGCCCAAGAGTGGAATGAGCCTGTTGTTAAGACGTCTGTAAAAGGTCGGCCAAAGAAAAGAGACTCCACGAAACATGATCGAAGTGCTTGGGAGTACGCAATCCCAAGGGGGGACGCAGCGGAGGGCGCAGCAGTACCAGTCGTAGCAGCCAGGGTCGTAGCAGTCATGGCCGTACGTCATCTTCGTCTGCGAAGCGATCTCGTACTTCTACTACGGAGACAGGTACTACTATCTTTCAGTCCTAAATTCATACGAACATGGATGCACCTCTAATTCTGTTAATGCTTTGTACAGGTGAATCCAACTTCTTCCACAACCGCTTGCAGAACCACGTAACATCAGTAGGGATGGCAACGGGCCGGGCCTAGACCCGGACCCGCTTGGACCCGACCCTAATGGGCCGGGTATTTTCAAAATAAACAGGTTATGGGCCGGGTAATGGAATTTAATTCCTCTACCCGGCCGGGTCTGGGTCGGGTCACGGGTTTAGTGGAACCCGACCCAGGACCCGACCCGAGACCCGACCCGGAATATTATTAATTTAAGTTTTATATATAATTTATACATCTAATTAGGGTTTTAGTTTATTTGGTTCTCTTCTACAGTTACATCACTTCACGAGCTTGGCCGCATCCCACACCACCAGTCACCACACCACCGGCGACCACCTAGGCTACCACCGGCGACCACCTTCGACCACCACCTGGGACCAGCCACCACCTGCGACCACCATACCGCCAGCGAACAGCACCTGCGACGAGACACCACCTGCGACTACGACGAGACACCACCTGCGGCCACCACCTTCGAGCAGCAACGACGAGCACCACCACCTGCGACGAGCCACCACCTGCGACCACCACCTGCGACCACCTGACATCACATCTTGCGACTGGGCAAGTAAGCGATTTGGAAATAAGTTAATTGTTTGGGCATTTGTTAATTGTCTGTTCATTTGTTAATTTTGTTGATCTATGTTAATTGTAAGCGATTTGAGAACTATGGGCTTCATCCTACAGTGCTGTTTTATCTCTTTAATTGTTTCGACATTTGTTAATTTTGTATATCTATGTTTTTCATGAGTTTGTTCTTACAAAATAAAATATGTTATTTTCTTTTATAGATGGAAGCCGAAGGAGGAGATAATTCTCGATCTCAACCGTCCGTTAATCTACCGGACAGTAATCAGACCCTTGAAAGCAATTCGGAGGCGAATAATTCGGGAAATAATGAAGATAATATCACTGGAAAGAGAAAGCGCACATCATCGGCATGGGAACACTTTAATAGAATCAAAGTTAAGGATATGTGGTGGGCGGAGTGCAAATATTGCAAATCCCGTCTCAAAGCTCCAAGTGACTATGGAACGAATCATTTACTTAAGCACTACGATAGAACGTGCAAAAAGCGACCGAGAAAGATGGACATTCGTCAATGTCTGATAACCGCAAATAACAAGTTAAGTGGAGCTCAAGATCTCTCGACGCATATTTTCAGTCAGGAAAAGGCGAGACGTGAGCTAGCTATCATGGTTATTTTGCATGATTATCCACTTAGTATGGTAGAGCATCTTGGGTTTCGAAGATTTGCCGCAAGCCTCCAACCATGTTTTAAGAATATAACTAGGAACACGCTCAAAATGGACGTCCTAAAGATTTATGGAAAAGAGAGGACCAAGTGTTACCAAACACTGGAAAAGCTTAAATGTCGTGTTGCTATTACAACTGACATGTGGACATCAAGCAACAAGAAAAGAGGCTTTATGGCAATCACTGCTCACTACATTGATGACTCGTGGACACTACGGAGTTGCATTTTGAGGTATTTCATTGATTTACTTAAGTTCGATTTATTTGCTAAATTTAATATTCTAATTATCTAATTAATGTGTAGGTTTTTGTATGTTCCCGCTCCACACACAGCTCATGAGCTTTCGGAGCAACTTGTTAAGGCGTTAATGGATTGGAATATTGATCGAAAAGTATCTACTATTACTGTAGATAATTGTTCGACCAACGATGCCATGCTTCAACTCCTTCAAGACAAGCTCCCAAGAAACGACTTACCACTGCATGGGAAGGTACTTCATATGCGTTGTTGCGCTCATATTTTGAATTTGATTGTGAAAGATGGCCTAGAGTTGATTAATGGAGCTATTGAGAGAATACGTGATAGTGTTGTCTTTTGGACTGCTTCACCTGGTAGAGTTGAATGTTTTGAAGAAGTGGCTCGTCAGTTGGACGTTAATTGTTCGAAGAAGTTAACTCTTGATTGTCCAACTCGTTGGAATTCGACGTATTTGATGTTGGAGGTTGCTATATCATATAGAGACGTGTTCTCGCGAGCTCAATATCGAGAGAAGAAATACAAGAATGTACCAACGAATGAAGATTGGATGAACGCCATTGAAATAAGTGGGAAATTACGAATCTTTTACCAAGTGACTGAGATGTTTTCAGGTGCGCTCTATCCCACATCTAATGTTTATTTTCCAAATATATGTGCTATTAGAATGAAATTGGATGAGTGGATAAAGAGTCCAAGTATGATGATTCGTGATATGGCCGAAAAGATGTTGTTGAAATATGAGAAGTATTGGGATTCTTGCCATGTGATGATGGGGGTAGCCGCTGTGTTGGATCCGCGATATAAATTGAAGTTGGTTGAGTTTTATTACCCATTGATTTATGGTGAAAGAGCAAGATTGAAAATAGATGAAATTCGTCAAAATTGCTATGATTTGTTGATTGATTACCAATCTAGAAGTGCAAGTTCGAAAGGAAGTGGCTCAGGTAGTGGAGGTGCATCGTCTTCTAGTGTTTATAGTTTCAATGCATTTGAGAGTGATACTCTAGAATTATGTGACCAATATGTTGCGAGCTCAAGCAATGAAGTTAGACAATCATTGACATCGGAAATGGATATGTATTTAGAAGAAACTGTTTTGCCAAGAACGGAAAACTTTGATGTGTTGAGTTGGTGGAAGACTAATGGGGTCAAGTATCCTATTCTACAAAACATGGCGAGGACATATTAGCAATTCCAGTATCAACTGTTGCTTCTGAATCTGCATTTAGTATTAGTGGAAGATTGCTTAGCCCTCATCGTAGTAGACTCCAACCGGACACATTGGAAGCATTGATGTGCACTCGTCGTTGGTTGTTGCACGAGGTGAATGGTAAGTGAATGATATTTTATTTTTACTATAATTTTGAGACAACAATTCATCATATTAATATATCTAATATCTGTTTTTCAGGCATTCCTCATAAAGATGGTAATTTGAAGTGCCCCGTCGTATTGGATGAAGAGATGATATTGAAGAAGAAAGTGCTAGTGAGACTACGGTCTAGTTGTACTTGGTTTGGATTGATACTAGTCTTTGCTATTTTGAAGACCTTGAAATATCTATTTTGTCAATGTTTTGAGTTTGATGTTGATGATGAATGATTTTGTTTGTTATGTATTTGAAGTGGGCAAAACAATTGTTTGAAAAGGTATAATTAGGCGGGTCTGGCGGGTAAGGCGGGGTCTTACCCGGTTATAGCGGGTCTCGGGCCGGGGCGGGTCGGGGCTTCTTTGAGCCGGGTCTGGCGGGTAACGGGTCTAACAAAAAATAAATGGGTCGGGTCCCGGGTCCTGCTAGACCCGGCCCAGACCCGGCCCGTTGCCATCCTAAACATCAGTCATCCCACGAGTAATGACTGGCAGATGGCAGCGAGCGGTAGAACTCGTGCATGATG
The DNA here is from genome assembly GCA_027422505.1 of Craterostigma plantagineum. NCBI lineage: Eukaryota > Viridiplantae > Streptophyta > Magnoliopsida > Lamiales > Linderniaceae > Craterostigma > Craterostigma plantagineum. The sequence goes on along the minus strand of JAPQWV010000009.1, from coordinate 2,612,824 downwards.
TCGGGCTTCACCCGGTTCCCGCTCTTGTCGACGAACAGCGTCGACCCTAATAGAATCCACAGCCAAACGATGGCCTGCAACCCCGCCGGCCGACCCTCCCGCATCCTCTGCATTACGTCTTTCGACGCAATCCCACCGCCTCTCCAAGAACCCCTCAGCACGTCCGCGGAGTCGCCCATAATCTCCCTCGCCACAATCTGCTGGTCACCGGCGTCTGGTGTGCCCGATACCGTCGTCCCGTCGATCGGGATACCCAGGATCTGCTCGACGTCGTGGAACATGATCGTCATCTCCCCCCACGACATGTGGAAGGTGTTCGTGTCGGGGTGCCAGCGCTCCACAAAAGCGCACAGAAGAGGCTGGTCCAAGTGACCCACCATGGCATCTGTGAGGTGCCTAAGCCCCGTGCCATCGATCTCGCCCTGCGTATCCGGCGAGAATTGGCAGTACCACTGCTTAAGCGACCGAAGCACTAACGCCCGCTGCTCGCACTTCAGCAGGGGCTCTCCTCCTCACCCATCCAGATGCGGGGCGCGATGTGCCCCAGGTAACTAGGGATCACCTCGCCATCTTCTGGACCACCGGGCTGTGGCCCCTGCACCCTCCAGGAATCGTCATCTACGACCCTGGAGCGCTTGCTCCCTATTTTATTTTTTACGAATATCCCAAAAATAAATTTAAGTTTTTGTACGTATATTAAGACACGACATCGCAAGTCAGTTTATAATGGAGAAGGGAATTACCTGAGGAGACCGGTATCGCATCGTCGTCGGATGACTCAAACGTTGCCGCATCGTAGGGCACCTCCTCATCCGCATGCGCCTCCTCATCCGCATGCGGATCGTAATCCGCATATACGGAATGAGAATCAGCCGCTCACTGCCGCCTCTCCTCCTCCTGTTCCCTACGAACGGATGCATCAACGCCGCGCTCCCTCGTGTGACGCTCTCCAGATCCCTCCAACGGGGGGGGGGGGGGGGGGGGGTCTGCTGCTCCCTCCGAGTAGAGACTTCCCACTCTTGGCCTGCAATTAGATATTTATTTTAAAAAAATAAAAATTGGACGACCGAAACCTAATTTCGGCCGGACCATGATCCGACCGAAATCCGACTTTGGTCTGACTATGGCCGGCCGAAGTCGAAGATCGGTCGTCGAGAATCCGACCGAAATCGGATTTCGGTCGTGACAGATCCGACCGAACACGATTTCGGTCGTATCCTCGGCGACCGGCGACCGATTTCGGTCTGCCAAGTCACGACCGAAATCGGATTTCGGTCGGATCTGTCGCGACCGAAATCACGTTTCGGCCGTGAATTGGCCAGCCGAAATTTCGCTTCGGCCGTGCCGTTTTTCGCCCTATTTTGCGTCCGATCCGCCGTTTTTTCAGCCTATTTCGACCCGTATTCGACAATCTATCTACGTACGAATGAATTTTACGACAATTTAATCGTGACAGCACCCCTTTCCCTTTCCCTTTCCTTGTCGTCGATCCATTGCGATTTGCAAAATTCTCTGGTTTTTTGTCTGATTTGGATGTGTGATTTGAAAAGTGTTGTGTGGTAAAGAATTTTAAATACAAATTCTTACTTTTTATTATATTTTACCTTTTTAAATTAATTTAAATAACATAGGGTCAAAAACGTCTTTTTTTTTCAGCCCTTTAGGAGGCGGTAACAAGTAAAAAGGGGACGATAAATAGTAACTCCCAAAAAATTTAATCTCGAAATTCTCATATTCGTTTCATACTTGAAGTATATAATCATTATTTTATTTAATGAAATATCACCTGCCGAATAAGATAGCTAACTTAAAAATGATCATGTAATATCATTTTTCCAAATTACAACCTTCTGAGAATATCATGTAATAAACAACAGAGGAGGGACAAAGATTCCATAGAAAGTACAACACTATCAACTCAAGCATCGATCAACTTATGCTAAAATGATGATAAATATAAACCCACCCCAATCTTTTTTCATTCCTTTACTAAAGCAGTGCTGTAATGAAGACATTGCCGAAGCTTTACAGGGCAACAATGGAAGGAAGCTCTTGTTCGACATCTCTTTCACCTTCAACTCCATCAGCAGAAGCCTGCAAAACCCAACAAAAACACGGTAATTGTAGATCGAACAGAAGAAAACAAATTGAAACTTTATTTTTACCGATGAAGATTTGGGCTTTTGCTGTGAAAAATATCGTTCTAAAGCGCCCTTGCCGTAAAGAATCTTGGCCCCACATCCACGCTTGTTCTCTGAGCCAACAGATTCTTCGTCTACTACGACGGCGTCTATTACATCATCGCCCGTTCTTACATCAGGGATCTGCTTAAGTTAATCATAGCTTATCGACTTTTTTAATTTGCTAAAAAATTTGAAGGACTGGATATTATGATTCCAATAGTCGAACCTCGTACATGGCATCCATTAAGATATTCTCAAGAATCGCTCTCAAGCCTCGAGCGCCCGTGTTCTTAGTTATCGCTTTTCTGGCGATCAATTTCATCGCTCCTTCGGTGAAATGCAGCTTCACCTAAAGTTTTCGTAAGGACAAGACAAAAGAAGTGATCTTTTATATCTCTTAGACGATTCTAATTTCAAATTGAAAGAAAGAAATATTCGATGTTACTTGCCCCGTTCATTTGGAACATCTTTCTATACTGCTTCCTTAGTGCATTTTTAGGCTCTGTCAACACCTGGGAAAAAGAAAAATTTTAAGAGCATCAAAACCCCATTGTCATATTCATAAGATCAAAGCTGCTCTGATTTAGGAAAAAAAAAAGACATCATTTTTTGCAATTTATTCGAATAAAGTCACCTGAACAAGCTGTTTTTCAGTGAGTGCAGCCAAATTAACAAGAACTGGGAACCGCCCGACAAACTCAGGTATTAGTCCATATGCAATTAAATCGCTACTTTCAACCTGCATTTTTTGCACTATGTTCTTACAATCGAAGATCACAATTTCGAAGACTAATAAAATAAAAGAGAAAAGTTTGAAGCTTTACAGTTTCCAGTAAAGATGATGTCACGGCGGCAGTTGTAATACCCCCTGTTCTCATATTCGCACGCACAGGTGCACCAAAGCCAATGGAAGAATCGTGTCGTCTGTAATAAAATTCACATTTTTTTCCATCAATTGCATTATTTAGTGGAACCCCTATTATTATTATTATTATTAGTAGTAGTATTCAATTCTCAAATGATAAACTTTTTGAAATGACCTCTCAGAGATTGTTTTCTCCAAGTCGATGAAAGCTCCACCACATATGAACAGAATATCCTTCGTATCAATCTGTTAAAGAATCAAAGTAAAGGGACTTTGTCACCTCTTCGATATAAAAAGCTTCCACAATTTTCCAATATAATGTGCGTGTTTGTATGTGTATTTATATACCTGGATATTGTCACCTCTAGGATGCTTACGGGCGCCCTTCTCTGGGACATTGACTACCTAAAGATTGAGGAAATGTCTATTGTAATTGAAGATCATCGACAATTTTCTTTCAGGGGTTTTAAAAGATAACAGAAAATAAGTGATTCCGTATTGTTTTTTAAATTGAAAACGGACAACTTACAGTTCCCTCGAGCATTTTCAATAAGGCTTGTTGAACACCTTCTCCCGATACATCTCTGCTTATGTTGAGACTCTCAGCCTAAATAGTATAGAATAAACAAGTATTTTAACCATTACAATTCCCACAAATTAAAAAAACAAAATCTGATTGAGCTTCATACACCATTATACAATACCTTTTTGGTGATTTTGTCAACTTCATCGATGTAAACTATGCCTTGCTGAGCAGCTGCTACGTTATAATCTGCAACCTACAGACCGAAAAAAAAAGTTAGTAGCTTTTTTCAACCAGTGGAAGCAATAAAACATATAATATTAAAACAAAAACAGACGAAGAGCTTACAGTGAGCAGCTTATATAAAATGGATTCAACGTCTTCACCTACATATCCAGCCTGCGCAAGATACATCAGTAAATTCTCATATTCAGTAAGTCAGAACTGTAAAGTTCACCTAACAAAATAAAATTAAGTGTTGTTGTGAAAGTAGCATATGTTACTTATTGATGAAAATTACACCCGACCCGACATTAAATCCATAAGTAAAATTTCCTCGAAAATATGGATAATACCATCAAAGCCATGTAAAAGGGCAGCACAACTTGCCTGAGTCAATGTAGTTGCATCTGCTATTACAAAGGGAACATTGACCAATCGCGCTAAGGTCTTGGCAAGCAATGTCTTCCCTGTCCTTGAAAAACAGCGTACAATCAAGAAGTGAAATAGAAGCATTTGATGGTAACAATAGGATGTCAAAATAACAACGAAAATGCGAAATTGCTTAATTTAGCATTAGCTAAGGAGCTGATGGTGATTCACGTTACCTGAACCCGTGGGACCCATCAGAAGAATGTTGCTTTTCTCAAGTTCCACATTTTCGTTGTCAACATTCTCAGATTTCCCGCCATCTGTACTCCCTGGAGACCTAAGTTTCAACCGAAAACACCATCGTATATGCTTACATATATAATGAGACGTCAACAGAGGAGACAATAGAATAAGTTTCAGCGTCGAGAATGTGAATCACCTCTGCATAGAATCACTATATATCCTCTTGTAATGATTATACACAGCCACAGAAAGAACCTGCAAACGCCTCATAGTAAGTAAAAAACAACAAACAAACGTTAATTCAGCGCACCACGAAGAAAAAAACATAACAAACTCAAAGAGAAGGCGAATCCAACCTTTTTAGCTCTCTCCTGACCAATCACAAACGTATCGAGTCCTCTACATATCTCCTTCGGGGTGGGAAATTCGTGCCCGAGATTCGACCCGCCCCACCCATCTTTCTGGGCCGATCCAAACCCACCGCCCGAATTCCCCGTAGAACCACCGCCATCGTTAACTTGCATAAGTTTAACGCCAGGCCTAACCATAATACCTTCATTACTAGATCCAGGTGGTTGCCATACCTCAGGTGGATCGCCATGAAAGTTCTCAATTTTCCTCTTATTTCTGAACCATTTAGGGATATTCTTGCCCTCGTCGATGTACTCGGCTCGCACGGAGAAGGGCTTGCATAGGGTGAAACTAAAGGGGGAACTCGATAGGAAATTACAGTTATAACTATGCGAAGCATCCAAATTAGGGGCGGAATGGATACTGCTGATCCGACCCGCTTGAATATGTCTTTGGATGAAATTTCTGAACTGTGATGCGGCGACTGACGCCGCGTCTCTCGATGATTTTGACCTCAAAGAAACGGCCATGGCGTCTGAAATCTTGAAAGGGTAATCAAAAAAGAAACTATTGGTTCGATGCCAACTAGAATTTCAGAGGTTCAGTGCCATGATTGGAACAAGGTAAAAGGAAACTACTTCTGCGATGAAAATTGAGATTCGGGTTCGGAAAAAGTTCAGGAAAACGGTGCGTTTAGGAGACAATAATCGGAAGAACATGCGGGGAATAAGTGAGTAAAGGTCGTATTTTTAGGGTTCCAAATCGGAAAAGTTTAGGGTCTCTCAGTAGTGAAAACTGAAACAGAATTGAGATTGATTGAATTGGTAGAATATTATTCTTTCTTTTCCACGAAAAGCTTCTTATTGTAAAGAAGATAGAACTTTCTCTTGATTTTTAGATTCCTCCAACTTTTAATATTTTTCTGAGGAGACACGTTAGTAGTTGTAGTATGTGGACTTTGTGGGGGTGCCCAAGGTGAAAAACGCAATATTCGTGATTTGATTTCACAAAAGAAAAAATATTGATTTCACCGCAAAAATAAATAATTATTAAAATTTAAGGTTCCACCGAGATTTGAACTCGGGTTACTGGATTCAGAGTCCAATGTCCTAACCGCTAGACCATGGAACCAACTTCAATATCTTTCAGAAATTCAAATACTAAAACTAGAGCCAAAGAATTGGGCCGGCCCAATGTGATTACGATTAGTCATCATTTAAAAATATTTGGATTATTTTGATTCAAGTCCTAAATGGCGAAAACAGCCATAGCTACTTTTTCTTACATTTTGTTCCCTTTTTGAACAGACTAGAAAATATAAGTTCGGTGAAGTATATAACAAGTCTATAAATCAATAATTATATAAGTAAATAGACCTTTTCTCTACCTTTTCAAAAATGATGGTTCGTTTTCTTTTTATAATCATTTAATTCTTTGAATGCAAGCAATGGAGCCGACATTGATTTGCACTCTTAATCTCTCCCAACAACATACATAAAGAAAAGCTTTATTAGATCTGCCACTTATCAATCCAACGTTGAAATTTGATGAATCCAAATCAATCTTACTGTGGTCACACTATTTTATATTTTTAGTTTTAGGAAATTCGAAATTTGTCACTGACTTTCAGCGATTTTTCTTGTCCAAACAAACATCACATTTTTTCTAGTGACAGTGAAGTACATCTTTGACCGTAATTCCATGGCACATTAATAGCAAGAAATATACTTTCTGCGTTTGGTAGTTGTAATGTAACTACCTGCATAATTTTTATTTAATGAGGGACTGTTGGTCTTGGAGACTGAAAAGCTCACCCTTTTATGTAATGTATATGTATCTATCACGCATATATAATAAATATATATTTATCATTCCACTTTGTATGCATGTGATTGAGGTTTTTTAAAAGAAACTTTCACTTAAATCCCTATTTGCAAACTTTCTATCACATAACTCTCATGTCATCACTTAACTCCACGATTAACTGTTTGGTACACCATACACCACATTTTGGTACACTATATCAACGTATTGTGGTACATCATACATTGAGAAAATGGTACACCAAACATCATTTTTAAGGTACGTCGTAACAACGCATTTAGATACATTATAGCAACGTGTTGTGGTACACAATACAAACATATAAGTGTACAGTAAACTGGTACAAACAGCAAATAGCGGAGTTAAGTGATATATTTCTCTGACAGGAGAGTTATGTGATAGAAAGTTTGCCTAATAGGGAGTTAAGTGAAGTTTCCCCGCTTTTTTAATTTGTTGCCCAAAGTTATTTTCAATTTCAGTACGTATCATTGTGTTTAATATTTTCTAACTGGTGCCCAAAGTGTTTTTCATTTTCTATTGGTACCCCTGTATTTATGTCTTGTCCAATTGGCGCCAAAAGGATTCTCAAGGGCAGATACCCATAGCATATGACGTCGTGGTTTATCTAGATATTCTAGGTGTAAGCATCGTTAATTGCTAATGAAATTCTAGAACGGTTCCTACACCTAAAAATCACATTTGTAGCTTTTTGAAATCAAGACGTTATACGTTAAGTGTAATTACCTTGAAAATACTTTGGACACAAATTAGAAAAGCTTTAAACGCAGAGGTGTCATCTGAAATTGAAAAATAATTTGATATTAGTTGGAAAAGTCTTTAATATAGGGGTATGAAGTTGGAATTTAAAAAAATGTAAAAAAACCCTTTTAACTTTTTCTCATCTTGACATATTTTTCTCTTTTAACTGTTATATTTACTATTAAAATACGTTTTGACTACGCCATTAGTCCAAGACATCACCTGCTTATTACATGTTCACAAATAAATAAATAAATTCAAGAAACTGTCCAAGGGCACAAATACAAAGCCCTCACGAAGAGGGCACCGAGGACACGTGTCCCCATCCCATTGGCCGTACGTGACCAAAGTAGCTTAGCCCTCGTGAGAATGATTAAATACCAACGGCAAATGCGCGGCACATCACTTAACTACACTTCCTCAATCACTACATTACATTGCTTGCTTTGTTTCTTGGACAGTTTTTTGGGTGTTGATTTAACGTTATCACGTGTGTTGCTTTTACCATTTTGCTTGTAATATAAACCAAAAAAGAAAACTTCGTACAAGTCCCATAAAGATGCAAGAATAATATTAGCTCACTTCCCCAGGTTTGGTGTCTTATATATCATGATGATGATGATGATGATGATGATGATGATGATGATGATCGTAGAACGTTCTTATTAAAAAGTTCCGATCTTTTTTTTTTCTTCGTCCCTAATTCGTCTTTTGCTTTCTTTTCTCACACGAAAAGGTGGAAGCTTTGCGCTGTAAAAAATGGGAAAGAAAAGCGGTAATGGAGGATGGTTGTCGTCCGTGAAGAAGGTTTTCAAGCAATCTACGACCAGCAAAGAGTTGCCTGAAAAGAAGGTTTTCTCTTTTCTCGGGCACAAAGTTCTACCTTTTCATATGCAAGTGTCTTTTCGTACAATGTTTCCTTTTCTTGGATTTCTGCAAAATTAACTACCACCCCTTTTCTCCGAGTCATTTTGTCTTTTTAAAACACTGCCCACGATTGATGATGATGATGACGATGATGAGCAATCTGTTTTTTATTACGACGACGAAATTTCTGGGCAATGGCTAATTAGATCTAGCGAATGATCAGAGCCAAAGAGCCTTTTTATTTTACTATCCAAGAAAATGGTCCCCTTATTATGAACATGGCCGGTCGGTCCATGAAGAAATTACTACACAAAAAACCCATATTTTTTCTCGTCAAATCATTATCCTTCACCATTTTATTGGCATTTACTAATTTTAGATTAGGGGAAAAAAAGTTAGAATAATTTCTCATATTTTTCAGAAGGAGAGCGTCGAAAAATGGCAGCACCAAGAAGCGCCCGAGGTGCTATCCCTCGAGCACTTCCCCGCAGAGAACTCGTCGGACTTCACCAATGAGGAGAGCGTGGCTTCGTCTCCTCTGCCGACCAATCAGAATAATAATCCCATTCCCAACCACCACCACGCAATGGAGGTGGCCGCCGCCACCGCCGCCGCCGCCCAGGCCGCCGTGGTGGCCGCTCAGGCGGCGGCTAAGGTCGTCAGGATGGCCGGCTACGGCCGCTACTCCAAGAAAGAGAGGGCCGCCGTGCTCATACAATCTCATTACCGTGGATACCTCGTAAGTTCTAATTGTTAGGCGCATAATTCGCACAGTTCGAAACGTCTTGAACGTAGCGTAAATTTTATATTTTCAACGCGACCCCCCAACGTGTGGGCTGATTTCTTTCTTATCTATAATTCTATTTTAATGGATGGTCGTATGGACTCGTATTCGTGTGCCTGAGCTATGAGACTAGAGCTGTCAAACGGGCCTGCGACTGTAAATATTAGGCCCGCCAGGGAGCGGGCCTGAGCTGGCATTCCCGCAGGGGCTGCAGGCTTTGGCGGGGCGGGCTGCGGGCGGGCCCGCCAAAAGTAAAATAATATATATTTAAATAAAATAATAAGATTTATAAATAAACTATATTGCTTTTTATGATTTTTGAGCTATGATTTGTACTTTAATACCATAAACAAATTAAAGATATTTTCCAACTTGAACTTTTCATTTTTGTTAATTTTTTCTACTTTTTCTAATTTTTTTCTATTTTTTTATTATTTAATTATTTATTTTAAAAAATGGGCGGGCTAAGCCTGCCAGACTACTACCTGCTGCAAGCGTGGCGGGCCTTCATTTCCCAGGCCCGCGCTCGCCCCGCCAGTGGCGGGCTAAGTGTTAAGAGATTGTATCATGTTTTAATTTTCTATGTTATATTTTCATCACGTTCCCATTCATTGGATATCCGCATGGAATCTGTATTCGTGGCCTGGCCTGTAGCCTAATACCAGTTGAATGATCGTTTGGCCTAAAAGCTTAACTTTGGAGAAGTTGTGTCATATTTTAATTTCGTCGATATATTTTCAACAGGCTCGGCGAGCTCTGCGTGCCTTAAAGGGCCTGGTGAGGCTTCAGGCCCTGGTGAGGGGCCACAATGTGAGGAAACAGGCGCAGATGACCATGCGGTGCATGCAGGCTCTGGTTCGGGTTCAGGCTCGGGTTCGCGCCCGCAGGCTTCGGCTAGCCCACGAGAAGCTTGAGAGCAAGCTAGGGGACGCAGATAAAATGATCCACCATGGCTCGCTCAAGAAGTTTGGCGATCCTTCCGATTTGAGGGACTGTCGAAGAAGGGAAAGTTCAGGTAGAACGTTTCACGAGGAGAAAGCGTACGATCGTCCTCGACGGCCGTCTAACGAGAATTTCGAAGCCTACGATTTTCACGGTATGGATAAGACGCAGTGGGGATGGAATTGGCTCGAGAAGTGGATGTCGGGCCAGGCCCGTAACGGCGAAGCAACAACAATGGATGCAATATCGGACAAGACGGTCGAAATGGATCGCGCCATATTAGAAAAATTCGAAACGAGTCGAGCGGACGAAGAGTACAGTGAATCGAGCCCGTACGCGCCCAGACGGGCTATAAATGGGCCGGGCTCGGACGGCCCGCCTAGCTACATGGCCCAAACTCAGTCGGCCAAAGCGAAGGTGAGAAGCCACGGCCCGATGAAAATGAAGGGCGACCTGCAAGGGGCCCAATGGAATTCGTCTACCAAGACGAGGGGAGGGCTCGGAAACGGGCCGGGCTGCGACTCGTCGAGCTCGGGCGGAGGGACGACAGCCACATATTATCATGGGTTGAGAAGCCCGAATACGAAGGAGGGCCACCGCGGGGCGGCGGCTAAGTGGATGCGTAGCCCGGAATCGAGCAGCGACGATAGGGTTGTTCTTGGCCGTGGTTGGAGATATGATTATGGGTGATTGTCTTTGATTTATTATATTATCGAACCTTCGTTTGCTTTGTGTTGTGAGTATTGAATGATTGCTTATTGTAATGATAAGATGGGAGCTTGAAATAATCGTTGTGGAACATACGTACGTTTGTGAGATATTATTACAATGATGTTATTAGTGAGATTTGTGGGGAACAGTTATGGACTACTTTTCTTTTTCTTCAAATAGGATAATATTAAGGAACGCAAATATAGGAATTAGTTGGTTGACCTGGAAAAGGAATGGTTTGATAAATAGCGGTGAAAGTGTTGTCCCACACCGATTGGTGAGCGATAAATGGAACGGTGGGTGTTGTTATAAATAGGCAAAGCTGAAGCGAATGAAGGTTATCTTTGCGCTTGGGGCAATGACGCAGCTAGTGAGGTACTAACCGAGGCGCGTCTATTGCTGGTTGAAAACTATTTCCAGACCCCCTTTTGGGCCTGGGCTTGACCTTGGCCCAAGAGAATTTCTGGATGGGCTCTCTTTAATTAGGGTAAAGCCCAACAATTATTTCAGTATTAAAATGTTGTTGCTATTTTCTCTAGTCTTTTGTGGACTGATGATCTAAATTAATTCGCTATTGAAGAAAACAAATTCTCGTAATCGGCATAATATTGTTGCCTTTTCCTGCATTTGCAATTGTACTTTTATATTTCAAGATGCTTGTTATATTTTCTCTGAGAATTTCGGATAAAATGATTCGCAAAGTGGTAAACGTCGTTGGTGGGCATAATAAGTTGGCTTATTAGCTAATTATTTGGTCAAAATCATATTTCCATTAAATTTTTTATCGACAAACTCGGCTCAAACTCATGTATTCTTTTACTTTTACTAACTAATAAAAAAGTAGTAAAAACTAATCACAATAAGACTGTTATCGTAATCCAAATATTTTATTTTACACAATATCGACCATAAAGTTCTCAATCCCTTATAAGCAAAATATATTTATTACCGAAATCGCAGTACTATTAATATTATTAAATGATAAAGTCGAAAACTTCGAAAAGGAAAAAAAAAGATGCGAGTCAAAACCATTTAATATAAACTGATTACGGACGTACAACTTGTGAACCAACCGAAACAATATGGAATCGTTATTCTTGGCATGCAACAATATATTCATTATAGATATATCATATATCAAGCGTGGTTGATATGATTAATGATTCTACGACAAAATTAATTATCTTGGAATCCTTCACATAAGAAATCTACCTATCGGCCTTCTTCAGGCAAAGAGAAACGATTTTTCTTCGCGGGTTCAATCAATGGAGATTATTCGCTCACTTGAAGCTCTTCGCTTCTCATTCATTTTTCTCTTGCAATAAATGTAACCAACCAGCGGCAAATTAATGTTAACTTGTCTGATTTAGCTTTGGTTTTCAGTGAATTTCTGGTACCTTACTACAACATCGTCAAACGTCCGATTTCTTTGTTGGGTTCTATTAAAGTTGCTACCTTTAGCCTTTCTCTTCCAAGAAAAGTCAAGATCGAAACTGAGCTGTGAAATCTCATTGGTAGGAATTGAAGATCAAAGGTGTGTTTTTTTAATTCTCCCAGAGTGTGATTCTGTGTAATTCGACATTTTATGATTAAGTTGGGATTTTTTCGGTGTTTTTTTTCTTCCCTTTTGCTATGATTGAGTGAGTATAAATAAGACTGCGTATTCTTGCACGGGTTTAAGAATGTCTTACGAATGAATACTGCCCTTTCTTTCTTCCATGGAGATGATGATGTCAGCTCCTTCTATACCATTTCCCGAGCCCGCCAATTACGATGAGGTTTCCATGCATCAGCGTATCGCTTTCTCCGATAGTTTGAAGGTATTCGATTTTTATTCGAATCTCTCGATCACTTCCCTCGTCAATTTACGCCTTCGTTCTTACAATTTTGTTTTTTCTCCCTTTCCTCGCCAGGATTTAAAGACTATCAAGAAACAGCTCTACGCCGCCGCAGAATACTTCGAATTTTCCTTCTCGAGCGGCAGCCAAAAGCAAGAGTGAGTTATATATTTCCGCCGCTCGATCGATTTTTTCTCTTTATTTTGTTTTATTTATTTTATTACGTCCCATGAGAATCCCGGGAAAATGCGCAGCGTGGTGATTACGCTGAAGGATTATGCGATAAAAGCCCTCGTAAACGCCGTGGAGCATGTCGGCTCCGCGAGCCGTAAGGTCAACGATCTTTTGGGCGAAATGTTCGACGACGTTCGTGGGGCCGAGCTTCGTATCTCTTGCATCGGACAGGTTATTAATTACTGAATCACTTGTTACAAAAACTTTCTCGAAATTAAGACGTGAAACTTTTTTCGATGAATGGTAATGAATTATTATACAGAGATTGGGAACGCACGGGGAGTTTATCGACCGCGGAGGACTTTCGCAGCAGTCGTTGGTAATAACCGCTCCGAAGTACCACAAGCATTACGTCTTGCCAGGTTCGTTTTCTTTTTCTTTTTCTTTTGTCGCAAAATAGCGGTCGAATTTAGTTAACAAAACAGCTACTCAAAGATTGTCTAATTCGAGCAGTTGGGGAGACTATGAACGGAGCAGCCGCTTGGGATGGATCGAATCGCCTAAATTCTGACAACGGTGCGTTGCCGAGTTTTTTTTTTCGTACCATTCTTGCGAGTTCGGCTAAGAGCCTAAGACATCGTTCGTCTGTAGAGATTCGAGCCGCAATAAAGGAAACTCCCCCGCCGCACTTCGCCAGGTAAATTGTGTGTGTTCTCGAATTAATAGCGTTGAATTGTTATTCACCTAAAATCTCAAGTTTGAACTGAGTGTATCATACTTTAATTTTATATATTTTATTTCTAGCGTCCTCATACGTCTAGGCTGACTTCCTCGCCTAAGATGTGAAATTTTCTTTAGTGAGTCGTCGTGAGGATTCCTTCATACCCATGAACTTTTGGAATGGGCACCTAAAAGCTTAACTTTGAGGGGAATGTAATATTTTAATTTTATTCCAACGAATAGGCGTGTAACAGCCGAGGATAGAAAGACTCGAGAATGCTCGAAATTTCACGGCAAAAGGCGTACGCCACCATCATCGGAAAAGCTGGACAGTAACGACGATTTATTAGGTATGCAATCTGTATGTGCTTCATCTTAAGCTGCTAATTAAACGCCGATGAATTTCACTTTAGAGAAAAGATCTCCACGACGTTTTCCTATTCTACGCTCGGGTTCGAGTAATCCAAGTCCCCCGAGCCGAAGCTGGGCGAACACACCGAGCCCGTCCCTCGAAACAAAACAGGTATTTTTTTGTACATATTACTTTCGTATAAATTTAATTTATGAAAGTGTTACGGATAATATTATTGGATTTGAGAAGGACTACGGTTCGAAACGTAGCAGCGTACGATGTGCGGGCGGAAGAAAGGGCAAGCGCTTGCTCAAGGCTTTGCTTACGAAGCGAAAGTCGAAAAAAGTCGATGATTCGTTGTATGCTTACTTGGATGAGTACTAAATAAAAACTGAAGACTGAGTACTGAAGTTTAAACTAAATATAGACATAAGAGGGCAGAAACCTTAGTTTTTTTACATCTTTTGGAGATCATGCGAAGTTTAGGAGAGTATCAATGCATGTCTTAATGTTAGAAAGATTGAACTTTTAGTTGAAGATTTAGAGCAATGGAAACGTCGAATTTCTATTTATTTTTTCTTCTGGTTTTCATATTTTAATTTTTTTTTCCAACCAAAGCTTCATTAAATTAAAAAATCTATAAGGACTAAAGAGTCAAATGCACCCTCCGGTAACAATCGACCATCCGGATGGAGGAAAGCTCTCAAAAAGAGAGAAACGAACACATCCAAAAACGAAAAGACAAAAGAACCCAAAAGAAAGTAAGATTCAAATCTCGGACAAAAAGAACTAAAGAACATACTACGGATCAACCTAACACTCCAAGAAATGGCTATTAAGTCAGATTTACGGCACTCTTCACTTTCTTCCGTCCTAAACTTATAAATCTTCTCTTCTTTTGGGAATGACACTCCCAGAATGGGAGAAAGAACTCCTACAAAAGGAGAAAGAACTCCTACAAGAGGACACAAAGCCCCTAGAGTGAGGAGAAACACACTCCCATTTCGGGAGACTCGAAACCAAAGGAAAAAGAAGAAGAAACAAAAAAAGTATGGTGAAGATGAAAGAGAAAAAGACAAGAGGTACCTTCCGCAACCTCCATTAATGGAGGAAGGGGAGGGTTTAGGGCGGTTTTTTTCTTTTTTGCTTTAGAGAGAGGCGAGATGTTTTGAGGAGAGAGAAGTTACCACTATCGCTTTTTTCTCAATGGTTTTCATATTTTATTTAAAACCCTACAAAATCGAAATTTGCTCTTGTTATTCGACGACATTAGAATAGGGCCTTTTTTGTATGCTGGTGGGCTTTCACTCGTATAAAAAAGGAGTTTATACCTTTAGTTTAAATTCAATAATTTATGTTAACAATCAACTCTTGCATAATTTAATTGATGATTCAAGAAAATTTTGGTTCTCTTCCTAAGTTGAACTCCGTCCTCTCTCTTCCTGAGAATATTCCAATCCTTTGACGTTTTCCAAACAATATTACGTGCCCATCTTTTCAACGGTTATCTTAAAGTAAGGCGAACAAGTCAACGGTTATATTATTAGTTCTTGTTTCCTAGTAATGAACTAGCAGAACACGAGGCTTATTCGTTACCCAGATATGAACTGAAAAACCTGACATTAGGAAAAGCCTGAACTAGATGAAAACTGTCCCATAAAAACATTTTATTACAATATTAAATAAATCAGAAATAACCAAGAGGACGAACATAAAGAAAGAATCTTGGCTAACCTAGAACAAAAGAGGAAACGAAGAAATTTCTCATACCTTGAATATAATAATTTCAATGGTATGATGATAAGTTAAGTTAGTATATAGTTGGCTCGCACTAGCAGAGACATCTCTGGCTATCAATCAACAACACACATCAGAAACGTTTGTGATGTTTGTGTCTGCAATCATCCAACGAAAGACACTGTAATAGAGGGTAACAAGCGACGAACAAACACCTTCCAATTACCCTAAAAACTGATGAAACTGAGCAGCAATTAGAACATGATGATGGCGATGAAGAAGACCTCTTAACTGTTTCCTCGTCAATATTCTCTCTATGGGCTTCTTCGCATTCATGGCCACGAAGCTTCTTCCTCATCTGCTTCATTGTAAGAAAGTAAAAACAAATCAGCAAGTTTACTAAACCCCAAGTGAAATGGATTATATATAACTGAACTTATATTTTACCTCTTGGCGAGGTTCAAATCTTCCTACGACTCTTGAGGTTTGTTTAATAGTAGAAGTCGTGTTGTAGGATAAATAAAATAGAATATGATATCTTCGAGGGTTTTGTGGTTCGGGTCAACCCAACTGTCGCTGAGACGTTGACATGAAATGCAATCAATATATATGTGTAGATTAGACCTGGGTTTTGGGCCGGGCCAACCCGGAACCGGCCCATTAGTCCGGCCCAGAACCGGAACCGGTAGATCCGGTTCTGGAACCGGTAACCGGCCCAGTTAAAATGAACTGGGCCGGTTCGCGGAACTCGGAACCGCGGATTACCGGTTCCGGTTCCCGGTTTCGGTTCCGCGGTTCCGGTTCCGGTTCCGAACCGGAACCGGCCCAAATATCTCTTTATTATTATTATTTTAATTCGAAAAATACATTAAAAAAATAAAAAAATTAAAAAAATTAAAAAAAAATATTAAATGGGCCGGTTCCGGTTCTGGAACCGGAACCGGCCCATTTAAGGCCCGTGGTTCAGCTTCGTGGTTCTGGTCCGGTCCCGGGAAAATGGTCCCAGACCCGGAACCGGAACCGGAACCGGAACAGTGCCGGAACCGGATGAACCGGAACCGGTGGAACCGGAACCGGTAGAACCGGCCCGGAACCGGCCCAACGCGGCCCATTACCCAGGCCTGGAGTAGATTATTGTGTGTGGTGTCTGATATTTTCGTGGCGTGGCCATATGCGACTACGTGCCTTGAACGATAAACGGTCCATATGTATTCTTACACTAGGAGAGCCGATAATGGCCTGTCGTGATATCAAATTATATTGCATGAGTCAAAAACTACAAATATCTATACGATTCACAAAGATTACTACTTAGATCAACGCTTGGGCTTTTATGACAATTGACAACATCTGCATAACGAGAGAGAAATCAACCATCTCATTTTCCAATCAAGAAACCACACTTTCTTGCATTAGTGTCGGAAACTATACTAATCTCTACTCACTATTAGATTGGACATTATTTTATTAATGATCCATACTTTAGTCCTTTGCTACACCATAATCCATTACACAACGCATATATATACTTGCTATACATATTGGTTTCGCATGTTATTTAATAGTACAAATATTTATTTTTAGTTGTGTTTGAAAACATTCTGTGTATATATATGTCCACATTAATTAACTAACGGAAAATTAACAAATATAAATTAATAGACAGGTAAAAAAATCACTCGTTGGGGGCATCTTTCTATTCACTACACTACAATTGTCGAAATCTCCATCGTCTTCGAATCTTTATCCCAACATCGAAATCAACAATTCGTTGGAGATATTCTTAGCGACGGCTCAACATCGCTATGTACGTAAGAAATTGACTGGTGATAATGAATAATGTCACGACACGACCAATGTACCAAATATATGTCTCGCCCTTTTTAAATAAAAAACGTTTCGCTTTCCCATTTACCACAATTTATCATACAATTTGTTTTGTAGTAACAAAATCTACGCCTATGTACGGTCGACTTTATCGCAAATCTTCATTGCTTACATCGATCAATGTCTCATTCACACAATACTACCTTATTCGGAGAATGTCTAAGAGAAGACAATAATTACGCCGATATTTCCCAAGCCCATCAAACATTTCGAAAACCCTATTTTTTGACTGCTCTCTCTCTCTATATAAACCCCGTTTAAATCTCATCATAAGTCCATCACTCTACAACCTTATCTCCTATATCTTTAACTCTTTCCATTACACCATTTTGAAAATTACAAATGTGGTATATGATTCTTGTCTTGGCGGCACTTTTCTTTCTTCTCTTCAGAAAGAAACCCATTTTATCCATGTCTAAAAACCTTCCCCCAGGCCCTAACACGTGGCAACTCTTGCAAAAACTTTCCGAATTAGGGCAAAACCCTCACATCGAATTTACGAACCTGTCAAAAAAGTACGGTCCAATCATGTCTTTGAGGCTCGGCGGGCAGCTAATGGTTGTTGTCTCATCTTCTTCGCTGGCCAAACAAGTGCTCAAAACTCATGACAATATATTCTCGGGCAGATACTTACCTTCGATATACTATAAAATCCCAGGCGCACCTCAATCGTCCATAGGCATGACCAAAGAGTGCGACGAAACGTGGAAATTCTTACGTGGGCTGAGTCAAAATGTTGTCTTTTCGTCGAAATCGATCGAATCAAACGCATCTAAAAGGAAGGACAAAGTTCGAGAATTAGTGCGCTATCTCTACAATAAAGAAGGCGAGGCTGTGGATCTTGAGGATGTAATGGGAGTGACCATATGCAATATTCTTACCAACGTGATCGTTTCGAAGGACATCTTCGACATAAGAGGAGAAAAGGAGGATCGAAAGCTGAGATCTTTAGTGGGAGAGATCATCGAAATGGTGGCTTCACCTGCGATTTCTGACCTTTTTCCCATCCTCAGAAACATAGACTTTTGGAGCTACAAAAAGGGTCTTGAAATCTACAGCAAAGTCCTTAGAATTTGGAGCGAAGTCGTCACTCAAAGACGATCGAAGCCTCACGAAATAAAAGCTGGAAAAATCGATCTCCTCGACGCTGCAATAGAAAGTGGGAAGCTCTCAGATGGGCAAATCTGTATGGTTCTCATGGAAATCTTAATGACCGGCGTAGATACGATCACAACAGCTACAGTTTGGCTCATGGCTGAGTTATTAAGACATCCCAATATCCTAAAAAGGGTTAGGGAAGAAATCAAAGAAGCATTCGAAGGAGACCATAATGTAATAACGATCGACGAAACTGTCCTAGGAGAGTCGAAGTACTTCCAAGCGTGCATTAAAGAAACCCTAAGGCTCCACGTCCCTGGGCCTTTCTTACTGCCACATAGGGCGATAGAAACGTGCGAAATCGATGGCTATGTTGTCCCTAAAGATTGCATGGTTTTGATCAACGCTTGGGCTATAATGAGAGATCCGTGTAAATGGAAAGAAGGTGGGGTTTTCAAACCGAAGAGGTTTCTTGAATTAGAATGCTCTCATGAATGTGAGTTCATACCTTTTGGCGCTGGGAAGAGAATGTGCCCTGGGATGAAAGTGGCTATGAAGAACATGCAGATAATTGTGGCTGCTTTGGTTCATTTCTTCGATTGGGGAGTTGAAGATGGGAGTGACGTCACCGAGATCGATGTGCAGGAGAAGTTTGGGACTGTGCTTAAAAAGGACAAACCGATGTGTTTGGTTCCAATGAGGCGTGTTTGATGTTTGATAGTATTTGGTTTTGAGTTTGAGGTTTTTTATCGAACGAGATCCTCTGTCTCATAGGGTGTCTCACTGCGTGTATCCACTTATTACACATGGAAATTCTAATATTTTCTAATTACAATAAAAGAAATAAAATGTGAGAGAGAGGAGAGATGAGAGATTAACGTCCAGGGTTAAGATTTCCCCTTTTGGTTTTATTTTAAATTATAATTCTCTAATTAAAATATATCTCATTTTATATCTCATTTTTTCAAAATATACAAAATAAAATGATACTTAGGAATATCGAAAAATATAATATATGGTTATCAATATGTTCGTACCGATATAAATAATAAATTAGATATGTTTATTTGATTATATCATATACAAATAATGAATCAATGATGATTTTAGAATTTGATGGAATATGTAATAAGAGAATTATAAATTAAAATAAAATCAAAATGGGAAATCTTAACCCTTGGACGTTAATCTCTCCTCTCTCTCTTACATTATTTCTTTTATTTTAATTAAAAATGTTAGAATCTCTATGTGTAATAAGTGGGTACACACATTGTGACACTCAACGAGACAAAATCTCGTCTGGTTTTCTACACATATACTAGTATTTGTAGGGCACCCTATGTATGTGCAAAAATATAAAGTGGATGAGTTAATAAATTATATCCTAAGAATAGAATGATGTGATTATTATGAGTTTTAAAGCTACGTGGTTTAATAAGTTTTTTGTAATATTGATGTACTAAAAATAAATGAGGTGGTTATTATGATTTAATAGGTTTATTATTTTTTAATAGTAATTACAGTAGAAAAAATTTGAGTGATCAATGTTGACAGACCAATTTACAGTTTTTATCCCCTCTAGGCTCTTCAGATATTTTCTTACCGATTTTATATCGAAATAAGATGTATAAATTGTAATGCAAAATTAATAAAGTTGTGAGAAGAAACAACTATTATTAACGTAAATGATTTTTTTTGATAAATTAAAATTCAGAAAATCAATAGGAGCCGGTTGAACCGCTATGCTATTCCTAACGTAAATACTCTCCTGTTCCTAAATACAAGTCATTTTAGACTTCTATTTTTGTTTTTTAATACAAGTCGTTTTTTTAAAAAAAACAAATTAAACTTTTACAACTTTACCCCTATCTTAAATAAAAATAATTAAATTAAATAGGATAAATAAATAACTAAGGGTACAATAGAGATTTTATTTTATTTCTTAATATGTATGCAATTACCTTAAATGACATGTATTTAGGAAGAGAGAGTATTTGTTTTTTAATTTTCGCTTTTTGGTGAATTATTGGAACTAATACTTTTCACATTCTGTGCGTGTGCTTAAAAAAATATTATATTTATGTTACTTCATATTTGATATTTATTTTTAAAAATATAAAGTGAAAATTTATATATTAGGGTATAATTACAATAATTAAAATGATGTGAAATGATAACTTATTGAAGTAATTGAATTACATTAGAACAATATCATGTTCTATCACAATACATTAATTGGTTGACTTTGACATATGAGCTCAAATAGAATGTAAAAGATTTTGGCTTGACTTTCTTTCTATCCACACTCCGTTCATAAAAGAAATACATATTACATCACGATATTCGCAGTTGATTGAATGTATATATGGCTTTGGAATATCCGATTGAATATATAATGAAATTGTTCTGTACGAAATGAGATTCTGACTATATAAGCTAAGATCACGAAATACAAACTCTTCGTCCAATGTTATTATACCTTCCCCATTTAACAGAAATATCATTTCAAGGTGGCAAATATTAATTTAAACAACTTATTAATTGCTTTCGTACACAACACAATAGTCCCACGTTGAGTGATGTGACCTTGAAGCTCGCATCGCATGGGTTGACTTAAAAAGTCAAACGATATAAAATGAAGACATTGTGATTTTATTATTAATTGGATGAATAATTTGATATGGTATTGCTGTTAGGATCGTGGACCGGGTGTTAGAGGGGGGTTGAATAACATCGGTCACCATCTTTCGCTCATTAGTGGGTTTCACGTCCGGTTAGAGAGTGAAACCGGTTTCCAATCTTCACTCAAGGCCAAGTGCAGAATATATTAGACTTGATTGTGAACTATGTGAGGCGGTTTGTGTATGTGGGTAACTTTATCCGGTTTTGGTGAATGGAGGTGGTTGAGGCATTTTGTCGAACACTTTGAGTGTGGGTGTTTGGGGGTATGTGTGGTTTCGATTTGTAGAAGTGGAGACACGATATTTGTTATGGAAGTTCGGAGTTAACTCTCCTACGTCTCACCTTCTTCCTCGCAAGGAAGGTTCACTAGATCTTCAGTTATACACTCACAGTACAACCTACCCGCTGACCTCAGCTTAATCTAGTGAATCACCTAGACAGCTTTTTACAATCCATCTCTTCCAAGAGCTTTTTAAAGTCCCTTGGGAACGTTGTAGGCCTCAACCTCACAACCACTTTGATATTTTACGTCTCTTAGCTAAGACGGCACCATTCTTCTTGTCTCGGTGCGAAGACTACATACACTTGTTTATAGTCTATGTGCTAAGACTCTCACTCAACTAATCTACTTAAGCTCAACTCTCTAATGTGTGAGTGATGTGTATGGGTTTGAACGTTGTAGCACTCTCTCTTTTGTAACCCACACACTTGGAAGAACTCTCTTGATCTTCTTCTTTTCTCTATGCTCTTGTTCTTCTCTATTGGATCTCTCTTTTAATGTGTATGTAGTTTGCTCTAGGATCCTTAGCTTGTTTCTGACCGTCACTGTTGTTTTTATAAGTCTTCCCACCTTGATATAGCCGTTAGACTCAATAATAAAGCCGTTGGGAGCCTTTTGGAGCCTTTGTTGACTTTGGTCAATGCTATCAGCTTTATCTGTCTGTACCTCTATTGCTGCAGTAAAGAGCTGTACATCAGTCAACAGTTGACCAGTCAATCCAGTCATTGACCGGACCGGTCACTGACCGAACCAGTCAAGACCGAAACCGACCAGTCAGTCTGAAACCGGATCAATCCAGACTGAAATCAGACCAGTCCAGACCGAAACCGACCAGTCAGTCTGAAACCGGATCAGTCCAAACCTATACCGGACCAGTCCAGTCCAGTCTGACCAACCGAAACCGCGTTGACCGACAGTTGACCGCGTTGACTAGTATTGACCGGCAGTTGACCGACCCAGTTTTTCGCCCTGAGCTCATATTTGATATCTGTTTTTCGAACCGAGCTCATCTGCACACTCAATAAATATGTTAATAATATAATTACTAAGTTTTGTGTTCATCAAACCGGATTGCTTAGTTATTTAAATCCAACAATTGCTTTCGGCTTCCGCATTATTCACTCAAAGGTGGGAAATAGTTTTTTGGAGGTATTAATTACGGTAATACCTCTTTAAATTAATAATATTGTGACCGTTAAATTTTATTAATTAAGAGAGATTATAATGTATCGATAAATTAATATTTTATTAAGTAAAAGAGACTTTTTAAATTCAGCTATCTCTTAGTCCATGCAAATGGTGGACTGGACCAAATTAGAAAATGAGCGACTATATATTCATATCACATGCAATTATATCACGTACAATAATTTACCAATAATAATATTGATTAATAAATTTGTTTAATGATCTTTTAGATATGCGGCATGGTGACAGTATCAAATCTCATTAATATTTTATAATTGTAATATTAGCAAATCATCATAAATATGTAGTCTTACTGTTTATGAATTATCCCTCCGAAAAAAAATGTTATGAATTATTTATTTAAAATTTTAATGGGGGCTAATATTTATCGAATGGGGCTTTTTATAAAGACCCAAGACGAAACCAGATGGATATATATTATGCTTTTACTGTATTGATCAAGACAAATGTTTGCCTATAATACGCATAGCTCGTCGAAGAAGAAACACCACACCACAACAAAGATCTTCTATTCTTCGATCGTTTTCTGTGTTTAATATTGCTCGTAGTTAGTATAGCTGATTTTCGACATATCCTCCTTACGATGTGTTATTGTCTGTAATATCTCCACATAATAAAAAAGTTCTACTCCCCGGCTCGTGGACGTAGGTCATTTTTACCGAATCACGTAAATCTCGTGTACATTGTTTAAACTTATTTTTCGTCATTTTCGGGCAATTTTATCGGGGATTTAAAATATCCTAACATGTCCAATACCAATTCACCTTATCGTCTAATCATTTAGACCATCTCCAACCGAAAAATCAATTCTCTAACTCAAACTCATTATCAAACTCAAAATGCAGTAATTCTTCTCCAACCGACAAACCAGTTTTCAAACTCAAAATATCATTATTGTAATATTCTCTTCTACCCGATTTTTTAGTACTACCTCCGTCCCACTTATTTCTTCCCATCTTTCTATTTCGGGCGTCCCACATAATTCTTCCCATTTCTATTTTTGGTAAAAAATTATCTCACTAATTAAACTAATTACACCATTAATATTAAAGAAAGTCTTCTTGATTTGCGTGTCTACTAAGGGTGACCACAATGGTGGTTTATATGTGTGTCATATGTACTTATTTGGCACTTTATATGACACACCACCATTGTGAATGTGTCATGAGCATGACACTGTGTCATATTTATGACACTGTGTTATAGGAATATTATAGTATTATGGAGGAGAGAGAATGAGGGAGAAAAAAAAAAGAAATATTTATTTATAGTTGTGGGTCCGTGTTATAGTAGTGTTATTATTGTGGGAAAAGTAGAATAAAGGTGTTGTAGAATAAAATATAGAAAAATATAGTGAAAAGCTGATGTGGTAGTATTATGGGTGTGTTATTGTTGTGGACACCCTAATAACTTTTCTCTCTCTATACTTCAAAAGGTGTATTATAATATTAAAATAATGTGATTTCTTAATCTCCGTGCCGCTAATCTTTGGAAGAAATAGCCGGGACGGAGGAAGTATTACTCATGTAATTTACAACTTTACAAATAAGAGCACACTAATACTTTAAATTCGTTTGAAATAAAAATCATTTCACAAAAATAATAATAAACTCAATATTTTTTTCATATAAAAACGTAGAAAAAAAAATATTCGGTTTTTATTTGGATACTTGAAAAATAATAAAAAGGGTATATATTGTAATTTTAAAAACATAAAACGCATTTGGGATATTTCATTCCCAAGTGCATATATGCGTTTAAAACAAGATAGAAGATGAAAAAACATTTTTAGTTTCCGTTTGGTATTTACCTTACATCGACCAATGGTTCGTCTCGCACAATCTTACAACCTAAGAAAAAGCAAACTATATCGATTTCTTCAAGACATATTGGACTTTCTATATATATAATTATAAATACACACACCCTAAACCTTATTACAAAACTCATAAACAAATACATGTCGCAACCTCGGGAATAAAAATGCCGTCTCATATTCACACCGTACAGACATAAGACATTAAAAAAAGGGACGGTAATCGATTCCTTCGCAAGTCCATAAAGAACAAAACCCTTCTTTACGGCAACGAACTCTATTTATAATCTCCTTCAATAAATCCTTAATCTTACCATTCATAATTTCATTACATCACATTTCTCTCGGAACTCACGAAAAAATGTACCTAATAATTGCCATCCTCGCAACACTTCTCTTTCTAACCTTCATTAAAAAACCATCAGCCAGAAATAATAACCTACCGCCGGGCCCTAACCTATGGCACGTCTTTCAAAAGCTCTCAGACTTGGGAAAAAATCCGCACATAGCCTTCAGAGATCTATCGAAGATATACGGCCCAATCATGTCCTTGAGGCTCGGCGGCCAGCTAGTGGTGGTCGTCTCCTCGCCGGCGGCGGCCAAGAAAATATTCAGAACCCACGACAGCATATTTTCAGGCAGGTACTTACCTTCCGTTTACTACAAAATCCCAGGCGCACCTCAAGCCTCCATCGTCATGTCCAAAGAATGCGACGAAACGTGGAAATTCCTTCGTGGGCTTTGCCAAAACGTAGTCTTTTCTCCCAAAGCAATCGAGTCCAACGCCTATATAAGAAAGGCCAAGGCGAAGGAGTTGGTGAACTACCTCCTCGCCAAGGAAGGCCAAGTAGTTGACGTCGAGGATGTAACAGGAGTGACGGTGAACAACATTCTTACCAATGCGATGGTTTCCAAGGACATCTTCGACATAAAAGGAGGAAAAATGGACGAAAAGGTGAGGTCTTTGACCGAAGACATCATAGTAACGGTCTCATCGCTTGGGATTTCGGACCTATTCCCAGCGCTGAGAAGCGTTGACTTTTGGAGCGGCAAAAAGGGCTTGGACATCCACGACAAGATCACCAGCATATGGGGCGAAACGATCCGCGAAAGACGGGTCGACCCGTGTTCGAGGCGGGTCGACCTCCTCGACGTTGCCCTGGAAAGTGGGAAGCTCAAGGACGACGAGATATCCATGCTGTTAATGGAGATATTGATGGCGGGCGTGGATTCGAGCACCATAGCCATGGTGTGGCTCGTCGCCGAGCTCATGAGAAACCCCCATGTCCTAAGAAGGGTTAGAGAAGAGATCAAAGGTGGGGTTTAATTATTTTATCAGCTCTATAATTTAGAAAGATTATTTTAGGAAGCCTGGATCCTGACATGAATAAAAATTTAAGACTTACATTATACTGATAATAACTAGTTATTGTTCGTATAATGCACGTCCTAAATTTGCTGGAAATCTAAAGTTAGACGATCGAATCCTAGAACTTGGGGAGGCTCCGGGGTATGTTGTCCCTAAATGGCTTAATTTTGAAAATTTATTTACATATAATGCATGCCCCTGAATTTGTCATAATACTAAAATTATACGGTTTGAACCCAAGAATTCTAGATATAATCTAGGATTTCAGCATCTATTGTCGGTAAATTGCTTAATTTTGCATGTCTTAACTTTGTCGGAATCCTAAATTTATATGCTTGAATCCTAGAATTATGGATAAAATCAAGGACTGCAGAGTATATTGCCCCTAGATTGCTTAATTTTGAAAGTTATTTTACCTGTATTGTGAATCCCTTAAATTCATTATATAATGATATACCCTAAATCACTGGACTAAAAAATATTTCGATCTAAGGTGCATTCGAAGGAGACGGCGACGTAATGATGGTCGACGAGGCCGTCCTAACTGAATCGAAGTACTTCCAAGCATGCATTAAGGAAACTCTAAGGCTTCACATCCCCGGGCCGTTCCTGCTGCCCCACAGAGCCACTGAGGCTTGTATGATCGACGGCTATGCGATCCCTAAGGACTGTATGGTCCTGATCAATGCGTGGGCCCTGGCGAGGGACCCGTCTAGCTGGTCGGGCGACGGGTCGGTTTTCCGGCCGGAGCGGTTCGTGGATCCGGGATGCAAGGAGGATTGCAGGGGCGGGCACTACGATTTCTTACCGTTTGGGGCGGGTAAGAGGATGTGCCCGGGATTGAACGTGGCGTTTAGGAACATTCAGCTCATCATGGCTTCGTTGGTGCACTACTTCGACTGGCGAGCTGAGGATGGGAGCGACGTGGCGGAGATCGATGTCGGGGAGAAGTTCGAGTGTGAAGAATATTGAGTGTAGAGTGTTTATGTAGTGAGGACTTAATTGTAATCTTGAATATGGTTAGATAGTTTCTGTATTTTATTCATTGGTGAGGTTTAATATGTAATTAGTAGATGCGGTATGCACTGTATAAATATACACTGATGTGTATTATCTTTGATATGAAATTAACAAGGGAATTTTCTTTAGCTTTCTCCTTCTCTAAAACTAACATGGTATCAGAGCCGTGAGCGCGCTCTTAAAATTAGAAATCGATATTGCGAAATTAGAATCAGCGAACAGGGGATTCAATGGCGGACGAAGTTTCGACCAAGGATCAAGAACAGAGAAAGCAAGTCAAGATCGACTTTGATGATCCACTCTACATAAATCCATCAGACACTCCAAATCTTGATTTGGTGACAGAAGTGCTGAAAGGAACTGAGAACTACAAGATATGGAGTCGAGAAATGATCGTAGCACTGCAAGCGAAGAACAAGCTAGGGTTTATTGATGGTACATGTCAAGAATCCAAGATCGATAAGACTCTAATCGGACAATGGAAGAGGTGCAATGCGCTGGTACGATCGTGGATTCACCGCTCGCTGTCGCGAGAGCTTGTTCAAGGAGTCATCTATTGCGAGTCAGCGCATTTGATTTGGATTGATCTGAAAGAAAGATTCGACAAAGTCAATGGTGCAAGATTGTTTGCTCTGTACCACCAGATCAATACAATTACACAAGGCGCAAATTCAGTAACAGAGTACTACTCTAGGCTTAGGCAACTATGGGATGAGTACGACAGCCTCATTCCATCTCCATCTGAGAGCATATCGAAGGCATACACTGAATTTGGAGAGCAGATCAAGATGATGCAGTTTCTGATGGGTCTGAATGAAGGCTATGCCAATGTGAGATCACAGATTCTGATGATGGCACCTCTGCCATCACACCGGCAAGTTTTCTCAATGGTATACAATGAAGAAACACAGAGAAATATTCACACTCAAGGGAACAGCTCAGAGGCTTCTTCAATTGCCTTACACAGCAGTGTTAATAAAGGAAGACTATGGACCACGCAGGCTGACAAGGGAACACAGTGGTGTGACCATTGTAACTTTGGAGGTCATACGAATGATACCTGCTACAAGATTTATGGATATCCTCAAAATTACATCAGAGGAGGCAGGAGAGGCTCAAGAGGGCGAGGACAGAGAGGAGGATTCAATACCACATTCCAAAGCAGGCCCCTTGGACAACCATGGACTGAGAACCAGCTCAAGGGAAACACTGCCATGGCAACTGCACAGAATCTTGGCCAGAACTCAATGGGAGACAACGCAGGGTCCTCCTTGATGCCCCAGTTTACACCTGCACAGTACCAGCAGATCCTGTCGCTTCTGAAAGGGAACCAGCCTCAAGAACCTATGGCTGCGATGACCTCTGCCAACCAGATAGGTAATGACCCAGGTATGGCCAACCTTAACTCATCTAGGTTTGGTTATTGGATAATAGACACAGGGGCAAATACTCATATGATTTCAGATGAGACTTTGTATGATGAAGGGTCAGTAACAGTGAGCTGTGACACACTTGTGAAGCTACCAAATGGTGAAATCACCCAAGCAACCAAGTGTGGGACAGTAACACTGCATAATGACCTAAAGCTTACCAATGTGTTATTTATGCCTAGCTTCAAACACAATCTGTTGTCTGTATCCAAGCTGTCTAGTGAAGCTAATATCTGCATCACTTTCTATCCTATGTTTTGCCTAATCCAGGGAACTTGGACTGGCAGGATAATGGGAGTTGGTAGGAACTGGAATGGTCTCTATTATTTGCATAGAGTGGGAAATGAATCTGCTAGTCTAAATCTAACTTTAGACATAACCTCATGTAATAGTGAACAACATGATGTAATAAATAAAGCAGATAGTAATAAAATCACTTTGTGGCACAAAAGATTTGGGCATATGTCATTTAAGAGACTTGAGTTCTTGCCTGATTTAAAGCTGAGAGTAGTAGATAGGCATGCATATTGTCCCATTTGTCCATTGGCGAAGCATAGCAGAACTATGTTCCCAAAAAGGACAAAAGAGACTACCAGCATCATGGAACTATTGCATTTAGATATTTGGGGGCCATATAGGGAACCAACCTATAATAATGAGAAATATTTTCTAACAATTGTTGATGATCATTCTAGGGCAGTATGGGCATTTCTTATGAAGTCCAAATCTGAAGTATATGAGCATATAAAGACCTTCCTGTCATATGCTAGAAACCAGTTCTCACAAACTGTTAAAACAGTGAGAACAGACAATGGAATGGAATTCCTTAGCCTGGACTGCAAAAGGTTGTTTGCATCACATGGGATCATACATCAAAGCTCATGTCCATACACACCACAACAAAATGGTGTGGTGGAAAGGAAGCATAGGCATATATTAGATGTGGCTCGTGCATTGAAATTCCAGTCATGTGTCCCAACTAAATATTGGGGTGAATGTGTTAGAACTGCTATCTATCTAATAAATAGAACACCATCTCCTCTATTGCATGGAAAAACACCTTTCTTTGTATTGTATGGAAAAGATCCTAGCTTTCAGCATTTAAGAATATTTGGTTGTTTGTGCTTTGTTAAAACCATACCTCAACAGGATAAGTTTCAACAAAGATCTAGGCCTTGTGTGTTTTTAGGTTATGCAGCAAATCAGAAGGCTTATAAGGTACTTGATCTTCAAACAAAAACATTTGCAGTTTCGAGGGATGTTATATTTCATGAGGACAAGTTTCCATTTCATATGCATGCTAAGAGCAGAGGTCCACAGACTTTAGCAGAGGATAGAAACACTAATTTTCTTTTTGATGACTTCACATATTTAGAGGATGATGATACTGGATTAACCAATGATTTATTCTTGGAGTGTGAGTTGACTGATGATCACATTACTGACAGCAATGATGCAGGATTAAATAATGATGCATTCTTGGATCATGAGCTGACTGATAATCATAACACTGACATTAATGATCTAGATAACCAAATTGATATTGAGACAGGTGGTCGAGAAGAACACCAATTGGCAGAACAGCCATTGCAACAAGTGGCAGAACAGCCATTGAGGAAGTCAGGCAGAACCAGTCGACCACCAAACTGGTTAAGGGAGTATATCACACCATTTAATACTTCTAATCAAGCTAATACTGTGAAATATCCTATGTCTTCATACTTGCAGCACAGGAAAATTAATCCAAAACACGAGGCATACTTGGCAGCAATTGCAAATGAAGAAATTCCAAAGACTTTCCAAGATGCAGTCAAATCAGAAAACTGGAGAAAAGCAATGGAGGCTGAGATTACAGCCCTTGAAACAAACAACACATGGAAGATTGTAGATCTTCCAAGAGGTAAAACTCCAATAGGATGTAAGTGGGTATTTTCTATCAAGTACAAGGCAAATGGTTCTATAGATAGATATAAAGCTAGACTCGTGGCTAAGGGGTATAATCAAATTGAGGGAATAGATTATACAGAAACATTTGCGCCTGTAGCTAAGCATGTGACAATTAGATTTATCATCTCACTTGCATCCATACATAGTTGGCCACTTTGGCAAATGGATGTCACAAATGCTTTTCTGCAGGGTGACTTACATGAAGAGGTATATATGAATATACCTCAAGGATTGCAGACAGAAAGAACAGGTAAAACTACCAAGGTGTGTAAGCTTGAAAAGTCATTATATGGCTTAAAGCAAGCTTCCCGCCAATGGAATCACAAATTTACAATGGCTATGCATACTTTTGGATTTGAACAATCAAAGAATGACTATTCTTTGTTTGTTAAATCAAGGGGGAGAAATATAGTCATCTTATTAATATATGTTGATGATATTGTGATAACTGGCAATGATAATGACATGATTTCTGAGACCAAATGCTATCTTAATAACACTTTTCATATGAAAGACCTAGGGGAGTTGAAGTATTTCTTAGGTATTGAGGTTGCTAGGTCAAGTGAAGGGGTAGTGCTCAGCCAGCGCAAGTATGTCCTGGAACTGCTGGCAGAAACAGGGATGCTAGGGGCAAAGCCTCTCAGTATACCAGCTGAACAGAATTTCACATTTGCAGAGGAGTATGACCCTGAGAAGTTTGGATACCTGCCTGAAACCGAGAAGATGAATGTATCCTCCTTTAGAAAGATAGTGGGCAAACTGATTTACTTATGTCTGACTAGGCCAGATATATCCTATGCTGTACAAATGCTGTCTCAGTATATGCATGACCCAAAGAAGATACACTTTGGTGCAATGTATAGGGTGTTAAGATATTTAAAAGGCAGACCAAGCCTTGGTATTTTGCTCAGTGCTGACAGTGAGCTGACATTAAGAGCCTTTTGTGATGCAGATTGGGCATCTTGTCCAACATCTAGGAAGTCTTTGACTGGGTACATGGTGTTACTTGGAAGCTCACTGATAGCATGGAGGACAAAGAAGCAGGGAACTGTCTCAAGGAGCTCGGCAGAAGCAGAATACCGAGCACTTGCAATGGTAACAGCAGAAATAATTTGGTTGACAGGTATTATGACAGATCTTGGAATTCCTAGACTTGAACCCATAGCTGTATATACAGATAGTAAATCTGCGATGCAAATAGCATCGAATCCTGTTTTCCATGAGAGAACAAAACATATTGAAGTGGATTGCCACTTCATAAGAGAAAAGATACAAGAGGGAATGATTAAAGTGGAGTATATTCCATCAAAAGATCAACCAGCTGATCTGTTGACTAAGGGACTGGGAAGAGTACAGTTCGAACACTTATTATCCAAGTTTGGTATATTGAATTTATATGATACCAAACTTGAGGGGGAGTGTGAAGAATATTGAGTGTAGAGTGTTTATGTAGTGAGGACTTAATTGTAATCTTGAATATGGTTAGATAGTTTCTGTATTTTATTCATTGGTGAGGTTTAATATGTAATTAGTAGATGCGGTATGCACTGTATAAATATACACTGATGTGTATTATCTTTGATATGAAATTAACAAGGGAATTTTCTTTAGCTTTCTCCTTCTCTAAAACTAACATCGAGACTGTGCTGAAGAAGGATAAGCCCTTGCGTTTGGTTCCGATAAGGCGTGTTGTTGTTTAACATGGTTGGGTTTTTTTTTTTGTTCCTTTTTTAAATAAATTTCTACCTGGTTGGTCAAGGTTGTTCAGTGGATTTGGGCGTTTAGCTTGTGATATGAGTTCCATCTTTGAGATTTGGTAGTTCTTGATAGCGTGGGGATATCTTGAATAAGTTGGGTGTGAAATGTCAAGTGTACTATAATTACGTCGTATATGCTAAAATTAATTATATTATAGTTGAACCTCAAGGGTTGATTATTTTTTTTCGTTCTTTAATTTAGGGAGGAGAAATTTTTTGGAAATCGAAGTTAGAATGTGGAATTATACGGACATTAATTTAAAGTAAGGAATTTAAGGACATTTTTTGCGCTTAAACTCGTAATTTAGGAACATTATACGTCGAACTTCACTCGAGAGTCGAGTCGGCTCATCTCATCCCATCTTTCATTCATACTCCCTCTGTTTCTTAATGCATGTCTGTTTAAGGATATTACACGCATATTAAGAAATAAAGTAAAATCTCCATTATACCCTTAATTAATTATATTATATAATTTAATTTAACAATTCTATTAAAGATAAGGGGTAAAACTGGAAATAATCAATATTGTTTATCTTGAAAACTGTAAAACGACATGTATCTAAGAACAAAAATAAATTCTAAAACGACATCTATTATGAAACAGAGGGAGTAGTTAATTTAGTTAGATAGCTCAATATAAATGGAATGTTATATAAAGTTTTGGGGACTAAAATTGAATACTTCCAAGATAAACGACCAAAAACGCTATTCTGCCCAGTTACTAGTCCCAAAAACCCTCGCAAGACAATCCTTCCCAAAGCAGTATTTATGCAACATCGGCTCTCTTTCTTCTGGCGCATAACCACCCAATCTTTCTACTGCAGCCGTCGCTCACTTCCGCCGCTTCTCCGCCGTCGATTCTGCCATCTGCTTACTATGGGAGAGCCAGCCGCTACTGAATCTGAATCTAAGGCTCATCCCAAGGACGAAGCCTATCTCCAAGCCGTTATCCCCAAACGCATCTCTCTGTTCGAGTCTATCAAAAACCAGCAAGCCCTCAATCGCCTCGCACTCTCTCCAGATCCAATTCGGTATAATTCTCGTTGCTGGTGATTGTTTTTTTGTAACGATTTTGACTTGTTTGCCTTTTTATTGTGAAGGGTGACGTTGCCTGACGGGAAGGTTAAGGAAGGGAAGAAGTTCAACACGACTCCTTTTGACGTGGCGAAGGAGATTTCGAAGAGCTTGGCGTCGAATGCTCTGATTGCGAAAGTGGATGGGATCTTGTGGGATATGAACAGGCCTTTGGAAGGAGATTGCAAGCTCGAGCTTTTCACGTTTGAGACTGACGAGGGTCGCGATACGTTTTGGCACTCGAGCGCCCATATTCTCGGCGAGGTAAAGACGATTAAAATGTGATTTTGAATTGTGTTTATTCATGACTGTCGAAGAGTGCGGATTTTATGTGAAATGTTGCAACTTTTACGGATGTAATTTGCATGATTGTGTTATCTGTTGAAGAATATATGCCGTATGTTGGCATACATAGGTGTGAAGTTTTGATTTTTAACAGATATTGGTTGTGATTTCCCGTACTATGTAGAACGAATTTTATTTCTGGCGGGACTGAGTCCCCTTCTTTGTATTGGAAGAGTCGTCATAGTGTAAATGTTTTATGAGTTTTGTTCGATTTTTTTTGTTCCTGTAGTCTTTGGAGCAGACCTATGGATGCCGATTGTGCATTGGTCCTTGCACCACAAGAGGCGAGGTAAAGGTTTTAGCTTGACCCGAACCGAATAAATAGTGTATGTTATTTTAATTTTGGACAAGACTTGGTGAATAACAATTTAGCTTTGCTTTCTTTGGACTTGAAATGTAGTCTGATTGTAGTTCTCATTTTCCTTGTTTCTGATAACCAGAGTTTCTCAGATGTGCTATGTTGGGCATGTGATTCTGCAGGGGTTTTATTACGATGCATTTTATGGTGATCTGGGATTGAATGAAGATCACTTCAAGCAGATTGAGGTGGCTGCAAAAAAAGCAGCCGATGTATGATTCTCATTGCTATCTTTGATATTTATGTCCAGATTGCCAAAATAAACAATTAAATTAACTTTGGTCCGTGGAATCTTTGGTTTTTTAGGAAAAACAACCTTTTGAGCGCATTGAGGTTACAAGGGAACAGGCTCTTGATATGTTTTCTGATAATCAGTTTAAGGTGTCGAAGTTGAATTTTTTATTTAGATGTGTTGATTTGTTCATATATAGCTGAGTACACACATCTTGCATTATATTATGTTGCTGACCATTTAGTTTATGTTTCTCCTTCCTTTTATTAGGTTGAAATTATTAAGGATTTACCTGAGGATAAAACCATCACAGTATACAGATGTGGTCCGTTAGTTGATCTATGTAGGGGGCCCCACATACCGAATACCTCATTTGTCAAAGCATTTAGTTGTCTAAAAGTGAGTTCGGATACATAATATTTTATATTCTTTCTTTTTCTTACTTTCCCATGCAAATTTTGTTTCAATTGATTCTCAAATCCCAATTTTATGTATCATAGGCTTCATCCGCATATTGGCGTGGAAATAAAGAACGTGAAAGCTTGCAAAGAGTTTATGGAATCTCATTTCCTGATCAAAAGCGTTTAAAGGTGTCTTCTATGTTTTGCTCAATTTGCTCATTTTTTTTCCATGGCTCTTTTTATGCATGCAATCTTCATTGATTGTGTTGACACTACTAATCACTATTTCTTGTAGGAATATAAGGCAATGCTTGAAGAAGCTAAGAAGTATGATCATAGAGAACTTACCAAGAAGCAAGAACTTTTCTTTTTTCATCCACTTAGGTAACTCGGAATTTATGCTATTCGTACATTAGTATGTTATCCTTTGACTATCAGAGACAGATTTAACTTTTTATGATTCCTTTGTGCATACTATGTAGCCCAGGAAGTTGCTTCTTCCTACCTCACGGTGCTCGGGTGTGCAACAAGTTGCTAGAATTCATACGCAATCAGTATTGGAAAAGAGGTTATGAAGAGGTGCATAGTTTACTTTGCTTTTCCGAAAAGCTTTTCTGGAATATCTGTATACAAAAACTAACTGTTCTATCACCTGGCACTTGTTGAATTTAGGTTTGGACCCCAAATATGTATAACATGCAGCTGTGGGAAGTATCTGGACATGCTGCAAACTACAAGGAGAATATGTTTCTCTTCGAGGTCGGATAAAATAAATAATTTTTCGTTAGCATGAAAAAGAAACATGGAAAAAGTTTCTTGTCCAGCATCATTTGAGGTTGTTATTTTGTTGGTTTGCTTGCTAAAGTCCCATGGCAATGGTGCTAATCACCTATGCAGGTAGAGAAGCAGGAATTTGGATTGAAGCCAATGAATTGCCCTGGCCATTGTTTAATATTCGATCACAGAGTACGTTCTTACAGAGGTATGTTCTGGTTCTGGCTTTTGAGGTTTCATGAGCACGAACTTCCTGATTGATGTGCGAACTTTGACCTGACATTTTCGTACTTGCAGAACTTCCTCTTCGCCTGGCTGACTTTGGTGTATTGCATCGAAATGAGGCAAGTGGTGCACTTACTGGGTTGACCCGTGTTCGAAGATTTCAGCAGGTACACTTACTTGATGGGATTATAGTTTGTGATCTTATTGAAGTACGTCATCGCCAATATGCTTTGATATATCTACTTTGGTTTAGCGTTCTGTGTTGTAATATATCATTTCCCTACATGATCTATCTGTGAGTGGTTGATGTAAATATGAATCTGACAATGGCTAATTTTGCAGGATGATGCTCATATCTTCTGCAGGGAGTCACAAGTAAGTTCGCAGTTTTCTTATTTACATAAAACAATTGTCTGATGTTTTTTCTTCCGTCTCACAGATCAAAGAGGAGGTCACAGGTGTACTAGATTTCATCAGCTATGTTTATGAAATCTTTGGTTTTACATTCGACCTGAAGTTATCCACGGTATGTCGATATTCTCCTCGCAGTGAATGTTATTTTCATCACATTGGCAACATTATGAGTATGATATCGTCGTCACAGTCAATGTTCTTTGATACTGATTTTTTATGCCCTTTCATATGACAGTAAAGTGGCAGAGAAATATGGTGGATATGAAAGAACTAAAGGAGAATTCATGTTAGTATGATTGACAGTCTAACATATTTGTTTGCGTTGCAGAGACCAGAGAAATATCTTGGAGACATAGAGACATGGGATAAGGCTGAAGCTGCTCTCTCTGAAGCCCTTAATGAGTCTGGCAAACCTTGGGAGGTTAGTCACTACAAAAGTGTGTTTTTAAATGGGTTAATGAATTGTAATTGCTATTTGCAGGAATTGTTTCCCGATTGAGGTTATTTTTCTCATGCAATTGTGCTAAGTTCTAATATATACCTGGCACGGATATTACATTCAATAGATTAACGAAGGCGACGGAGCATTTTATGGGCCCAAAATTGACATCAGCGTATCCGACGCAATGAAAAGAAAATTTCAGTGTGCAACTCTTCAGGTTTTTATCCCATCGAAGCCTTATAGTAACATATAACTCTATCAAAATAAGATCATTAGCCTTTGTCAAAATAACGACAATTGGTTCTTTATTACCTTGTCATTCAGCTGGACTTCCAACTGCCATCGCGCTTCAACTTATCTTACTCGGCAGAAGACGAAACAAAGAGGGAAAGGCCAGTTATGATACACAGAGCTATCCTTGGGTCCGTTGAAAGAATGTTCGCCATACTTTTAGAACACTACAAGGGCAAATGGCCATTCTGGCTAAGTCCCAGGCAAGCAATAGTATGCCCCGTCTCAGACAAATCCCTGGCTTATGGTCTACAGGTGCGCATTTCACTTACTTTTAATCTTCACTAGAATTTGAAAATTTGATTCTTATTATCGTATAACTTTACATTCATACTCCACTGAAGGTGCGGGATCGCATACATGAAGCTGGATTTTACGTTGATGTAGACACAAGCGACCGAACTATCAACAAAAAGGTACAAACAGAGATATCAATCAACGGATATCAACTATTAACAAGCCATGAGTTATGAACTTTGAAATCATGAATATATCGATTAGGTGAGGGAAGCTCAGGTTGCTCAATACAACTATATTTTGGTCGTGGGCGAGAAAGAAGCTGGGACGGGACAGGTATTTTGCATGAATGCATATGTTGTCTTCGTCTCCTCTCTTTTGGCTGGGGATAAGCTGTGTGTTCTTACGAGTTATTAATGATTTATTAATAGGTTGCTGTTAGAGTTCGAGACGGTAATGATGCTAACCTGAAGACTATTGAGGATCTGCTGAGTCAGTTCAGGGAAGAAGTTGCTAATTTCAGGTGAATGAATCATTCATTACCCCCACCCAGTTTTCTGATTTATTTGCATTTCTTGGCGAATTATGTTTATTTTGAAGTTTTAATTTAATGTTTGGCTTTGACCTGTCTAGTTGCTGTTTATTGAAACATGGTATTATGTCGTAATTTGATTTTGCTATCTATACGCCTACTCTATCAAGAATTGCATTGTTTGTTGAAATTATTACCTACTTTTGTTTAAGGAAAAATAATCGTGCAACATGAAAGATTATGCATTCAGCTCAATTAGAGGATTTTTTTTTTTGGTAGAATGATATTTCATTTACCACTGCCACAAGTTGCAAACTTGCATCATCAACTGCATTCACTATCTATAATTCATGAACCATACACAACTCTACCAAAAATGTCAGCATTAATTGCCTTTTCCGCTCTACAAACAGCTCTAATTCTATCGTGCATCTCCCGCCTGATCAGATGAACCAGTTGCTCCACAGTCCTCCACCCTCCTTCGTGTGCTCTGCTGTTCCTCTCGGCCCATATGTGATACAGCATTGATGTATAGCAGGCAATGCTTATTCCAAATTTCGCCTGCCTCTTTTTTCCCATCCCTATTAGCCACTCACACATGGAGTCAAACCATGAGCTAGCCTTTGGCTAAAATTGCATTCCAAAAACAGGTGCAGCATCAGTTTCACCACATAGCCAGCACTTAGTGTTTAAAACTGGGACACCCCAACTCCACAATCTGTCCACAGTGAGGATCCTTTTATGCACAATTAGCCACACCACAAATGCATGTTTGGGTATGCTATACCGGTTCCAAACAGCTCGGGCATATGGGAATACACGGAGTAGCAGCCATCCCCTCCTTAAACTTCCATTTGAGTCGATTTAACTTTCTCCAATGCCAACTCGAGTCCACCGCAGGACTGTAAGCCCAGAAGTATATCACACTGACCCATTTGATCCATAGGGAATTCACCTCCTTGGTGATATCCCAGATTTGCTTACCAGCTAGAGCTAACATTCCATGTCCCATAGTAAACTAATTCGGCCTAACTATATCCAAATATGTGTCACTTAATTAAGAGCAATGTCGTCATCGTTGCGCCAGTCAAAATTTGAATTGGCGATGTTAATAAGTGAATAAAGATCGTCGACTATGTTAGTGATATGGAAAATGGTCAACTTTCATGATTTTAGTGTCCAACGTGCCTAACTTTTAGATTTGAGAAATCCAATCAAGAGCTGCTTGACTTTTGCTATAGGAATTTTAAATAAATTATATTTTGACGTTGACTTTAAGCGGAAAGGAAGGAACATTTGAGGATTGTTGACTCAATACTCAGCCGACTCGCGAAGATTGCGCATCTAAAGATGCAGACATTTTAGTTTATTACAGGTTATTTAATTTGATTTTAAATTGATCCGAAGTCACAAAAATGTTTGGATCTTATTGCCTAAAAAAATAAAAGGGAAAAGAAAGAAGAAAAAAAATAAATTTTATTTAATTACCTAGTAGTAATAGCCACTAGACGTCCAAGGTCACTGTCGCAAGTCATTTTCTTGTTTGTAGGACACCGATTATTCCTTATTAGATTCCTCCAATTTTCATATATGCATCGCTATTTAATACCTCACCAGTCGTTATTAGATATTATTTTAAGCCGAAATACGAACTGACATTTATCATACGCATGGACCACAAATTGAATCAGTTGAGAATCACGTGTGGATAATAAAGTCCCACGTCGAAAGTTGCAAAGAAATTTAATAAAGTTTGTAAGCTTGATGGCCACCACTCTTAACACCAATTGGTTTTAGGAATGAACCTCATCAAGCTTATATCGGGACCCCTCCTCATATTGTGGCGTGTGTGCGTGAGCCTCAATAGCGGATAAATTACAGGAGGCCCAATCCGAATTTCTACATGGTATCAGAACGGGAAGATCGGACTCAATTTAAAAATATAAGGCGGGTTCGAAAAGAATGGCGTTCTCGTCCGATTAAAAAAAATGGGCCCACACGTGAGGGGGGTGTTGAGAATCACGTGTGGATTATAAATCCCATATCGAAAGTTGCAAAGAAATTAATAAGGTTTATAAGCTTGACAGGCCACTCCTCTTAACACCTATTGGTTTTAGGAAGGAACCTCGTCAAGCTTATATCGGGACCCCTCCTCATGTGTAGCGTGTGTGCATCGGCCTCGATGAATAAATTACCGGAGGTCCGATCCGAATTTCTACAGAATCATTAAGTGTATTGATTGCCATATTCTAATATTCAGTTAGGAGGATGGTCGCTCGTTACAATTTCATGAGATTGTACGTTATTTTCGTTTTCTAAGAAAATAATAGATAGGAATCTTATCTTATTTGGGTATATTCTAACATATGCTTCGAGGATTTCTTGTTGCCAAGCAAAATAGAAAAAATCAGATATTATAGAACTAAAAAAGAAATGATGTTACAACTAATTTTTTAGTGATTCTAAATTAGGGGCAAAAGTAAAACCCGAGAATGTAATGCGTATTTTTTTAGCTCGAACTCTACAAAAATATATTAATAAAGTTTAAAGTAATAATATAATAAGGTGTGTTATCTACACCCACACTTAAATACTCACTAATGTAAAAGACATTATTAGTTCAATTCATTATCTAGTCAAACACAAATACTCCCCCCGCCCCGTAACTTTATCACATAAGTTGTCGGGCACGTAAATTAGGGTGATATTATTATAATAATATAGTACAGTGAAAATGTAATAAAGTGTATATTTTTAGACGTCTTTTAAGAATATTTAATAATATTATATTGATTGTTTGTGATAGTTTTTTACTAAAAAAAGGAAAGGTGATAAAATTAGTGGGACGGCCGAAATGGCAAAATGTGATAAAATTAGTGGGACGGAGGGAATAACTTATAATCATGTAATCCAAACGTGGATATCAAACGAGCATAAGAGCAACTCCAACGGAGCTGCAAATCCGAAAAAATGGAGTAAAATTACTCCAATGGATACCAAAAACCAAACTCAAAATGGGATTTTTCATTTCTCTCTCCAGAAAAAACGCATGTTTGCGTTTGTTTCAGTTAGAATGCGATCGAAATTTTTTGTTTACATTGTAGTCCCGAATTTTTCTATCTTTGTCGGAGAAAACTTGATAAATGACATATGAAGGCTGCGAGAAGTTGAGATGTCAGAAAAGATTTGACAAAAGGCAAATATCATTATTTTTAATAGAAAATATGATTGTAGATACAAACAAGGAAGGAGCTGCCTTTAGACGAGGGTAGGCTTGAAGAAGAAAAAGTTGTACGTACATATGTATATATAATTATATATATTATATATATACACACTATGTTGTATAAAATGAGTGTTGTTAGGTCGTTGCATTTTAGAAACCTTGCCCTTGACTATTATCGTCACAATGAAAACCGTAGCTAACATCTGATTCAAATTAAATGATCTTATTCAAATTTAACTAAAATGATCATCTAATTTAAATAACTATGATTCAATATATATGATTGTTGCCCTCGGGTTTCACCCGTAAAATATTCGCGAGTAAAAAAGACGTTGACTACAAAAGCAGGAACATATTTTCCCTCCAAAAATATCCCCAGAAAAGAGCGCCTTAGGAGCTGTCAGGCCAGAGCGCCCTAGGAGCTGTCAGGCCAGAGCGCCCAGAAGCTGTCAGGCCAGAGCGCCCGAGGAGCTGTCAGGCCAGAGCGCCCAGAAGCTGTCAGGCCAGAGCGTCCTAGAAGCTGTCAGGCCAGAGCGTCCTAGAAGCTGTCAGGCCAGAGCGCCCGAGGAGCTCCATCGGGCTGTCAGAAAGGACTGCCTGAGCAGCTCCATTGAGCTGTCAGGAATGGTGCCCGAGCAGCTCCATTGAGCTGTCAGGAATGGTGCCCGAGCAGCTCTACTGAGCTGCCAGAAAAGAATGCCCGAACAGCCCCAACGCAGGAGCACCCGAACGCCCACCAGAAAGCTGAAGGCAAGAACGAGCCGGGAAGGGCCGAGGCCCGAGCAGGGCAGTTCCTGGACAGGAAGAAGAAGTCTGAAAGAAAACTGAAGCAAGGAAGAGGGAAGAAGTGGAAGGAGAACGTGAGAACGTGGGGAAGACCACGTTCCAACATGAGGTTCGCGAAAAAGGCGGACCAGGGTGAAAGACCAGGTCAAGGCGAGACGAACTGAGGTCAGTATAAATAGAGGTGGTGGAATCATTTCCCAGGTACACATTCTGAAACCAAAAACTGAATTACAAGCCTAGAGCACCTATCTTCACCCGAAAACTGACTTGAGCGTCGGAGGAGCGTCGCCGGAACCACTCCGGCACCCCTCTAACCTGTTTACTGTTGTACTTTGAGTGTTAGGTTCGACGAAGGAATTGGAGCAAGAGAAACCGCGCCAAGAAGCTGTCACACCCCGACCCATGTCGAAGCTGCAACAGCCGCCGCGTTTCTTAATAAACGCAAGGCTCGATATCTACTCACACTTAACGAATAAATATCCCACCAAAGAAACTACAACATAGTCGATGAGAAATATATATTTATATATCGAATGGGGTTTTAAACTATACAAAATCGTTCAGAAACCTTGACCAATGAAAGAAGGTATACAAAAATATCTACCACAAAGACGTACTATGCCAATGGATCCGCAAATATAAAAGAAATGTGGAATACCAAATTAGAAGAATCAACAACGGAAACGACGTTCGAGAATGGCAAACCTCCAAGCAAAAGACAACGACCTAGAAGGAAATGTATATATATGGGGTGAGCAAAGCTCAGTGAGTAGATAATACGGACACACATTTCCCCCCGGAAGGTGCGCCGTTTACTATGAAATCATAACAAATCAAATATACCGACCATTCTATTTATACGATAAACTTCCCACCACTCATACGAGACAAATACGACCATTAACTATCACGAGACACCTCAAGTACGTCAACAAAATCCACGTAATCACATAAACGACGTGTGGGTGGCCATATCCTCCCTCGAACTGAGCTCCGTCCGAGTCCGTCACCGTAACTATAGACCGTGGACCGTAAACTGGCCTACCAACTACTATAACATGCATGTCCCACACACACAGTGACGTTGGCCAAATTCTCCCCAGCGATCACCCTTCAACGACAATCAATATCAAATTAACACATGGCACTGCAAGGGTGCAATCGTTGGGCCTCACTCACCCGGGTGTGCCAAGCCACGGGCTACTTACTCGATTTGCCACTACGCACTCACCCGAACGTGGTCATTCGGGCTACTTAGAACCTGGTACCAAGTGTATGCAACAAACAAGACCAACCAACAATCCACAAACCCACGAATCAACTCAATATCGAACACTGACGTGCCATCACGCCACGTGTCCCCGTGATCCTGACCGATTCACGAAACCGCACATACGACCAAGACTCGTCAACCACACATATATGCATAACCTACAGCCTATAAGGCTCTCTATTACCACATAATAAATGACAACATAGAACGACGAAATAAAACGACGACACAAATTGAAGACGTCTAATACGATGTAAAACGACCCGACGCGGGGTCCACACATCCCAGGAAGGGAAGGCGTCCCCGTATTACCCACTCACACAGCGTATTCCAAGGTTTCGGCCTCCGCAGCTGCCCTCAAGTCCCAGTCGATGCACCTTCGCCTAAAATGTGACATCACAAGTCCAAGGGATTAATACATCGATATCCGTTAAAACTATAACATATGACAGATATTTGCTGCCCAAAAACTGCCCAAACCATCAGCGACGTCAATCTCTGAAAATGCCAAGAGGAAAGGGCAAAACCGAACGTAGGAATTGAGATTTCAAAATTTCCTACTGCAGAAATTTTTGCTGTTTCAAGCAATAAATGCAAAAATCCGTAATAAATCGTAAAAATATCGGATCGATCAAGCTGATTCAAATGGATATGGAAAGCCAAAGAAGTTAACTTTCCACAGAAATCAGTTTCAGAG
This sequence comes from Craterostigma plantagineum, assembly GCA_027422505.1. Taxonomy (NCBI): domain Eukaryota; kingdom Viridiplantae; phylum Streptophyta; class Magnoliopsida; order Lamiales; family Linderniaceae; genus Craterostigma; species Craterostigma plantagineum. Next base: position 2,569,555 of record JAPQWV010000009.1, on the reverse strand, counting down.
ATTTTGGAGTAGTATAACTGTGTCAACATTGTAGAATACCTATGCGCAGTATAATTTTCCTGTTTCGCGGCAGAACTTCAAAAATTCATAACAAATTGTACGTATATCGGAAAAAGATAATTCAAGCTGTTCTGGAAAGATAAGAAAGTCTTATTTTCACAGAAACAAGTTTAGCAAGAATCGGAGTACTGTAGCTAGGTCAAAACTGTTAAAAATGAAGCTGTAACAATCTGAACTCAGTTTACAGCAATCATACCAGACCTGAAGATTAAAAATTCATAAGAAATTGTAGGCTTATCCAATTGATCTGATTCCAGAGGCTGAGAAAACCTCAAGAACTTAGCTTTCGATAGGAATAAGTTTAGAAACAATTGGAGCAAGATAACTTGATCAAATTTGGGAATTTCAGAAGCTGCGCGGGATTTTATTTCAAAAGAAAGGAATCCTAATATGATCTCAATGGCATTAAAAGTGAGATTAGAACACATCGTACCTTTCTAACCTTAATTCGAACTGGGTCGATGCACGCAGAGGCTCGAATGATCATCTCGGTTGTTGTTCGTCTCCTTCCCTATTTCCATTTTATCTCACACGTTCTTTTGCTTTCAATGGAAGGAACATCGGACTAATATGGGAAGAATGTACTAGAACCAGAAATGGATTGGGCTGAGTATTTTTTTTAATGGGCTGACATCGAATTAGGCTTCAGGCTTTATGTTTTGCTTTTTGGGCCAATTAAAAATAGAACAGATGTTATAGAAGCCGTTTGCAAGAGGGCGTTTTACGCGGTCCACATCAATGATGATTGTTATTCTAATTTGATTTTTTATATCGTTTTTTCTTTTAGAAAAGTGATATGAATTAGATAATCGTTTTCCGTAGGCAACTTTGGGAGTTATTTCTTTGTGCCGCTTGTTTGAGACCACAAAACTTATTTTCTTTGTAAAATATGTAGGTGGTATTGAAATTTGTAAAAATTAATGTGGAAGTGAATATTACAAAATAGTCTATTGAGTTTGAGAATGAGTTGATCGGTTGAAGAAAAATTACTGCATTTTGAGTTTGAGAATGCGATTATCGATCCGAGATGGTCTAACAATAGTACTTGTGAAATTTCCCTAGAAAATGCTAAGAAAACTGTCATTAAAGATTTTTAGCCAGCTATTACAATATCACTCCGTATTTATTTATACAATCATCTCCTTCCCTCGAAAACTGCAGTGGATTTCCAAAGAAACAACACTCGGAAATCACATTTAGAGGGCGAAAAAAAAAAAAGTTACGCCTTGACGGCGGGCATTAGCAACCGTTAGGGTGGTCGGCAGTGAACAGTGATTGTCGATTGATAACCGAAGCCTTGCCTTATCCGTTGATTGGGCTCTTCTTTGTTCTGTCAAGATCTGTTGTGAACTCAAGAATTAAGGTTCGATCCTTTAGCCTTTCGCGATTTCAGTTGGAGTTCTGTAAAATTATGCTTGATTCGGTAATTGGCATTAGATGTTTCTTTGTTTGCGTGGTCGAGACGAAATCGAGATATATAAAACTTGTTCTGCTCTGTTTTTTTTTTGTCATTTGTGTCATCTTCTATTTATCCTTTATTCTTTAGATTGGCTCTCCTCTTTTGTAAATCTCGGTTGATCGTTTGTTGGTGCAATAAAATTGGGAGTTCGTATCAAATGGAATTGCCACAGTTTATTGCTATGTAAACTATGAGATCATAACATGAATCATAAGATCTTGTGCTACAAATTTTCAGTGTAATGAAATCAAAGCTATATTACTTGTATTTCCCGGCTATTGTGATGTGCTACCTATATTATCATAGGAATATGATCAAGTTTCATAGTCAAGAGTTTGGGCCATAATACAGGGAATTGGCTTTATAACTATTGTGAAATGAAAATAGAATATGAGATGAAGAATTGGTGCCGATAACCTCATCATGGTGACGGCGATGTGAGAGCATTTTTACGTCATTGTTCATCGCTTTTTATTTTATGAAAAAAAGCTATTAGTTGTATTTGATTGCTAATCCTTGCATCATTCCTGCTTATTTTGGTACTTTCGAGATGATTTGTTGATACGACCAAAACTTATTTGTTTTTCGATGATTCCATGAAGAAAAAATCGACTTTTTTTCATTGAATGAAGCTTGGATAGAAGCACTCCTCTGTTGACAATAAATGAACGGTGCTGTGATCTGCATTTATATCAGTAGTTGTCGTTTACCCGCCAAACATTTTAGGTGCATCTATTACCTTTTACCCGATAGTATGCAATACATTTATGGACGCCGGCGGTTTCTTTGAGATCGCGACGTCACACTATTACAGGTGTCAACGTTGAGTTTCACGGAGTTGCATGGTTCTTCTGCTTTTTCATGCTATAAATATGATCTCATCTGTCACAGTTCATATCATATTTTTTTCTTATCGTACAGCTGATTTAAACAATCGTTAAGAGAAAAAAGGAAAAGAAGATGAAGGCTCTAATTCTCGTCGGAGGATTTGGTACCAGATTGAGGCCATTGACGCTTAGCATGCCCAAGCCACTCGTTGATTTTGCTAACAAGCCCATGATTTTGCACCAGGTACAATTTACCTCCCTTTTGCAGTGTCAAGATGTTTTGGATCTACTACTTCGATGGAAGATTTATCACAATTGCTTTCATTTCAAATTTCTGAAGATCTTTCTTGCTTTTTTGTTGGTACAATTGGTAGCTTGTTGAGAATACTAATTAAAATACATGATATTTATCAGATCGAAGCTCTCAAAGCCATTGGAGTGACTGAAGTTGTCCTGGCCATCAACTACCAACCCGAGGCAAGCCAATCAGTCAGCGAAATTTTCATCAAATTTCTATCAAACTTCACTGTACAGTTTCTTATCACCAACTCTACCCATTTCATATTTATTTCAGCTAATGCTGAACTTCTTGAAAGAATTTGAGGAGAAACTCGACATAAAGATCACATGCTCGAGGGAGACCGAGCCTCTGGGAACCGCGGGCCCACTCGCCTTGGCCCGAGACAAGCTCATAGACGAGTCCAATGAGCCCTTTTTCGTCCTCAACAGCGACGTCATAAGCGAATACCCACTGAAGGAGATGATCGAATTTCACAAGTCCCATGGCGGCGAAGCTTCCATCATGGTGACTAAGGTAAGCCCTCTATTGCAAATTCCACACATACTCAAACGCTCCGCGAGTCGAAAATTCAATTAAATCTGTGCATCAATATAGGTTGACGAGCCCTCCAAATACGGTGTCGTCGTAATGAAAGAATCCACTGGCCAAGTCGAGAGGTTCGTCGAAAAGCCAAAGCACTTCGTGGGCAATAAGATCAACGCTGGAATTTACCTCCTCAACCCTTCTGTCCTCGACCGCATAGAGCTGAGGCCAACTTCCATCGAAAAAGAAGTCTTCCCCAAAATCGCAAAGGAGGAAAAGCTCTACGCAATGGTCCTGCCCGGGTTTTGGATGGATATCGGGCAGCCCAAAGACTACATAACGGGCCTGAGGCTATACCTCGACTCGCTGAGGAAGAAGGCCTCGGACAAGCTGGCCATTGGGCCACACATCATGGGCAACGTGTTGGTCGATGAGAGCGCCACGATAGGCGAGGGCTGTCTTATCGGGCCTGACGTTGCTATCGGGCCGGGCTGTGTGGTGGAGTCGGGGGTTAGGCTTTCTAGGTGCACGGTCATGGGTGGGGCCCGAATCAAGAACCACGCTTGCGTCTCGGGCAGCATCATAGGGTGGCACTCGACCGTCGGGCAGTGGGCGAGGGTTGAGAACATGACTATTCTCGGCGAGGATGTTCATGTAGGGGATGAGATTTATAGCAATGGTGGAGTTGTTCTGCCCCACAAGGAGATTAAGGCTAATATATTGTCGCCTGAGATTGTCATGTAGGTAGGCTAATATATTGAGTTTTTTACTTTGATATGCGAATGAAATTTTTCTTTGCCTCTTGTCTTATCGGGTTTGAAATTGGTTTTTGGAGGACATGGTGATCTCAATATCTAGTATTTATGTGAGAGCTGTTTGCATTGAGATCTTATTACAAGACTTGGATGTATTCGTTCTTACAGCGTAGATGCAAAAATAAGACTTGTTTCGTGTTCTTCTTAGGGCGAGCGCAGTTTCCATTTGTTTGGATTGTGTATCGGTGCAACAGCTGCTGGGGCTCTCAAATCGGTTCTCCAAGGAATTTTGCAAACTCAATTGACTATTTTGTAATATTCACTTCCGCACCCGTTTTTATAAATTTCAATACTAATCACATATTTTACAACTTTACAAATTAGACTAGACATCAACCAATTTGAAACCAACTATGGGAAAAAAAGCTCTTTTTTTTTGGTAAGGTTAAGAATATATATCTCGATTAGAATTATACGCATTTTCTCTATTAGTGTTTAAACAGATGCTCATCATCGCCGTTCAAATTTCCATGAACAAGGCTCTCAAATTTCCCCAACACAGTAAACAAAAAGGTTATTACTTACAAGAAAAAGAGATGCTTACAAAATAAAAATACAAAATAATTTGATATATGCCACGTACTGGTATGTAATGTTAGCATATACATTCTTAGCATTGGTTCATACTCACAAAATTGAAAGTCAATAACAAGAGTATACATACCAGTCTCTTGTCCTCCAAATAATTGCATGAATAACACTGATTTCCCATGAAAATCATGGATTGACATATATTTCCCTTCTTCAGTCACCTGTTCTTGAACATGCCACAAATCCAAGTACGTTCTTGCGATGACGACGAAGAAGAAAACAGCTTAACCTCGTTATAGTTTCATGGCCTCACACTTTCCACACTCGAATCGTTCCATCCACCGAAGAAGTAACCATACAACCCTCCTTGGGGTGGTAACTGACGCTAGTCACCTGTTTCAATCAACACACAAAGAATTCAGCCTTCAGTTCAGTATTTTACCATTTTAAAGTGAAAAAAAAAACACACAGAAGAAAATCGTTAAGTATTTTTTTTACCACCGAGGAATGTGCGCGAAAGCTTGATACCACTCGTGCGTCTACGAGGTCCCAAAAGTATATATAGCCATCCTCCGAACCACCGCACACGTGAGCATCTGAGTTCGTAAGGCAACAGTCCGTCTTGAACGACTGGCGAAGATGTTGAAAGACGAATACATTAAAAGCTGAGTTCAGAGTTAAAGGTTTCGAAGTTATAGTTTTTCCTTAGGACAAACCTTGCAAGTGTGACCTTTGTATTCTTGCAACAATTCTCCACTTGATCTGATAAAAGGAACAAAGGAAGTGGTAACTTAACTACTATATGATACATGCAAGAGTGCGCGACGAAGCATTTTTTTACCTATCAAGCAGGCGTAAGGTAGAATCGAGACAACCTGATAATACACAATTGCCGTCGTTTGAGAGAGAAATACAGTTGACAGGCTGCCCTAGATGGTCACATGTTTCTCTGAATAAACCGTCAAAAAGACAAAGGATTATGTCATGAATATCATTCAAGTAAAAAAGTGTTAAGGATTTCTGCGAAGAACACATACCTGCCAATTCTAATGTCAAAGGTTCTTACAGATCCATCGACGCTTCCAGCAATTATCTCAGTTTTGGTCAAACAAACGGACGTGACACTGTCAGTAAAGGTGTTGATAATCTGCCGATAAGCACAACAAAGATTCCTAAGTTGAGCTGAAGGTTTAATAATACAAGTATGCTTATCGAAAATTAAGCCCCACTGAACCATTTTTAAGACAAGGTAAAGAAGAAGAAAAATACCTGAATAGGCTCGGTGCTGTGAGACCTACAATCCCAAGTGCGCACGGATTGGTCATATCCAGCCGATACCACCACGGACGAATACTCGTTAAACTTTACAGCATTCACCTACAGCACAAACATATTTCATCCCAACGTCAAGTCGAGTAAATTAATTCATCTAATCAACATAACAAAATGGAAAACAAAAAAGTGAGACTAATCATTGACTGGCTCAAGTTATCAATATCTATAGCTCGATTGTGAAATCGGGCGGGATTTCTTGCATACAACTCAACATTTCATATGAAATCAAGGGGGATTTTCAATTTCAAGAGCATAAAGTCGAAAACTTTCACCTAAAACCCTCATGTTCCAAACTCACTTTTTCGAAAAAAGTTAAGACAATACACAAAGGTGAGCAGACCTCGCTATCGTGACCCCGAAACTTCCTAATAACGCGACCAGTGGCGACGTCCCAGTAGAACACCTGGCGATCACCCCCACACGAGCACAGCTTCGAATTATCCCTGAAAAACAATCAAATAGGCCTACCAAAATAACTAGAGATTCTCCACCAAAATAAATCTCCGAGCATATATTCTCCGAAATTACTGAGTAACGTCGACGTCTCTGACTTCACGGCCGTGGGATTTGTAGGTCTTGATGTGCAGCCCACGGTGCGGGTTCCACAGCCGTATCGTACGGTCTTTTCCACAGCTGAGGCAGTACTCTCCGTTAGCGTTGAAGCGCGCAGCTAACACTGCCCCTTCGTGCCCGCGGAGCACGTTCGCCTCCTTCCGAGGCAGAGTCTCTGTGCTCATATTTCTGGAAAAAGAACAAGAAAACGGAAAATTAAACCGATTTGTACTTGCGTTGGCGCAACACAACGCACTCCCAAATGGTCTGGTTGAGTCCGTATTGGACTCTAATCATTTTTCACAAGAGATCGCTGAAACAAGGTCAATCGCATTTTCCACAGGAACCACAGCTTTTGCTATTAAAAGCTTGATAAAGAAGACGGTGCAACCCAATTATATCAATTGGAAAGAAAGATTGACAAGCAAGAAGCATGATATTCGAGACGATTGATGCCTACTACTACTTCATCAGAAGTAGAGTATCAACCTCCGGCGATTCTAGAACATATTGGGCTAAAAAAAAAAAACCTACAGCAAAAAAAAAAGAAGCAAAGGATTGCAAAAAAAAGAAAAAAAAAAAAAACCTACAGCTTCTGCTCATCGTCGATTTCGATCTTCCTCTGGCAACCAGTCGTCGGATTTGCAATGTTGAACTATATAAAACCAAATTATCAGCTTGAAAGGAGCTCGGCTGCTGTAATTATCAGCTCTAGATGTCCACGTAAAGCTCCCAAATCCACCACCTTAGGGTTCTTTTGCATCAGAGCCTTTTATATATGGCTCGAGTCCACCACCGTATACACATTTGGCCCAATAAGTTTACATATTGGGCTGAAAAGTTCTACTTCCTAACGTAAGCCCAAAATTCAAGCATGAGTAGACATTTTCGTAATTTTAAATCTACATATTCGCTGATAAAATTACTAGACCGTATGTATCTTTTGGAATTTGGATGACGTCATCAGTTTTTCTAACAAGGAGATCGATCATATCAAAATCAAACTACTGCATCATGCTAGTCTTAATCACGACAAACTAGCTTTTCCTTTAATTAAACGATATATTGATAAATTACAATAATTGTGACAATCATGGTAAGGGTGTGCAACGGTTTTACAAAATCGCCCGAACCGTCCGCACCGCACCACACCGCACGTGTAGTACAATTAACCGCCAAAACCGCGGTTTATTTCATATATACAACCGCACCGTAATAATGGTGCAGTGTGAAATTTTGGTACAAACGGCACCGTATCGAACCGCACTTTAGTTCTAATTTTTAGTAATTATATCTAATTTTTCTTTATGATAATTGTACACTAATCATATGTAAAATTTATTTTTGAGTTTAGTTATTTTTCTTTACTAATCAGTCTTTTAATAATATGCTAATTTTGTTGATCATATGAAAGTTATATCATTTACTAACATACTTCATTTTATGTGACATGGCGTGATGATCGTAGCAAAGCTCATGAATATTTTATAAATATAATTTTTTAATAAATTCGTAATATTTATAATTGTACTATTTTCGAATTATTAATTTTGAATTTTAATGGGACCTAATATTTAGAAAGGAATTTTCGAAAAAATTCTTATCTTATCGAATTTGATGATTTTTTACAAAGACCCGAGTCGGGACCGGAAGATTTTATTATTGTAGAGAAATTTTAGAATATTAATTTATAAAGGTTTTACTGTAATAATCCCAAAAACGACTTTACAAAACATTTGAGACGAAAATCATGAGATATTCAATGTAGTAAAACAACAAATCAATTCTTTAACATACTATAGCATCGCAATGGCATCAGTTATCAAAGATTCAGATGATAAAAACAATATGAATGATCATAGAACTACAAACAAATCTCAGAAGTCTTTTCTACAAAAGATATCAGCTTTATCATCACACCCACCACTGTGGACTGGGAGAAGGTACAAAACAGATCCTTCGACATCTCTTCAAGGATACAGAAACTCTGTTGAAAGCACATGAAAAAATAAAAAGCATAAAAATGTAACAAAAGAAGGGGTTCAACGAAAATGAACTGCAGAAACAAATATGTTGTTTCAAAGAGGTTAGTTAAATATGAAGTTTCAACATTTGAAATCGAACATAATGAACGATCCTTTTTAGAGATCAGCAGCTTCTTTTCCCGTAGACAGAAATGAGACCGTATTCAATCAAATGGATATGCGGATCCAAATATTTTTACCGATATTTTTGGACAACATTGTAGAATTACGAATTAGGCAAGACGATGACAAACAAATTCCATGTGTTGGAAGATTATGACAGTATCATAAGAGAAAGTCTTACCATGAGAAAAATCGGTTAACTGCTGGAACTGTCTTGACTGACATGGCGTGGCCTAAGCACTGGTGAAAGAAAAGTGGAAAGCGATAAATACATGTTCATACGGCACCAACTGTTTTTAACTTTTACTAGCATCAGATAATAATCAAGCAGAAGATTAAGCACATTACAAGCAAAAATTACAATGTCGAACGAAATGATGATGAATGCTCACAGTTACCAAACATAAATGACACCTGATGTAACTTTTGTTGTGAAACGGAGTAGGAAATATGCTATGCAAAAGCATTTTTCACTTTCAGTGAGAGTAAAAGTCTTACTAATCTAAGTCAACGTCATAAATGATTGACGATCAAAAGGGGCCTATAAAGACAGCGTTAGGAGCTTTGAACGACAAGTTAAAAAGACCATTGCATCAGCTGCTGTAAGAATTCTCAAAAACCAGACATCTCGTTCAACTGAATTCTACAAATGATCAGTTGAAAATAGGCAGAATCGTAATTGAATGTCAAAGAACCAGCGGCGCAAAAACTGCAGCAAGCTGAAAATTTTGATGGTCGACAAAGCAAACTTCAAGAAAATGACAATTAATCGCCAGGGAAAGTAGTAGGATTTACACAACGGTCAAACCAATTATTGCCTTTAGGCTGACGATATTCCTTCACTATTCGTACCCCACTCTTCCTCAGCTTCACTGTCATTAACCATTACGGCCCCATCAGCTGAATCAGCATCCACAACAACAGCCTCTTCTTGGCTGCCATCGTGTTCATCGGGCTCGGCTTCATCTACCGACTCCTCTTGCACTTGTTCTCCGTTTGGCTCAGCATCCACCTATGCAAAATCGCGTAAAAAAAAGAGGACAAATATTATGCAGTAATTAGCATCGCCAAGATGGATGCCAAATGAGTCAATGGGTAAAATGTCTACCACAGTGGTTACACTTTTTTCTATTCTGGATTTTCGTCGATTAATCGAGAATATAAATGATAAATGTAGCTCATATCAGAAACTCCGTGTGCATGTTAATATGCTTTGTATAATAAGGACAGCAATTAATTTGATTCACCTCATGACGTGGGAAGATATGGCGATCGAAAACCAAGAAATGAAAGCGAAAGCTATGGAGATCTGATACATTGAGCACGACAGCTCAGCGTCCGCGTGGCATATGCTCGTATCCCTTTTGAACAGCACCATTATGCCCGACGAAGAACATGCAGCTGCAAGAGATAATGTAGCTGTTACCTGCAAAAAGGAAAATCGACTTTTCACTCGCAACAGAAAAATTTCCCGGAAAGACTATCCCATGATCATTTCAAGCTACTTATGTTTCTCCGAAAAGATGAGAGAAATATCATCCACGATCATTGGTTGAGTTCTTAGTTACAGCAAATCGAAGAGGAAATGGAAGTTCAGCATTAAAGAAGACTATGGAGGAAGTTTATGTTACCCAATCGCCGACGACGAAGAGGCTGACAACGATGTGATCATGGAGGTCTTTGTTGAACCTCAAAGCGTGTATATCGAGGCAGACGAGGCCAAAGCTCCACAAAACTTGGAGACCCATTGATGCAATTAGGTAGCTGAGAAGATGTATGTAATAAGAGATTTTGTTGCCCATTAGCAAGACCTCCTCAAGATATATCCACAGAGAGCATCAACTCAACTGAAAAAAAAAAAGGGAATGACAAATTGGGAAAATCTACGGAGTATTTCTGTTTTAAAGAATCAATCTTTTCATTGTTCTTTTTTTCCCAGAGTTTAAACATGGTGGGTTCCAATCGAAACCTTCAATTGATGGATAATAAAACACCATATTAACTTTACAAGGCTACCCCATTGAACTTCATCAATGGAATCTTCATCCAAGATATTCACATGCAAGGACAGAAAGAGAAACAACTCGATTATAAACATGAAAAATTAGAATGCTTACCCAAAACACCGTGACGCTGGAAAATCCAGATGAAGATGCCATGAATCCAATTGAAGCAGCTGAAAAAATGCACTGCCCAATTCTTAAGAACAGCCCACTCTTTTTCCCTGGGCTCCCAAAGAGCTCCATCACTATTGCCCCTCCCTCTAATCTCTCTCCCTCTCTCTCTCTCTCGCGCTCTCTTTCTGGTCTTGTTTCTTGTGTGTACACTGTGTGTGTTTGGTAAAGATCAAATCTGTGTCTGTTTTTCGGCGCAAGTAATTGCCGTTTGAGGAGAAGAGTTCTTGATGGTCTCAAGAGCTCAGATTGTCCAAACATTACCCCTAAAAGATTCAAGTTGAGCTACTCTTTTGGACTTCTGGTTTTGAGAAGAAAATAGTGTATTGCTGACTGTGACTGTTAAATTAGACAATTAATTAAGAAAAATAAGACATATATTTCAATATATCTGATCCATCCATATGACGTGGACGACAAAGAAATATGATGACTCGTTGTCAATCATCGGCTGAGATCCGAGTAGCAAAATCACTTCTTACAATCGTAGATTTGGTAAGAAAACATTAAAATAATAATCAAAAGGAGAATGCTGAAGCAGAAAGGCCGGTTTTAGTTAGGTCGTTTGCTTTCGGCAGATACCTTCCATTTAGAACATTCCAAATCCTCACGGCAAAAAGTTTATTAATGCCACCAAATTTAACATTTGCGATAATAATGAAGTCAAAATCAACATGTGTGCAATTAGTCCACAAATGAGAAGTCTAATTCTCATGTCATGTTATGTTCCAATAAAACAAGATCAACAACTGTACAACAAAGTCGAACCCATGAAACTTCAAAACAAAAATACTAATCATCTTTTATCATTAAATCAAGAAACCAAAGCTGGGATAGTGGTTGTCTATGGGAAAAACCACATCTTGATGAAAACAGACAAACCTATTTGCAACACAAATGCTGATACGGAAACAATAAAAAGATCACGGCTTTGCATGTAAGATCCAAGGTTGAAACTCACAAAGGTTGCCGAGGCTACGCCAGCAATTAAGATTACGACCCATCGTAGGAACTCCAATGGAATAACCAAAGGAAACTGGAAAAAGTCCAAAAACTATAATAAGTTTCAGATATCATAAAAGAGAGATCCATGGGATTACAGATAGGCTTAGGACGAAAATGAAAAGAGAATATCCCCACATGCACCAAAATTTTACGAGGTTTGCATTCGATCCCATGTACTGAAGCAGAAAGTAATAGACCAGTGGAACAATAACTGCGTAACCATAGATGGAAATTGCAGCCACGTTTACGTAGTTGACATCGAAGGCCCACGAGGTAGTCTGGTCGTTTCTCTTGTTCATTAGGTAAGTGGCGAAGTTTCCAAAAATGGCAATCGTAAAGATCAACGTTGTAGATACCCACACAAGCCCGTAGCTGAAACAAAGAACATACCACAGATAGTCAAGACCTAGGTCTTACAGATCATTTCTAGTACAATACTAGATCGAACCTTTTTCTGTCATAAAATGCGACATGGATAAACATTTGTCATAAACTTCAGAATTTTCATGGGGATAGATTAAAGTAGGTATTGTTATAACTTACAGATCAGGGTTTCCATCAATCTTGCTGAAGAAATCCCCATTGAGTGGAAATAGAGAGCTGATCAATCTGTTCAAGACAATATCCGTATCAACATTAAAATATTGTGTGTAGGATTGTATGCTAAACACGCCTTTCCAGTTGTTAGTTGGTTGCTGTCCAGCTCCATCTGCCACAATCCAATACACAGTTTAGTTTTCTTACTGATCCATCGTCAAACTCTAACATTATGGTGGTTGGCATATGAACTAACAGTGTCATGCTGCTAACTAGCCATTCACGTATGTAAAGAGATTTGATAAACAGCACATGAAGTACGGCGATGATAACTACGGTCAGCATATATTATACCATTGGAACCACCGAGTGTTTGATATCCTTGGGCCCCACTTCCATTACTATTTGGAGGAAATATTTGTAGTTTGCCCCTGGAAGCTACAAGAATTCAAATTCGGATTATTGAAATAAGATGAGTGACTGAGAAAATTAAACTGATGCAAAAAGATTCATCTGACCTTCTTGCTCAGTTGGTTTCTTATCACTACTAATTACGGCCTGCACAAGTGCGAAGGTGTAGTAAGGGCGAATACGAATGTGGAACACCACTTTATAATCTTATATGAGTTAACCAGAATTCCAAACTTAATAACTAAATCCCTGTGAAAACAAATTTAGTTTCAGCATTATCTTTGATATGTTTAGAGGCCATCGAACACAAATCAAACATAACTGGATAGATTAGCAGGATTTGGACAGTCATGTGAATGTCAATCCGAAGAATGCCTAGTACACAATAATATTTCCCTAAAACTGCGTTAGACGACTTATTAAGTAAGAGGCATCATTTCAATTACACAACTGAAATAATCCCATAAAACCAAATTGTCTACAGCTGAAATCCCAAATGGTCGATCGATAATCTCGGAATCTTTCACAATTAGTTTCCGAAACAAAACGAATAATGAGAAAGAAACGAAACCCGAAAAATGCGGCAACAAAGTTTCCACCGTACGAGCGCAATAATCGATCATGGTGCTCAAGGACAGCTTACCGGAACCGATCCGACCAAATGACTGGTCGGAAGATTAGAGATTGAGTCGTCCATTGTAGTTTACAGGAAGGAGGTAGCAGATGTGAATGTGATCGGTGTGGAAGTGTTGATTCGAACAAAGAGAAAAGTGTTGGGGGTCGAATTGGAAATACGAAGTTGTCATGGTCTTCTCCAGCAAAACGAATGACGCGGAACGTGATGACGTGGCGAAAGGTGTTTCTCATTATTTATATATAAAAAGGAAATAAATATGTCTGAGCCCGGGTTCGAACCGGGGACCTCTAGTGTGTGAGACTAGCGTGATAACCGACTACACCACCCAGACATAACTGACCAAATTTCGTTTCTTTCATATTTCAACTTTATAACTATTTTATATTAAATTACTTACGTCACATCACATGACCGTATGAGAAAGGTTGAAAATAATAAAAAAAAAATTGTTGACGTCACCTTTTGATTCCTAATGCAACGTGATCACTTCATTAATATTTATTCCTAAGGATTTTAATTAGGGATGCAAAAGAATCGAATATTTTCGATTCGGAATATTCGTACGAATACGAATAGGAATAGTTTTTTCGATTCGAATAGTTGCCGAATACGAGTACGAATATATCGTTATTCGATTCGTAAAATTCGATTCGTTTTGAATTATATAGAATAATATATTGTATACAGGTATTATGTATAATTATATGAATATGTCACTATTCGATTCGTAAAATTCGTTTGGAATTATATAGAATAAATATCGATTCGTTTAGAATTATGCATAATTAACAGGTATTTTTTTGGAAAAAAATTAAAAAAATTCGAATATTCGCGAATCATTTTGAATATCATTATCAAATCGAGTCGAATCGATTTTATGATTCGTCACGAATCGAATACCAAATACGAATATCATATAAAATTAACGAACTCGAATAACAAATGCAAATATTTGATTCGATTCGGTCCGTTTGCAACCCTAATTTTAATAAATTGTGTGGTACACTATCTCAAATATTTATCGGCCATGAGATAGCCTTCAAATGTTCTTCCGAAATATTCATATATATATATATATATATATAAGATTTCAATGCGCTGACTTAGTTACAGGGGCGCTTTCCCAGAGTAGTAAAGGCGACATAGCGCCAAAAAGAGATGGAGAAGTATCAGTTTAGAGGACTCAGACATTTAGCACTATATAGCCCTCAAGAGATATCCAAGGAATGCAAAGATTACGTTAGCCTGAGGATATATCTATGCATATCAAAACGTGTTATAAAATTTCCCCGTCGTAACGAATCTATGACAAAAAAACTACAAAGCAATGAGCTCAAGAACTTTACATTCTATGTAGCAAGTGAAAACAATCAACGTACTCCGTCGAATTGAAGGCGAGCCATGATCAATTCGAACAGCAGCCACCTTTGTTATTGAAGTTGGTGCTGCTCGACTCGTCGACCTTGATGGTTGTCCCCTGGCCGGGAACAGGGCCGAGAGCCTCTTGGGCAGCCAAAGCCTTACGGCTAACGATCTGATAAATGTCGAGCAAAATGGTCTGAAAGGCCTTCTCAACGTTGAGCGCCTCGAGGGCAGAGGTTTCCAGGAAGGAGAGGCCTTCTTTCTCCGCAAACAGCTTTGAGTCTTGTTCTTGCACGGCCCTGAGGTGGTTAAGGTCAGACTTGTTGCCTGCGAGCATTATGACTATGTTAGAATCGGCGTGGTCTCTGAGCTCCCTTAGCCAGCGCTGGACGTTGTCGAACGTCTGCTTCTTGGTGATGTCGTAGACCAATAGGGCTCCAACGGCTCCTCTGTAGTAGGCGCTCGTTATGGCTCTGTACCGCTCTTGCCCAGCCGTGTCCCATATCTGAGCTTTCACGGTTTTGCCTTCTACCTGTATGTAAGGTCTCTTTGTCATATTATCAAACAGGTTTAGGGCATGGGTCGTTCAACTCATTGGATTTCCCAACTGATTCGACGAAATTATAAGTTTCTGTTTCCTATTGTCAAAGCGAAGGTGAGGTCCTCCTAAATAACGAATTTACTCGATGATGCTCTGTCGAAATTAGGGATAATATGGAATCGAATATTTAAACCTGGAGCGTCCTCGTTGCGAATTCAACGCCGATTGTGGATTTAGACTCAAGGCAGAACTCGTTGCGCGTGAATCGCGACAAGATGTTGGATTTTCCGACGCCGGAATCTCCGATCAGCACAATCTTGAACAGATAATCGTACTCGTGATCCACCTTATACGCCATTGAAACTGAGATTAGTTATGCAAACCGCTCTCGGACGATGAAACTTTCTTGTTTAGTCTTCAAAGGAATCACAATACTCGATCAAGCAGGTGGCTGAGATCGATCTCGTCATTAAACGAGCTTAAGCGATTTTCTTCAGGGATTCTTGGTTTTTGAGGAAGATTGATCAATGAAATGGGAATGTTCCCCGAAAAAACTTGGCGGGGAGAGAGAGAGAGAGCGAACGTAAGCGATGAAAAAGGAAATTTATACGGTCCAATATGATTCGTCGACGGACCATTCAATTGCATACACATACGTTAAATTTCATTTTAAGCCCCATAAATTTCTAAATACAAAACATGGCCTCGTGACCAAATTTTATATCCAACGAAGCACAACTTTAAAAGAGTCCAAAATCCCCAAACAAAAATATAAGGGCAAAAGCCTAAAATAGTACCCGATGTTTACCTGTGAACCAATTTAGTCCCCGATGTTTCGCGGTGACCAATTTAGTCCCCGATGTTATCGAAAATGGACCAAATTGATCACTTCCGTCAGTCCGACGTCAATTTAGACGGAAATGCTATTTGCGACGGAATTAGCGACGGAATATCCGTCGCTAAATGAAAAAACTAAGAAAATGATAAATTAAGCATTAAAAATGAAAAAAAAATCCAAAAAAGAAAAAAAATTCAAAAAATAGAGTAAAAAATTCTCAAAAAAGAGAATATTACCAATAAATAAAAAAATAAATATAAAATAAATAAAAAAATAAAAAAAATAAAAAAATGATAAATTAAACGTTAAAAATGAGCAAAAAATCCAAAAAAGGAAAAAGTCAAAAAATAGAGTAAAAAATTCAGAAAAAAGAGAATATTACTAATAAATTAAATAACAAATAAATAAAAATAAAAATAAAAATCCAAAATTAAAAGTAAAATGATAAGTTAAACATTAAAAAAGAGGGAAAATCCAAAAAGGATAAAAAATTCAAAAAATAGAATAAAAATTTCGAAAAACAAACAAGAGAATATTACTAATAAATTAAATAAAATTAAATAATAATAAAAATAAATAAAAAACTAAAATTAAAGTAAAATATGATAAATACAAATTAAGATTTAAAAAAAGAAAAAATAAAATATATATTTATTAAAAATTAGATAAAAGGAAAACAAAATTAAGGATAAAAAATGCCTCTAAAAGTTTTACGAAGACCGTCCCCTGCCAAGTTAATGAGGACATAATCATTCCAGTTCTCGAATTTTTTTTATTTGATTTATTTGTAATATTCTCTTGTTTTTTATGAATTTTTTACTCTATTTTTTGAATTTTTTTTCCTTTTTTGGTTTTTTTCCTCTTTTTAATATTTAACTTATCATTTTAATTTAATTTTGGTTATTTATTTTTATTATTATTTACTTTATTTAATTTATTAGTAATATTCTCTTGTTTTTTTTGAATTTTTTACTCTATTTTTTTTCCTTGTTTTGGATTTTCATCATTTTTAATGTTTAATTTATTATTTTTATTTTATTTTTAGTTTTTTATTATTATTTATTTTTTTAATTTTATTAGTAATATTCTCTTTTTTTTGTGAATTTTTTACTCTATTATTTGAATTTTTTCTCTTTTTTGGATTTTTTTCTCATTTTAATGCTTAATTTATCATTTTTAATTTTTTCATTTAGCGACGGATAATTCCGTCGCAAATATCATTTCCGTCTAAATTGACGTCGGACTGACAGAAGTGACCAATTTGGTTCATTTTCGATAACATCGGGGACTAAATTGGTCCCCACGGACATCGGGGACTAAATTGGTTCACAGGGTAAACATCGGGGACTATTTTAGGCTTTTGCCCAAAATATAATCTTCCCAAATTTTTATTGCGGTACATGATCATGATGAGGCTCCTTAGCGTAGTGAAATTGAATGCAAATGGGGAAAATAGAAAATCGGTATAACTATTTGGTTCAGAGAATTATGACATTAAATGATGCACATTCCGACATGATTGTGCTTAATTATCAATAATTAGTGGGCACCCATAAAAGCATTTGTTGCTTCGCTCGACGTCTCATCTCTCATGTGTCTATCATGTCAAGAACACTTATTCCCCTCATATTTAATTTTTTATTTATTTTTTGAATGTTAAGCACGCACGTCACAGCACGAGTCCATTTATTTTATTGTTATTGGATTAAATAGTACACTATATTATATTGGCGCCTCCCATAAAATTTAACATTTGACTTCCGAGGTGAAGCAGAAACAAAACGCCTCAAAACAAAGGGTCCATCCAAACCACTTCAAATCCAAATTTCAAAAAAAATTAAAGGAAAAATAAACCTATTTAGTACTAATAGATATTATTTCCAAATATACCTGGAAAAGGGGAACCTTAATACAAAAGCAAACAGAAACAGACACGCAAGAGCCAAGACTCTCTCTCTCTCTCTCTCTCTCTCTCTCTCTCTCTCTCTCTCTCTCTCTCTCTCTGTCCCCACTAAATCCCTCTGCAGAAAACAACTTCGACAAAGCAATAACAGAAAAAGGGAAGAGAAAAATGGCGAGTAGAATCGTCGTTGACGAAGGAGGTATATGGTTGCCCTCGGAGTTTCCGTACGATGTTGAGGAGACTCAATCGGAAGCTATGGAGGATATGGCGTTGCGATTCGCTAAGCTCCGCGCCGGCAGTGGGCCGGTCGAGCCCATGATCTTCGCGGAGAGAAACGCGGCGGCGGCGGCGCGGTTTTACCACCAGCTGCCCAAAACTGCGAATCCCTCGGTTTTCCGCCACATGCAAGTTAGTCACGTCGTTTGTACGCTTGGTTACCTTCGAAAATTTGCCGATGTTTGAATTTTCGATGTGATTTTTATGATCTTTAATTGTTTTCCTTCGTGGGGCTGTTTAGGCTTTTGTGTTCATATAATCTACGATTTGTTATAGACCATATACAGCGCCTGGAAAATCATACTTGAGCTTCACTTGTTGGTAATTTTTGTTGAATTTTTTTTTTATCGGCGGCGCAGCTTCAGCGGCAAATGTATCTGTACAAAATCAGGGCGGCGCAGGAGCTGAAGAGCTTTCCATACGGGCCGATTCGGGCCGTCGGGTCGGGTGGTAAGAGGGCTTGTGCGGGTACGGGCGTGTTCTTGCCCCGTACTTTTGAAAACCGAAGCAGTAGAAATCACTACGTTAATGGGTATTCTTCCTCGGATTCTCAGATTGAAAAGTGTGAGTGGGCTTATTTCTGCGTTTTCAATTTTCATTTTCCCTCCCATTTGCCCTGTTTCGTTTCTTACAGTAGAGTCCTTTGACTTGCTCTGTTTTTGCCAGAGTTATGGTTTTTGTAATATCCTTTTTCTTGAAATTAAGAACAGAATCAAACTTCAAACCCTTTTCTCCAGGTGGAGCTTATGGACAAATTAGCAAGAACATTGAGACAAACAGATTCGATTTTCCTCAGTCTCGACAACAGATGCAGCAGTTCCCAGGGGCGGACCCAGGCTTTTGTGGCTGGGGGGTCATGAACATTCAGCCCACTTAACTAAGCCCATGCTTTATCTAAAATAAAGTAAAAAACCTAACATAGGATTCGAACCCAGGTCTGAGGGATCAGAAACCTTACTGATAGTACAAGAACCACCACACTAGAGGCTATTTTTAGAAAATTCTATGCATATATAATACTTGATCGAACCACGGCCGGGGGGTCAGGGGCCCCCCCGAGCCCCTACGTGGGTCCGCCCCTGGCAGTTCCCAAGGATCAATGCCGTGATCCCGGATTACGGTATGTAATAACTAGAACCAAGATTTTAGTCAGACAAAAAAACCATAACTCAGCTCATTTCTTTCTCATTTTTGCAGATTCGATCACGGTGAGAAACAAGGCGATGATCATGCTGCAGCAGCGATCACACTTACTTCGTGATGAGAAATCTTCAGTTGCTTGTCTTCTTCCCCAGGAATGGACTTATTGATTCATAGTCCATTTTAAGTTTTACGGTAAGTGTGTGCTTTGTTAGAAATGGGGTTCTTTTGCTTGGAGATTCTTTGAATCGCCTTTTTTCCCTCCTCTAGTTATATAGCTATCGTTTTGGAAAAAACATGGAAGAAACAGTGTAATAAGATGAAGCATGTATATGTTAGTCCTAGCTGGTATTGGTGTCTTCTTCCTATATTTTGCTCTGTTAATACACTTTCTTTGGTAATCATGTAATGATGTAATGATGCCAGGCAAACATCTCTATGTTCAAGATCTAAATTTGATTGACATATTCTCCATTGTTGAATTTAATTGAGGGATGCACATATTACGCATTTTATGCATAGTTCTCATTCCACGCTTTACATTTGAACTTTTTCTATATAAATTTGAAATGATTCTTTTTTCATATAAGTAGAAAGACCATATTGGCGGGATATGCCAAGTTTGGGATTCGGACATGCGCATTAAATGGGGTCCTTATATTCTACTTACTAATTAAATCTAGGGATATAAACAAAATATCAATTCTATTCTACGAACATGAATTTTTTTGACTTTATTTTCCATATTTGAATTGAAACCTCGGAGCGTGGGAAAAACAAAATTTCAATGATATTGAAAATATGTCTAGTGCAGCGAAATAAAATAAGGATGTAACTTGTGAAGTTATATATGTCCCGACAATTAACTAAATCATTTAACTAATCTTTTTAAATATATAAATAAATATATATATATATATATTGAAAATTGAAGTGATTCAACTTATAATCACCACCCTTCAATAGGGGAAGTTAGTGACCTAAACCCAAGATTCACTTTTCTCGTTTGTTCAAAATGGTTCTTACTTTTATCCGGTTTTCATATAATATCAACATATGATGGATGAAAACTTTATACTGGTATCTCAATTGACCAATCAAATTATTCTACATTAATTATTACAAAAAACAAAAACTTTAAACTTGTCTCTCAATTGACCAATCAAAATTTTTCTACATTAATTATTACAAAAAACAAAAACTTTAAATCACTAAAACTTTTAACAACTACCTCATCCTATTTTTAATATATCACTTATTAAAACCATTATTTATTGCAAACACACGGGGTGGGGTGCGCTAAAAATATATACATTGATTAGGTAGTATAATTACGTGTCAGGCCCCAAAACATGTTTTAAAATAGGTTTCAGACCCCTGTCAGAAAATTCATAATTTTAAGGACCCAATTTTTATAAAATTCAGGACCTAGATTTACAGGTGTTATAAATAAGGCTCATCTACAATGTGTAAAGGTCCAATGGTCTGACCCGGCGGGTCGATCTCAGACTATCCTAGTCCGTAGGCCCAAACCCGACGGCTGCTAATCCTCTTCATTCATGGGTCCTATCTCTTGTTTATAGACTACAGCATAATAGAGGTTGCAAGATAGATAATATTTCATATGAAAAGTTATAATAATTAAATGAAAATATTTTCAAAACTCAAGCAATATGAATGCAATCACGATCAAAGAAACACACAGTGAAGTGTGTGGTCCTGTTATAATTAACTACACACCACATGGAAGAAGATGTGAAGACGAAATAATAATAATAAGAAGAAACGTTATAAATATATTTCAGAGAACTGTGGTCCATTATTCTTCTACTTCATAAAAGAGAAGGGTACTAATAATAATATGCTGAAAGACACGATTTAGTTCTTGCTCGATCGAAAGTAAGCTCTTAACTTCCTCTCCTCGTAAGTAAAGTGTCGTAATAATATCTGGGTATTATTTTAGAGCAAAATTATGATGTGAGTGTTGGACAAATATTACATTACATCACATTTCATTTGTAGCTAGGATATATATGGATGAGGGGACAGTTATATTGATTGAACGTATACGACTTTGATCAATCACAAGCTAACAACAAAACCCTACTTTTGTTCCCACACTCACACACGCATGTGTGTGTGTGTGCTTTTCGACAACATGCATACATACAACGTACGTTTGACGACGAACTATTTTATATTACAATTATTACAGTTGCTCAATTCCAACTGTTCATTATATATATTCAAGAATAATGCGTTTTAGCTAAGTTGATTTGCTGCGTGTAGAGGGTCGTTAGTTTCTTGATTGTCATTCAGTGCGCTCCTTGACTTTCTTTATAAATCATAGTATGATATCTAACATATGGAAATAAAATGCATGGTTCACGTTATTTACAAACGCAAGATCACGAGTGAGATGAGACCTAGCTATATAACTTACAGATTGGATTTATAGGAAGTTTTTACAGAAATCTGAGACTAGTGACTGGGGATATGACGACGACATAAAGAGTTTAGAATTACAGTTTATTACTATGATATGGTCTTGTCGGAATATGAATATATATAGGTCCCGCTTTTATTATTTAATGCACATACACTCGATGACAGCTAATTGGCAGATATAGCTTATTACCTACATTCGGTTATTTGATAAATTTGTATATCATCTTGAATCTTCATTACAAAGCAAGAAAAGGATCTTGAATATACGAGAAAAAGTTAGGGGTTATAGTATACTGAAAGTCAAGGGTGAGTGAGGACTACGATAGTAAAAATCTGTCTTTAAAAAAGAAAAGGGAAAAAACTCCAATATAATGTGTAGGGAGACGATAATTAATTATTTTTCTAATTGAATTCTATAGCACTACTAAAGAAGGGAAAGGCCTGGCGCGGCTTTGTATTGTATGGTATTGTGATTTTAGGGTTGCAAATGAATCGAATTTTTTTGTTCGATTCGCGATTTTAAGATTCGAGTTCGACAAAGAATACGAATAAAATACTTTATTTATTTGAATAATATATGAATACGGATAAAATATCTCAATATTCGATTCGAATAATTTATATAAAATATTAGTATAATTCAATATATATTTAAATATAATATATGATATTTCAATCTAAATTAAATATAATATATTATAATTCAATATGTTTAAACATAATTCAATATATATTAAATATAATATTGTTTATATTTTATTAAATTGAAAATAAAAGATTACTTTGAATACAAACATTCGATATTCGAGAAATTATTCGAATTCGAAGAACCGTTTTATGATTCGATTCAATATTTGTATTCTATGTCATCTGAATACGAACAGATATTGTGGTATTCGGCTCGATTGAATTCGTCTGCATCTCTTTCCGAACATAAACGTGGATGGGACCATTACCATAATTGAAACCTTATTAATTTAATTACAACATAAACGACCCAATTTTTTTTGTAATCAAAATCCCACAAAAAATAAAGTAAATAGATTATATACATGTTTAGGTAGACATCAATTTTCACCATAAATACTTCGCGACACATGTTTCACCAATTCAGTGTCGCGGTTTGTCCTTTTACGTCGTTAATGGCGTTCGTGAGACCTTTGTCATAACGAAAATAATAAAAAGTAATAATAATAGGCCTCATCATCATTCTTATTTTATATAAAAGTAATAAAATATATTGTGGACTGGAAAAAGAATAAATAATATTACTTTTCTGTAGGTGAATAAAAGCGCACATTCCTAAACATAGAGCAACCTATCTTTTATATAATTCACAACATCATAAAACCACTTTCTTCTCCATCTTCACACACACAAACACACACTATACACACACACAGAGAGAGAGAGATTGAAAACACTCGTCAAAGACGGATTAAGCTACTTAGCATCTACAGCCACTAAATGAAGAGTCCAAAGGGATCGCATTGATCCCAAAATCTACAACAGATCTATAGCAATTTTGGAAAATCTCAAGAATTCGATGTGTTTTTTATTGTTTTTTTTATTGAGATACGAAGTAATTCTTGAATTGGGATCATGCTATCCCTTTGGATTCATCCTTTGGAAGCTTATTATAACCTGAATGTCTTGCTGATGTGAAGGGCTTCAAGATCGAATCATGCAAATGGAAATGAAGACAAGAAATGTGGTTTTTGATTTATTTCGTTTAAAAATGCGTTTTGTTTTGTTTCAGGATTTGAAGACGAAATGGGAATGAAGCGAATCTTCAAATAGGTCAGATTATATTTTAAGATGTGAATCTCCCAATTATAACTTCCTTAATAAACCTATGCATAATCGAGAGATTGATCTGTCGAAAACCCTTGTTAGAGCTTGAAGATATAGAGTGAATTAGCGATGAGTATTGTTTTTTTTTGTTTTTTTTTTGTTTTTTGTTTTATCTTCTTTCCCTTACTTTTATGTCCCTTAGGCAAGCATAAACAGAAGTTATTAATACATACGCTTGAAAGGTCGTCCCTAATTTCTATCACATATGGACTTTAAATTCGAAGACCGAGAAAACCCTTATATGTTCAATGTAGTTGATAGATAATAACGTATATCATTCACTGCATTACATAGATGTGTAGGCCTAATGTGTCCCTCGAGGATTCTACCCTTCCGCGATTTAAATGCGAATGAAGACAAAAGACTACAAATGAACTAAATTTGAGGGCCAAGTGAAAATATTTTTTTTATGATATAAGGTGAAAAAAGTACATTGATTTCAAAACTCAAGGCCATTGCCAGCAGATAATGTCGGGAACATAATGTCCCCATTTGTTTCTTTTCTCCTATCTTCTCTTTGTCTTATTGCGCTCAAATCTCATATCTCACTTCCAAGAAAACCAAGTTTTTTTTTTCATTGGCCTACGATTGTTTTTAGTAGTATGAAGATGAATGATGATTTCGAGCTTCGAAATTAGTTTCCTTTTTTCGATCGATCTGAATAAAAGCAAAATCGTCGATGCATTCCCAAAAGTATTCGTGATCGTCGATCTTATCCCATCGAATGGTCCAAAGAGTTTTCATTTTTTTAATGTTGTCTTCTTCTTACTATATGAATATATTTATGTAAATCTTCAAATTGCAAAATGAAGAAGGGTGAATGTGAATCTGATCATTGAAGCGTTCTCCTGCAGGAAAGACCACAATCACATGAGTTCCCTAAAATTAAGAATAACTCAAAGGCTTTTACTTTTTCTTTTGGTGGTCAATGCCTTGCCTTGCAATAAAGATGCCTTTTTTTTGCTGTCTTAAATTTTGATTTAATCAACATCATTGTTGTATGCTTGAGATGAAAGCAAGAAAGTGAAGTTTAGCCAAAATTGGTGAAGTAATAATCATCAACATATTTCATCTAATCTAACGAAACAACTCTATAAAGATTATTCCGAAGTCATAATTATCTATTCTATTTTATTGAGCGTGTGGGTGAGTATAAACTACCCCTTATTCCGTCAATTCACACAAAAAATTAATAATTAAATTTAAAAAATTACCCACTCTTTTTTAATTACTATTATTTTTAGTTAATTTCTATACCCTTAATTGTATAATTTATATACATAAGTAAATTTTAGTTATAATAACACATATGAGTGTGCAAGTGTACTAGTAGTTATAAAGCATTTGTCGCTCCCCATCATTTAAAATTATTCATAATACAAAAGAAAGAAAAATTATATTACATTTCGGGATTTAGTAGAGACTCTTCTTCCCCAACCGAGTCTTAATTAATCAGATATCGCCTTAACCTTTGCTGCAATTATAATCCATCTTTATCTATAAAATGCAAACAAAAGGAAAATCTTGCAAAAACCCATATATAAAATAATAAGCTTAATTGATATAAATATACAAATAAATAAACAAGTCAAAATCTCACCATTCCATTCCATTACAGCTACGCCTCGCCGGTCGTTGACTGGACTCTTCAAAGACTTCTTACATCTCCGCCAAAATCAGATCCGTTTCAACCAATGCGAATCAAATTCCGATAAACCCATAATTCCAATCCCCCAACGCTTCGATTCTCGGCAGCAATCACCTGCAATTCGAGCTTCAATTTCAAATCGCCCCCAAAATGTCGGCGGCGAAGCCATCGTCTAGATTCTTCACGGTGGGCTGGTGGCGTCGTGGTACTCGTCAAACATTGGGGTTTTGCTTCTGAACAAGTACCTGCTGAGCAATTACGGATTCAAGTACCCAATTTTCCTAACCATGTGCCACATGACGGCGTGCTCCCTTCTGAGCTACGTGGCGATCGCATGGCTGAAGGTGGTTCCTATGCAGACGATAAGATCTAGGGTTCAGTTCATGAAGATCACGGCCTTGAGCTTCATATTCTGCACCTCCGTCGTCGGCGGCAACATTTCGCTGAGGTACCTTCCCGTGAGCTTCAATCAGGCAATCGGCGCGACGACGCCGTTCTTCACCGCCGTGTTTGCGTATCTGATTACGTTGAAGCGCGAGGCGTGGCTGACTTACGTCACTTTGGTGCCAGTGGTCACCGGCGTGGTGATTGCGAGTGGGGTGAGTTTCTATAATAAAGTTTGAGTTTTTACTTTGATATACGAATGAAATTTTTATTTGCCTCTTGTCTGATCGGGTTTGAAATTGGTTTTTGGAGGACAATGGTGATCTCAATATCCATTTATGAGAAAGCTGTTTGCATTGAGATCTTATTACAAGACTTCGATGTGTTCGATCTTCTTACAGTGTAGATGCAAAAATAAGACTTGTTTTGTGTTCTTCTTAGGGAGAGCCCAGTTTCCATTTGTTTGGATTTATCATGTGTATCGGTGCAACAGCTGCTCGGGCTCTCAAATCGGTTCTCCAAGGAATTTTGCTTTCTTCCGAAGGGTAAGCATTGCTCCCTCTCCAAGAACTTCTTCTTTATTCGTTTTTCTTTTTCGAATATGTAATTCGATGATCTTATCTGATCTGATCTGATGTTTGCTATCTGTGTAAAAGGGAAAAACTGAATTCTATGAATCTGCTGCTGTACATGGCTCCAATAGCTGTAGTATTACTACTCCCAGCGACTCTTATCATGGAAGAAAACGTCTTGGGCATCACAGTGGCGCTGGCGAGGAACGACAGTGGAATCATTTGGTTGCTTCTTTTCAATTCTTCGCTCGCTTATTTCGTAAATTTGACCAATTTCTTGGTCACAAAGCACACCAGCGCCCTTACCCTTCAGGTGCTCATTCAATCGTTTTTTTTTTTTCGCGGGGCTTCGTTTCTTATATGATGGTTTCTGGCTATGTTTTTCAGGTCCTCGGAAATGCTAAAGGGGCAGTTGCAGTGGTGATCTCCATATTGATATTCAAGAATCCCGTCTCTATTACAGGGATGCTCGGATATACCATGACCGTAATTGGAGTCGTCCTCTATAGCGAAGCCAAGAAACGAAGTAAATGAGAGAACGGAGAAAATGTCATCTTTGGTATCGATTGACGATTTTGCAATGCACGGTTCTTACATGTTTGACTCACGATTGGATTATCATGCGAGAAGGGTTGCACACTGGGGGAAATTAGTCGATGCATTGGCGGAGAATTTTAGCTTTAATAATTCTATAAAAGGAAACAGATTTCTTGTTATATAGCTTTGCCAGGATACAAAATTTGGGTTCATATTTTATACACAGTTTACATTATCACAACGTGTTGGCCCCTTACGATATTTGATGCTAACTTTCCTTCCAACGTTTTCTTTATTACATCATTTTCTCAAGGTAGAGGGGTACAACAGAATTGATTTTCAGACATCAACCAATTAGAAACAACTATAGCAAAAAAGCTCTTTTTTTTTAAAGGTAGATTGGAATTATTCGCCTATTCTCTACTTGCAATTATTTTTAAAGAGATGCTCATCATTGCCATTCAAATTCCATGAACAAGGCTCTCAATTTCACCAACTCGAAAAGAAAACGGTTATTACTTACAAGAAAAAGAGATGCTTACAATTTTCCTGCAACAATCTTACTCATCATCAGAAACTCGATCGTTTTCCGAATCAAAATCAGATGGCTCGAAGCTCGAGTCTTGTACTTTATCCACAGTAGTACGGCTTCTACCCGACTTGTCTGAAAACCCCACCACCGCGTCCAACGTTCCGCTATAAAGGCCTCTGCTCCCAACGAGCACACTCTGCATACTCTCGCCACTTCTGCTGCTGCTGAGAAGCATACGCAGAGTCTCACGAGCAGAGCTCTCCACCGTTGGATCCACTTTCGGGTCCATGAGATCTTGGCTTAACGAGGTTGACATAGACGGGCCCGCGCTGACCAAGTACCCGGGACCCGATGAGCAGACGTCGATCAAAGGGATATGAACCATAGGGTCGCACATTAGGGGCGTAAAAGTCGGTATGTGCCCTGAAGTTGGTGGTAGCAGCCTGGGAAAATCTAGGGGAGGTAAATCTGCTAAGTTTAGGGCGGTGGCGTTTGAGGGCAGAATATTGGGAGGTGTCGTAGAAAATGGGGATGATAGGTAGGAAGAAAGTGGCGGCAAGGGTAAAGACTCAGTCGACGAGTTTCCTCCTAGAGGACACCAGCAGTAGTGAGGTGAAAGGCCCGACGATGGAAATATTTTAAAACTCGAGTCGGGCAGTGGAGATTTGCCAAAGGGATCGTCAAAGATATTCGTCGCAGCAGCAATAGTCTCGAGAGCTTTGTCAGGTGAAGCAGGGGAAATAGTATCGGCCGTACATGATGTGTTTCCAAAGATGGCTTCTTTAAGCAAATTGCAACTCGAAACCAGGCTATCTTGACTCTCTTCATTTTTGGTAGTAGCAGTATTTGTATGACAATCGATGCAGCTTGAAGTCTCATGATAGCTAGTTGAAGATTGATGCTCCACGGAGTGGACTGAGTTTTCTGAAGGAGGGTCAGCTGATAAAGGTTTACTGAGATTGGAGGAAGTGGTTGCTGGTGTGGAAAGATAATCTCCTCGAAGTTCACTTGCAAAGTAGTTGAGGCGTGACTCGCTGATACCAGTTAATTCAGCCAACGAGAGTTTCCTGGCAAGGAAATCCTTCATCTATAGAGTGCAAGGAAAGATCGTATCAATAGAAGTATAGGTATGGGTAGAATGGGAAAAACTTGCAGTAGTTATGATTCGTACCTTCATAAGCAGTTCTTCTCCAAGTAACTTGGATTTCTCGCAACACCAAAAGTAGGAAACGGAACCATCTGTGGTTTTTATCAAGAAAGACCTCCCCGAGTTGTCTGCTGAGATCTCTTCGATTTCGACAGCTGCCGACTGCGTTTCAGCGCCCGATGTTGCCAACCTCTCCACAGAACCATCGTCTCCATTGAAGGAGATGCGCATATCAGAAGTTGGGAGAAGGGTGAGACATAAACTTCCTCTGTCCAAAATATCAAAATAGAAGATTTAGAGATAAACGTTAAACTCCGTTGAGTCTTTGGTTTTCAGATTTTGATACTTAAAGCCTAGCCATTTAGTTGCTCAATAAAAATTATGGTGAAAACCAGAACAGCACATACTTAAGCCCTAGCCAAGCCTGGCCATTTAATCTCACTCCTCTTAAAATCATAGTAAAGCACATAATGGGACAGTACATCATCATTAAATAAAATAGACCTTGGTGAAAACCAGAACACGCACATAGTTGTAGGTTAATTAAAAAAATATAACACGAACACGACTCAGAAGGCTGAATACTTCTCCAAAAACACGTGAGAATTCAAATATGCACAAAAGTATTGGTAATTAAACATCATGCGATAAAACACTGGTTAGATTTAGAGAAAAAGCAGACAGCAACAACCGGATAAAATAGGAATCATTAGGGGGGAAGTTGCAACGCGTTCATGATGTCATACAGCTGAATTATCACTAGAAATTAAGAATAGACATGGAAGAAGTTATACTTAGCATGATATAAAATATCACGCATTAACTTAAGAGCTTCAAAACTCAAAATACCTTCACTTCTTTCAGAGATCATAACAGAACACGCCGAATACACCTACAAGCCAAAAGATATTTCACTGTGCAGAAAACTAACATTGACAGTCTTAAACACAGGACCCATAAGATGTAATTATGACGACAACAATTATGTTCGTTATAGCAAGCTTATAGACGCAACATCAACCTGATAAACAACAAAAATGGAGGATATAGAAAAGGACAGCGAAACAACAATGACACCAAGATCGGAAAAGCTATGAAGCTTATAAATTAGAAATTTCAGGCGAATCTGTAAGGTGCTTTTTGTTGCAATTTATATTTATATTGATGTATCACCCAAAAGTAGTTTGCACAACCAAGCTGTGATCTGAAACATCAACACTCGACATCAACAGGATTAAGCATGTACTGTGGTCCAAGATATGATGAAGTTAGGCGGTACAAGACAGACACATTTTCTTGACAAGCTTAAGGATCACGAATATCAGATATAAACAGCTAACTTTGGCCAGTCACTTGCCAATGTATTTATGTTCCAATTTTATCGTTATTCAGTATTTATGTCACAAGCATATGTGTTTTGCTTAAGTTTAACAAAACAACCCCTGGACCCCTGCACCCACCCGTAGAAGAAGAAACATGAGGTAGCCTTTACACATAACTTTGAACTCTCAAAACCACTCATCTTTAGCAAGAGATCACAACAGTAAGAGAAATCATCGGGAGAAACGCGTCAATCACAACGCGTAAGAATTACCTTAGTGATGTTGGAGACAAAAGGGTCCCTTGTTTTTTGATCTTCCCTACCCGAACTGAGACAAGAGGGAGACATAGACATCTCGCCAGCAGGCCAACTTCTGAAGGTTCAAAGTGCTATTCCATAAAAGAAAATGGTAAGTGTCTTATAAAACTATAAAAATGTCTTAAAATTAGGAAAGGCGAACAGGGGTCAGGGAAACAACCTCAATATACTAAAACAAGCTGAACCACAAAATTCAACACCAACAAATCACATTGATGATAATCAAACCAAAACCAATAATTCAGCAGGCCACATGATAACCTTAATCTTCAGAAGATGAATCACAAAGTAAAGTACAATCACATCAATGTCTTCTGGGACTGCATCTCTTACGCATATAGGGTTCACATAATTAAGCCCAACGTCAACGAATACAAATAAAACTTGCACACAACAGTAAAAACTCACGTCCTTACCTGGCTGAGATGAGCCAAAAGGCGATCTTCAACCAATCCATTCGATGCATTAAACTTAAGCAGAGGCTTCAATCTCTCATCATTACGGCACGCACCAATAACCTGCAAATCCAAAGCCTCAAACCACCGCCTGAAATCACCGCCTCCACCATCGCTACTCTGCATCAACAGGTCTTCACCGTCTTCATCGATTAGTATATCCCTCAACCTCTGCGCAATCGAGGGAAGAAAACTTCCAATCGAATCTTCACGATTCGTGTTCTGATCGTCGCGATTGTTTCCGGAACCAGGCATGATTATTTTGTCAAAAAAAAACCTGAACTATCTCGAATTTCGTCGAGCTTGTTCTTTATCCAACAAAATCTATCAATCAATTTCGCCTGCTATTACGTATTCCACGATCGAATTCGTCGTTCGCTGCTGAGTCAATCAACGATTGAGAAAAGCCGGACTTACAGATAACAAATTGTTTGGTATTAGATGGAATGGTAGTTTAGGCAACATAGACAATTTATAGGGGAAGGCCTACGGACCTGAAAGCTTTTATTCAAATCCATTAACTGTAGTGTTTGAGTTACGGGACCAATCACACCCTTTGCAATAAAATCATGCAGGTATAAGTACACGTAAGCATGCAGGGCCCATGTCTCAATAGTGGGGTCCGCAGACATATCAAATCCTGCAATAGTTGTTTATTTTCAAAATAACCCCTCGATAACGACATTTTTCAGGATAAACCTTACGGTAATCGAAGAGTTATCAAGGCATAACCACAGTATTCTACTATTAATGTATACTATAGAAGGAAAAACAAAGTACAACAGTAACAGATAAGATCAAACTTAACACCCAAACACAAACACAAAGATTACCAATGTTACACTTTCAATCCATACGAACATATTCCAACAGATACCTCAGTGAAAAATCCAAATAAGCACACACAAGACAAAAAGGGCCAACAAGTGTAAGAACACTGATAATTCTCCCCAAATCAACGCCCTCTTTCGAACCCAATTCTCGACCGACCCGAACCTTCGAACCCATCCCTCATCGAACCAGCGCCAGCCTTCAACGAGCCGCCGCTCCCAATCTTATCCATAGCCTTCTTCCCCGTCTTAACCTCGGTCAAGAACTGATCCAACCCAAATGGATCCTCTTCGGCGGGCTGGTCCTTGTCAAACTCGACGGGCCTATCCCTCGGGCCAGCCCGCTCAGAAGTGCCCGTGAACGGCTTACTCGACTTGAAACGATCGGTCTTCATTATCTTCTCCATCTGCTCGTCAGCGCCGCCGTACATCTCATCGTCTGCGTCTTTCTTGGGCCTGTAGAGCGTGCTCATAGTAGACTGAGCCGTGAAAAGGCCCTTGTCGTAGATGTTGTAAGCATCGTCGGTGGCAAAGCCCGAATCCATGCCCTTCTCTTGGTTGAAGAGCCTCTGATCGTACATGACTTCGCCTCCTTTATTACCAGTCGACGCCATTCCAAGGGCAACTTTCTCGCTGATGTCACGGTCCCTATCCCTAGTGATCTTACTCTTCTTGCCCATGGCAGCATCTTTAGCCTCGAGCCTCCTTTCCCTCTCCCTCTCCCTACGGCGTTCCTCGCGAATTTTCTCTCTCTGAAGGCGTTCTTCTCTCTCCTCCCTACTTTCTTTGGGGAGCTCTCTGGCGTGTTCGTAATCCATGCTCATGTCGACGTCGTTTACAGTGCCGCCCCTTTCGGAAGGAGGTGGGGCCACGCCGCTCCTCTCAGATCTAGCTTTACGGGCCAATTCTCTCAGCTCCATCTCCTTCTTCTCCTTCTCCTTCATCATCATTTCTTTCTGAACCTTGGATCGCATGGCGACTGCTTCCCTGGCTTTCTGTTCGGCCACGTATAATGCCTCTGATAGCTTGGCAAAGTTGTCGTTGATCTGAACCTCTTGGAGGCCGCGGCCATCGGCTGCTAGGCGCTTGTCGAGGGGAATTGTGTATCCCTTTGGGTTCTTCCAATTTGAGATGCAAGGAGGGATTTTCCAGTCTTGCTGGTCCTTGACGGTCACGGGTCGGGGCGGAGAGTGCATGACTGGCACGGGCGGGGAACCCGACGCCTTTGGGACGCGCTTGTGTTTGAACTTTGGTGGCTCCAATGGGTCGACGGGCGTCTCCACCATTCTGATGATCCTTTCCTTAGCACCCGAGTTAAAGGCTGCTGATTGCTGAGATGGCTTGTACTTGATGAACTTGGAATCTGAGGAAGCGCTGGGAACGTTCTTTGGCTGGGCAGCACTGAGCCTAACGTTTACGATCTTCTCGAGAGCAGCCTTAGTAGCTTGGGTTGTCTCGTCTATTTCCTTCTGCTTCTCGTCTACATCCATGTCCTCGTCTTCCTTCTCCTTATCCTTGACAACCATAGGAATGAGGTCGGTGTGCTGAGAATAGACAATCTTCTTAGCATTCTCGTTCTGTTTGACAATCGCATCATATCTCAAGTTCCCTCGCTCGTCGACGGTCAGAGGAAGAGTCTTCGCATTGGGTTTTTGACCTTTACTCCGACCCATCCCAAGTGGGTACTGGGCATAGTGTATCTCTGGAAATGCTCCACCATCGCCGAAATCCTCGGGTTTAGAAGGCTTAAACCCCGAACGCTTCATGTAAGGTGGGACGGGCTTGGCTTTGATGGCGGCTGACTCTGAGGCTTCAGCCTCGGCTGAGCTGTAGCGATTCTTGAACCACGGATCGTTGGAGTGGTCATAGTTAGTGGCTACGGATGATTTCGCCTTTGGGAGAATCTCGGTCAAAGCTGCCATATTCAATCTCCGATGGCAATTGCAAGATAAATGGTATCAAACCTGAATTTTTTTCAGAAGCAGAAGGCTTAACGCAGAGCCCTAAATTCGAGCCACAAATAACCATAATCCAATAAAAATTGTGAAAAGGAACAAAGAGCGGCAACACTACGGAAATAAATGAGAACAGTCATCAGGAATCAGGATGATAAACATAGGCAATAACGCCTTCCGCGCCGTAATCGCAGAATCTAAATCTTCCTAGGTCATAACAAAAGAAAAAATCAATACCTAACGTGATTTGGATTAACTAGCTTTCGCTAGCTCAAACCCTAGGGACAGACGATTAGGGAAACGACAGCTAACAAGCAGCATAATACATAGTTGCACGGAGAAGAAGAGATTCAATAACTACAGACCTTGGATTTGAGCAACGCGAAGTAAGCTGAAGTCGACCTAGCTTGATCTGATTAGGTAAGGGATCGAAATACTTTTATCGACGGAGAAGGACGAGATATTTTTTTCTTCGTTTTTCTTTTTCTCCCTTTTCCTAATTTCTTTTTGTTTTATTCTGGCACCGGCTTACTTAATGGGCTTTTTTATACAAAATGGGTTCATAGAAAATTTAACATGTCTATCAAACGGCCCATTAACGAAACACTCGATTTTCTATGGAGTTTAGCTAAATCGAGGCCCGAGGGTATATTTTCTATAATATCTTAAAATCAATTCGAGGATTTAAAAAACATAATTGCATGAGAAATTAGTCTTTGCTACTATGTCTTTGACTGTCATTCTCCGTAATTAAATCATGAGATCGAGTTTCTGTGACTATTTGTAGTTTGTATAGGCTTAAAACGATACCGTAAAGATTAGTTTTGCACGTTTTGAGTGCGAGGAAAGAAAACATTCC
Organism: Craterostigma plantagineum; assembly: GCA_027422505.1. Lineage (NCBI taxonomy): Eukaryota > Viridiplantae > Streptophyta > Magnoliopsida > Lamiales > Linderniaceae > Craterostigma > Craterostigma plantagineum. Next base: position 2,535,322 of record JAPQWV010000009.1, on the reverse strand, counting down.
ATGATTACTTACTTTTTATTCGGATATACAACGTATTTACATCTAGGAATTGCTCTTTTTCATTAAATAATAACAAACGAGCAAAACTTGGAAGTTGGAACCTCGCTAGTTTAGTTGTAGGGCTCGTAAAAATTATATGAGAAAAGTTTAATAAAAACTTGATTTTTTTTTTTGCACTAGTGCAATAACTTTTATATAACCATATTAATTAATACAAACCGCGCGAAGCTGTACCTAACTAAAGAAACTAAGTCGCAGATCCAACGTGGGAAGAACTTCCATTTCCGTCGCCCCAACATTCCTATTAAAATAATAATCACGCGCCGCCGCCGCCGCCGGATAATTCTCCTTACAGCAGCCTTCTCCGACAAACTGCCGCCGCCGCACCTTCTCATAATTATCCACGTCGCTCGTCAGAGAGTTCAGTGGGAAGAGCTGCAGAGTTTCAACCGCCCTTCGCTCTCCGTCCTCCGACCAAATCATCGGCCGGCGAACCACCTCGCCGCCGCAGGCTGCCACGTCATCACAAGTCAGATCAAATCCCACCGTCGAAAAAGAACAAACGAAAAAACAACTCACCTTCTTCCGCTGACGAAGGCAGCAGCTTGTCGATGGGCTTGTCGTCGGAGTTGAAAACGACGTCGTCGCTCCCTCCGTCGACGACCAAAACCCTCCGCCGCTTCTGCCTCTCCCTCGCCTTGTGATTCTGAAACCAGTAAAAGACGTTCTTGCTCTCAATCTTGCCGTAGAAACTGAGCTGAGAAGATATCTTCTGTATCTGATCGGTGGTCGGCGTTCTCATGCCTGACCTGAAAAGCTCCGTAAGAACCTTAACTTGCTCGGCGGTGGGATTCCACCGCCCACACTTTGTCCCCGTGCTTCCGCCGCCGACGGCTCGTGACGTGGCCCTAATACTACAAAACCCTGATGGGCAATCGTCCATTAGATCTTATTATGCTTCTGTGTTGATGTGAAAGTTCATGAGAACTGTGGGCATTGCTATTCTATTTATAGCACTAGCCCAAGGTTAAAAAGGATTTTGTAATGGAATTTAGTATAATAGGATAAGACAACTGCGAAGCTAAGATTGAGACAGTATTATTATTGGTGCATTGTTTAATATTTGAGGGCTTTGTTTTTTGTGCGATGAAAGGGATAGACATTGCATAAAAAGCTGCCACTGTTCAAAGTTTCGGGCCACGGAATGAAGAGAAAGAGGTGACTAGGTGTAGTTTTCTCGCATTAATAATTCTCGTGCGAAGTATATATAATAAGGGTTATTTTTTTTTTCTTCTCATATACTAGCTGATATTCAACTCATTGGCGAGCAAGAAAATAGAGCTCAGCTGAAAAGAGAAAAGTTTGAAAAATGGTGCAAATTGGCAGGGCGAAAAAAGATGCAAGCTATTAAATTAACCATGCAAAGGGCACGTCTATACAATATACTAAGTACTAGGTTAAGTTAATTTCGTATGACGTGTGCGTGTTGTTATAATTCTAGACTTTGATTTTTTAATGTACATAGTGGTGGTGATTCAAATCACTGACAAGGATTACTGAGATTAATTGACCAACACACAAAACCGTGTCCGAAAAATTTGATATTGGGATCGTAAAAAACCCTACTTTTCATATAGCGTGGAGACACGAACTATATGACATGAAAAAGACAACTTAGGATTTGAGATTGGGGGGAAAAAGAAGACAACCCCATAACACCAAAATAAAAGGGGGACCAAAATGGCTTTTTAGGCGTCCGTTGATTGGTGTCTTAAAGCGAGAACACGATATGGCCCTTTAATGAAATTCACAAAATCGTCGAATTTTATTATTGCAGTTCTATTAATCCAAGAAAACCCTTGACCGAAGCAAAAGTATAAAGAAGTATATAACCCAAGAAACGCATGCAAATCATAGAAATCATAAAAGGGTTTTGTTAGGAGTAACTTTTTTTCCTCATACCTATGTTCAAAAAATTTAATGATCATGATCCATGCATGCACGACGAATTGTTGCTTTGTATCTTTGTGATTTGTTTTGCGTCCTCGTTTCAAGTTTCGAAAGCTACTCTTTTTCTTTTTATTTTTTCTATTCGAAGCTTATGCGTGAGTTTGAACATTAAATGAGATTGTAATGACTTGAATCTTATTTCCTCGTAGATTTAATTATAATCTTTTTCAAAACTGACTTTTTCCTCTTCCAATATTAAACATCCGATGCAAATTTTATCCGACGTCCACGAAAGAACAAATAATAAAAAGAAAAGCAACTATTTTGCATATATATATGTACAAGTATACGCAAGAAATACACTAATAAATTTGGTTTAATACTTATATATTCAATAGGTCATCGTCTTTATGAAATGGTGTTATATATTTAATTTGATGTGCACGCGATTCCATGATGCAACATTTAACAATAGGAAAATGAAAATTCGACCAGCCAATTTGTTGTGCGTGCTTTTTCCTCAAGTCCCAAGAATGTTTGGATCTCTCCAAATCCAATATACTATCACTATACACAATGTATATATTTTTCTATTACAAAGTTTTGGCAGTTTCCTGCTTGGCCCTACTATTTCATGTCGAATTCCAATAAAAACACACATTAATCCCGATTAATTTACGAAGAAAGGAAAAAGAAACTACAAGAAATTGGTTTACTGCCCATTAATTTTAATTTATTTGAAGTTTTATGGACAACTATTGTTATGCCATTGCCTACTTTGTTTTAAAAAATCAGGCACAATAAATGGTTAAAACATAGTACGTGGAGAGATGCAAAAGCAATAAATAGATAAAAGCGCCATACGTCCCTTTTCCATATCCTCAATATCTGCGACATATACGAGAAAGTCTAATAGAGGACTACACTAATCTTTATGGCTATTATTTATATATTGATGTTAACTAAGGAAATTATTTGAATGTTAAGAGAGGGTGAGAGAGAGAGAGAGAGAGAGAGAGAGAGAGAGAGAGAGAGAGAGAGAGAGAGAGAGAGAGAGAGAGAGAGATGGGTGTGAAACTTAGGCCGTCCCCTAATTTCCGTCGGTTTCTATGTTGTCTCCACTTCTCTTTGTCTGCACTGAGTTTTACATGCAAGGTTTCTTGGCACAAGCATTTATAACATTATAATATATAACTATAATATTAGTTTAAATAGTTATAATTCAAAATATGTAAAAGATAAAATAATTTATGAGGATGTAGCTGAAAAATAAATAAAAAAATTAGAGGAAATTAATAATTGCACATAGCATACGAAATTAGTTTGATATAATTATCATACACCCCTCACCGTTTATATACATTAGTTGTTTTGCACAGAAATGCGTGTGCAGATATATTAATGTTGAATTTTTAGATGATTAGTTAACATATTTAAAATAAAATCTTAATTTAAGAATAAAAATTGTAACAAATTAAAATAGTTAGTGTAGAATTGAAAGTCGCTATTATTAAATTGACATACCAATTTGACAGTTTTCAAACACCCGAATCCATTTATATAAGAGTATAGGTTATACATTATCTATATTATAGAAAAATTATTATTGTAACAATTACAGTTGTAAAGCACAAAATTATACAATTATTAAAATGAAAGAAGAATAATAATATGAACGATTGTAACTTGGCATTCCCTCATAGTCAGGGCGGATACAGGAATATTTTCCCCGGGGGGGGGGGGGGGGGGGCGTGACATAAATAAATAAATAAATAATAATACATCAATAAAAAAAAAATTGATTAATCGACTTTAAAATAGTACTTGAGATACAATGACTGAATTTAATAAAAAACTTTCTAACTAAAAGGAATTCGACGTTCTTTAAGATTTTCAAAGTCTTCAATGATTGTTTCAAGACTCGCTCTTGTAACAAATTCTCTCTCAATATATATCATTAACGCATCTGAGAGGAAGTCTTCCTCCATTTTACTCGAAGTCTAGTCTTCACAATATTCAAGAGCAAAAAAATCTTTAGCCAAGGTTAATGCCAATTGAGTTCAAGAGCTGCTCACGATTGTGTTTTTTTTTTTTTAATACAATTTCGGCCTAACTTTACCCAAGCAGCAGCCCAGCTCGCCAGTAGCCCAGCAAGCCGTGTTCGCCAGCAGTGCAGCAAGCCCAGTTTTTTAATAACTTTTAAATGCACAAAAAGCTAGCAAAAGGATTCGAACTTGGGTCTCTTTGACATAGACTCAAGACCCCTGCCACTTGACCAAACACACATATTGATCTAATAGCAAAAACAAAGTTACTTATATATTTTATGACATATTTAACTACGATATAATACTAAAAGTTTCGAAAATTTTCGGGGGGGCCCGATCCTACATTAAATCCGCCCCTGCTCATAGTCATACTCATAGTAGATGGTGAGTAAAACTTTACATTCCAATGTAACAATAGCGTTTTGAATAGATGGGAAAAATTGAAATAATGTAAACACAAAGGAATGACAGATCATGATAGGAAACATACCAACATTTGCTATAAAAATCTATAAAGGCGAAGGTAGAATCTGCTAAATAGCAACCCTAGCCATGTAATGAGATTAAGAATCGCTTATTAAAGACTCTCACGAGATATAGATGAAAAAAAACGTGAACTTTGAGAGAAAGCTACGCTGAAGAGAAGCAGATATCTTCGCGATTTTATCAAAGATATGCACGGCTGAGTTGTGTTCTTGTGATGCTTGACAAATACAGTAGCAAGAGTTGGTCCTGCAAAAGAAAGATTAAAAAACAAATCCAAACTATTGTAATACCAACTAATAGAAAATGAAAAGAGACTGATATGGTGGTTTATCTCTGATACGGTCCAGAAACTAGGTGGGCTAAAAAATAGAAAAGAAAATAAGCCCAACATGAAAGGCCCAATAAAACAGGATATTTTAATATCTATCGGGAGCTGCGAATACCTCAGAGGACGGCTAGTGACCCCTGGATAAAAAGAGGTCTCCTGGATGCATTAATGACTGAAAAGTAGGCACAAGGAAAGGAGGCGGGAAAACACGTGTCGCTCAAGGAATGGGCTGCGCCACTGTAGCTCCTGCGTCAGATGGGACTACTGTATGAAAGTTGTCCTGTCAGGGCCAATTTTCAATGTATCTCGTACCAGGCAGTCATTTCTCCAGAAAATCCGGTACCTAGCCCTTCCTAGCCCCGCGAAGCTCCTATAAAAGCAGCACTTGGATATTTTCAAAGGCATCATCATCAAAATACGAAAAAAAGCTCATAATCCTCTCATTTATCACATGAATAACTTCTTACTCATTACTTAGAATATTTTAAAGAAAGATGAGCGATTCGAGTGTGTAATCTGCCCAGAATAGTGAAAAGAATACTTTTTGGAGCGTCGTGGACGTAGGACCTTACCAGTTCTGAACCACGTATATCTGGTGCCTTTTTCGTTTATGTCCCTTTCTACGTCCCTTAAGCACCCAACACACGTCCCGTAACTTTGAGAAACCAAGACTACCGCTATATAAAATTTCCCCACAAATACTAAATTCTTTGATTGGGAGAGCCCCACATCAAATGGCGCCGTCTGTGGGAAGTACAGAGTTGGAGACGTGAGTAACCTTGCAAAAAGTGTGCGAAGTTGTGCTTAAGGCCACCACTTTTTCTTTTCCTTTTTTTTCTGTTAAAACAAAAGACACAGGTAGCCCATGGAAGAAGATCCCCGATACGAAAGAACTTGGACCTGCAATTTGCGGAAGCAGAGGGGAGTGACCGCCACGAACGACCCACCATCCCAGAATCCGTCCTTGTGACACTGGCGTCCGAAACTCCGATCACCTTAACGGCCGCTCAGCTAGACCGCCTGATGCGCAACACTATCAGTACGACATTGGCAGAAAGACGAAGAAAACGAAGGCAGCGACGAAAAGCTCAATCACCGCCAAAGACGGAACAGGTTGAAGGCCGCTTCACGGAAGTAACCGGGGAAAATGAGGCAGAAATAAGGTTCCAGGCGTCACCCGCGGGAACTGAGGAAACTCCCAGAGGGCAGTCAGAATCGGAGAGTGAGCCGCGAAGGAACGGAGAGATCCCAGGAGCCGCCAGACAAACTGAGGAACGACCCAGAAGGGAAAGGCAGACCCCTAGCGAAGAAGAGCAAGACGATTATTGGTCAGAAAGGGACCCCAGGACACCTCCAGGGAACTCCACCAGTTCCGTTAGTGAACCACCCGAGAACGCGAGGAGCGCCGGAAGTTCCAAGAGGAGGAAGCGAGCCGAGCCCCGCACAAAAGCAAAAGAGGACGCGTGGGCTGAAAAGGAGAGGGAGCTACAAAATCAGCTCGAGGACCTCAAACAGGTTGTAGACGGGGTGCGAAGCCGCACCATGCAGCCGAGACTAGGGGAGCGACTCGTGGCAGGAACTCCCTTTGCGAAGGAGCTGTTAGCAGGAGAAGTTTCCTCTAACTTCAAACAGTTACCATACGAATACGACGGAACCACGGATCCGGTGGAGCATGTCCTACGATTCCAGAACACAGTCTTACTCCATGTTCTCTGATGGAGTCAAGTGTAGGGTATTCCTGACCACCCTGGTCAGAGCCGCGCAGCAGTGGTTTAGCCAGCTGGCTCTTGGATCTATCAAGTCCTTTGAGGAGTTTCAACTCATGTTCATAACACAATTTGCTAGTGCCCGAAAACAACCTAAATCTGACATGTCACTATTCCAGGTAAAACAGCGGGAGAACGAAGGTCTCCGTGCGTATATAAGCCGGTTCAACATCGCAGCCCTCGAAGTACCAACGGCGTACACGACATCAAAGGCTCTCAGTAAGCCTGCGACGTGAATGGTACCGGGGATTCCCACATTTCCAAGGACCTAAAGGTCCATACTGAATGTGCTAAGAACCAAGAGAGCCTAGCACCAAATAGCACCTGAGGACAAGGACGACGGTCCTTGCAACCCAGGACGTGCTCAGGATTCGTACTTGGTTTACGAATCAATTAAGCGTGCCGGCGCTATAACCGTGCTTCAGGTTTGTACTTGGCTTACGAATCAATTAAGCGTACCGACGCTATAACCGTGCTTCAGGTTCGTACTTGGCTTGAGGATCATCAAGCGTACCGGCGCTATAACCGTGCTTCAGATTCGTACTTAGGCTTACGAATCATTAAGCGTACCGGCGCTATAACCATGCCTAAGGTTCATAACTGTCCCAAAGCGTTCGGGAACTACAATCGTGCTCAGATTCGCATTTGGAAAACAAACATATGCGGGAAAATGGTGAGATCCCCATCAGGGAGTCACGGATTGAAAAGACAGTCGAAAACAACAAAGGGTGCATATATAACAGGGAAAAAGACACCAAAAAACATAAACACCAAGGGGAGTTAAGCTCCCCAAAAAGGCAGCACAAATCCTAATAAGTCCGAAAAACAGAAAAAAGTGTTCAATATATCACAACGCAAAAGAGCGAAATCATGGGGCAGGAGGGTCCAAAGAAATGATAGCCTCCGGGAGGTCAGAAGAAGAGGTAGCTTCCGGGAGATCTGAGATGTCAGCGTGGGTCAGGACCTCCATATGCTTCTCCGCGGCAGGGACCCAGAACTTAGTGTTCTCAAGGGCTCTAGGATTTCCCAGGAAACATGGAAAGGGAAGCGCCTGCAGAGCGACTTCCACTTCAGTCCCTGCCTGGCCCGCTTTGTAACCTCCCTCAAAATAGTATTGCATCAGGGAAACAAAGTCCCGTAAGGAGAGCGGATCCTTCAGATACTCCTGGCGCCAATCCTCGGCCAAGTCACTTAGAAATTTCTTCCCCGCAGCCATAGCCAAGAGGTGCTGCTGGCAAAGACGAACGGCACCATCCTTAGCATCCTGCAGACGAGACTCCACGCCTACCCTCACCCTACGCTCCAACGCCGCGTCCCATTCGGCCTTTTCCCTAGCAAAAGGATCCCTCAACTCCCTCTCCAACTGCCTCGGTAAAGTGGCCTGCTCCTCAAGCATCTTCGCTTTTTCGGCCTCAAAACCCGCCTTAGCCTCCTCGATGGCCTCGGCGGAAGGTTCACCAGGCTGGCCTTCGATTCCCTGTTTCCCCCTTTTTCTCTTGTGTGTCCACGGCTTTTGGAGTTCCCCTTAATCAGTTCCAGCCTTCGGCCCTTCGTTTGTTGTTTGTTTTTTTTTATGGCCGTGACAGAGGCGGGTGGTGAACCTTCCGCCGATTTGGTCTTGTCCCAGTTCTATCTGAAACCTTATGGTCCCTTCTTTTACCTGGCTACCATTTCTTCTTCTCGGGGTGGTAGCACCCACTGCTTCTTGAAGAACCATGGAGCCGAGAAGGACTGGCAAAGTCGTTATTTTTTCGTGAGATCTCCCGATCACCCGTGGGATTTCCCAACAGATTGGGTGGAGAAGGCCCTTATACGGAATCCTGGGAGGTGCTCTTCGCGCAACGGTAGGGCTTTAACCCTTCTGAACCAGCATGCCCAGCTTAGGGGCCTTTGAACCCCCTTCACTTGGTTAATCATCCTGGGGCTCTCCATCACTTTGGGTTTTCCTCTGCTTCTGTCACCTTTTCCTTTGATGGTACTCTTCTTATTTCGGCCTTTCCTTCTCCCCTTTAAGTCGTTTATAAATTTTGCTAACCTTTCCTTGTGTTTTGGCATAGGTATGTTGACTCCGTGGTATTCTCTTCTCGCCAAGGTCAAGAAGGAGCATCCTCCGACTGGTCAAGGCGCAGGCTCTTCTGATGAAGTTCATGTTTTACCTGCGGTCCCTCCGGCCAGGGATATTCGTGAGGAGGTCCAGTTGGACCTGGCCTCTGTTGGGGGAGCTCAGACATCATCTGTGGTGCCCGCCTCTGGTGCTAAAAGGAAGGCCTCTGCTCCCAAGGGATCTGCAAAAAAGATAACGAAGAAAACGCCTCGTGCTTCTTCGGGTGAGGTAATGGAGCAGACCCGTCAGGGACCTCAGGGGACCTCCGCTGGGGATCCTGTTCTTTCTGTGGATCAGCTGTCTGGAGCTGAAAGGGTGAACCTATTGGGCCGTTTCGTGCCTTATGCTGACCGGGAAGTCCTTCTCCAAGGCTCTCCATCGTCGAATGCTGAGCAGCTGACTTATCATCTGCTCAAGGTACTTTCTGGTTTTTTTGTCATTCCTGGTCTCTTCCACGGCACTTTTGTAGCTATTTTTTCTTTTCGGGTGGTGAGCCATGCATCTGTTCAGCCATCCCTCGATCTGTCAGTCCGGGATTTAGAAGCGGTCAATCAGTCCCTGCAAAGTCAGTTACAAGAAGCGCAGGCCAGCTTATCGGTAGGCCGAGGCGATCGAGGAGGCTAACACGGGTTTTGAGGCCGAGAAAGGGAAGATGCTTGAGGAGCAGGCCATTTTACTGAGGCAGTTGGAGAGGGAGTTGAGGGATTCTTTTGCTAGGGAAAAGGCCGAATGGGACGCGGCGTTGGAGCGTAGGGTGAGGGTAGGCGTGGAGTCTCGTCTGCAGGATGCTAAGGATGGTGTCGTTCGTCTTTGCCAGCAGTACCTCTTGGCTACGGCTGCGGGGAAGAAATTTCTAAGTGACTTGGCCGAGGATTGGCGCCAGGAGTATCTGAAGGATCCGCTCTCCTTACGGAACTTTGTTTCCCTGATGCAATACTATTTTGATGGAGGTTACAAAGCGGGCCAGGCAGGGACTGAAGTAGAAGCCGCTCTGCAGGCGCTTCCCTTTCCTCCATGTTTCCTGGGAGATCCTAGAGCCCTTGAGAACACTAAGTTCTGGATCCCTACCGAGGAGAAGCATATGGAGGTCCTGGCCCACGCTGACATCTCAGATTCCCGGAAGCTACCTCTTCTTCTGACCTCCCGGAGGCTATCAATTCTTTGGACCCTCCTGCCCCCTGATTTCGCTCTTTTGCGTTGTGATATATTGAACACTTTTTTTCTGTTTTTCGGACTTATTAGGATTTGTGCTGCCTTTTTGGGGAGCTTAACTCCCCTTGATATTTATGTTTTTTGGGTGTCTTTTTCCCTGTAATATATGCACCCTTTGTCGTTTTCGACTGTCTTTTCAATCCATGACTTCCCTGATGGGGATCTCACCATTTTCCTGCATATGTTTGTTTCCCAAATGCGAATCTGAGCACGATTATAGTTTCCGGACGCTTTGGGACAGGTATGAACCTTAGGCATGGTTATAGCGCCGGCACGCTTAATGATTCGTAAGTCTAAGTACGAATCTAAAGCACGGTTATAGCGCCGGTACGCTTGATGATTCGAAAGCCAAGTACGAACCTAAAGCACGGTTATAGCGCCGGTACGCTTAATTGATTCGTAAGCCAAGTACGAACCTCAAGCACGATTATAGCGCCGGCACGCTTAATTGATTCGTAAACCAAGTACGAATCCTGAGCGCGTCCTAGGTTGCAAGGACCGTCGTCCTTGTCTTCAGGTACTATTTGGTGCTAGGCTCTCTTGGTCCTTAGCACATTCAGTATGGACCTTTAGGTCCTTGGAAATGTGGGAATCCCGATACCATTCATGTCGCCGGCTTACTGGGAGCCTTTGATGTTGTGTACGCCGCAGCCCGTCGGGGGCGGTATCTTGTACACCCTTACGGGCATCATCACACCGCAGATATATTATCTTTAGCCTCCTGTACACCGCAGATCCGTCGACCTTTGGCATCATCACATCGCAGATATATCATCTTTGACGTCATGTACACCGTAGGTCCGTCGACCTTTGTCATCTATTATATTATTAGGTGCACCATATATATAATAAAGTCCTTATATTACGACAAGGAGGTACGCCTCGTTAAAACCGTCCCTAGACAAAACCTCCCTTGAGGTAAAATCCTGGGATAAGGAAAAAGAGTACGTCCCCTCCTTCAATACATAGTGATTTTACACATAAAACTTTTTCAAGTTAGATATGTTCCAGGGACGAGGCAAGGCCCTCCCCTCTGCATCCTCTAACTCGTAAGCTCCTCCTTGGGACTTCCAAAAAGCAAGAAAGGGTGGGGGAGGACAATCCGCCCTTTGAGAGGCCGTGGGCAGCACCACCAAAAAATTCCCAAAAGACAAACCACCCACAAGAGACCCTACATCAGCGTGGGAGCAAGAAGAAGCGCCGAACTTACTTGTTCCTGGCGCCGAAAGGGCGGGCGCAGATGGTGGCTCCTCAACCCTAGGAGCACAGAGCGCTGGAGGATCAGAGAGGATGACCAACTCGTCGGACTTGGCGGGCGAACTGACAGGCATCAAACCACCAGAGGCCTCGGACGGACCAACAGAGGTCGACGAACGAGTTCTTGGGCGGTATCCCGAGGTTTTTACCGCCGACTGCTTGAAACGAGGCTTAGATTTGGGGATGGGAGGTTTTAACGATGGGAGAGTGGCGGAAGATCCGGAATCGGAGAGGTTCGCAGAGGCTTATGAGCGACTGGCGGAGTCAGACAAAGAAGAAGCCATGGCGGAATGAAGAAAACGATGAGATGAAAAATACCTTGTCAAATAAATCGCCCTTTTTGAATGCGCAGGGGATGATGAAGAGACAATTACTAAGTCACCGCTACTGAAAGCCAACGGTTCCCAAGAAATTAAGTACGACGGAAATAACTGTTTCTGTTTCAAAAAGAGGTGTGGTTCCCCATGTATGGAAACAAAATAAGGGAGTTCACGGGACATACCATAAGCCCACTTCCTTACTTATTTTTACTCTAATTTACTTTGTACCGAAAATAAATTAGAGTAGGAAAGTGGTTGATACGGTCCAGAAACTAGGTGGGCTAAAAAATAGAAAAGAAAATAAGCCCAACATGAAAAGCCCAATAAAACAGGATATTTTAATATCTATCGGGAGCTGCGAATACCTCAGAGGACGGCTAGTGACCCCTGGATAAAAAGAGGTCTCCCGGATGCATCAATGACTGAAAAATAGGCACAAGGAAAGAAGGAGGCAGGAAAACACGTGTCGCTCAAGGAATGGACTACTGTATGAAAGTTGTCCTGTCAGGGCCACTTTTCACTGTATCTCGTACCAGGCAGTCATTTCTCCAGAAAATCCGGTACCTAGCCCTTCCTAGCCCCGCGAAGCTCCTATAAAAGCAGCACTTGGATATTTTCAAAGGCATCATCATCAAAATACGAAGAACAGCTCATAATCCTCTCATTTATCACATGAATAACTTCTTACTCATTACTTAGAATATTTTAAAGAAAGATGAGCGATTCGAGTGTGTAATCTGCCCAGAATAGTGAAAAGAATACTTTTTGGAGCGTCGTGAAGACGTGGACGTAGGACCTTACCAGGTCTGAACCACGTATATCTGGTGCCTTTTTTGTTTATGTCCCTTTCTACGTCCCTTAAGCACCCAACACACGTCCCGTAACTTTGAGAAACCAAGACTACCGCTATATAAAATTTCCCCACAAATACTAAATTCTTTGATTGGGAGAGCCCCACATCAATCTCCATCGTGGATTCCATCCCCTCAAGGTCGCCTGGGAGCTTGTCAACCATGGTCGGCTTGAGTATATCAACTGTGTACCAAGAAATATTAAATAAGAATATCAGTAAAACTATTATGTTCAGTTAGGAATATCAAGCATAGATGTGCAGGTTGTTTAGATGAGGGACTCATAAAGATTAAAGGCCAATCGTGAAGAAACATAGCAAATTTAGAAAGCAATAGAAGTGACAACAATCTAGAAAAATGAGTTTCATATATACATGCATCCAACTTGCTCAGCCTCGAAGAATCGTAGGTCCGCGAGAATTTCCTGGAACTGTGTCGCGAGCTGTTGATCATCTCCAAGAAAGAGATTAACGGAGACAAAACCGTTGATGGAAGCATTACTGTTTGTTACCTCTGTATCAACCGTCAAATGAATGGGGTTCGTGACTTCTCTTGAACAGAACTCGTGGATCAAAGCACTGCCTGCAGTGTCTCCCCAAACCTGCTCGTTCCATCAACTTGCTCAACAACATCCGCCAATAAAAGGAATATAAAAAACAAAGGTCAAGAGTGTTTTGATTAACAAGAGTCAAGATATTACCATCCAACAATCTATGTCAAATGTTATTTGAGGCGCGCTAGGCGGTGAACGAGGTGAGGCGGTCGTCCATCCCCTTTACGTGCTCAGAGGCGTCGTCCTTTGAGGAGGCGCATTCGAGGCGGCGCCTCAGCGTAAGTTGTTGAGGTGGCTAGGCGATGAGGCGGCCGGCTTGGTGAAGATTGGTCGATTTGAGGGTAGAGAAAGATGGAAAAACTAGTTGCAAGTCGAAGTTCACCGTAACTACGTCTAATATCATTGTAGCTGCGATGAAGAAGATGAAAAACCCTAAATTTGCACAATGCCTTTTGATTTGGGCTTGTCTAATTAATTTTGAAAAAAAAATACTTTAACATATTACAATCTTAAAAAAGCTCAAATGAGTTACTTTAATATATTTTAATTTTTTTATTTCTAACTATAATGCATAGACAGACCCAATCTTAAGTTGCATAGTTAGAAATAAAAAAAAATTAAAATATAATAAATTAAACTCATTTGGGCTTTTTTAAGATATTAATATGTTGAAGTTTTTTTTTTTCAAAATTAATTAGACATGCCTAAATCAAAGCCCATTTGAGCAAATTTACGGTTTTTCATCTTCTTCATCGCAGCTACAGTGAACTTAGATGCAGTTACGGTGAATTTCGACCTGCAACTAGTTATTCCATCTTTCTCTACCCTCAAATCGACCAATCTTCACCAAGGCGGCCGCCTAATCGCCTAGGCACCTCAACAACTTACGATGAGGCGCCGCCTCTGATGTGCCTCCTCAAAGGTCGACGCCTTTGAGCACGTAGAGGCGTTGGGCGGCCGCCTCACCTCATTCATCGCAGGCGTGCCTCAAATAACACTGCCAGTGCAGATTTGAATCGAATCAAAACATTACCTGACATAGAAAGCACACCTTATGCATATCACCATTCACCTATATCACAAAATATACTGACGATTCGCAGCAAGCCCTGAACTGATTTTAGACTTCTAAATTTCTAAGTAATTTTTACTAAAAATCGAACAGAAGTGCACCTAACTTCTGGATTAACATACCCCAACAAGAACACATCAAATCATTTAAATGAAACACATATTCAATTCATGTTCTGACGCTCGATTTCAAACCACCAATAATGACTCGAACTTTCCAACTAATCATAGTAGCCAGAAAAGGTTAAACGTAGTGCCCAAGCATCCAATTTTTGAACTTGAAGAAATCACAAGACCAAATACGTATATGGTACCGCAAGAATCCAGAAAATTAATCCCGAAACATATAGGCAGTAAGATTAAAATCACGACTATCACCTATAACCCCGAAATCTTCCCAGTCTCATACGCCCATTGCAAGAAACAAAGATAGATTTGATTTGAGAGCAACGACTGCGCTTTGCACGGTATTTTAGGGTTTGTCGACACTAATGACTAATTGGACCCCAAATTAATCTATTACTACGAATTATGTGGGATCTTGACACATTAATCTCCTCTTTCATAAAAACTTGTAATTCAGTATCTGTCATGATTTATTTATACTAGCATAATGCACCCCCTACGTGGGTGCCAGCGAAATGAGCAGTTGTATATTTTAGTATTTATTTTTCATTTTAAGTAAATATAGTCTGCCGGCAGTTTTTCATTTTCACGTGAGACAGTTTTGATAAATAAATAACTACCTAATTGGCTCGATTTTTTTGATACAATTGCTACACCAAATTGAATCAAAATTAGACAGTTTTTAAAAGCCCCTCACCATTAATAAAAGAGTATAGATGTAGGTAACTAATGCACATAGGTACCGATCCGCCGCAGGTACGCCATATAACACATTTAGGTACCCTATAACAGCGTATTTTGGTACGTAATACGTTGAGAAATGTATGTCATATATAAACTCTAAAGGTAGCATATAGAAACCGTATAGCGTATCGTATAAATGCGTGACGTGATACACAATACACACATAAAAAGGTACGACAAGACTGAGAAAATTGGTACAAACAGTAGAACGGGTACCTATCTGTAAAAATTTAGGTACTGATTTGTAAATTTTTTATTCAATTGAATATTTTTCTATAGATGTCACAATATAATTATTATTTAGCATATATATTTTACATAAGTACAAGATTATTACGTAATTAAGTATGAATTAACGTTAAACGCATGCATTGCAGTTATAGATGTGTTTAAACTTTACTCTGGTTTGATCAGTAATTACTATTATGCCCCTATTGTTTCGAACCCCATACATTTGTACGGAAAGATCTTTTTTTCGAATCTATCACGGCAATATCGGACTAGTTGTTCAGTCTCCACAAACCTATAAATAATCAACATCGAATCGCTTCTATTTTATCGATCAGTAATTCTCTAACATCTTTGATCTCTTGGAAAGGCGGCGAATCAGCGAACAAAGGCGGGAAGAAGAGAACAAGAAAAAGGCAATCGAAAAAAGGTTACAAAGGGAAGAGAAGACAGCATGAAGATAGTTCACAGAGACATGGTTCGTAACGGCCCAGGAAGTATCAAGGTACTGTTATGATTGCAGCTGTAAAAACTAAACCTTTCCATGATTTCGTTTTTGTCTTTCAGCTCCGAGCTTAGTGGGAGTTGTTAAAGTATACGCTTGATTTCCTTTCTGATTTTTTTTTTATTCGTTGGCTTTTCGCGACAGATGGTGGCCGAAGAAGAAGATGATTTGTGGGTTGCGTATAATTTGATCGCCGAAGGTGACACTGTTTCAGCCGTTACTGTCAGGTAAACAGATTAAAAAGGATTACATTTTTACTTTTTGCACATTGGGTTTAAAGATTTCGTCTGTTTAAGCCAAAAAAATCGAATCTTTCTGATGAAAAAGTATTGTTTTCACCTGTAATATTCTTGTCTTGTTAATGGTTATTTGGGTTGTACCGACTAAATTGAGCGCACTGAATATATAGTTTTGTCCCATAGCATATATTTACTGCGATGTTTCTTTTCCCATTCTTTGTTTACTGAATGTGGGCTAACATACTGTTATAACCTTTCTTGAGTTTTGCAGGAAGGTTTTGAGAGAGACAGCTTCAGGAGCTAGAGATGCCGAAAGGGTGAAGCTAAACCTAGAAATCAAAGTTCAGGTAAAATTTATCCGTGCTTTGGACCACAAATTTCAAGTCTTTTACCTCATAAATAGATGTGATGGAGATATCGTTCACTGTGAATGCTTGCAATTCGAGAACCTTGATTTTCCTTTACAGTTATATATGCATTGTAGTTGTTACGAATCTGATGTGGACCGCGTAAAACGACCTCCTGATTACGGCGACTTAAAGTGGCTGTTCTTCCCTCGCAACTTTCCTGGCGCGAGTCTCTCGTTCTCCTTCGATTACCTCCGTCGAACCTAACACCAAAAACTCGAAATCACGTCAGAAGGGGGCCGGGGTTGGTGCCGGCGTAGCCCCTCCGATGCTTAAGTCAGAAAGTGGATGAGAAATAGGTGTGTTGGCTCGTAGATTAATTCTTTGTTTTTCAGAAAGCCTACCTGGATAATGAACCAACCGTCATTATTTATACTAACCTTAGATCCTCTTCGCCTGGACCCATTCCTCATCCTGACCCGCCTTTCTCGCGAGCCTCACGACAGAAACGTGGTCCTTCCCACGATCCCACGTTCTTCCTTCCTACTCTTCTCGTTAACTGCCTTGATCGGGCATCCCTTAGCTTCTCAGAGTCGTTCCTTGATCGGGCCTTCGTCCTCGGGCTACGGCGCTGGCGCGCGGGCCAGGTCCACAGCCCTCAAAGACTTCTAGCCCCGTGATCGAGCCTGCGCCTCCATTTCCCTCGGGCTAGCCTTGTCGGGCGTTCTTCCCTTCTTCAGAGTCGTTCCCTATCTTCGCCAGGCAACGCTTCCTCGGGTTCAGCCCGAGGACGCGTCCAGCCCTGCTTCTCCCGCTTGCCTTCAAACCCGTTCTAATCATCAATTCTACCCCCTTCGTACCACCAATTCGCGGGTTATCTTACCGTTACTATTATTTTACCGTTAGCGAGAAATCCCGAGGGTAACAATAGTCCCCCCCTAAAATAGTCCAAAAAGAGTGTAACGAGTATTTGGACGTTAGCTATCGGTAAAAATAATCGATCGAAAGGTATTGTGGTCTTCCCCGAGAACCTTTTCGGGTGTTGCGATGCCCTTTCCTTCTCCCTTAACACCTTCTCCTTATGCCACGTCGTATTTTCCTCTGGGCGGGAAATTGCCGCCCTATCTCGTCACGACTAGGTCAGCTTCGCCACGTGGCTCTCTTAAAGAAGTTCGACGTCTCTTCACTCACTTCCCCCTTTTTATTTCTTTTTCTTCTTTTTTCCTTTTTCCTCGTTTTTCGTCCCTTTTTCCCTCTTCCCTTTAGGGTTTTCGGCTTTCTTCTTCTCATTTCATCTTTCCCTTCTCTCTCATCTCGCAGAAAGCTTCCGGCGCTTCAACCCTTAATCTCTTAATCGGTGTCTTTTCCGCCCGCATCAATCATCTTCTCCGCCGCCGTTACTGGTAAGTCGTTCTCTCCTACGCTATTCGTCTTCTCCGTTTTTCTCTGTTTTGATTTCCTCTTCTCACTTTAAGCTTTTCGCCTTCCCTTTCTTTTCGCCATTTTCCTCTGCGTTCTCCCCATTAGTTGTTTTTAGGGTTTTGGTTCTAGGATTTTACCTTCCCTCCTCATGAGCTACCCTGCAACTTCATCCTCCCACCGTCCGATTCCGTTTTCATACCCAGATGGGCCAGAATCGCCGCCTTCTTCTTCTTCTTCTTCTTCTTCGCTTTTCATTTCCTTTCTCGACGCCCTGGAAACCCTGAATAATTACCCTGACTTGGATATTTTTCACCCCCCTCAGCGTATAGGGTACTCGAGCAAGAAAGCCTTTCTTCGAGCTCTGTCCGAGTGGACCTCTCAAATGGAAGAATTTCGCGAAGAAGTCAAGCTTCCCTGGCACGAGGTGAACGTGTCCTCTCTTCGGGCCTCCCACATCCCTACTATCGTTGATCGGGCAGGCCTAAATCCCGAATTCGAGGTTCGAATTCCCGGGCCTCGGGATGTGATCAGTGGCCCTCCTGAGGGTTTCCATACGTTTTCCTTGGATCAATTGGATATGGGTCTTCGCCTCCCTCTCGCCCCTTTTATAGCCGAGCTCTGTAATTATCACCAAATTTCTCCTAGCCAACTAACTCCCAATTCTTATAGCCTCTTGCTGTCCCTCGCTATTCTTATCGAGCATTTTCAGATTCCCCTGTCTTTTCCCCTTCTCCTATCTTTCTTGAAGATAAACCAAAAAGAGACTGGCAAATTCTTTTTCTCTTCCATCGCCTCTAGGGAATTTCTTCTCGGGAATCCTTCTTCTCATAAGGGATGGATGAAGAAATTCTTCTATGTCCGATCTCCTGAGGGAAGCCCCGAAAATGACACCATCGACGCCTGGCCTGACGCTGTATCCATATCTACTCCTCTCCCCGCTGCTTCCAGTTCAGAAGTTGAGAGATTCATGGAGATGCTCGGGGAGCGGAGCTTTAGTGCTCCCGAGCTCGTCAAGGATGATCTCCTCTGTCACTTTGGTTATTGTTCCAAGGGTTTAGCGGTAGATGACTTAGGTATATCTTCTTGAATTCTCCCCTTTCTCCTACTTTTATTTCTGACCGAGCTTTCTATTTTTTCCTTATCAGACTCGCGCATGGATCTTGCCGATCTGCTCAAGATTTCTCGGGAGATGAAAGAAGGTGGCTCCTCGCAGGCCCCCCAACCAGCCTCAGTCACTCGAGCCCTTAACAAGGGGAAGGCCAAGACCTCTGCTGGTTCTTCGGGTTCTCCCAAAGCAGCTCCTAAAAGGAAGGCTACTGCCACTTCCAGCCGTCCCTCGAGCAAGAAAGTCAAGACCAGTGCTCAGGCAGGCTCAGGCTCGGGAGAGGCCTCCCCGGCTCCCGTCGATACCCCCGACCAACCGGATTATTTCCATCGCCCTCGGGGGGCGCAGTGTGTGGAGTATATGCGGGGTTTCCGCTCTGAGGCCAACCGTTCCTACCTGTCGGGATTACAGCCCCGAGAGTTCTTTCCACTCTTCGCCCAACACTTAGGCCAGGTATGAGCTCCCTATTCTTCGCGACTCCTTTCATTCCTCGGCATGTTTCTTCTTATTTTCCTCATTTCTCTTATTCCTTCATGTGCCAGGGCTTTGCCTGCGCCGCCGAGGCTTTAGAAAGGATGCTCTTCATGCACGAAGATTGCATCGAACTGACCCACTCTGAGGCGAAGTTGAAGGACGAGGTAACTCGACTTCAAGAGGAGCTCAAACGGAAAGAGGAGGAATTGAAGAAGGCGTTCAATGAGGCTCGCACGGGATCGGAGAAGATAAGGAAAGATTTGCTTAAAGAGAGGGAGGCTCGGGAGGAGGCGGAGAACAACTTCCGCGAGTTGGAGGAGAGCATTGCTCGGGACTATTTGCCCCGAACTTCATACGGGCGGCAGGTGGTCGAGTATTTCCAGCACGGCTTTTGGGGATGTGTCCATCAGCTTCGGGCGGCGGGCATAGGTTACAAATGGAAGCTCGATTGGCTAGACGTCGATCGAGCTCTCGCTGAATGTCCCTCCGGAGGATACCCCCCCGACCCCGTGGCCCGAGGAGGTTCCGCAAACGTCGCTCTGGAGGAGATGGTCTCCACTCCTTCGAGTGAGGAGAATGAAGATGCTCCCGAACCTCTCGAGAAGATCTCCGAACCCCCTGTCGAGGACCTTCCACCTAGACCCGAGCATATGATCCCGGGCGAAACAGTTGAAGAGGCTCCTAAAGCTACCTCGCAGGAGGAAGAGCATCTCGCCACAGTGGTCGGGTCAGTGGTAGCTGAAATTGAAGCAGGCGTCGGGGATTCAACTCAGGCCGGTTCGGCCGCCCCACCCTAAAAATATCTGCTCGTGTTGATCAACTTTCTCCTCTTTGTCTTTTTCTTTTTCTGACCTATATGTCTTTTTCCTTTTGTCTATGTATTTCCTTGTTTTGACTCTGTAACAATGTACTTAGTAGTTTTCTTCGGCGTATCATAATGGTTCTCCTCGCACGCATCTTCTCCTCGCGCGCCTATGTCTTTCCTTCTTCTATGAATTTCCTAACATTATAAAACAGAATTACCACGTGCCTCTAAATTTCTTTAGCCATGGTACCTCGTCGGGCCTCTTCCCCCATGATCGGGCCATGTCTCCCACGAACTGTGCTCGATCGCTTGTTCGACATTCCCCTTTATCCGGACTCTCTATGAGCCGTTATCCAACGGTCCTCCCACTCTTAATCCTCGTATTCCTCACTTTAAATTTTGAACTTCAAATTCCCAAAATCTGACCCCCTTAACAGTCCGGCTTTTCCGGGTTTACCCCCTTATAAAAGCGGCACATGTGTACCTGGGTTCTACCCTTTTCCTTGAGTATCACTGAATTTATTTCCCCGAGGTTACTTCGCCTACCTCATTTGGTACTTTACACTCTTTTTCCTTTCTAAGCTCGCCACACATCTGTTTTTCCTTATCTTCTGGGCTTTGTATATCTTAGCTTGCTGATAAATCCCAGGATGGCACCTCTTCCACCTAGGAGTCATCGCAACCTAGAGCCCTCGTCACGCCCTCTTTGGGATTTATGGGAGGAGGCAACAGGTTTCCCTTCAAACGCGGACGCGGACTTTCCACGCCAGGAAGGCCAAGTCGTCATGGCCCCCCTCCCACGGGGAGCGTCTTCCTTGGGGGGATCTCACCCCTCACCTTGTTTCCTTTTGGAAGCCGACGGTGCTTCCTCTCGTCAGTTTATGGAGAAATTCTTGGAGCCCGACGAGAAGCGGCGTCTGGCGAAGTTCCCGGATTCCAGCTTTTGGGATTGGTGGGCTTTAAGTGAGAGTCAGGTCAGTGATGCCAACCTTTACTGAGTAACTCACCTCTTTCTTTATCCTTTTCCTGACTTTTCTTCCTTAGTCTTATTCACTTTCTTGCGAGGGACTTCGGCGTTATACCCAACAGCGCGCCCTACTTCAATATTACGAAGAGGCTTGTGCCCGATTAACCACTTTCTTGGGTGAGAAAGATCGGCAAATAGCCGAGCTGAAGGAGTCGTTAGCTGGTTCATATGCTGAGAACCAAGGCATCTTCTTGGGGACCCGAGGAAGAAACGATCGGGTTCGCCCTCCGCCACGTAACTTCTCCCTATCAGGTGGGATCTCGGCGTCCAGACGTAGGAGGGTCCCTCACGATAATGAGACCCTCCCCTCCTCGAGGATTCGCCACCATGGGACGCCCTATGCCCGGGAGATGAGACGATAGACGTTCTTTTATTTTCTTCTATGTTATTTCTTGTGTATTTTTCCGTATTCGTGTCCGGGACCATTAATTTTATTATTAAGTATCATTGCGGTATCCTTGTGTGGGTCTGTCTTGACACCGACCAATGATCTCCTCCTCCTCGACGATTCTATTCCTCAGGATCACATTCCTTCTCGTTTATTTTCATGAGTTTTATCCGTCCTCCCGAGTGGTCAAGCCCTACCCCGGGACCTTCCCTTATGTTCATTTGGCGATTTTCCTCACCCTTCTAGATGATCGTGCCTCATTTGAGGGCTTTTCCTCAGTTTCGTTCGGCGATTTTACTCACCCTTTCGGGCGATCGTGCCTCATCCGAGGACTTTTCTTCTTTTCATTCGGCGATTTTCTTCATCCTTTCGGGCGATCATTCCTCATCCGAGGACTTTTCTTCTGTTTCGTTCGGCGATTTTATTCACCCTTTCGGGCGATCGTGCCTCATCCGAGGACTTTTCTTCTTTTCATTCGGCGATTTTCTTCACCCTTTCGGGCGATCGTGCCTCATCCGAGGACTTTTCTTCTGTTTCGTTCGGCGATTTTATTCACCCTTTCGGGCGATCGTGCCTCATCCGAGGACTTTTCTTCTGTTTCGTTCGGCGATTTTATTCACCCTTTCGGGCGATCGTGCCTCATCCGAGGACTTTTCTTCTTTTCATTCGGCGATTTTCTTCACCCTTTCGGGCGATCGTGCCTCATCCGAGGACTTTTCTTCTGTTTCGTTCGGCGATTTTATTCACCCTTTCGGGCGATCGTGCCTCATCCGAGGACTTTTCTTCTTTTCATTCGGCGATTTTCTTCACCCTTTCGGGCGATCATGCCTCATCCGAGGACTTTTCTTCTGTTTCGTTCGGCGATTTTATTCACCCTTTCGGGCGATCGTGCCTCATCCGAGGACTTTTCTTCTGTTTCGTTCGGCGATTTTATTCACCCTTTCGGGCGATCGTGCCTCATCCGAGGACTTTTCTTCTGTTTCGTTCGGCGATTTTATTCACCCTTTCGGGCGATCGTGCCTCATCCGAGGACTTTTCTTCTTTTCATTCGGCGATTTTCTTCACCCTTTCGGGCGATCGTGCCTCATCCGAGGACTTTTCTTCTGTTTCGTTCGGCGATTTTATTCACCCTTTCGGGCGATCGTGCCTCATCCGAGGACTTTTCTTCTGTTTCGTTCGGCGATTTTATTCACCCTTTCGGGCGATCGTGCCTCATCCGAGGACTTTTCTTCTGTTTCGTTCGGCGATTTTATTCACCCTTTCGGGCGATCGTGCCTCATCCGAGGACTTTTCTTCTGTTTCGTTCGGCGATTTTATTCACCCTTTCGGGCGATCGTGCCTCATCCGAGGACTTTTCTCCTTTTCATTCTCTCTTTCGGACATATATAACTTCATTAAAAACGTGAATATTCGGAAACAAAGACAGACGACTTGTACTACTAAGACTCCCTAATTAAGGAAATATGTGAAGCATAGATGCGATAGGCAATTAAGATAATAAAATGCGATCCCGAGGACCTTTCACGGGTAATACTTCTTCAAATGCCGGGCGTTGTGCGGTCTTTCCAACTTCTTCCCCTCCAAGTCTTCCAGGTAGTAAGCGGCTTCTCCAGCCTTCTTGATCACCTTGTACGGTCCCTCATACTTGGGGTCTAACTTCCCTCGCTCCCCTTTGTGTTGTACTTCCTTCATGACGAGCTCTCCTTCCTCAAACCTTCTCAAGCACACCTTTCGATTGTAAGCTCGGGTGATCTTCCTCTGATAGGCTGCCATCCTAAGCGCAGCCTTCTGCCTCCCTTCCTCGATCAGATCCAGCTCATCGGCACGGAGCTGGTCATTCTCCCTCGAATATCCTATAACTCTAGCGCTTTCCTGGCCTATTTCCACGGGTAATACCGCTTCGCTTCCATACACTAAGCTAAAGGGGTCTCCTTTGTTCCTGCTCGAGGAGTGGTCCGATAGGACCAAAGTACGCTTTGTAGCTCATTGAACCAGGCTCTTTTTAATCCGTCAAGTCGCACCTTCAATGCTTGGACGATCGTTCGGTTAGTTACTTCCACCTGACCATTACTCTGCGGGTAGGCCACCGAGGTGAATATCTGCTCAATTCCATATCCCTCGCACCATTCTTTTAGCTTGCGCCCGCTGAACTGTCTCCCATTATCGCTTATCAACCTCCTCGGGATACCGAACCGGCACAAGATATTCTTCCACAGGAAGGCGATCACCGCAGCTTCGGTAATCCTCGACAAGGCTTCTGCTTCTACCCATTTGGAGAAATAGTCAATCGCAACTAGGAGGAATCTCTTCTGTGAGGCATTGCCTTCAAACGGCCCGACTATGTCTAGGCCCCACTGATCGAATGGACAGGCTGATATCACAGCCTTCATCATTTCCGCCGGTGCCCTTTGTAAGTTTGCGTGTTTCTGGCACCTGAGACAGCTTCGGACTACCCTAATCGAGTCTGTCCTCATGGTAGGCCAGAAGAAGCCCGCAAGCATCGCCTTCCTGGCCAGGGCTCTCCCCCCAATGTGGCTCCCGCAACTTCCTTCATGGATGTCTATCATGGCTTCCTCGGCCTCTTCCTTTGATAAGCACCTTAACAAGGGGCCCGAATAAGACCTTTTGTACAAGATTCCATCTATGAGGGTAAAACGACCCGCCCTTCTTTGCGTTACCCTAGCCTGGATCCTGTCCTCAGGCAAGGCCTGTTTCTCGAGATAACGACAGATATTGTATCGCCAGTCTTCGGGTTCTAGTTCTCTCATTTCCTCGATCTGGTGGATCTGGGGTGCTCGTTCCACTTTAACCCCTCTTTCAGGCACATTCAATGCACTAGCCCACTTGGCGATTCTATCCGCCTTTTCATTCTCCTTCCTGTTGATGAGTTCCACCTTAACCTCTTCAAACTTCTCCTTTAACCTTTCAAAAGACTTCGCATACTCTGCTAATCTGTCCTCTTTGATAGCGAAATTTCCCCCAGTTTGTCGAACTACCAGCTGTGAATCCGAATATAGGGTCACTCGGGTCACGCCCATCCTTAACGCCGTCTTCATCCCGAGCAAGAGAGCTTCATATTCAACTTCGTTGTTAGAGGCTCGGAAGTCCAGCCTTACTCCCAAGCTGGTTTCTTCACCCCAGGGTGAGATGATCACTAGCCCGACACCGTTACCGTATTGACAAGATGAGCCATCTATATAGATCTTCCACATCTCGGTTGGTTCTTCCTCCGCCATCTCGACGATGAAATCGGCCAGAGCCTGGGCTTTGATGGCAACTCGGGGACGAAACTGGATATCGTATTCTCCTAGCTCGGTTACCCACTTAATCGATCTTCCCGAGATGTCTGGTCGAGTCACGATTACCCCCAACGGGCTATTGGTGAGCACTATGATCGGATGTGATAAGAAATAAGGCCTCAATCTCCTGGCTGTGACCACCAAGGCCAATAGCAATTTTTCTTGAGGAGTGTACCGAACCTCCGCGCCCTTCAGGAGATGACTGACAAAGTAAACTGGCTTCTGCACCTTCTCATCTTCTCGAACAATCACGGAGCTGACTGCCCGAGGGGTCGTCGAGAGATAGACAATAAGTTCCTCCCCGGGTGTTGGCTTGTTTAACACCGGCAGCTCCTTCAAGTATTCCTTCAACTCTTGAAAGGCCTTTTCGCATTCAGGTGTCCACTCGAAGTCCTTAACCTTTCTCAACACCTTGAAAAATGGCATACTTCTTTCGGCCGATCGAGAAATAAATCGGGATAGGGCCGTGATCCTACCCGTCAGCCTCTGGACCTCATTGAGATTCTTCGGGGAAATCATGTCAGAGATGGCCTTCACCTTATCGGGATTGGCCTCAATACCGGATCGGGTGACCATATACCCTAAGAACTTTCCTGAGCGGACCCCGAACGTACATTTAGCAGGGTTTAACTTCAAGCCATACCTTCGGGCCGTGGAGAAAGTTTCGCGGAGATCTCCCGAGAAGCTTTCTTCTGTCTTGGACTTGATCAGGATATCATCCACATAAACTTCTATATTCCGTCCAATCTGGGCCCCGAAGATCCGATCCATTAGTCTCTGATAAGTGGCCCCCGCGTTCTTCAATCCGAACGGCATGACCACGTAACAAAAGGTTCCTTCCGAGGTGATGAAGCTGACTTTAGGTTGGTCCTCCTCGGCTAACCCGATCTGATGATAGCCTTGGAAAGCGTCTAGGAAGCACAAAAGCTCATGTCCGGCTGTTGAGTCTACTAACTGGTCGATGCGTGGCAGGGGATAGCAATCCTTCGGACATGCTTTGTTCAAGTCTCGGAAGTCGACGCACATGCGCCATTTTTCCGCCGACTTGGGGACCAACACCACATTTGACAGCCAGGTCGGAAATTGTATTTCCCGAATGTACCCTGCTTTCAGGAGGTCCCCTACTTGTTCCTTAACTATCGCGTCCTTTTGTGCTCCGAGATGTCTCTTTTTCTGGAAGACTGGCCTAACCGTGGGAGAGATGTTTAGCCGATGCTCCATTACACTCCTCGGTATTACGGTGAGCTTATTCGCCGACCAGGCGAACACATCTTCGTTTTCTTTCAGCTGCCCGACGAGGTCGGCCTTTAGCTTGGGGGATAGGTCTCGAGCAATCTTGACCGTTCCCGATGGAGGTCTGATCACGACTTCTTCTAATTCGCCCTCAGTTCCCGCTTCCTGAAGGGCATGTATAGCATAGAAGGCTCCTCGACTTGTAGGGTGGCTACCCCGTCGGCTTTTCAACGATTTTAATTCGATCCTTACTTCCTCGACATAGCATCTTCGCGCTATCTTCCGATCTCCGAGTACTTCCCCTACTTGGTCCCCTACCGGAAATTTCATTTTTTGATGCAGGGCCGAGGCGATCGCCGAGAAGGAGCTGAGCGCTGGACGCCCCAGGATGGCGTTGTAAGAGGAGGACATATCGACGACCAGGAAGGGGGCAATTCGGGTCTTCTTCAGTTTCCTCGACCCCAAGGTTAAGGGTAACTGGATCAGTCCTACTGCTTCGATGGCGTGCCCGGTGAACCCGAATAACGCCGTCTCCACAGGGTTCATTCGATACTCTCCCAATTCCATCTGGTCCAAGGTCTCTTTGAAAATAATGTTCACTGAGCTCCCATTGTCGACAAAGACTCGGCCTATATCATGATTTGCTATTTCGGCCCGAATGACCGGGGCGTCTTCATGCGCGTCGTCTCCTCCATGAAAGTCCTCGGGCCCAAAGGAAATGGTGGGTCCCGATCGCCTTCGTACCGATGTCACTCCCAGACTTTCAAGTTTCCTTACCTCTGCTTTTCTGGCTCTGTTTGAATCCCCGATTGCGGGTCCTCCAGATATCATATTGATCCTGCGCGGGGGTAAAGGTGCCCCGGCAGGCTCTCGGGGGCGTTCCGGGCTCCGTCGATCATTTCTTCGTTCTGGATCGGCTCTACCCCCCGACCGTTGGTCGACTGGCCTCCGCTCGGGAGAAGCATGAAACCTGCCCCGCGGTCTGTCATTCGCATATGCCTGATTCTTCCATGGTTTCTGCTCATATTCCCTTCTAAAGTACTTTCGCGGGGCGCTTGCTTCTCCACCCACCACCAACTCGGCCCGGGCCTCAGGATTGGCCGCGATGATTCTCTCGAGCTCGTCGTTAAGGTGAAAACAGGCCTCCGTCGTGTGGCCGTACTCCCGATGAAACTCACAGTATGATTTCGAAACGGGATTCCGGGGTCCTTCTTTACTTCTAGCTGGCCTTCTAATGGAGTATCTTTCCTCGCAAATTTCCAATGCTCGAGCTTTACTCATCCTCCACTGAATATAACTTGGTCGGGATCTCCCTTGAACCTCCCCTCGGGAATTTTCCTCCTTTGATTCAAGTGGACGGGCTGGCTCTCGTGCAACCTCCACCGTCCCGATCGCTCTCTTCTTATCCCCTTTTTTGAATTTGTGTGCCTCTTCCACCCTTACGTACTTTTCCACCCTGACTATCAGGTCTTCTACGGTGGTCGGGTACTTTTTCACCAACGACCGGTAGAGGTCTCCTTCTTTCAACCCGTTGTGGAAAGCTCCGATCAACAGGTCTGGAGTTGCAGTCGGGACTTCCATCATAGTCCGATTGAATCGCTTTAGGTAGTCTCGGAGGCTCTCCTGATCTCCCTGTTTCATGTTCAGCAAATTTACAGCTGAGAAAGGTCTCCTACGGCTGCTCGAGAATTGTCTTAAAAAGGCCCGAGTGAAGTCCTCAAAGCTATGAATCTCCCCCGCAGGCAGCATGGTGAACCACTGTTGGGCTCCCTTCGCGAAGGTGGTAGCGAACACTCGGCATTTAATGGCGTCTCCCAATTGGTATAACGCAGCATTCCCATCGAAGCTGGCCAGGTGATCTTCGGGGGGTCCCGACCCGTCATAACGGTTCATATCTGGAAACCTGAAGTTATTCGGTAAAGGGGCCCGAAGGATCTCCTCCGAGAAGGGAGAGCCCCGTTTAATAGGGAGGGGCACTTGCGGATTGGCCAGTTCCTTCAACCTCTGGATTTCTTCCTTCATTCGTTCCCATTCCACGATCTGTCTTTCCTCCAACGCTCTCTTCTTCTCGGCCCGCAGGATGTTGATTTCCGCCCTCAATGTTTTTTCCTCTGTCTCCTTTTCTTGTTCTTTGGCCCGAGCGTGCTCTTCCTCACGTCGCAACCGCTCTGCCTCCTCCTCCTCAGTCTCCTGTCGCGGTGGTGATTCCACGCGAGTTCTCCGCGTTCGCTCTGCTCTTAACATTTCCACCTCTGCTCTCAATTTCCCCAGCTCGTTTTGATCATCCTTGTGTGTCTCTTCTTGGTTCTCCTCCGTCCAGTCAGTCACCAGCACTTCTTCCATCGGTGGCGGTTGAATGTCGTTTGCGGTGTCCACCATGTTACTAATATATCTTTCCCACAGACGGCGCCAATTGATGTGGACCGCGTAAAACGACCTCCTGATTACGGCGACTTAAAGTGGCTGTTCTTCCCTCGCAACTTTCCTGGCGCGAGTCTCTCGTTCTCCTTCGATTACCTCCGTCGAACCTAACACCAAAAACTCGAAATCACGTCAGAAGGGGGCCGGGGTTGGTGCCGGCGTAGCCCCTCCGATGCTTAAGTCAGAAAGTGGATGAGAAATAGGTGTGTTGGCTCGTAGATTAATTCTTTGTTTTTCAGAAAGCCTACCTGGATAATGAACCAACCGTCATTATTTATACTAACCTTAGATCCTCTTCGCCTGGACCCATTCCTCATCCTGACCCGCCTTTCTCGCGAGCCTCACGACAGAAACGTGGTCCTTCCCACGATCCCACGTTCTTCCTTCCTACTCTTCTCGTTAACTGCCTTGATCGGGCATCCCTTAGCTTCTCAGAGTCGTTCCTTGATCGGGCCTTCGTCCTCGGGCTACGGCGCTGGCGCGCGGGCCAGGTCCACAGCCCTCAAAGACTTCTAGCCCCGTGATCGAGCCTGCGCCTCCATTTCCCTCGGGCTAGCCTTGTCGGGCGTTCTTCCCTTCTTCAGAGTCGTTCCCTATCTTCGCCAGGCAACGCTTCCTCGGGTTCAGCCCGAGGACGCGTCCAGCCCTGCTTCTCCCGCTTGCCTTCAAACCCGTTCTAATCATCAATTCTACCCCCTTCGTACCACCAATTCGCGGGTTATCTTACCGTTACTATTATTTTACCGTTAGCGAGAAATCCCGAGGGTAACAGAATCAATTTATGCTTAGACTTATAGATACTTTACAATCTCTTTGTGATCATAGGTTATTGAGTATGACAAAGAAGGTTCACTCTTGCGAATACGCGGGAAGAATATTACAGCTAACGAACATGTTCAGGTTCGTGTTAGGAGACTACATTCTTGATTTCTCAGTTGCTTCTTTCCCCTTCCCTAAACTGAAGTTTTTGCTTTTTATGATCGCAGATTGGGGCATTTCACACTCTAGAAATCGAACTCCATCGACCTTTCGTTCTGAGGAAGGTAAGAATGAGATCATCTTCTCTCGTTACTTTTCTCCATGCTATGCTTCTCTACTCCTCAAGTGAAACTTCTCTGCTGAGACTTTTGCATATCTATTTGTAGATAACCTGGGATTCATTGGCCTTGGATGTCCTTATTCAATCAGCTGGTACTTTTTCTTACCATATACTTCAGTGTGATACTTACTTTAAATGGTTTGACTTTCGATACGCTGACAATGGCTTATTATTACTTCATTAGATCCCAAAGCAAGTGCTGACTTAGCAGTCCTTCTGATGCAAGAAGGCCTTGCTCATATATTTATACTCGGAAAAAGGTACTTATTTTGCCCTTTTGGCCAGCCGTGCTATCTTCTTGAGTATTTTGTAGAAATAAATCACAGCTTCGTTTATATTTTTATGTAATAACAGCATGACGAATATGCGGGCCCGTGTGGAAACTTCGATCCCACGCAAGCATGGAGCTGCCATTGCTGCATATGATAAAGTAAAGGAAGCTCAAATTTTTAAAATTTTGCTATTTTATGTATGGATTATTTTCTCAACTTTGATTCTTTCTTTTCATTCTACAGGCATTGAATAGATTCTTCGACAATGTCGTGAAGGTGAAGCCACCATCTTAATCCGTTTTTCTTGGTTTTTCGATTCGTTTGAAGGCCCCAAAAGGCCAAAGAAATCCTTTTTTTTTTTACTAAATCAAATGGTTTTCTCTAATCTTTATCAGGCTTTCATAAAGCATGTCGACTTTGGCGTCGTTCGATGTGCTATAGTCGCAAGCCCTGGGTTCACTAAGGTCGGTTCTTATACTTGGGAGTTCTATTATAGATTTAATTCTTTCGATACCTCCTTTAACTTGTATAAATGTTGTATGTCTAGGATCAATTTCATCGCCATTTATTGTTAGAGGCTGAGAGGAAAAAGGAGAAACCTATCATTGCTAATAAATCGCGTATATTTCTCGTGCATTCTACATCAGGATACAAGTAAGCTTACCTCCTCTGCTTTAGATTGGTCTCTTTTTTCTACGTTATTCGAATGTTAAGTTTCATATATGCTATGAGACTGAAAATAAATATATCTCAGGCATAGCTTGAGAGAAGTTTTGGATGCTCCGAGCGTAGTGAGTATGATCAAAGATACGAAAGCTGCAAAAGAGGTCAAAGCACTCAAGGATTTCTTCGCAATGCTATCCAATGTTCGTTCTTACTTACCATTTTTTCGACTCTCAGCAGTAAAACCTTGGGTTTTTTAAGGATGTCAGAATTAGGACAACAATCTGATTTTTTTTTAACTACTTCGATGATTTTATTTTATAGGATCCATTGCGTGCATGCTATGGCCCGAAGCACGTCGAAGTTGCCCACGAAAGAATGGCTATCGAAACACTTCTCATAACGGACGATCTCTTCAGGTCAGCAAAATCTTTCGTGTTCTTAAATCATATTTTTCTGCATTGCTTATTTCAACAAAAGTACTCGAATTTTATTGCAGGAGTTCCAATGTGAAGACGAGGCAAAAGTACATCGATTTCGCCGACTCGGTAAAAGATTTGGGCGGCGGCGTTTGCATATTCTCGTCTTTGCATGCTTCAGGCGAACGTAAGCGCATTTGCATTAATTTCTCCTATGTGCTATAATATGTATTATGTCAATAGTTGAATGTCCCATAATAAGATGGAAGTTTTATATGTTTTCTTTGGATTTTTTGCAGAACTGTCGCAGCTAACTGGGATCGCTGCGATTCTTCGTTTTCCTTTGCCTGACTTGGATGATATAGAGATGTAAAGTATAGAAGCCAAAAATCGAAGACGATGAATTGCTTAGAATCGGCTTATATTTAAGTTTTTTATTTCTTTGGTAGAAGGATTTTGCATTTTTCTTTTACTGCTTCGAAAAGTTGAGCAAATGTAGTTATATGATTCTAAGCAGAGCATGTTCTTCTTCATTTTTTTATATCCCGAAAAGCTGAGCATATTCATTAGGCGTATAGATTCAAATTGTCACCTTTTATTATGGGCGGGCTTAATAAATCAAAAAGTTATATAATAGACCATCTCGAGCCGAGACTTAAAAACCCAAAAAATTGACTAAAATTTCTCCAAACGTAGTCCAAACGCAAACTCAAAATGTGTTCTCATATCTCCTGTTTTAAACTAAATATGCATTTAAGTACGAGATATATGAGTTTAATGTTTTACAACACATACTCTTTATTTGTTTTAATTATTAAAGTACCAATGTATAAAATAAAATAGTGTTACTAATAAATATTTTTCTGCTTTTTATATGAAAAAATATTGAGCTTACTATTAAGAAAATTATTCTTTTTAATCGAATTTAAGATAATAAATGTGGTATAATTTGTAAAGTTGCAAATATACGGGTAATATAAAAAAAATCTAAGTAGAAGAGGTGATAATTGGTTTGACAATAGGAGAAGAATGACTTCATTTTGATAGGAATGGTCCGTTGCAGAAACTTGTACATATGTGAAAAGCAACAAATGCAGAAACTTGTACATATGTGAAAAGCAACAAATGCTTATAGGAATTCGTCTATTTTTCTTGTTTCACAAATATTGCCTGCAACAAAACCCTTTTGCCTCTCTAAACCTTTTCGTTAAACCTTCCTCCCCAACGAAGCCTCGCTCTTCTTCCCTCTGTTCGAACTGATTCTTCTGTTTCTTGTTTTTTTTTTCTGTTAATTGTGATTGATTTTCGATCCCTCACGTTACCGAGAAAAACCTATTTCGACCTTTTAGTCTACATTGTGCACTTACATTGTGCATTAACATGTGAACGTTTTCTTTCTCAGTATTTTGGGACTATTTTGCAGGTCAAATGAAGGATTAGAAAGCTCAACCTTAAAGATTCAACAAACAAACATAAAAGAACAAACGACTTGGTCCGAAAAGGCAGCAAAACAAACAGAAAGCCAAAGACAGCACAAAGATAGATAGATATCCTTTAGTCTGAAAAAGCAAATAGATAGAAACTTAATCAAATAGACTGAAACCCATGTCATCATCAGACTCCTCGGCAGGTTCTTCCTTCTTCTCCTCCGCCGCCGCCGGCGCACCACCACCACCACCACCCTCGGCAGCTGCCACAGGGGCGGCAGCAACAGCAAACTTGCTCGGATCCTACGCATCAATACAATAATCATCACAAGCCAACACTCAGCATTACAGAACTAGGAAGAACCCATAACAACAGAGCAAAAGACTCACAGCTAAATACTCCTTGACTTTGTCAGCTTGAGGGAAGGAGTAATCAGTCTCGACAGCTATGGCAAGGAGATTCTTGTATGCGTTGATGAACATGTGAGGCGCAGCGGCCAAAGTAGGGTAAGAGATGGACAGGGAAAGGGAGGTGACCATGGAAACACCCAAGGCGAACTTCTCAATTAGGTCGTCTTCGGTGAGATCGAGAACCTCAGGGCTGAAGACTGACCCATTGTCGTAGACCGAGAGGACCACAAGGCCGTAAGAGAATGGCCTGATTCCAAGCTTTGCTAGTAAAGCAGCTTCGGAGGAACCCACCTTGTCTCCCTTCTTAATGAGCTCGACTGGCGTTATGATTTCGACTGTTCCCTTGTTAATCTTGGTGGGGATGTTCAGAACCTGGGGATTTTGAGGACTGGGTTGTTAGTGAATTGGGATAATAACTGGGGCTAGTGTAAGAATGAGAGTGTGTTCGATGGTCCCAACCTGGAAGAAAGAAGTTTGCGATGGATCGAGGCCTGTGTTTCCAGGCGGGACAACAACGTCGATTGGTGCCACGAGACCAACACGAGCAGGGGCTCCGACCTGGTGGCAGTGACAACGTAAAACATAGTGCACTTTTTATCTGCTAATTGATCTCAAATAATGCATTATAGCTATTAAAGAATCTCAAGTTCAGTAATGGACACAAACGTCATACGATAGTCAAAGCAAAGCAAATGCATAAACGTTTGGTACAATGAGTAATTGAATATACTAGGAGGAGGAGAGATAGAAATGATAGTTTATTATTGTAACTATACACAATAGCAACAGGAGAGACTACACATCAGATACAGAAAAGGGCTTGTCAATCCACACCAACAAATCAAAGACCCCTTCTTTCACTCATTCCTTGATTATCTAAGCCAGTGATCAATAAATAATAAGACGTATCAGCAAAAAAAAGACGAATCACCTTGTACTTGGCAACTTCCTCGCTCACTTCCTTCAAATCACCCTTTGTGAATATCAAACCAACATTTCCCTGACAATAAAAAACAGTTTCATCACTCCATACAAACAAAGCCAAGCAACGAAAAAAATGATAACAAAACAAAACAAAATACCACATACTCACCACAAGGAGAGGAATGAGGTTGAGAATAGTGTTATTCCCAGTCTTCTCAGCATGGATTCGAATAGTCCTCTTCATCATAGTGTTCTTCCCCATCAAGACAATTGAATCGCCCCTCAATCCCTTCCTTATGCTCTGAAGCTGGTTAGATCCGACGTTGTCCGCCGCAGCCACGAGAACCTGAGTGTACTCGTCCAACAGCTGACACAGTTTCTGGTCATATGCTATCTTCTTATCGGCTTTCGAAACCTTAGGCGCCATTTCTAGCTAAAAAGTATGCAACAGTGAAGTAAAGATAAAAAGTAAAAATGAGGGCCAAGACCGAAGCTTTGCAGGTGGCTAAGTAAAGGCGGACAGCGACGGTGCCGTCTCTTTAACCTCGGAGAGTTTCTGTAATAGTTTTGGGAGTGGTGACGAAGGAGAAACTGAAACCCTAATCGCACGAGTGAGAAGATAGGTTAGGGTTTGATCTTATTTATATGCGCCTATATTGGGCTTTTTTATGGGCCATGGTTCTATTATTGGGCTTCATTCTATATCAAACGGCCCAAAACGGTTAAATAACAACTTAACCGCGCCTGTAAATTGGTATATTGTAACTTGTAAGCCCTTTAAACCGCGAAAAAGCTCTCGCCGGAAATCCGTCTTCAATGTCGGCGGCCTCGGTTGCATCGCCGTTTCGCGATCGGACGTCGGAGTTCGTGTCTCTATCCAAGACTTTGAGGAGAATCGGAGGCAGCATCGCTGATACATCTTCCACCGCACCGTCTGAATCACCGCCCGAACCGAAGGCAACGAGCTTGGATCGATCCGAATTCAACAGAAAGGCGTCGGGGATCGGGCTTCGAATCCATCAAACCACGCAAAAGATCGATCGATTGTCAAATCGTGAGTTATTTATCTCCTGATGATGATTCACTTTTTAATGCTAAGTAGCTAGCTGGGATCTCGAGCTGAGATGCTGTTTATTTCTCGAATCAATCGATGAATAGTGGTTATCGATTGTTCTTAACGTATGCTAGGGTAGCCTTTGAGGGTCGGGTGGAACTATTTCCTATTTTTCTCTCGATAGTTGTATTGGTAGTAGTAGTTATTATTCACGAACTTCCTGGTTTTGTAAACGTTATTATTACAGTGACGAAGAGGTCTTCGATTTTCGATGATCGGAGCAGGGAAAATGAGGAACTCACTGCCTTGATTAAAAACGACATCAACTCGATCAACATGACTATTTCAGAGCTGCAATCTATGCAGAACATGGAGGTCGTTGGAGGCAATTGTTCAGAGGATAGAATTGTTCATTTAACTGCTGTTTGTGATGATTTGAAGAGCAGGCTCATGAATTTGACAAAGCAGTTCCAGGATGTATTAAAGACGAGAACAAAGGTACATTAGATGTGATTTTATAAGCGGGCGGTTCATTTATATAGAAGATATGTACGTCGAATTCTTCACAGTTACCATATTTCTTTGCAGAACATGAAGGCTAGTGAGAACCGGAAGCAGATGTTCTCCTCAGTGGCCTCAAGAGAAACCCCTTTAAAACAACCCCTTACCGCTGTAAAAGAGCCCCCTCCTTGGTTGAGTCGGTCTGATTCGTCAAAAGGGAATTCACAATCATCAGTGTAATTTCTGCACTATTTCTCCGATCATAATTCATATTGATTCTTGTTTAATAAATTATTTGACTTGTTTTTCAATGTTCGTTTCCTTTTGTTTCAGATCAACCGTTCATGGGGTTCAAGGCGGAAACCAACTTAGGTACACTGTCTTTCATACTACGTCCATCATCATGTGTAAATCTATTTGAAACTGCCCTGTTTTATGGGTGTGGTGGTTGTTGGATTAAAATATCTAAGCAATCCGGTTTGATAAACACAAAACTTAGTAATTGTATTACTAACATATTTACTGAGTGTGCAGATGAGCTCGGTTCGACAAATAGATATCAAATATGAGTTCAGGGCGAAAAATCGAGTCGGTCAACTGCCGGTCAATACTGGTCAACGCGGTCAACTGTCGGTCAACCCGGTTTCGGTCTGGTCAGACTGGACTGATCCGGTTTTGGTCTGGACTGGTCGGTTTCGGACTGGTCGGTCTTGGTCTGGACTGGTTCAGTCAATGACTGATTTGACTGGTCAGCTGTGACTGATGTACAGCTGTTTACTGCAGCAACAGAGGTACAGACAGATAAAGCTGACAGCATTGACCAAAGTCAATAAAGGCTCCCAAAGGCTTCCAACGGGTATATTATTGAGTCTAACGGCTATTTCAAAGTGAGAAGACCTATAAAAACAACAGTGACGGACAGAAACAAAAGAAGGATCCCAGAGCAAACCATATATACATTCAAAGAGAGATCCAAGAGAGAAGAACAAGAGCAAAGAGCAAAGAAGAAAATCAAGAGAGTTCTTCCAAGTGTGTGGGTTACAAAAGTGAGAGAGCTACAACGTTCAAACCCACACACCTCACTCACATATTAGAGAGTTGAGCTTAAGTAGATTAGTTGAGTGAGAGTCTTAGCACATAGACTATAAACAAGTGTATGTAGTCTTCGCACCGAGACAAGAAAGAATGGTGCCGTCTTAGCTAAGAGACGTAAAATATCAAAGTGGTTGTGAGGTTGCGGCCTACAACGTTTACGGTTGACCTTGCGGGTGCCGTAAGTTTCCGATGGACTGTAAAAAGCTGTCGAAGTAGGTGGATTGTATTATACGACTGCCTAGGTGATTCACTAGATAAGGCTGAGGGCAGCCGGGTAGGTTGTACAATGAGTGTATAACTGAAGTCTAGTGAACCTTCCTTGCGAGGAAGAAGGGGAGACGTAGGAGAGTTAACTCCGAACTTCCATAACAAATCTCATGTCTCTTTCCAACAAGTCAAAACACACACTCCAAATATCCACACCCAAGGTGTTCGACAAAATGCCTCCACCGTCTCTATACACCAAAACCGGACCAAATCACCCTCGTACACAAACCGCCATACATAGTTCAAAATCAAGCCTAATATATTCCACACTTGGCCTTGATTGAAGATTGGAAACCGGTTTCACTCTCTAACCGGACGTGAAATCCACCGATGAGCGAAAAATGGTGACCGGTGTTATTCACCCCCCTCTAACACCCGGTCTACGATCCTAACAAGTGGTATCAGAGCGGGTTGTTTCCAATCAAGAACTGCTAATGGTGAACATGGTGAAGATTTCCCACGGAGCTGAAATGAAGACTTAAATGTGGACGGAGAGGTCATGGCGAACACGTAACTTCAAGCAATAAACTGCTTTCTTTGGCTGGGAATCTAGAGACGAGGCCTATATCATTGGAAAGCTGAAGAAGTCTAGTTTTCAGCAAAATTTACGGAGCTCAAAAATATTAAGTACGGAGGGAGTTATGGTCGTTTGACTGAAGACTGCCAGATCAGAAACTGATGCGGAAATGAAACTGGCAGCTTGCGGCAAGTTCGAAGAAGTTGCATAATTTTGCGCTCGAATGTCCAAAATCCGGTCTGAAAGATGCTCCAGAAACTAGACTCGCAGGCGATCGTATCCATGTAAGATTCACTGCCCAGTTATGTTTCAAAGAGAGAATACCGGAACTTCAAAGAGAGAAACCGGATGGTAAAGACTGGTCGGCTGAAATCTTCTGACAGAAAGCGACAACTTGGGAAAACCGGAATAACTGTGCGCACAGATATCGAAATTCCGGTCTGCGAACTTCTGAGCAAACTAGACTCATAGACGAACGAAACAGTATAGGACTCGCTGTCTGGTCATGCTCAAACAAAAGCAGGTCATTCAACGAATTTCAGTCTGTCATCACGTATCGTCTATTGTAGCAGCTGTACGAGAAATGGAATAACTTTCTGCTGGGATGTCGAAACTCCGGTCTGCAAAATCTGCTACAAACTAGACTCATAGGCGATCGCAATGGTATAGGATTTGCTATTCGGTCACCAGCTGAAGATAAGCAGTTTTGGCCAAACTGTCTCAGCTCTACGAAAACCGAAATAACTCTGTTTCTGGCAGACAGCGGCAGTTTGGGGAAACGGGCATAACTTTGTGTACAGATATCCAAATTCCGGTCTATAAAGTGTGCAGCAAACTAGACTCATAGAGCTTCGCAACGGTGTAGGATTTGGCAACCGGTCATGCTTGGATGAAAGCAGTTTAGTCGATGAAGGACAACCGGACGCTCATTGCAGCACCTTTGCTAGAAATGGAATTTCTTTGTGCTCAGACATCCAAATTCCGGTCTATCAAGCTCTATGGAAAATAGACTCGGAGACGAACGCAACGGTATAAATCGTGCTGCCCAGCTCTGCCCGTATGATAACAGTTTATTCGACGAAGTTCTGCCTTATGTTCTGCCCCGGGAAACCACCACTACTGTGATTAAAACAGAGGTCATATCAGACAAACCGGAAGCTAAACAGCTCAGGACATAATCAAAGATCCTTTTATCACATAGCAGTTTACAACAGATCTTGTAGATATTAAAGCAAGCTGGGTAACCGGGCCAAAAACAAATCAGCTAGTCAAGACCGGTATTTGGAGACAATCAGCTTGGATTTCTTTTGAGTCAACACCGCTTCATGTCCTCAAAATCACATCTACCAGAGCTCACAAGGAGAAGTTCAGAATGGACTGATTTATTTCGTGATCGGAAAAATGCCAAGTTCTTGTCTCTTTGACCGGTCAGACCTAAGCAATAAGCTCACACGTGATAACAAAATCTGGCGGTCTTGGACATGATTCTGAAAATTCAGTCAATGAGGAACTTTTCTTTGGGTCCCATACCGGTCTGCCCCTCGAGAAAATGGTTTCATCACCGGAAAAATCTGTAAATTGGATTGCTGCAGCCAAGCTTCAAATTTTCAACAAGGCCAGTCTTGCATCAAGTCAGTAGAAACCGAAGGCCGAAAAGGTCCACTGCTCGAATCAGCTCAGAATGGTCACAATGGTCATCTCAGTATTCTTAATCGACTTTTTAGGGTATCTCCAATCGGTCTTCAATTTTAGTTGAAGGGAGTCTCTTGCTCAGAGATTTAAAAAAAATATATATATATATATATATTAAAATTTGTAGCTTCGGATGGTCGCTTACTGGGGTGACTGGAGAGGGAGATGATGGAACTCTAAGCAGTCGGTATACATAAGTGCGACTACATCTCTTCAGTACGGAGCAGAAAATTTGGTCAATACAACCGGAAACATGTTTAGATCAAACCGGTCTCTGTCCGAGCATCGTCAAATAGGAAAGAGAAATTTGAGCTTGAAGAGTTGCGATGGAAGAGTAAGCCTAGCCTAGTGTACCTGAGAGGATTGAATCGCTTGGCTTGCTTTTAAGATGCTCAAATCACTGAATATTGTCTTCACAAGAAGGAATACACGTGAAGCTTTGTCGGTTATATTATATATATATATATATATATATTTCTTGGATCGGAGGACCGATCATTCTTGGAAGACAAAAAGGGCAACTTATTGACCGAATTAATTCCTTCCCAAAAGTCTCTAACCGGACGAATTTCTTGAAGAGTGACCGGACTAATTCAACCTACTTCAGCAAGACAGGGCTGATTATTGTGAGACCTCAGACTAATTTCTATGCTGATCAGGTCCTAGCAGTTGCGAAGAATCAGACGATGAATAATCAAGAGGTCAAACTGGGTTTCTTGGACCAAGTTTATGATCTTTGGACTACGGGTTAAAGGCTTGACGGTCAATTGGGGTCTACTATGGAAGCTTACTTCGTTCACCAAACCAAAGAATTAAAGGTGGAAAGGGGCTGAATCGAATGGAGTTTTCTAAGCCAATGATAATCAACAAATTAAAAGAGATTGTGTGACCGCTTCTCTTTCTGCTAGTAACCGGATTAAGTTTTCGCATCAAGTCAACCAATTATGATGAAAACGACAAAACCAGCTCGCGACTTGCAATCGGTATCATGATCAAGCAGTCAAGCCCAAAAAGTCGTCTCCAAGACCGGAAGTCAAGAAATTGAGCGACGACTGGAAAGAGTGGAATATCTTTACGCTCAGATGTCCAAACGCTAATCCGCAAACTCCAGCTGAAACTAGACTTACAGGCGGTCGCAACGACATATTTCTCGCTGTCTAGTTCTATCTAAAGGAAATCAGTTTATTCGGTGAAGTTCAGACAGACGTGGCTGGAGCAGTTGCACGGAAAATAGAATATCGTCGCGCTCGATTGTCCGAACTTCAATCCGTCAACTCGCCTGCAAAGTAGACTCGTAGATGGTCGCATCTGTGTAAAATTATCTGCTCATTAATGGCTGAGGAAGAGCAGTTCATCCTCCGAAGTACAGCCTATTGTGCTGCCCCGGTTTGCAACACTCAATTCATGCTTGCTTTATCTTCTCCCATCTCGCTCATATGTGCTCTCACCCTTTATACCTAATATATGTGCCCTCATATTGTTGGATTATAATCTCTTGAAGTTTAGATATGTTTAAGGGGGGCATTATCTATTTTTGATAGGGGGAGAAATACTTTGGCGCTTGCATGCTCCTTTGTGAAATCATATGTCTAAGTGGATCCCTACTTGATAAGTTATGGACTGATTTATTTTCAGTTGGGGCTATTATTGAAATAAATAGGGGAGAAAAATTCTTTTGATTATCACAAAAAGGGGGAGAAATATGTTAGTAAGTGTTCTTATGTGTTCAAGTTTTGTGTTAATCAAAAGGGGGAGATTGTTGGATTAAAATATCTAAGCAATCCGGTTTGATAAACACAAAACTTAGTAATTGTATTACTAACATATTTACTGAGTGTGCAGATGAGCGGTTCGACAAATAGATATCAAATATGAGTTCAGGGCGAAAAATCGAGTCGGTCAACTGCCGGTCAATACTGGTCAACGCGGTCAACTGTCGGTCAACCCGGTTTCGGTCTGGTCAGACTGGACTGATCCGGTTTTGGTCTGGACTGGTCGGTTTCGGACTGGTCGGTCTTGGTCTGGACTGGTTCAGTCAATGACTGGTTTGACTGGTCAGCTGTGACTGATGTACAGCTGTTTACTGCAGCAACAGAGGTACAGACAGATAAAGCTGACAGCATTGACCAAAGTCAATAAAGGCTCCCAAAGGCTTCCAACGGGTATATTATTGAGTCTAACGGCTATTTCAAAGTGAGAAGACCTATAAAAACAACAGTGACGGGCAGAAACAAAAGAAGGATCCCAGAGCAAACCATATATACATTCAAAGAGAGATCCAAGAGAGAAGAACAAGAGCAAAGAGCAAAGAAGAAAATCAAGAGAGTTCTTCCAAGTGTGTGGGTTACAAAAGTGAGAGAGCTACAACGTTCAAACCCACACACCTCACTCACATATTAGAGAGTTGAGCTTAAGTAGATTAGTTGAGTGAGAGTCTTAGCACATAGACTATAAACAAGTGTATGTAGTCTTCGCACCGAGACAAGAAAGAATGGTGCCGTCTTAGCTAAGAGACGTAAAATATCAAAGTGGTTGTGAGGTTGCGGCCTACAACGTTTACGGTTGACCTTGCAGGTGCCGTAAGTTTCCGATGGACTGTAAAAAGCTGTCGAAGTAGGTGGATTGTATTATACGACTGCCTAGGTGATTCACTAGATAAGGCTGAGGGCAGCCGGGTAGGTTGTACAATGAGTGTATAACTGAAGTCTAGTGAACCTTCCTTGCGAGGAAGAAGGGGAGACGTAGGAGAGTTAACTCCGAACTTCCATAACAAATCTCATGTCTCTTTCCAACAAGTCAAAACACACACTCCAAATATCCACACCCAAGGTGTTCGACAAAATGCCTCCACCGTCTCTATACACCAAAACCGGACCAAATCACCCTCGTACACAAACCGCCATACATAGTTCAAAATCAAGCCTAATATATTCCACACTTGGCCTTGATTGAAGATTGGAAACCGGTTTCACTCTCTAACCGGACGTGAAATCCACCGATGAGCGAAAAATGGTGACCGGTGTTATTCACCCCCCCTCTAACACCCGGTCTACGATCCTAACAGTGGTATTTTCAGGGGACTGATTTCTTTCCCAAGATTGATTTTGAAACCTGACCAACTGAGTATATTGTATAGACTCTGAATTTCTTTACCTTTTCTAGTATACGTCGTCAACGGCAATTTGTTCCTTTGCATTTATAGACGACGGATGGCGACTGATATCAGTCCATCCCATGAAATGGAGATGTCCATGGTGCAGCAAGTAGTACCACGTCAAGAGAGCATATCTCAAGGCAGATCAGTCGCACTTCAAAACGTCGAATCAACAATCACCGAACTCAGTGGGATGTTTACACATCTCGCCACGATGGTGGCTCAACAAGGGGAATTGGCCATCAGGTAAATGCTTCATCTCTTAGACCAAAGTAACAAGCACCCAAGATTCTGTGCTACGCTCTTTCGTCATTTGGTTTTCGATTTTTTTTCCTCGTCGTGGGCCCACATTTGATTTGAGAATTTTGTGTGTGTTCGAAACGAGCAGGATAGACGACAACATGGAAGAGACGTTGGCGCACGTCGAAGGCGCTGGCAGTGCCCTTCTGAAGTACTTGAATAGGGTATCGTCGAATAGGTGGCTCATGATCAAAATTTTTCTCATTCTTATATTGTTTATGGCTGTATTCATATTCTTTGTGCTTTGATTCATCGTATTGCGGGTTTGTTTCGTCTATGTCCATCACCATTACCTTCTTCATCTCTGTCGACCACTCTTAAATACGGTTTCAAACACTTCCTGTATATGTTGTCCTCCTTGACAGATTATTTTATTGATGTTTATTATTTTCAGGCTCACTAACGACCTTATCTTATCCTTTTATGTTTCGAAGAATAAGATGATTGCTATTCTATCTATGTTCGTATATCTATTGCGATTTCGCATGTTGTTGGCATGTCATGGAATTTTGGTCTTGGGTTGTCAAACTGGATAAGAAAGAATAGTTCAATTA
This sequence comes from Craterostigma plantagineum, assembly GCA_027422505.1. Lineage (NCBI taxonomy): Eukaryota > Viridiplantae > Streptophyta > Magnoliopsida > Lamiales > Linderniaceae > Craterostigma > Craterostigma plantagineum. The sequence continues at coordinate 2,492,664 of JAPQWV010000009.1, read as the reverse complement.
AGAACAATGGCGAAATTTTAATTACAGAAGCAAGGGCTTTTGGATTGGTTGGTTTTGTATTAATTTATTCAATTTAAGCTATTATACTTGTAAGTAGAAAATGAAGCCTCCAAAGCAGAAAAGCTGGGCTGCCACTTCGTCAATCAAGCTTTATCACTTTTGTCGCCAAGTACTGTTCTTCCTTGTCTTTAGCGCTTAAACGGCGCGTGGGATTGGATAATTTTTCTTATATGGTCCCACTGAATAAAAATTCAATTTCGACTATTTTTAGATAGATGAAATACGAATACAAATTAGACATACTATTTATTAATGTTTGATGATGATTGATGATGATGAGAAAAATTGAACAGTTGAGTCAGGAGGCGAACAGTATCAAAGTATACCAACTACTATTCAAGCAATAAAAAACAAAAACCCCATCAACTACGTCTCGATCTCAGGCTCATGCCCATTTTCACATTTAGCGCGTGCAACTTACTCTCCCCTTTAACCCACAAACAAGTGCAATCGCAGCTTTTTCACTTTGCCCTGAAACTCGAAGCGTTTTCTTCTCGAGATTAAAACCAAATCAACCTGCGATTGCTTCACTGAATCCATCGACTATGGCTGAGATGGCGGCGAGTGAGGTTTACGCTCCGAGGACGATACAGCTTTGGAGGACACTGCTCAACTGTCTCGCCTTCTTCTTCCATCTCTTCGCTCAGATCCTACGCCGCACTCCCTCGCTGAACCAGATCCTCTCTTACGTTGGCTTGCGTCAGCAAGGTTCGCTTCTGTCGTCCGTGCCTCACGCTCCCGCTCAGTTCAAGCCGATTCCGATGGTGGAGCTTCCGGAGCTCGCAGAGGAGACGCCGCCGCCGGTCGCCGCACCAGTCGCGGGGCACGTTGGCCTGGTCGAGTCTCCGCCACAGTTGGAAAAGCTAGTGGTATTATGTTTCGTTTTCCTTAGTGTTTATTGATTTTTCCTGCTGTATATGCGCTATTTGATGCTTGAAGTTGAACTGATTGTATATTTGCATTACGTTTTTCTGTTGATTGATGAGCGAATTTTGCAACGACGGCCAATCAATGTTCCTGTTGACTTTAGGAAATTTGTTGATTAATAGCTACTCTACGACTGTTGCTATTTGAGGAATCTGCTAGAGTATAGATTCTCTACTCGTTGAAGAATGAAAAAAAAAAGTGGTTCTTCACAAAGTAACATAGCTTTCAGTGAACGTTTGATTGGTCTGTGTATGTACGACGTGTGATTGGTAACTTGACAACTGGAACAATATCTAACGCTATTAAGGTTGTTGTCGGAAACTGGATGAAGCTATACCTGAGCGGAATAGGAAACTGTTTTAATGTATTAAGAACTAGTTGTTACTTGTAGTCTTATATCAAGTTACTTTTTTTCTGATTCTACTTTGGCAGTAGAGTATGAATTTGAATGGTTTATGTTGAAAGTTTAATATGTGTTTCATTTAATATTGCATTGGAAAGGTTCATCAAACTTATCATGATATGACGAATCAGCTGCTTAGGTAATTTTTATCGCAGTGGCAACTTATCAGTAGGTTATAGATATGATCTTATGACATGGAGTCTGATGATCTTGCAAGTGTTGTGATTTTAGTTTATCAAACATATGTTGCTTGGGTCTTTTAAATGCTGTTGACTGTGATACCTATCTATTGCTTCAGGTGGTTCTTGATTTGGATGAAACCCTCATTTGTTCATACGAGACCTCGAGCTTGCCAGCCATGGTACGCAGTCAAGCCACGGAAGCTGGGATCAAGTGGTTTGAATTAGAGTGTGTATCTTCTGACAAGGTAGTAAGTTCATATGCTTCTTTCCTACTGTAATCTTCAATCCAGCTCTAAATCTGTTATTGATTCGTCTTCGCGGTTTGAAGGAAAGTGAAGGAAAGCCTAAGATCAACTATGTGACGGTGTTCGAACGTCCTGGATTGAAGGAGTTTCTGAAGAAACTTAGTGAATTTGCAGATATCGTGCTATTTACCGCTGGCCTTGAAGGTGTTTCTGTCCCTCTTATAATAAATTTAGTTTTTCTTGTTTTTATTTACAACGTTGGTTGGTACTATGCGACTTTTTAACGTTGTTGAGTTTCCCCTTTTTTTCACTTGAAATTTTCAGGCTACGCAAGACCCCTTGTTGATCGGATAGATGTTGGAAATCGATTTAGTCGTAGACTATATAGACCATCGACCATCAGTACGTAAGTTAGCATCTCCCATGCACCCTATCTAAACACCTGATCCTTTTTATGCATGTTTAAGAACTTGGCAATTTGTCTCATTACAATTATGCTTTATACTGTCTTTATCCCCTGCCCTTTTGCTGATTGAAAACAGGGAATATCGTGATCATGTAAAGGATTTAACTTGCCTATCAAAAGATCTGTCTCGAATCGTCATTGTTGATAACAACCCTTTTAGTTTCTTGTTGCAACCATTAAATGGCATACCATGCATCCCATTTTCTCCCGGACAGCCTCATGACGAGCAGGTACTCCACACAAAAATTCAAGTTTTTTAATTCATTCTCCATGTCCTGTTTACCTAATTATTTATTCCCTAATACTGCATCTCTTCTAATGCTTGTTATCATATCAGCTTTTACAAGTGATACTTCCTATGCTCAAGCACCTCTCTCTCCAAAAAGACGTTAGGCCCATTCTATACGAACGGTTCCATATGCCGGAATGGTTTCAGAAACATGGAATTCCTGCTTCGAGGGGGACATAGAATGTTCATCTGGTAGGGTAAAGGGTAAATTATTAATTTCACATTTCGATGCCTCCTCTTGGCTTCCCTACAAAAATTTTGTATTGCCTCATTCTCTGTGTGGAAGCAGCCATTGTTAAATGTATTGGTTGATCTCAAAGTCCTACAAACCAGAGACTCGAGCTCATCCAAGATCAAAGTTTCGCCGCTGCAATTGTGAAATGTGTAAAGTCATGGTGTAATATTATTGTTCATAGATTTCAATCTCCATATCTTCTTAAAGTGTTGTGTACGTACGAACCAGGCGCTGATGTATATATTTGATACATGTTGTGAAAGCGATTTTCAGGCTAAAGATACGTTTTTGTACTAAAATTACAATCAAACATAGTGATTTTCCTTTGATTAGAAAAAGTACACTTCAGTTCATATCATTCGAAGGTAAACCTCATGAGAAGCCTCACGGACTTCAACTTCTGACCCTTCTTATCGTACAAAGGAACCGCCCTGATCCCGGGTCGTAATTCAGACACGGGCAAACACGTCTGCCCCCCGAAGTCGTCCTTGTCAGAACGATCGTACTCTCGCACTTCTATACGAAGCAATGCCAGCTCGGGAACTCGTAAAGGGAACGTAAACTCTTCATCCCAGCAAGGCGTCCAATCGTCTTCTATTATCCTTGTCTTCCTCTTCGCCGCATCTGCAGGTACGCCAACTATGTATACCTGCATTTTTGTCTTCCAATTTTAACTACTGATGGTTGTGTCGAGTGATGACTCGAGAGAATGCCACTGACCTTTGTGTAAAAATCGGGCGGCGAGTAAGTGTCGAAGTGGGTGTGGCTGAAATCCAAACGCCAGCCATCTCCCATGTATAAAACTACCTGTCGGGTCAAAGAGCGAGTGGAAAAGTGAGATGAAGTAAATATTTGTAGTTCTTCGTATTCTTTTAGTTGTATATTACGCTAACCTTTAGTGTTTTTCTCACGGGCAATGGCAGTTTGGGATCGAAAACCTCGTCGTTGGGACCCCTCTTTATGAGCAGGTCAGGCTTCTTGTAATAACCACAGCCTCCATTCGCCCGAAACATGCCCTGCATCATCCACAGCGACTTGCCATAGCCCTGTCGACGAAACATAGGTAACAATTGTATTCTTTTTTAAATTAAACCGTAATTATTAATGATAATTGTCTTTTTAATCATCGATTAAGTTAGCAAACCTGCATGTTGAATGCCACCATCTGGGATCCATGGATCCATCCCGTGAGCGGGTTGAAGTTCGACGAGGTTACTCGTGTGCCTTTAGGAAACACCCGTAGTATATTCTTCTGAGAAAAACTACATGAAACGAATATAGATGTGAACTCATAAGTAGTACTAATAAGGCATGTATATTCATACAAGTTAATTACATTCAATGTACCTTACTACTTCTCTTGAATATAACGCTGCAGCTCTTTCGAGTTCTTGTTCGCTCAAGCTAAGCCGAGAAGCTCGATCTATTTTAGCTCTTAATGCATGCCTTAGTCCTTTCTTTGCATTGCCGGCATGTATAGCGATTAGTCGCTTGTATTCGGGAGCTGCGTTCGATTTTTGTGGAAAATTTTCGCTATCTTCTTCATCGCTATCACTCTATAAAGGATATAGGAAAAAAAAAAAAGAGGCTTGTCTGAATATTACATAGTTAGCTAGCTAGCAGTTGAATTATTTTTTATTTTTTTTTCATTTCTATTGCATTACCTTAAAAGCCTCTGTTGTCATTGCAGGATCAGATTCATCCTCGGACGAATCCTTGTCCTTGGGCGAAGAAGCAGCCTCTGCGTAGTCCCTGATAGGGTTCGATCCTAAGTACTCTTTCGGTGGTTTCGTGGACAGGATAATCTTGTGCTTCAAGTCCTCCGGCGAAGGAAACTCCTCCAAGAATCCTGACTCGGGAATATACAGCATTTCTCCGAAGACTTGTATAACCATCTAAAGAAAAGAAACGCCCACAGACAAAGTAAGCAAAACGCGGACAAGCCCCTCTAACGAAAAGCCAAGCCTATCATTACATACCTCGGCCACTTTCGCCTGTAGTTCGGGCGTGAGATGATCTTCCAACGTAACTATGACGGGGTAGGGAGACTTGATGAAAGCGTGCTCTTTGATGGACTTGAAGCACTTCATCAACGGCACTGGGGTTGTAAGAGTCCTGACAGGTAAAATCCATTGAACCTCAGATTTAACCTCAAATCGACGCTGAAGAGAGCTTCTTTAGCTTACCTTCCATGAAGAACGTGGACTTTGTCTTTAGCAGAGTTTGGCCAAAGATCGAGCTCTATTCCCCTCACCCCATTCTCGAGTGCTCTAACTATCGGGATTTCGCTGCAGTCGCTGCTCAACTGATTCCCCGTAAGGTACGAGTTGTGTCCCGTGTATATGAAGTAGTGCTGCAATGGAGCATCCATATCATGGTGCACCTGTTGTTATAAAAAAGATCACCATGCAGACTGTTAGAGAAATAACCACTTCACCGAAAAGCTTAAGCTTGAAGGCAGCGTGTATTATATTTTCCAACATGCCCTCTTACGTCTAGGCCGTTGATTATTTTAATATCTAGCCTTAGCCCTTTAGTTTTCATAAATGGGTGTTTTCATTAGGATTCCTGCCCAGGACTTCTTTTTCCCCTCAGCTCTGATACCATAACGAATGGCTACTTCACCCACGAGCTTAAACTAGTAGGGAGCGTACCAGTATAATTCCAACACATCATGAAAGCCCGAAAACCCTCGATCGACGAGACCATATTACATAGATTTCTCTATCTTATAATGTCAGAAATTATAGGGAAAACAAAAAATGGGGAAAGAAAGAGGCGGGAGACCTGATTGTTGATGGGGCCGTTGAGGAATTCCTGGAAGAGGAAGTAGAAGAAATCCTCGAGCTCGAAGCAGCAGTGGTTGTTCTTCTTGTCGTTGTGTCGCCTGTTTTCGAGAACCTTCTGCATGATGGCCTCTGCGTCGTCGAGGGTGCATCCTCCCCCTTCGTTCTGATAATCGGACATGAAGTGTAGGAGCTGAGGGGCGGTCATGTGGGGCCCCCCGCCGTCCGTGTACCTGAAGAAGGCCTCCCTGACGTCGGGCGGCGGCTCGGCCTCCGTTATCTTGAACTTTCGGTTGAAGCACCCGAACATCTTGTAATAATTGTAGCTCCCCATTGTGTTGTGACACCCAATGGCAACCCACACCAGGTAATATTATAATCAGATCAGAAATTATTTTTTCATTTATGTGCGCGATTTCTTGATCTCTTTTCTACCAATTTTCGCGTGTCTTACATCGTAGATTAACGCTTTTGAGGACGTATGAACATTTTCTTTTACATTATGGGAAAGGGTTGCGATGAGATTAGATCTCTCAGGTCAGGTGATCTGTTGGGTGGGCACGTCGTTGAATCGTGAAGGAGATTTACATATTTCAAGGTTCACGTCTATGGATCCATGACTTGGTTTTCTTTTTCTCGGAGAGAGAGAGAGAGAGAGAGAGAGAGAGAGAGAAATGGGTGTTTATTTCATATATATACGTTTACTAAAAAAAACAGGGATTTCATACAAATTGAAAAAGAAGAGAATAAAGTAAGAAGGAGAAGAAAAAACGTTTTGAGGGGATTGGATCGACGATGAAGATTGTTGGCTACATTTAAGGGGGATTTGAGGTAATATGAAGATTAGGCTTAGGCTTTGGAGTTTGATATATTATGATTTATATTATGTTTGATGTTTTTAACTGCTTTTCAAAAATGGGTCGCATTATGTGTTGAACGTTAATTTTATTTACTTTTTTCCTCCAAAGGATAAACGGGAAAACTTGCAAGAAGTTAAATAGAAGATGCAAACGTCTATATAGGGAAGAAATCTCTCAAACAAAAATTAGAAAACAAAAAAAAAAGTAAATGAAAAATGAAAAATACAATCACGAAAGAAAATAAGAAGTTGAGTACGATGATCCCGTTCTTGGGGAACCTATTGGAGAATCTTCGATTCTCTCATGACGGATGATCATCAAATCAAAGTCATGGGATATTGCTCGTGAACTGTTGTAGACTGAACTAACATTGTTAGAAAACGCCGTAGAAACTTGTCCTACAAAATTTTACAACTATCTTCCTTGTTGTAATACTCGGGCTACTAGGGATTCTCCTATGTTTTAGGGATCATTAATAAGACAAAATTTCAGATTCTCCTATTCACAGCTAGAAAACTATCGTACTTGTTGAAAAGGGGATATAAACTAAATTTGACACGTTAATTGAAATATTTTTATCCTGTTTTAATTTTGATAATTACTATTTTATCTTCCTATTATTTTATTTGTTTCAGTTACATAAAAAAAATCAATTTTTTACTTGAAAACAACACGTAATTTTAATTTTTTTCCCTACGTAGATGAATAAATAAATAAAAAAAAATGGGGCGCGAGTAAAGTTGTAGAAATTCGAGCAAAATTTACATGGAAGGAGATGATGATTATTGATTTCATTGTGCACGCTAAATCCCGTGTTTACGCGTCGCATGCGTGTTGCTTTTATGGATTGTTAATCAAGGGAAGAAAAAAGCTTACTATTCCTTCTTAATTTATATACCTTCAATTCAATCCATTCCCATTCACGAGCAAAAAAAAGGAATCCATAGGTCATCTTTCGGCCATAAGATGTAATAAAAAGTACATTCCACAAGTTAATTGCGCGTTAATCGATACATTTAGAGTTAAGACATACATAACCAACTTAGGAACGCGAGGATGATTTATTAACTTCAAAAGAGAAGAATAAAAGAATTAAAAAAAAAAGATAACTTCGAGATCATATGGGGTCAAATTAACGGTGTGGTTAAATTTCATACGTCAATAGCTAAAAGCCATGGAGTAAACTTCTCTAGAAGGTTTAGAAAGATCATATATTTTTCTTTTATTTCATTTTCTACGTAATCGTACGACAATTGGGCAGAAAAATATGTTAAGACGACGTACTAATAATTAATTTCCAAATTAACAGGCTAGTGAGCCCTACATCGAAAAGAATCTGCCCACTTGCTAAAATTTCAATTTTGTGGTGATTCTGCATTTTGATCAATTTATGATAGTTTAGTTTGAGTATTTTGGATGGATTGGTGCATACCCACTTGAATAATTTAAAGGCCAAATTATTATTTAGATCAATAATTATACATATTTTCGTTTTTGAGACCACTATGTTTGACAATTGCAAAAGTAGGTCACTAACTATAATGTCAAAATAAATTTGGGTCACCCTCTCATTTTTGGGTCACTAAGTATACATGTTTTCGATTTTGGATCACTATGTTTTTATGTTGCGAAACTGGATTCAATATAGCGACCCAAAAACTTAAAACACGTATACTTAGTGACCCAAAATTGAAAACACGTATACTTAGTCACTCAAAAATGAGAGGTTGACCCGAATTTGTTTTAACATACATAGTTAGTGACCTATTTTTGCAATTATCAAACATAGTGACCCAAAAAACGAAACATGTGAACTTAGTGACCTAATATTATATTTTGGCCTAATTTAAACATACAATTTCGATTACAATCCACTATTAAAAAATTCCCACACCACAGTAACAATGGATGAGTAACGAACTTGAACTTTACTTCCCCCTAATTTAAGAAGGATTTTAAATAATAAACGTAGTGACGAATTTCCTACCCTTGACTTTTTCTAGATTTCGTCACAGTTTTCCAATAGTAAACTTCAACCCAAATAATACGAAAAGTCAAGAGGAAACATAGAACACAGAGACCCATTGTCGGGTATGGCAGTTAAAATCCAAAAAAAAATGAAATCCATGAAATGACAAAATAAAAAAAATAAATTAACCCAAAAACAATAATTACGTATGATAATATAAACAAAGCATCCTAAATTTGACCTTCTCCGCGTATAAATTTCAATTTCATTTCTTCTCATCACTTCAGAACTTTCATCTCTCTTTCTACACAACCTTCTCTTCGACCCCTTTCCTCTGCATCTAAAAAAAACAGAGGAATCCAAATAATACCCAACTCAACCTCCAAAAACGCCGTCGTTTTGTTCTCCGAGATGGGATTCTCCAAAGAAGAGAAGGCAATAAAGAGACCAACGCTGAGTTTCCCATCAGTCCCAAGATGGATCAAGGCCATGTTCTTCTTCATCGCCATGTTCGTCTCTCTCCTCTTATTCTCAGCTCCTATCCTCCTCGTCATCGCCGATGCTCTGTTACCCTCTGCTCTGCTCTCTGCACAGTCTTCGCTCACCCCATCGACGATTCTCTCCCACCTCTCCGCCTACGATTTCCGCTACTCCCTCGTCGACATCCCTCTTATCTCTTTAGTACGATCTGCTATCATACTCTGTAAGTAAAGAGGTTGAAGTTAGCTCCCCTGTTTTTTTTCTCTTTTCCTCTGTTTTGCTGACCATTTCTTTTTGCTTTTAACTTGCAGGCGTCTACAGCTTCTGCGACGGTCCTAGGTTGTCGAACGGTCCGTACTTGGCGGTGGCGACGGTTTGCTCCGCCGCGTCGCTGGTGTTTGTGTCGTGGAAGGCTTCTTACGTGCTTGTGAGAGAAGGGCAAGCCACGGCCGTGGAAGTTGCTCTGTTTTCTTCTTCCTTGGCTCTGGCGATTGGGCACATCGTCGTTGCTTATCGAACGAGCTGTAGAGAGAGAAGAAAGCTTTTGGTCTACAAAATCGATATCGAAGCCGTAAGAAAGTCAAACAACACTTCATTTTTATATTCAATTCCCATGTGCTTAATAATTTTTAAGTTGATTCTCAAAATTTTCAATTTTAAAAGGTACCAAAGGACTTCGACTCTTTTCGAAATGGTATCCAAAGTATTTTTCAATTTCAGATAAAGCTTTTTCAAATGGGGTCCGTAGTGTTTTCAAGATACGTACACTTAACATGCAACGTCGTGATTTAAAAAAACTGCAAATGTGTTATTTAGGTGTAGGAACCGCTTGTAGTCATTTCTAAAATTCCATTATTAATTAACGAGGCTTACACCTGAAAAATCTCCTTTTTTTGTCATTTAAAATCACAACGTCATATGTTAGGAGCATCTATCTTGAAATTACGTTGGACAACAATTGGAACAACTTTAAATATAAGAGGTGCCAACTGAAATAGGAAAATACTTTGGGTACCGGTTGGTAAAGTCTTGAACACAGGGATACCTACTGGATTTGGAAAATAACTTTGGGTACAACTGGAAAACCTTAAACACGTGTATACCATGTGGAATTTTCATTTTTTTTAGTCGTTTTGAGTATTTTTTTTTTAATATAGTTTTATACAGTTCAGCTGAAATTGCATGATTGATTGCCCACATTTTATAATATGGAAAAATTTGGATAAATTTGAAAATCGTATATCTTACATTATTGTGGCACATGGGCGCAGGTCACGGCTTGTAAGAACGGATTTCCAAGATATCAAAAATATTACACGAAGCAAGGACAAAGTGACAGACAAATATGTTGATCGAATCTATTTTAACAAAGGTAATATTGCATGACCAATTTGTGATCCGTTTTTTTATTATTGGTTTAGAAAATATTGTAAAGAGATTAATGTGAACTATTGTTATTAATAATTGAAACTGCTCTATTATGTCACAGGTTCTTAAAAGAGGTTATGGTTTAGAGGCATGCATGAGGTGTTCGTAAAGTGTAAATACATATATAGCCTTATTTATATCATATCTTTATGTATTAATGTATGTAATTTTTGTTGTAAAAATAGATTTAGAAATTGTATTATTAGGGTTTGATAGCTGATGCAGGTGATCTCATGATTCAAATTAATTGTGAGACTATGCTACCGCACAGTGACTGTACTGAAAAAAATTGTATTTGCTTCAATTCAATATATATCTTTGTTTTCTGTTGAGATTTGAGATTGCTACTTATGAGTTATGAGCTCTGTAAATCAATTTACTTAGTTGTTAGTAATCATTTGGACGTGGCTCTGAAATCTATTAGTTACCTTATCCATCGACAAAACAAGCGAAAAATTCTACATTGTTATATGATTGAATATTTCTCATTGATGCAGAATTTACGACTTATGTAGGAATAAAGGATCAAATACAGCTTATTTATAACTTGTAATGGCGCCACAATAATAACTTGTATTAGTTTTAATACAATAATAACTTGTAATAGCTTTGAAAAAAAAAAATAACTTGTAATGGCGCCATAATAATTAAAAATGAAAGTTTTAATCATGTATTACTTTAATTATTTTGGCACCCACCATATCATAATGCCATTGATTATTCTAAACTGAACTTATACGTCCACTTGTATATACATACAATATATACATGAATGATATATGTTAGGCTGTGTAAGATGCCTAAAGAATCAAAATACAAATAACGCAACTTAAGTCCAGCTAATATTACAAGTGTTATGCTACGTTATTGGTTGTATATATTATCATTTATTCATTTTCTTATTATTATTCAGTAAGTTTTTACAGATCATACATCCACACAATGAACACATAATGTCCCGAAAACACGTAAGACATAAAATTCCTAACTTTCTTACACATCACGTACATATGTGCAATATATATATATATATATATATTATATGTCGTTTATTTATCAGATTTAGATAATGCATTCCCAGTCAGACATGTAACAATATGATCTTATGGGTATTTAATCATCCAAAAGTTGAAAAAGAAAAAAAATTACAGATATGCAACTAACCGCTGTATGGTACTATGATGGATGACAACAAATATATGGTCCAGACACTCAGTTAAATTATGTGGTAGTTTTTAAAAAGAATACGAAGAAAACAATTGTTAGGTCACAGAATGATTCTTCATCTTGTAATTAGGGTACTAATTAACATCTATACTATTATATTAAGGGTGAGGGATGTCTATATGAACTGCTAATTTGGTATGTAAACATTTAGAATTTAACCTCTCTATATCTAATTTCATTTATTAAACAATTATCACATTTAACCCTTCAATTTTTAATTATACCTCTAATCATTATTTTCCTTTTATATATAAAAATTATATTCATATATTAAACATAAATTATAAATTTCAAAACTAAAAACTATTATATTTTACGCACACGCATAGAGACGTGCGGATAATACCAGTATTGTTTATATTTCCTTCTCTTTTGATTTTATTAGTTTGTTTCTGCAAAAAATTGCAAACTCTCTAACTGATTTGTGTGGCCCAATAAAATTAATTCATTGGCTAATTAAAATATTAAGGCCCAAATATGTTAGCTCTATAAGCAATATCTCAGCAAATATAGCGTTGGACATATCAATTTGTTGTTTCTTATGATTCAATGTTTTGGTCCATAAGTTCATTTTGGGCATGTTTAAATTTATTATTTTGTGATCAAATATAATTATGAGACGGCTGTGATTAATTAATGATTAAATTCTTATAACATTGAACTTTTGGACTAAAGTAATAAGACAAACCTACTATATTTCTGATGATTTACACACAAACCAAAATGTTCCCTTAAGTGGAGTCAGTGACCGACATCACAGTGAATATGGCTAAAATACGTTACTTTGAAGTTTAGCCAATAAATTATTAAAAACCTGAAATTAGATCTTTGTCGTTGATGATTACGAAAGGTTTGGAAGAGTATATAATATATTCAACTACCGAGAAACTTGAATTTAAAAAATATCCCATTTTGAAATCTAGCGTCAGAACGCATGATTTCTAAATTGTTTTTTTAGCAAAGTATATATTACTTACTTGGCCTAGGTTCATGACTATCGTTGTTGGGTGGGTTTGTGACGTATCCATCTAACCCCTGGGATTAGTCCCACCTCTGGAGTGTGTGGCGGTTAGCCCATAGTCGGGCGGTATGGGGATACCTCGGGACAAAAAAAAGAACAATTTGCTTATATATAGAGATGCATCACAGAGATATTTTAGTATATATGTTAGTTTAAACATTGTCGCATGTTTAAGACGTCGAATCATTTATTGTGATCTAATAATCCCTCTAATTTAAGTTTTTTTTTATTTATTAAATATGTAATAGCAAAAAACGACCCATAACTAACCATAGTACCAACTTTAAAGTTGCGAACTTCCTCGCCAAATAAAGTCAATATTAAATAATCATATGTTCTTACTATTCATTTACATGCAAGTGGGGTCCAAAATCTTCACTTTGAAGGATGTTCTCATTTAATTTACATCCCGTGACATACCACCAAATAAATTTTTGCTAAAGTCAATTAAATTGAATTCAATCAATAGGGGCATGGAAATGCCTCTTCGAATTAGAGTTCAGACCCATGTCAGAAAATTCATAGTTTTAAGGACCCGTTTTTCAGAAACACTTCATGATTCCCCAATACCACTTCATGGGTCTGTGGTAACACTTCATGGGTCTGTGGTAACACTCATGAGTCTGTGGTAACACTTCATGGGTTGTGCTAATACATAAGTCATTTTCTCTAAATGAAACTTAAATCCTTAATAAATGAAACTTACATGAGTTCCTATCTCTAATTAAAAATTGAATTGGGACCTGACTCGTAATTTGCACTATTTATTTCCCATTTGTCAGCCATATTTCTCTTCTAAATCCATGCCCATCGCTAACGTTCGACGTACAACCAAAGCTTCACACATTATATCATTCTTTTTCTTGCTCTACAAAATTATGATTGAATATTGCAAAATTAATCCCTGAAATCTTCCAATTACCTAAATTACCACTCAACTTGTCGATCTCCTCCATCATCATCTGTTCTTCTCTCTCCCTATCTTCTCACGATATAGCTCCACGTTTGCCTCTATAATCATATGAATGAAACCTGGAAAAATCGAAAAAATTGTTTTTCGTCGAACAACGTTTTCGCCTGAGATCTGATAATAACATCTGGTAACTTTCGTGTCCCTTTCTCTCTACATTTCTAAACGGATACGTAAACGTATGTTTTCTCTGCATCTATCTGTAATCGAAGTGTTGGAGAAAAAATGGAAAGATTTTGAGCCGTATTAATGAAATGCACTTCTTTTTTAATCATCTTTTAGGTGTTGCAGCTGGGTTTTTGATTCGTGGATGGACGACTTCGTTAGCTTTTGTTTTTTTTCGTGGTTTTAGGGAAAGCCTGGTCTTCATTGGGAGGTTGAATTAGAGTTCCTTTTTCATCATTTCGTTGGGCAAAGAATATAATTTTGGAGATGAATCGAAGTTTTAGGGCTTCTGAGTCGGGTCGTATGGGGAATTTGAGATTGAAGGATGGCAAAGACGAAGATTTAGCTCTGTTTCGCGAGATGAGGAAGCGCGAAAAGGAACGTAATGATCTTCTGATGCTTCAGAGCTCTGATGAATTTGATGCTCCACAAGGTAAAGGTATGATTTTTATCATCTCATTCGATCAGTTATGTTGAAATTCTTTTGGATTTTTCTTCAGATTCTCTTCCTTTTTTTTTTTCGAAATTGTCAGCTGTGTTTTCGGAAATCTCGTTTGAGTAGATTTTGTTTTTGAATATGGTGGAGCGTTAGAACGAAGTGCTTTAAATCATTTATATCACTATTTGCAGGGCCAACGACAGGGAATTCTCCAATTTTTAATTTAGGTCTTGGAGAATCAGTGCCTACAAGAAAACCTGCTGCAGATGATTTTCTCAACGCTGACAATGATAAGAACGACTATGACTGGTAATTGCTCATCGAATTTCTCCAGTTCCCTCTGTGTAGTTTTTTCAACATTTTCCCACCCGTTGATGCTATCGTTTTGGATATCTTGTTGCACAAATAACGGTTTTAACATCTCTTTGAAAATATGTATGAAGTTTAGTTGAAGATGAAGTTCAAAGAATGTTCTTTCCCGTATTGTGATTCTGAAATCTTAATACGGGGTAACCTTTACATGCAATGGTTTGCGTTTTCTATGAAGTAGCGGTTTTACAAGGGAAGATTCGCAGTCCAACGTAGTATTACATCATGCTAATCACGTCAACGCGAATGCAGCTTCTTATAGAATTTTAGAAGTCACCAAAAAGTGCATGCACATTGCATTATATTCCCGAAAATAACATCATAGGATCTAATTTCTCTTAGATGCATTCATTCATTCTCTCGTGCGTTTTTCAGGCTTTTAACGCCTCCCAGCACTCCACTTTTCCCGTCCTTGGAAATGGAGTCGCAGAAAACCGTCATGAGCCACCTGGGAACTCCAAAAGCCCGGCCTACTACGGCTCTCAAATCTAGAGTAAGTGGTAGACTGTTTTTCTGTTTTCTTCAATCAGTTTACGATATAACTTTCCACACATATTATTAATTTCCAATCCGCAAACTTATTTGCGTTCGAAGCTAGCTAATCCCCCGCCCGAGCCTCCCTCGAGGATCAACAGTTTACCATCGAGACATCAACCTCCCTCCAACGGGCCATCGAGCGGTGGACTCCGTCGCCCATCCTCGTCAGGTGGGTCCAGGTCAAGGCCCTCAACGCCCACGGGTCGACCCACTTTGACCTCAACATCTTCGCTCCCCTCATCATCGAACAAGCCCACAACCTCAAACACACCATCATCGTCGAAAGCAACACCCCACACCACTACAAAGCCATCAAGATCTTCAACTCCCACTACTACTTCGCGCCCGACCCTAACCTCATCTAAACCCTCGGGCCCACCAAGATCCTCCACCCCTACTTCTCGGCGGCCCACCACTCCAACTAGCCGAACATCGGCGCCTTTGATAACAAAACCCACCACTTCTAGGTCATCAACTCCATTACGTAGGCCTTCATCACTATCATCTTCCTCTGCTTCGCTAAAGTCGCCTACTTCTTCTGCTTCTCTGGCAAAAAACCCTAACCCTAACCCTAACCCTAGCCGGCCCAGCTCTCCTTCCGTGAGGCCCAAGCCATGGAAACCCTCGGAAATGCCAGGATATTCCCTCGACGCCCCGCCAAACCTAAGGACTTCCCTTTCAGACCGCCCACCCTCGGTCACCCGCGGCAGGCCCGGCCCTCCGGGCTCTCGCTCCTCGTCGATCGAGCCCGGCCCGAATGGTAGGGTTAGTAGGAGGCAGTCTTGCTCGCCGGCCAGGGGTCGCCCGCCCAATGGGTTGAGCCATGCGAGCGGTGGGTCGGTGCCCGTCCACGCTGTGAATAGGCTAAATGCCAAGGCCAACGAGAGCGTGAGCCCTGGGCTCATGGGGGCTAAGATGGTCGAAAGGGTGATCAACATGAGGAAGCTCATCCCGCCCATGAAAGACGACGGTAGTAATAAGCACCACTATTCGCCGCGCAGCAACTTGTCTGGGAAGTCGTCGTCTTCTTCGCCCGAGAGCTCGGGTTTTGGGAGGACCCTTTCCAAGAAGTCGCTCGACATGGCCATAAGGCACATGGTATGGTATATACATACATCTATCGTTTTTTTTCGACGTTTTCGCCGTTCGATTCTTTTTGCTGATTTGGGTTTTGTTTGTTAGGATATAAGGCGTACGGTTCCTGGGAATTTGAGGCCGCTCATGGCGAATATTCCAGCGTCGTCGATGTACAGCGTGGGGTCGGGGCCGAAGAGCAGAAGCAGAGACGCGAGAGTATCAGATTCTGCGCTTGCGATTTCGACGAGTAGTAATGCGAGCTCTGAGGTTAGCGCTAACAACTACAGTAATGCGTATGGGCACGAAGTCGATGACGATGTCAGCAGTGGGCGGAGCTTGCATGAAAGGTGACGTAATCTTTTGAGTAAATCTGCTATTGTTATGTATTGGTGGGCAAAAGAAGGAAAGAATTTCATGGAGTATTTAGCTTGAAATTGTCGGTGTATGTATCTCTATTTATCGACAGCGTTCGAGTTAGGGACTTTGACAATGTGTCTGCTGTGTTCGTTCCACTTGGATTGAATGGGAGATTTTGTATTGTATGTATGTATCCCTACTATTTTTAATTCTCTCTTCAGCCCAGCAAATTCGATATGGTTTAGTTATTTAAAGAATGCGTTTAGCAGCTTCGATGATAGAAAAAGAATACATTTTTAATGTTTGGATATATATAAATATAGAAAATATTGCGTGTTGTAATCTAGAATTATTTATCGAGTAATTTATCAATTATCACTATCCGGTGATGGAAACAATATATATAATATTATAACACTGTACACATACACACACTGAAGTTACAATTTGAATTGAATTTGAACCTCGTTGTTAGGAAGACTCAATTTTGCGAGGAAATGATTCTACTTGAGGGAAAATAATTCTCTTGACATGCGTATACCATCTCAAATCTACATATATTAAGATAGTCGAAAGGTAACATAGTCGAACCGATACTCCTTCGAATCTAATACAGTAAACCCCAACAAAATTATTAAATTAAGTTCGTCATCGTCAAACTTATTTAGCACAGTTATATAAAAAACATGGACAATATTGCAATTTCTTTCTCATCGGGTTTGACGGTTAGCCTCCTCAGGTGTTGTCGTTGGTAATATTTTATGTTTGTTTTCGTTTTCTTACTTTACAACCTCAGATATACGTTAACTTTGGATAGACGAAATGTCTGAAATAATTCAAGAGAAATGCTGGTATACCTCTTTTGTACTGTACTTCACTTCACGCTACACCCTAATATAATTCATGTATATATTTAGTTATACTTCCACTTGCATACAATGTTATTCCTTCGTCTTTACTTATCTCATGCACAAAGTAACCCAATGATTATCATCAAAAGCTTTTAACCAAACTCAATAATAATGATGATTAAGCCTTTTAAACATTATTATACTTACATAATATACGAAAACATTAATCGATCACTAAAGCTAGAAAACCGACAGAGACCAACCTCCAGCAAATACTAAGAAACCTAACTATCACTTCCCTTTAGGACAGCACCATTTCACCAGCAAATAGAACAGAAAATAACTAATTAACCAATCAAAATCGTCATACCCTTTTATTATCATTCATTTTTTCTCGGATTAATCGATTTCCTTATATAAAACTCGGAAAAAGCCCTCACAAATTTCAAGATACATTCTTGATGTTTTCTCATGCACTATCTCCGCCGCAGATTCACTCATAACATACTTTTCTCAGTAAATTCTTCCTCTCCGGCGATGAAACCACCGTCGACCACCACCGCGCTCAGCCACAACGGCCTAAAGCTCTCAATATTCTCCGCTTTTCTATTGATATCGCTCTTCGGTTTTCTCATTTACAACGAAGACGCTAATAAGTCCATCGCAGACTTCACTCTTATCTCGCGCATTTCGCCGAGCAATTCCCAGGAAATTCAAGGCGAAGAAATGAATAAAGGAAGCGATAATCATAATCTTGACGATAAAATTCAAGAAGATGGCATCAGTGAAGGCGGCGTGAGCTTTGAGTCTATTCAAGAAAATGAAGGCGACGAAGACGAAGAAGCGATCGAACTTCCTAAGGAAGAATGCGATCTTTTTACGGGTCGATGGGTTTTCGACAATTCCACGCATCCTTTGTACAGAGAGGAAGAGTGCGAGTTCTTGACTGCTCAAGTGACTTGCATGCGCAATGGAAGGAAAGATTCGACGTACCAAAAATGGAGGTGGCAGCCCAAAGATTGCTCCTTGCCCAAGTAAGACATTTATATAGTCATCCAATTTCATCCTCCGATTTCACAGGTAATAAATTTTGAAAAATCTGCGCAATAATAACGTCTAGGTTCAAGCCTCGACTGTTGCTCGAGAAATTGCGCAATAAGAGAATGATGTTCGTCGGCGACTCTTTGAATCGTAATCAGTGGGAATCCATGATATGCTTGCTTCAATCCGTAGTCCCTAAAGGAAAGAAGAGCTTGAACAAAAATGGTTCTTTGTCTGTCTTCAAGATTGAGGTTTGCCCTCTCTCTCTCTCTCTCTCTCTCTCTCTCTCTCTCTCTCTCTCTCTCTCTCTCTCTCTCTCTCTCTCTCTCTCTCTCTCTCTTTCTTGAAATCTGAATTATCCTCTTCGCCAGAATTACAACGCAACGGTGGAATTTTACTGGGCTCCGTTCTTAGTAGAGTCAAACTCAGATGATCCAAACATGCACAGGGTACTCAACCGTATAATCATGGCAGAATCGATCGAAAAGCACGCCAAGAACTGGGAAAACGTCGACTTCCTCATATTTAACACCTACATTTGGTGGATGAACACTGCCAAGATGAAAGTCTTGTAAGCCTCTCTACTTAAATAATCATCCTTTCGTAAGAAAAAAAAGCGCATTCATCGCCTCGATTCTGTAAAACACTCGTTACTCAGGCGAGGCTCGTTCGAAGAAGGCGCGACGGATTACGAAGAAGTTTTAAGACCGATCGCTTATCAGAGAGTATTAAAAACTTGGGCCGATTGGGTGGAAGGCAACGTCGACCCTAATCGCACCAAAGTCTTCTTCATGAGCATGTCTCCTCTCCACATCAAGTAATGAATATATTGATTTTCGTCGAGAAAACCCTAATAGCACAGCCAAAATCGAGAAAACCCTAGTTTTTTCGTCGATTTGATTGATTGGTTAATTTCTTATAGGAGCGTTGATTGGAACAACACGGAAGGCATCAAATGTGCAAGTGAGACAACTCCTATAGTAAATACGACGGCGAAACTTAACCTAGGCACTGACAAGAGGCTATTTTCCGTTGCGTCGAACGTCACGAATAGCATAAGTAAAACTAGGGTTCATTTTCTCGACATCACGAGGTTGTCCGAGTATAGAAAGGATGGGCACACTTCGGTCAACACCATTCGTCAGGGCAAGATGCTGACGCCCGAGGAGAAAGCGGACCCCGCAAAGTATGCAGATTGCATACACTGGTGCCTGCCCGGCCTGCCCGACACGTGGAACGAGCTGTTGTACACGCGCATCGTTATGTCTCGTCCTTGAAAATAATTCTTTTTTTGAAAAAAATGGTTTTTTTTGGCTGATTTATTGAATCTTTGCAAGGTGCACAGTGTAACGATTTAGTTTTCGATTATGTTAAATGCGAAGCGTTTAACTTTGTGTATTCAGTGGTTGCGTAATCAGTCATCCAATGATCCCGGCAAAAGGTAAAAAATATCAATAAAATTGAAGAAAATGATCTGAAGATGGATCTGATCTAAAATTGTTTTGGTCAAATGTATTATTATTTCATATCCATTTTTAACAATAAGAAACAAGGTGGATGAGATATGTCATCTGCTGCTTTAGTCTCAGTTAGGTTGCCTTAATTAGTTAAACACGGATAGAACTCGGAAAATAATTCGAGAGATTGAAAAATAGTATGGAATTAAGAAATTACTTAACTGCGGATTTTGCGTGTCTGACCATTGACTGTGTGTAGTCAACCCATATGAACAGACTAAACAATAAAGTGGCATACATAATTAATATGGATAGTGTAGTCAAACACAAGAATAATTGACACCTATAATAATTTGAAACATATTTTTTTTTAATTCAAAAGTGCCTATTATGAACATAATATTCGATAACGATCATGGAAATGCCATATGGAGATCAAGCATTCCATATCTTTTCTTCCTCGTTGGCTAACCATATAGAAAGTTGGCTTGAAGGAAAAACACACAAAAAAAAATCATATTATATTAATTTTATCATTCTTATAATTAACCCTTTGACCATATCATTAATCCAAGAAATGATCATTCCATTCCCTTGTAATCGATTCAGTCAACGGTTGACTCATCTGATCAAAATCTAATCTCCTTGTAATAATTTCTTGTGTATTAGCTCTCAAATCAAAAGTATAAATAGGAAAACTACCCAATAAGCAAGTCATCAGTTGTGCCGTACAACCTCCGCGTGAGAAGATTTTCGAAAAACCCACCTGCGACTGTCTGTAAAATCATGCCCTGGCCTGCGGCGCCGTCGCCGCCGGACTCGTCGGAATCCCAACCGTCTCCGGCGGTTTTTGCCACGTGGAAACGTGCTAACGAGAGCAAGGAAGAAATGGGTCAATGTATAAACCGTCAGGGCCGAGCGATGATGAAGAATAGGAAAAGGCCTGCAAATATCTTATTACCACCGCCGCCCAAACGAGCGGTGCCGCCTGCAATACGCCGCCGCCGGTGGAATGGGGCGGCGATGTTGAGTCTGAAGGAGAGTGTTACGCTGTGTTCTGTAAGAAGGGAAGGCGGCGGAGTGCGATGGAGGATCGCTACGCTGTTGCATTGGGGATTCATGGAGATCCCAAGCAGGTTTTCGATCTTTATTTTTTGTTCTTTTTTTTTTTAAATCCCTTTATGGTGTTTGTGTGTGGGTAAATTTAATTTTAGCTCAACAATTTTATGAAATTTGTTTTTAGTGCTCTTTAGTGTCCTTAATAAAAAATAATCATATAACTTTCGTCATTTTCGCCTAAGACCATCTCGAACTATACTGCAAGACCCAAAAGATATCATAAAATCACTCCAATCGAATCAACAATCAATCACAAAATGAGTTTTGTACTTTCTCTCTCTCTCCATTAAACGCATAGATGCGATTTAACGCATATTATGCGTTCGATACTTAGTAATTTCATTTAATGTCATTTTATTTGTTTAAAAATTGAAGTATAAATTAAAATATATAAAAAGAGTAATTAGAAATTTCTTTAGAATTATAAAATTTAGCACCAATATTTTTTTATTTATTTAGTTTAATATGTTATTAAGATATTTTTTTAAGTTATAAAATATGTGGACATTATTGAAAAATTGTCAAAGTTGCTATAGAAGTAATATTTCAAAAATAGTCATTTGAGCTTGAAAATTTGCAGGCTTTCTTCGGCGTGTTCGACGGCCACGGCGGGCCCCAAGCCGCCGACTTCGCATCGAAAAATCTACCGAAGAACGTCGCCGACGAAATTTCGAAACAAAACCGCCACGACGTCGAAGAAGTGCTAAAGAAAGCGTACCTCACTACAGACGTTCAGTTCCTAAAAAAAGACGTCCCGGGCGGAACTTGCTGCGCAACCGCCGTAATTCACAAGGGAGACCTAATAATATCAAACGCCGGCGATTGCCGAGCCGTTCTGAGCCTAGGTGGTTCCGCCGAGGCCCTCACGGTCGATCACAAGGCTTCTTTGCAAGATGAGCGAGATAGGATTACGAGACAGGCACTATCATATTATTTTTCTGACATCATTATCTCGCGCTTGAGTTGTTTTTTTTTTTGGGTTTGTTGGGTGTCAAACCCAAGTCCCACAATCAGATAAGTCGAAGAAGTTGGTCATGCATATAGCTTGTGGTTAACTCCCTCTGTTGCCCATTTATCTTAGAGAGGAATCCCTACAAGCTTATATGAGCTTGAGCTGGAATTGGGCATAATAAAATCTTTACAAGGTTACTAAGCGCTTTTTTTTTACGAAATTCGTAGGGCGGATATGTGTTCGAATGCTACGGTGGGGCATGGAGAGTGGACGGCGTTCTCGCCGTGTCGAGGGCGATTGGAGATGCGCATCTCAAGAGATACGTTATCGCCGAGCCCGAGAGTCGTGTGGTGAAGATTGGGTCGAATTTCGAGTTTCTGATCTTGGCGTCTGATGGATTATGGGACAATGTAATTGCCTCGAAACCATTTCTTTATGATTGTTGTTGTTGATGATGTTATTATTTTTTTTTGTTTTTTTTTTTTTTTTGTATAGGTCGGGAATCAGGAAGCAGTAGATGTTGTTAGATCTGTGCATGCTGACGTGGAGGGAACTGAGGCTATGTATGCTTGCAAGAAACTAGTCGAGTTGTCAGTGGCGAGGGGATCTAACGATGATATAACAGTTATGATCGTTGACTTAACTAAGTTTCGCTGAGTTAGTTAGGTTAGGTTATTACATGAATGGGATGGGCGTAAATAACAATAAGTTCTATCATTTCTTTATATTACAGAATCTTTGATACACAAACTGGATTGCTATTCACCGCCCCCT
Source organism: Craterostigma plantagineum (assembly GCA_027422505.1). Lineage (NCBI taxonomy): Eukaryota > Viridiplantae > Streptophyta > Magnoliopsida > Lamiales > Linderniaceae > Craterostigma > Craterostigma plantagineum. The sequence goes on along the minus strand of JAPQWV010000009.1, from coordinate 2,469,978 downwards.
TTTTCCTAGTCACCGCCCCCTAAAGAAAGGGCTGGAAAAAGACGATTTTGCCCTTATGATATTTAAATTAATTTAAAAAGAGAAAACGACCTATTTTCACGACTGGTAAGCCAAATTAACGTAAAACATTGTTCGAATTTCAACTCGACCGAAAGAAAAAAAAAAAAAATTGGACCGAAATCAATTTTCGGTTGTTACGGTACTGACCGAAATTAATTTCGGTCAGTACTGTAACGACCGAAAATTGATTTCGGTCCAAATTTTTTTTATTTATATTATTTATTTTGATTATTTATTTATATTATTTATTTGGATTATTTATTTGGATTATTTATTTGTATATTTTATTTGGATTATTTATTTGGATTATTTATTTGTATTATTTATTTGGATTATTTATTTTTATTATTTATTTGGATTATTATTTGTATTATTTATTTGGATTATTTATTTATTTGGATTATTTATTTGGATTATTTATTTGTATATTTTATTTGTATTATTTATTTGGATAATTTATTTTTATTATTTATTTGAATTATTTATTTGTATATTTATATTCGAAACGGAATAAATATGCAAACAAATATTGGAAACATATATAAAATCCGTCCTATACAATAAAAGATAAAAAAAAATAGCAACAGCGTCAAGGGGCCTGGCGCCACCGGTCGTTGATGTCATTCAGCCTGTCTCGGAACTCGTCCGTACGCGTCGTATCACCACGATGCAGACTGGCTAGCATGTCCGAAGTCAAGCTGTACATCGTGCTGTACCACTGCACATAGCAATAATACGTACGATTACACATATAAATATAAAAAAAAATCGACATAAGATTTAATTACGTACGTAGTCGGCGTGGCTGCGCGGCGGTATGCATGCCGACATAAATATAAAAAAAATTGATTTCGGTCAGTACTGTAACGACCGAAAATAGATTTCGGTCAGTACAGTACCGACCGAAACATGATTTCGGTCACTACTGTACCGACCGAAACATGATTTCGGTCGATACTGTACTGACCGAAATCAATTTTCGGTCGTTACAGTACTGACCGAAAACGGTCGATTTTTTTTTTCTTTCGGTCGATTTGAAATTCGAACAATGTTTTACGTTAATTTGGCTTACCAGTCGTGAAAATAGGCCATTTCCCTTTCCTAGTCCCTGTCGGCGATCCATTGCGATTTCAGTATTTTTTTTGTTTTTGTCTGATTTTCGATATGTGATTTGAAAAGTGTTGTCTGGAGAGAGCTTTAAATAGATATTTTTATTGTTTATTATAATTTTCTCTTTTTAAATTAATTTAAAAATCATAAGGGCAAAATCGTCTTTTTACAGCCCTTTAGGGGGCGGTAACAAGTAAAAAGGGGGCGGTAAATAGTAATTCCCAAACACAAAATGGGAACTCATGTTTTTTTCTTATTCTGCCCTGTAAATTAGACTTGATTTGATTACTTATATGTTAGCTCGGAAAATATCTCTTTAAATCCATCAAAATAAAATCCTATATATCGACGAGGCTTCTATCGTCTTCACTTAATGCCCTTAATTCCAAGGGCGAAAGATGGCTGTGGAAAGGATAGGGTGTGGCTTCTTACCTTTTCGTTTGCTTCTATAGCATTGTCGATTTGTCATGTCTTAAAAAGAACGTGTATGTGTAGCTGCAATATTTTTTCGGGGTGTCAAAACCAAATCCCAAATAACGAAATTTCCCAATATTAAACTTTGAGCCCTTGCATCTGTCTTCATATTCTACAGAGTTTCGAGTTATGGGCGAACGTTTAAATTGTCACCAATATGGTTGCTGCAAGACAATGAATACCATTAAAGATGCTTGTTTATTGCAACGACTTTCAAAAAAAAGGAAGAAGAAAACTATTGTTTAGCTTTATAATGCAAATAATAAACGGCGACATACTAAACTAAACACCCATATGCTGTCGCTTTGTCTGCGACTTTATTTTCGGTTACTAGGATTAATGGTAAAATGGTTTTCTTTCCTGACATAGAAAGACTGAATTTGAGCTGCTTAATACATATAAACAGTATCTGGTCAAACCTTCGGGTCAACGCTAATATCAGCTCGACACATCGGACAACTCGACTGAGCGGAAAGCCACGTGTCCACGCAATCTGCGTGGAAACAGTGCCGACACGTCGGCAAAACCTTCACCTTATCGCTGCCGTCGAACGCCGCAAGGCATATGCAGCACTCGCCACCGCCGCAGGGCTCGTTACTAGAGCTCCTGTGATGCACGGTCGGCAGACTTCCGATCGCCGCAGCGTCAAGACCCCTAGTCAGAGCCGCCGCCGTAGGTGGTGGAGCGGCGGCGGAGAAGAAGAAGCGGCAGACCCATCTCGAGTATAGGTACACCACCGCTAATAGTATGGTCACGGCGAGGAGGACGATGATGAGAAACAGGGCAAGCCCACGGATCTGGAAATTGTCGCCACCGCCGTCTTCGAACTCGGCGTACTGCCGTCGGAACGGTGGGTTTGAAGACGACGTTTCTTGGCCGTACGACATATGCTTCTCCGCCGTGAGAGAGCGCGAACGCACACAAACACGCACTACAGCGTGCTCAGGTGAGAGAGAAGTGCGAAGGATAATATGAGAATGGATTGATGATCGTAAGATGAAGGAGGGCGACATGCGTGTGAGATTCTCACAGTGCAGAGAACTATTTATACACAACTCGTGCGGGAACGAGACGGTGGGTTAAGGACACGCGCTTTATTTAGAGCGTGGCGCGTGTGAGCGCCCGAATAAAATTTAAAAAACACAAAAAAAAAAAAACCAAGCGTACAAGAGGTGAAACGCTGCGTACAACTCTACAATTCAACCTAAAAGCGAAGAAGAAAAGGGGGAATATAATATGTATCATCCCAAAAGTAATTTGGGAATAAATGTATTTCGATGTATAACGTATGATTAATTTGAATCTGAAGAGAAACAAATTTCTTAATTTATAAACCTAACGTCAGTTCGTCAAAACTCTTTAGCGACCAAAAAGGTCAACGGAATCGTTATAATACCATCCACAAATTCTCCCTTTATGTAGTATCACGTTACTGGTATGAGAAAATAATTAACCCTACATAACCAAAAGAAAAAAAAAATGACGTATTGCCTCGTATAGAATTATTCCCAAGTCGGACCAAGAAAATGGGTGGCAATAAAGCAAACCCTTATTTTCTTTAGTCTCGCGCAGATTACAAATTATCAATACAACTCCAGTTTTCATTTAAATTCAATGCGAACTCGTAATAAATAACTGAATTTCCTCAAACTGAAATCACAATAAAAGGACAATCTTCAAGCTTCTGACAAGCTCCGTCGAGACCGCACGCTTGTACCACAAACTCCACGTCAGAAACGCCGGGCCCCACTTCAAGCTCCGAAACGTAGAAGCAACTGCCCGCCGCAAACCCGAGGTACTCGTAATCCCGCCTATCACTCTCACTCTTTCGCTTAACGGCGTACAAATTATACCTCGGATAGAAGTCGGCCCCACCGAAGTATAGCTGCCAAGAAATCTTAGCGCTAAGTCCCTTCGACCCTTCTTCGCCCGAAGTCGTCGTCCATCGAACGAAACGTCTATTGAGAAGCCACGAATTAGGAGGAGGGAATCCCACGTCTTTTTGCGCCGAGGTCATAATTTTGATTTCTCCGAGCGCTGCGCTGTACCGATTTAATTCGGGCGATGTGTTGTAGCACACGGCGTAGATTTCTCGGAGCGTGTGTCCGTCCATATCGACGACTTGGCTCTCTTGCTCGATCCATTGGGGATACGCGTCGAGTTTTGTTTCTACGCTTTGGGGAATTACGACGGTGGCGTCGCGCCGCGAGAATCGTTGTGTAGTGAGTAAGGCGTCGCCCGGGCCCGCGAGGAATACCGACTTTTTTTCTCCCGTGGGAGACGAGAAGTGGAGGGAGAGGCCTAATCGGGAATTCTCGTTCGCTTTAACCTGCAAATTTGTTTTTTCTTTTCGAAATGATAGTTTAATATATCGACAAGCATATCGAGCTGAACAGCTCAGCAAGCCCTCTGTATACAGTTGAACATCCAGTAGGACGAAATCTCTACCGAGATAGAAAAATGAAACGTCGGACAAGAACTAAAACGAAAAAAAAAAAAAAAAACGCCTTCATCAATAATTCCACTATAAAGAGAGGTTTACTACTTACGGTGTATGTGAAGTGAGTAGGCGAGCTTCCCATAAGAAGCCGTCCTTCGAAGAGCCTCGCTCTGAACTCAACGCCTTCATCAAGAATTCCACTAAATGCGACGTTTCCTCCTCCACTATAAGATGCATCTTCGAAGCTGCGCAAGGATCCAATTTCCCGACGATATTCGATCGATATTTCGACGAAGAAAACGCTTATTTTAGGACACGACTATCAACTTACTCCACCAAAACGTCGATAGGACGAGCGCTCGAGTCCCCAGAATGTTCAAGAAAAGGCTGCAATAAATCTCCGAGCGAATGAATACTAAACGAACAGCAACAAACATGAAAAGCGTGAGTCGTCTTCTTCAACGCATAAATGCTTACCTGAAAGCTCTGTGAAGACAAGTTGTTCCATTGGGCGTTAGAAACCTGCGCTCCATCGATGTATACGTGGCGTCCATGACCCTGCGAAGGATACATACACATTCGTGAGGCGTTCTTACTTCAAATTAATTAAAGACTAGACGTAGAATATCAAAAGAAGAAAAAACCATCGTGCGTTCTTCATGGGAGTGCAGAGCATAAGGGAAACAGCTGATAGAATAACTGTTTCTATTACCTGATCGAAGTTCGAGTAGAATGGAAGCGATCTTGGATAGTTTTGCCCGATTCCCCAAGATTCCTCGACGAGTCCCCACCATCTACGAAATAATAAGAAGACGAAATCGAAACATTAAGTGCAACGAAACTACTCCATATGTTCTCAACCGTTCAATACGTGGACTAAGATTACGGACACGCTTATCGTCTGTAAGACATAAGTCACAGTTACCGATTTTGAGCTGTCTGAAAATCGGGTGGTTGGTCGGTTTCGTAGACCCAACCAGGGGCAAAAATGGCAGCCGAAATGTCGTCCTTCTTTATGACATCAAGCGCAACGTTTGTCTGGACAAAAAGGGACATGGCGTGTGAGAAATTAAAATTACAATAGCGCTTCGATCAATTACACCAAAACTGTCCCTTACGGTCCATTGTCCATCGCCATAAGTTCCCCTGCCGAAAACGTCGATGCCCATGTAAATGTCGTGTCTTCTATCGCCAGCTACCTCAGCCGACTTCTTGGGATAATCCTCCTTTATTTCGAGACAAAGATATTAAAAAAAACGAGTCGACTAGACAAGAAAAAAATCCTATTTTTAAAAGCGAAAAAAAGGGCACACCTTACCTTCCATGTATAGTTTACAAAAATTCCATCGCAGGCGTCGAAGAAAGGCTTGTTCTTGTCGTTCAGTTGATTCTGCCAAGTGAGGTCGCCGTCGATTGTAACAGCATCGTACCTTGAGATCATCATCGCATTCGTTCTTTAATATTTGCGAAAATCAATGAGTTAAAAAGGCTAACAAAAAATTTACGGTAGCTACCAAACGATCAAGGATCCCGGCAATGAAGAATGCATCGTCTCGCTTAAATAGCTGACGAATTCTATCAGATTAGGAATTTGCCCAACGTCCAAGGTAACTTCCATGTTAATCTGCATTATTACAAAAACAAAAAGGGAATCGAAAATTATCGAAGATGAGAAAAGGTAAGAAGAGATGTTGTTGGAGCTTCTACCAGCCAGCCGTCGAAACCTAAAGCAACGGCGAGCTCGACCAATCGCTCAGCGTACATGTGAGCTGATTCCTCTGTTTTTAACAGTTTTCCCCTCATCCCATTCCATGATGAAGGTACCCAAAACCTAGGAGATTTCACCATGAACACAATTAGTAGCATAAAGATTCAATCTTGACCCGAAACTATGATACTATGATAGTATAAATCATTACAATAAACTGTTAGCATGCTCCCAAAAGTAAGAACAGAGGCAATTATTTCACCCAAATGAAAGAAAGAGGAAACACTCAACTCAGCAGTCGAGAAGACAATCATGGCAGCTTTTGTTACATAGAATAGAAAGCAGAAAAATCCAATCTTTACCTAATCAGAAAGGGCAGAAGCAACCACAAAGCACACACACGCAAATTAAGAGATGAGAAATCAAACCTTAACACACACAGGTAATTATTTCATCAACCCAATGAAAGACAGAGTCACCACTCACTCAGCAGTCACGAAGCAATCATGGCAGCTTTTTTCACATAGAATAAAAGAAGAAAAAAAATCCAATCTTTGCCTAATCAAAGAGGGCAGAAGCAACACACACATACACGCATTAAGTAAGAGATGAGAAATCAAAACCTTAACGCCGTGTTTGTGGGCAGCATTAGTCCAGCCCGGCGGAGGCAAAGTCACCAAACTGTGGGAGAAATAGACAAACACATCCATCAAATACCAATGCCATATGTCATAAGCTCCATCATCGTTTCCGCCCTGCACTAGCTTGTCGTCCTTAGTATACCCGCCGGCCATGTCGTGGCACACCAGAATCCTCCCCCGCTCAGGCAATTTTCCGGCGGCGCTCGCCGGCAGCTTCACGGCGGCGATGTTGAAGGGATAGTGGAACGAGTCGAAGTAAGCGCGGGACTCTAGCTCCTCTAGGGTTTTGAGAGGGTAAGAGATGGGATTCGCCGGTTCTAAAGGGTCGAACGGCGGCAGAGAAGGATCGCCGGAGGCGGCGGAGGCGGCGGAGGTTCCCAAGATCTTGTCCATTGCTTTGGAGAAGGAGTGGACGTGCTTGAGAGTGGAGAAGAGGTTTGGGTGGTGGGTTTTTATGTATGCCTTGAGGAAGGGCATCGGCCATTAATGGAAATGCTTGGGAAACTGTGAGGAGAAGACTCTACGAACGTTGACCTGCGTTTACGAGAAATGCTTGACTGCTCTTTCTTACACGACGTAATAGGTGCGGTATAGCATACAACATTTCACAAATTGGCTCAAATCTCAGGTCATTTTTTTTTTTTATTTATTCTTCCTATCCTACCTAACACGTGAAATGTCTACCTCATTCAGTTGAATTTTCGACATCTTCCTGTGAAATTGAAAATTTATTACAGTTTGGTTGCTGAATTGACCAATTTTTCGGACCTACTATGGATTTGGGAGTTGATTGAATATGGGAACTATCATATTTCTTGATGTGAATTTAGGCACGGATTGTTGCCCGGTACTACTATTGAACACCCCTTTCGGCGACGTTAAATAAAAAAAGGATTTTTTTACATTGGTTTCAGTAATAATAAATACAAAGTTTTAGTACTCAAACTTAGAGCCGTCAAACGGGCCGGCCCGCCCCGCCTCAATCCGCCATTAAACGGGGCGGGGCGGGGCAGTCCGCCAACATAACGGGCTACTAAACTAGTAGACTAGTATCCCACCCCGCCTCACAGTCGGTTGGCGGGCCAACGTGCTAACTCTTTATTTTTTTTTATAAAAAAATGTGTTTTTTTCGAATAATAGTTTTATTAATAACGGATGTTGGAATAATCAACGAAAATCCATTATGAATTATATAAGTTCATAACTAAATTAATTATAGTGAAATACTAATAAATATTACTTATTAATATTTAGCATAAAAAACGTATATAGTATATATACAAAATAAATAAATACAATATGTATTTACTGGCGGGCCGGCGACCCACCTCAACCTGCAGCCCAAACGGGTTGGCCTGTTTCGGCCCGTTTTAAACGGGCTAGGAATTGATCAACCCACTCCACCTATTTTTAATGGCGGGGCGGGCCAACCTGACGTGATCAGCCCATTTTGACAGCGCTACTCAAACCATTAATTAATCACCAATACAATAACTATGATAGAGCCTCTTTTTATTATATAATTAATATATCCATCATCTTTTTTTGTCATACACATGTATATATAAGATATATGCTAGTATTTCCCTCATACTCTGTGTGTACTACAAAAAATAACAAAATTTAATGTTACTTTATATTGTAGTATTTATTATTTATACTGTTTGATGAAATATTATTTTCACATATGTAAAAGGAAAAATTATTTGTGGAGATATTATTTATAACAAATAAAAATAATAGAGGAGTGAAATGATAATTTACTTTTAAGTATGATTAAAAATTAATTTGCCAATTAGAATAAATAAAAATTAGAATGCATGATAATTGGAAGTTGTACTTGGAGCTAAAAAATTGATAAGTGGTTAGTCAAAGACGTTGCAAATAGAAACAAACCTCAAAATCTTAGATAATTAATATTTGGTCAAAGATAGGTTTTAAAGCTTTAATTAATTGTATGATAACTAACAGGGGTCTAAATAGAATTCAGGGGGGTCTGTATAGAATTACCCATATGATTCATAGGTTACATTAGCCTTAGGCTCTGTTTGGTTCGTGGATTTCGACGTGGAAAAGAAAAGAAAAAGCGTGATTGTACGACACGTGAACCGTGATGTACAATGATTCGATGCGTACCACTACAGTTTTCTTTTCTTTTCCGCGTTGATTTCCGTAGACCAAACGCACCCTTAAGGTCATGATCATGAATTTCTTGGGACGATATACACTTTCATTAAGGATTAATTCTGGTGACGAGTTCGTCTCATGATCTATGAATGAAGATCAGATCAGATTCGATTCAGACAGAACTTAATCAGGTTTAGGTTAAAGGTAGTCCAAACTAGCTTTTATTTCTATGGAGATGATGACTGTACTAATAATGACGGACACGATTGCTATGATCTTTTCTTCTTTATAATGTGAAAATCAAGACAAGAATTATTCACGTGTGGAAATTTACGATGAACAGTTTACAAGCTTCAATGGCCATCTCATTACCGTATCAAGGAAAACATGGCAAGTCATTGAATGTAAAGATTGTTTTTTTTTCCTTGTGTTAGCTTACGCCTGCGTTATGATCCATAGCAGTTTGCTATAATCTGTATCAAACTCCTTCCATATAAGTCGAAGAGGTTGCTAATTATTCGCCCTTTATTTGCACCATATGTTTTCGAAATCACTTCAAATCGATCGATTATGCCGAAGAAAACAGAAGACAATAAGCAGCCGATGAAGTCATTATCTTCATCTTCGTCTTGTTCGTCGCCTTTCCTCTTAATATCCTTCACAACTGCTGTAGCAATATTCTACTGCATGGACTTATGCTATGTTTCCAAGGTACATTATTACAAAGACGAAGAAGATCCCTCGAATAACAACCGTACCATATCATTACCAGGTTAGATAGACCGTAATAAATCGAGGGCTGTCGCTAACCTTTTCATATTGATCGGTTTTACGCTTTTTTTTGTTGATTTTAAGAATCGAAGGGACGAAAAAGCGCTTTTAGAGTCGACGAGTCGAATATAAAAAGCTGCAATATCTTCAAAGGGAGATGGGTTCGCGACTATAACAGACCTCTGTACAACGAAGACGAATGTCCTTACATTGCGCCTCAGCTTACTTGCTTAGCACACGGAAGGCCCGAAAGGGACTATCAATTTTGGAGATGGCAACCTTGGAACTGTTCTATACCAAGGTAATAAGAAACTTGTAAAAGAACCCCTAGTTTTTTAGTTAACTTAGGGTTTTCGACTGGTAAAAAAAATAATGATCCTTTCGCCCGCAGTTTCGACGCCGAACTAATGCTCGAAGCCCTCCGAGGTAAGAGGCTGATGTTCGTCGGCGATTCCTTGAATCGAAATCAATTTACGTCCCTCATTTGCCTTCTCCATCGCGCCATTCCCGAGGATGGAAGATCACTCGAATTAATAGAAACTGGAAATCGTTTTACGGCAAAGGTCCTCAAATTCTCTTGATTAAATATCATTTCTTGGATCCTAAAAAACGTTTTTTTGGCGAATATTTTGGGGTTCGATTGTAGGGTTATAATGCGACTATCGAATTCTACTGGGCCCCGTTTCTGCTCGAATCGAACTCTGACGATCCTTTCCATCACCGTGGAAGCGACAGAATCGTAAGAAACGGTACTATGGATAAGCATGGGAAGTACTGGAAAGGAGCAGACATCATCGTATTCAATACCTACATTTGGTGGATCTCAGGGCTAAGGATGCTGTAAAAATACATACACTTATACATATATACGCATACTAATTAAATTTCTGCTACCATTGTTATCTTTTTCGTTCGCCTTTAAACAGCAGGCGAGGCTCTTTCGAGGACAAAGTTAAGGATATAACAAAGATAAAGATCGAGTCAGCGTATCGTCTGGCGATGAAGGCTTTGGTTCGATGGGTCGATAGCAACGTCGATACTAAGCGAACGAGGGCGTTTTTCGCCAGCATGTCTCCTACGCACAAACGGTACATAATAAACGAAGATTTATAATCGCGTTTTTTTGTTTAAATTTTCCTTTTTTTTTCGCAGGAGCTTTAAGTGGGGTGGTCGAACAGAAAAGGGAAACTGCTACGGAGAAACTACGATGATAGAAGATCCATCGTTCTTTGGTGCTGAGAGGAGCTTCATGGAGATAATGGACGACGAGTTTGCGAAATCTAAGGTTCCCATTACGTTCTTGAACGTTACGCAGATGTCGAGCGCAAGGAAAGAAGCGCACACTTCGATTTACAAGAAGCAGTGGGGCCGTTTAACTAAAGAGCAAATCACCGACCCAAAGAGCTTCGCCGATTGCATACACTGGTGCCTGCCCGGCGTCCCAGATACTTGGAATGAGCTCTTCTTCGCCAAACTCTTCACTCATTTGATAGTAGCGAATTAGTTGTCTGTGTCTTAATCGCATTTTTATGGCGTCAAAAAAAAAAGAAGCGAAAAACGACGAAAATAATACTTCACGAAAAAGCGTCCTAAGAAAAGCCCTTTATTTCCGTGATTTTCATCGGCGCGTGTGCTTAAGGGAGGAAACGAACTTATTCGAAATAATTGCGCTTACAATTGCAGACACCCCCCCCCCCCCCCCGCGCGACGATTGTAAAAAGCACGATCGACGGTTATTGCACCGGAAAAATAAAAAACAAAAAAAATCGCCCACGAAAAACTGTCTAAAAAAGCCGTTGGTTCCTCGACTAACATTGATGCATACCCTTATAGGAGACGCAACGAACTTGCATCGAATATTTGCGCTGCTTACAGTAGCAGACCGATAACGCAAATAAAATTTCGCGAATACCATAACAACTAGGGCGTATTTGGGCACGTGCTTCCTGGCCTACTGCACAGGGCCCCAAATGTTTCGGGTTCATTTTGGGGCCCCATTTTTTAAGGTCCACTCCTTTCTAAATGGATTTGATGCCATTATTTTATGACCCGTTACTAATAAAAATGAGCCCAAAATTATAATAAAAATTAAACGTTTATGTATTTATATTAATAACATTGGGCCTCCATTCCTCCAATATGCTATAAGAACGGGGCACATAAATTGAAAAAATGGCCCCGCTAACGACGCCACTTAGAAAGATTTAATTTTCAACACACTAATGTTTCCCCAACCGAAATTTGAAAATGATAATAGTCACTAAATCGTCCCCGAAAGAATACGTCAAGTGACCAAACACGTGATATCTGCATATTTAAGCAATTATGCCACATGAATTCCGTTCATCTTGGTGGATTTTAGACATTGCTGACAAACGAAAAGGATTTGTCCTTTTCAAAGTCTGAGTTGTTCTACGTTGATATTTACATTAGCTTCGAGCTGAGACCTTTTCGCACGTAGCAAAGAGGATACTGATCCTAATACTACGGATACTAATGAGTTAGAGGAGGTGGCTTTGATACGTATCCAATAAGCCCATATTGAATTGGGCCTAGGCCCAAATTGTTTTACATTGAAAGCCCAAATTTCGAAATTTTCAGTGCATAAGGTCCACTCAAAACAAAAGGAGAGAGGTATTCCCACAATAAGATGCAAAAATAGACATTAGGCCATTTTCGCCAAACAGAGACAATAAGCTCCGCGCAAAACGCATCGCCAGATCTACCACAATCCGCCGCCATGTCTACCGGCGCACCGCCGACGCTCCCCATCACCAACGCAGACCCTTCGGCACCAATTTCAACCCCAGCCTTCCGCTCGCTGCTCGCGCGCCTCAAGGCGACGGTGGTCCACGCCCGATCCCAGCAGCGCCCGTGGCTCGAGCTCCTCGATCGGACCTCCTTCGCCCGGCCGGACTCACTCTCCGACGCCGCCTCGCGCGTCCGCAAGAATTTCTCCTATTTCAGGGTAAATTATCTGTCGATCGTCGCCCTATCCCTCGCCCTCTCCCTCCTATCGCACCCCTTTTCCCTCGTCGTGCTCGCGGCGCTCCTCGCCGCCTGGGTTTTCCTCTACCTCTTTCGCCCCTCCGATCAGCCCCTCGTCGTCGGAGGCAGGTCGTTCTCCGACCGCGAGGTGCTTGGGATGCTTTTGGTCGCGACGGTGGTAGTCGTCTTTCTGACCAGCGTTGGATCGGTGCTGATCTCGGCGACGTTGGTGGGATTAGCGGTGGTTTGCGCGCACGGATCTTTTAGGGTTCCTGAAGATCTGTTCTTGGATGAGCAGGAGAATGTTTCGACGGGGTTTTTGTCTTTCTTGGGAGGTGCTGCGTCGTCGGCCGCCGCCGCAGCGGCGGGGCCCACCGTTGCCACGAGGGTCTGATCATCTCCGATAAGAATCGTACGTTTCTCCCTTCAATTTTTGATTTGAATCCGCAGTGTAATGTAGAAATAGACCTCCTTTGGCTGTGCTGATTAGGTGTAAACTTAGATCGAGTATTAATGTGAGATTGTTATTTGGATTAAATGCCCTGTTTTGTGATTTTTGATATGGTTTAAGGCTGATCTGATACTATCTTCATGTTTCTTTATTTCGTCTGTATAGATGAAAGGATTGTGCTTTTGTTGTGGAATGGTGCTTTAGATGTTAATATAGCTAGTTTTCCAACCTTATTGATTGTCCGAAATAATTTTCTTATTACCAAATAAGATGAATCAAACTCTTAAAGCCTTAGCTATCAGAGGCTGTCAGGTTACTACAGGGAAAAGGATGTTAATTTTTTAGTTCATCTTTAATACATCGTACATTATCAAAGTAGCTTAGCTTAGCATGGCAAACCTTCAAAAGAAAAAAGAGGCATTTTGGCCAAACCTATTCAGGACTAGGTGAAAATTTTCATCAAGTTTCTGACTTTTGACCATCTTTAATATTCCTTTGGGGAGAGAATACGATTCCCTGACCCCGGAAAAAAATCTTCCATTCATCCAATAATGTGTTGGAATCAATTATTCATGAGTCGCATCAATCAAAATCAGTGTAGTAGAACTAGAACCTCTTCTTTTTCTCATTTGTAGTGGATAATATGCAATGAAATTTAAAGATGTAGCTTTCCTTCAAGAAAGTACATATATTTGAAGTTTGATCAAATAGCAAATGCATATACGCTTTTGTCAAATAATAGTGCGACGACAATTCTATGCAAGAAACCACAACCCCACACGGTTAGTCAATGTAATAAAGCAGGAAAACGATGCATGCATAACTCGAGCAAACTCTATATTCTTCAAGGAATCTTTACTTGCAGCATTCAAACATACATATACATATATATAAACGTGTTTGTGTGTGTGCATGTTGCATGATATATATATTTACGCATCTTTTTGACCTTCTTGGCCATCAAGAATATTGTTCTAAGACCTCTACCCTCTATTTCTGCCCAACCATTTCCTCGGCTCTGTCTTTAAATACAGATTCCTTACAACCTCATAAACATCGAAGAACCAATAATATAACATCTCTATCACCAATGTCTTCTTCTTCTTATTCTTCATTTCCTGATATTTTTTCTTGGATACAAACCCTTCCGCCCATTTCTCAATGGGGAAGAAAAGAATCGGCCCATTCGATAAGCCTATGCTCTTCGACTTCGTCTCAGCCCTCCCTCAAATTATCAGTACGTAACCCTAACGCAGGCGTCTCCTTTATTACCTTCTCCATTTACGCAGATTACAGCCAACCCATCTTTCTATGGACCTCGAAAAACATGGTAATAAAATCTGCCGCCAAGAATGTAATAAGCGACGATTTCTTCACAACCTCCCTACTGACGAACATCATCGAAGATGTCATTAAGTACTCGGCGAACAGATGCCCTTACTCAATCAAACTCCCCCGATCTTACCCAGAGAGTAGCGGTGTCAACATTAAGGATGTACTCAACTTCTCCTTTCTAATCCTAACTTTCATCGTTTGCATCTATGAAGCTCCCAACAAGGATCTTAGGGCATCGTGCCTTAAAACCCTAATTGATCAGTTCTCAAGCTCGAAGTCTAGAGATGCCTCGAAGACTCTCATGAGGCTCGTGGGGTCCAACATAGAAGAGCAGTGGATGCGTTCGATCAACCTAGCGATCACTAACTGGATTTGGGAGGAGCGAAGATCTTGTAATAATTCCCGCCCCAAAAGCCCATCGCCGTCGTTTTCTTACTCGGTTTCGACCGCCGGGCTTTGGAAGATTCAGATGTACTGTCCCTTGATAGGCATGAACGTCGAGAAATCGAGCGATCCTTCCCCCGACGAACGATTGATGTTTTCTTTGAGTTATCACCAGCTCGAGGGTGTGATTCAGCTCAATCCCAGGGTGGTTGTTCAAGAAAAGTGGGCCGAGGTCACGGTGAACGTAGACAACGTAAGGTATGTATAAAGTGCGATGCATGACTTTTTTCATTGACCGTATAATGCAACCCTTACCCTAAAATTATACGTCGGAACCCTAGAACTGGAGGCAAAATCTAGGGTTCCGGCGTATAATTTCCTTAAATTGCTTTAATTTAAAAGTTCAGTATAATGTATCCCCTAAATTTTTCAGAACTAAGGCTGTGTTTGGATCAATAAAATGGATTAGGAAAAAAAAACTAAACATAAATGATTTTCTCTTGTTTTCCTTTTTTTTCCTCACCATTTGATAATAAATTGATTTTCCATGATTTTAGATCTAAAATTGGTTTAAGTTTTCTTTTTTTTTTCCTCATCTATTACTTAATCAACCAAACGCAAAACTAATTTTCCTTTTGCTTTTCTTTTCCTTTATTCGCCAAATCCCATAAACCAAACACACCCTAAAACCGTAGAATCAGGGGCAAAATCTAGTTTCATGATATAAAACGTCCCTGAATTGCCTAATTTTGAAAGTTACTGTCCGTGTAATGTCACCTCCCTAAATTACAAAACTGAAAGAATAATTAATCCCCTTTTCTCATCGTAAATAATAGGTGCGACGTGGTGAAGCTACTAACCGACACGCTTCTGTCCGAACGAGGCAACGGGCCCTCCGAGAAGCACTTCCCCTCGCGCATATCCCTCCAAATCTCCCCCATAACGCTACAGCCTAACGTCGTAAGCGTCTCCCTACACAAATCCTCGGAAAACCCGCCGCGAGAAATCGGGCTCGAGAAGGCTATCGAGGCTTCGTGGGACCCGCCGACCGCCCTCGGCCTCCACTTCTCTGCCGGAGAAACCGTCACCTCGAGCCTCAAGCCATGGAAGTTCGAGCAGTCGGTCTACGGAAGCACGGCGAACCTAAATTGGTTCCTACACGATGCTTTAGACGGGCGGGAGGTTTTCTCTTTGAAGCCCTCGAAGTTCGCCTTGCTTCAGCCCAAGGCGTGGTTCAAAAATAGGTACTCGAGCGCTTACAGGCCATTCACCAGGCAAGGAGGGGTCGTTTTCGCCGGAGACGAGTACGGCGAGAAAGTTAGTTGGAAAGTGGATAAGGGTTGCATGGAAAAGTGGGGCGGCGGGTCGGAATGGGAAGTGAAGGGTTGGATTTGGGTTACGTATTGGCCTAACGAGCGCATGACATTCTACACGGAGACGAGGCGCTTGGAGTTTAGGGAAGTTCTTCGTCTCAATATGATATGATTTTGGTTCTTGAAATAATTCATATGTGAAAAAATGTCAGATTTCGGATTTATCCAGATTGATTTGACTCCCTCCATTATGTTGTTGCTAGCAAATACCACTATTTTTTTGTTTGGATCTTCCAAATCATTCCCACAGGAGATTTGGAACCATTTTTTTTCTGATCTTTCGAGAAAAAGATTAATTCTCTTCACAAAAATAGGAGGGAGCTAGAACGAATAAAGAGTTGTAACGGATATCGGTCTTAATAGGGACATTGATTCTTAAAAGTTTCGACGAGAAAATCATGTTACTGTTTGATAGAATGTGTTTTTCCCCGATGGAAAGCGCCCAGTCGAGAATTTAAGCAGAGCTCGGTTTGAGCTCTTCGTCGGCCCTTTTGAGCAGTCGTTGCTTAACTGTCTGAAGAGCAAGCTCGAGGTTCTCTAGCTGCAGATTAGCGCATTTCTTCGGCGAGTTTTTTTTGTTTTATTTAACGAAAAGTTCGATCGAATGCTTATATATTACCTGTTGTTTGGCAAATCGGTTATGGACGTACAATCCGCTGAAGAGATCGAAGCTATCTCGGCGAGTGCTTTCCTTCTGAACATTCAATATACCATAAAATCAACTGCGCATTTATATACGTACAAACTTACTTGCACATACCACTTCGACGAGTTTCTGAAATCCCTTTGTGTCGATGGGCGTTGGCTCGCTTTCCATTTCTCCCAATACCCTATACGTCCAAGGCATAGTAATTTAAAGGCGCAAAATAAAAAGGCGCAAAACCAACGCACAATTTGAGGCGCAAACCTATGTAAATGTGGTTTTTGCAGCACAAAGAACTCACGCATATAACAAACTACTGAAATCGAAAGGAGCATAATAAGAAAGGAAATAGAAGATTAATGAGGCTGTGTGTGTCGAAAAACCTGCCAATGGTGTGAGCGAGGAATTGGCTTCTAGCAGCGAGCTTATCGTGCTCTTCGCAAGCCATTTCCAGCATTTTACAACCCTGTGTGTGTGGATTCGATCTATAAGCTCGATATTATTGCAAAGATTTTCGATTCGACGTCCCCCAAAGATGACGTCTTCGGCCTAATGTAATGCGTAGAACGATACCTCGTTACTAAAGATGTCGAGAAATAGGGAGCAAACACTTTCATCTCTGATTCGAACTTTCTCGTACATAAAGTTAAGACCTTTCCACCCAAGTTTCCCACTTTCGGGCCCGAACATGGGATGCGTACACAGTACTTCGCATTCCTCGGGCAAAACCTTAAAGCAAAGAACGTAATATAATAAAGCCAAATCCGTAGCAGACAACAATCCCAGGAAAAAAAGATTGAATCTTGGGCGTATAATATAATACCTGAAGCATAAGGTCTCTTGGGTACTCCTTCACTGAGCACACATCGACGAATAGAGTGGGCTGACTCAGGGCACTAAAGGGCAGTGCCTTGACCACTGATGAGAGAGACAAGATAGACGTGCACATAAGTACGACGTCGTTCTTTGATTCAAGAAACGCATCAGCTTCTCTAGAAAGAAACGAAAAAGGGGAAATTAATTTTGGGAATTATTTCTTTTATCTGGGATTTATGTATCTATGTTTACCTGAAGAAAGTGATGCCGAGCTGAGCGCAGCGATCGGTGTAATCAGATCTTGAGGTTGCTGAAATAGAATGGCCGTGCTTGATCATCGTCTTCGCCAAGAACTGTGCAAATGGGCCGAAGCCAACGATCCCTATTTTCAGAGAGCTTCGAGGTTGGGAAGACATGAGTAGGTGTTGTTGCGTTTTTGGGCAAACGAGGTTAGGTTTCGTTGCTTCTCTTTTACAGTCTTACGAGGCTGTCGAAAGTCCAAGTCTTCCGTTTCTTGTTAGAGTGGAAAAATCTAACCATTTTGTTTCTTCGATTAGAGAGAGAGACTTCTTGCACACCCTATTTAGACGTCATGTACTAACACGGTTGTGGAAAAATCTAACCATTTCTTGCTACGTTGTCTTTGATTTGTTTGTCACACAATGTGCTTGTTTCCCGCTGAGACTGGGTTCGACATTTTCATGGGATTTTCGTAATCTGAAGAAATTCGACTTTCTTGGCTTCTTTTTTTTTTTTCTCTAGTTTTCGGGTTCGTCTGTGTGGGTTATGTTATGAGATGGTGAAAGATTATCGATAAAACTTCATGATATTGAGTGGTCTTTTTGGTGTCTTGATAAAACTTCACAAAAAGCAGGACTTTTTACACAGTTTGAATACTGCGTTGATTAGGATGGCTAGAGATGAACTAAAGAAGAGACTTCAGTGGTGGCCTTTGTTACACAAGTTTTGTGGTAATCATAGTAGTAATTGTGTTCAATAGCTTCAGCAAGAAAATGTTTACATAGAAAAAGAAACTCGGACAAAAGGAGAAGAGACTTTGAAAAAAAGAAATATAAAATTACAAAGTAAACCGTGGTCGATTGTTGTTGTAGCTTCGCAAGGTGTACTGCTTATAATACATCTGCAGGAGAAGAACGTATGTGTTAGCTCAGCGAATTTGAAACTATGTGAAAGTTTGCAGTACTTCACCCAAAGAATCAGATGTGCTTTCTTATGACGAACACCATCTATTTGCCATCTTCTTTCACTTCTTCGGAATCTGAATCACTAGCGTTGTAACCTAGACAAACAACATCGGAATTCGACAAATAAAGCAGATATATTAATCAGATTACGATTGAGAAAAACTAGCTTGGGAGATAAATAAAGACCTGGACGTTTATTGCCTACTTTCCATGCCGAGGATCGACTCCTCGAAGCTCTGTTAATCCATGCTTTTCCCTGGAAACAAAAGCCCAAGTAAATATGCAGACGAGACAGAAACTTCAGATATTTGGAAAATGAGATTTCACTTGATGGGAAGAGAATCAAATTCGAACGAATAATGAAAGACAAGATTCCGAATGAAACACAATCAGCAAAGAATGATTCTTTGCACATTATAATTCCAGCGCCAAATTACTGATTCGAGGCCTTTCGAAATCAAAGATACTTCAGTTTCACCGAACTATACCAATCCAATCCATATAAAGATTTATCAAATGAATCATCAATAATCTTCTACTGTTACCAAGCCTAGAATCCAATCCTTAAGCAGCAAACTATACGCAGGTGAACATTTGATTTGCCAACCCCATCGGAGAAAGTACGAAATTTTCCAAGGAAACAAGTACTTCCAAAATCTATGAACCTCGGAAATACAGCTTTAGCTCACTACACAAATATTCACAATAAGAAACTTGAATCTGCCTTCAAAAAAAAAGGACCCACCTTTTGCTCATCTATAGCCACACCATATCCACTGCAATACATCTGCCCCACTAACACCTGCATCGCCGTATCGCCGTTCTTCGCCTCCTTCAAAGTGTCCTGAAACCACCGCTTGACGCAGTCCGCCACCACTTCCGCGAGGGGCATCCGCCGCTCCGAGCTGGTCCCCGCCGTATCCATGCTCAACCCTAATCTTCGATCCGGGTCGAACCTATCCGACCCGCCGGTTGGGGATATGGATCTTGCCTTGGACGGAGGCTTCAATTGGGCCGTTCGGCGAGGCGATTTTGTTCCGATCGAGGTTACGACGCGAGCTAATTGTTGTGGCGATGGGATGGATTTTCCCATAAAGTGGAAAGCCAATTAATAATTGGGCTGTATGCGAAGGAAGGTTGAAATTGGGAGTCCTTTCTCTATTTGGGGAATTTGAAGTCAAATGTGGACGATAATCTCTTCCATTTTGGATTTCTTTTTTCTTTTTCTTTTTTTCGATTGGAAAAGAGATGGCAATTACCAATAAAATAATAACAAAAAACAAGTGGGAAGATATTAAAATAGGGTGAATCTCAAAATAGGTTTACTCTTACTATGATTATCGAGGAGTTCACTACCATGAGAATAAAATATTAATTCTCTCTTCCCTACCTACACCTAGTCCTACACCATCAACTCAACCCCAATAATTTTTTCGTACTTTATCAACAACCCAACACAAACCATAATATTAATTTATTTTATTATTTAATAAATATATTTGATTTTATAATTATTTTTATTATTACTGAAAATGTGTGCAAAATATATTAAATTACATTATATTAAAAGCTCTTAATTATTTAAAAATATGATACAATAAAAATATATCAATATTAGTCTTTTTTTATAGAGAAAAAATCATGAATTTTGGTGAAATAAAAATAAAAATAATAAGAGATAACTGAAAATATCATAAAATGGCATTATTGGATAATGTTAGACATTGGGATTTGTGGACAATCATGTCAAGTTCAAGGTTGATCTACCAACCGACTGTGACAATTTATTTTATTTGTGAAATTTTATTTACTTTCTTTTGCCTTTAGTGCAAGAACGGTTGTTTAGGTTGTTGATAAACATAGTCTTAATTGCGCAAAGTATAAATTTTTTTGCTGATAGGAAATTCTGGTACCGCGGAGAAACTTAATGTGGTACATGGTACAGTGAAAAAATGCATCATATTTATAAAGATATCATATAAAATATTTAGATATCATACAAACACGTGATATGGTACGTAATAGACGTATAAAAAGACGTAAACGAGGGTAAAATAGTACTCTCAATGAAATGGATACTTATGCATAAAAACTTTATTCTACTAGGTATCTATACATAAAATTTATCTGATAAGACTGGAATGATAATTATTTATACATTTAGATAATTAAGTGTAGATAGACCATGAAATACCCATAATTCACACATATATAAACCGTAAATCAGTGTAAAGGATATGGACATTGCCAAGCTTAGCCGACTTATGACAGATTGAAAAGCTCGCGAGCAGACTTGCGAATAATTGCTAAACGGATAAGGAAAATGATATTCGTGTGATTCGAATTATCTATCAATCTCAATAGAGGCGCATAAACGAATAGAACCCAGCCCGCCATTCAATTTTGCTTTATAGTTGGAAGTCCTTTTTCTACGGTACATTTTAAAATTTTCGAATTTTTGTTATGGGGCTATATTGAGATGCAGATCTTGGTATGTAACTCATCGGTTGAAGCCATGCGTGAAGGATTCTTATCTGATATTTGCAAATGTACTAATTCCTATCGAAATCTTTTGGAATCGACTTCGAAAATTCGTTGTTCGAATCTGCTAGGGTTTTCGAAGTTTTGCGAAATAGTATGAAAAGACAAAAGCTATTAGCTGTCAAATGTGTTATTTTCAGGGATAAGTTCTTCACTAAACAACATTATTCTTACAAAGGAGGCACATCATCCACTGGTTTTTTTCTTTATTACAATTTACAGATTCACGTGGAGCTAATAAGCATTGTAAAGATTTATATTATCTCTCTTCGTATTCATATTAAAGAAGAATCTGAGATTATATCCTACTGTTACCTAATTGATCTCATTCCTTACATAAATCCAAGGTAGTAACTTTTTGTCTTTGATGTACAGTTCTGCGACTCTGTCACTCTCACTCACTCACGAACACACACACATTTACTTTTGTATATAAATTCAGGTTCAAAATATTTAATTTCGCCATAGTTTTTGTCATTTTAAATAGAAGTTTTGCATGTGAATGTACTTTTTCCCGAAGGATATATACTCACGTGAGCAAGTTATTACATACAAATCGAACCCAGCTGCTTAGTTCAATACATGGGAATTAATCAAATAATGATCGTGTTTTTGTTTATGTGTATCATATTATTGCCATACGATGCACATACAAAAAAATAAATTTATATCTATAATATATATATATATATATATATATATATATATATATATATATCGATTAACAATACTCCAATAACTCAAAAATTTGAGAAGGGCTTGTCACGAAGTTCATTGTTTTGTAGTATAATTTGTAAATGAACATGTGAATGGGTGGGTTCAGTGACGATTTGTCCTAAAGACATTGAGACAGTGTTGGAATCACAAGACATACGTCGAAATGTACCCATAGTACATATACATACATTTGATTTTTGTGATTGATTTCTTTCTTTCTTTCTAACATATTACATCCACGGGTTCTTTGTAATGGAGGCATGAAAAATGAAATTAGGTTCAAAACCTCTCTTTATATGATGACTAAGCTATCCTGATACTAATGTATTTTTTTATAAAAATTAAGTAATTATTCTTTTCTTTATTTCTGCAATATAAGTATATGCAAGGTTTACGTTGAAGATGTGATCACAGAAGATGAGTGCTGTGTTATATTGAAAAATCCATGTGCACAGACGAAATTCGAGTCAAAAGAAATATGATATTGATATTGATGTGTGTAGGGCTGAGTATATAGTTGTCCCTTTCGATCGTTTGTTTAGTGAATATCGTTCTTATCTTAAATTATTTTTTGTGGTGTATTCTTTTTCATAATATATATCAAGAAACCCTTAAATAGCACTTTAGGAGAATGCTAGAACATATTTAACAATTATGGTAAGCCTAAGCGTCACATCACTAAGTCATATGAAACTAACAGAAAGAATTATCTGATGTAGTGACATCTTATTACACCGTAGGCAGTTAATTAAAGATGATAACTGCATGTATATATATTTATATATGTATGTGTATATATATATATATATAATATATATATCAGAGAAAGATCGCTGATGAGGACAAAGGTGACGGCTGTTGTTGAGAATGAACTCCAAATTCCCCGTGAGGAGACTTTGGACTCATCCCAAATTTAAATTCCCTCAAAGTTTTGATTTTAGTGATGTATTGATGCACATGATCTTCTATGATTATGATTAGGGTTTCGTTTTGTAGTCTAACTAGACTTAGATATCTTATTATTATGGTTAGGCTTTCGATTTTATCTTCGAATTAGACTGTAAAACTCAGTCACTAAGACAAAATTAGTGACTCTACATAGATAGGACTTCGAATATAGTGACTCTCTTATTTAATCGTCACATTTATGACGATTAGGGTTTCGATTTACAGTCGTCTAATTATATGACAACTTTGTAATAACCATTATTATAAGTTTTTCGCCAATTAGTCATTGATTTCCTACCATGGATTGAGTGTTGCCTATTTCACTTATTCCGATGCATTTTTATAATTATTGTACATACAAACAAAAGCATATTTGCTGTATGAATGCTGCCAATAATAATTCCTGTGAAATTTATCTTTTACCTCTAATACCAATCCAAGCCATGATCACGAGCTTCATATTGGTATTTGATTCCTCATCGCATTGCTCTTGTTGTAAGAATAATAGCAATAATTCTTTTCTTTTTTTACCCATTCATGCAACAAATCTTACAACCCATGTAGTAATAAGAACCCCTCG